>JBBMOL010000033.1:0-1260452 GCA_037954665.1 Laguncularia racemosa | reverse complement strand
GTACATATGCATTGTACTGAGTGTTAGCTCATCCCTCATGGGAATTTTTTTTTTAGTTGCAGATGTTACAAGAGAAATTGTAGGGTATGATGAAACCCTAGTAGAAACGAATCAAGATACAAAAGAGAATGTGAATTACGTGTATTATGACAAGTAGGATCCCGATAAGGAGAAAGGGGAATATGGAATAATTTGTAATTGTGATTTAGATTATTATGTTATTTAAATTATTGAAGGCTTCCGTTGTTTATAAATTGAGAAAATTGAATAGGAATTATGTTTCGGAGGATTTACATTTCTTTCAAAAATTATGATATTGTTAGAGTTTATGAATGTTTCCGTTGTAGTAATTTAAGAGGTTCATTTATTATATTGAATAATTGAAAGATAATATTTGGAGAATTATAGCAATTGAACTTTTGCATGTCTTCTAGTATTAAGGACATGTGATGGATCGTAGTGTATCTGGATTTTAAGGCGTTACACATGCTATCAATGGACATAGGATAAAAAACATATTTCCTATCTCTTTTTTTCCATAAAACACGAAATTTTTAAATTTTGAGTTATTTATTTTTGGTGGAACACCATAGATAAGTGTAAATATATATTTTTATTCTAACTTTTTGTTACACTTAGTTATATGTATATTTTTAAACATTTTATAGAAAAAATATACATATTCGGAATATATACACCAGAGTTAAGTCAAGTGCAAGAGATCCATGAGAAAAGGTACAAAAGCAGTCGAATTTAGCAACGAAAGCTTGTCACACGGGACCAAAGCTGATATGCGAAATTCAAATGCTTGTGTCCATTGAATTGCAAATGAAAGCCCACGTCCCAAGTCGCAGTTTACGAAGCGCACCATCTGCTATCCAAGTCCACGGTCAATGAATAGCAAGGCCTAAGCGTGCACATCCAAGCCATAACCAGCCCGAGAATTAATTAAGAAAGTTCCAGGCAAATATCTCCACGTGCACGTGACACCAATGAGACTAGACAAATATAAGACGGATACTACACACCAGAGATGGAAGAATGGCCGACGCACGAGAATAGCCATCACAGCCGCCGACTCATTCTCTTATTCCGTTCAAGATATTGGATCGATTGATCTATGATGTTATTCTATTAAATTTTTTAGTACTGTGTCTTCTTTATTTTTGTCCATCAAGCACATATTTTATGTTATATGAAATCCATGTTAAATTAGATTAAAATCTAAATAGAATAAAATTAATTCAATCGATTTTATGACAAACTAACATATAATTATAAGACATAAGGACTTATGCATTATATCTAGGTTAGGGTTTAGAACATAAAACGGTTAATTAACTAAATAATCTTTTCAAGAAGTAGAAAGCTTAGTTAATTAATTAGGGTAGTTTATGCTTTGAAAGAAGGTAATTATTATGCTTTAATACTTTGATAAAGAAATCAAGGGAAATAATTTAAAATAGTCAAGAATCCAATAATTGAATATGGTATACTAGTCGATGATATACTTACCATGCATGTGCTCAAATTAAATATTAATAAAATATACAATTGAATTTAGAACATACTAAATAATTGAATCAAACTATATACACAACTAATTATTTAAAAATGAAAAAAATATAAATACTATAAAAACTACATTGTGAAATAATAACAATAATAATAGATTTACTTCATTGAAGAAGTAACCATTACCTACAAAATAAAAAAGGAAATATATAAAGTATTGTAGATGGGGTCCCGGTAAGAGCGATCATATGCATATCACGCGAGCACATCATTGCACGTGAATTTAGAGAAAAACAATTCAAAGATGGCACGTGATGGGATTATTAGGAAGAGAGAGGCAAAGAGGAGTATAATCTTAAGTGTTTCGAATGCACAAGTGACAGACAGGAGAGTTAAGAGGACCTCAAGTGTCAACCTTGTAGTTCTTAGACAATGGAGATCGTTTTTTACCTGATCTCATGTTTGATCTTTGAGAGTAGAGAACTTTTGATGGAACACCGTTTTTCTAATATTTGGAATTTAGGGAAAAAGGCCCCCTAATGAGAAGGAATGATTGAGTATTTATAAATTCTTAGGCCTGATAACATCTGTTAGATCATTTTAGTGATCAATGAGCGAGATGGAGTTTATTTAATTTAGGATTATCTTAATGAGCTTGTCATAGACTCAAGACTAGTAGCCTTTCTCATAAGTACATGAGTCTGCTTGAGAAATGTTGGATACGGATAAACCGATTCAATGATCCTTATTCCAAGCCCACCAAGTCAATTGTCCTTGAGTCATCCCAATAATTGAATTGGCCTCATTAAGCCCTTCTCAATAATAGACAATCTATATATATATATATATATATATATATATATTTCTTCTTCTTCTTCTTTTTGAGTATCTAGCTTGTCAAATTGCCTTTCATTTTTTTTTTGTGGATTATCTGGCTTGTTAAGTTGTTTTTAATGTCTCCATTCTTCATTAATGATTTCAATTGACTTACTGATTCTACTTCATGGAAATGTACCAGTAAATTCATGTATTATACGTGTTAAGTTCTCTAAGTTAGTTTTGATGTTAACAAAAGGGGAATAATGTGTAACGTATGTTTGAGCTTGTTAGAAGTTGTTTCAGAAGATAGTACGTAAATTTTTCTAAATTGAACAAGGAAACAGAAGCTTGTTCAGAACCTTTAAAGGTGTTATATAGACTATTTTTGTTCTGATAGAAGGTGTTTTAGAAGTTATGTAGTGTATCCGTAGTTCTCGTGTTAACCTTTCAGAAGCACTTTCAGAATCTTTACAATAGGAGAACAGTTGACAGGTTTGTTTTAAAAGCACTTTCAGAGCCTGTACAACAGGAGAACTGTTGACAAGTTTTGCTTCAGAAGCTCTTTCAAAACCTTCCATGCCTGTCACAAATTTTTTCCAGATTTCGCTCTAATTTTTATATCGATAGTTTTTAATAAATTTCAAGGCCTAACTCCACTTGTCAAGTATATTTGGGTAATATACTTGATGTGTTTTACTAAAGTTGGATTTTATATCATGGGGTTTTTAATTTACATAAAGTTTTACAAGATTTTATTCAAAGATTTTATTTTATGATAAAGTGAGATCATATAAGATTTACAAGTTTTATCAAGATTTAAATCTAGATATTTGTGATATATTTTGGGAGATCCAGCAGTTACAAAAATAAGGATAAGAAATATGGTTGTTACATGAAGATATGGTTCCACAATATATGGGATATCAAGATAAAGTTCCACAATGTGAGGGATATCTTCAACAAACTTGATCCAAGAAATATCTCCAAAGAAGATCTCGGTCAAACTGATTTATCTAAGCTTATCCTCATCAAAGATATCACGGAATGCGGATCCTCTCCAATAGAATCAACTTATTTTTGAAATACAAAATTTCAAAAGATAAAAAGGCTTGTCACGTGGAACTCCAAGTAACCGTTATGTTCTCTTCATAAAAGGAGTGTTCAATTCAAATAAAAAGAGAAGAAGAGAGAACGTTCTTCTGTGAAGAAAAAAAACACACGGAAAAGAAAAGGCTCATACATCTTCAAGTGCAAAATTTTTACATATACATGTGATCTATTTTATAGAGGAAATTTGATATTCCTCATTGTCATTATAATTCCTTTCGTGTATAAGGAATTGATAGTTGTTTCATCACTGTAGTTTGAGTGATTAGCTTAGTGAAGAAGCTAGAAAGACTCAGCAGTGAGACTTTGCCTTGAAGAGACTTATTTTGTACACTTTCAATTTGTTTGATATAGTGAACACAACCGGTATAGACAACCGGGACCCCGACGTGGAGCTGGAAGAGAGGACTGATGCTTGAGGCGGAACCTCTATAAATCTCTGACCATTCTATTCTTCTCTACTCATTTTATTTACTGCACATTATTGTTCTTCATTTTTGTTATTTACGTGATTTTATTAGTCAAGAGTTTTTGAATGATTTGCAAAAATTGAAATTTTAAGCAATTAATCAATTCACCCCCCTCTTGATTAATCTAATTGGGACCAACAATACGCATATTAATTTTGACAAGAGTAGAAGTTCTGGATAATAATAGTAACTTGATGTTTGGTGCTACCTTAACATATCGTATATCTTTGATATATTACTGAACTAAATAAATATATATATATATATATATATTATTAAACTACTTCAAATCTCTGATGGAAGATCACACTTATCTTCCCCATTTATTTTCTTTTCTTATGGTAGGTAATAATATCTTTGATAGTCTTCTTTGTGAAATTCACTTCCTTATATACTTCGTATTGCATTTAGTAATTATTTTGTTGCCTCTCACACTATTGATGGACATTCCTTATATAAGTCTACCATTCAATTAAATGGAAAGTGTATAGTCTATCTTCAGACATAATCCTTCTTTTTCTTACTTGTCTTGAGATGATTGCTTTCCTTAACTTCACCATTTCTTTATAAATTAGTTTGTTCATGTTTGAGGTGTCCGCGTTAGTGGTGGAGTGTTGCAGGTCGTGCAATATATATCCCTCCTTTTTTTTTGTTTTTGAATTCTTATACTATTCTTGTATTTTCTTTACAGTTGTCGATAATTAAGGAGTCATTACCTTCCTCGTCATTTTTCTTGGTTTTTTCTTCTTCTTCTTCTTCTTTTTGTGTGTGTTAGTAATTGAAAACTGTTGGTCCCAATTAGATTAATCAAGAGGGGGGTGAATTGATTAATTACTTAAAATTTCAATTTTTGCAAATTATCCAAAGTCTCTTGATTAATGAAATGACGTGAGCAACAAAAATAAAAAAAATAATAATGTGCAATAAATAAAATGAGTAGAGAAGAATAAAATGCTTAGAGATTTATAGAGGTTCCGCCTCGAGCGTCAGTCCTCTCTTTCAGCTCCATGCCGGGGTCCTGGTTGTTTTTACCGGTTGTGTTTCACTATATCAATAAAATTGAGAGTATACAAAATAAGCCTCTTCAAGGCGAAGTCTCACTGTTGAGTCTCTCTAGCTTCTTCACTAAGCTAATCACTCAAACTACAATGATGAAACAACTCTCAATTCCTCATACAAGAAAGGAATCACAATAATAATGAGGAATATCAAATTTCCTCTACAAATCGGATCACACGTGTATGAAAAAAAAAATTTTGCGCCTGAAGATGTATGAGCTTTTAACTTTTCCGTGTGCTTGATTCTAAAAAGAATGTTCTCTCTATATTTCAGTTGAACATCCCTTTTTGTATATAAGACATAACGGTTACTTTGTTGGAGAATATCTTGTAACATTCATGGAGTTCTACGTGACAAGCTTGGATTTATTTTTGAAATTTTGTATTTAAAAAATAAGTTGAACTTGTTGAAGAAAATCTACATTCCCGTGATATTTTGATGAGGATAAACTTAGATAAATCAGTTTGACCGAGATCTTCTTTAGAGATATTCTTTGGATCAAGTTTGTTGAAGATATCCCTTACATTATGGAACCTTATCTTGATATCCCATATGTTGTGGAACCATAGCTTCATGTAACAACCATATTTCCTATCCTTATCTTTGTAACTGCTGGATCTCCAAAAATATAGCACAAATATTTAGATTTAAATCTTGATAAAACCTGTAAATCTTATACGATCTCACTTTATCATGAATAAAATAAAATCTTTGAATAAAATCTTGTAAAAACTTTATGTAAATTAAAAACCCCATGATATAAAATCCAACTTTAGTAAAACACATAAAGTATATTACCCAAATATACTTGACACGTGGAGCTAGGCTTTGAAATTTATTAAAAACCATCAATATAAAAATTAGAACGAAATCTGGAAAAAATTCGTAACAGACATGGAAGGTTCTGAAAGAGCTTCTGAAGAGAACCTGTCAACTGTCCTCCTGTTGTAAAGGTTCTAAAAAAGCTTCTGAAAGGTTAACACGAGAACTACGGATACATTACACAACTTCTGAAATACCTTTTGACAGAACAAAAACAGTTTGTATAATACCTTTGAAGGTTCTGAACAAGCTTTTATCTCTTTGTTCAATTTAGAAAAATTCACTTACTATCTTTTGAAACAACTTCTGACAAGCTCAAACATACGTTACATCATATTCCTCTTTTGTTAACATCAAAACCAAATTAGAGAACTTAACATTCTCCCCCTTTTTGATGATAACAAAACACCATTAGATAAACGGAATAAAATAGAAACAACTTTCATGTTCAAGCAAACATATATTCATAACACCATTAGAAAAATTAACCAGAATTCATAACAGAAAAGCATCATAATCACAACAGAACCATTAATAAAGCATTGAGTTCTCTATGGTACCATTCTCCCCCTTTTTGTTAACAGCAAAAGGGATAACTCCCCCTTAATCTATGCATAAAAAATAAAAGAAGTCTTTCACAACTTGAGTTCAAAACAGGAAATTAAGATAAGAACTAAGACTTTCTGGATTTTGTAACTCGAGAGGTAGAGGTAGTGGTGGAAGGTTTGGTAGAGGAAGGTTTTTCTTGTGAAGTATCCAAGTTGATGATATGCGCGCCAGAGCGAACATAATCTGGAAATTTGGTGGATAAGAACAGCTTGATTTCTCCATGAAGACTTGTGACAGACTGGGATGTTTTATCTATCTTGGAGTCCAAAGTCTTGAAAGAGTTAGTGACTGAATCTCCTATCTTCCTTACTTGAGAGACAAACTTATCAAAAGCAATCACATTATTGGATAGATCTTGCTTGACTCTCTCACTAAACTCATCATAGAGAATTCTGTAGTGATGGAGGTTAGTAAGCATTTTCTCAGAATTTTTCTTAATGTCAGAAAGAGTATTAGAAGTTTTTTTAACATGTAACTCCATCGCTTCTAATCTCTTAAGATCAGATCGTTGAAGAACCGAGATTTCATCTGTCAAAGCTATCTTAATTAGATCTGATAGCTCATGTTTCAAGGCTTCTCGCATAACACTCTTCATTTGTTCCAGATCAACATTGAATGTAGCTTCTTTTGTTCCACTTTTTCCAAACTTAGAATTGTGTGGTTGCTTTCTAGAATCTGTTCCAAGCTCTGTTCTAGGTTCTGAACTAGGTTTTGAACCTCCTTCTTGAACAGTTATTGAAGAAGTTCTAAAAGGAATGGTTCTTTTCATGTCTTTGATGCACAAAGTGTGCACCATCATTCGCATACCACAGACAATCTTTAACATATATTGACTTATGATGAAAAACTTCTTTATCTATCCTCTTTAACTTAATAAGTTCAGAAGAGTTGGAAGGCAAAACAATTCCTTTAAATACAAACAGCCGCATGAGAGCATTTCCAAATGCCAGACTTTCTCTATTTCGCCATATTGGATCAATGACTCTAGAAGCCATGTCCACATTCTTTCTATTAATCATTACATAGATGATTTGAGCATGGTCTATAGACATTGAAGTAGAACTGCCCTTCCTTGGACATATACATTCAACAATAATTTTGTGTATGATTCGAGGAAACAACTCGAAATCAATAACCATTGCCTCCTTCCCATAATCCATTTGTAAACCTCCATTAATAGCAGCAAAAAGATCATTCCTAAGCATGTTTGTAATCTCTACATCATCATTTACATCATGCAAGTGTAGACATTTAATTACATCCGCCCTAGAAATTGTAATGTCTTGACCACATACTCTGGAAACTAGAACATTCCCTTTCGAAAGATTTAAATTTCCATAAAATTCTTTTACACACTCGCCATAAACTAGAACTTGAATAGAGCAAAGTTCCATACATCCTATGGGTTCTAAAAGTTCATTCCAGTAAAACCCATTACTTGTAAAGAAATTAAAATCCACAAAACTATAAGGACACACCTCGTTTTTCTTCCTTCCAAGAGATTTTGGGATTGAGGGTTTCAGACTTTGTACATTCCTTTGTTTTGGTTGCTTCTTGGTTGATTTCTTATGTGAAGAGGTTTCTTGGGTAACCTTTTCTTTTCCTTTTGAAGACGATGAAACCCGTTTTCTTTTGGAAGTGTTCTTGGAACCAATGACGGATTCAGAGTTAGGGGAACTTGGGTTCTCCTCCATTGAAGGTTCTTGAGGTTTTTCCGAAGAATATGAAGATTCATCATGAATCACTAAAGGCTTGTTGGAGGGTTTTGTTTTGAAAGATTTCTGTTTGAGACGTTCTGAGGATTTAGGCGCCATTGGAGTCACAATGAGAGAGAAGGAAAATAGAGAGAGAGAGAGCAGGTTGCAAAAAAAAAAAAAAGAAAAGAAAGAGAGAAATGGATAAAGAGAAGGAATATATATATATATTATATAAAGATTTTCAAAGATTGAAAATTCCGGGGGAAAAAAAATTCAAAAAGGGTTACAAATTCCCAATTCATTTCTAATAAATTCAAAATTTACCTTTTTAAGAGGTTTAGTAAAGATGTCTGCAAATTGATTTTCGGTTGGCATAAATTCAACATTTATATCTCCATTATGCACATGATCTCTAATAAAATGAAGTCTAATTTCTATGTGTTTTAACCTAGAATGATGCACTGGATTTTTTGTCAAATTTATTACACTCGTGTTGTCGCATTTAATTAGCACAATTTTAAAATTTATTCCATAATCATTCAATTGTTGTTTTATCCATAAAACTTGTGCACAGCAATTACCAATAGAAACATATTCAGCTTCAGCTGTGGATAGAGCAACATAAATTTGTTTTTTAGAAGACCAAGAAATTAATTTATCAGCTAGGAATTGACAAGTACCAGATGTGCTTTTTCTGTCAATTTTACAACTAGCATAATCTGCATCAGAATATCCTATTAAATCAAAAATTTGATTTTTAGGATACCAGATGCCCAAATTTGAAGTATTAACTAGGTATTTGAAAATTCGCTTTACAGCTGATAAATGAATTTCTGTTGGTGCAGCTTGAAATCTAGCACATAAACACACACTGAACAAAATATCAGGTCTTGATGCAGTCAAGTACAATAAAGAACCTACGAGGTTCCTATAAAGTTTCTCGCTTACCTTCTGTCCATTTAAGTCAGAGTCTAACCTTGTTGAAGTACTCATAGGTGTTTTAACCTTTTTGCAACCATCATATCCAAACTTCTTCAATATTTGTTTTGTGTATTTTTCTTGATGAACAAAGATTCCTTCTTTTGTTTGTTTTATTTGAAGCCCAAAAAAGAATGTTAATTCTCCCATCATTGATATTTCAAATTTTGCCTGCATGGTCTCAGTAAATTCTTGACACAACAATTCTTTAGTAGATCCAAATATAATAGCATCCACATATACTTGCACAACCAAGATATCATTATCAAAAGTTTTCAAGAATAAAGTGGTGTCAACTTTTCCTCTATGAAAACCTTTAGAGATAAAAAACATACTCAATCTTTCATACCAAGCTCTTGGAGCTTGTTTCAAACCATATAGCGCTTTATTTAATTTAAAAACATAATCAAATTTGAAAGGATCTTCAAAACCTGGTGGTTATTCTACATAAACTTCTTCCTTTATAAAACCATTAAAAATGCACTTTTTACATCCATTTGAAAAAATTTAAAATCCTTATAAGATGCATATGCAAGCATTAACCGTATTGCTTTTAGTTTAGCAACAGGTGCATATGTTTCATCAAAGTCTATTCCTTCTTCTTGTGAATAACCTTTAGCAACTAATCTTGCTTTATTTCTTATAATTTTACCATCTCCATCTAATTTATTTTTAAACACCCATTTAGTTCCAATTATAGACTTTCCTCTAGGTCTAGGAACTAAGTTCCATACATTGTTTCTTTGAAATTGATTTAATTCTTCTTGCATAGAGATAATCCAATTATCATCATTTAAAGCTTCTTCCATATTACTAGGTTCAATTTCAGATAACAACACAAAATGATTTTCAAGGTTTTGTAAATTAGTTGTTGTTTTAACACCAGATTGAACATTACCTATTATTTGATCAGAAGGATGTGCAGATTTATACCTCCAAGCTCTAGAAGCTTCTTGTTCAGATCTTACAACTTCTGAAGTACCTTCTGTGTTTGCCTCTAAAATAGGTTCTGGACGACCAGATCCTTGAGTGTTAACAGCAGGTGCTTCTGACTTAGGTTCTGAATCAACTTCTGCTTTAGGATTGGAGTCCTTTTCTTCATCAGAATCAACATCCTTTAAATCCTCAATAAATTTAACATTTATTGATTCTTCAATAGTTTTTGATGATTTATTGAAAACATGATAAGCACGACTATTTAGAGAATATCCTAAGAAAATAGCTTCTTCAAATCTTTCATCAAACTTACCAATGTTGAGGGGATTCTTTCTCACAAAACATTTAGATCCAAAGATATGAAAATATGAAACGTTAGGTTTCTTACCTCGAAACATCTCATAAGCAGTCTTTGATGTCATGGATCGAATGAAAACTCTATTGATGATATAGCAAGCTGTAGAAACTGCTTCTGCCCAAAAATACTTAGCAATGCCACTTTCATTTAACATAGATCTAGTCATCTCTTGTAAGGTTCTATTCTTGCGTTCCACTACTTCATTTTGTTGAGGAGTGTATGGAGCTGAGAAATTGTGAGATATACCATGTTCTTCACAAAAATTTAAAAAACTTGTATTTCGGAATTCTGTTCCATGATCAGTTCGAAGACTAATTATGGAAACTCCCTTTTCATTTTGTATTTGTTTTGCAAATTTTTGAAAAGAATCAAAGGTATCTCTTTTGTGTCGCAAGAATATAACCCAAGTGTATCTTGAAAAATCATCAACAATAACAAGTCCATATTTGCTTCCACCCATGTTTAAGACTCTAGTAGGTCCAAAAAGATCAAGATGCAATAATATAAGTGGTCTCTTAGTTGAGATTACATTTTTACTTTTATGAGAGACAGAAACCATTTTATTCTTTAAGCAAGTATCACATTTCACATATTGTTTAATATTTATTTTAGGCAATCCTTTAATAATATCCTTTTTAGATAATTTTTCTAAATGATTAAAATTAACGTGTCCTAGTTGTTTATGCCAAACAAAAACATGATCATTCAAAGAAATTAAACAACAAGCATTATCGATTTCAACTGGTTTTATGAGATAGATATTTCTTTTCCTAATTCCTTCAAATAATCTTTCATCATTTTCATTAAAAGCGTAGCACTTGTCTTGATCAAAAATCATTTTATATCCTTTATCACATAACTGACTAATACTAAGTAGATTATGTTTCAAGCCTTGCACAAGATATACATTTTCAATGAGAAAAGTAGGCATACCAATTGTTCCAGTGGCAATTATTTTACCTCTACTATCATCTCCAAACTTTACATATCCTTTTTCCTCCCAAGTTATGCTATTGAACAATGAAGCATCTCCAGTCATATGTCTAGAACATCCACTATCCAAATACCATGTTCCTCTTATTTTAGCTTCATGTTCCTATACAAATAAAAAGAATTAAGTCCTTTTAGGAACCTAAGCGAATTTGGGCCCTTCAAAAGATAAGCTCATTTGATTTCTTTGATTTACTTGTTGACTACTGAGCTTATTTCTTTTATAAAAGCAAAATTTCTCAATGTGACCAAATTTATTACAGAAGAAACATGCATAAGAATTAACATTCCTATACCTGTCATTTACCTGTTTCTTGAAATTCTGGTTTGTTTAACTTCTGTTATACCTTTTGGTATTGCTTCTATAGTACCCATTGTGTGGATACCTCTTGTCAGAATAACTTCTGTAAAAGTCTATGGTATTTCTTCTTTTAACATTATTTGTATTTGAAATGTACTTTTTGCTGTTGGAATCATCACTTGAGACTTGTTTAGCCTTAACAAAAATTGTATTTTGATTCGATTTTGAACTCAAACTATGCTCATATCTTAATCCATGTTTTTCATTTGAAACTCTTTGTGAAGAAATTAACATGGTCAATTTCTTGTCACTTTCATCAAATTTCTTAAAGGTAGTTTTCAACGAATTGGATAGATCATCAATCTTTACCTTCATGTCACTCGTTTCTACTTCAAGTAGATGATTTTCTATTCTTAATTTTTCAATACTCACATGCATGGATTCATTTTCTTGTTTCAGGATATCATTTTCATCAGCAAGCAAAGTATTTGTTTGTTTTAATGCTTCTTTTTTATTCTTAAGTGCTTTTATTTCATTTTCATACTTAGCCAATTTTGTATCAGCCCTTTTTAGTGCCTTTAATAACTTACCCATTTCTGCTAGCGTGTCAATATCAGTTATATCTTCATCAGATTCAGAGTGTACCTCGGAACTAGCCATTAGACAAAAATTTGCCTCATCCTCTTCTTCTTCTGAATCTTTTGAATTTGTTTCTGTGTCCTCCAAATCACTCCATGTTGCTAGCATTGCACGACTTTTCTTTTTATAATTTTCCATTTTCTTGATCAGTGTTGGACATTCATATTTGATGTGTCTTGACTTTTTGTATTCATAACATTGAATTTCCTTTTTCTCGTTCTTCTTTTCTTTCTCCTTGTAAGCTTTTCTTGCATCATTATGCTTATATTCAGTACTTTTCTTGAAAACACTAAATTTCTTACCTCTTTGCTTCTTGAGCAGCTTATTGAGTCTACGTGCTAGAAGACTGATGTCCTCTTCTTTCTCATCGTCACTGTCATCTGTTTCAGTTTCATTTTGCTTTATTTCCTTGACTTTAAAAGCAATTCCTTTGGTGCTGTCTTCTTCTCTTTGCGTGGTTTTTATGTGAGACTCATATGCCATAAGCTTTTCTCTCAATTGACTGAGAGTTAGCTTATTTAAGTCTTGAGCTTCTTCTATAGCTGTTTTCTTTGCATCCTAAGATGGTGGCAATATCCTTAGCATTTTCCTCACAATATCAGGATCTGGAAGTTTCTTTCCAAGTGATACAAGCTCATTTGTAATAGTTGTAAACCTGTTAAAAGCATCTTTGACATCTTCGTTAGATTTAAACTTAAATAATTCATATTGTTGAATTAAAGCATTTATCTTGGTTTCCTTGATGGTATCAGTCCCTTCATATGTTTTGGATAGGGTATCCTAAATCTCCTTTGCATTTGCATATGATGATATCAAATAGAACTCTGATGGAGCAATAGTAGTCAACAACAGATTTTTTGCTTTGTTATTCCTCTCAATAATCTTCTTCTCGGAATCTGATAAGGTCGAATTTCCATTCAAGGTGATCACATTGTCCCCAAGTGAAACAACCTGCCATGAATCATAATCATTAGCTTTAATATAAGTTTCCATGTGCATATTCCAATATGAGAAGTTTGAACCATCGAAGTAAGGAGCTTGATTAATTGCAACATTATTTTAAACCATTTTGAATCACTCAAAATAAATGAGTCTTGCTCTGATACCAATTGTTGGTCCCAATTAGATTAATCAAGAGGGGGGTAAATTGATTAATTACTTAAAATTTCAATTTTTGCAAATTTTCCAAAGTTTCTTGACTAACGAAATGACGTGAGCAACAAAAATAAAAAAATAATAATGTGCAATAAATAAAATGAGTAGAGAAGAATAAAATGCTCAAAGATTTATAGAGGTTCCGCCTCGAGCGTCAGTCCTCTCTTCCAGCTCCACGTTGGGGTCTCGGTTGTCTTTACTGGTTGTGTTTCACTATATCAATAAAATTGAGAGTATACAAAATAAGCCTCTTCAAGGCGAAGTCTCACTGCTGAGTCCTCTAGCTTCTTCACTAAGCTAATCACTCAAACTACAGTGATGAAACAACTCTCAATTCCTCATACAAGAAAGGAATCACAATAATAATGAGGAATATCAAATTTCCTCTACAAATCGGATCACACGTGTATGAAAAAAAAAATTTTGCGCCTGAAGATGTATGAGCTTTTAACTTTTCCGTGTGCTTGATTCTAAAAAGAATGTTCTCTCTATATTTCAGTTGAACATCCCTTTTTGTATATAAGACATAACGGTTACTTTGTTGGAGAATATCTTGTAACATTCATGGAGTTCTACGTGACAAGCTTGGATTTATTTTTGAAATTTTGTATTTAAAAAATAAGTTGAGCCTATTGAAGAAAATCTGCATTCCCGTGATATTTTGATGAGGATAAACTTGGATAAATCAGTTTGACCGAGATCTTCTTTAGAGATATTCTTTGGATCAAGTTTGTTGAAGGTATCCCTCACATTATGGAACCTTATCTTGATATCCAATATGTTGTGAAACCATATCTTCATGTAACAATCATATTTCTTATCCTTGTCTTTGTAACTGCTGGATCTCAAAAAATATAGCACAAATATCTAGATTTAAATCTTGATAAAACCTATAAATCTTATACGATCTCACTTTATCATGAATAAAATAAAATCTTTGAATAAAATCTTGTAAAAACTTTATGTAAATTAAAAAACCCCATGATATAAAATCCAACTTTAGTAAAACACATAAAGTATATTACCCAAATATACTTGACACGTGGAGCTAGGCCTTGAAATTTATTAAAAACAATCAATACAACAATTAGAACGAAATCTGAAAAAAAATTCATGACAGACATGGAAGGTTCTGAAAAAGCTTTTGAAAGGTTAACACGAGAACTACGGATACATTACATAACTTCTGAAATACCTTTTGACAGAACAAAAACAGTTTGTATAACATCTTTGAAGGTTCTGAACAAGCTTCTGTCTCTTTGTTCAATTTAGATAAATTTACTTACTATCTTCTGAAACAACTTCTAACAAGCTCAAACATACGTTATACCATATTCCTCTTTTGTTAACATCAAAACCGAATTAGAGAACTTAACAAAAACTAATCCGGAATGCCGTGGTTGCAACTTGCACAACTTTTGCCCAACTAGATTTCCTAGATCAATTATCTCCATGAATTTTACAAGCACTCAATAAAGTCCAAAGCACGGCACGGACACATCGGCCTCAAATGGCATATTCTCCACAAACTCCAGTGCTTCCCTTAAGAGTCCTGCTCTGCCCATCAAATCAACCATACATCCATAGTGTTCCATTATGGGCTTAATACCAAAATCAGATTTCATCTCTTTGTATAACCTGAAGCCTGTCTCCAAGAGCTTAGCATGGGCACAGCCTGTAAGAACGACAACAAAGGTCACACCAGTTGGACGCATCCCAGCCAATTCCATCTTCTCAAATAGGTCAAGAGCCTCGATCTCTTTACCGTTACAAGCAAGGGAGGCTGTCATTGCGTTCCAAGTGCAAAATCCCTTAACTCCTATGTGACTGGATACATTAACAGCATGGCGTAAACATCCTGCTTTACCATATGGCTCGACCAATGTAGTCACCATAGAAGCAGACAGCTTAACTTCATTCTTGATCATATATCCACGTATAAGCTTCCCCAGTAACAGCCCAAACAATTATCGGAACTCAAAGACGACATTGATTATCCTAACATGAGAAACCGATCAACATAAAACCGGAAATACTACCACCATTGCCAAATGTGGATTCTGGTTGCGTTCTCTTTTTTTTTTTTTTTTTTTTTTTACCGCTATCCATCACCATTCCTTCGGTTGCAGATGTCCTTACATCGGTTCTATAGGTTGTACCTCTGTATCCTTGAGTTCTAAGGAGATAGGAGTCAAAGTCTGGTGGATGAACTAAAGCCATGCGGTTCGAGCGTGATTAACGGCACTGCTGTCCAAATTTAGGCGAACGTGATTAACAGCAGTGCTATCCAAAAAATGTAAAGGGGCTTGCTTGACTGGGATCTTCGCATGGCTGTCCGTGAGGTGGGGTATATCTGGGTGATGCAACGCCAACAGCATCTCCAAGGTTGTATCAGTTTCTACTGCCTGATATCCATTAGGCCTAGGAGCACAATCATGTATAGCTTTGTCAAATTTACCAATCAAATCACTCCCGGTTTTCAGCCTTCTCGTCGCCTTTATTTTCCGGCAAGTCATTTCTGAGAAATCAAGCCTCCTCTCTGCTTTCTAGCTCATGTATTCACCTCAAGCACAAAACCGTTGCTAGAAGATGGAAGATTATCAGAAGGACCATGTGCCCTTACTATAGAACGAAATGGACTAGGTGTCATTGGGAACTTCGTCTCGCACCTCCACTGCTATTGCCAACACATCCTCTGTTTGGATTGCTCTTGATCTTCGCGTGATTCAAAGATGATGGTATGGATGATTTCAGTGTCCATCATATGCAGTACGTTCTTTCAGGTGTTTGATCGAGTTCGTCAGCTTCTGACGACGACGAAGCCGGAGGATTAAGATCATGATCATCGACAAAGATGTTCTTCAACGGAATTCGACAGAATTCAAGTTCGAAAATCTACATTGGCAATGCCCTTAACAATCGAAACTCTAGCGGACCACTCAAGAATATTGCCATTGCACTCCTTCTGGTCCAGATACCACAAAAAATTTCCATTCGAAACGAAATCATAGACTAGAAAGCACTCTCCACGACCCCTAGAACAGCAGAATCCTCTCAACCTAACCAAATTCTCATGCCTTAGTGAAGTCAAAATATTCAATCCCTTCATTGCAGCTCGTCTTATTGATACACTTTATTGCAACCAAAGAAACATATCGCAGGATCCCTTTATAGGTTGTGGAAGAGTTACTTTTCCCCAACAAGTTCACCTCTGAGAAATACTGAGTAGCTGACCCCACTTCTTCGAGATTAAATCTAAAACTGTGCAAATGCTCTTGTTGAGAAATATTAGTAATTCGACTATCAGCCAATGGGTCCCAACTCCCATACATAGGAACTTTCCAAGAAAATGCGATAAGCAGTTTCAAGCTGATCTCCTTTTATCATAATCTGCAGAAGACTATTGAAAGTTTCTGTCTAGTTTACACAATTAAACTTAGGAATGCTCTTGAAAAGAGCAACAGCTTCATCTAGCATCCCATGCCTCGCGAAAATGTCTATAGCATATGCAAAGACAAAATCCTTACACCCACAGGAATCCTCTTTCTTCTAATTGATAACCTCTTTCATCTTGCCAGTTCATCCAGAGTTTTCCAGGATGCTAATCATGTTAGAACACATAAAAATATTCCTATCATGCTCAATAACACAATGAACATATAAGAACATAAGCGGAAGTGAAAAATTAAATCTTGTACATACCTCCAGCCATTGCAAATAAATACACGAATTTTCTTTATTTCGGTTTAGTACTTCTAAGCCCTCTCTCGCTAAAAAACGATAGTGTATTTTTCTTTAATAAGTGAGTGAGATTAGGGATCCATAACTGAAAAATCACATTCTAAATATATCATTTACCATCATAGATCTTAACCGATATGATCTGAGCTTAGATGCGAGATTTTCTTGCGTGGATATGCATGTGAATATATGTATCAAATTATATCTTAAATGGACCACATCTTAAATAGATTTCTTGAGAAAAAAAAATCATAGAATATTCGAATACAAATCCAAATCTGGGAAATTCTAACATTCTCCCACTTGGTCCATTTATCCGAATATCAACATAACAATAAACACAATATATGAATCATGACGATAGGTCCTCTCATAACAAGTATTATCTTCTATGTATCACAATATATCAAGCCTCTCAATACCAGCTCTTAAACTTAATGAATAAATCATATGTTTATTCTAGGTCCAAACTTAATGATATTTCTTAAAACAAATTAATAGACAAAATATATATACAAAACCAAATAAGAAATATCAATTGAATAAGAGTTTCATTGAAACATTAAATGCATGTACAATAAAAATTACATCATAGAATCAAGTCCCATTCTTACTACACGGTCCTTAAAATTCTTTGGTGGCATGCCCTTAGTTAAAGGATTAACTATCATTAACTCAATGCTAATGTATTCAATAACCACTTTCCTTTCTTTAACACGCTCACTTATGGCTAAGTACTTGATGTTGATATGTTTACTTCAGCTACTGCTTTTATTATTCTTAGCCATAAATACAATAGCTAAGTTATTGCAATACAATCTTAATGGCTTAGAGATAGAATCAATAATTCTAAGTGTAGACATGAAACTCTTCAACCATACACATTGTGAAGTAGCCTCAAAACAAGATACGAACTCAGTCTCCATAGTGGAAGTAGCAATCAAGGGCTGCTTTGCACTCCTCCAAGACACGGCTCCACCGGCAAGCATGAAAATGTAACTAGATGTTGATTTACGTGAATCAACATAGCTAGCAAAGTTCGTATTAGAATATCCAATGACCTCCAGATTGTCAGTTCGTCTATACATGAGCATGTCATCCTTTGTTCCTTGAAGATATCTCATTACCTTCTTTGCAACTCTCCAGTGGTCAACATTTGGGTTACTTTGATATCTCCATAGCATCCTAACAGCAAATGTAATTTCAGGTCTAGTACAAACCTAAGCATACATTAGACTTCCAATGGGTGACGCATATGGAATGTTTTTCATTTGTTCCCGCTCGAGCTCATTTTTGAGGCACTGGCTTAAGGTCAATTTGTCACCCTTCAAAATGGGTGCTACACTTAGTGAACAATCTTTCGTCCGAAATCTCTCTAAAACTTTGTTGATATAGGTCTCTTGAGACAAACCTAAAATGCTTCGAGATCTTTCCCTATGGATCTTATTGCCAATGACATAAGATGCCTCACCCATATCTTTCATATCAAAATTTTTTGAGAGGAATTGTTTTACCTCATTTAGCAAACCCTTATCATTGGTTGCAAGTAAAATATCATCCACATATAGCATAAGAAACCAAATTTTGCTCCCATCGACCTTTTGGTATATACATTGATCCATAATGTTCTCTTTAAAACTAAATGAAGTGATGGCATCATGAAATTTTAAATACCATTGACGGGAGGCTTGTTTTAATTCATATATGGATTTATTAAGCTTACAAACTCGATGCTCATCATTACTAGTGGAGAATCCTTCAGGTTGTTTCATGTAAACCTCCTCCTCTAGATTACCATTAAGGAAGGCCATTTTTACATCTATTTGGTGAAACTCCAAATCAAAATGTGCAACTAATGCCATATTACATGAAGGGAATCTTTCTTAAATACAGGAGAAAACATTTCCGTGTAGTCGATTCCTTCCTTTTGAGTGAATCCTTTAGCAATGAGTCTTGCTTTATATCTCTCAACGTTACCTTGTAAGTCTTTCTTTGTTTTAAAGATCTATTTGCATCCAATGGCTTTTACACCATCAGGCAACTTAAAAAGATTCCAGACTCTATTAGATGCCATTGAATCTATCTCTTCTTTCATGGCACTATACCACAAGTTTGAATTCTTAGAACTCATAGCCTGTGAAAACGTCTCAGGATTATTTTCGGCTCCAAAATTATAGTTAGACTTTTGTAGATACATAACATAGTCACTTGGAATTGCTGATTTCCTTACTCTAGTAGATCTTCTTAATGTTAAATCAACATTCTCTTAAGGAATAGTATCATTTTGTTCAACAGCTTAGGACATTTGTTGAACTTCAGCTTCTATTGGATCAGGATCAGCAGTTTATGGTACCTCTAGGGCTGGCTCTTCAGCACGCATCTATGTTAAAGGCGTGTTGTTAACAACAACGATCAACCAGCTACTTGAAGTGGCACACTAAGCATTTGTATGATCTTTCTCAGAACGAGAGCCCTGAGATTGATTGCTCCCACTAATTAAGTCTTTCTTAAGAAATTTTGCATTTCTTGATTCCACAAACTTAGTGTTATGAGATGGATAATAAAATCTATATCCCTTAGACCTTTCAACATATCTAACGAAATACCCACTAATAGTCCTTAGGTTTAACTTCTTCTCATGTGGATTGTAGACTCTTACTTCAGACGGACATCCCTGAACGCGTACATGTCGCAAACTCGGTTTCCATCCCTTGAATAACTTAAATGGCGTCTTTTGGACAGCCTTGGTTGGAACCCGGTTCAATATATACGTAGCCGTTTCAAGAGCTTCAATCCATAAGAAGTCAGGAAGATTAGAGCTTGCAAGCATGCTCCACACCATGTCCAATAATGTTCGGTTTCTCCTTTCAATTACTCCATTTTGATCTGGAGAGCCAAGTAAACTGTATTGGGCAACAATCCCATTCTCTTGAAGAAACCTTGCAAATGGACTAGTCGCTTGTCTACTCTCTATGTATTTACCATAGTACTCTCCACCTCTATCAGATCTCACGATTTTAATTTGTTTTCCACATTGTTTATCTACTTCAGCTTTAAATACTTTAAAAGCATCTAGTGCTTCATTCTTGTTGTGAAGTAAGTAGAGATACATATATCGTGAGTAATCATCTATGAAGGCATAAAGTACTTATTATGATATGCATCTATGTCTAGACTGTAAATGTCTGTATGTATGATTTCCAATAATTTAAAGCTCCTCTTGGCACCCTTCTTTGACTTGTTCGTCAGTTTTCTCTTAATACAGCTTATATAAGTCTCAAAGTTAGTGAAATTTGAAATACTAAGTATCCCATCATTCACCAACCTTTTAATTCTATCAATGGAGATATGTCATAATCTCCTATGCTACAACATAGAGGATTCTTCATTCACAACACATTGTTTAGTGCTAACCTTTTCTTGAATGTGCATTATAGCATTGTTATCATCATTTTGTAAATTAAGTGGAAAAAGACCATCAGACAAAGTACCATATCCAATAACATCAAATTTATAAAATAAGTTAAATCTAGAATATGAAAAGTTAAAGGAATAACCATTTGACATAAGTCTGGAAACTGAAATTAAATTCCTAGAATAACTGTAAATACCCCATTTTTGCCCCTAATGATCAATAATAATCAACAATAAACAATTACCATTTTTTTTCCTATTTTTTCTATTTTTTCTCTAATTTAGCAAAAATAGGAAAAATATTCAAAAAATAAAATAAATAGAAAAAATACATCAATTTTGGAAAATGATTGCAGAAATGGCAATAAAAGGGACTAAATAATTTTTACAAATTTTTGAAATTTCAAAAAAATACAAAAAAAAAAAAATCGCATTGCATATATGCAAATTGCGAAAATAAAAAAATCGCGAAAGTGGGCTAGCCCAGCTGGTCTGAACCATGGTCTGAGGCGCGGGGAAAGGGGCTCGGTCACGAGTTTGAAACTCGGGGGAGGCAGAATCCGCATTTTGCAAATTTTTTTTCATTGCTTGGGACACGTGTTAGCAGGTGATTGGCTGGAGCGGACACATGTGCCGAGCGCGTGATCATCTTCAACCTTCGTTCGAGATCGCCGGCGAGGAGGAAAAATCGAATTTCGGCCATTTTGATTCGATTTTTTGTACAAATCCAACAGATCTTCAATAGAAATAAGATAAACATCATCCAATTAGAATCATATCGCAACAAATTGATGGATTTACACAAATCGGATGGAGGTTTTAACCACAAATCCGATTTGTTTCAATCGGAGGAAATCCGAGCTTATCCAGCTCGATTCCTCGCAGCTATAAATAGAGGATGAAGGCAGCAAGCATGGGCACAGATCAAAAGTGAGGAAAAGAGAGAAAAGGAGAGAAATCGAAGCCTTGCCGGAATTCTTCAACCCGCGACCACTGATCGAGCTCGAAATTGCCACAAGGAGGCGCTTTTGGAGAAATCCACCATCACGGTTGAGTTCCCCACCCCTGAAAACCTAGGAAATGACACCTCAGTTACTTTGAAAGGCCGCTAAAATGCCGTCAATGAGCACTCCCAACCGCCTTGACCAATCGACCCGATTCGATCCGACCCGCGCACCGACCCAGATCCAGGTAAGTCGAATTTTCTAATTTTTTTATTTATTTCTTAATTATTTATTTAGTTATTTTATTTATTTTTTCGCATTTCTTTAGTTATTTATAATTCAAAAATAAAAAAATATTAGAATTTAGATTAGTTTTTTTTAAGATTTAATTTAGGATGAATAATAATAAGAATAAATAATTATAATAATAAATGATAAGAATAAAAAAAAATATATAAAGAAAATGATAAAAATCTATATTAAAAAAATAGTAAAAATTTAGATTTTTGTTTAGAATAGATAAATAATATAGGAGAAAATTTTTCAATAAAAGTTAATAAAAATTATAAAAAAAAATTAATTAATAAAAATTAAGAAAAATCAATAAAAATTAATAAAAATCAATAAGAATTTATAATATTAGAAATGGGTTGAAAAATAGAAAAAATGAAACTTTTATCACTTAGAAAAATCATTTTCTTAAATAAATCAAAAATTGGTTTTTCCTTAACATTATTTTTTCAAAAAAATCAAATTATCAAGCTTAGGCTTAGGTTTTTTTTTTAGAAAAATACTAAAATGGTAAAAACATAAATCAAAAGAAATTTCGTAATTAAAAATCACCAACACATTAAAGGTTTTTAGGAAGAGCGAACTACAGCATGTTTGATCTTGAATAGTAGGTACGTAGGCACTCATTTGGGGCAACCCTAAAAAGGAACAAAAATCATTTTCTCAGAATAGGTTATTCAAAAAGAAAATAAAAAGACAACAAAAAAAATAAATAAAAGACATTTTGGAAAAGGTTTAGATTTTAGGAGATTAGGGTGATAACCTTAGGGTTTTAATGGGTTAGCCTCCGAATCCAGAAACTCTGGTTTTCTCTTTCCTCTTTTCACAAAAAACGAAAAGAGGAAATTATGCTGACCAGTGGTCCAAATTAGGATTGATCTGCTCAATTAGTCCTAATTCAATCTTTCCCAACCATAGTTGGGTGGCGACTCCAAAACAAAACGAAATTCATAACTCAAGTCGAGGATCTACATTAGATGAGCATAGGGTCTAGTATAGATTGGATTAGAAATGGAAAAATAAAAAATTAGACTCGACAATAACTAGGGATATAAAATGCCTTTTTCAAATTCAAAATGAAACCATTGCTTAAAACTTAGCTGCACGTTCCAAGAGCCTCCACACGTGAGGACATCTTATTGCCTAAATAGATGCTATGCTCACTTCCCATTGGCTTCCACAGGTCTTTTAAGTCCTGCAATGAATTAGTCACATGGATTGTAGAACTAGGATCAATCTACCGTGTGTTATGATTAACATCAACCATATTGGATTCATAATAGACAAGTGAAAGTTGAGTACCTTTCTTATCAAGCCACTGCAGGAACTTGGAGCATTGTTTCTTCATGTGTCCCTTCTTTTTACAAAAGAAACACACAACCTCCTTCTTTATGTCCTTTGCAGAGGGATTTTCTCTTTCCCCTTGTCTTTGGCTTGATCCTTCCCATTACTCTTTCCACGTGTAGTCAAGTTTACCCTTTCCTTCTCTTTCTCCTTCATAAGTAGTCTGCCCTCTTCTTGAACACATATGGTCAACGACTCATTGATTGACCATTTATCCTTATATGTGTTGTATGATATCTTAAATGGGCTATACTCTTGAGGTAAAGTGCAAAGGATGTAGTGAACCAGAAAGGATTCTGATAACTTAACTTCCAATGCCTTCAATTGGGCCGCAATACCCCTCATGCGCATGATATGATCACGCACAACCTTAATGCCGGTGAGCCTCAAAGTTGAAAGCTCCATAATTAAGGTACTAGCCATTGCCTTATCTGCAGTAGTAAATTGCTTATCAATGGCTTTTAGCAAATCTTGGACCATTTGATAATGCTTGACAGAGCTCCTTATACCAGCAGAAATTTTAGTCTTTATGAACATAATTGATAAGTGATTAGATTGCTCCCATTTTTCATAAAAACTTATTGCATTCGGAGTGTTGGTTTCGGTTATTGCAGGAGGCTTCGGTTTCCTTATAGCATAATCAATGTCCATCCATCCTAAATGAAGAAGAACTCTCTCCTTCTAAACCTTATAGTTATCCCCTTTAAGTTTAGGAACATCACATCGCGTATAAGAAAAATTGATAGGTTGAATTGCTGCAATAATTAAACATACATGCTCATGTTACAAAAGTTTTTGAGGCTAATTAAGATATGTCATGTTTTACTAATGTAAAATCATGCTAAAATATGAATCTAGTGACATAAAAATTGCCTATGGGCTAAAGTCCTAATTCAATTAGATTCATCTAAAGTCCTACAATAAAACTATCAAATCATGTTCCTTTTTCTAATCCTTGTGGGTAAATTAGAAAATATAATTTGACATTTTATCCTAATTAATCATACATAATATAATAAAAATTCATGTACGATAAGATTTATTATATTGCGTATAATTAATCAAAACTAATGTTTATTTTCATGTGTGATCTTATCATCCTTAATATATATAATTTTAATTAATTAAAGATGTTGTGGCTATTTTTTAATTAATTGAAATTATATAGATCACATAAACATTAACTAAATCCTTATGCGCAATTATTGCAAAAAACCGTAAGCAATAACCTATGAACTTAACTCTAACACACTTATATCATTTAATCAACATTACATGTATAATAATAAACCATAAATCATACATGTAGGCAAATAATAATATAAGTATATATTATGATAATTAAATTCATAGAGAGCCAATACCAATCAATTTACTTTAATAATTAACACAAATAATTTTAAAATATAAAATTGTTTACTATATATCATCTGTATAATTAATAATAAATAATATAGATATATAAAAATTACGAAAATTTAATTTTTATCAAGTGTTAGAAATCCCAATTCAAAGTCTATTACTTTTATATTAACATTAGCCAAAAGAATTGTGAAAGCCAGCTTAGCTCAGCTAGTTAAGCTCCACGTTATGCTATGCACGAAGACAGACTTAAAGGTTAAGGGTTCAAATCCTGTGAGCCGCGCATTTTGCGCGTTTTTGCTTTTCAAATGTGCTCGTGTATTGCATGTGTGGGGCTAGGCGCGTGACACACGTCACTAAAGAAGACACAATAGAGACTGCAGAGCTTTGATTGATGAGTGAAAGGGTCTTTGGTTCAGAAGGCACAAGTCTAGTCAAGCAAAAACTAATTCTGATATGTAATTTTTCGGCCTATTTCGATCTCCAAATTAACTTTTTAAAACACAAAACGCATGGAATTTGATTTTCTATCCATTTCCAACTTTATTAAGACTAAAAAACATCAAATTGGAATTGAATCGAAATAAAGCAAGGCAAATGTATTTTTGAAAAATAAAGGCTTTGATACCAAATATTAGAATGCATACAAATATTCCTATCATGTTCAGTAACATAATGAACATATAAGAATATAAGTAGAAGCGAAAAATTAAATCGTGTACATACTTTCAGCCATTGCAAATAAACACATAAATTTTCTTTATTTCGATTTAGTATTTCTAAATCTTCTCTCCCTAAAAAACGAAGGTATATTTTTTTTAGTGAGTAAGTGGGATTAAGAACCCATAATTGAAAAATTACATTCTAAATATATCATTTATCATTATAGATCTTAATTGATGTGATCTAAGTTTAGATGTGAGATTTTCTCGCGTGGATATGCATGTGAAGATATATATCAAATCATATCTTAAATAGATTTTTCGAGAGAAAAAAATCGCATAATATTCGGATATAAATCCCAATCTAGGAAAATCTAACAAATCATGGTTGCATAGACCGGGCCATTGTGATGATAGTTTGAGTACCTCAATTTGGCATCTCTGAAGAAGTGGAGAGCTGTTTCTGGATTTTTCTTACTTTGAATATTATCTTATTTGATGATCTTTTTTTTTTTAATTTTTTTTACTGCTGGTAAATATGAACATGTCCCCTGTTCTAAGCATTGCTTTCCGGTGTGCGAAGCTTCGTCACTCAATTCATATCAATGACCTTGTCTAAATGTAAGGAGAAAGAAAAACTAGAACTACGTTTACATATCTAACCCCATCATGCTCTCTAACTCTTGAGAACATAAACACTACATCTGTCAATCTTTTGCACCGAGCAATGTAATTAATACGAAGTATGTTTCCTTCAGTCAAAACGTGATGAGGAAGATGCACCTAGATTATCATCCGATTTGGGGGTTTGAACAGTCCGAAGTGGTGGGGGCTCACCAAACTTTAGTATGTATGCAGTCTCATACACAGGTCGCAATTGAGAGAGCACTTGAGCATCTATGTAACTATCACAGGAGAAACACCAAACCGATAAGTCACTGTAGCTGAGTGCCAAAGAGTGGTTCGTTTGCTAATAGTGCTGAAGATGTGCTTGTCCATGAATCTGCTGCAGAGTACATCCTTGCAAGATAGGTATAACCAGTTCTCAGTAGGGTGTTGGCACTGTGTCCGAGCTTCAACCCATCCCGACTTTGCTCCTGATATCATTTCTTCATCTCCTTCCATCTCCTTCTCCTCTTAACAACAAAACAAATAGGGATCAGAATCCAATGTCTCTTCTCAGACTTTTCCAATAGTAGCAACTGCATTAGTGTGTTGCGGATGCATTCTTGGGCAGACAATATGCAAGACGCACAAGCAAAAGGGATAATGCAAAATAAGGAATCCTAGGAATTTTTTTATTTTCCGGTTTTTGTTCTTTCCTAGTTATATTTTCTTACTTTACAGTTTTACTCTTTCCTTAATTATAGTAGGAGTTATTTTAGGAAACTAAGACTATTGAGGAATCCTAATCCTTATTAATTAGGAATCCTAGTCTTTTTTTTATTATCTTTGGTATTGTAAGGAAACTTCCCTATACATAGGGAGTTATTGAGCAATAAGAAGGCAGATAATTATTTAAAAAAAAATCAAGAGATTTGGAAATTCTCTCTTAACGAGTTCCAAGGTGGCAACTCCCTTCAAGAGCTGCATTTGATTATTAAGGATAAGTGTATCAAGGAGGAAGAATAAGGGTAAGAACCCTTTGTTGGAAGGAGAATTTTCAATCCTTTGTTCGATGACTCGATCTCAAACTGGGAACTGTAGCAATTTGGTATCAGAGCCGCTCACCATGGACGAGAACATCGTTGAAGAACGACTACATTATATTTTGCATGAGAACCAATCATAAACGGACGCCAAAATTGCAGCAGCGGAATCAAGGAGGGCTGTTGTAGAGGCAAGAATGGCAGCTCAACTTCAACAATTATCACAACAAATCAAAGCCTTGATTTGTGCAAGCAATCGTGGCAAAGGAATGGAGACTGGGGACAGAAGTAATGCAGGCTCCAACCACAACCTAGGATCTCACGCGGATGAAGATAACAGTAGCAGCAAAGGGGACATGAGTGGCAGAGGATCAGGGGGTTGGGTGCCGCGATATACAAAGTTGGATTTTCCCACCTATGATGGAATGAGTGACCCATTAATGTGGATCCATAGGTGCGATAAATTCTTTGCGAACCAGAGAACGGTTGGGGGAGACAAGGTGGGTTTAGTCGCCTTCCACATGACAGGAGAGGCGCAATTATGGTTTTACTAAATGGAAAAGGAAGAACCAAATATGACCTGGAAGACATTCCAGGAGTATTGTACCCTTCGCTTTGGGCCTCCCTTGCGAAGCAACCCTTTAGGAGAGTTGATTAACCTCAAACAAACCGGTTCCGTAGAAGAGTACCAGCGGGAGTTTCAAACCTTATTAGAAAGGGCAAGCTCGGTACGACCTGATAAACAAGTCGACATGTTCACGGCAGGTTTGAGGGAGAATATTCGCATTGATGTAGAATTACACAGCCCACCAAGTTTGTTACATGCCATGAATTTTGCAAGAGCTTTTGAAAGAAAATTGCAACTCACCCAAAACGTAAAAAAAAGGTGTAAATCACAGCATCGATTTCGGTTCAAAGGGAACTCCAATCAACTCCAAACTAGGCACCGTGGCGGGTAGTGCATCTTCTTCTTTGGGCAGTGCTGCAACGCCATTTTTTAAGAGATCAACAAGAGCTGAGATGGCCAATCGTCGAATTCAAGGATTGTGTTATAATTGTGATGAACAATACGTCCCTGGACATCAATGCAAGAAACTATTCTGGTTGGAAATGGATGAAACAACGAAGGAAGACCCAACTGAAGAAGAAAATACTCCAGCGATATCCTTACACGCCATCATCGGGGAACAAAATGCTAGAACCATGCAATTAACGGCAATGGTTTATGAGCAGCCCTTGAATAGTTTGATAGATTCTGGTAGTACTCACAACTTCATGAGTTCAACAGCAGCTTGAAGATTAGGAATTCATATTCAACCCCAAACAAACCTACAAGTGGAGGTAGCAAATGGGGAGTAAGTGGTGGGATTAGGCAAATGCACCAACTTACAATTTTCAATCAACAATCATCCTTTCCAAGCAGATTTTTACGTGATTCCTTTAGCTGGGTTTGACTTGGTATTAGGCATACAGTGGCTTCAAACATTGGGACAAATCCTATGGGATTTTTCCTCCCTCACCATGCGCTTTGAGAAGGCAAGCAACCCAATTATGTTACATGGACAGCTGCAGACTTCACACTCGACACTAAACCATCTTCAAACATCACAACCGCAAGAGAGGGACTTGGAGAAACTACTGACAACTTTCGAGGAAGTATTTCAAGAGCTCGTAGGACTGCCACCCATTCGACCATGTGATCATCGCATTAATTTACCGCCAGATATCGCTCCAGTGGTAGTTCGACCCTATTGATACCCGCATCTTCAAAAAGATGAGATTGAAAAACAATGCCAACAAATGTTACAGCAAGGCATTATCAGGCCAAGTCGCTCGCCATTCTCCTCTCCGGTACTGCTAGTTTGCAAACACGATGGCACATGGTGATTTTGTGTTGATTACAAGGAGCTGAATAATCAGACTATCAAGGATAAATTTTCCATTCCAGTAGTGGATGAATTGTTGGATGAGTTACATGGCACAAAATTTTTTACCAAGCTTGACCTCCGATCCGGTTATCATCAACTTTGAATGGATCCTCAAGATGTGGAGAAGACAACTTTTCGAACTCACCATGGCCATTTTGAGTTCCTTGTCATGCCCTTTGGGCTAACCAATGCCCCTTCCACCTTTCAAGCATTAATGAAAGAGGTATTTCGACCACATTTACATCAATTTGTGCTTGTTTTTTTTGACGATATCCTTGTGTACAGCAACTCCTGGGAAAATCATTTACTGCACCTCCAAACTGTTTTTGAGTTATTGAGGGCTCATCATCTCTATCTTAAGAAGTCTAAGTGCTCATTTGGAGAACCACAAGTCTCCTATTTAGGTCATGTGATATCAGCAGGGGGTGTTTCCACTGACACAAGTAAAATTCAAGCGATCACGGATTGGCCTCAACCTCAAACTATTAAAGCCTTGTGTGGATTCTTAGGGTTGACAGGGTATTACTGCAAATTCATTAAGGATTATGGACACATTGCTACCCCCTTGACAAATATGCTGAAGAAATAAGCTTTTTAATGGAATGAGGCAGCTCACGCCTCCTTTGAAGCACTAAAGAAAGCCTTAATAGATGCTCCAATACTGAGTTTGCCTAATTTCCAGGAAGAATTTGTAGTTGCATGTGATGTGTCTGGTATAGGGATAGGCGCGGTCTTGCAGCAAAATGGATATCCCATTGCATTTTTTAGCAGGAAGCTAGCTGAATGTCATATGAAACTTGCAGCTTATGAGCGGGAATTAATAGGTCTAGTGAAGGCAGTCCAACATTGGAGACCATATCTTTGGGGACGTTCTTTCATTGTTCGAACAGATCACTATAGTCTTAAGTATTTACTTGAACAACGGTTGTCCACATCTCCCCAATAGCACTGGTTTAACAAGTTAATGGGTTTTATTTTTCGCGTGGAATAAAAGGCTGGTCGGTTGAATGTTGTTGCAGGTTCCTTGTCACGCCGTGAGGAAGATGGTGTGCTGTTATATGCAATATCCCAACCGTAGGTTCTCTTGTTCGATGAAATTCGAGCAGAGATACAGAATTCAGCCACTTTAAGGGCCCTTAAATCAAGGATTGAGCAAGGAACAACTGGCTTGGGTTGGTTTTTGAGTGATGAGATGATATTCTTTAAAGATTGCATTTACCTATTACCAACATCTTCCTTGATCAACGCTATATTATCCGGAATCCATGACAACACTCATGAAGGTGTTGAGAAAACCTTGCAGCGCATTCGCAAGGATTTTTATTGGGTTGGAATGAAGACCACCGTCAAAGCTTACGTCGCCGCATGTCTCGTTTGTCAAAGGAATAAAGCTGAACATTTAAGCCCAGCCGGGTTGCTACAACCGTTGTAATTACCGCACCAGGTTTGGTCGGATATATCAATGGAATTTATTGACGGATTACCCAAATCATTGGGTAAAAGTGTCTTATTCGTGGTGGTAGATAGGTTCTCAAAATATGCTCACTTTATTCCATTGGCACATCCTTACAATGCTTGCAGCATTGCAAGGGTATTCCTTGACAATATTGTTCGATTACATGGCATTCCTGAATCTATTGTTAGTGATCGCGATCCCCTTTTTACTAGTACCTTTTAGAAGGAGTTGTTTCGTTTATGCGAAACCAATCTTCATTTCTCTTCCGCATATCATCCACAATCTGATGGGCAGACTGAGGTGGTGAACTGCACCATTGAGATGTACTTGCATTGCCTTGCTAGAGTTCGCCCCCAAAAGTGGGTAGAATGGCTTCCTTGGGCGGAATTTTGTTACAACACTTCCTTCCATACGACCCTTAAAACATCTCCATTCCAAGTTGTTTATGGACGAGCGCCTCCGAGTTTAACATCTTTCGTTGCTCGCACTTCTAGAGTCGATGCAGTAGATCAAGCATTTCTTGCTTGAGATGAAGCTTTAGCGGACATTCGCAACAAACTCCACCAAGTGCAGCAACGAATGAAAACCTTCTATGATAAAGGACATCGTGATGTGGAATTCTCTCCTGGTACTTATGTATGGTTGCGTTTACAGCCTTATCGTCAGAAGACACTTGCTAGCCACCTTTCCCATAAGCTTGCTCCTAAGTTCTATGGTCCTTTTCTTGTGGCAAGACACATTGGTACCGTAGCATACCAACTTGAGCTTCCTTTGGACTGCAAGCTGCACAATGTCTTTCACGTGTCCTTGTTGAAGCCCTTTAAGGGCGAGCTGTTGGGGAGCCCACGACGTTGCCTCCACTGGAAGATGATCAGGTTGTAATCAGCCCTATGGCCATTTTGCGAACTCGATTGAACCGAGGTCATTGGGAAATCTTGGTACAATGGAGTAGAGGTACGCTAGAGGATGCTACTTGGGAAGATGTATTGGAATTCAAACTAGCATTTCCAGACTTCCAGCTTGAGGACAAGCTGGTTGTGGAGGAGGGGAGTAATGTTGCAGATGCATTCTTGGGCAGACAATATGCAAGACGCACAAGCAAAAGGGATAATGCAAAATAAGGAATCCTAGGAATATTTTTACTTTCCAGTTTTTGTTCTTTCCTAGTTATATTTTCTTACTTTCCAGTTTTACTCTTTCCTTCAAGAGCTGCATTTGATTATTAAGGATAGGTGCATCAAGGAGGAAGAACAAGGGTAAGAACCCTTTGTTGGAAGGAGAATTTTCGATCCTTCGTCCGGTGACTCGATCTCAAACTGGGAAGCGTAACATAGTGATCATAGCATGAGCCTTAAGCAGTGCATCCTGGTATATCTTTAGGATCCTAGTAGAACCATCAACAAGGACTACATTATGGACACTGCGCTAGTCCATCTTGTCATCTCTTAAACATTTCTCAACAAGCTCCATACACTTCCTGAAGAGGTCTATGGCGAGCTCCTCAAATCTAGCACGAGTGATGGTAGGATAGAAATCAACACCTGCAAGATGGGTGTCTCCGGTAGTAGCCTTCGCTAGATCAGATATCAGCACATTCTTCTCCCTAGAACTTGTTGACTTATTGTCTAAACCATAAGTAATGACTGCAGCTGTAGGCTCGTTAATGATACACATGGTATTGACGTTAGCAATGACCCCAGCATCTTTAGAAGCTTGATACTGAGTATCACTGAAGTAAGCAGGCACTGTTACAATAGCATTGTTAATTATAGACCCAAGATACGTTTATGCAATTTCACGCATCTTTATAAAGACCATAGACGAGATTTCCTTAACAGCAGATTGCTTCTCTTTACCTTCGAAATTTACAATAATCATGGGTTTATCACTAGGGCCAGTAATGACCTTGAAAGGCCAAAGCCTGATATCACCCTATATTGAAGCATCACCGAATCTTGTACCAATCAACTGCTTTGCATCGAACATGGGTTCTTGAATGCATGATTTTTTTTTTTAATATATATACATGTAATCTTCTTCACCTCTTTTTTTTTTTTTTTATAATTTTAGATTCAGTCCCGACACTAGTAATATTGTAAATCGATGGGGAAAAACACAAAAGTGATTAAGCAAAAAGATTTGCTGGTGAACTTGGATGAGCATCCACCATTGGTCCCGAGTCCTTAGGATGCGTGGTTGGATGAAACTATCTTTGAAGATACCTTCTAGGAGAAAATCAAATGTCGAGAGCTCTGTGCGACGACTTGCACCGATGGTATGCTTCGCTTTATCGGATGCAAGCCCCATGCTAGCTCGAGAGATGCCATCAACGCGAGTTCGATTTTGCGCTTTAGGAATAAAAGGAAGGAACTTCCCCTCTCAATCACCCAGTTTGCATTCCTTAGGCAGCCACCCTTTGGGTGGAAATTTTGGGTAGAACATATCATCTCAAAGTCAGAATATGTGACTCTTTTGGAAAAGGCTGGTGTCTTCCATGCCACTACTTCCACTCACCAGTGGTTCCCACATATGAGTGAGTCAGAAGTATGGCGGGCGATCATCTGTCGCTAGAGTACTCAGACTCACACATTCATCACTTCTTGGGGGGAAATCTCTCCGACACTGGAGGATGTGGTCTTTCTCCTAAACTTGACTAGTTTTGGGCAGACTAACATTACCTCTACTAAAGTGTCTTATAAGGAGCATAGTTTTCAAATGTCTTTACTGGATGCCTTGAAAACTACTCGCAATAGCAAGAGAAAGTCTTGTTTCTCTTCCTAGCTTGCATACTTCTTTGAGGAGCAAAAGAAGGATAAACCTCGGGTTTTTGGCCCAGGTCGTAGACAAGAGTAAGTATTCTTATCTATTTTAAATAATATACCTTTTAGTTGTGTACTCATACCTTTCTCACTTTTTTTTTTTTGTCATTTTTGCAGGCATGAGCTTGCAACTTTTATGGCATTTTGGATATCCTTGTTTGTGTTCCCTGGTGGACTGGAAAAAGGTGTGAGCTCTGGGCTGTTTCCCTTAGCCGTACGAATTGCTCAAGGTGAGTGCTTTGCACTAGGTCCCTTTTACCTAAGCTCTTTGTATTGGCGTTTAGATCTGTACCACAAGGCTTCCGTTCGTTCAAAGGGCCGCTATGTAAACGTGTAGCATGTAGACCTGGTATTTCTTCAACTCGTCTTTTGTGAATGGTTCCAGAAATACTTTACACCTCCTCTTAATAGTGCTAAATCCAACCTTGCTCTTCTTAGAGCATGGGCTTGGGTTGAAGGAACTATTGAGTAGGCACTTTTGTAGCTTATTGATGTTGTGTCAGAATTCACATTTCATCCTTATGTGAAATGGCTTGTTGGTTATGAAGACAAGGTTGAATTTATCGTCTAAGCTTAAAGGATGAGGTGACCTAGGTAGATAGGCGTAAGGGCCTCCACAATTCCGAGGTAAGATTTATTCTATAGTGTACTTTAAGAAGTCTACCCTCCCTCTTAGATAACAAAGACTCCTCTAAGTGCTATCTAAAGCAAAGGGTTGTAGTATATTCTCCTCACAGGGTTGCACGCCAGCTTAGGTTTGACCAAGGGGTACCCCACGTGACTAATATTACTGATAACTTTGAGTTATGTTGTTGGTCACTCTCGCCAAGTAACTATAGAAATATTCATCCAAAAGTGCGTCGGTTATACTTTCCTTCTATAAGTCACTCCGGGGTTGCTTCTCCTGGTTGGCTAACATATTGATTAAATTGCTTGCAAGACTTTCGAGCATATGCTTTTGCTTTAGTAGATGATACACTTCGTGTGCCTACTATGTGCCGTTAGGCGTTCTGCCTTAAATTACCGCCTAAACCCAAGCCTAAGCCTATTGGGGATGCCTAAGAGACTATTGAACGAGTGGTTCGACGATCAGCATGTCCTATTGATGTGGGATTAGGGAGATTCGTTAAGAATAAATGCCCATTTCTTCCATTGACAGATGATAGACAGGCTAAGTGTACCTTTATTTATGAGGTAGCATCCTTGTATATTTCTTATCATTGTGTATATACATGTAGTCTTTTTTACTAACTGCCTTTGTCTATTATATATGTGTAGGTTGAGATGGGCTCTAAAGTTCACTCTAGCACTTCTATTGATTCAGTGACCATTTTAATTCGAGTTGACGATGATCAAAACATAGTGAATTATGCGGAATCACCAATTGAAGATGGTAGAAGCGATGATGATGATTTTGAAGAGCTGCATGACTCTGTTGGAGTTAGAGCACTTACTACTAATACTGATGGGCTAGTCATAGAGATAAATGAGGATAATGATAACACCGATGCTGGTGACCATGCTGATGCGCTGCTTTGTTCTGACACATATGAAGATGTATTGTATGTATCTCCTATGGATATCCTTCCCCCCCTCCAGTTGCTATGACGTCTCCTCGAGACAAGGGAGCGACTCTGAAGGTTTATGCTGCGGTAGAGGAGACTACATCCTTTTGAGGATTCACCGTGTTGTCTCATTTAATGGACTCATTGGAGACCCTTGATACCATAAATAGAGACTTTTAGGTTTATTCTCCTATGTTAGGGACTGAGCTATCTTGCACTATGGTAAAGATGTTGAGGGAGACCACGTTATTATTGAATAGGCCTTGGAGTTCCTTGTCAGAGGTAGAATTTGAGTAGGTGATTAAATGCATTGAGGGGGCCGGCCTTCTAACATTCAAAGTTAACAGCTTAGAGCCTGTTGTTGCTAAAGCCAAAAGGGTGTTGAATTACTACACTGTCAAGAGGCAACATGATGAACTAATGAGCAAAGTGCAAGAGTTACAAGAAGCAGTTAAAGCATCCAATCTTGAGATGAAGGCACTTTTAGGAAACTCGGATCTTAAGTCCTCAGTAGGCCTAGATTGTCTTCCGTAATTCGACATGCTTATGCTTTTATTTTCACTCTAAAGCATTACATTGAAATCAATAAAGTTGTTTTTCTTTATTTTGTTTTTATATATGTGTGATCATGACTTATTCGCATGTACTTGCCATGAGTGATGCTAGTCACAATCACATTATTTAGTTAAGTTATTGTGTTGCGCATCGAAGCAAAGCTTTCACTTGCTAGCAACAATACATTAAGTGGTTGAAACAATCAATCGTGCTTAAGCAGTGATAGTGGTGTTTATTGTGTAGTTCAACATACTAGTATTGATGGTTAAGAGGGTATTACCCAATACATAACAATGTATTCTTTATTTTTGAATTTGTAGATATGTTTTTGTAGGCTAAGTATTTCATTGCGCACTTGGGAGCACATGCTCTAACCATGTGATAACAATGTAAGAGGTGATAGTTAATCATGTTTGTGCTCTAACTTTGCAGCAACAAGATAAGTGAGTATTAAAAGAAAAGCATTGAAAAGGCTCAAATAGTGTGAGCCATACATATGATTCATGATAATTTGCAAATACATCATTCCTTTCACATATGAAATTTTTTAATGTATTGAAAATTGATAGGTGTAGTGACTTTATCAGTTGTTGAGTTCAGAAGCTTGCAATAACCATTGTCATGAACCTCATAAACAATAAAGGGGCCTTCCCACTTTAGTGTGAACATTGGTGCTAGTATACCTCGCCGCACATGCTCTGTTGCACGAAGTACAACGTCACATTGCTGAAAGGACCATTTCTTAAACAAACGATCATAAGCCACACTTAACTGTTGGCAATTGTTAGCAAGGTGACACTTGGTGGTAGCTTGTCTCTCTTCTAGAGCTTCGAGATCGAGCATATGTAAAGTATTTGGTTCAAGTTCAGCATTAATGGACAATCTTACAGATTGGACCAAAACTTCTATGGGCATCATCGCCTCGCATCCATATACTAAAGAAAAAAGGGGTAGCCTGTGTAAGGCTTCATTTAGATGTCTTGTACGCCCATAGTGCCATTGGTAGTTTATCATGCCATTCTTTGTGATTTTCATGCACCATATGACTAGGTACTTTTAAAAGAGTCTTATTTGTTGCTTCCGCTTAGCCATTTCCTTTTGGATAGTAAGGTGTCGACTTCACGTGATCGATACCATATGAGGCCAATAGCTGTTGTATGTGTGTGTTGATAAAGGGTGTACCATTTTCTGAAAGAATACACTTTGGGATTCCAAAGTGGTAGATGGTATATTCTTTCATGAAGCTTGCTATTTTTTTTCCTATAGCTTTCTTTAATGGGATTGCCTCCACCTTCCAGGTGAAACATTAAGTACCTACTAAGATCTAAATACATCCCCTAGATGGTAGGTGTATTGGGTTGATCAAGTCGAACGCCCACGTATGGAAAGACCACAGAGTAGTTAAGCTATGTAGTGTAACAACGGGAGGATGGATGGCATTCTCGTGTAACTGGAATGTGACACATCTCCTGGTAAAGTTGAATGCATCATTTTCCATTGTAGGCCAGTAATACCCCAAGTTCAATAGGTGGTAATACAACTTCCTTCCTCCTTGATGTTCTCTACCATCTCCGGAGTGAGCTTTAGCTAATATAGTCTCTGTTTCGGGTGGTGTGACATACCTAAGGGGTTATCCCTTGAATGATACCCTATATAGCTGGTCTTTATGCATGATATACCTCCTTACCTTATGTTTTACTATACGGGAATCGGTGCCATTCGTAGGTAAGGTGCCATTTTGCAAATAGTCTATGTAAGGGCGCCTCCAATCGCCTTCACTTGCCATAAAGTGACATTCTCCTTGATCAGGCATCTTGAAGCATTTTGGGTAACTCATTTGCATTTGAGAAGCATCTTTGGTCGTAGTTCGCTAGTAATACCATACGCGTTGTATGCGGCGATACAGTGATGGGCCTTCCTCTCCACACTAGATTTTGTGATACTTGTCCAACATTAGCACACTTGCTTTGCACAAATACATCGCGATAGGATGCCCTTTAGAACTTTGAAGTACAAAATGCCATTAATGAGGAGGAAAGTTTTTAAGGTTGCCAGAGAAACTACACTAAGATGCACTAGTTGACCCTTGATGGGAATTCACTAGTCATTTGGCATTTCTTCTTCCTCATCTAGCAATTATAGAGCTATGTACGGAATCGATTTTTTAATAACTTGAATACTTAAACCATCTTCTTCAGCTTGAATAGGAACTTTGGATGCCAAAGTTTCAAGTGCGTCCACATAATGGTTGGCCAATCGTTTGGTATATTCATATCTTACCGAATTGAATGTGCTAACCAAAGATTGTAATGTGGTCTTTTAGGGCACTAGTGTTGGTTCTTTGAGAGCAAATACACCATTGGCCTATTTAATAATCAGGTTTGAATCACCATGAATGCACAAGTGAGATGCCCTAACACTTTGCACTGAAATGAGTTCAAGTAGTAGAGCTTCATACTCAGCCTCATCATTGGTGCAATGGAAATCCAGCTTAAATGCTAGTGGTATTTCTTGGCCTTTAAGGGTTAATAAAACTACCCCAGCTCCTTTCCCGGTACTAGCAGATGAGTCGTCAAACTGTAATTTCCATTCCTTACCCAATTCTGTCATCATGGAATCCTCCTGATACTCTCTCGAGATCGTATTTGTGGCATGAGTCTCATTTTCCATAGGAAAATGAGCCAAGAGGTCTTTTAGAGCTTGAGACTTGATAGCCTTAGGTTGCATAACTGTAATATTAAACTTTGATAGGAGAAGTAACTATTTTGCGATTCATCCAAATAGTGTTAGCGGTCATAGTAAGTACTTTATTGGGTCGGAGTAAGTGACAAGATTGATTTTATGTGCCAAGAAGTAATGACACAACTTCTATGTAGTAAATATCAGTGCAAGACAATGCTTCTCACAGGTTGAATAATTGAGTTCACTCCCTTGGAGGGATCGACTTAGGTAATATACAGGTTGCTCCCTTCCCTTAAGTTCTTATACAAGTAAAGCACCAATAGACTTGTCAGTGGATGTCAAGGTGAGAATCATTGGTAAACCCTTGATCGACATTGTCATCGTCTCTGGAGACGTGAGTATATCTTTTACCTTCTGAATGGCCTCCTCTTGTAGTTGCCCCTACTTAAATAGTGCTCCTTTCTTCATGAGCTACTGTAGGGGATAAGAGATCTCAGCTAGTGCTGGGAAAAATTGCTTGATATAACTTGATATAAGAGACCTTCCCTATAAACGTTTTTAATTCCTTCGGGTTAGTGGGTGAAGGCATGGATTGTATAGCCTGCACCTTTGTTGGATCAACATTGATCCCTTTTCTGTGAACTATAAATCCAAGGAATTTGCCAGACACTACTCTAAAGACACACTTTAGCGGGTTCATGCACAACTTATACAACCGGCACCACTCAAAAACCTTTTGTAGGTATATCAAGTGATCTGGCACTCGCCTTAACTTGATAACGATGTCATCTACATAGTCTTCCATGAAGTCATGCATCATATCATTGAAAATGGCAGCCATTGCTTTTGGTAAGTAGCTCCTACATTCTTAAGCCCAAAGGGCATGGTTGTATAGTAAAAATTCCCAACCGGCATCTTGAAAGTAGTACACTCAGCATCTCTAGTGGCCATTTTAATTTAATTGCAGCCACTAAAACCATCCATAAACAAGAACAACTCATGTCTAACTGTGACATCTACTAACATATCAATATTTGGCGATGGGAAGTTATCTTTTGGGAAAGCTTTGTTGAGATCACGAAATCTACATAGACTCGTATTTAGCCATTTTTTTTCCTCACAAGCACAATATTGGCTAACCACGATGGGTGCTCAATTGGCTTGATGAAGCCAGCTTTAAGCAACTTCTCAATCTCTTCTTTGATTTGGACCTTAACTTTTAGGCAAAAAATTTGTTGTCCTTGTTTTACTAGCTTAACCTTGGCTGCAATGTTCAATTTATGTATTATTAGAGTGGGGTCCAATCTTAGCATTTCATTATAAGTCCATGCAAATACGTCTCAATACTTCCATAGCAACTCCACTAGGTGGACCTTCAGCTCTTGTAAGAGATTCTTACCAATGAAGATAGGTTTTAGAGACTCCCCTAGTTTCACTAGATCTAACTCTTTAATTTCATCAACATGTGGCTTAAGTTGATCCTGCATCTCTCAGGGGGCAAGTTGGGTTTCTTGTATTAGTATGGGATTTGAAGAAGATGAACAAGCTTCTTTGGGTCCATCTCCTTCAAATCCTATAGATTGTCATAAATAATACACCCTCCGCCCATCTTCTCTGATGAAACTCTCTATCACTTCATTTCTCTCTTGCTTCTTTTAGACCCTGTGAGAGCCTCGCATTCTCTTCTTTCTCGTAGACTTCTCTTGAGTCTCTTCCCAAGTGGGTAGTGGTGTGCCAGAGGGTGTTGCAATAGTAGTTTCTCCCTCTTCAGCATATTCATCAAAGAATGCAGCTTTGGTAAAGTATGCCTCATTATGCTTAAATGGATTGTTCATAGCGGGAATAAATATGTCATTTCCCTTCTAATAGCCCTTAATGCACTAATGCCATGTTAAGGGTATGAGATTGTGATTGTGCAGCCACTTTCTTCTAACCAGTAGGTGGTAAGATATGGGCACATCAATCACATGGAACCGTGTGGAGCTCTGTATAGGGCCCACTTTAAAGCTCACATTAACATACCCTATTCTGTTTGTAGATGTGTTAGTGAAACTATTGACAACAATAGGTTGTCTCACTAGGCGCTAGTTGTTTATTCTTGTAGCCTTCAGTGTAGACAGTGGCATTATGTTTATAGAAGAGCCATTATCTATGAATGTCCTCTTATTGGGGTGCCCATTTAGCATGCTTTCCATATAAAGAGGATGATTGTGATTAAGGTTCTTAGTGCACATGTCCGAATTAGTAAAAAGAATTGCATTCTTATGTGCCTTGGTCATTCTTCGTATGGGCTGCACTAGACTACACTCCCCATATTGTCTCTCTATGATTCGGGTAAGGACAGTTACTGCTGCAAGACGTACATCCTCGTTAAACCCCAATAAGTTAATTTTTTTTTGAAGTTAACCGTCTTCATTAGGGTGGCTACTACAAGCGTACATGCATCCTCATTATTTCTAGTCATAGCATCTTATACATTACATTCCTCTACATGTGACATATCTTCTTCTTCTTCAATACTAGGATTGTGGCTGATGGCACTTGTAGTACCTCATTGATTATTGTGTGCAGGAAGTGGATTATTATGGACATCATTATTTTCTATGATAAGTTCCCTATTATGGACCCTATCATTGAAAATCTTCTTCAGAGTCTAACACTTTTTCGTAGGGTGACCTACAAATCTGTGATACTTGCAAAACTTAGGATCATTCTTCTCATTTTGTGTTGGTAAACAATCCACTCTTAGGAGCTTGATATTCCTATCTCGTAACCATTGGTCAAACAAAGCATGTACCTTTTCCATTAGGCATAGGAAAGGTGGGATTGATGCAGATCCTTAGGATGTATCATTCCTTGGCTTTTTATTGTCTCTAGGGGTCTTAACCTTGGTTAAGCTAATAGGTGTTGCTTATTTCCTAAACCTCCCATTTTCTCTTTGTTGTCTTGCAACAGAATTGTTAGTTCTCCTTGTAGTCTCGACTGGTGTAGAAAAGGAACTTAGATTGAGATTTTCTAAGCTAACTGCATACTCAGTGAACATCCCTTGGATGTAAATCTTCACTAACTCCCTCTCATCACATATGTCTTGAATGTCCAATGTGCACTCTTTGAAGCATTCTATATAATCCATTAAGTTTTCTTAGGGTACTACTGTGTTCTTCCCATGTCCATGATCATGACCCGTTCTTGAGTAGAGAAGAATTTCTTTAGGAATATCTTACATATAGACCCCCATGAATCAACTAACCCTATAGGGAGGTTGACATACTAGGTATATGTCTTTTCGGTTAGTGATTTGGAAAATTCTTTGAGCTTCAGGTCATCATTCAGCCTGTATACTTCCAAGGTCTTGATAAACTTAAGTAAATGTTCTTTGGCGCTCCCTTTCTTACCATTGAACAGGATGAACTTAGGACTAGCATAGTCCTTAGGATACGGCTTTTCAGCAATGTGCTGATGGTAAGAGAGTCTTAACTCTGGTACTCTCATAGTTGACTTTGCTTGTATTTCTTTTAAGTATATGTCTAAGTCTTCCTTGGTTACAAAGGAAGTCTTTAGGACAGATACCATGGAAGTAGGTATAGGAGTAGGCTGATGGCTAAATCCACCAAGAGCATTGGGAGGTGCAACATTTGGTTGAGTGGTTTGCTCCTGAGGAATGTTCTCCTCATTTATAGGAGGGTTAATGGGATAAACTGCATGTGATGGAGTTACATGAGTGGCACCTTACTGCGTAGCAATGTTGGTGTTTAGCGGAGCCACATCTTGTTGCACAGCAGCGGTGGCAACCAACCTTGTGACGAGTAGAGTAAGCGTGGTCATAAGTTAATTTAGAGCCCTTGTGTTCTCTTGCATAGTTTGCATCATTTGTGCAGGATCTATGGGAGCCTTAGGCTGTGAATTGCCTTGACTAGTATTCTATAGTATTTGAGGTAGGCTTTGCTCCATTAGTTCAGTGTTAGGATCTTGTTCTTGATAGATATTGTCAGATGGTCCTCTCTTCTTAGGGGGTGCCATTACTCTTCTATCACTTAACTTTGTCCTTAGTGGAGTCGCCAAAATGTAGATGGGTATCTTGGTAGGAGCAGTCACATGCGTATTACACGGGTATCGCACTGCACGTGAATTCAGAGATGGCATGTGATGGGATGACTAGGAAGAGAGAGGCAGGGAGGAGGAATAGGCAATCACAAGCATCTCGAATGCACAAGTGACAGATAAGGGAGCTAAGGGGACCTCAAGCGTCAACCTTGCAGTTCTTGGACAATGGAGATCGTTTTTTGCCTAGTCTCTTGTTCGATCTTTGAGAGTAGAGAACTCTTGGTGGAACACCGTTTCTCTGATCTCTGGAATTTGGGGAAAAAGGTCTCCTAATGAGGAGGAATAGTTGAGTATTTATAGACTCTTAGGCCCAACGACATTCGTTAGATCACTTTAGTGATCAACGGGCGAGATAGAGTCTACTCAATTTAGGGTTATCCTAATGAGCTTACCATAAGCTCAAGACCAATAGTCATCCTTATAAGTGCATGAGCTTGCTTGAGAAAGGTTGAATGCAGATGAACTAGTCCAACGAACTTGTTCCAAGCCCACCATGTCAATTCTTCTTGAGTTATCCCAATAATTAGACTAGACTCATTAAGCCTTGCCACTTAGCCTAATAAGTCAAGCTAAATAATCAATGGGCTTTGCTCAATATATTTACATAATATATTTAGCCCTTTGCAAGTATAAAAGACATAAATCTTATTAAAAATGTGCACATGAATATATGAGAAAAATATAAATTTATTTTCTTTAACCTCATTTTCTTGATGTCAAACTAAATAATGCAATTGGACAAATAGGGAAAAGCATAGAGAGAATTTGAAAGAAAAGTTTTTATGCTTCAATTTATCAATGTCGAAAAGATTTTCTTTTTATTAGAAGAGATATTTTGCTTCCATTCACTATTCTAACAAATTAGAATTTTGAATAGAGAGAAAAGAAGATATTAAAAGATGACAATTTAAAGAATAGGCTTTTTTTTTTTTGGTTATTAAGCAAATAATATAAATCATCAAATTGGATCAACTACCAAATATCTCAAATCATATATAACATTTTGTTTTCTTATGTAAAGAACAACTAAAATAATATGTTTTACATTTGCCGACAACTGAAATATAAAAATTGATATAACAACGCTTTTCAAATAATGTTATAACTAATATGTGCCTTTTTGATATGTATTTTCAAAATATCTTTCAAACAGTGGAGCAACTATATATTGGTTTCCTTGTAATAATTCTCTAATATCATCAAATACAACAATGCATATATGTGTGTGTGTGTATGTATGTTTACACACTAGTAATCTTTGAGGAAAAGAAATAAAAATGATGTCATTGGTAAAAGAATATATGACATAAAATCACAATATTTTTAAATTTAGTAAAGATTTGGAGAGGAATTATGAGAGTCAAACTTTTGAAATTATGAAATAAATGCTTTTGTTAATTACCTCAAATATAAAAGAAATTGCTATTTTTAAATATGGGAGTATTAAATGACATAAAAGTATAATAATAATTTTAGTAATTAACGAGAACAATTTCAATCATTAGATAAATAAATGATATTAAGGTCTTGTAGGTAATTTAGTTAATAGTTTTGATTTTTACAGAGGTGTGGAGTTGAACCAAGTTACTAGCTTAAATACTATAGATTTTAATATCATAATAGTTAACACCATATCCCAATAACCTAATTTATTGGTTCATTGATTTTATCAATTTATGTGTTGGTATTCCTATATTTTATATTAATTAGGAGTAGATTTATACTTTATAAATTAGATTTAGAGCCCGAATATATGTAAGGTTGATGTGGTTGAGAGCTAGTCCCAATCCCTATAGATTCAACTTGATCTTACCAATATCAATACTGCATACATAACCTAGTGTACTTACTAGTATAAAATACATATTTATTTTGAAATAGTGGTTTAGTAGTATCAAGTTTTTACAAGTAACAAGTTAGTGAATGCTCACGAAAGGAAGTGTTAAACATCTAGATTTTAAATTCCATTCAAGTCTTCGTCGACAAAATCACCAAAGAATTCGCCTTAGGTGGAGATCATGGTTCCTTGTTCGCCTTAAGATATGAATATGCCAATTTCACAATGTACTTCCCTAATTTGTTGAGGGGCCACACCAAAGTATCGTATCTCTCATAAGTAGCCAAAGGTATCTCTTCGATCCCCTTCCCTTCTTTATTTATCAAGTTATTAACTTCTGTCTCTGTACGTTTTCATTTTTGACCTCTACTGTCTAAAATTAGAAAGAGAATTAATCCATCTACTTGACCACGCGTTCATGTTTTCTCCATCACCTTCCCCTTACATTGCTCCATCAAATAAAATATTTCTTCCCTTTAAAATACTTGGGCAAGCCCACAAAGTAAGAGAGCGTGCCCCCCCCCACCCCCTAACTTTTTTTTTTCTTTATCGAAAGCTCTTTTTAAGAAAGTGAATTTCTTTTAAAATCTTCACCTAAAAAGCTGCAGGGAATAGAATTTGCCAAGCTAGTTTAGATAGGACAGTTTGTTAAAAAGGTAAAGATCTTTGAGCCCTAAATCTCCTTTAGCCTTAGGCATGTAAGAGCTTTCCTACTAACCTAATGTAGTATTCCTTTGCTTTATGGTTGACTCCACAAAAAATGTGCAATTAAAATATCAACTTCATTGCACCTCTTCAAAAGAAATATATAACATCCCATGAAATATGTAGGAACTGCACAAGTCGTGGACAAAATTAGCAACTCTATACCCATTTCACTAAGATCACGCTTTGGTTCTTTACTTCTTGGAAATAATTAGAATCTTAAGAAATTAACTGAATATGTAGTGCTCATAATTTCCATAAGGTTTACTAGTTGCCGTTTAGACTCAGTAGGAGTATTTTTGCTAAAAAACAAGTAAGACTCCAACAATGTATTTTTCAGTTTGGTCAAGTTAACATCCATAGCATCGAGAACAAGCAATGAATCATTTGCAAATAAAAGATGGGGACATGATTGGATAGCCCGTTATAAGTCTCAAACTCTTTAGTAAGCCTTTGTTAACTAAGTTATTTAACCCCCTAGATAGTACATCAATAACTATAATAAACAAATAAGACAAAAGTGGATTCCCTTGTGTAAGAGCTCTTGATAGCTTTGTTAAGTTCTCTTAAATGTGTTTTCATGATAACAAACCTTAAGTGTTTCACTAGTATGGCAAGAAAATATAAAAGGTTATATTAAAGAAATAGAAGGAAAAAGAGAAAATATGGAATGTCTAATTAGAAACTAAGAAAGTGAACAGTATACTTGTCAAGGTATGCAATAAACTTATAAGCGCTCAAATGAAAATTAGAAGTATCTTATGTCACAAGAAGTTCATGGCTACATAAATGGTCACAACAAAAACATAGAAGCTTCATCAATTTCTACTATAGACATTTAGAACATAGAAGTTTTATGAGGAAACATAGAAAATCATCGAAAACCATTAGAATTTCAGTAAGGAGTAGAGTATATATCATATTTGTTTTCTTTTGTAACTCATGGCTCAGCTCCACCGGTTGAATATATTTGTGTAATGTATTTAATTAAGCTTATGGGAAATACTTAACTTTTAGAGATTATATTTAGATAAAAAAAAGTTGTTTAGAACTTGTTAATGTTGTATTTCAAATTTCTAAAATAAATGAGATAAAATTCATGCTTTGAGGAAACATTGAAGAAAGAATGTGATAACTTAGATATAAAGAAGATAAAGTTAACAAGATTTTTGAAGTTTGAAGCTAACGACCAAGAGATATTTTGTTGGAGAAGATTATGAGATAAGTACAAGATATTTTTCAAATTATGAAGCCAAGCTTTTCAGATTTTGTGGAAGAAGTTATCAATACCAAGCAAAGTAAAATAATCCGAGAAGATATGCATGGCAGTTAGATTCCAAAAAAAACTCTCAACGTTTTATTTTGAAGATGAAGATCGTCAATTAGTTGTTAGAAGAGAACATGATAAAAATTAAAGCATTAGAAATTAGAAGATAAACAAGAAAAACAGCGGCATGAACAAAGTATTTTAAAACCACGAAGAACATTCTTATTTTCTAGAGCTATTTGCTATTCTTTATTATATACTTAGAACTTTAGATGGGACAACTGCAAGATCCCTAGAGCTATTTTTTTCAAGGACTTATGTCTTTTTTTCCCCTAGAACTACTTTTGTTAGAGTGAGAGTAGATACTATAATCCATGAGAGCTTTTGGTATGGCTAAGAGATAGAGTAGTGTGATTGTAGTTGAGGAGAATGCACTTGTAATCTCAAAATTTTTTTTTATTAAAAATAGTGGAATGACCAAAATGGACAACCAAATCTCCAACAATGAAGTTGAAAGAGTGGAATGTTGCATACAACAAAATCACTATAAATCTATTGCTTGATCTTCTTCAACCTTATATTTTTATTTACATTATTGTTTAATTTGTTTCGCTTAAAGTTAACTAACTACCATAATTGCTAAAGCAATCAAATGGTTTTTTTTTTTTTTCCGAAAAAGTTTGAAATTTTTACTCTAGAATCAATTTATTCTCCCTCTTAATTGCATATTCGAGACTAATAAGCTTAACATGACCCACGATTTTTCCATTCAATCTAACAAATTATACTCCACAGTTGTAATACAAGCCATTACCTAATCAATCCATCTATTATACTCCATAATTGTAACACAATTTTAATTTGTATTCATGAACATATTTTAATGATTTTAGATCTCTTTAGAAGATCAAAGGGCGTCTTAGTTTGACTGTGTTTGAAGATCATTATGAACATGCTAAGAACATTCAAAGCAATTTCTGTAAAATTAAAGAGTAAGAATATATAAGGAAGGTATCAAGCTACATTATCAAGATCAAAACTTGCATTCAATATTAATATCAATGAGAATTGAATTTTACTCATAAGAACATTCATAAACCATCAAGGACTTTCCATTTGGCATTCAATGTTCATCTTAAACATGAAAATTTTGTAGAAAATTTCCATAAAATCAAGCCATACCATAAATAACTTATAAGGCTCATACAGGTTAACCATCTCCAACACTTCTAGGTATTGAAACTTCATCTAAACATGATTTAGTGCATCATATAACATGGATTAACATTAATTAACACTTGGATCATTAATTAACCTTAAGACTCAATCAAATGCCCACTTAGCATACTTAAAGTGGTAGCAACATGATAACCAAGAAGATCAATGCTTCAATTCATTCACACTTCAATCAACATGCTCGAACTCCTAAATTAGCATAGATTCATCAATCCTAATTGATAATTACCAATCAAATGTCATATACAACACCTAAATATCCATGCTACCTACTTATATATCTAGTCGGTATCTAATTTCAATTCCTAATAATAATTAATACTTTAATTCGTAAATTCATCATATAATCTTGAGACTAAACTCAAGAACCATAGAATCTTACCTTGTCTAAGAACTCTAGTCTTCAAAAATCCTTACTCCAATCCAGTCAACACCTCAAACACCAACTACTACTCCGAATTCCTACTATGATTCCAAATCTTGCATTCAAAGTGAAACTTAAACTCAAATTGGTATCTAAACCTATAAATAAAAAGAATATACTAAACAAAAGTAAGATGCAAGCTCCAAATCAAAATTTATATTGAAAATCACTTACCATGCCTCCTAAGGACCATGGCAACACCTAAGGTACCCATTCCCAATCTTAAGAATCTTAATCTAGCTCCAAATTCTTGATTGGTAACACTAAATGTTACTATTATATAGATTAGTAATTAAATTTGTCTTTAATTGAATCTTAAAGGGACATACTTATCCTTTCTTCAAGAGATGTTGAATCTTGAGCTCCTAAACCCCTTTGTTCATCTTAAGAAAATTAAAATGAGCTTAAAATTAGAAATTTAAGAGCTAAAAGAAGAGAGAGTGTGGTGTGTGTGAGAAAGAGTGGTGTGCAGAAGAAAGAGGAAAGGAGAAAAGAATTGAGGGAAGAAGAAGTCTAGAATATTCTTGATTTAGTATACCCTTATTAATTACCACTTGCAACTATTGTCCTTCTTCGCATAGAAAATCAACCATAAGGTCCTATTCAATTCTTTAACTACAAAGCTATCATAGTTCTTGATGTAATGCATCTTAACAGCTTAGATTTAGCTCTTCCTTATTATTGAATCTTATTCCCTTCTTAAGCTCATCACTACTGCCAAAGTCATGACACATATCATCCATATTTTCCTCAAAGTTGATATAACCTTCATCTTCCCTAGTATCGAAAAATAGAATGGCATCCTTAGGTTCGCTATCATTCGAATGACTCATTTCTTGGTGAGGTGCTTGCATAGTATGCATGTGCACAGGTAGATGTGTGGCAAGCATGTTATTTAGAACATTTTGAGTACGAACCTCATCATCATCGGAATACCTATCATGTACTGTAAAGTATTCCACATGAGTATTAAATACAGTTGAAAAGTGGAGAGCCTCATTTATTTTTGGATCAACTAAGTTTTCTTCATCACATAAAGGTGCAGAAGTTGGCATTGGAACAAATTCATTGAACATGGGTGAATTACTCAACATGCTTGGTCCTTCTTGATGTTGAGGAGATGAAGTATTGGTGACTAAGGGTTCTTCTATATTTGAATATTGTTATTCTTCATAGATTTCAATATGTAAGTCGTATATGTACTCTTCGAGAGATGTAGCCATTTTAATTACGTTATTAACACCATCATCATCCGTAATAAACATCAACTCGTATCTCATACCCTCATGGTAGTAGTGCAAATGGTTATGTAGTATCACAACACGCATTGTAGTTGGATCACCCTAATGCTCCCATAAATCCTATGCAAGAATTCTCTATAACTCATATTCCTTTGAACCTTCAACTTTTTTATCAACCCCTTCTCATAATCGAGGTTGTCATTGTTATTCACAATATTTTCTTTCACTTATACAATAAATTCCACTAACCTAGCCATTTCCAACCTAATTATATCACATGTGTACATTTAATCTTATGAAAAATTATAACAATTCCCTATGAGCAATTTTGACAAATACCTTCCATGCATTACAAACAACTATCTTGCCCAATAACCTCTGCACCTTTATAACTCTCGCATTTCATATACTTTACTACTACTATACACACATTATCAAATAATACATATTTTTATACCTAAAATTATCAAATTTATACATAATATAATTATGTCAAATTTAGGTTTCAAAAATAACGTCAAACTCCACAAAACACCATAAATTCATATGTAAAATGTAAAGTAAGAGAAATAAATAGCATACCTTCGTCAGATTGTGTAAATAGAGGTGGGATTGTGCTTGATTAATGAAAAAAGGGGCAAAAGTTGTGGGAACGATCAAAACTAAGGGGAAATGGGAGTCGATGTGTAGTTTTGGCTAGAGGAGTCTATTCTATCTATCTATTGTGTGTTTCATGTGAGGGTTATAAATAGTGGAAGGTATATGCATTTATACGCTTTTAGTACATTACTCACATAAGATTTTTTTTCCACCCTATTTTAATAATATTTTTTTAAAACTTTTTTTTAGGTATTTTTATCTAAAAAATAGTACCATTCACTTCCACAATAGCTTCAAGACATAAGATCATGTTTCCTTGCATTGAAATCATCAAGGTGGAGACCATTTTAGCAAAGTTGTGCAAGAAAGAAGAGCATACATAGTTTTTGCTAAGCCACCAAAGTTCTCATGAATGGGGTTGAAGCAAAATTATTTTATTGCAACTTTACAAAATGAAGAAATTATTGCAAAACTTATATCAAGATCAATATACTTCATTGAAGACGCAACAAGCTAAAAGAAATTGAAACTTTGCAAGTTCATCATCTAATATTAATTAAGATTTTTTTTAAGCTTCGGATTGCAATAAGCAATCAAGTAACGTTATATATCTCTATAAAGATTTACAAACAAAGAAAATCATTAAAAAGATCCAAATCGTCAATATCATGCTAGGTATTGATTCTTGTTCTTGCCATGAAAGGTCTTTGAGCCAAGTTGAATTCTTGATTGGACAAAGTTTTGATCTACAAGATGAACAAACATGAGCTATCAAACACTAGAGTTATCCCAATGCTTGGTCTCGGATGCTCAAGTTAGAAAAGTAGTGTAGTGGCAAAGGTAATCAATTTTGTAGAAAGGCTTTGGTCCTTTACCTTGGTAAAGTGATCTTTTATTTATAGTATAGAAATGGTAAGATATTTATGACAAATGAATCTTTCCTTAATGATATCCACCTTTATGGAGGAAAGATACAATGAAGTATATTTTTTGGCAGTTAGATATATTTTCCATATCTATGACAACTTTCCTCAATTATCCATTTTGTCATGTGAAAGGCCGGTTGAGGTGTACCTTAAAGCCTATTGCTATACTGGCCTATACCACTGTAAAACCCAAAGGAAATAAATTAACAATAAAATAACTAATTTGCCTAAAACCAAGATTAAGCACATGCAAAACTAATTTGAAAGACAAACAAATAATGTCAATTAAACTAGCTTCCAATCACATGAACATTGGCATCAATTCTCAAAATCTACAACTAATTCCACATCACTACGTGATCAATATTGAAATGAACCAAGTATGTGCAACTTTGATACTGAATATGATGTGCCTAAAATCCAAAGCACAATGTACACATTTCAATTGTTGAATCAACTATATAACTTCACAAATATGGCGCAACAATTGATGAACAATTCTCCAAAATAGCATGTATTAAATTTTGTTGATTTTGTTGCCTCTTTTTCTAACTCATCTGTATGTTGTTGACCCTCATGGCCCTCTAATGGTTGGCTCAACTATTTATGGCCTTTTGAAACCTCTAAAGGTGGACACAAATGTCTCTGAACAGTCTGGCCCTCTAGTGATCTACTCATATCACTATCACCCTCAGGATCCTCTGATGGTTGGTACATTTATGTTTGACAAATGTTGTCCTTTGTATGTTGGCTCATGTAACTAGGAGCCTCAGGAACCTCTGAAGGTTGGCATGTCTTCTTTTGCACAATGAGGCCCTCTAAAGGTTAGTTTATGTGGTTGTGATTCTTAGGAATTTTTTATGGTCTATGGATCTGTTGCTGAACCTTTTGGACCTCTGAAGGTGACATCGGATTCAGAATAATACACTTTCCCTCCTTTTAGAATACATAAGTATTCCTGAAGCCATCATGTAAGACCCTCCTGTTATATAACCAAGGCTTGCTAAGCAATTTATGGGATGCACACATAGGTAGAATATCACACTCAATTTCATCATAGTATTTATCCCCTACGCTGAAAGGTACCCTAGCTCTTTGGGTCACATACAAACTCCCTTGATCACTAAGCCAATGTAATTTATATGGTTCAGGATGTGGAGTAGTGGCAAGTTTTAGTTACAATACTAACGATGCTGCTACCACATTGGTATAACTACCACCATCAACTATAAGAACACATAAATTCCCTTGTACCCTACAAGAAGTATGAAACAAATTTTCCCTTTGTTCATCATCCTTAGTAGTAAAAGTAGTCAATGTCCGGCGCAATACATTGGTATAATGAAACATTTCACTAGACATGATTGTGTTCAAACTCAACAACACAATAATTATCCTTACACTTCCACGGTTCAAGTACACAACCAAGTCACAAATGAAGTACACTTAACTACTTTCAAGTAGATAGAATTAAATTCAACTACAAGTGTTTAAGTAATTAGTTCAATTATTTTCACACTTTAATGACTTGTTTGAATTTTAAATTCTACTACTCAACTTTCCTTATCCTTGTCTTGACTTCTCACCACTTAAATACATAATAGGCAGCAATTAAACACATATACAATACATAATTCACCACCACACAACTTCCCTTCTACTCATTGTACCAATATGTTCACGCCACTAGCAACAAATATCTTTACAACACCAACAACAACCAACGCCAAATATACACATCCTTCACTAAGTTTACAAAAAACACAACACTACATACACTCTTCTTCAAGCCACGGTACACTTCCCTTCCACACACTATAACAAACCACAACTTCAACACAAAAAGGCAGCTCAACTTTTAAATTCAAAAGGAGTTCAATAAGTGCAAGATTCTACAAATGGTAAGGAGCTAATTTAAGTTCAAATGACACACAATTAAACAATAACTTAATGTGTGTTTTGAAATTTCAAATTGGCTTCATAATTCACACTTCAATTCTGAAATTCAAATATGAAAATTACAACTTGCTACTCCTCACTTTCGAAAAATACACTCAACACAAACCCACTTCACCAATTGATCACAAAGGATCAACACTCTTTCTTCTCATGTCCACTTCAAGATCACTTAACACCACTTCACACATACAACAATTCACACCGTCACTCACACTTACACACACACAACAAGTCACACCGCCGCTCACACTATTTCCCCTTGCTTCACGGTTGCAAACACTCTCCACCACCACTTACACCACTTGCAATCCCTTTACTTAACACACACACATAATGCCACACACACACACCCTTCACTCACAGTGCAGCACACGCACACACTTCCAAATATACAATCTTTCACCACTACAAAACACAATGCAAACCGTAACTCTCACACAAAAGGCAGCAACAATTCAAATTTCAAATTACTTCACTAATTGTAACCTTTCCACAATTGTTAAGAAACAATTTTCAAATTCAAATGACCACACAATAACTTCTTCAATTTAATGTTTGTTTTGAAAATCAAATAATTTCCAAATCTTCCACGTAACTCAAATCTGGAAATGTTCAATTGCATTCCCTATTTCCGAAATAAACAAGCAAGGATTACACTTCTTCTTTCTTCACAAATTGAGATACTTCCCAATTTCGAATTTTGGTTTAAGAAATGCACTACTTTCTTCCCTTCCCTTCACGGTGAATTCAACAATAAAGGAGCTACAACAAGACCTCCACTTCTATTTCAACAAACAACAATTACAACTCTTTAACAATACAATCAAACAACTCAATTCTTCAATACACAATTTCGGATCAAAAGTGAAGAAATCTAATTTTCAATGAAGATCACGAATTCAACCAATACTAAATCCCTTCTCTTAACTTGTGCTCTGATACCAAATTATGATGTGCCTAAAAAGGGGGTTAAGCACATGTAATTGGATCAATTGCAATCTTCAAATGACTAATCTAATTTCGGTTAAAAAATTACAAGAATTGCGTGAACCTTAATGATGTAAGATGATCCAAATGTTATAGTTTTCGAGGAAACAATACTACAATGATGAAATCCTCAATTGCAACACTAAAGACACTTGAAATCCCACGTGATTAACACACAAAATCAACAAGAACAAATCCGTGATCCACTTTTCCAACAAAGCCAATCCATGGTTCAAATGTAGTAAATTGATGGTTAGAACTAATGTCAAAACCAATCAATTATAACAACATAAAAATGATTACAAATGTAATCTAATCCGACTAAGAGAACATCCAATTCAACCCTAGATATAACTCACTAGAGATGAAAAAGAAATTACAATAAAGAGAACTTGATATTGCTCACAAATTCACTTTGAAGCCACTCGCCATAATCTCAATTTTGGGATCGAAATTGATAAGGGCAATTTTGGAATTAGGAAACCCTAACCCCCAACACGTGAAGTGTTTGTTCTTTTTCTGAAAAATTAGCTAACTCCCTCAAAACCCTACTTAAGCAAGTATTTATACTTGCTCCCTTTAGGGTTAAAAAGTCCATAAAATTACAACTATGCCACTATAGGGTGGCCGGTCCTAAAATACAAATTATAACCAAATAAAATGTCCTACAAAACTTACAAAATAAATAGTCCAAAGAAATAATTACAAATAAAAATAGTCTTATTTATGCTAGCTCTTCCATAGGATTCGTCAGCCCAGCTCATTGCCGGTTTAGGTCGGTTCATGGATAACCCACAAGCTGAATCTTAGTGAGTTTGTCCATTGCCCTATAAAGCATGATAAGGGTACCTATTGGAATATACAATACATGAATAAGAGAAAAGAGGTTAGTAAACAAATAATTCCAAGGTTGATGTGCTCAAGATGGGCTCTCATCGCCCAAGATTTGAAATCCTTTGGCTCTTGCCCTATTGATAGGTCTTGATGGATTTTGATCCCTACCAATAACAAAAGGGTTGGGGCAAAGAAAAGTAATAAAAAATTAAGATAGGGAGTAATTTAGTCATTTTTTGAGACTGGTATAAAAGAGTCAAACACTTGTTATTCTAGCCCTTTTCATTTTCTGCACTACAACCCCCCCAAAATAAAGACAAACCCTAGGAGAGAAAGGCTACTACTACACCCTATAATCTAACAAGATTTCACACGATAAGTAAATCAATCGATGGTTCTTAATCGTTATTTACATGCATGTAATACGACAGATAACTGGATTCTTGGAATTTCACTACAAAACAAATTAGATGAGTAAGGGTCCGAACAAGACTCAATTGTTGGAGAAAATCTCTACAAGTAAGTGATTCAATTTGAAGTGATTTTACATCAATATGATATAAAGTATCATGAATTAAGAATTTGAAGTGTCGGAACATAACTAAAGTTGAAGTAATTAGGATTTGGCGAATTGGGAAGATGATTCGCAATGAAACAGTGGAGTACATGGCTAGGTACATGCTTGTGTACCTACCTGTGTTGAGTAGAAAAGAAAAAGAATGAGCTAGGAAGTTCACGGCTAGGTACATGCTTGTGCACCTGCTCGTGTAACTATATACACAGCTGTGTACTTAGATGTGTGGAATGACAAATGTGTATAGAAAGGTACAAGGCTGTAGTATACAGTCATGTACTCTACCATATCCATGTACACGACCTAATGCATAGCTGTATACCTTGAGAAACTTCTTTAATTGATTTCTTTTCTTGTGATTTAAATTTTGTTAACCTTAAATGCCTAGTACAACTTTAGAAATTCTCCTAAAGTAAGAGAAGTGATCCAATAACAACTAAGTAATAGATTGAGTAACTTAGACAATACTTTAGAATAAACTAAGATTGATTGCTCCATACTTTGATAGATTTTAGGGTAATTGCTGGATAATGACAACTTGTATTTTAAGATCGCCCTTTTAGGTGCATGTAATCTTGCATGTTACTTGTGTTTGTTAGGATAATTAAGGAACTAAAATAATTGATATATTATATTAGATTAAGTTGTTTGCAAGTTATGCTTGACTCAGCCTAAGGGCCTATAGTGGTAGATCCCTAAGGAGCACCTTGATGATCTTTATGTGACATTGTTCCTAGTGGAATTGTGCATTGAAATGATCTGGGTAGATTTGAGGACTCATAGGTGTTGACGCCTGTAATTCCCAATACTATACTATGTATTAAGTATATATATATATGGTATGGTGGGGTCATGAGTACCCTTTTGTTGTTTGAGGATTAAAGGAGATAATAACCTACTATTTGAATGTTCTATTGTTGCATTGGTGTACATGGCTTAGGTTATGCTTGATTATGTGCATATGTTTATGATTATACGTACTAGGCATTAGCTCACCAATTGGGGATCATTTTTTTTTTTTAGCTATAGGCATAGATGAATACACCTCTTATCATGAGGACCTAGGGTTATATGTGCAAGATGGGAGCGATATAGAGTACTATTACTACTATGAAGGCTAAGTGAGGAAGGCAAACAAAGTTCTTAACATTGCTGATATGGTGACTTCTATTAGAGTAGAATATAATAGTTAATTGCTAGAAATTCAATTGTTTCTTGATTTTATCACAATGATGCACTAAGATTATTTTAAAAATAGTTTGTGGTTTGTAATGAGATTTATTTGAATCGTTAGGAATGACATTAGATAAATTATTTCAATTGTGATTAATAGATATTGAAGGCTACATTATGTCAATTGAGTTAAGAGCCTTAATGTATCTTTATCTTGTAAAGACACATGGTGGGTTATGGTATCTTGGGTTATGGGGCATTATAACTCAAATGGTATCAGAGCTTAGATTTGATGATCCTTAGAAACTAGGTAATGATTAATAGGTATAGGATTCAGTAAGTAGAAAGTAGATTGTGATCTTTAGTTTGATTAGGCATTGAATTTGTAGGATGGTGAGATATGAAAAGAGTAGTTAAAATTATGGATTGATTGCTTTATTCAGTAGTCTATTTTACTATAATTATTATCTTTATTTTCAATTTCTTTAAATATCTATTTTGTTTACATATAAGTATGTATATGTGTGTTGATATATATATATATATATATATATAGGTGTATACCATCACTAACTTTTAAACTAACTTTAACTCTCGAGTCTATTTAGTTGTCTCCTCTCAAACAAAATGCCTCTAAGAAGAATTGCCGAACTAATGGGTGTTGGGCATGATAACTTAGATAAGGGGCATTCCCAAGGTTAGCAACGATAAGCGGGTAAGGTTAAGTTGCAAACCAAACGACCCAACTTCTAGAAATTGTGAACAACCTAGTGGGGTTGTTAGCATAGCAATAGCAAATGCAGAATGCTCGACAAAATAGAGCAGTTGAGGAGCTAATAAGCTTGTATAGTTTTTTTTGGGTGGTAAAGGAGTTCAACCTTAGAATCGATGAGCCAATAGAAGTAGAGAACTAAATGCAAGAGATGGAGAAAACCTTTGTTGCCTTTTGAGTTCCAAAAGATAGCAAGGTAGATTATGCTGTGTTCATGCTAAATGGGACTATAGCAAGTTAGTGGGCATTAGTTCCTAGGCTGGTAAGAGGATATGTGGACTGAAGGGGATTTCGAGATCTGTTCTATCATAAATGTTTTCCCGGTAGCATTCGTGACAGGATAGAAGCCGCATACTATAATTGCGAATAGGGGAACAAGTTAGTAGAAGAATATGAGGCGGAACTAAATCGCCTAATTAAGTTCTTACTTGAGGCGATATATGTTAATGATGGATCTAAGGTAGGGAGATTTGTGAGGGTGTTGAAGCTAAATCTCCAACACAAAGTCGAATCCTTCTAGTTGACCACTTATGTTGAGGTAATAGATAAGACTGAATTTATGGAGTAAAGTAGGAGAAAGATAGAGGAGTAATTGGCCCGTAGGTTAAGGGTAGCTTTAGGAAAGAGGTTAGCTTCTAGTGCAGTGATGTAGGACAAGGGTAAGAGGAACTAAATATTTTAGAACAAACCCTTAGTTACTACAACCCCTCCTTTATAGATCTGACCTATGCCTTTAGTACTTCCCTTAATAGCCCTGCAATCAGATGTACCAAATGTTATGGGCCTTATGAATAGAGTGACTATAGATGGCCAGTGGGTGCATGCTTCTTCTATAGGAAGATAGGTCATATAAGCTAGAATTGCATTGAGAGATCCATCTTGTTAATATTCTATCATGTGTGTAAGTAGAGAGGACATAAGGTAGTTGACTGTACCCATGGTCAAGCGAGGAACCCAATAGCCTTAGTTTAACAAGCAGCGAGACCTCCAGTACAAGTACATGCTAGTAGACGATAGGTAAGAGGCCTAGACAATGGGTTCCCATTAGAGTATTTGCACTTCAATAACAATAGCACAAGGACTTTCCAAATATGGACACTATTGTAGGTACGCTTCAAAGTACACACCTGCAATGCCTAGTCTTATTTGATGCTGGTGCCACTCATTCCTGTATGTTTGGATCTTTTGTACATGAGTGTGGGTTGACTTCTAAATGTTTGGATGATCATTTGAATCTTAGTACTCCCTTGGGAGTTAGAAGGATTTTAAATAGGATCTATAGTAATGCCAACGAACCTATTGATGATAGAGATGGTGGAGTTTGATATAACCTTCGGAGTTAATTGGTTATCAAAGTACCACGCTACCATTGATTGCTATAACATGGCAGTACACTTCAACATACCTAGAGGAGATTCCTTTAAGTTTAAGTTAGAAGCATAGAGACCAACGAGATTACCTTTTTTATTTTCTACATTACAGTACTCCTAGAATAAGGACAGACCCTAGGAGAGAGAGGTGACTACTACACCTATGATCTAACAAGATTTCACATGGTAAGTAAACTGATAAGTGGTTCTTGATTGTTATTTACTTACATGTAATACGATAGATAACTGAATTCTTGGAATTTCACTACAGAACAAATTGGACGAGTAAAGGTTCAAATAAGACTCAAAATTGGAGCAAATCTCTACAAGTGATTCAATTTGAAGTGATTTTACATCAGTATAATGTAAAGTATCATGAATTAAGAATTAGAAGTGTTGGATCATAAATAGGGTTGAAGAAATTAGGATTTGGTGAATTGGGAAGAGGATTGGCAATGGAACAATGGAGTATACGGCTAGGAACACACCTATGTACCTGCTTGTGTTAAGTAGAAAATAAAAAAAATGAGTTGGGAAGTTCGTGGCTAGGTACATGCTCATATACTTGGGCATGTGGAATGATGAATGTGTACAGAAAGGTACATAGCCATATACCCTACCGTGTTCATGTATATGACCTAATGCATGGCTGTGTACCTTGAGAAACTTCTTTAATCGATTTCTTTTCTTATTATTTGAATTTCGTTAACCCTAAGCACCTAATACAACCCTAAAAATTCTACCAAAGTAAGGGAATCGATCCAATAATAACTAAGTAATAGAATTGAGTAACTTAGAAAATACTTTAGAATAGTACTAAGATTGATTGTTCTATACTTTAAAAAATTCTAGTTAACCGTTAGACAAGGACAAGTCATGTTTAAGATCGCCTTTTCAGGTACATGCAATCTTACTTGTTATTTGTGTTTGTTAGGATAGTTAAGGAATTGGAATAATTGATATATCAGATTGGTTTAAGTTGTTTGCGGGTTATGCTTAGTTCGGCTTAGGAGCCCATAGTGGTAGATCCATAGGGGGGCACCCCGATAATCTTTATGTAACACTATTCTTAGTGGAGTCATGCATTGAAATGATCTAGGTAGATTTAGGGACTCATGGGTGTTGGGACCTATAGTGGTAGTTTTGAATACTGTACTACGCATTTAGTATATATATATATGGTGTAGTGGGGTCATGAATACCCTTTTGTTGTTTGAGGATTAAATGAGATAATAATTTGCTATTTGAATGTTTTGTTGTTGCATTAGTATATGTGGCTTAAGTTATGCTTGATCATGCATATGTATTTGTAGGTTATATGTACTAAGCATTAGCTCACCCTTTGGGGATCGGTTTTTTTTAGCTGTAAGCATAAATGAATACACCTCCTATAACAAGATCCTAGGGTCATATGCATAAGATGGGAGCAATGTAGAGTACTATTATTACTATGATGACTAAGAGAGGAAGGCAAATGAAGTTCTTAACATTATTAATATGGTGACTTATGTTGGAGCAGTATAGGATAGCGAATTGCTAGAAATTAAACTATTTATAGATTTTATCATAATGGTGTACCATGATTATCTTAAAAGTAATTCGTGGTTTGTAATGAGATTTAGTTGAATCATTAGGAATGGCGTTAGATAAATTATTTCAATTGTGGTTAACAAATATTGAAGGTTACATTGTGTTACTTGAGTTAAGAGCCTTAACATGTCTTTACCTTATAAGAATATGTGGTGGATTGTAGCGTCCTAGGTTTTGAAGCATTACAACCACTTACCCCTAACTCTCATTAGTGACTGGGTGAAGATGAGAGTAGAGACCAAGGTGAGCCTCTTAAGCACTCCAACTAAGTTTTAGTAATATTGGATGACTAGTGCTTTAGCCCTTAGGTGATGATTTGAGTTGAAAAGCTATTTATCTAGCCCTAGCGTTCAGAGCACTGTGGTTTATGCTTTTGATGAGTTTCCCTTGGATTGTGACAAGTCACTTAGGTTTTCTTGAACTAAGGAGGCACTCATCACGTCTAGAAAGTACCTTGTTAAACTATTCGAAGGTGTCTAACTTGAAACTAACCTAGACAGCCGCATCTATGTCGATAAGGAGCGACAAGTTGGTTCCAAGCTTTAAGTTACCCCACAAACTCAACAGGATGGAGAAGAGTACTAGGTACACTTCCATTGTTTTAACTTTTAAATTCAAATTCCATGCATGTGTGCACATCTTCGCATTAAATGTGTAGGGACACGTGTCGCATCAAGAAGAGGTGTAGCTATAGAGGCTAGGAAAATTGCATCCCTTCTTTTCAATGGTGAGACATGTGGTGAAATCTGATGCATCCCTGAAATTCATGTGTACATTTGGTAATTGCCTATACAAGGCAATTAAACAGCCACATTTTTGCATTCTTTTATTCTCTTATGTCTAAAATTCTCTTAATTTCTTTGCATCTTCTTGTTGCCTTTATGATCTTTTACTCGCATTTTCATTGATTTTCCTCCATCCTTCAAGATTTTTCATATTCTAAACGTATGGCCAAATCTTTAACTTCTTCACAAACCCTATCAGACCTTGATAGAGGGCTTACTCCCCCTCAGGTTGTGATGATGGACATGACTAGACCTTTAAGTTTACCCCAAACTCCAATGGCATGGGCTAAAGAGGTAGATAATGGGGTGTTGAGGTTTTTTGAGGAGGAGGAAGAAGAGGAAGCCATCCATGGTAAGCTTTCTCTGGACATTTATGTAGATAATGGGGAAGATCATAGGTCAATTAGACCTTGTTCAGATGAGCCTATCACTTTTGGATCAAGTCTGGATGCAATAAAAAGCATAGTTTGTAACTTCTAGACTTAGTTCTTTAACTACTACCATGTTAATCTATGCTTGCTTGTATTGAATGCATACACATCGCTTGTAGCCTTTGAAAGCTTGTGTAAGTCATATGGAGTCAAGTCGCCTTCACAACTGTTCCCCTTCTTCTATAGTGTGAAGCGCTTTAGGCCTTCTCTAGGGTGTTATTACCTATCAAGTCAACTAGGGATGAAGCTACTGGATGAGCTAATGTCTTTGGTCCACAATTGAAAGGAAAAGTATGTCATGGTCGAGACCATTAAAGAGCTAGACTTTGAGATTTGTTGGGTGAAGCCTATAAGAATGAAGGCCATAAAGCTTTTGCCTAATGACAATCTTCGTACCGACATCTTAACCCAAGTTGTCAATGATAATGGGAGGCCTTTTGATGCTTTGAGCTTGATGTGGACCTTCTTAGGGATCACCACTAAGACCCTAGAAAGCTTTTAGGCCAAACCTAGGAAAGGGAAGCAAACCTTGAGGAATCAAGGTAAGGTTAGGGAAGGTTAAGATAAAGGTAAAGGTCTATACCTGAGATGGGGTTGACTTAAGGGAAGTTGTTCATTCGCTACAATTGGAAGGTGTAGCCCTCTTGTGAAATTTCCATTTGATGAATGTTAATACATTTTTTTAACTAACTTTATCATTTTTCCTTGTTGACATGCTGCCTTTGAGATCAGTTTGCATTAACCTCATAGCTTGCCAAAGCAGGCAAGAAAAGAAGAATGCCTAAAAGGTAAAGAGGGTTGCTTAAGAGGCATCCCCAACAAAGAGGGCCCCAGTAAGGGGTATTACAATCTAAGGTTTCAAGCCCCCATGGATTGATCTCTTTGTATTAGTCATTTTAAGTAAGGGAAAATTGCTTAAGGCTAAAGAGTGGTGTGGCCATTACTAGGTTGTTATTATGACAACCAAATGGTCTAGACCTAAGGAAATGATCCTAGTGCCAAGTGGGATCAATGCAAGACCTATTGCATTGGCTAGAGATGTCAGCTATCTTGATTTCAAGAGGCCTTGAAAAAGGAGGTTTGACATCTTGTTGGCAAAAGAGAGAGGAGAGAGAGCCACAACCCTTAAAGGACACCATAATCCACTTCTCTAAGGGCGCCTCCTATCCTTGTAGTTTGTTGGTCAAGGGTAGGGACTGAGGTCAATTATGCCAATCTATTCAAGGGCATGCTTAACGTATAAGATCTATGGATTGTAGAGGAGACCACACTAGGGATAACCCCATTGCAATTGTAGGAGCTTCTCTTCGTCTTGCTTCTTCAAGTAAGTCCTTTACATTTTGTCACTTCTGAACATTTCTTTTATTATGTTGGACTAACCTGTGTATTGATTCTAGATTATGAAAGTCACACATGGCGTCTGATAAGTGTTGAAAGAACCTTATTTTTACTATTCATTGAATATGATTTTTGTATGAATATTATGTGAATTTATCAAGAAAAAGATACTTAAGTGCTTAATGTTTGAATTTGGGGTTTAAAGAGTGCAATTTAAAGATTTAAAGAAGGTTTAAGTGAAAATGAGACGAAATTTAGCAAAATATAAGAAAATGTGATTTTCACGTGTACACAACTTCAGCACGGTCATGTTGACACCAGTGCTGAAGGGTAAAAAGTGATTACAATGTATCATGAAATTGTGCCCTGGCTACTGCACAAGCTATGTAGAGGGTAGTGTTGAAGGAAGAAATCTGCCCAAATAAGAAAATGAAGAAATTCTAGAGTGCACAACCCTGAGCATGGCCGTGTAGGACCCTGAACACTAGAATTTCACTTTATTCTAGAGTACATGCCCCCAAGCATGGGTATGCACTAGGCCATGCATGCTACCCTGTTTCTTATATTATAAATACTCGCTTTATTATGAAAATTAGGGATCTAGACCTTTTATTTCTCACAGCCACTCTAAAAACCCTAAGAGAGAAAAATTACGAATCTAGAGAGAGAAATTGCTGGAGCATCATCGGAAATCACAAAAACATCTACAAGGGTTCGTTCTTTTCATCATAAATTCTTATTATTTCTCTTGATTTTTCATGATTACTATAAATTCCATAGAGGAGTAGATTTATATGCCATGCATCTTGTGAAACTTTAAACATGTGATTGAATTATTTATTGATTAATGAAAAATTTATGTCTTTGTATCTATTCATGTATTTTAATTATTGTGTGATTAATTTATACGCGTAAATTAATTGCATGTTTGATTCTAGTTAGATAGAGTAAGGCTTCATCTAATAGGATGGATATTCATGAATAGAAAGATTGAATATTTTACCTAAAGGTACGAAAACTTCAATTTTCTACGCAAAGATTAAAATTTTATTTGGGAATTATGAACTTAATGAAATCTTATAGGGTAATAGTGAGGGAGAGGTCTCCACTATTCCATATAAGGTTATTAATTAATTAATTCAAGAGAGTAATTAGTTTAATTGAGAATTCCTGTAGTGTAAAGCATAAACAATTTGTTAATCAATACCTTATTATAAGAAAGCTAGGGTTTAGAGTGGATCAAGATGAAGGGTATGTTTTTGTGATTGAATTCATTTATTAAACCGATTATAATTAATCTTAGGGTTATTAGATTAGTTAATTAGTAATTTAATTTATTAATTTCACATTAAGATTTAGACTAGATAGTAGAAAAATGATAATACTAGTACTTGTTTTTGAGATCCTTGAGGATGGCACCCGTTGCAATCTATATTGCATTAGATAGGTACATTTGCCTAACTAGGTCGTTAGATTTCTTTGGGTTTATAAATTTATAATTTGATACAATTAGAAAAGTAACCCATGAAGTTTTTGGTGCCGTTACTAGGGATCTAGCAAAACAACATTAGGAAAAAACCTTATTATTTGTTACTCCAGTAATTTATTTTATTTGTTTATATTTTTTTCTACTGTCCTTATCTTTTAAACACTCTAACTTGTGGATGTTGCTTTTGTAGTGCATGACAAAGACTGTCCCTTCTAATATTCTTAATCTAGACCCTGAGATTGAGAGAACACTTTGTAAGATTTGCAAGAATACAACTACTGAATCTTCTGGACAATCGGCAATTGAGAGAGAAATGTCTATTATAAAAGTCACAACAATAGTAAAGGAAGAGGAATCAATTGAAGAATTTTTAGATAGTAGGATAAGATTACTAGAGAATATTAAAGAGGAAACATAGAAGACCATGGCTAAGGATTCACCTAAGACCAATCTAGATTATGCAAGGCCAACCTTAGATGGAATAGGGCCAACTATTGTGAAGCCTCCCATTGGGGCTAACAGGTTCGAAATCTAGGGTGTGGTAATTCAACTTTTGTAGCAATACTGTCAATTCAATGGATTACAGGATGAGGAACCCCATGCTCACATTTAAACATTCCTAGAAATTTGTGAGATCTTTAAGAATAATGGGGTAACGGATGAAGCGATGCGTACTAGATTATTCCCTTTCTCACTAAAGGGGAAGGCTAAAAGCTGGCTTTAATCATTGGGTCCTAGAGCTTTAACTACATAGGATGATACAATAAAGCAATTTTTAGATAACTACTCCCCCCCTTGCAAGATAGCTAAGCTCCGGAATGACATTGCATCATCCATGTAATAAGATAGTAAGACTATGTATGATGCTTGGCAAAGATGGATAGAATTTTTAAGAAAGTGCCTACACCATCAGCTACCCATATGGATGTAGATTCAAACTTTTTTAATGGACTTAACTCGAACACTTGTCAATTGGTAGACGTCGCAACTGGCGGTATATTAAATTCCAAGACCCTAGAAAAATCCTTGAAACTTTTAATTGACATGGTTAAAAATAATTATTAGTGGGGGCAACAATAGAGGCAAGCAAAAAGTAACGGGCAAGTATGAAGTAGATCTCATGACTACTTTAGTGGCAAAGATGGAAGCTCTCAGTTACCGGGTTTCTACCCTTAAGAATTCCCAAAGATCATAACATCAAGTGGGAGATGCTAGTGAGAATATGGACTTCCACGAGTAGTATGAGCAAGTAGACTATCTTGGAATCAAAATAAGAAGCAGTATAACCCATATAGTAACACTTACAACCCTAGCATGAGGAATTATCCCAACCTCTCTTATGGCAATCAAAATGCCCAGAGATCTAACTTCTTGCCACTAAGATTCTAAAAGCAACAAATGCTACCTTACCAGCCTATGCCCCATCCACCAGTCTAGCCACCTCACCAAGAAAAGAAAGCCAATTTAGAGGATCTAATGAACCAATTCATTCAAAGTTCTGAGGCAAGACATTAGAACCAATAGGCTTCTATTCACAACCTGAAGAAGCAAATTAGCCAATTGGCTAAGAAGATGTCTAAAAGGCAATCGGGTTCCCTCCCTAGTAACATTGAGAACAATCTAAGGGAATAAGCAAAAGCATATCCTTGAGGAGTGGGAAGGAACTGCAGATTGAAAAAGAATCTAAGAAAAAGCGAGAGGGTGGTTAAACTTTTGAGAAGGAAAAGGCAGAACCTGAGAAGCAATCACCATCGGCTATCAAGGAGTACGTGTCAAAAATTCCATATCCAGCTCGCCTCAATCAAAACAAAGATAAAGAGTAATTTGGTAAATTTCTTGAACTTTTTAAACAATTGCACATTAATATTCCATTTGTTGAGGCACTTTCGCAAATGCCAAAATACGCCAAGTTCCTAAAGGAACTCCTATCCAATAAGCAGAAGTTGGAGGATGTTTCTACGGTAGAAGTAGGAGCAAATTACTTATCCATCATTCAGAACAAGCTCCTTCCAAAGTTAAAGGATCCAAGTAGCTTCACTATTCCATGTTTGGTCGGTGACATCTTAGCTGATAAAGCCCTTGTTGATTTTAGAGCAAGTATTAACCTCATGCTATATTCTTTCTTTAAGAAATTGGGGTTAGCTGACCCAAAGCCTACTAGAATGAGTTTGCAGCTTGCTGATCGATCTGTGAAAATCCCTAAGGGGATCATTGAGGATGTCTTAATAAAAGTAGGAAATTTCATATACCCTATTGACTTTGTAATTCTAGACTTGGATGAAGACAAGGATATGCCTTTAATCCTTGGAAGACCATTCTTTGCTACTACTAGGGCAGTGATTGATGTAGAGGAAGGTAAGCTTACATTAAGAATAGGGCATGAGGAGTTGGTGATCAAAATGGCTATCGCCATGCAACACTTTATGTGTGTAGATGATTCTTGTTATTCCGTTGATATTGTTGATTACTCAATAGATGAGCATATTGACAAGATCTTATGCAAGAATAAGCTAGAGCTAAGCTTGATTAGAGGAGAGGAGGAAGATATGGATAACCCTGAGGTTGTGGCATTCATTGAGCAGCTTAATGCTGTAGAAGAAGTTACACCTAAAGGAGGATTTGAAGATTTGAATAAAAGCAATGAGGTGAGACTTAGTGATGAGAAATTTTTCGGCACCACCTATACCTTCAGAACTGGATTTGGCTGATGGTCCAAATCACTTATATTTTCACTTTATGTCTTATATTCTAATAACTATTTGAGAAATAATTTTACAGGTACAATAATAATTCTCCATGGGATGCCAATATGTCCTACACTAGTTGATGGACACGGGACATTTTCAGATTTACAATTAAAGACCCGCTGCGATTGTTTCCATTCCAAGAAGTGGCTCATGAAGACTTATGATATTTTTGTACTTTGTAATTGTTCTATGGACTATTTTATGTGGTATTTTTTCTTTTGGGACACTTTCATTTTATTGCAATTTCTATTTAGGACCGGCTACCTTAAAAGTGGCAAACTTGTAATTTTTGTCCATTTTCTAACCTTAAGAGTAGCAAGTATAAATACTTGCTTATAGTAGGGTTTGAGGAGGCTAAAATTTTCAGAATTGAGATACACTTTGCGTGAGGATTATGGTTCTCCTAATTGTCATTAGACTCTTATCAATTTCAATCTCAAGTGTTGAAATTGTGGCGAGTGCAACACCTTGAAATTGTGAGTAATATCAATTTCATTTTGTTGTGATTTCTTTTCTTCTCTAGTGTGTAATATCTAGGGATGATTTGAGATAGTTCTTGGTCAGATTTGCTTCCTATTATTCACGAATTTTTGTTCTTAATTGAGATACTTTGTATTTGAATTTGGTTCATCCTTTATGTTTGCTTCTTAAACCGTGATTAGCACATGTGAAAAGGGGTTCTTAGAGTTGAAGATTTATCTTGAGATTAAGAATTATTCACGTGGATTTATATGTGATTAGTGTGATGTTAGAAGCAATTATCATTGTGGAATTATATTTGCATCATTGAGTATTTGGATATCATTACAACTTCACTAGGGTTCACGCAATTTTACCCTTTTTGGAACCGGTTATATGTTTGAGATTTGAAGTGTTCCTTTGGTTCATTTGATTGTGCTTAGACCTTGGTTTTGAGCACATCACTTAGAACTTCCATTGAAGAACCACCAATGTTGGAATTAAAACAACTTCCAGATTATCTAAAGTACACCTTCCTAGCAGAGGACTTTAAGCTATTGGTTATCATAGCCTTTAATTTATCTAAAGAGCAAAAAGATCAATTGCTCACGGTCCTAAGAGCACACAAGCGAGCCACCGCTTGGAAGATTGCAAATATCAAAGGTATCAACCCCTCTTTCTGTATGCATAAGATATTACTAGAAGAAAGATTTAAGCTTGTAGTGTAACCACAGCGAAGGTTAAATCCCAACATGAAAGAGGTGGTCAAGAAGGAAGTTATCAAGCTCCTCGATGAGGGACTAATATATCCTATATCAAACAGCCTGTAGGTTAGTCCAACATAGGTGGTGCCAAAAAAAAGGAGGGATAACTGTAGTTCCCAATGAGAAGAGTGGACTTATACCAATGCATACCATCACCAGATGATGTGTTTATATAGATTATCGAAAATTGAATGATGCCACTAGAAAGGATCATTTCTTGCTTCCCTTTCTAGATCAAATGCTGGAGAGGTTGGCTGGACATATGTACTATTGCTACCTAGATGAGATGTTCAGATACTTTCAGATACCAATAGCTCTAGATGAACAGAAGAAGACCACCTTCACTTGCCCCTATGGCACATATGCTAATAGGAGAATTCCATTTGGGTTATGCAACATATCAACTATGTTTCAGTGATGTATGTTGGTTATATTTGATGATCTGGTAGAGAAAACTATGGAGGTCTTCATGGACGACTTTTCCATCTTTGGTGATTCTTTCTCCAACTGTTTAGAGAATCTTGAAAAGGTGCTTATTCGCTATGAAGAGACCAATCTTGTATTGAATTGGGAGAAATGTCACTTCATGTGCAAGGAGGGCATTATACTTGGACATAAAGTTTCACATAAGGGTATTGAAGTTGATCGAGCAAAGGTCAATGTGATTGATAAACTTCCACTACCAAAATTCAATCAAGGCTATAAGAAGTTTTTTGGGGCATGTTGGTTTTTATAGACACTTCATGAAGGACTTCTCTAAAATAGCCCGACCACTAACTAGACTATTGGAAAAGGATGTGCCTTTTAACTTTACTCTTGAATGCTGACATGCCTTCGATGTACTTAAGGCGAGATTGACAAATGTGCCTATTGTGATAGCTCTTAATTGGAACTTGTCCTTTGAACTCATGTATGATGCGAGTGACTATGTAGTTGGGGTTGTTTTGGGACAAAGGTGAGATAAACACTTCCAACCTATCTACTATGCCAATAGAACTCTTAATCATGCTCAAGTGAATTACACTACCACAGAGAAGGAGTTACTAGTCGTGGTGTTTGCATTTGATAAATTTAAGTCGTATTTAATTTTGTCTAAGATTATTGTCTACACTAACCACTCTGCCTTGAGATTTCTGCTATTAAAAATAGATGCGAAGCCTAGACTAATATGGTAGATTCTACTCTTACAAGAATTCGACTTAGAGATTCGCAATAAAAAGGGGTAGAGAATCTAGCAGTTGATCATCTTTCAAGGCTTGAAAACCTCTATTTAGAGGAGCTTAAAGAGGATGATATTAATGACTCTTTTCTTAAAGAAAAATTATATGCAGTTTGCCAGCTTATGACCGTGAAAACTCCTTAGTTTACAGACTTTGCAAACTATCTAGCAGTGAGAGTTCTCCCTAATGACCTTAGTTATCATGCAAGAAAGAAGTTCTTTTTTGAACTTAAATACTACTACTAGGAGGACTCATTTTGTTTTCTTAGTCTGTGGAGATCAAGTAATAAGGAGATGTGCTTCACATGAAGAGGGATGGAAAATTCTCGGTGATTGTCACTCTGGCCATATTAGTGGTCATTACTTAGCTAACAAAATCGCACATAAAGTTTTGGAGGCTAGTTTCTATTGCCCTACAATATTTAAGGATGCTCACAGTCGCGGTGTCACATGTGATAGATGTCAGTGGGTAGGGAACACATCACAAAGAGATGAGATGCCTCATAACTTTATTATAGAATGTGAGTTCTTTGACTTATAGAGCATTGACTTCGTAGGACCATTCCTTACTTCTTTTAGGAATAAGTACATTTTGGTAGCATTGGACTATGTGTCTAAATGGTTTGAGGCATAGGCTTTGCCTACAAATGATGCTAAAGTAGTTGTGAGGTTCCTCAAGAAGTTGTTCTCCCATTTAGAACCCCTAGAGCCATTATAAGTGATAAGGGAACACACTTTTGTAATGCATGATTGAGAAAGTGTTAAGGAAATATAGCGTGACACATCGAATTACTACACTTTACCACCCCCAAATGAGCAGACAGGTAGAAGTTTTCAATTGTGAATTGAAAAGAATTCTAGAAAAATGGTATAACATAATAGAAGAGATTAAGTAAAAAAGCTTGATGATGCTTTGTAGGTGTATAGAATAGCCTACAAAATACATTTGGGGACTACTCCCTATAGGCTAGATTATGGGAAGTCATGCCACCTCTCGGTGGAGATTGAACACATGGTATATCGGGCAATCAAGTTAGCCAATTTCAACTTAGAAGCTGTTGGATTCAAGAGGAGACTACAACTAAATGAACTTGATGAGTGGAGGAGGCAAGCATATGAGAATATGAAGATATATAAAGAGAGGATGAAGGACTATCACGACAGGCACATTCGCTATCTAAGGGAGTTTAAAGAAGGAGACCATGTGCTTTTATTTAATTCTTGGTTGAAAATTTTTCCCGGGAAGTTGAAATCAAGATGGTCTGGCCCTTTGTAGTAAAAAAAGTCTTCCCACATGGTGCAGTGGAGCTTGAACACCCAAGGCATGATATTTCAAGGTAAATGGCCATAAACTAAAATTGTACATGGGAAATGGAACATGATACGAACCACGCCTACCGTGACGAAACCCAATACCAATACGTTCGGAAATTCGTTGCCTAAGACGCCCAAACACCTAAAGTGGAAACCGCGACCCGTTGTCTATAAGTGAGACAAGAACCTTGGTATAAAATTGAAGACGCCACAATCGGGATGGAAGACCGATTGATAAGTCGGGATGAACGCCACGGAAATCAATCCGATAAGTTCGATTTAGTTCTTGATGAACCAAGAGAGGTGCCTATCAAAAGTGTTTAATGTTCAAAGATGTAAATTCTAAGTTGTTCTAAACCCTAGGAGCTTTTATACTAGGGTTACAATTCATGAAAAACAAGTCCAAGATGACGTAGCTTAGATAAGTTGCGTAAAAACACGAAAACAGAACAAGCTGGCCGGCAGGGGATACATGGCCGTGTACACGACCGTGTACTTTGGCCGTGTACTTTTCTGTGCACATTCCGGTCACATACACGACCGTGTACTTCTGGTCGTGTATCTTTCTGTGGATTTGCTTGTCTCCATACACGGCCGTGCCTTTTAGCCGTGTATCTAGCCGTGTATGATTTTGTGCAATCTTGGAATTCCTACACGGCCGTGCCTTGAACATACACGCCCTCTTCAACCCGTGTCCGGTGTGACTTGTATAAAAGCAAGGGTCTTCCCATGGTTGTTCCAATCCGTTCCAACTTCATGATTGCTCCAATCCTTTCCGGCTTCATGGACAACCTTTATCAACCCGTTAAGTGCTTCCTTGAATTGTTTCGCTTGATTTCTTGTGATTGGTCCAGGCGGCACTTCAAGAGGATCCACATTTCTTCTTCCGGCTTGGCTCTCATCATGGATCTCATCATTCCCCTCCTCTTGAAAAGGATTTGTCCTCAAATCATTGTCTGCATCAAATGAACTCAGATCAGTAACATAAAATGTGACACTTACTGGATACTCACCTGGTAAATTTTTCTTGTAGGCATTATCATTGATTTTCTCAAGCATCGGAAATGGACCGTCCCCCCTAGTGTTCAACTTGGATCTCCTCTGCAATGGAAAACTCTCCTTGCGAAAATGCACCCAAACCCAATCTCCAGGCTGAAAAATCTTGGGTCTCCTGTCCTTGTTCACCCTTGAAGCGACCCTGGCATTTTGTTTTACAATCCTAATCTTTACCTGTGCATGTAACTTTCTCACGAAATCTGCCTTAGAATCAACATCAAAACTCATAGACTTGTTAAGTGGAAATGGCAATAAATAAATAGGAACCAATGGGTTAAAACCATACGCAATCTCAAATGGTGAACAATGAGTAGTACTATATAAAGCCCTGTTATATGCAAACTCCACAAATGGTAGACAATCCTTCCAAGTCTTAATGTTCTTCTCGATGATTGCCCCTAACAATTGAATTAAAGTCCTGTTAACCACATCAATTTGCCCATCAATTTGTGGGTGACAGATAGTTGAAAACATCCATTTAGTTCCCAACTTTTCCCACAATACTCTCAAAAAATGACTAAAAAATTTCCCATCTCGATCACTAACAATGCTTCTAGGTATACCATGCGGACGCATTACCTTTCTAAAGAACAAATCAACAATATGTATAGCATCATCAGTTTTATGAAAAGGAATGAAATGAATTGTTTTAAAAATCCTATCCACAACCACAAAATTAGAATCTCGACTATGCCTAGACCTAGATAATCCTAACACAAAATCTATGGAAATGTCTATCCAAGGCTCATGAGGAATGACACTATACTCATATAACCAATCTAAGAAGTCATCTAAATAAGGAATGGGATGACGATACTTTATCGTAAGGTTGTTGATGGTGCGACAGTCAACACATATTCTCCATGTCCCATCCTTCTTAGGCACCAAAATCACAGGCACTGCACATGGACTCATGCTTTCTCTCACGTACCCCTTCTCCATTAATTCTTCGACCTGCCTTTGGAGTTCCTTGGTCTCCTCCGGATTGCTCCTATAAACTGGCTTGTTTGGAATCGATGCTCCGGGTACAAGGTCAATCTGGTGCTCAATACCACGAATAGGTGGTAATCCCTTTGGAATCTCCTCAGGGAAGACATCTCCAAAGTCTTGCATAAGAAACACAACCACACTAGGCAAAGAGTTAGATAAGTCGTTAGTAGTCAAACATGTTTCCTTAAAAACCAGCAACAACATAGGTTGCTTCCTCACTAACGCTCTCCTCACTACACTCGCTCTTGCTACACAACTCTCCTTTTGCAAGGCTGCCCTCTCCTTTTCACTCACCACCAAAGTTGATTCCCCTTCAACTTGGCCTCTCACACTCTTTCCAGCCTTCCTCTCCTTTTCCTTTTGATCTTGACTCTTATATTCCTTTTTCTTCTCATTGTCTTTTGCTCTCTCACTCTCACTCTGCTTTTCACTCACCTTATGTTTTGCAAAAGACTGTTGTAGCTGCAACTGGTCCTCATACACTTGTTTGGGTGTTAACGGTTTAAGATTAAAGCTTTTTCCTTGGTGAACAAGCGTATACTTGTTAGAAAAGCCATCATGAACAACCTTCCTATCAAATTGCCACGGCCTCCCTAACAACACATGACATGCTTGCATTGGCACTACATCGCATAACACCTCATCCTCATATCTACCAATGTGAAAACCAATCAAGGTTTGCTTACTCACCTTAGTCTCACCACTATCATTCAACCACTGCAATTTATATGGACTAGGGTGTCTAACAGTTTTGAGCCCCAGCCTCTCAACAATAAAATTGCTCACTACATTGGTGTAACTTCCTCTATCAATGATCAAGCTGCAAATATGATCTCCTAGATAACATCTAGTATGAAATATATTCTCTCTTTGCACCTCCTCTTCTTCCTTCACCTGCACATTCAACGCTCGCTTCACTACTGCCACTAACCTCCCTATTGCAGGCTCCTCATCATCATTAGCATCCTCTAATGGAGGCATATCATCTTCTTCACTATCCCCCTCAGTCTCATACTCTCCATCATCACGCAAAATCATCACACGCCTATTTGGACATTGACTAGCAATATGGCCTCTACCTTGGCATTTAAAGCATCTAATGTCACGATTTCTAGAAGTAGAAGATTCAAGGTTACCTTGTTTACCAGGAGTAGAACCCGCTTGCCTCAACTCCCCTTTTGGTTTGGTGGGTAAAGGATTTTCTTCCTTCTTCTGTTGATTAGTCTTCCAAGTGGATGAACCATTACCCTGTGGAAACCGTGCATTACTACTACCTTTCCTCTTGTGCTGGTTCTCAACCTTTATAGCCATGTGAACCATATCCTCCAATTCTACATAATGCTGCAATTCAACCACATTTTGGATTTCTCTATTCAACCCAGCAAGAAACCTAGCCATTGTAGCCTCTCTATCCTCCTCTACATTCGCCCTAATCATAGTGACTTCCATCTCCTTGAAATACTCATCTACACTTCGGCTTCCCTGCCTAAGAGTTTGCAATTTGTTGTGCAATTCACGATAATAATACGCAGGCACAAATCGCTTCTTCATTACTCTTTTCATCTCTTCCCAAGATTCAATAGGTGGCTCGCCACTCCTCCTTTATTCAACATTAATTGATCCCACCACACTATAGCATAATCCGAAAATTCAATGGCAGCAAGTTTTACTTTCTTTCTCCCACTATAGTTGTGACAATCAAACACCATCTCCACCTTTTTCTCCCACTCTAAGTACGCCTCGAGATCATTCTTCCCTTGGAAAGGAGGAATCTTCATCTTTATGCTACTCAATTGATCATCCTCTCTATTCCTATCTCCTCTATCTTCCCAATCTCTAGTTCCTCTATTCCGACCACTATATCCTCTATAACTCCCAACAGAAGGCTCATCAAAGTCATCATCCGTCATTTCATCTCCACCCCTCGGTACTCTCCTAGAACGACTCTCCCTCTTACGCCCTTGGAATACATTTGTGGATTGCTCTAGTCTTTGCTCTACCGTCTCATGAATTTGTTCCATTCCCTCTTGGAACATCCTCTTCATCTCTCCCCTCAACGCCTCAATTACTAACCTAGCATCAAACCTTCCCCTCTCACCTTCAGGAGAATGTTGTCTCGACATAGTCCCAACAGAAAAGATTAGTACTAACACAAATATATATATAATTAAACCTCACGATACACTCCCTTACGTGTTTCGCTCAAATGATGATATCACACAGTCACTCGTGTATTCTCACAAATAATGATGATATCAACTCGCCAATTTCCTCTTCTCAATTCTCTTAGAACTAACCCGAACTACACCAATTTCCTTCCGTAGAATTCAAAACAACTCTAGGGTTCGTAAATTTTCCTCTATTTTTCTATCCGATTTTTTTTTTTTGTCTTGGTTGTTGCTCTTGATCACGTTTTTCTTTTCTTTTCTTTTCTCTTCTTCTTTTTTTTTGTCGTGATTTTTACTCTTTTTTTTTAACAATCGCCTAATCGATATTACACTATCAAAAGACAATCAATACTACGAAATTGAATACGATAATTAATATGAACGATTGGAGTTAGGGTTTTTGATATTACCTTCCTCAACCGAACTTGATGTTTTGACAAACCTAAGCTCTGATACCAAACTGATACGAACCACGCCAACCCGTGACGAAACCCAATACCAATACGTTCGGAAATTCGTTGCCTAAGACGCCCAAACACCTAAAGTGGAAACCGCGACCCGTTGTCTATAAGCGAGACAAGAACCTTGGTATAAAAATGAAGACGCCACAATCGGGATGGAAGACCGATTGATAAGTCGGGATGAACGCCACGGAAATCAATTTGATAAGTTCGATTTAGTTCTTGAAGAACCAAGAGAGGTGCCTCTTAAAAGTGTTTAATGTTTTAAAGATGTAAAATTCTTAGTTGTTCTAAACCCTAGGAACTTTTATACTAGGGTTACAATTCATGAAAAACAAGTCCAAAACGACATAGCTTAGATAAGTTGCGTAAAAACACGAAAACAGAACAAGCTGGCCGGCATGGGATACATGGCCATGTACACGACCGTGTACTTTGGCCGTGTACTTTTCTGTGCACATTCCGGTCACATACATGACCGTGTACTTCTGGTCGTGTATCTTTCTGTGGATTTGCTTGTCTCCATACACGGCCGTGCCTTTTAGCCGTGTATCTAGCCGTGTATGATTATGTGCAATCTTGGAATTCCTACACGGCCGTGCCTTGAACATACACGCCCTCTTCAACCCGTGTCCGGTGTGACTTGTATAAAAGCAAGGGTCTTCCCATGGTTGTTCCAATCCGTTCCAACTTCATGATTGCTCCAATCCTTTCCGGCTTTATGGACAACCTTTATCAACCCGTTAAGTGCTTCCTTGAATCGTTTCGCTTGATTTCTTGTGATTGGTCCAGGCGGCACTTCAAGAAGATCCACATTTCTTCTTCCGGCTTGGCTCTCATCATGGATCTCATCAGAACATCACATGAATATTGAGAGGAGTATAGACTCTAAGTACCAGATATTTAGCCAAACAAAGTGAAGGATGTTAAGCTAATGACATTAAAAAAGTGCGCTTCTTAGGAGGCAACCTATGATTAATTTAGGTATGTTAAGTACTTTTTTTGTTTTATCTTTATTTCACTAGACTAAGTCTTTCCTATTAAAAAAAAATGCATATTTGTAGAGTTGAATTGAGCTTACTTAAGGGGAGTAAGAGTTAATCTTTAAGTATGGGGAAGCATTAATCAAGTAAGAAAATTCAAGCTTTAACTTTTCAAGTGTACTTGATAAGTCATTTTCATGCTCTTTTAATTATGTTAAGGTGTATAATGAACAATCTCATGAATCAAATAGCTTAGAGAATATTACTTGAATTCTGTACAATTTTTAAACACTTACACGACTTTGAGCACAAGCAGTGCTCAAGGCATTAAACACCTCAAGAGGAGCCTTTAGAGCTAAGGCACTTTGTACCTTAATAGCAAGAGCCCTTAGATAGTTTTTTAGAACTATGTACAACCTTGAACACGTTTATAGAAGGCAGGGCACTCTGGTGTCCCATAGGAACAACCTTAGATAGCTTTTTGGAAATCTGTAGGGCTTTGAGCACGCCCATGCACAAGTCTGTATAGAGTATCCATATATATATATTCGCACTAACAATCTCTCCCACGCGCTTACAGTCTCTCCCATATGCTCTCTGATTTTACTCCACTTGAATACACTTCTCCTCTACCTCATCCTCATGAAACTACATTTTTGCACTTTACACACTTATTCCTTGCTTTTTACTTCTTCTTCGATACTATAGACTAAAAATCCAAGTTTTTCTTTTCTCTTCGTTTTATATGATTTGCACACATGGTTTTTTTTTTTTATATTGCTAAGTGCCATATGCGAATAGGTTCTTACACATGGGTAAGAATGAGGTAGTGTTTGTTGCTTGATGAGTTTTTAGTTGTCATGAATATCTTCTTCTTTCGCCTATTTGTTCTTTTAGTTTTTAGTTTTTTGCTCTATGAATATATATCAAATCTCATCTGACACTTAGGGTTCATGACCATTTTATGGGATTTCATAACTTTTGGGGCTTTTACTAATGTCGTGCAAGCAATTGTTTTTGAAGTCATTTGATACAAGTAGCTCCCATATTTTTTATTTGTAGTGCTTACTTTGACAATCTAGGGTTCTTAAGTATGTGAAATTGGGGTTTTTGCAATTTTAAGTACTAAAGTAGAAATTTGTGGACTTTTGATGTGGTTTTAGTTCATCCTTTTGTCTTAAAACTTATACACGACCTTGTGTGTGACCAAATTCCTATGCTCGTATTGATTTGAATTTTTACTTGTTCTTAATTCTGCCTCATCTACTACAAGACCATGCAGACGGTTGTGTTGACTTTTATGCCTTACCTTATGATTTTATCCTCAAGAACTAATGCTTGTTTCGTTACACTTTGCTTATACACATCTTTTTATAGATATTGTGCATCAATATGATTTATCGTAAATAGTGATTAAGTTATGAAAGATAGACTTTAATTTTTGTTATCATGAGCTCCTTTATACAACTTCTATGTAGATGAAGATAAAAAGGGCCGTTAACAAGAAGGGAAAGCAACAAGATTTCACATCTAACCAACTGCAAGAAACAACCTCCCGCTCTCACAAGAGGTTAAGAACCCCTCTATAGCAAGAAGTACTACACAAAGAACCTATTAAATACTTCGATGAAGAATGGAGTAAAGAGCGACGATAAATATTAGAGTCCCTTGCTTTTGGAAATAATGAATACCTTGATTGGAAAATACTTAGGGCATATGGAATTGATGAATGAATCCGTGAAATAATAAATGTTGGGCCCTAAGCTACTTTCTTTAAGATAAACGAGCTAGCCTATAGAGAGGTTACTCTTAAGTTTCTCTCTACATTGCAGTTCGATCGTCACTATCTCAATTTTAGGTATATGGACAAAAACACACTGTCCCATCATATCGGTTTGGGAGATATTTGGGCTTGTACTCAGTATCAAAATCAAATATAGCGGAATTCCAATGACTGCCAACTACTTGGCATGAAGATATGTCCGCTTAAAGATATTGGGAACAACTTTGTGAGGCAGAAATTCGTTATAATCTTTCAAAGTCCAAGGCATCATCCACCATAAATATTGATTTGAAAGTGGTTCACCACCTTTTAGCACACACTATTGGAGGAAGAAAAAGCAGCCATAGGGTGGTAAATAATTTTGAAAATTTTCATCTTTATAGCATGACTAACAAATTTCAGATCAATGTTGGCGTAGAAGTCACCAAGTCTGATCCTCGAGCCAAGGGGACATACTGTGGGGCCTATATTACTAAATTCTTAAAATGTTATGATATTTTTCGAGCCCTAAATCTCAAGGAATTAGGCATCCCTGCTACTAAAATTTTTTATGGCTTATCTCGTTTGTAGGGGATGGTTAAGTTAATTGACCTCCCCACTTTATCAAGGTATTCGATTCCACCTAAAGGAGCTTCTACTTCTGGTGTTACATCCATTTCCCATGCCCAACCTCTTAAGGATAAACTTTAAAGCTTAAAAAGAGAATTCCAGGAAGAGAGGGAACTGAATAAAAAGGAAGGAAAGAAAAACAAGTGCTTTAGAAGTGCAGTCTGGGCATTTCTAGGATGACTAGTTAGCGGTTTCTCCCCACCACCCGTTAACCTACCAAAGAATGAATCCTCTCCCGAATCTAACTCACCATACGGCATTGCTCTTGGACCATCTAAGAGAAGTGGCAAGGACTCGGTTATTGTTGAGTCCTCTAGTTTTGAAAAAGAGGAAGATGAGGATGACGATGATGATTAGAGGGATGATGCCACAGCCATAGACATTGATGATAGCAATGAGGAAGTTGATTGAGAGCTAAATCATCTGCTAGCTCTATATCTTCTCACTTAGTCTCTTTTTATATTTTTTTCAAGACCAATTGAAATATTTTTTTCTCATGATTTATAATTAATTACACTCCCTTATGGGAAGACTCTCTACCTGATGCTGATGAATGTTCCATTTTTTGGACTAAGATAGGCTAACTTTTATTTTATTTTATTTTTTAGTTTATTGTGTTTGTGTTTTTTTAGGTTTGATGATGCATAACTTTTGCTTTGCTGGAATTCAAACCTACAAATGCTGGCAACTAAGGAAGTCCTTAGTGTTCTTTTTCTTTTGTCTCTTAGTTTTTCTTTTATCTCTTTTCTTGTTCCTATGTGTTTTTGCTTTGAAAAGACATTGAGGATAATGTCTTAAACAAGTGTGGGGAAGAGATATAAAGATAAAAGAAAATTTGTTTATGTATCTTATGCTTTTGTTGATCAAATTTTTCTCCATTTACAAGTTTGCAATTGATCTTTAATTTTGATTTGAAGTATTGAAAAGTGGAAATCTTGAAATTATACTCATTAAAATGTAAAAGTAGCATTCTTGTACACACATATCTAAAAGTAGTGACTTTATGTGTCTTACTTACCTATTGTTGGGCTTGGTATACTTAGTTAAAGTTTTAGGATGAAATCCAAGTGGTGTGAATATATTTGCTATTTAATAGCTGAATTTAGAGTTATGAAGTAAATGGAAATCCTTAGTTTCAAGTGAATTAGTTGTGTTTTTAAACTCACTAACTAGTATATTTAATATTCAATCATTTGAAGAGCTCTTTCAACCTTTTGTGAAAGGAGCATGTGAAATTGTTAACTTGGTAATTCTTTTTGAAACGGTTTCTTTGAAAATAATAAATATCATTATTAAATCCCTATGTGATGGGAATCAAACCTATGGTTCCAGCAGTAGGGAAACCAAATTGGATACATGAGCCTAGATGTCCACATGTCTTATTTATCTACTAATAATTTGTCTTTGCATTGTAGCAAGTAAATTTATCTGTTTTACAAGATGGCGAATAAAATTCACTAAGGATCAATTGTGGGTCATTCATGGACTTACATCAACCGGTCTATAAGTGTTCCATGGAAGTGAAGAACCGACCATTTTGAGGGTTTATTTGTAATTTTCTTTTGTTACTTAAGAACCGGTCACTTGTTGGTTTTATTTATAATTTGGTTTTGTTGTTTTTTTTACTTTAATTAGAGCAAGTATAAATACTTGCTAAGTAGGTTTTAGAGGGGACTTTTGTTGAAATTAGAAAGCTGCCATTTCTTTGCCGTAGAGAGCACTTCCTCATTTAAACTTTTACTCTTATCAATTTCCTTGTTGAAATTGTAGCGAGTGGGCTTAAGAATTATTGTGAGTTATATCAATATTTCTTAAGTTGCTTCCAATTATTTCTAGTGTGTCATATCTAGTTGTAATTGGTTGATTTATTTGTTCTTGTTCATGCATTTAGGGTTCTGATTTTCTGATTTGGTTCATCTTTTTGTTATCCTTTATATATCTTACAATTGCAAGTGATCCTTATCATAATTTGGTATTAGAGCAATTTGATTCACGCAATTAGGGTTCACATGGTAATTGGCATCATGCCATTTTGTGAAATTGGTTTGGTTGATTCTTCAATTGGCTTTGTGTTCTTACAATTGGATCCAAGGCACATCATAATTTTTTGTATCAGAACAAGGTTTAGAGAAGGGAAATTTTCGTGATTCATAATTGGGATTTAGGGTTCTTGATCCTTCATTTCGAAATTGAATTGTATGAAGAGAAATTTGAAGTCTTATGTTGAATTGTTCCTTGAATTGCTTACGTGATCTCTAATTGAAGTATTGTGAAGTGTAGAAATTAGCTTGCATCCATTGCCGTGAATGGATTGTGAGTGGAAGAAGGGGAAGTTCTTTGAATTTGAATTCTATAATTTAAAGTAGTGTTGATTGGTGCCTTATTGTTTCCTTGCAATTTTCATAGTTGGAAGTGCATTTTTTTTTCTTTTCAGATTTGCTCTTCTTGCCATGGAGAATTTGGAAACAATTTGAATTCAAAAGCAAACATTAAGTTGAAGGAGTTATTGTGTATTGTTAATCTTAATACACTTTGACTATTTTGAATTGTTTACTTACCATTTGGAGAAGCATCATTAATTGTTTCCATTGTTGTTTGCTGCCGTGATTAAGAGTGTGTGTGGTTGAAGTGTATTGTACAGTGGTTGAGGTGTGTATATTTGGCGAAGTGAGCATGTGTGGTTGAAGGGTGTTGCACCGTAGTGAATTGTGTATCGTGGTGTAGTGTTGTGATTGTTGCATTTGAAGTGAATCATATTGTAGTTGTATTGATTTGTTTTTGTGTTTCGACAGATCAATTCATCAACCATGTTAAATGATAGTGTTAATGGGGGAATTGGCAATGAGGTCAATAGCCAAGTTGGTGGCGGTCAAGGTCATCGAATTGTAAGTGGAAGAACTTTGGAGGAGCAGTTGCAGGACCTCACCACCATTGTTTCTATATTAGCAACAAGGATAGATCGAGCGACGATGCCATAACCACCAGTGGCAAATACTTAAGCACCTCTACCTAGGGTAGTTCTTCAGAATGTTCATAGGGAAGGAGCAGTTAGAGTTAATATGGGCAGAAGAATGGAGGGAGATTATCATGCTCTTAGGGAGGAAAGAGATGATAATTTTGAGAATAACCCTTACCCAAATAGGGATTTCAGAGCACCTCGGGGATTGGAGTATGTGAAATTGCAGATGCCTTCATTTCATGGCAGGGGTTCAACCAATGATTACTTGGATTGGGAAGATAAGGTTAAGGGTCTGTTCCAGTGTTATGAAATTGATGATAACACTAGGGTTCGTCTTACTACTGTGGAATTCATAGGTTATGCCGCCTTATGGTAGAAAAATCTTGTAATTAATAGATGAAGGGATGGTGAGGCTAATATACATACCTGGCGGGACATGAAAAGAGTATTGAGGAAAAGGTTTATACTTGAACATTACAGGCAGGAACTGTTTATGTGTCTCTAAACATTGAGGCAGGGAGGCAAAACAGTTGATGATTATATACAAGAGTTTGAGAGACTGATGATCAAATGTGGATCAGTCGAGCCTCCTGAGAAAACCCTAGCACGATTTGTGTATGGGTTGAAATATGAGATTGCTTGCGTTATAGAGTTACAAAGGTATAATACACTTGACAAGGCTATACAATTAGCCTTAAAAGTGGAGAGGTAGAGACGATCTAACCCTTTCTGAGCCGTTAGTAACAGGTATGGAACTTCTACTAAACCTATTAGAGCAGATGGCCAGATAGGTAGACAAAAGGGAATAGGGGAACATGCTAAGGCTATGGACAAAAATATCTCTAACACTGATAAGGAGAAGGATGTTTTTAGGAAAGGAAAAGAGGCGGCTGGATCTGATTTCAAGCATATAGTACTAAGGTCAACTAGTGGGAACATGCACCAAATTAAATGTTTCAAATGCATGGGTTTTGAACATATGGCTGTGTAGTGTCCTAATAAAAGGGTGATGACTGTTATGGAGGGAAACGATGAAGATGATCAGGAAGAAGTTGTCGAGCCTACAAATTTATCCATAGCTTTATAGGAATTTTATGATGATCAAAATGCTGAGACACATGAGGATAAGAGGGATGATAAATACTTACCTATTAATGTGTTACGTAGGGTTATGGCCATATCTCTAGATGTTAGGGACATATAACGGGAGAACTTGTTCTACTCACCTTGTCAGATTTAAGGTAACGTGTGTGTTCTTTTCATCGATGGTAGTAGTTGCACTAATGTTGTATCTGCTGCATTAGTAAATAACTTACAACTAGCCACTAGTCCACATCTACACCCTTATAAATTGCATTAGCTGGATGACTGAGGTAGTTTGCATGTTACATAGAGGGCAAATGTGCCATTCAGTATAGGAGATAGATACAGTGATGAGATTATCTGTGATGTGCTTCCTATGTGTACCTTTCATATACTACTAGGTAGACCTTGGTTGTTTAATAGGAAGGTGCGACATGACGGGTTCAGAAACACTTACATGTTTCAGAAAGATGGTATACGGATTATCTTGACTCCTATGTCTCTGTCTAAAATTCACTCATTTCAGGAACAGATTAGTAAAACCAATGGCTTCTTAGGACCTCAAGCCAATAAGCAAACATAAACACTAGGTGTTAGTCTAAGAGGAGACCCCTTAAATTTGAGGGCAAATCTTTCAAAGGCCCGGAGAGATGATGGGAATCAAACCTATGGTTCTAGTAGTGGGGAAACCAAATTGGATACATGAGCCCAGATATCCACATGTTGTCTTGTTTATCTAATAATAATTTATCTTTGCATTGTAGCAGGTAAATTTATCGGTTTTACAGGATGGCGAATAAAATTCACTAAGGATCAATTGTGGGTCATTCTTGGACTTACATCAATCAGTCTACAAGTGTTCCATAGAAGTGAAGAACTGGCCATTTTGAGGGTTTATTTGTAATTGTCTTTTGTTGCTTAAGAACTGGTCACTTGTTGGTTTTATTTGTAATTTGGTTTTGTTATTTTTTTTTTACCCTAATTAGAGCAAGTATAAATACTTGCTAAGTAGGTTTTAGAGGGGACTTTTGTTGAAAAAAGAAAGCTATCATTTCTTTGCCGTGGAGAGCACTTCCTCACGCAAACTTTTACTCTTATCAATTTCCTTGTTGAAATTATGGTAAGTGGGCTTAAGAATTATTGTGAGTTATATCAATTTTTCATAAGTTGCTTCCAATTATTTCTAGTGTGTCATATCTAGTTATAATTGGTTGATTTATTTGCTCTTGTTCACGCATTTAGGGTTCCAATTTTTAGATTTGGTTCATGCCCAATTTGATTGGAATTTGGTTCATTTTTTTGTTATCCTTTATATATCTTACAATTGCAAATGATCCTTATCATAATTTGGTATTAGAGCAATCTGATTCATGTAACTAGGGTTCATGTGGTAATTGGCATCACACCATTTTGTGAAATTGGTTTGGTTGATTCTTTAATTGGCTTTATGTTCCTGCAATTGGATCCATGGCACATCACTATGTGTTAAGGTAAGGGAGGTTCGATGGGGTCCCTTTTAAAACTTGGTCACCTAAGGTTATTTGTTTGGGGATTGACCAACCAATGAAATTACCATAACTTTAAAGGACATCAAAAAGACAGTTTAGCGAGCATTGTAACTCGAGTAAATAAGCCCATAGGGATGCCCTCCATTAAGGGAATAACGTCTGTTAACTTAGGTGATGAGCTTGAGAATATCGACTGAAAGCTCACTATAAGGGTTACTTGGTTCTATCCATTTGTAAACCCTAAAAAAAAAAATTCAAAGAGAATTGAAAGAAAAAAGAAAATAATCCAGGGGAATAATAGATGTCATATATTTTCACTTCTTGTTGTTGTACTTTGAAAAATAATTGAATGTTTATATACTTTTTGGTAAGTGATAAAATGCAAACTAAGCAACTTGGACTTTGTTTGATTTGTTATTTCCTTCGTAACTTTGAGAATGAGTTCCAAATAGTGAGGATATTGGTTTAACTTACCTAGATTAATCTAAAAAGTCTAATTACTATATGTCGGGTACACATACAATTATAGTAGGTTTAAGCAATAGGCACTAACGTATCACTAAAAATTAATTCAATAAAGAATGTTGCTTATAATGAAGTTCATAATGAGTATAATTGATGACAAGGTCTTTCTTTTGTCCATATTTTGTTTACTTGAGAACAAGAAAATGTTTTAGTGTAAGGAAGTTTGATAAGTGTTGAAAGAACCTTATTTCTAGTATTTATTTAATATGATTTTTGTATGAATATTATGTGAATTTATCATGAAAAAGACACTTAAGTGCTTAATATTTGAATTTGAGGTTTAAAGAGTGTAATTTAAAGATTTAAAGAAGGTTCGAGCGAAAAGGAGGCGAAATTTGGCAAAATATAAGAAAATGTGATTTTTAAGTGTACACAACCTCCAGCATGGTCATGTTGACACTAGTGTTGGAGGGTAAAAAGTGATTAGAATGCATCATGAAATTGTGTCATAGCCATTGCACAAGCTATGCAAAGGGTAGTGTTGAAGGAAGAAATTTACCTAAAGAAGAAAATGAAGGAATTCCAGAGTGCATAACCTCGAGCACGGCCGTGTAGGAGGTTGTGCAAAACCCCGAACACTAGAATTTCACTTTATTCCAAAGTACATGGCCTCGAGCATGAGTATACACTAGGCCATGCATGCTACCCTGTTTCTTATATTATAAATGCTCGCTTTATTACGAAAATTAGGGATCTGGACCTTTTATTTCTCACAGTCATTATAAAAACCTTAGGAGAGCAAAATTAAAAATATGGAGGGAGAAATCGTTAGAGTATCATCGTAAATCACAAAAATTTCTACAAAGGTTTATTCATTTCATCATGAATTCTTCTTACTTCTGTAGATTTTTTGTGATTACTATAAATTGCATGGAGGAGCAAATTTATATGCTCTGCATCTTGTGAAACTCTAAATTATGTGATTAAATTGTTTATTAATTAATGAAAAGTTTTTGCCTTTGTATCTATTCATATATTTTAATTACTGTGTGATTAATTTATGTACGTAAATTAATTGCATGTCTAATTCTTGTTAGATAGAGAGATGTCTCATCTAATAGGATAGATCTTTATGAATAGAAAGATTGCATGTTTTACCTAAAGGTAGGAAAACTTCAATTTTCTACACAGAGATTAAATCTTTATTTGAGAATTATGAACTTAATGAAATCTTATAGGATGATAGTGAGGGGAGGTCTCCACTATTCTATATAAGGTTATTAATTAATTGACGTGAGGGAGTAATTAATTTAATTGAGAATTCCTACAATACAAAGTATAAACAATTTGTTAACCATTACCTTATTATAAGAAAGTTGGGTTTAAAGTGGATCAAGACGAATGGTATGTTTTTGTGATTGAATTCATTTATTAAAACGATTATAATTAATCTTAGGATTATTAGATTAGTTAATTAGTAATTTAATTTATTAATCTCACATTAAGATTTAGACTAGATAATAGAAAAATAGTAATATTAATACTTTTTTTTAATATCTTTAAGGACGACACCCGTTGTAATCTATACTACATTAGATAGGTACACTTGCCTAACTAAGTCATTAGATTTCTTTAGGTTTATAAATTTATAATCTGATATGATTAGAAAAGTGACCCATTAGCGTCCTGCATGCATTTGAAGATGCTGATTAATAGTTACAACGTATTAAGGTTACTAATGATAGTTTTTTTTACTTGTATAGGAACATGTATAATTGAAATAAAGTTCATATGTAGAAGGCTAGATGGGAGGAGGTTGAGTCAAACGATGCTTAGGTAGAGTTAAAGGTTATCATGGAGGACTGCAGCTGAAGGTTGGTCAAGGTAGAGGAGCTTGTCAAGGTAGCCCTAAGTGAGGTGGAGAGAGAATGGAAGGAGCTTACGAGAGCTAACAACAGCATTTCTAGCCTCATCGAGGAGGTTACCTCCTATTAGGAAAGGGAGAAGGGCCTCATGGTAGGGGTCCAACATTTGAAGGCTGTATTAGTGGACTATAAAAGGGACATCGATTTGATGAAAGAATGCTTTAATAAGTTCGCTAACACATAGAAGGGCTTAAAGAAGTGAATGATTGAGCTCAAGGAATGTGTTGGTTAGCAAGATGCATATATCTGAGAGTTGGAGGAATTGGAATAGATGGCCAAAAAGCACTTCCATGATAAGATCTTTGAAGAGATCTGAGCTAGCAATGATTATGTTGAGTTGTTGGTCACCGTCATGGAGGAAGGCCAACAAAGAATAAGTTGTTAGATCTATGCAAGGGATTTCAGCTACAACTTGAGCTGGCTTAGAGAGAAGATAAGAGTACCAAATACTCTTCCAAAGGAGAGGGAGGAGTTAGACGTAAAGAGGGTGGTCAAGGAAGAAACTGAGCAAGATGATAACACACCTCCTCCATCCCCTTAAAGCAAAGAGTTGCCTCCTACTTCCCTGTTAGAAGTTCCTCCTTCAATTTCTCCTCCTCCTACTATAAAGGAAGTGCTGCCTTCACCATCTGAAGATAGGCCTATTGAGGCATTGTTCATGCCTACCAAAGACTAGCCTAAGCTTGCCTTGGCTCTTGTAAAGGATCTACTCTTTTAAACTTCTTTTATTTCTCTTTTCTTTTTATATTTTTCACTTTTAATTTTCCTTTTGTAATTGCACTATGGTTAAGATGCCATCCTTTATTCTTGTACGAAATTCTTATGATTAATGAAATCATGTTCAATTTTCCTTTCATCTACCTTTATATAGGTTATTTTATATTCATTATTTCATGCTTGGAGATTTTCGCTTAGTTATTCCATAGATCATTATGTTTTTTATTGGAAAATATGTGTGATCATGGGAGCTCATCCCTTAATGGGAGTATCATTGGCGTTTAGGCCTAAACCTGATTGGTGGAGATATCCCATTATGATAGTGTGGAGTAAGTCCACTTAACTCAGCCTCAATGGACTTAAAAGGTCGTACACTTAGTTAATAAGTGGAGTTCCTTAAGTGTCATGTTCCTAAATTAAGCTAAGACTTAACTCGTTAACCACACTGGTGTGGTTGAACTTTAGATTTATGTTCTTTATAAGACAGATTAAAGTACAAAGAAAGATGCAATCTTTGCAAAACATTGAGGCAATTGTAATTTCACAACGTAATAGAAATGTTTAAAATAAACTAAATTCTTAAACTAAGCTCTAAAACCTAATCAAATTACATTCATAAATTCTCTACATTTCATGTCCTTGAGATTGGAAATCTGTTGAGCCTCTCTAACTCATATGCCCTGTGATCAACCACTCTTCATACTTAAACTGGGTCTTCTCAGTTTGGGGCAGATTTACCCTAGACTTCTATTGATTTAGTGGCTTTAATTTTCCTAAAAACCAGCTTTCTAAGTTGGAAGGTTTTATGCTTCACTTTTAGTCATAGTATTTAGCTCCTTGCTGTTGGTAAACTACCACTTGTTGGCTGGCTTAGTCTCTTAACTCTTTAAGAAAGTCAAGGTTAGCTTAGAGATTGATCTCATTAACTTGTTGGTCAAGGTCACAGGTGTAGATGTTGGGAAGTTCAAGCTAGACGATAAAATTGCCTCAATTTTGAAAGTTAAATTGAAGGGACTCTCCTTCGTGGTTGTTCTCAAAATTGTTTGATAGCCTTATAATATATGGGGGAGTTCATCAACCCACTTCCCCTTCGCTAGATTGACCCTCACTTAAGGATCTAAAGAATAACTTTATTGGTGGCCTTAACTTATTTGTTTGACTGTAAATGGGCCATCAAGGTGTAATGGATCTTAATCCCATACTTGCCACATAATTCCCTGAACTTTGGATTATCAAAATTTGGTATGCTAAAGTGACATAAGATGGCTTTGCTGACGAAGTCCCTAACACTATGCTCAATGATCTTGGCCACGACTTCAGCTTCTACCTATTTTGTGAAGTAGTTGACAACAACTATGATTGACAAGTGGAATGGTTCAGGAATGTCAAGTCCCCACTAGGTAAAAGGCTATGGACTTATGATTGGTGTAAAGGTGTTATTTAGTTGCTTGTCGACCAGAGATTGCTTCTGACACTTATCACACGGCTGTATGATTACCTTGGCATCTTTCTTCATAGTAGGTCAATAATACCTAGCTTAGAGTGCATTTATGGTTAAGGTTTGGCTCATAATGTAGTTACTATAAATCCTATCATTGAGCTCAACCAGTAAGTGCTTGGCCTCGAAAGGTTATAGAAACTTAAGGACTAGTAAGTAGTATACCCTTTTGTAAAGTTACCTATCAAGGAGTGTATACTAGGCTGTCTTTTGCATTAAGGCCTTGGCCTTCTTTCTTTCTTTAGGTATAGTGCCATATGTCAAGTATGTAATGAATGGGTCTATCTAACATAGCTCTATAAGGGGTTAGGTCTCATTAATAAAGCATTCTTGTTAAGGTAAAAAATTCCACAAATACTCACTTGTTTAAGTTGGAGAGGCATGTTGAGGCCAAATTTGATAGGCCATTAACTTTTGCATTTCCAACTTGGGGAATCTTCATAATGTTCCATGATTGGAAGTCAGAGCATAGGAATTTAACGACCTCTAAAAATCACTTAATCTTTGATTGGATACTCCCTATTGGCTTGCTAGATAATGAGCTACGGGTCTAAAAAAAAATTTAATCTTTTACACTTCAGTTCTCTTAGCCATTTTTAGTTTAGTAATGAAGCTTCATGTTTTGTCTCATTATTATTGGATAAACTTTAAAATGCATTGGAAATCAACACCATATGGTCCATTTAATACAAGTCTAGCTCCTATCTCCTTTCAAGTGGATGAACCATTAACATGGAGAGTTTGAATAGGCTCTCCATCATCATTAGTAAGTGCTTTATCTTCCATTATTGACTTAATGACGAAATCAACCAACACTTGTGCCTTAATTGCTCACACGATTGGTATTAGATGATGTATGCACTGAGCTTTAAGGCATAGCAAACCATTTGTCTTGATGAGTTTAGCTTTTGAAGAATTTGCCTCAAGGGTTGGTTGGTGAGCACCACTACTTGATGGGCTTCAAAATAAAGGTGTAACTTTTGTGATGAGATGACCATAGCTAGGGCAAATTTTTCTATCTTTAAGTACTTAACTTTAAGACCTTACAAGGCATGGTTAACATAATATACAGGTCGGTGCTCCTTGCCATTAGCTTGGATAGGTATTGAAGAAAGGGTACAACCACTAATGAAGAGGTAGAGATAAAGCTCTTCTCTAGGAATTAGCTTCAAAAGTATAGGTGGTATGGTAAAGAAGTGCTTCAACTCATCAAATGTGACTTGGCACGCTTTAGACCATTGGAAATTTGTTGGGTTCTTCAAAATCTTGAAGAATTCCACACATTTGTTTACAAAATTTAAAATGAACCTGCTTGAAAATGTAGTCCTTCATGTTAACCCTTAAATTTCTTTAACTATTCTAAGAGGTTGCATGTCCAAGATGGGCTCAATCTTCTCTAGATTGTTCTCTATTCTACGGGAAGTGACCATATAGCCAAGAAACTTCCCATATGCTACCTCAAAGACACACTTACGGGGGTTTAGCTTCACATTTTATTGTTGTAGCATTTGGAAGGTCTATTATAGATCTTCTAAGTGTTTTTTCTAGCCCCATGCTCTTCATGATCATGTCATCAATATACACCTTGACATTGTCACCGATTTGTGGCATGAACATCTTCATCACCAATATTTGATATATCACTTGACATTTTTAAGTCTAAAAGGTATGATTTTGTAGCAGTATGTTTTGAAATTGGTGACAAACAAGGTGTTGACTTGGTCAAGTTCATGCATCTTGATTTAATTATAGCCTAAGAAGGTGTCCATAACATTGAAGAGTGCATGAACTGAGGCCGAGTCAACTAGTTAGACGATCTAAGGAGAGGACAACGATCCTTTGGGCAGGCTTTATTGAGGTTAGTGTAATTAATACACATTCACCACTTTCTATTGTATTTCTTTAGTTCCATTGATCGGTGAGCAGCCTCAATTGCTATAAAAGGATATAGAGATAGTAGTTTTGAGCTACTTGCTGATCTCCCTTGCAAATGCCAATCCCAATGATAGTAATAAACTTACCCTTTAGGTGCTTTGTTAAAGCAATCATTCTTACTACAATTTGTGAAGGTCAACCTAATATGACATTGTGAGGTGAACATGTATTGATGACCATGAAACCTATAAGCACTTAGGTCATGTGAGGGCCATCTCCAAGCTTTAATGGGAGGGTTATGATGCCCTCAAGCTTAACTAGTTGGTTGTTGAAGCCGTAAAGCTCGTGATCATTGGGATTAAACCTTATCTTGACCTAGTCATTCATTTGGCTAAAGGCTTTCTTGTAGATGATGTTCGTAGAGCTACTGTTGTCTATAAGTATCCTATGGACCTCGAGGTCAACAATCCATGCTTAAGTGACTAAGGCATTGTCATGTGGAGTCATGACACTCTCCAAATCATCATTGAAGAGCAAGATGGTGGTATCCACTCTCAATCTCTTCATTTACGCATTAAGCATGTTTTGGTAATTCCTTGATGAGGCGTAGGCTTTACTTTGAGAGCTCAACTGCCTTCCTACTGCTAGTTTACCCACAATTGTATTAATGTTTCCTTAATTAGGTAAAGCTTCTTGTTCTTGGTCTTTTACATCTTCGTCTCGTCAACCCCACTTAGAAGGTTGCTTAGTGTGATGTACTCTTAAAGGTAGCCTTGCTAAATGAGGTCTTCTAAGGTGTTGTTAAGCTGAGTATAGTTTTTAGTTGTGTGGCCCTTATTGCAATGAAAATCACAATACTAGTTAGAGTTTCATTGTAATAGATTGCTTATCATCTTCTTGGGCCATATTATAATGTCTCTATCTTGAATCTCCATAAAGATGTCAACTTAAGGCTTGTTTAATGGGATGTGCTACTCGCAGAAAGGGACAACACGCTTTTTGCCGCTATCTCTATTTTGAGTAGACCCATTATTATCAACCTTAAGGTTGAGTCTGTTTTTTATAGACCATCGATCTAAAGATTCCTACTCGGCTTGTCTTCTTACCAATATGGCATCCTTTTAGGTAATATAGTATGCCACATTCTCTTAAAATATTAGGAATTTTTTTGGCTTGTGCAATGTAAGGGAGTAAAAGAACTTAGATTGGTCTTTCACCCCGTTAACAGCTACACTCAAGGCAATGCTCATATGTACATTGGGGATTTCAAGTCTGGCCTTGTTAAACCTTGAGATATAATCTCTAAGCATCTCGTCTTGCTTTTGTCATATCAGGTTGAGAATTGAGGAGTTGAGTTTAGGCATCTTGCTCATCAAAAAGTGTTAACAAAATTACATGGTGAGCTCCTTAAAGCTTGAGGCCTTTGTACTAGGTTCGAGTTGTTTTCTTTAGTGTACCCAGAAAGGCCTTGTAAGCGATGGTGTTAGAGATGCCAACAAGGTTCATTTAAGCGATATAGTAGCTTAGGTGCTCGAATGGATTAGTTGTCCTATCACAAAACTCCATTGAAGGAATGTAGCTATGTGATAACACGTAGAATTTCATAATTTTACCCAACTTAAAAGTGTCACTTGTGCACAATTTTTTAGTTATCTTGACTAATTTTAGGAGAAAAATTATCACTATACTCAAAATGGACTAACTATGTTAAATCTACCAAAATTGTGAAAAAGATTAAAATTTTATGTGAAAATTATTAAAGTGGAGTGGTTTGTGTAGGTACAAGGGGGATACTTTTTTATTGCTAGCCCCCTCTAATTGGCTCAAGAAGAAAACCGAAGGATTAAAGGTTTCAATCTTCCTAACCAACCAATAAGGGGCATATCGTCTAACTAGTAAACCTAGAGAATTAAAGCTTTATTGATTGTTTAGCCAATCAGACACCATAAGAAACAAAAGAATTGAAAATTTTTGTTGAGGCAAGCTCTCTCTTATTAATTAGTTAGAGTTTCACCTCCAAACGCACCATTTCATTTAACTAGGAGTAGTGAAGGGTAGAAAATGTCTACCAACCTGCCAATATACCTAATATCATTTAGCTAATACCACCTTGATATAAAAACACATGTTTTCTTCATTTCAAAAGAACGCAATCGCTTAGTTTAGGGTTTTAGATGAGTTTTAGTGATTTTCAATATATTTGAAGCTTAGAAGTGCGATTTAACATGGATTCTTCAAGGATTTCATCTTGTTCTTATTATCTACAAACCCAATTATTTCTAAACTTTTCTTAGATGATGTTTTTAGTTAAATGTTCATGTGTTTATACTTTTATTGTGTTTAATATCTGTGGCTAAGTAGTTTTAGTGTGTTTTGTTGCATTGTTGATGATGGTATATGCTTGAATGTGAATTTTAGTTAAATGGGTACTATGTTTTTAATGAAATTTGGTATAGTTACTCTCGTAAGTTTGTTTAAATCATAATTGACCCTTAGGCTTTTGCAAATGAGAATGTTTAATAACATTGTTTAGTGTTAGATATTCGTTAGAGTAGTTGGGGTGTTTTCAAATCGCAAGTGACATCGAGTTTGGCAAAAAATGCTTGAAGTTATAGGCTTTATGTGGTTAGAATTATGAGTTATTCAACTTGACCATGCTTAACCCGTATTTCTAACTAGAGCATTTAGTTAATGATAGCAGTTAAATGTTTTAATTGATTCTATAGGATTTCTACCCTTAACTAGGGGATTTGCTATAGAGAAAGAATCTCATCACCCTTGAATAGGGATGAGTTCTAATGAGTTTAGCCAAAGTCATGACAAACACTACCCAATTTAACTAGAAAGCATGAGTTACATAGAAAATCAGAGGATATGATGCACCAAACCCATACGTTTATGATTAGTGGTTTCATAGTCATCAACTTAGTTCATTTTGTTTACATAATTGCAAACTCTTATTATTAACAAGCCTAGATTAGAGTAATACTTATAGTTTAGTACTTAGCTACTGCCCTTGTTTCTTCCTTAAGAGATCGGCTTGGCGGAACACACTAGTTTTTATTACTACAAATACAATCCAACATATTGGTCAGTTAAGACGTGCTTGTTTTGATCAAATTAAAAATCATTCTTATAGTTGTGCCATCGTGTTTATTTATTTTTTGGCAGTGTTTCTAAGGAAGAAACACTAATTCATTAATTCATTAGAATTAGACTAGTCGATAACTTTAAGCTTAGGTGTTTTCTTTGTTTTAAAGCTTATTCAAATAGTTTGGCAATTTTTCTTTGAGTTTTGAGTTTGCTTGACTTTGTTATGTTCATCTCGATTTTCCTGTGTAAAAGCAGAGTTTCTAATGGTGAACATATCTCGAGGGTTGAGTTTCTTTATTTCTTTGATCTAATTAAGGCACTCGATCATATCATTAATTTCATCTAATGATGGGTTAGCTAAGGAACGAGTCGATTGAGCCTTGGAATTATTCTTATTGTTATTTGCCTCACTCTTTGGGTGAGTAGCTTTGTTCTAATGTTGCAGTGCATTCCCCCGATGATGTGATATGTTATCACTTTGATGCTCACTACGTGTTTAAGAAATACATTAGGAGTGCTTGTGAATTTCATACTACTTAAGATGTGTAAGGGGGGGTGGTTATTTGAATCAATCAATGGGTTGAAGTTGTTAGCAACATTCTTACTTAAGTTTCTCCTAAATCTTATGTCATCCATGGTGGCTTATAGGCCATAGATGGTGGAAGTCAATTGTTGATTCTTGTTCTTGCAATGAAAGGTCTTAAGCCAAGTTGAATCTTCGATTAGACAGATTTTTAGCCTACAAGATGAACAAACATAGGCTATCGAGTGCTAGAGTTATCTTCAGCACTTAGGCTCCAATACTCAAGTTAGAGAAGTAATGTAATGGTAAGAGTAATTAATTTTGTACAAAGGTTTTAGTCCCTTACCTTGGTGGAGTGATCCTCTATTTATAGTGTAGGAGTGGTGAGATATTTATGGCAAGTTAATCTCCCTATAAAGATATCCACCTTTATCTAAGAAAGAATGGTAAAGTGTATCTTTTAAGAGTTAGATTTACTTTCCATATTTATCACAACTTACCTTAAATATCTATTCCATCATGAGAAAGGTCGCCCGAGGTTAGGCCTTAAAGTCCATGGCCATATTGGGCTATAACAACAAAGATGTTCAACTTGCCATTCTATATCAGGGGTAATAGAATAGCTATAGGATCAAAATATTACACACTAAGAGGTAAGTACTACATCAACAATATAGATATGAAATTATTCCACTATAACTTATTGACAAGCAGAAAGTAACTCTTTGATAAATAAGCTAAATGATGGAAGTTAAGACCTAATGTCTCATACATTACTTACAATGACTGAAGAACTATACTTAATGAAATGCTCCAAACCCCCAAAATGTCATTAGAAGAACTTTTAGTCAGGGGAAAAAACATAGATGGCTATTTCAATAATGGGTTCTTAGCCTAATTTAATGACATAGACCGATTTAATAGGCTAGTGGAAGGGTTTAGAAAACCTAAACCAATCAAGGATGTCTTAGGGAATTCTAGCTCAATAGGCTTAGAATAAAGATTATTGGACTAGTTTTATCACCCTTAACTTTGCTCGATTATCTTGTGCTCAAAAAGTAAACTCGAAAAAGGGCGTTTGAACTCCATTTAGACATTGTTTGGCCTTAATATGCCTTAAAAAGATTTGAATAAGCTAATGCTCTTTCATTATAAAGAAATTGGCTAAGTTTGTAAGGTTAAGGAGGTTTAAATCTTAGCTATCCATCATCAAAAGTGATCTAACGACTCTCATAAATGGCTCATCTAGTTCATCCATCTTAACTTCGTTCAATGGTCAACATTAAGGGCTAAAATCTATATATAAGAGTTTTCTCTTCCTCATTTGCATCATTTAAAGTATTAGGAAGTGATAGAGCTTAATTATATATATTTTATTAGGTGATTTTTATGATGTTCTTATGAATTCAATGGATGTTTTGATCAATTTTGATTCTTATTTTAGTTAAATTTTGGTTTGTAGGGGTTGAAGAGTTAATTTGAAGTAAAAGGAAGAAATTTGACCAAGTTTCATACGATTTGGAGCTAAAATGAAGAAGTTATGAAACTTGAAAGAAGATCATACTTCAGATCATCACCTATGAACTTCAACCTTGATTTTATAAAGGAGGAGAGAGGCTCACATTCAAGATCACAATTATGATCCTACCTACAATCATGCAAATTTCATTAAAATTGAAGTTTCAAAGCCGAAACAATCATGGTTAAATTCATGATCATATTAATGGCTATGTTCATGCTTGATTCTTATGAATTTCACTTCACTGTTTAAAGAATTTGAAGATGAAAGGGGAACTTTTGGCATTCTTCATAAGGACAAACTAAGGTTTTGAGAAGCAACAACCAAGAGTTAAGTGTCAAGATTCAAGCAACTTAAAAAGGGGGTTTTATCATGATTTTCTACTTTTCTGTTTTACTTTTGATTATTATGTTTAGTTAGTTGGTTATTAGACATTGAAAACCCATGGAACTATGCAATTGAATTCTTGTTTCTTTATTCAATTATATGATTCTTAATACATTGTAATCCAATTATGTGTGCTTTATTTTCTATAAATTTATATTTTCAAAGTGCTAATTTATATCATTTAATTTTATATATGGAGATTAAGAAATCATGTATATGAATAGATCCACATAATTGGAAGGGGTTATATGCAATCCTAGAAATAAGATGATGTAAATCTTCTAGATTAAGATCAAACCTAATAATAGAATTCATAAATAACTCAATATAAGAGGTTTTAATTAGGATGAGATTCCAATCGATCATCTAAGAGTTAGTAATTAATAATCTTGAAAGAGGTTTTAATTAGAAAGATATTACAATTAATCAACTGAAAGTTAGTAATTAATAATCTCTAAAGAGTTATTAATTTAATTCAGGAATTCTCATGGTCTAATGAAATTGAGATGAGACGGATGGAATAGATTATATAGATATATTAGGGAAATCAATGTATGATTATGGTGTTTATATTTTTATATGTTCTAATCACTGTTAATTGTTAGTCTAGTTTTATTAATTAAGTTTAGTCAGCTTTAGTTTACATGTATCACGTTTTTTGTTCCATTGTTAGAGATCGAACCCGAGTCGCTTGCTTGACAGGTTTGGAATACTCACCACTTTGTACTGCTTTAGCTGGTTTTATTGCAGGAAGTACAGATGAATTCGTTTTCGTTTTGATTAGTTGTCATTTTCGTCTTGTTTTATTTTTAGTTTTTGTCTTTCTTTTGATTTTTTTACCCCTTTTGCTTTCATGTCTTGTGAGGAACTTGCACGATGTATTAAATTTGAAAAAAGGAAATTTGCAAAGAAAAAAAATTAGTATTGGAAGTTTGTAAAAAAAAAATCAAGAAAGTTTCAGTTTTATTTACCTTTCCTTTTTGTTTTGTCGTAAAAGCTTTTCAGAATGCATCCCGACATTTTGAGCTTTTGCAATTTTTTAGTTTATATAGAATTAATTAAATATCATTACACGCTTATATTTAAAATTGATTTGCATTCAGAATAAAAAGCAACTTTTTGAGATAATTTTTTTTATTTTTATATAGCTTTACTTGATTATTGATGACCTTTTGACACTTTGTTGGGGTTGATCAATGAAATTTGTGTAAAGTTTAGTTTCTTGTTATTTAAGCTTAGATCCGAGACATGGAATTAAGAGGAATATTGCTAATTAGGAGTCATTTATTCGTATTTTTAAACTTATTTTAATTTATACTCATTTCTTAGAAATTTCTAGAACATAATAATCTTCAATAAATAAATAAATGATGCTTGTCTCTTTAAAGTTTCCTAAAAAAGCAATTAAGTTGGAGGTAAAATGAATATTATATATATATATATAATTGAATTAAAAAAATGAATAAAGTTTTGCAGTGGGCATCATTAACTCAAATAATTAAACTTGAGGGGTGTCTCTTTTTAGAAGGATAACACCTATTGACTTGAGTAATAAGCTTAAATCATTGGCTAAAAACTTGCTATATGGGTCAATGGAAAAGCCTGAGAAAGCTAAACTAAATAAATAAATAAATTAGTTAAGGTGGTGGATGGTTCGAATGGGTATCTTAAAATATCTTATATTTTATAAGTACATAAAATATGGATAACTTTCTTTTGATTAGTTGATGTTAATTATGATTTTTAGTTTGTAAGTCTTTGTTTAAATAATGTGGTTAACTTCATGTTACACACAGTAGTATTTGAACTTTAGTACACTTCGTTTGTTTAAGTATTTTAAGGGCATTAGTATATGATTGAGTAGGGCTATGTGAAGATTAAAGTTGTTAGGATTTGGATTTTTAAATTTTTTGATGCAAATTAATAGAAGAGTGTGATCCCTTATGCTTTGAGTGGGTTGTGTGCAATGTATAGATAGATTTATATGTAAATAGTGTAGTTAAAAGAATTGTTGTCCTTAAGAGTTTTTCAATGATTCATTTGTTTTGCTTGAGGACAAGCAAAAACTTAAGTGTGGGGAAATTTGATAGAGTTTAATTGTACCAATTTTATTAGGTGATTATTACGAGGTTCTTATAAATTAAATGCGTGTTTTAATTAATTTTGATGCTTATTTGAGTTAAATTTTGATTTATAGGGGTTAAAGAGCTAATTTGAAGTAAAGGAAGAAATTTGGCTAAGTTTTATGCAATTCGGAGCTAAAATGAAGAAGTTATGAAACTTGGAAGAAGATTACACTCAAGATCATCACCCATGAACTTCAGTCGTGATTTTATAAAGGAGGAACAAGTGAAACCCATGATCTTGATTGTGAACATGCAGATTTCATTAAAATTCAAGTTTCAAAGTTGAAACAATCATGGTTAACTTGATGGTTGTGTTTATGGCTGTGATCAAACTTAATTCCTGCAAATTAAACTTTATTTAAAGAATTTAAAGACAAGGAAAAGGGGACTTTTGGCATTCTTCAAAAAGATGAACTAAGGTTTTGAGAAGCAATAACCAAGAGTCAATAATGAAGATTCATGCAATTTAAAAAGGGGTTCTATCATGCTTTTTTACTTTTCTATTTTACTTTTAAGTACTATGTTTAGTTAGTTGATTGTTAGACATTGAAAACCTGAGAAACTATGTGATTGAATTTTTTTTTCTTTATTTAATTTTATGATTTTAAATACATTGTGATCTAATTATGTGTACTTTATTTTCATAAATTAATATTTTCGAAGTATTAATTTATATTATTTGATTTCATATATGGAGATTGAGAGATCCTGTATATGAATAGATCTATATAATTAGAAGGAGTTGCACACAATTCTAGAAATAGGACGTTGAAAATCTTTTGTATTAGGGTCAAACCTAATAGTAGAATTCATAAAACGATAATGCAACTTAAAGGGTTTTAATTAAGAACAGATTCCAATTAATCAATCGAGAATTAGCAATTAATAATCTCGAGAGAGTTATTAGTTTAATTCAAGAATTCTCGTGATACAACAAAATTGAGACGAGATTGATAAAATAGATTATATAGATATACTAGGGAAATTAATGTCTAATTATGGTGTTTTATATTTTTATATGCTCTAATTACTATTAATTGCTAGTCTAGTTTAATTAATTAGGTTTAGTTAGCTTTAGTATTAGTTTTTTTTTTTTTAATTTATGAACTTTAATTTGAATGTTTGATAATAAAGGAAAAGGAAAGTACTATAACCTGACCAATAATATATTGCATACACAACCTAGTGTATTTGCTAGTATAATTATGCTTTATTTTAAAGTAGAGAATAGGTTTACATGTATCGGCAAGTTTCGCATAAACGCTACTATGTCGAAATCCCTTCGTAGAAGAATAAACACCAGAAACTCATCAAGAACATGTTAAGAACTATATATTCAATATGTTGTCACATGTGCACTTTGAGAATATGACCTTGCTTGTTCCTACTCCCATGCCTCTCTCTATGATCATCCCTCTACGTGCTATCAAATAAAAAATTCTCTAAGATCAACCTTCATGCACATTGTGCATGATCATTCAACAATAACCCCCCATACATTATTTAGCAACTTCATTAGGGACGTGAAGTTTAGAACAAAACGATACCCATGGCAAACTCCTAAAATCAAAACATTTTCTTCGACTCAATCAATTAAATCCAAGTGGAGGGGAGAACATCATGCCTATGAATTCATAAGACATTGACTCTACCGATGTTTCAATTAAGTTATATGTCATGCAGGAGAACACTTGAGTTTCATCTTAATGCTTTCATAGAGTGCTCACTTGAACCAGCGACTACCGTAACTACTATGCCATCAATGTATAGGTTAATAATTTTGTGATAGCACTGGGATTTGAGGATACTAGATTCTCATCACTTATTGTTGCACTAGAAGGCACCTAAATGATAAATTTACCAAGTCCCGACAAAAGATGAGGGGTAGAACAAGATGGGGCACTACACCATTGGACTATAGTCATTGCTGCCCCTAACTCCTATTGATTTAATGTCTACTATAGTGGAGAAAGCAAAGACTCACCATAGAGGGGCTCCTTTCCTTTATATGCATTCTGCACTAAACAATTCATCAAGTCCTTATAAAGAGCAAAGATGCATAACAAAGAGATGGCATGTAGCCACTCTTACTACTAACTTTAGCAAACCCAACAAATATTCATTATAGATGGCCTTATCCGAGAAGATTTTCATCTTTTAAATGCAATGTGCAACCATTTCATTTAATCACCATCTAATGTTCTTTAGTCATGGGATCAAAGTGATATAGGCTGTGAAGAGTAAAAGCAACTCCATAGCAAGCTTGGCAACTATAATACCTATCCATAGAGTCTAGGTTGAAGTGACCTGATCTATGAGTAATCAAAGCAATCACATCATGGTAGCTGTAGTGGCTCGATAAAAGCACGTACTCTTGAGTACGCGATTGGCACAATGCCCATTTTGTAGCATTATTCATGAGATCAAAGTGATCTTAACTATGATGGGTCAAACGGTCTTGTAGCAAGATTAGCAACCATAATGACCTTTTCTATAAAACTTAAGGTCAAAGCAACCTCTTCCATGAATAGTCAAAGCAATCACATCATGGTAACTACTAGCACTTGGTAGAAGCATCTACTCCTAAGTACACAATGGGCGCAATGCTTATTCTACAACATTATTCATGAGATCGAAGTGATCTTAGCTATGATAGGTTGACACAGTCCTATAGTAAGCTTGGTAGCCATAACGTGTCTCCCTTAGCATCGAGGTTAAAGAGACTAGATACATGAATGATCAAAGTAATCATATCATAGTAGCTATTATTGCTTAGTGGAATCATTTGCCCCAAAGCATGTGATGGGCATAATGCCAATTCTACAACATCATTCATGAGATCGAAGCAATCTCAATTGTGATACGTTGAAGTAATCCCACAATAGGTTTAGGAGTTGTAATGCCATTCTATGTAATAGTTAGTCATTTTCATTAGATCATGAGGCTGAGGGGACCTTAACTATAATGGATCAAAGTGATCCCACAATAGGTTCGGTAATTGTAATGCCACTCCATGCAAGGACTAAAGTCATCTTTACTTAATTATGGGATCAAAATGATCTTGGTTATTAAGGTTTAAATTGAGCCCATGGTAGATTTGACAACTATAACACATCTCCTTTCAATTATTCATAAAAGAAATGGCTTTGAATTGATAATGATCGAAGCAAACTTGCAAGTTCTAAGACCGGTGTGTGCAACTCTCATCAATGGCCACGTGGTAGTAGCATATGCTCTTAGGCACATGATCAATACATAGCTTGACATATGTGATCTCCATGGGAATTGAAGCAACCTATAAATGTGGTACTGTAAAACGGACATGATGGTAATCTCCCACAAATGGTAGTGATGGCTACATGCTAAGTCAACAGCTTATAACAATTACTAAGATCAGAGCAGTCTCTTTTATAAAAGGTTAAAGTGACCTCCTTGTAGAAGCATGAAAAATTCAAAGATTTAACAATAAAGGAGAACCTAAAGTGGTCATGTCCTTTGTCTAATCAAAACCCATACATAGTCATCAGAATCCTTGCAATCTCTTCTATAGATAGTCAAAGTAACCCTCCTATAGTCAACTAGTGCTGTATGAGCACGCCATGTCCCAATGAGAAGCCATTAACTTGAAATTTATGTTGTTAAAAGAAAGAGCTAAAGTAGTCATCTCTCAATAAGTCTTTCCTTAAGATCACTAAAATTAAAGCAATATTTCCTATGGTTGGAACAACCTGCTCAATGTCTACTTGCCCTCATTCAGGTTGAAGTGATCCAATATTACAACAATTAAAGTAATCTCCTCATATCTAGCTGTTGTTGCTTGGTTGAACCTTTGCTTCCAAGTTTGCGACCATCTTAATTCTTGAGTGGTCGAAGCAATCTCACCATTAGACTTTACCATCAATGGGACATGGATTATCTTGCAAAAGGAATTGAAGCAATTATAAAGTTTTGTAACTATAATTGATACCAAGTAATGTTGCCCTTGTATGAAGTAGTTAAGTGACTCCACTCGAACTCATTTCACTGTTAACATGTATAAAGAGCTATTTACACATTAGTAACATAGATAAGTATATTCATGCCACACTAAGGTACTCAATCTTTTTACCCCTTCGGCTTCATAATAAAATAAAATTAAATTAACAAGTAAGGTGCTAGCCAGTTAAGGGAAAAATAAGTGAGTAGAAAAATGATGAAGTTTCGGCTTAAGCCAAGATATATGCCCTCTAAAAACAAGCAATAACCATAAATAAAACAAGGATATAAAGAAGGCCAAAAAACAACACACTATCACATCAACAACCATACACTAGCCAACAACCATATTTCAATCAATAAGCAACAAAAGGTAATCATGAAGACATCAATAATAACTTTGATCGTATCGTATTCAACAACAATCACGATGATATATAATATCATGATAAAGAAAGAAAGCCATAGATGGCCACTCAAAGGTCATCAAAGGTGGTCGATCTTTTAGTAGAATGGGTTAAATATATTTCCTAAATATATTCAATTAGTGGAGGTAGGTCTTGACTTGTCATATAAATTTCAATCCTTCACAACCTTGGAGTCTTCATATTCTTACTTTAGAATAACTTCATTTGATATAGTTCTCTTTAAGAAAGATTTGTGCTTTCTTCTTCTATTGAAAACCTTTATGTGCCAATTCCTTCCAAAACTTTATTTAGATTCTAATGAACACATAATCCATGTTCAGAACCTTTCAAGAATAACATATATTCAAACTATCATAAAGAAGTATAAACTGCATAAAAAATTAAACATATATTCCTCTACAACATATCTCAAGAAAATATCAATCCAATAAATAGATAAAAATCATTATCATATAAACACATCTTTCTATGTTTTTTTTTTTTATCATCAAAACTTTGTTATTTACATCACTAAAATTGTCTCCCTTTTTTATGATGACAAAACAATGATTTGCATAAGCTACAAAAATAATATCCTACACAAAACATGTATAAACAAAACATTCATTCTACAAAAAACTTTTACTCTGTAAAGAATTTTCACCTTCAAAGCGAACAAAAAGAAAAGAAAAAGAAAGAAAGAAAAAGAAAACAAAACATTTATAAACAAAGCATTCATTGTGCAAAAAAAACATTTACTCAATAACGAATTTTGACCTGCAAAGCAAAAAGAGAAAAAAAAAAAAAAACACTCCCCCTTAACCAAATATATGTCTGTAAACTCCTAATTTCTCGTATTTTCTCCCCATTTCTATAATCATCAAAATAAAATTTGAGTTAAATGTGCATAGACATAACTTTATTAAAGCATTCCTAATAAGGAATTAATCATCAAACAATTCGGCTAAAATATTGGAAGTCTTAAATCAACAACTTAAACAAATTATTTGAAGTCTTTCTTCTTTTTCTCAATGGTTTTATCAACATATTAGATAAAATCCTATCTTAGTTCATTTATCTTTCTCTCTAACCTTATTCAAGCATCTTCTAAAATATTCTCCATGACTTCTTGCATTTCCTCTCTAACAACATCCAAGTAGACATTTATGTTCTTAGGATACTCATGCTCCTTTAATTCTTTTGCTTGTTCTAGTGGTTTTTCCTTTGGTTTTGAGCACTCATATTAACCTAGTTTCTTTTATGCTGTAGCTAAATAGAAATTTTTAGAAGAAAGGTTTTCCTGTTCTGATGTAACTTTATTAGGAAATTCATCAATCTATCTCATTTATTCTTTAGTATTGATAAATTCAAAGATCTATTGATGCATTTCCTCTACAGGGTTTTTAGGAGCTTTCGAAAGAGATTCATGACAAATTTGAACAATGATAGGCATTTTTCAGATTTAGATTTTTTCGAAACTTCATCAAACTCTATTTTATATTTCTTTGTGCCTATTATGAATACCCTGAAAATGTAATTATGTAATATTTGTTATAAAATATAATTAAGGACAAAAGCATAAATATCCTAAGAATTGGAGGACAATTTTATCTTTTTACAGTCAAGGTATAAATACTCCATGTTAACCTAGAGCACCTCCTTTTGCCATTTTTCATAGTAACAAAGTAAGCAAAGGAGACAAACCCTCTTTGGAGAATATAAAGATGACTAAAGGGAAATTCATCAATGAGGTAAGGATTTCTATGATTAAAGTAGTAGTCATGAGTATAGAATTTGAGGTTAAAATAATTGTTGCTACTTAATTTCATCAGAAATTAGATTGAGGAAGGAATGAGATGAGCACAAAAATCAACCAATTAAGGATTTGATTCATGGGATTTGAGAAGTAAGTAATCTAACCTATATAATTCAATTAGGGATTGTACGTATTAAGATTAAATTAGACCTAGGACCAAAGGATTTCAAAATTGGAATGAATTGGCAGAAAGAAAAATTAAGGTTCGTGAAGGACACAAAAAGATAGATAACCTCCCAACACAGCTGTGTCTTACCCCGTGCTAAGCTTAACCTATATAGAAAGGTATACGGCCTCCTAACATGGTCGTATCTCAGCCCGTATTAAACCCAGACTATACAGAAAGGTATACGACTGTGTTGAGTTAAAACACACCCTATTTGTTTTACCGATTTAATTTATAATTAAGCTAATTTCCATGCAACTTAGATAGCTAGTAAGACCTTAGAAAATCTAATAGACTAAGGGATGTGTGAACCCTAGATATATTAAACCTAGAACTCGACGTACACTATTTGAACCAATACCCCGAGGGTCGTCTCGAACAAGTAGCACGTAACTAGACCCCAATTACACCTGTTGACTAAAACCTAAGTTATCAGTTAAGGGTTTCCTATAGCAATTCGGTTAAAGAATTCCTAAATGAGAGTTCTTTTGCAAAGAACAAAAGAGGGCTTTTTGTGTTTCACTAAAAAATGTTGTAAATTCTATTCAATGATAAGATGATGTTGTACCGGCTTCTTTACACGTTTATATAGTATATACATGTATCAATATGAAAACTTAACTTTCTTATTCTAATTTACTTCCATATCCTCACGTAGACCGAGTAAGTAACTAAATATTCCAAATTACAAACCAAAAACAAATAACAACAAAACCCATAAGTCTCTTTCCTTGTTTCGGTTCAACATTCAACATTCAACATTTGTGCTAGGACTTCAATTCCTTATATTCTTCCATGGAAATGTGAATTACATTAATAGGTGTTGGTTCTCCTTTCATGTAATTTGATTCCTTGGTTTGTAGGTCTATGACCAGTAATTGTAGGGCATCATTCATCCACTTTACTCTAGCTCGGGTCATTGGTCCTCCAATTCCTTGCAATGGATCTTGAGTCCTTAGTTCGATCTTCTTAAGTGTTAGATGATCCTCATCATTCCCTCCTTCCTCGAAAAGATTCGTCCTCGAATCACCTGCATCATAAGGAGTAAGATCAAAAACATTAAATGTAGCACTTACATTACCATAGTGGCTTGGCAAATCTATCTTGTAGGCATTATCGTTTATGCGCTCCACCACTTGGAAAGGTCCATCACCCCTTGGATGCAATTTGGACTTCCTCTATTCAACAAATCGTTCTTTTCTCAAATGCACCAAAATCCCTTCTCCTAGATGAAACACGGTCTTGACACGTCCCTTTGGTATTGGCCACTCCCGGATCTCCTCTATTTTCTCTTCATCCACAGCTATCCCATCTATAGCAATAAAAGCTACTATACTAGGCCATGAAGAGTTAGTGTCAGTATAAGTATGTAAACACCCCATTTTTGCCCTAGGAATGAGTAATAATCAATTTTTAATTTTTTCCAATTTTTCCCTAATTTAGCATAAATAATAAAAATATCCAAAAAAATAAAAATAAATAGGAAAACACATCAATTTTGAAAAATGATTTCAGAAATGGCAATAATAAATAATGAATAATTTTTACAAATTTTTGAAATTTAAAAAAAATACAAAAAAAATGGAAAAATCGCATTACATATATGCAATTTGCGATATAAAGAAAATCGGGAAATTGGGCCAACTCAGCTGGCTCGTGCGTGCGTATAGGGAACGTCTGAAGGCTGGAGGTCGCCAGTTCGAATCCCCCCGCGTGCGCTCGGCAAAAATTTTTCTTTCTTTTCCTTGGATCTGCCACGTGGCAGCGCGTGATTGGCCGAAGGAAATCACGCGTGTTGCGCGTGATCGTCTTCCTCACTCGGACAGACGCGAGAAGAAGCCGGAGCAAGTCCGACGAAGGTGGAATCGATCATTTTTTTTCAAATCTTCTAGATTACTGTCAAGATAAAGCCAAATCCATAAGATAAATCAAAGAAAAACAAGAGATCAACATCAAATCGCTGGGATAAAATCAAATCTAAAAATGGAAGAAATTCGGATTTATCTAAATCAGCCGATTTGAGCTTATCCAAGAAGGTTTCCGGACGCCTATAAATAGATGAGGAGGGGAGGAAGCCAATACACGAATCACAATTGAGAGAAAGTGAGGAAAGAGTGCAAATCGGAGAGCATCGGAGAAGAGCCCAAAACCACGAGCACCGATCGGAGTTGAACCACCACCAGGAGGCGATCTGGGAGTGAACCACCGCCACCATTGGATTCAGCACCCTCGAGAAGCTATGATTCGACACCTCACCCGCTGCAAAAGGCCGTCGGAACGCCGTGAACGAGCACCCTCCGCCACCGCATCCGACCCGACCCGATTCGACCCGACCGACTCGACCTGCATAGCGATTTTTTTTATTATTTTATTTATTTAATTAATTTTGTTTATTTATTTATTCCGAATTAATTTATTTGTTTACTATTTGTTATTTAGTTAGTTATTTATTTATTTGTTTATGTTTTGTTTTTAATAAATAGGAAAATGTAGAAATTAGATTTTTCTAGAATTTAATAATGTAGAAAAATGATAAATAAGAAAAGAAAAAAAATAGAAAAAAATAAAATAAAATAAAATAATAAAATGTAGAAAAATAATAAAAAATATTAGGAAAAATAACAATAAAACTTTATATTTCAAAATAGGATAGATATTAACTTAGGATAAAAATTTTCACAAAAATCATGAAAATTTATAAAAATCATAAAAAATCATAAAAATCATAAAAATCATAAAAATTAATAAAAATTCAAAAAGAAAAAATGAATGAGTTTTAGAACTTAGAAAAATCATTTTTCTAAAAAATAAATCCAAAATTGATGTTTTTCCCTAAAAATCATTTTTAAAAATCAAATAAAATTTAGGCTTAGATTTTTCAAAAAAAAAATCCAAAAAATGGTAAGAACATAAAGCAAAAGAGATTTCAAAATTAAAATTCACAAACCCACTTAAAGCTTTCAAAAAAGCGAACTACGGCTTGTTTGATATTGAGTAGTAGGTACGTAGGCACCTATTCGGGTCAACCTATAAAATGAATGAAAAATCATTTTCTTGAAATAACTCAAAAGCATAATAAAAAGTAACAGAAACACAATGAAGAACATTTCTAAATAAGATCAATTTCAGGAGATTAGGTGGTAACCGTAAAGGTTTTAATAGGTTAGCCTCCAGACTTAGAAACCCTGGTTTTCCCTTTTCCTCTTTTCACAAAAACGAGAAGGGGAAATAACGACGACTAGTGGTCCAAATTAAGACTAATCCTCTCCTTTAGTCTTAATTCAATATTTCCCAACAATAGTTGGGTGGCGACTCCAAAAAATCAAACGAAATTCCTAACTCAAGTCGAGGATCTACATTAGATGAGCATAGGGTCTAGTCTAGATCGGATTAGGAATGGGAATTCAAAAATTAGACTCGACAAAGTAAAATAAACATCCTTGTACATATATACAAGTAGTTGTTTCTTGGCCAACATGGCACTCTTGACCTCACTTTTTCTTACAATTTCCTCTCCTCTCAGTGTTTCAGAATCTTGTCCCTCATAACTCACCAGTGTTTGTGTTTCACTCTTCTTCTTTTTCTCTTCACTCTTCTCTCGTACACTCAAGTGTTTCTCTCTAAACTCTTTTGCAAACCTCACTTGATCCTCACAAGCTTACCATGGTTTTTGTGGCGTGAGAACCACTTTCCTTTTGTTTAGTACAAAGGAATATTGGTTCTTGTACCCGTCATATGTAATCTTCCTATTAAATTACCAAGATCACCCTAACAATAGGTGATTAGCCTGCATAGGTACCACATCACACATGACTTCATCTTTGTAATTCCCTATGAAAAAGGCTATAAGAACCTACTTGGTCACCTTTACCTCCCCACATTTGTTCAACCATTGCAATCGATATCGTCTCGGATGTTTCATAGCTTTCAACTACATTTTATCTACCAGTAAGGTGCTGGCAACATTAGTGCAGTTGCTACTATTGATTATCAAGCTACACACTTTACTCTGCACATGACACCGTGTATGAAATATGTGCTCACACTAGATCCCCTCAGCATCCTCCTAAGGTTGTACACTAAGTACTCTATTTGTGACATACAACTCACTACTCATGGGTCCCTCTAAATCAACGTCATCATAATCCTGTGATGGTGACTCCTCTTCCTCTTCTGAACTCATGCTCTCTACATCCTCATTATCACATATGATCATAGCTCTTTAACTTGGACATTGGAATGCAATGTGCCCGAATCCCTAACACCTAAAACACTAGATATCTCTACTTTTAGAAAGGGGTTTAGTGTCAATTTTACCCCTAGATGCAGCAATTGGATTTTGAGCCTTCACGTCCTCCTTAGGCTTGGAATCTGTGGAGTTCCTTTTCCAATTAGACTTCCAAGGAGATTTGGAAGTCAACCTAAACCTCTAGTCACTCCTATATATTAATTGTCACTCCACCTTTATTGCTCTATGTAACAATTCTTTCATATCCAAGTAGTGGTGTAAATCTACTATATCAGCAATTTCTCGATTCAGACCATTAATAAACCTAGCCATAGTAGCCTCATCATCCTCCTCCACTCTAGCCCTAATCATGGCTATCTCCAACTCCTTATAGTAGTCCTCAATACTTTTGGTTCCCTGTGTTAATCCCTAGACTTTCCTAAGTAAGTTCCTATGGTAGTGACTAGGAATGAACCGTTTTTACATTATGGTCTTCATCTCCTCCCAAGTACTAACCGGTCGCTCTCTATACCTGCACCTATTACGCACTAGCTGATCTCACCATACACTGGCATAATCGATGAATTATACTACAGCTAATTTTATCTTCTTCTCCTTAGCATAGTTATGGCATTCAAAAACATGATCCATTTTCCTCTCCCACTCTATGTATAACTCCGGATCATTCTTTCCCTGAAACGTTGGGATTTTCATCTTAATGCTACCCAAGTTACTATTACGCTTCTGGGTGTTCCCTCTTTCCCTCACATGGTGATATTCACCAGAGTCAGAATCCTCTCCTTCTTCTATCCTAACTCCTCCCCTAATTGGTCTACCTACTCCTCACTTAATAGTGGTATTGCTAGACGGTTCCTTACTCCTCTCCATCTTACCCATTCTTTCATGGATCTACTTAAGTTCACCCGTCAAAATTCTTTTCATCTCTCCCATTAACTCCTTAAACATTACCCTATTCTCTCCTCCATTCGTGTTCTATCCCGACATATTTCTAAAGTTTTCAATAAAGTAAGATCACAATTAAAATATGTTCCTCACACTCACTCGTGTATTGCTCTCAATTAATGATGTGCTCACAATTTCACTTATGTATGTCTCTCACAATTATGTCCTCATAACCCGCTTTTACAATCCTTTGCTAGGAACTCAAATTGGAAACTTCTCAACACAATTTACTAAGTCAACATGTAATTGACTCCTTAGTTTCTAATCTCAGTGACAATTGGAATTAGAAGCACTTTTCAATAGCTACGACACCTATGAACTCAGAAACAAGACAAATAATTCCTTTGCATGCAATTACAAAAGGATAACAATTTGCATCAAAACACAATTAAGGATTATGGAATGTAATTTTCGAATGCACAATTATAAAGCACAAAGTATCTATTGCGGTTGGAATTGGAAAGTGAATTTGGCAATTGAATTAGAACTTGCCAAAACTAGATTTTTTTGTTCTTTTTGAAGATTTCGGTTCTTGGATTTTCTTTTGCAATTGAATTGATTTTTTTTTTTTTTTGTACGTATGCTTTCAAGATGAACTATGAATTGAAACAACAATTGAATTTCAATGACTAACTACACTTATATGTTGTCAGTCTCCAAGGGATTTTGTGACCAAGACAAGGTTTTTTTTTTTTTGTATGAATTTTTCTGATAAAAGTATGGAAAAATAAACAACAGAAAAATAACAAAGGGATAGAAATTACTTGATTCAAGAAGCCGAAGCTCTGATACCAAATGATGCGTGGACCCTAGGTATATTAAACCTTGAACCCGACATACGCTATTTGAATCAATACCCTAAGGATCGTCTCGAACAAGTAGCATGTAATTAGACCCCAATCACACTTGTTGACTGAAACCTAAGTTATCAGTTAAGGTTTTCCTATAGCAATTCGGTTAAGGAATTCCTAAAGGAGAGTTCTTTTGCAAAGAACAAAAGAGGGCTTTTCGTGTTTCATGAAAATTGTACGCAAAATTCTATTCAATGATAAGATGATGTTATGTCGGCCTCCTTATACGTTTATATAGTGTATACATGTATCAATATGAAAACCTAACTTTCCTATTCTAATTTACTTCCTTATCCTCACGTGGACCGAGTAAGTAACTAAATATTCCAAATTACAAACCAAAAACAAATAACAACAAAACCTGCAAGTCTCTTTCCTTGTTTTGGTTCAACATTCAACATTTGTGCTAAGACTTCAATTCCTTGTATTCTTCCATGGAAATGTGAATTACATGGTGTTGGTTCTCCTCTCATGTAATTTGATTCCTTGGTTTGTAGGTCCATGACCAGTCCTTGTAGGGCATCATTCATCCTCTTTACTCTAGCTCGGGTCATTAGTCCTCCAATTCCTTGCAATGGATCTTGAGTCCTTGGTTCAATCTTCTTAAGTGCTAGATGATCCTAATCACTAAGAGAATTCTTACATTAGTACTAAGAAAGAATCATTATTATTTTTACGTATTACAGATTAGCTTTAAGTCTAAGAGTAGTTGTGCTTAAGATTATGATACCAGGTACGTGTAACTTGTTTGTTATCTTGTGCTTGTTAAGTTAGTATGCATTGAAATTGATTAAGTGAATGATTGGTTAAGCATTTAAGTGTTTGTGTTATGTGCTTAGCTTAGCTTAAGGGCTCGTAGAGGCAGATCCCTAGAAAGCACCCCAATGATCCTTATGTGATGTTATCCCTAGTGGAGTCGTACTTGGAAATGATCAGAGTTGGTTTAAGGTTTAAGTGGTTCATGGGTGTGAGGCCTGTAGTGGTAGTTTCCATCACCACATTTAAGGTTTAAGGGGTCTATAGGTGTGGAGCTCATAATGGTAGTTCCAATCACCATGTTTAAGGTTTAAAGGTTTATGGGTATAGGGTTTATAGTGATAGTTTCCATCACCACGTTTAAGGTTTGAAGGATCATGGGTGTAAGGCCTATAGTAGCAGTTCCCGTCACCACGTTAAAAGGTTTAAGAACTTATGAGTGTTGGGGCCTATAGTGACAATTCTCAATCACCAATTTAAGGATCAAGTGTTTGAATGTGTTTGATAAGGTCGTGAGTACCTCATTGATACTTGTGGATTTAAGTATATTATAAACATGTTATTTGATGTTTAAGCTATGTATAATGTATGAGAATAAAGTTCTTGCTTGTTTATACATATGTGCTTATGTTATACATACTAGGCATTACCCTTCGGGGATTATTTTTTTAAATGTAGGCATGGAGGGACATGTTAACCAGGAAGATGATTTGGGAGTGAATGTATAGGAGAGGGAAGATGAAGACTTTCATTATTATTATGGTGATTAGAATTTAGAAGAAACTGTACTATTTATATGTAATCAATAGTGATTTCTCTGGAGGATGATAGACTAGAGTATTATAGATATTCTGTTGCTTTAGATTTTAATCATGGATGAATTGTTAAGGCTTTCTATAAATTTGAAAGGTGAATTAGAATATATCTATATTATGTTGGAAGTATAGGAGTTATTTAATGGATGTCAAGTAATACAAGTTACAGGTTTAAATGGTATCAAAGTAGGTTTAAAGCCTTAACGTAACCTTGTCTAATAAGGACACGTGGCAAGCAGTAGCATCTCAGGTTTCAAGGTTTTACATCTATACTCCAGTTCTTCCTAAACTTTGAAACTTTTCCTGTCATCCTTTCCTTAGTTGATTTTTCAGTCGCATTAAAACTCTATTTTTCCCTAGCTAACTATACTTTACTTTCAACTTTTAAGATAATGTTCATAGCATCCAACATTTTTGGAATTTCCCTAACACTTGTTCTTCTTTCCTTGGTGCCATTATATTCTAACAACTTGGAAATCAAACTTTCATGTACTTGACTTCCAAAACCTTTTAGATGATGCATATATGCCATTAGAAGACTTGGTAGATCCACTATAAAACCATTATTTAAACCTAAAATCATCTTTAGATGAGTTTTTGTAATAGTTGTTGAGCTTTCTTTTCTTGGTAGAAAACACTTGTTGATAATTCTATGCAAAATTCTTATGTACACAAGAAAATCATTTATCCCTATTTTTCTACAATCGAAATCTATAGGTTTTCTTAAATTCATTAACTTAAAGAGTTCTTTCATACTCAAAGACATTAACCTACTGTCGTCTACTTTATCCCTTAGACCAAAATGTGCAATAAGATCATCTCTAGAAATTACTACTTGTTCTTCTCTAATTGTCGCATCAAGCTTAAATTCATCTTCCTGTAAATTCTTATAAAACTCATTTATTAGCTTTTCTTAAAAACCACTCCTCAACTCACCTAGGAATTTCCATCCTTTAGAATCTAAAATCTCACTTATGTCTATTCCTTCACTTTTAAAAGGATTAAAGTTTAGGAACCACACCTCCATGAGTTCTACTGCTTTCTTGGTTTTCTTTGAAGATTCAACTTTTTCCATCAATTATTTAGAATTCATTGCAGATTTCTTATATTGAACATGTGCTATTATCAAACTATTGTCCAAATCGCCTTCCACTACTATAGGTTTTGAACTTCAAATGATGGAAAAACTTTTGTTCATGATGCGTAGAGATCTTCTTAACTAGGTTTTTCTTTTGAAAAGAAGATTTTTCTAGATTTTAGGGTTTTAATTGAGAAGATGGGAAGGTTTAGGTGGCAAAGATTGACTTCCTTTTTTATGTGATTATATCCAATACTTTCTAAGTCTTTTTTTTTAAATACTTTCTTAAAAATTTACACGATTTTTTCTTTTTAAATAAGAAAGTAACTCCCTCTGTATTAATGACATCTATATTTTTATTAAAAGAAAATACCTTTTTTCTAGACATAAGATCATAATATAATAAATCATTTGTCCTTATACTAGCAACTATCCTATCAAGTGTAACCTTAACTTACTTTAAGAATGTAAAGAGGCACCTTTAATAATATTTGATTTATTGGTGGGAAAAAAAAAAAAGCACACCTTTTTTTAACATAACCTACTGATACCTTTTGTCTCATTTGGAATAACTAATTCCAACTCTTTTCCTATTCTCTTTTGAAATCTACACAAACTTATATCCGTTAAAATTTGCATCAAGAATTTTGTTGCATTGTTGATTTTTATAATAATAATATTTTTCAATACAACTTTTCTATCACAAAAATAACATATGTAGGGATTTTAATATACATATTTTAGAGTTACATACCTCTGATTCTAATTTACATACCTTCTCATGTTGACTTTGCCCCAATTATTGACTTATTTATTTCTGACCTGTTGTCTCCACTAAGTTTGATAGAATTTATTGAAATTCCTTCTAAGGTTGTTTGTATGCTCCCTATTTAGCCATTTCCTAATTGGTTTCTAAACCACTTTATTTTCTTTTTCTATGAGAGCTTCTTCATCTTTTTCTAATGTTGGCTTGTTGTCATGTGAGCAACTATTTCTTTAACAAACACAGTCTTATTAATCGCATTAGAACTTTCACCTTTCTCATATCCCAATCCATACTTTGATAAATCATACATTTAACTTGTTTATAGCATCTACAGCTTCTTATAAGTTTCATTAAACTTGATAAACTTTCTATTTAAAGATTGAAATAATTCTTCCATTCTTGATTTCAAATAATTTATCTTGTCTTTTAGATTTAGATTTTCCCCTAATAATTTTTCCTTTTCATGTCTTAGCAACTCATTCTCAACTCGTAATTGATCATATCATCTGCTAATAAAAGATTAGCTTGACTTATAGCTTATTTTTCTTCATTCAATGCTTGGATCTCATTCTCTAACCTTGTATTGCAAACTTTGGCTTTTGATAATGCATTGAGAAGTTTTACCTATATCTCTTCTTGACTTGACTCAACATTGAAATTTAACTTTAATCTAGCCATTAGACATAAATCAACTTGTTTTGTCTTTGTTTCTAAACTTCTTCACATTCTGAGTCTTTTGAATCACTCCAAGTAGATATTAGTGACTTATTTTTCTTCTTCTAAAACTTTTCAAGTTTGTGAATGAGCATTGGATAGTCATATATGATGTGTCCAACTTTATTGCATTCATAACACATCATTTCCTTCAACTTTGATCTTTTTTCCTATACTTTTGTTAGAATTTCTATAATTCTTACCTTGCCTTTTAAGGACTTTATCCATTCATTGTGCTAAAAGTTTGATGTTGTTTCCTTCATCTTCATCATCGGTAAGTTTACTTGCTTTAATTATTATATCATCCTTGTTTCTTGTCTTAAGTATCTGACTCATTGGCCATCAAGTTGCTTCATAATTAACTTAAGGAAAGTTCATTTAGATAGCTATCTTCCTCATAATCCATTCTTGAGGTATTACCCTTAATATTTTTCCTGACTAATTCTGCATCACTTGTATTCTAACTAAGAAAGTTTAGTTCATTAGTTATAGCACTAAATCAACTAAATGTATTATTTGTTTCTTCATTTAATAAAATTTGAAAAGTTCATGCTGTTTTGTTGTCCCACATGAAGATATTAGCTAAAATTTAAAAGAGAAGATAGAAGAGAGTAAGAGTTTCTTAACCTTCTAATTTGCTTATATTTTCTTCTTTAACTCTTTAATCTTCTTTTCTTCTTCATTAACTTCATCAAATTGATTGGATGTGCTCTCTATTTCTTCAATTTCCACAACTCCATTAGATATAATATTCTATAAGCATGGCTAGTTCTATCAAAACAAGGTGTTGTTTCAGATGAAATCATATTACTATCTATCATAGACCTTTGAACTCAAATATTGTCGGGCTAAGCACTAATATCACTTGTTGGTCCCGATTAATAATTAAGAAGAAGGGGGGAGGGGGGATTGATTATTACAAATATAAAGCTTTTCTTTCACGAAATTCAATTATACTCCCCTTTTGACTATTATTGGCAAAATTCTTTTAAGTGAGTTAATAGCGGATAACGACCGTATTTAATATAAATAAATTGCAGAAAAGAAAAAGAGTGGAGTTAAAAAAAAAAATCAAGCAGTAATATATAGTGGTTCTACGCTGTGCAACAGCTCACTCTTCTAGCCTTTACTCGCTGAAGTCTTAGTTATCTTTACCAATTCGCCCGACTATATTAAAGAAATAAAAATTACACAAGTGTGACAACAATCATCCACTCTACTGTCATTCTTTGATATAGCTTCAATCACGCAGCAAAGAAATCTAAACACTCTTTGTTTCACGTCTTTCTAACTTCTCAAGCTATCTCACAAAACTATAAAGATTACAATCTTACAAATGAAATTCAAATCAAATCATTCGAGGAAAAACAGTTTAAAAATCCTCTCATTTTAGTACATAAAAAAATAGACTAATCTTTTTTTGTCGTTGCTATTGTATTGTTCTATTTCTATTTCTTATATTTGGTCTTGACTCTGTATATTTACACTCTTTATGTCTAATGGTCAATTTGCATGAGTTATTACTTTAGCTGTTTAATATGGTATTCTTCATCTATAAATGATCATCATTTTTAATAAAACTTTATCTCCTTTCCATTTGTGTCTTCAACAAATAAATAACTTTCCTTACTTTTAGACAAATCCCCATGGTACATTAATCCATATTTTAATAGAACGGGTTAAATATATTTTTAAAATATATTCAACTAGTGGAGGTGGATCTTGACCTGTCATATAAATTCTAATCCTTCATGACTTTAGAGTCTTTACATTCTTGCTTTGGAATAGCTTCATCTAATATGATTCTCTTTAGGAAACACTTATGTTTTCTTCTTCTATCGCAAACCTTTACGTGCTAATTCCTTCAAAAACTATATTTATATTATGATTAACACATAATCTATCACGCCCCAAATGGGGGGCCTAGAAGTTCCCACTAAAAATTATTATGGCACGTGTGCACCCGTTATATGATAATCGTCTTACAAGCTAGAGATCGTAAGACTTTAAATAATTAATTACATTTACAATTAATCATAATACATAAAGTTACATAATAAAATATAATTATGGATTTCGTATCCTACGGTCAATTATGATCGTAGAGAATCGGTATCCCTTACCAACTAGTAAAATGGTATAAATTCTAAGTTTCATAACTTCCAATTTTACATTAGGGTCCTAAAATAACCTTTCATTTAAATAGTCTATCTTTCGCAATTCTTACTTTATCGTCCTTGTCTTCCAAAAACTCTCGACACTTCACATCTTATCCCAACCCGAGCTTTCGTAATCTCTACCTACAAAAGGGTCTGTGGAGGGGTGAGCACACTACGTCTCAGAAAATGGGAGGGTAATACTTTCAATGCTACACACGCACAAGAAATTTCAAATCAAGTTATCAAGTCATATGCTATGCATGAACAACCATATGAATATAGCATCTTATGCGGTCTTCCAGTAACCGACGTGAAATCTAGGGTTTACGCCCCCTTGACCTTGGGTTGGGGATTCTGAAGCCACCATCAGTGCCCGAGTCTTACACACAATTTCATTACTCTTATCACTTATTATTACTGTGCCTTAGCTTTAATGATCTAGGCTTAGGTGCCTCACTACACCAAGCATTTACACTCTTAAGAGACAGGCTGAACTCGGAACCATCAAGGTGCGACAATCCCTTAATCACTTAGTTCACACTTGGTGAAACAGCGATCCTCTGATTACTTCTAGCATGTCCTATAGTAGTGATGGCCTTCAATCTCATGCAATGTCTCATGTAAATGCATGACAAATTTTAATCGAATCCACTTATTTAATTAATTGATTCGGGGTGATCAAACAATATATAGTCGCAACCAATTCCCATTCAAGGAAATAAGGTACACTACCAAGTATTTAAAGATGACCACTCCAAGAACAATCAATAGGAACACAGTGAAGTCCTATAAACAAATCCACTACGTCTCATATTCACATTTACCACAACAAGAAGAGATCATGCATTTCACATCATAGATAAAGCAAGGAAGTAAATAATTTAGCACACTTGTAATCACAAACAAGCAAGAAATGACACATATGTAATATATCAGGATTCAATACAACATATCAACCAATCACAACATTACAGCATATCATTAAGTTTCCCACCCACTTGTTTAGGGTCATCATAGTTCTAGTCGGAATCAAGTGATTCCAACGGGTAATCCCTTTACTTTCCTCTTGAAATCAGTGTCCTTCTACAATGCTTCCTCAACCAGATCATAGCATCTCCACTTAACTTTGGTAGTTTCCTAGCACCTGATATGCGTACTCTACTCATTATGCGTTTGATGGCAAGGTGTAAAGTCTCCACCTCAATAAACTTTGGGCAAACAAGATTTGAAATGTTGAACACTTTTTCAACGTGGTTGCGATACAAGGTTCCAAAAGGAACGACCTTCCTAGGAATCATTGCTTCTAACACCTCAAGTTGTTGTGATCGATTGTCTGCTTTCCTTGTATAGAAGTTGAGCAATAGAATGTCTTCGACCTACCAAATCCGGAATTTCTTCTTCTACGTAGGCAAGATACCCTTGGAAAGGACAACTAAAGGTCTTGCATTAGGTTATTTGGTTAAGAATGATATTCCTCACATCCTTTGAACATTCCATTCCGAAATTCATTTCATTCCAAATATCCCCTAGGCCATCATCTTAAACATTGCTCAAATCATTCTCTTCACCATCTGCACCAACATAAATGCCTCTCCTTTACATAAAGCATCTTTGAACCTTTCGTTTATCAATTTGTCTTTAATATCTTCCAACGAACTACTTGTAGGACAACTCGTAAGATTAGTAGTTAATAAAAGTTTTGTATCCCCTTCTTTCTTCTCTCCTTTGTTAACATCTCCACCTACAGGTTTCCCATCCTTTCTACTAGTTTTCATCTTCACTCACGCTTCTATCACCATACATACATCGGCCACTCTTTATCTACATACATGCCCACCTCCATCGTAATAACGTCATACGCACCCGTACACATAAGTTTTACCTACGCACATACACAAGATCAATTCTCTCTTGCCTTAATTTTCTGGCTTTTCTCCTCTTTTCCTCACCCTTCTTCCGTCTTCAATTTTCACTTTCTCCGTCTTTCAACTTTCCTTTTCCTTTCTCTTTATTCTCTTCTTCTTTTTGACTCTCTTACCATAACTTTCCCCCTTGTTTCCTTGCCGAGCTCCCTTCAACCCCTGAGACTTCTCCAATTTCCTAATTCTTCTTCTCATTCCTCTTCACTCTTCTTTAGCCTACACTTATGCATGTGTATATTTCAAATCTTCCCTTCTAATTCTCTATGTTTTTCCTTCTTCTTAGACATCTTCCATTTTTCCTTTTCTTCTTCCTTTTCTACTTCATATCTCCTACTCACTGAACCCCACTCACACACCGTACACATACACCACGCGCATACACCAACACATTCCCACCCATACATATACATGCACATTCCGCACACACCACGTACACACACCAACACACTCCTATCCATACACATACACACACTTCACACACATCACGCACACTTTACTCATACACATACACACACACTCCACACACACCATACACTACCAGTACATACATACACACATACTTCGTACACACCACACACCACCAGCACATACATGCACACATACTCCGCACACACCACACGCCACCTACTCATACACATATATCTTGCTCCTTCTCCCATTTGCCCCTTCTTTCCTCTACCGAAACGCTGCTGCTATAGTTGTTGACGGTCGCTATTGTTGTTCCCATCGTGGTTGCTGTTGTTGACGTCGCCACAGTCACCATTGTTGCTGTTGTTGCAGCAGCTAAAATATCTGAGGGTTCATGCCAAGCTGAGGAACCATACGCTTGGAAAGATAAGAGTCCCCACAACGAATGTTGATGATCAAAGGCAACGAGGAATCATCCTAACACGAACAGCACCATAGCGGAGAAAACCAGTGAGGACCTCATCGAGATTGGCCACAAAGGTTACGGTGCGTCATTGTCGAGGTACGATGTTGAAGCATTCCAGATCAGCCATGGAGATCACAGCGACTTTACCTGACCAGTTATTGTGACGTCGACGGCCACCGTGTATACCTTGTTTTGGCGTCGTAATTAAAGGTAGTCAAGGAGGAGCGAAAGGATGTGAGGTGTGGAGGTTGAAGAGAGGGAACTCAGCTCAGGGTCTGCTCGTGACTGGTGTTGGATCCAAGACCTGTTGGGTGCCATGCGTGCTGACGATAGCGTGTGTGTGAGAGGGCGAGAGAGAGTAAGTATAGGGGCTGGCCAAAAAGGAAAAGAAAGGAAAATGGGAAGGGAAGAGAGAGTGATGGAAGAGTGAATGAAGGGGGACGACATAAGGTCAAGGGAGAATGAAAACGAGGAAGAAGGAAGGAAGGGGAACACGGGACAGAGGAAGGGCAAAAGGGGACGTGACCAGGGAAGAAGAAGAAGAAGAAGGAAAAGAAAAAGAAAGAGTAAAAGAAGAGAGAAGGGACAGGGATGAGGGCTAAGGACCTGCTACTGCTGCTGTTGCTGCTAACATGAGTGGACGGATGGGATGTTGTAGCATATTTGAATTTTTTTTTTTTTTTACAATTTTGGATATATAATATATTATATTATAATTATATTGATTTTCAATATTACGCACGCATACACTGATATCTTTAAATTTTATATTTTTAGCAATTTATTACGAAAGTTTATATCTAAGCTAATTTGACTATTCTAGGCATCAATATTCACTCGAAATTTTCATTTGAATTTCCTAAATCTATAGTTTCAATTAATTTTCTTATTTAACCCAATATCATTTGAAATTTAAGTTTCGGAGAATTTATTCTATTAATTTAAATTACACGAATTGAAGTTAGGACTTACAATTATTTTTATTTCTCTATTTATATGCCCATATACGGATATTTTTTTAATTACTCCGCTTCCTAAATTTATTTAGTAATATATTTCATAAAATTCAAATTGCTATGTTCGTTATCTTTTTTCTTTGCAATGGTTGTTCTTTCCAAATGTTCTATTTTTAAAACCTATTATTATCGCAAATTATTAAAATAATATTCACGCATCGCGATGTTTGAATTTTCATCGTAAATTTCTCAAAGTTTTTAATATAGCGAGGTTATCATTCTCGCTATCCCAACCTAAAAGTATTTTTCATTTCGCTTATTTTCTTTAAATTTTCATATAGTCTTTTCAAAGTTTTGGGACATCACATAATCCATGTTTTGAACCTTTCAAGAATAACATATATTTGGACTATCATAAAGAATTATAACTTGCATAAAAATTAAACACATCTTCTTATACAACATATCTCAAGAAAATATTAATCTAATAAACTAATAAAAATTGTTATCATATAAACATATCTTTATATATTTTTCTATCATCAAAACTATGTTATTTACATAACTAATAACGCCTCTCATAATAAGTAAGACCATTGAAGTAATTCATAATTGCATAGCCTCTTGTTTCTATTCCCAATAAATCACAAATATCTCTATCGGTGATCACTATGTGTTTGACTATAAACATAACTATAAATCTGAGAATGCACAAGATCACTAAGGTCCATTCCTATACATAAATTACCCTTATCATCCAACCCATCAGTAAGATTACAATAAAAAATTTGGATAGCTTCATGATTTACTTTAATAGTGTAATTCATGGTAACTAAAACTTTGTTGGTTACTATATCAGGAATACAAGTAATCTTAAAGGCTTCGAATGTGTCTCTATCATAATTCCTACTCATATTCACTTTAAGATCTTTGAAGAGATTGTACCTTTAAGCATAAGTTTCACTAAGAAAGAGGTCCTTATTATATGGGGACGTGGAGGAGCCAAGCCAAATTGGGTACTTAAAGCCATGGAATTGATTTGGGAATTTCATCGAACAATTGGTGTGCAAGGTGGGCTTTAGGTAGATAGGGTTTAAGAAAGAGAGGATTAAGAGGAATGTGGGTGAGATTGAGTTGGCGGGGGGGTAATGGGGGTTGATTTGCTTGAAGACATTTGGTGTGTGGACAAGATGTGTTTTGAGATGGAAAAAGGGTTGTTTAGGTTATTTTAGAGTAAGAATATGAGATGAGTGAAAGGGTATGGAGGAGGCGGTAAGATGATGGGAGAGAAAATGAGGGAGAGAGAGAATATATATTGCTATTCTACACCTTATCGACAGGATGGTATAGGCTTATACTAACCTGATAGTGAGGGTTGAAACATGTACAAAAAGGTTTGTAAATGTTTGCGGACTACCATCCTGAAAGTGATCAATAAACCTTTGCATGTACTAATCTACTATCCAGCTAGTTGCATGGCTACCTACTAAATAGTATTATTTAGATTTTCCTATTATAGAATCAGCCATAGCACTTCCTATTTCACTTCAAGTCAACACACAACTTTTCACAAATTCTCAAATAATGATTTAAGCAAGTTTTAAAGACATTAAAACAACAAACAGTAGTAATGACATGATTAATTTGCATAAGTTTGAAGTACTACTTTGGTTCCTTTAGAGCATGTTTCACAAACTTGTGTAAACTCATAACTAAAGCAATTCAACAGTCTGAGCAAGTTCCAAAAGCATATTTTAGCAGTTTAGAAACATAAATAACACTTGGAGTGCACAAAACTTAAATTTGATAGGCAATTTCCCTAAAGCACATTTAATTGAGTATATAATGATAATAGGCTCAAGACTAAAAGCACGCACCAAGTTAGCATCAACACAAATTAATACTTCAAGCAAGTTTCAATAGCATATTCAAGCTATAAAAAAAGCAAGATCAAGGCATAGAATTTCATATTTCGCAACTTAAAACACTTATCTAAGATCATTGGGGGTTTAACAAGTTAAATTTGTGGAAAATCAAAGTTAAGTCAATTTAGCTACTCAAATATCATCTAATACCATATTTGGACATGTAAGAACACACATTGAGCACAGAAACCAAGAAATCGCAAAATTGTGCACATGAGAACTTAAACTAGCTTAAAGAAATTTGAGCATGCACAACATATGTCAAAACATCAAATTATACCACAAGAGCGATGCAACCAAGTTTTTTGGACCAAACATCATGGTTTAGTTTGGTTCAAACATTGAAAAACTTGATTTTTGCCAAAATCATTATGTTGCTTCATTAAATCTTAGCATTCATCTTACATAATCATTCTCAATTCTCTTCTTAAGGTACAAAATCAATTTTTGCTAAAGGTTTTAGTGAAAATGTTGACAATTTGATTATTAGTATCAACAAACTCTAAGCATGTCATTATTTTGAATACAATGACATATAAAGCGATGTCTTGTCTCAATATGCTTAATCCTTGAGTGTTGAATCAGATTTTTGGTTAAATTGATTGCACTTATATTATCACACTAAATTGGGATTTATTCAAAACTTAAACCATAATTATGTAAGGCTTATTTTATCCATAGGATTTGAGCACAACAACTACCAGTAGCTACATATTCAACCTTGACGATTGATAGTGCTATCAAATCTTGTTTTCTTAAATGCCAAGATATTAATAAATTATCAAGAAAGTAACATGTGTCACTTGTACTTTTTTTTTATCAACTTTACATTTGGCAAAGTTAGCATCAGAGTATGCCACTAGATAGAAAAACATAAATTTTAGATACCATAAGTCAATTTTAGTAGTATTAGCAAGAGACTTAAAAAAGTATTTCATCACACTTAAGTGAGATTCTTTAGGGCAAGATTGAAATCATGCACATAGACACACAACAAACATGAGATTAGGTTTAGAAGTAGTTAGATATAACAAACTTTCTATCATCTCTCTATATAGCTTTTCACACACGGGTTTACCATTTTTAACTTTGCAATTATCTATTTTAAACCGTTTTAGGAGCTCTCTAGTGTACTTAGATTAATTGATAAAGACTACATTTTCAATTTGTTTGATTTAAAGACTTCAGAAATAATTAAGCTTCCTCATTATATTGACTCCAAATTCCTTGTTTATGCATTCTACAATCTCATCCACTAAGCTTATACTAGTAGCACCAAATATAATGTCATCTACATAGATTTGAACAATAAAAATATTTGACTTGTGATTCTTGATAAATAATATTGTATCAAGTTTTCCTCTAAAAAAGCCATTATTTATCAAGAAGCTACTTAGCCTTTCATACCAACCTCTCATAGCATGTTTGAGTCTATAGAGTATTTTATTAAGTTCAAAAACATGATCAAGGAATTCATAATGTTCAAAGCCCGGCAATTGCTCAACATACACTCTTTCTCTAATAAAGCCAATTAAAAATGTGCCTTTAACATCCATTTGAAAGAGTTTATGGTCTCTAAAAGTGGCAAATGCCAAGAACATTTTTATGGCTTTTAGCTTAATAATTGAGGCATTGGTCTCATCAAAATCAATTTTTTCTTCTTAATTGTAATTAGCAACCAAGCGAGCCTTAATCCTAGTTACTATCCTAGTTTCATCAAGCTTATTTCTATATACCCATTTAGTTCCAATTACTAGTATATTTTTAAGCCTAGGAACTAATCTCAAACTTCATTTCTTGTAAATTGATTTAGCTCTTCTTGCGTTACTTGTATCTAAAACTCATCTTTTAATACTTCATCAACAGTTTTAGGCTTAGTTTGGGATAAGAACACTTGATTAGCCATGCCTTTCAAATACACTCTAATATCCTATTAGATGGTTCTCCTAAAATTAAGTCTTTAGGGTGATATTTAACAAATTGTCATTTTCTATGGAGGTCTAAATTACTAAATTGATTTACTTTATCATCATCCCTAGAAACTTCCTTTTCAAGAACATTAGATTAATCATTATCAAGGTTAAATCTATCTTATCAAGCACATACACCATCAACATCATTATTTGCGTCTTTAAATTGCCAAGCATCATTAAACAAAACATGTATAAATTCTTCAAGTACTATAGTTCTTTTATTAAATATTCTATATGCTTTTCTAGTAAAAGAATAACCAAGAAAAATAGTTTTATTGGATTAAAAATCAATATTATTTACTCCATACGATTGTCCAAGATATTGTACTTTGTTCCAAAGAGGTGGAAATAAGAAACATTAAGTATTTTGCCTTTTTAAAACTCATAGGACGTTTTTTTTAAAATTGGTTTTATAGAAACATGATTTGAGATATAAGAAGCAGTATTAACAACTTTAACCTAAAAATATTTTAGTAAATCATTTTTACAAAACATAGTTTGAGCCATTTCAATTAATGTCCTATTTTTCTTTTCAGCTACTCAATTTTGCTATGGGATTCTAGGTGCTAAAAAAGTATGTTCTATACCATTTTGTTCACAAAATTTTTCCAGTCCAAAATTTTTAAACTTTGCCCCATGATTACTTCTAATTGTGGTAATTGTAAAACCCTTTTTCATTTTAGACCTTTTTGCAATATCTAAAGAGCACATGATTTATTTTGTCCTTATTTACAAGAAAAAAGGGTGCATATGTATCAATGAAATTATTGACAATGACCAAGGTTTATTTTTTACTACCCAAACTCATAGTTTGAGTTGGTTCAAATAAGTCCGTAAATAATAGTTGAAGTGACTTAGAAATAGATATAACATCTTTAGATTTAAAAGAGGCTTGTATTTGCTTACCTTGTTAACATACTTGGCAAACCTTGTATTTTTTAAAATCTTTTTTTTATAAAGTTTTGACAAGGTCCTTTTTAACAACTTTTGAGATTAACTTCTATGCTAACATATGTTAACTTTTTATGCTACAATCAACTATCATTATTTTGAGTAGATAGATAAGTTTCATTTAAATTTGAAAAGTTATTAGAGTTGATTTTGTAAATATTTCCTTATCTATACCCCTTAAAACAAGTTTGGTCATTATCAATTCTTTCAACAGAACACTTAGAAGCTAAGAATGTAACCTTGTATCCAATATTACACAATTGGCTAAAACTAAGCAAATTATGTTTCAAGTTATCAACAAATAATACATTTTTAATACCAAAATTCTTATTAATAAGAATATTAAGTTCATCCAAGATAGTTGCTTTTTAGTTGTCTCTAAAGATAACAATCATTTCTTCCTTCAAGGTTAATGTAGAAAACTTGGTTACATCTCCCATCATGTGCCTTAAGCACCCCCTATCTAAGTACTACCTTTTGCCTCACCTTGAAGGTTCCTATAAAAATAGAAAATTACTTCTTTGGTGTTCATTTAAGTGTGGGTCCTTTAGGCTTGTCCCTTAAGAACCTAATCTATCTTGAAAGTTCCCTTATTCCTTATTGCACAATTGTGTGCAATATGGCTATGCTTACCACAATAATTACAAGTCCTATGTGTTTCTTTGACAAAATAACTCTTATAGGATTTGCTCTTATTGTTTCCATTATAGCCAATTTCACCTTTATCTAACACAAGCCTTTTTTTTCCTATAAGCATGTTCAAGTTCTTTTCTCCTTCATTGAATTTGACTATAGTTCCCTCTGTATCATTTAAGCTAGAATTTAAAATAGCATTTTTCATTTCAACATCTTCTAGCTTATCAACCAACTTATCATTGTCTTTATCCTTTACACATTCATTTTTCATCAAATTGCATATGTTCTCTAAAGTTTCATTACTTTTACTTAATTCTTCATTCTCCTTAGTTAATTTTTCATTCTTTTGTCTCAACTTATCATTTTGCAAATTCAGGAATTCATTTTCTTCCTTTAATTTTCACTTTTATCTCTTAATTCATTGAATTCATTTTTTACTGTATCAGATTTATTATCCAATTCTTTAATCATCTTCTTCAAAGCATCATTTTTCTTTTAAATTTAACTATTTCATTACATAGTTTATCATACATGTCAATTAGCTTGCCATAAGAAGTATTAGAAGAAGTAAAGCATACTTCATCATCAAGAGTCATGAAGCACACTTTCTCATTTGATTTGCTTGAGTTATCACCACTCCAAGTAACAACCATGACTTCTTTTCTAGATCATTAACCAACCTTTTTAAACATTGGACAATATTATTGAATGTGACTTAGCTTATAGCACTTGAAGCATGTGAATACTTCCTTCTTCTCCTTTCTTGGCCTTGAGGTATTTCTAACCTCTTCCTTCTTCAACTTCTTGTTGAATTTCTTAAAGTTTTTGAACTTCCTTACCACATCGCCAACTTTTCACCATCATCACTCTCATTATCACTTGTGTTTAGAGTTGAGGCTTTGATAGCTATTGCCTTCTTCTTAGACTTTTCTCTTTGCTTCTTAATCATTTCATAAGTTTTAAAGGTTTTAAAAAGTTGCTACTTTGACATATTGTTAAGATCATGAGCTTCTTCATTGGCAGTTCTTTTAGCTTCCTAATCCTTTGGCAAAGACTTGAGAATTTTGGAGTTAATTTCAATACTATAAAAGGTCTTACCAAGAACACTCAAAGGATTCACAATCTTGATGAACCTATTATGCCTTTCATTAATTGTGTCGTGAGGTTTCATCTTGAAGTTTTCAAATTATCCACAAAGTAAGCTTATTTTTGTATCTCTAACGTAGGAAGTTCTTTCATAAGTATTGTAGCCCATCCTAAATTTTTTTAGCACTTGTGCAAGTATATGTTCCATTGAAGTCATTTTCATTTATAGCACAATGTAAGATATTTATAGCAATTTCATTCAAATAAAGTTTTTCTAATCATTTTCATCATAATCCTATTATTCTTATTTTCTATTTTGATTGATCCTTTTTTATAACATTCCATAGTAATCTATTTTGTACTTTAATGAAAATCTTCATTTTACATTTCCAATAAGGATAGTTGCTACTGATTAAGAAAGATAGTCTATTTATAGCTTAGCCCTTTAAAGAACCTAGTTCATTAGTTTTTATGATCTTTACTCTAACAAGTAATTAAGTAAAAAATTAGACACTTGCTTTGATATCAAACGAAACACTATACTATGAACCCAAGAGATAGTGGGCGGAGTTGGAAATGAATTAGGTTTAGAGCAAATTATTAGCTTTTCTTTGAAAAATACTAATGAATGAAATAAACTAAGTATAAATGAATAAATAAATTATAGAAAATAATAGAAATAGGAAGCCCTAATATAGCATGGAGTTTAAATTGCCCTCTACTCTTTATGGACACACAATCGCTTCTAATCAAGAACTTTACACACCACTTTATTAATCTTAATCTCAAATGGCTCAAAGGCCTACACAAGTTATCATAGTACAAGTATAAACTTTAGTGTAGTACTCTCTCAATAATATGCAAAATGTAAGCTCTCTTGTACTATACTTAATTCTCACACAATAAATTTACAAATGATGAGCAAAAGACAAAGAAAGCATATGAAGATAATGACAAGAAGTATTATTGCAAATAAGGCTCTATTAATTATTCTCTAACCACCATTTGACTTATATTTATATGTCTTCAACAATTTTTGCCGTTGACTATTATTCTCTCTACATTTAATGTTCAAAAAATGCTCTTAAAGGAAATTTTTACTATTACTATTAGGCCACCATCTTAAGCTGCCATTTTGATGGTAGTAGTAAAAAAGCCACCATCATTAGAGCTATCTTCATGCACCATCAAGACAGTGTTCAAAGGAAAGTTCACAAAAAACTTATGAAATCACCCTAAAGAATCGATTGGTTGCCATTTTCCTTATTGGTAGGATAGTAGGCAACATTTCAATTTGAAACCCTAATTTCTAGCCACCGTCCTACTAGCTCCATTAATGCTAAGCTACCACCACTTTTGGATTAAGCCCACTTCTTGTAAGATGTTCTATACTTCCAAACAAACCTCACACTTTATATTTGCATGCACATACACATATTTAATATATGAGAGTTATGTAAAGAAAATTGAGCCTAAGATTAAGTTATGATAATTTAACAAAATATAGATGGTTTGCCAATTAAATTCGATTTTGCAATTAATTCAAAATTTGATACAATTTGGTTTTGTTCTCATCAAAATCACTTTATAAACCTATTGATTGAACATTTTTCACATTTGGAAACATGAAATCTAACTTACTTGTCTTTAATTAAGAACAATAAACTCCTAAAAGTTGAATCAAAGATTAAGATCAAGACTTTTAAAAAGTTTGTTTGATCATCTAAGAAGCCTTTTAAGAGATAAGTTAGCATTTATGAATGAATTATTGGAATAAAATAATTGGGCCTAATAATTAATTTAATAAATAACAATAATTAAAAAAATAATAATGCAATAATTAAAATCAAAGGAGCTAACTCACTATGGAGTGAACTAGCTAAAATAACCTTAAACCAACCCAATTTGAATCACAATCTTGCTCACTTAACAAACTAGCCAAATTAATTTCAAGCTGTAATTATTTAACACATGAAAAATAATAAATAAAATAATAATAGAAAATCAATGAAGAAAAATAATAAACAATAATTGGATAACTAAACACCACAATGGGTCAATTTAATTATGAAACCAAATAGGCTTACTATCTTAGAGGATTAGAGTTAGAAGTAGTCTAAGTATAATCTATTTAGGCTTAACTCTTGAACTTAAAACAGACTTACCAATGTGCTTAAACTTAAATGACTAAAGGCTAAGTAATTAATAAAAAAATGTATGATTATATAATTGAATAATAACTCTTGTTTCCTTTAATTACATATAATCAACTAACAAGTTGATGTTTTATCTAATCACTTTTAGGTTCATGTTGCAACACCTTTCAAGTATGTAGCAATTATTGTGTGTTGTATGTTTGCTAGATAGTTGAATTAAATCAAACTAATATGTAAACTTGGCTAATGTATGCTGCTTGTACATGGCCATTTCAAGCCAGCAATTGGTGCCTTTAGACTGGGTTTATGGCCATGATTATGAATATTAAAATGACATAGTAGTTAGGAGTTTAAGTTACCGATGGTGGCTTGATAAGCAGTTAATAGGAAGGTATCATGTTGGATTAACAGTTGAGGAGGCGAAATGAAGCTATAGCAAGTGTTATAAGATGGTGTGAGACTTACATATAATACATCATGAGTAGATTATAACTTTAGCGTTTGGAAAACAGTGGTGATCTTTATATTAAATTATTTTCAGTTAGATATGATAGTTTGGCCACTAATGTGAAATAAATATACCTATCGATTAAGTAGTATAATGAATTGGATATAGATGTCATCTCGCCAAGATTGTGAATACTAATACTAATCTACACTATTATCAAACCAGTAAAATTTTAAAAAATTGATTAAATTAAAAATCTAAAATTAACTATCAATTAATTAACTAGGAAGCTTAATCACAAAGTAAAAGAGCAAAACAATCAAAGACTAACGTCAAGAATGTAAAGTAAGTATCTAGACATTATTTCCTTAGGATTTCTCATGTGACATTAACAAAAATTATCTAATTTCATCTTTAATTTTGTTAACCGAGAGAACTCTTAAATAAAGTGATTTGCTTCTTCAAGTCTATCAACCCTAATATCAAGAATAGTTATTGGAATCTCTTCCTAATAGCATATTTCAATATTATATTAAAGAACAATAAACTCTCCTAAAAGATTAATTCAATTTCAGATTAATTATATAACTTAGCTCTAAGATTATATAGAATTCCCTTCAATTATGCTTAGATTTAATTACATATTAGATTTCTCAATCATTATATATAATATCAAATAATTAAATTAATACCCTAGAAATATCAATTTAATCAATTCAAGCACACATAATTGAATCAAGAAATCAAAGACTTCATTGAAATTAAAAGATACAAATTTATCACATGATAACCCTAGAATCCACAAGTTTGGATATCACAAAATTAAGCTCTAATCATGGTGAACATAGAATCCTTCAATAATGTAAAAGAGTACATTGTCAAAAGTGATATGCTAATTTAATTAACCATTAATACATATAAAATCATGAATAATTGGACAATCCTTAATTAGAATTATCTCCTTCATGTGGAACCCTAGTCACATTAAGAACAAGACACTAAAACAAATCCAATTTCTTACTAGATATTACACACTAATAGAATATGGATAAAACTTGTAATTATTGATATGACACGCAACAATCCAAACCCTTTAACTCGCCACAATCCTACAAGATTGATAAGAGTATATGAAATGAGAAAAAGCCCTTAATTCACGTGTATGTGTGTTTTTGACTGAAACGAATGATCCTATTGTGTCCCTTGTACAAGTATTTATAGTAGCCCCTAATTATGGAAAAACAAACATAAGAAAATAAATGAAAAACCACAATACATGGTTGGCTCCCATTAGTTTAGGTCGGTTAAAAAAAAAATGGACCATGAACCATATTCTAAACCATGTTCTAATTAATTTGGTCACCATCTTGTAATACTGATAATTGCACCTGATTAAATATAAAACATTCATGTAAAATGAATGAAGACACTATATAAGTGTCTTCGGGTTCCATTTGGTAAAAAAGGACTCTCAATGCAAGACTCTACAATCTTTTAGCTTTAGCTCGGATAATGGGTCCTATTGTAAAAATGGTTTGATTCCCATCATCTCTTCGAACCTGTGGAAGATTTGCCATCAAATCTAATGGGTCTTCATGAAAATCTTTTGATAGGTAAGGCGATAGATCTACAACATTGAATATAGTAGAGACGTCGTATTCAATGTTGAGATGATTCATCTCCTTGTTGAGATGAATCTAAACTAAGTCACCTGGATTATAAACCTTAGCTTTCCTATTTTTGTTGCCTGAAGTTTTTGCTGCTCTTTAGTTTTCTTAAGATGTTTAGAAACCTTTTAATGAAGCTTCTGAATCTCTTTGGCACACTCTACTACACTCAAACTTTCTTCCTTCGTTGCTGGGTTAACTATTAAATCCAATGGAAGGATAGCATTATAGCCATACAGGACTTCAAAGGGAGACTTACTGGTTGAATTATGAGTTAACCTATTACAAGTGAACTTAACAATAGGAAGACACAAGTCCCAATCGATAAGATTCTTGCCAACCGTTGCTTTTAGTAAAGCACTAAGAGTACGATTGACAACCTTTGGTCGTCCGTTTGAGGATGTCAAGATGTACTAAATATGATTTTAGTACCAAGTCATTTCTAAAGTGTCTTCCAAAAGAAACTGAGAAACTTAGTGTCTCTATCAAACACTATACTGTAGGGAACACCATGTAATCATACAATTTCCTGCACAAAAAGGTTAGTGATAAAAAGTGCGTCATTTGTTTTGTGGCGAGGTACAAAGTGTGACATTTTGCTGAAGCAATTGATAACCACCATGATGGAATCTTTGCCTCTTCGTATCTTAGGAAGACTCAAGACAAAATCCATACCGATATCAATCTATGGCTGTGTAGGTAGAGGTAAAGGCATATATTCACCTTAAGCTTCCTTCTTTTCCTTTGCCTTCTTACAAACACCACATCTCTCTAGAACCTTGTGGACATCTTTTAACATACCCCTCTAGTAAAAATGTTCTTGTAACAACTCTAATGTCCTCTTTTCACAAAAATGTCTAGATAACCCTCTAGCATAAGCTTCCTATACTAACAATTCCCTAACAGAACCACAAGGTATACACAATTTTCTTGCTCTATATAGAAAACCATCTACCATATAATACCCATATACTACATTTCCTCCATAACATCGCTTAACAATCAATTTCAGGTGATTATCATGAACATATTGTTCCTTCATTAATTCAAACCCAACCAACTTTGACTATAGAGAAGTGATAAGTACATACCTGCATGATAAAGCATTAGCTACAATATTTGTGCTCCTCTTCTTCTACTTAATCATATAAGCAAAGCTCTCTAGAAATTCCACTCATTTAGCTTGTCGTTTAAACAAATGTTGTTGGCCTTTGAGGTATTTTAGTGACTCGTGGTTTGTATAGATAACAAACTCCGTAGGAAGAAGGTAATGCTGCCACATCATCAATGCATGCACTAAGGAATAAAACTCCTTATCATACACTGAGTAGTTCAAAGCTGCACTACTCAATTTCTCACTAAAATATGCAATGGGCACCCTTTCCTGCATCAACACAGCACTAATTCCTACCCTTTACACTTCAGTTCAAAAGTTTTATCAAAATCTAGTAATGCTAAAACTGTTGCACTAGTTAGCCTCGCCTTCACTTCCTCAAAACTCTTTTAAGCCTAATCTCCCTAAACAAAAGGAACATTCTTCTTGGTCAATTCAATCAATAGACTGACAATGTTACTGAAGTTAGTTCCTGACAAATCTCTTATAGAAAGAAGCTAAACCATGAAAACTCCTCACCTTAACTGCTGATTGTGGCATTGGCCACTCAATGATAGCCCTAACTTTTTCTTCATCTACTCTTACACCAGAACCAGTCACAACAAAGCTAAGAAATGTTACCTCTGACTGATAGAATGAACACTTCTTGAGATTTCCATACAACTGTTATTTCCTCAATACTAAGAAGACTACCTGCAAATGTTCAACATAGCTTTCAATGTTTCTGCTGAAAATTAGAATGTAATTAAAATAGACTACAACAAATTTTCCCAGAAAATCCTTCATGACATGATTCATCAGTTGCATGAGGGGCATTGGTCAACCCAAATGGCATAACCATTCACTCATATAAATCATGTCGTGTTTTAAAAGCAGTCTTCCACTCATCTCCACCCTTCATACGGATTTGATGATATCCACTTTTAAGGTCCACTTTAGAGAATACTTGTGCACCATTCAGTTCATCCAACATATCATCAAGTCTAAGAATGAGATACCTGTATTTGATGGTAATTTAGTTGATGGCTCTACTGTTAATGCACATCATCCACATGTCATCCTTCTTTGGAATAAAGAGTGCAATAACAGCACAAGGATTAGTACTCTCTTTAACAAAACCCCTTTTCTACCAGCTCACCCACCTATCGCTTCAATTTTCTAACTTCTTCAGGATTCATGCGATATGCAAGCCAATTTAGCAAGATTGATCCAGGCTGAAAATCAATGGCATGTTCAATGCCTTTCATGGGTAGTAATCCATTAGGTAACTCATTAGGGAATATATCCATGTACTCATGTAGTACCTGGTTCACCACTTGACGTAAATGTTCTCGCCCATCAACTTTCAACACATATTTCATCTACAACAGATACACTGGTCTCTCTTCCTAAATTGCCTCTTCCAGTTCATGTTGTCCCACAAATAAGGCCTTCTTTTTAATAGTTTTATTGATTTGTCTCTGTGCTTCTTATACTTTAGTAAGTGACAAGAGATTCAATACAATGTGTTTGCCATCCTTTTAGAACACATAGGTGTTCTTAAACCCATCATGCAACACCCTCCTATTATATAACCAAGGTCTACTAAGTAGTATGCATGATGCACATACGAGAAGAATATCACAGACTATTTCATCATGGTATCTCTCCCCTATGCTAAATGGAACCTTAGCTCTTTAAGTAACATGCAAACTGTCTTGTTCACTTAACCAATGCAGTTTATATGGCTTAGGATGTAGGGTAGTAACTAGTTTCAATTTATTAATTAGAGAAGCATCTATTACATTAGTGCAACTACCAACATCAATAATAAGAGCACAAAGGTTACCTTGGACCCTGTAGGAAATATAAAAATAGGTTCTCCCTCTGTTCCTCCTCATTAGTTGGAAAGGTAGTCATCACCCTGCACAACATATTGATAGCCAAATACTGATCATTCTCTTTTTCCTCATGCACCTTAGCATTTGCATCTCCATAATACTCATCTAATACAGCTGACAAATTTGTAGGCTCATGTATCTCTTCCTCATCATCTTCACTCTCTACCTCCATGGCAATCATCACCCTTCGATTAGGACATTGAGTAGTCATATGTCCAAAACCTAAACATTTAAAGCATTTGACCTAGTGATTCTTTCCTCTTGATAAACTGGCTATCACCCGTTTATTCTCATTCCCAACAATTGCTTTTCCTTTTCCAATAAACTCTTTCTCCCCTCTAATGTCTGGAATAACTGTATTATTTTCCACATTCTTACTATATCCCCCCTTATCAACATGTTTATTGTCTGACCCATACAACTTATTAGAGGATCTATACCTATTACTCGCTGCTCTATAAGGGTTAGAATGCTTCTGTCTCTCAACTTTCAAAACCAATTGGATGGCCTCATCAAGTGTGTCATATCGCTGCAGCTCCACTATACAAGTGATCTCATATTTCAGACCGGACACAAATCGTGCCATAGTCTGTTTAGGAGGTTTAACTGCTCCACATCGAATCATTAGTGTCTCAAACTCTTGGACATACTCATCCATGGCTTTGCCTTATTGTCTCAATGTTTGGAGACACATGAATAGCTCATGTCTGTAATGCTCTGATATAAGCCTCTTCCTCATAACTCATTTCATCTCTTACCAAGTATGTATTTCAACATCCCCATCTCTTCTCCTACTGGCCACAATGTTCTTCCACCTTAAAACGGCATACCCTATAAACTCAACTGCTACCAAATGTACTCAAGTATGGTCATTGATCTCATAACACTCAAAAAGTCCTTCCACCTTATCATTCCAATCAAGATAATCCTCTACAGATCCCCTTTCAGTAAATGAAGACATCTATAATTTCACATATTTTAAACCCCTAGATGGCCTGAACTCACGGTTGGGATAGAATTCATCCCTAAAATTATCATCTCTTCCTTCTAATTAGGCGGGGTAATTTCCTCCAATTCGCCTTCCCTATTACCTCCCAATGCTCCTTCCCTATGAGCATGATTAATAACTAATTGAAGCGGGGGTACTGGTAGATTTGCCATTGGTTGTTGGGGAAGTGTTATTTGGTCAACCCTTATAGCTAGATTAGCAACAATGGTGGTTAACTCTTGTAATTATTCTTCTAAGCCCCTTCTACCACTTACAGCATGGCGTCTCTGACCTACTCCTCTAACTTGATTATTAGCTTCATTCCCAACTCCTCCATTCACACTATCATTTGACATGATTGTTGGATTAGAATTTTTAACAAAATTATCCCAACTCACAATCACATCTCCACGACACACCTAATATTAACCTTTGTTCAATTTCCCGATTCTACAATCTCGTGAATCACAAAGCAATCCAATTCTCAACCCCTGATCAATTTCCAACCTATAATCATGTGGACTACAACATAACCCAATAATCACTCCTTGTTCAATTTTCAATCTACATTCATGTGTGCTACACCACCATGTCACACACACCCTAAATTCAACCTTACTCAATTTTCAATTCAATTGAGCATTTACGGCACTTAATCACATTCACTCCTCAATCACTCGATTATAGCATCAATCATAGCATACCTACACCATCCACAGAATAACCCTAATTTAGCCTTTGCTTCAATTTCAATTACAATAACCAATGAATCATAGCATAAATCATGCAATAGACTTAGCTTCAATTCACAATCAAACAAATGAAGAAGTTTACGGCATAAACCCGAATTGCTCAATTCAAAATCAACACTTCTACGTTGCAATTCCTTCTCTCAACTAATGCTCTAATACAAAATTATGATATGCTAATTCAATTAACCATCAATACATATAAAATCATGAATAATTAGACAATCCCCAATTGGAATTATCTCCTTCACATGGAACCCTATTCACGCTAAGAACAAGACAATAAATCAAATCCAATTTCTTACCAAATATTACACACTAGTAGAATATGGATCAAACTTTTAATTGTTGACATGACACACAACAATCCAAGCCCTTTGACTCACCACAATCCCACAAGATTAATAAGAGTATATGAAATAAGAAAAAGCCCTCAATTTATGTGTATGTGTGTTTTTGATTGAAATGAATGATCTTTTTGTGTCCCTTGTACAAGTATTTATAGTAGTCCCTAATTATGCAAAAACAAACATAAGAAAATAAAGGAAAAACCACAATACATGTTTTAACAAAAATAAATAAAGATATGAAAATACATGTTTTATGTTTGGGATTTTTAAGAAGAATGGAAATCAATGAAAATGGGTAGAAAGGGAAATAAAGAATGGGAAAGAAAAGGAAACATATAATTTAAATATAATTTCCATTTATTGTATGAATTCGTAGGGTGAAAATGGGAGTAAAAGGAATGAAATGTTTCATTTTTACTGTCTTGGTTGAGGGGAAAGGAAAAAAAAAAAACTCTTTTTCTTTAATCTCTAAAATATACAACTATTGAAAATAATCTCAAGCATATACCATTTAAAATTAGGATTTAAAAACTAGATTTTCAAACGCATAGAAAATGGGTTTTAGAAACCTGATGTCAATGTTTGTATTAAAATCGAGTGTTAAACACCAAATTTCATTAAATTTAATGAAATGGGGTGTTAACTCTTGACTTCATAATGGTCAAAAGATATTAGGTTTTCAACACTTGATGTTAGAACAATTTAAAATTGGGTTTTGAACACTTGATTTTAAGTAGTATAATTTTGGAGTTATTTTCAAATGTGGTATATTTTATGATTTTTTTAAAAGAACATTTTTTCCCTTTTCCCATTTGTTGAGATGGTAAAATAAATAGAGAGAATTTAAATGTTCAATTAATTAATTTTTTTCTCTTTTAACATTGCTTTTAGATATAAAGGCAATTTTACATTATTTCTACTCATTTTCAACACTATTTTCTATTCAAAAGTATAGATACAATAAGAAATTATTTTCCCAAAATTTACTACGGTTTTACACATTTAAAGGAAGCATTTCGATTAATTTTCTCCCACTTTTTCAGTGATTTCATTATCGCAAGATAGCCGATAGGTAATCAATAAGGTTGATAATTCGTATTAACAAGTCATATCTGTGTCTTAAAATTGTCATTATTTCATATCTGTATTAAAAATATATAAAATTTAATAATAATAATAAATAATTTAATTATAATATAATTGTATTTATTTATATTATAATCATATTTTTGTATTGTGTGACATATTATATTTTTTTTCATATTTTTCTCCATAATTCTATTTCTAATAATATTATTAATTGTCATGCTACCATGTTAGCAATTGGCTATGCTTAGAAAATGTTTCTTGGAAACATTTACGCTTACAAATCTCTAGATATGTCTTAATCCTAAAAAATAGTTTCAGCAAAAGTATTTTATACCATCTTAAAATTGTAGGTTAGGATTGTAATTTTTATATAAGTTGCATTTACAACATGTGATTTCCATGAATATCTTATGTCTTTTATCGAAAAACAACAAAAGGAACATCTTGGCTAGAAAAAAAAGAACTTTATTAGCCTAATAAGCCATGAAAACACACATATTTGATCCTAAAAAATGGAGTAAACAGTTTATTTTTTTTTGTCCCTATCATAGTAGACTTAAATTAGATTTATTTTTATATATTATGGGTTTATAACCCATATAAATTAAAAGTTATAACTTTATAAAGTTGAAAAGGTAAATTGTATTAGTTTTTTTTTCAAATATGTAAATAAAATTGGGTAAACAATAAAGTTGTTAAGTCTTAGTTATAAAAGATTTAAATCAGTTTTTTTTTATATATTATAGACTTTATAAATTTATATAAATAAAAAAATTATAATCTTTCAAAACTTTTAAAATAGAGCTAAAATAGTGCCAAACTCATTCAAAAATGGCGTTCTATTCACATAGGGAATATAAGAGACTGATTGAATCGTAGATTGGAAACTATAATTTCAGTCAGGGTTCAATTGAAGATAAATCGCTTGATTAAAATGATATACCATTTTTTCTTATTTTCAAACCGCAGTATCAATTTACAATTTCAGAAGGGTATATCAAAAAATATTTGTCACGGAACGGTAAGCTTGCCCCTTCGGCGTACACTGACTCATATCTCTACAAATCGTTTTCTTTCGGACAAACGAGCGTCCAAATAGCATTTGGAGAAGTAGAGACAAAGTATGGAATTTTCCACCATCATTTCACCCGGTTCTCTTTCCTTCCCAGTCCTGATTCGTCTGCTTCTTCTCACGTCCCTTTCTGCGCTTCCCAAACTTTCTCGGTAGTTTTCTAGGGAACCAAACATTCATCTCCTCTTCCCATTTCTTTTCTCACGAGACTCTTTACTTCCATCCGAACGAAATGCACAAATCCTCTCTTTTTTTTTTTATCTCCATTTGGTAACAACCGATCGCATATCTGACTACCATGGAGGACAAAGAAGCCGAGCTTCTCTCTCGCCTCGCCGCCAACCATCTCTTCCTTTCTCAATTCGAGCCGCTTCGTGCGATTCTCCTCACTCTGAAATCCAAAAACCCCAGTCTCGCCTGTTCGATCCTCCGATCAATCGTATCCAATGCCGGTCGATTTGAAAACATTCTATGGTCGTCGTCTTGCCCTAACGCGTCGCTTCTTACGTATTTATCTACTCTAGAGCTGTTACTGTTCGATAATGCGACGGATTCGTGGGGTTTTGATCCCGAAACGCTAAGATTGCGTGTTGAATTTCTGTTGTACGTGCAGGTTTTGTGTGATCGGGTAAAGGAGAGTATAAGGAAGGGTTTTGATAGTGTAGGAGTTGAGAGTAATGAGGAGATAGATGATTTTTCGGGGAAAGGGGGGAGTTTTGGTGACTTAGATAGGGAATTGAGGGATTGTGAGAGGGTTTTGGGTAGGGTTTTGGAGTTGGGAGTGAGAAGGTTGAGTGAAGATTTTGTAGGAAATGAAGGTGTGGAGAGTTCAGGTTCGGGTTGTTTAGAAATAGAGGAAGAGGAAATACTGTGTTTGAGTAAAGTAGTTTGGGAGAACGTGGATATTTTTGAGGCATTGTGTTGGAATATTGAGAGGCAAGTGAAGGGATGGAGTATTGATGATTCAGGTTTAGCTTTGATGGTGCCAAAAGAGGGAAAAACGATGGGGAGGGACTTGCTGCGGGAGGATGGAGATGTTAAGATTATGGGGCTTATACAGAAGAGTGTTCAGTTAGCTCATTTGGGTGCAATGAGGAGGCTTATTGATGAAGGTGATGAGGAAGGAGCAATTCAACGTGTTCGGTTTCTTCATCTTATGCGTGGAGTTGAGGAGGCCTTGTATCGGTATGTCCTGTTAATTTTCTTTTGGAAAGCTGGGGATTTTTTTATTTGGATAGTGCAGGCGTTGTAGGAAGTCCATTTCTTCTTGTGTTGTGTAATTGTTGTAATTTTGATGTGTGGTGAGTTAATCTGGAAGCCTCTTGTTTATCTTATTTTATTTTATATTCTTTGGCAAATTATCTAATATGGACTGGGGATTCTGGTACATAAATATATACAAGAATAGATTAAAATTATTAAAAAGAACAATAAAGCCTTTAAACTGTGTTTTATAAATATTGTCCAAAAAAAGCCATTATAATCGTAAAAAAGATGTTAATAGAACAATTATAAAAAAAATTTTAGAGCCAATTTTTGAAGGAGCCAAGGGTATAGAGGATTGAGAATTGAAAATTTTAATGACCACAACCCAAAGAAGAAAGAGAAAAAAAAAAGAAAGAAAGAAAAACTCAAGTAATATTCCCAAGGAAAAGTAAAAGCACACAATCTGATGCCCAGTTCCAGAAAATTGAAAATCCTGGTGGTAGAGTAAGGGGCATTGGCTGATGGCCAATGCAAATTAGTGGTGAATGAGCAGCATGTGGAAGCATTCTGTGCAGATTGCCATATTAGGGGGAAAAAAAAAGATGGAAGATTCTGCCAGAGCTTAATGTGTACAGCTGTATCCAAGATCACTTCTGATCCTCTCTTGTGAAATGAGACCTAAAACCGCCTTTTTTCTTAGACTTGCTTCTGATTTAAAATTGTTTGACAAAGAGAAAATGAAACAATTTGGATATAACTGAGTTGATAAAATATGCCTTTACACACTCTTTCCTCCATAGTGCCATGAAGATTAAATACATTATGTGCATTCTCCTTTCATTTAATGATTCTAGTCTATGGATCTTTTGGACAAATGGCTTTTTCTGCCAATCTGTTCTGGAGTTTCCATGTTACCTCCATTTAAAGACTTGGGGTCTCAATTATCCACGCCACCCCACTCACCCCCCCCCCCCAAAAAAAATAAAAAACAAAGAAAAGGAAAGGACTTGTAGCTATAGCTATATTATATTTTGTTTGCCCTTCTGTGGTGATTCATGTTCTCGAATGTATCTGTTTTTATAGCATGGAATTTGCCTACTTCATACGTTGGGATTACTCCCTTTATGGCTCAATCTTATTGCTTTTCTTGTACTCCCCCTCCACACCATGCCCCAAAAACCATCGGCAAAGTTTTCCTTCCTCCTCTAGCTATATTGAAGGATTATTTCTCTCGTTTCGGCAGCATTGTGTTCCAGGATCTTCTTAAGACGATTTTCTCAAAGGAGCAGGGGCAACGTGATTCTTGGCATACTGTGAGAGAAAAATTGCTTTGGTTATATGGGGAAGCGCTTGCATCAGATTGCAGAAATCTTGTGCAAATGATACAGGTAAAACCTGTTTTGTCTTTCTGGAACTATTTTTTTTCCCCTTATCTTGCAAACTAGCAGAGTAATGGGAAGGTGAAATGTCTTGCCTTCACAAGGTTTGATAATAAAAAATTCCGGAAGACACAGAATAAATCTATATATAGAACTGGACTACAGATGCTGGGCTTCTTCTTCCTGCAATATTTCTGTTCATTTTCCACTGGAAAGTCAGGAGACGGTCATTAGTTTAAGTTAAATATGCATTTCCACAAGTCAAGACACATGTGGAGAGATAAATATTTCTGAAACCAAATTTATTCTTGAAGAATTGTTGCAGGAGAGACCTATACAAGCTTTTTAGAATCTAAGCTTGCTTCTAAAATCATAGATCCTGGGCTTGTTAACATCTGGCGTAAAGCCGCCATGCTCTTATTCATACGCTACTAGAAGCCATGGATAGGGTCATTAGCAGGACTCTCATGGGGTCTCTTCCTACATCATCAGAGCTGATATGTAAGTGCTTTTTAGAATCTAAGCTTGCTTCTAAAATCATAGATCCTGGGCTAGTTAACATCTGGCGTGAAGCCGCCATGCTCTTATTCATACGCTACTAGAAGCCATGGATAGGGTCATTAGCAGGACTCTCATGGGGTCTCTTCCTACATCATCAGAGCTGATATGTAAGTGGTTTTTTTAAGGTACACATTTAAGCTGGTCAAAACATGAGCAGTGTAAACCAGTCATATCCAGTATGGAATTGATTCCAGCAGAGTCTATTTTATTTGGAGGCTACAGTTTGATGCCATTGCAGTAATGATGTCAGTGTGATATGTAATTGAATTTTACAGGATAAGCAGCTCTAAGTTATGTGAAGATGTTCTTGTGATGTGTTGTGTAACAACTGTGGGTCCAAAATTACTCAAACATTCAATTATTCAAAAGCTCGCAGACACAGCTCAATTCAAGTGGAGGAATACCTGGATAGAACTCAGATTAGATCTCTTCTACCAGACCAACACTCCTCCAATCACTCGCCAGTGAGTCTCTTTCTCCTTTCTGAGGCAGCTCACTTCATAACAAACTCTCTACCTACCTCCATTTACCCCCTCACTGCTTATTTATATAGTGCTCAAGAGAATTACTAAACTACCCTTCCGCAGAATGAAAATAGGAAAAAAGTACAACAAAACCACACCTGCTGCATGTACACCACACCAGTGCACACACTACACCACTGCCACCACATCACTAACTACGCACAAGTAACACCCCATATCACAACACTCAACATAAAGTCCCCTTTGCTGCTGGGTAGTAAGTTTTCTTGTTTTTCTTTTTTTGTTTATGGAGCATACAGTGATCTCTTGAGAAAATCTCTTTGGAGTGATTTACTGGGACTCAAGAGTGCTATCTATGAATCTTGGTAGATCTTGGGAGATGCATTGTCATCTTTTCCTTGAGTGTGCTTTTGTGCATGAAGTATGGAGTAGGTTGAAGGAGATGAGGCTGAATAGTATAGTGGTGCCTTCCCAAGCAATGGGTATTCTCGATGTCTTTAGCTTGCTGGGTCTCAGGCTGACTTCTTCTTGGATACTATTACTTGGTTTTGTTATATACTATATTTGGGAAGAACGGAATGCAAAAATAAGATTAGGTCTTAGTTCTCCTTTGCCTGTGGATGTAACCCACACAATTCATTTTTGTTTTTATGCTACTGATAGTCATTGTTGGCTGTTTGCTCCATTGGTGTTTCTTGCCAAGATTTCGATATAATCACCGTTTGTTTTTGTTTGGTGATTAGCTCAAAATTTTAGGATTCTTGTGGAGTTTCTCTTTTGTATAGTGGGCTATTGCCCCTTCCTTTTGTATACTTTTTATTTAATGAAAAATCTGACATTACACCCATAAAAAAGAATACTTTATTTGACCCATGTGTCATATAAGTGAACTCTGTGCACAGAAATTCATGTGGGAAATTCTCGATCCTACCTCTAGATGTCTAGTGGCATCTCTTCCAAACTCAGCAAAATCTTTCAGCTAATAACCTGACACTGTTCCAATCATGTGGACAATAGATCTAAACTTTTCTGTTGGAGAAGAATTTGTGAACCTATTTGTAAGCATTTTGCTTCTGCCAGCTTAGATATGTACATGTGGCGAAAGCAAGTTACCATTTGACCAACACTAATAAGAAGGTTAGATTCCGTTAGAAGCCTGTGCACTATTGGATCCCAGTTCGAGATACCAGCTCAACAGCACACTTCACCAGCTAGTTGGCACCATCCCTGATTGCTGATTGGAGCATCTGCACTGAGAAAATAGTACTGGTGCATAATAACATCATATAACCTTAACCTGTTCAGGCATTCAGGTTCAAGATGGATCAAACTTTGCATAAGTTTTTATGATAGATTTAGATCTACATCCAACCTGTATAAGAGCTTAGACTTGTAGATGTGGCGAACTAAGTCCCATCTTGTGGAAATAATTTTTTTGGTTGATTCCGTAATTGTATGATAGGAAACCAAGTAGATTTCAATTAGATACTCATGTACAAGATGTTGAAGAATGGGTAATAGAGCTCCTAGGTTGGTTAGCTTGATGCACCCCTAAATATAAACTACATACAAAAGTTGCAGATCGGGTGCTGTTAAGTACATAAGGTGAATCCCTTTCAGCCTAAAGTGATTCTAATAAAATACAGAAGGCTTCTGATAGTAGTACTCATGTCTAGGTTGATAATGCAAGGAATAGAATTTAGGACCTCTTACTTTGTGCTTAATCCTCAACTAACTGGTTGAAAAGTTTAAGCTTGTAGTGGTTATTATTACTATTATTATTTATTTTGGATTAGTGAGATTATTATTTTTATGTTTCAACAATATGGGACTGTCATCTGAATTGACCTCCCAAAAAAACACTTTTTTGACTTTTTTTTTCCCTCTATATAAGTAGAAACTGGTACAAAAAGGAGGAGCACATGCAAAACCTGTTGAATCCAACTAGATATTAGAGGATAGAAAAAGATATCTCGGTTGATAACAGCCATAAAGCTCTCAAGGTGCTCCTAAACAAGGAAAAAGACAAGCTGTTAAAGAATAAAGGAAGCAAATATACAAATTTACAAAAGACAAGAAAGGATGGTCCGAAGCATAGACTCATCAGAGTGAGCATTATCACCAACCTGGTGACAATTCCTCCCTTTCCATAAGTAATGACAGACCACAGCAAGAGCAATCATGCATTGCCCACCTAATGAACTGCCCTTATTTGAGAAGAAATCTGACAGAAATATATGACTGTTGAAGAGTAATAAAATTAAGATTTTCTGTGTTCCCAAGTATTAAAATTATTTTATTTGATGGTCTTATTTCAGTATCCTTTTCTTGTTGATTATTAGTTTTAGGAGTATTTCCTTAACAAATTCTGTTTTTTGATATGTATCCTTTGAAGATAGAATGGTGTAATAGTGTAAGGATATAAAACTTGTTCATGGACCTGGATGTAAGAATGCAGGGTATAAGACGTCAATTTCAAAGTGGTACAGTTTCACATAATTAAATTGGAGAATATCTGCATACCTATTTCTCTCACTAACTTCAGTTGTGTGAGTGGCACACCTGACATTTTGTTCTTTTATGGTGTGCACAACTTATTTCATGCATCCCAATCGGTACTTGCATGATTTGGTCATTGAAATATTAAGGAGTGTGTGCATGTTGAATGGAGAAATTGACAATTTGTTTGAGGTTTGTGAGGCAGGGGCTTGAATGTATGTAAGGCATGCTGCAGATTCTCACATAAGTGTTCTCACAAATTATTTACAGAATTATAGGTATTTAATGGACAATGAGGTCAAAAAGCTCTGTTTGAGCTACCATAAGACTTGTCTTCCAGATCTTCAATTGAGGAGAGGAAAATGGGGGAGCTTTGTCACCCCATGCTAACAAGCTTGTTAAGGAAAGGAAGTCTAAGGATAAGTTGAGTGGAAAAAAGAAGGAAGCAGGGTTTGGGTCCCTGCAGGGGGTCAGAACTGGTTAGTGGTTATTTGTTCCCTTGCAAATACCGTGATGATCTTGTTTGGAAGATTAGAGGCCTCAATGATCCCCTTGGGGCAGAAAAATTGGAAATTGTTTAGAGCTTTTAATGTATGTTTGGTTGGACTTGTGGAAACAAAAGTGAGAAGGGAGCAAGTATCTAAGGTATGGAGTCTCGTCCAACCTAACTGGTATCTTTTTGTGGAGCCCAAGGGAAGGATTTGGGTAGGTTAGGATTACAGGATTTGGAGAGTTAGGGCAGTCTTTCAAAGTACATTGCCTTTTTCTTTCAAGTTTACCGGTCTTCTTTCTCTATTTTGCCCTAGTGTGTGCGAAAGGATCTAACTAGTAGACGTAAGAAGTTCTTTAGAATAGGAGTGATGGATGAAGAGCTAGGGTGAAACTAGCATGGGATCAAGCATGCTGTCCAAAAGCTGAGGGTGGCTAGGCATCACTGACCTTTTTGTTTGGAACAAGGTAGCTCAGGTCAAGCGTATTTGGAAGTTATGCAGTGTCTATGATGGTGAGCTTTGGGCGAGGTGGGTTTGTTCAATCTTTTCTAAAGGCAAGAATTTTCGGATAGTCAAGGCCCCTTTATATTGTTCTTGAGTGTGGCAAAAACTTCTTCATCTAGAACCATTGGTGAAGCCTCTTTTTGGTTGGGAGATAGAGTGGCAACCTTATCCCTCTCTGGTGCAGCTCTCGAAATCCTATGGGTCCTTTTTTTTGGTGAATTCTGGATTACCCAATATGTGGGGCTTTGTTGAGCAATTGGAAGTGATGGATGGGATTGGCTGCAAGGTGCTTTCTGGGAGAAAGTTGTGACTGGGTGTCCTTTTTTCCAACATGATAATATCATATGGAAGCCTGATCCAAATGCAGATTTTTTTTATTAAGCTGGCTGGGTCCAAACCAACAGTTTCATATGTTAATTGGGTTTGGTTCAAGAAGCAAGTACCTTGGTTGCATTCATAAGTTGGCTGGACTTGCACAACAGACTCCTTACAATGGATAAGTTACTTCTTTTGGGGGGTTTAATATCCTTAAACGTTTATTTTCTGTGCACTTCTAGTACTGAGGAAATCTCTCGTCTAAGGCCTTGGATGCCTGATGAGTTTTTGAATTGGATAGATGCTACTTTGAGTTCAGTGGTTCAAGGAATGCACTCCAACAACAACGGAAGTTAGCTTTCTCTGTCTCCATTTACTATACATGGGGGGAGAGGAATGAGTGTGGGGTTGGTGGTCTGTACACTCAACTCCAGGGCCTTGTTAGAAGAATTCTTCTGTTCCCTTTTGTTGCTTGTAATCTGCACTTCTATGATGCATGTGCTCTTATCCTTTTTGTGTTTTCTTCTCCTCTTGTACATATTACCTTTGATATTAATATCAATTACTAAGACACCCCCCAAGAAAAAAACCTCATAGTTTCCTGCAGTGAAATGCCAGTCCTATTGTATTAAGCTTTTTTTTTTTTTCTTTTTTGGGGGCAGAGTTGGGGGGGGGGGGGGGGTGTTAGGGGGTGGTGTATGTGAGTAGTGAGTTGTATTTTTGTTGCCGGAATACAGGCCGCGTTGCTGATTTTTAGGTTCTATGCAGGTTATTCAAGATGAACTCCTTTCTGAAGAGATTGAGAAATACAAAGCTCTTGATAGCAAGCCTATTCCACCCCCTCTCAATCGATTTCTGAGTTATCTCTCAGAATCAGAAGAATATATGGATTCAAATGCCAATAATAAACTCTTGAAGATGGCTATTGGTGCTTGCATGATGGACATGTATCATTATGCCCGAGTTTGTGGATTCCATGTACTTGAATGTGTGATGGATGCTGCTTTATCTGCTGTGAAGAGGGGAGTACTTGAAGAAGCTAGCAATGTATGTGCCCAGTTTATCTTTATCTAAATATGTGAGTACAAAATTATAGCATCTTTGCCTGATAATTAGCAGTCCAGTGTGCTCTTTCAAATGCAGACCAATAATTATTGGTTTCTTATATGTCACAGATTCTTGTTTTGTTTCCTCGTCTTCAACCATTAGTTGCTGCTATGGGTTGGGATCTTTTGCCTGGTAATACGCAAGCTCGCAGAAGATTGATGCAGCTACTATGGACAAGTAAGTCACAAGTACTCCGACTGGAAGAATCATCTCTTTATGGCAATAAATCTGATGAGGTAACTCCAATTTTCTAGACTATCATTCTGTTAACATTTTCTCATCTTATCTATTGTTAGGACTAGTTTTTAGTTTAGAGGCATTATAAAGTAGACCCAGAGAGTTTATTTTGGGATTTGGGAACATTGCAAGTATAGCTAATGGATGAAACATATTGGGCTTATCTAGAAAACAATTTTGAAGTAGATATAATCCCACGGGATGATATAATATCATATTGGCAGTCATTTTTTACCATCTTGGCTTTTTTGGTAATGTCTTTTACCATATTGTTGTTATGAAAGAAAAAGGATAGAATAGAGAAAAGAAATCATTTCATCCCAGGTAATGACTGGGGTTGTTGCAGTTCATCTCGGCATGTATCATCGTGTTGTTATATACTTTGGCTCCTCTGTCTCTAATTTTAAAAATGCCACATTGCTATTTGAGGGTATCTCCTGAATTAGGTTCATCCCATCTTTGGTTTAGTGTTCTTTGTGGATTGTTCTCGCACATGGTGAATTCGCTATATTAATTGGTTTTGAGTTGTGGATTTGCCTTATCGAAGGGGTTTTCTCGGTTCGATCACATCCTGGTCTATGATATTGGTCTAGTTGACTGTTTTTTGGTGTTGTTAGTTTAACAAGTCTTAATTGCCTTAGTTGTTCTTACGAAAAATTTTCATTAAAAATTCTGATAATGTACACTTTCTTTTGATCAAATGTTCACTTACACTTGATGTTTATAAGAATATTTCTGGGTAAAAGGAAATAGAATGAAAGTGGAATGAGGCCATTTACTACTACAAAAGTGCTTTCACCTCAATAACCCCCCAAAAAATAAAGTGATTTGCCTGTCTGGTTGCTGATTCTGGCTGCAAAGATTCAGCATAAAAAACAGTCAACAAATAAATTTCATGCTTTCTGACACACTATTTCTTTCTCTGCCGTTCACTTCACATGAACAGAGAGGTGCAGCCTTCCAAAAATTTTAGTTCTGCATTGTTGATTCGTCTCTCATGAACTTAGATAGGATGAAATCTGTCTATCAGATGTTGACGAAAATGTATATTCATTCATCTGTTGTTTTCTGATGCTGATGTGGGTGCCAAAGGGACAAATTCTTCTGCATCAATACTAGCTCCATCGTGATTGTTGCTATTTGTTGATGTTGGTTCTTGTCCTGTCAATGATTTTGTTATAAGGAAGAAAGGTTTACTCTAATGACTAGTTGTATGTTGATTTTGACCCTTGTCTGTATCCTCATAATCTTGTTGCCATCCATTGATTGTGACTTTATGTTTCGATCATAATCTGGTCATGGGAATAATATTATGACAAGCTGAGAACATGAAATGTTAATTTATAGTTTTACTTTAATGGATGTCAATAATAATTTTGGTAAGTAATTTAGTGGGTGTGATACTAGATTAATGCCATGCATACAAAAAATGCACAAGAATGTTGGCTATGGATTTCCCCTATGCGTCATCTATATATAAAAATGAGAGTGGGCATAATCCTACACCAAAATAAAATTTTTGTCTCTTTCCTTTTAGTTTCTCAATTTCAACATAGATGATATGGAAAAAGTTACTAATCTCTGTTGACCTTGCCCTTTCCCCATGCTCTGCAGATTTCATGCGTGGAACATCTTTGTGATTCTTTATGTTATCAGCTCGATCTTGCCTCCTTTGTTTCATGTGTGAACTCTGGTCGATCATGGAACTCGAAATTATCGTTACTCTTGTCAGGGAGTGGAGAATGTGCACCTGAAGATGGCCACATGAACTCTTTTGTTGAAAATTTTGTTCTTGAAAGGCTTTCTGTTCAAAGTCCCATTCGGGTAATCTTTTAGAGCTGGGTTTACTATTGTTGTTATCATGATCGATCTAAGATGCATTTTTTCCCCCGATTAGATGAGCAACAGCACCTTTTTTTTTTTGTTTGTTGTTTCTTCTTGTATATTCATTAAGTTTCGTTTGCTTGACTGAACTTTAATGGTGTATCTAATAATTTGTAATCTGATGAGTTCAGATTGCCTTTTCTTTTCCCCAAAAGATCTTGTAGAAGCTGGTCACATCATCACCTGCAAGATGCTGATAAATTGCATTTTATATATGCTTACTATATGGTTGTGGAAGTGGTGCTGATTTGTCTCTGCAGGTTCTTTTTGATGTAGTTCCAGGTATAAAGTTTCGAGATGCTATTGAACTGATTAGCATGCAGCCAATTGCTTCAAATGCAGCTGCGTGGAAGAGGTGCGCAACAAATTTTCATGTGTCTTTTTCTGCAAACAATCTTCTGATTTCAAGCTGTAGAAGTTATAATCTAGTAGCCTAAAAGTTGATAACATGGTTTTAATATCTTCAATTATATATATAAAGCTATTTCAAAGATTCTAGCTGAGAGGATCAAATCCCTATTGCCATCGCTGGTGGGAAATGAACAAACGGCCATCATAAAGGTAGGTGAATAATTGATAACATATTAGTGGCTCAAGAACTTCATGGTTACCACTAGTCAACTAAGGGTCCTAGATGTGCTTCGAAGATAGAAATTATGAAAGTTTATGGCCATATAAGTTGGAATTTTATGAGAGAACTGCTGGTGGCGCTTAATTTTCCTATTCAATATGTGAATCGGGTGATAGGATGCATAACAAGACCTAAATTTTTAATAAACATAAATGGTGAACTAGTGGGTCCTTTTCCAAATCTCAAGAGGACTTTGCTAAGGGGACCCGCTATCTCCATACCTTTTTGTCTTGGTGATGGAAATCTTCTTGTCTTTTAAAGAGAAAGCTAGAAATGGAAATTTGAAGCCATTGGAGATGTAAAAAAGAAAAGTTGATGCACATGTTTTCTAGACAATCTACTTGTGTTTGCAAAGGCTGAAAAGAATTCTCTAGGAGCTATTGAAGAGATCCTAAATGAGCTTAAAACGCTTTTGGGGCTGGATGCAAATCAGGGCAAAGGCCTATTGTTTGTAAATGGAACCTCTCAACAGTTGGGAAAGGAACTGCTCACCTATTGGGATTAACCAAGAGCACCTTTCCTTTCAATTACCTTGGAGTTCCTCTAATGTCTTCAAAGTTAAATGGATATCTATGCAACGACTTATTCAATAAAGTTGCTAGTAGAATATGCCATTGGTCCAGCAAATCTCTTTCCTACTTGAGTAGGCTCTGACTTATATAAAGAGCATTTTATTTTCACTCCAAGTGTACTGGGCATCCATTTTTGTTCTACCAAAACAGATCCTCGAGGAACTCACAACAAATTTGAGAGATTCTTATGGAATGGTAACAATGAAGACAAAGCTAAAGCTAAAGTAAGTTGGGAGGATGTTTTAGACCTAAGGAGGAAAGGGGGCTTGGGGTTATAGATATCTTTGCTTGGAACCAAATAGCTTTACTTAAACACAAATGGCATTTATGCAATGGTGATCTTGATGCCCTTTTGGCCTAGCTGGGTAAGATTGGAGTTGTTAAAAGAAAGAAATTTTTGGTGTATTAGACCTCCAAATGAAGCTTCTTGTATTTGGAGAAAGATTTTGCAAGCAAGACCCCTTGCTAGATCTCTTCTCAAATGGGAAGCAGGTAATTGTATGAAGATTCAATTTTGGTATGATGATTGGCACACAAAAGGACCCTTAGTTGAATGGTTGGGAGAATGATGCATTCACAATAGAGGTTGGCCAAAGAGACGTGCTTGTGCTCAATCATAAATGGAGATAGATGGGTGTGGCCAAATGGAGAAATCTGGAACTTGATAAAGATCAATCTGGGGAATTTCCTTCTCCTGCAATCCATAAAAGAAGACTTTATGGTGTGGCAGCAGCACCTACCAAAAGTTCTGTCAATTTGTACAGGATATAAAATTTTGAAAGGCAGCAGGCAAAAGGTACCATGGTGCAACCTGGCATGGTTCAAGTCACAAGTACCAAGACATGGTTTCTTTACATGGCTAATTGCCAGACAAAGGTTATATACTACGGATAAATTAAAAAATTGGGGTGTGATTAACTCCAACACGGGCTACCTTTGTAATGTGGGTGAAGAAGACTGTAATCATCTTTTTTTTTTTCTTTTTTTTTTTCAGTGTGCATATGCCAAGGAACTTTGGATATGAGATATGAGTTCAAAATCTGTATGAATGGCCAAGCAGATCCAGGATTATAACATCCAACCATAGCTCGTTTTTTCAGAGCGCAGTCTCAACTATGAGAATCCTGTGGAAGAGAGTTGCTTCAGCACTTTTATATCACTTATGGAAAGAAAGGAACCACAGGAGAGTTGGGAAGCATCCTTGTGATTCAAATGTCATTGTTAGAAGAATTTCACGGTGTATTAAATCCCTCTTTTAGATTGTTCAGACCCCTAAGTTAAATGTTAGTTTCTTTGGTTTAGAGTGCCTATTTTCTTATGGGCACAGAGCTATGTTAAGGGCTGGTATAGCCTTTTTGAGAGATAGGATAGCAGTTTTCTCCTTGTGCAGGGGTGGTACCCTTCATCTATATTATTTTAATGAAAATCCAACAAGATTCTCAATTTCACCTAATAAAACTTGTTATGTTGGGAAAACCCTCAATGGTTCGACTTATTGACTAGACTTCATAAGTCATGATAGATTTACTGGTTCTGATTTCATTTTGCCCCTGTTACATATAGTGAATAATAAGTTCATCCAAATGCTGTATAGGAGTTTTGGATGATGCACTATCTTGAGTTTTTAATTGATGTGCCAAGAATTTTGAGCTACAGGCTCCTCTAGAGTCTGCTTTTTTGTGATATTGTACAGCAGACTATATTTTGTCTCTCTGTTATATGAAATCTGAACTTGTCCAAAAAAACTTTGTCAAAATGCAGTTCAGTTTGTTATGGTGAAACTTATTAATGTCCCATACTTGGTCAGCAGTTGGTATGGCATTTACCACATTTGTTGTTTAATAAAAGTTAATCATCCTGTAAAAAATACTGTAGTCTCTCTCTCTCTTTCTCTTTTTGTGCTGTTTGGTAAGTGCATATATTCTATTGTTGATATGCTTCATAAACCTCTGTCAGGATGCAAGATATTGAACTTATGCACATAAGATATGCTTTGGAATCTGCTGTTCTTTCCATAGTATCTATGGAGAAGAGTATGCGTGAAGAAAGGGAAATCCATCAACAAGAAGCATACTATCATCTGAAAAGCCTACAAAGTCATTTTGATGCAATCAGTGATATTTCACGCAAGGTCTATCTAGCTCTAAAGATTTACTTCTTAGATGATCAGTTGTACAAATGACATACTGCTTGGAATTTTCTAATCTGTTATGAATTATTTCTACTGCTGGCAGATATTAGCAATGGAATCTTACTTATCTTTGAAAGCAAAAGTAGATTCATAGCCTCAAGATTCCAACTTTCAATTTGGTTCCTCATTTGTGAGAGACATGGCCTATTTTGTTGTTTACTTTATAAAGGCTTATATAAGTCTCAAAGCACTTGTTACACCTTTGATGAGAAAGACAATTGCATGAAAAAGTGAATGGTTTTTTCTTTTTAGACCTGTTGGCATTTTCCCTCTTTTGGGGAATTTTAACAAAACTGCTTGTTGATGAAGCCTTTTTTAATCTAGCTCTGTTTTGTATTTTTATTCTTCTATAACAGTTGTCCATTTGTTGCTGCAGATATATTTGGTCAACGTGATAATTTCACTTTTACATATGGATGATCTCTCTATGAATTTGACTCATTGTACCTCATCAGAAAGCTATCCTATGTCACCTGATTCTGGTAGATGGGACCTTGCTGACATGACTAATGGTGGAGGAAATAAGATGGTTGTAGCATTCATTACACTTCTACTTGATATATTACGGCACAACCTTCCATCCTCTGTATTGGGTAAAGAGCATGCTCTAATTGGTAACATAAGTGATGGCGCAAGACAGGCTTTAGAGTGGAGAATCTCCTTATCCAGACATTTTGTTGAAGAATGGGAATGGCGGCTGTCAATTTTGCAGCGTCTTCTACCATTATATGAACGCCAATGGAAATGGAAGGAGGCACTGACTATCCTACGTGCAGCCCCATCAAAGCTACTTAACCTGTAAGTGGATTCATCCTTCTTTCTTAGGAAGATTAATTTGTATTTAGTCCTCATTCATGAAGCTGAGCTATTTCTTAGAAAATCCTTTCATTTCTTAAGAATTAGTTGGTGTGAGTAGGGGATTACATAGAATCATATTGATTTTTCTTTTCAAATGAAGGAAGCCATCTATTATAATATCTAGTTGGATAGAAATATGTTTTCCTCTTTTACTATGAATTGGTGAGGTGTGGGATACTATTCACCGAACGGACAACAAGTAGAAACTAGTTAGTGAGAATTGAAGTGGCTAGAAAGACCTATGAAAATGACTAGTTAGTGAGATAAGCTATAGCTGAGTTTGCAAAGTTCGATATGAGGGAAGGTTGGAGGTTGGCATCATATGGCTTGTCCTCAAGATATGGCTCTCTAAAGACAAGGAGAGTTATTTACCCAAAAAAAGACGAGGAGAGTTAGATTGATATGGGTCGGCCAATTAAGATGTATCAAAGGAAAAAGGGGAGAGAAAAGGAAGGGGTAACAAGGGGAAAAGAAGGGGGCGACAGGGCCTAATTCGGATTAATTAGTGGAAGAGGGGTTGAGGTGGAAAGGGAGAGCTGAGCTGGAATGAGAGGCACGTGATGGAGAGAGAACAAGGACCTGTGGCAGGACGTGGAAGGGAAATAGCAAGGGGGGGACCAATAAAAGAATCATATATATAAATAGTTGGTTAGAGGAGGTGGGGGGAACATACACACATCATTACAGTTGGTTAGAGGAGTGAGGGAAAGGTGGGTAGGCGGAACCAACAGTGCAGCTATCGGAGTGAGATAGAGCTGTTCTTTTTTTGCTTTTGTCCTATAATTGTAAGAGACTTAGTTTGTAATCTCAAATATAGAAGGATCACTACAGTAATATTTCATATTCTAATTGAGAGGACGTAACAAATTGGTTTCGTTGCCGGGAAACGAAGACGCCAGTCACGACTTTCACCACTGAGGAATGACACGAATGGCCAACCGAGTGGAGCTATTGGAAAGGAACGTCGAAGGGATACATCTAGAGGTCACGAACGTGCAGTAGTAGCTGGGAGCAATCGAGGAGGAACAGAAACACCTGGGGGGAGAACTTACCACCATACATAGTAAGATGGATCGCATACATAGTAAGATGGATGGAAGATCTATGGCACTAGAAAGAGGCAGGTGGGCAATCGGGAAGTAGCTCAACCATGACCAAGGACCGGGGCAAGCAAGTGGCGGATCCACATCCCATGGACAACCATTTAGGGGTACCCATTGGAAGTGAATTAAGAATAGAGGTGGACGAGGAGTTTCGCTCCAACGCCTCACGCCTCATACTGCCAGTATTTGATGGGGACGTTCCTTCCAACTGGATCTTGATGGCTGAGCAGTACTTCTCCGCACAACAAACGAGGGAGGATAGGAAGGTAGTGTTAGCTGCCATGTGCATGGGGGGACGGTGCAACCATTGGTTCCGGATGTTGCAGCAAAGAGAGGTGGATCTGACCTGGCCACGTTTGAAGGAGGAGATTATGAAAAGGTATGGGGGTTGGTTGGCATCTAACCTTTTCAAAAGTCTATCCCAATTAAGATAAGGAGGCACGGTTCAGCAATATATTGAGGATTTTGAGTCACTTATATCCCATGCGCTAGCAATGCCTGAAATGCAATTATTGGGGTATTTTCTAGGAGGATTGCGAGACCCAATACAAAGGCGGGTGGATACTTTTGCCCCCGTAACTTTGGAACGAGCCATGGATTTGGCAGTTAAGATTGAAAGGGAATTTGATTGTGGCATTTTCCTGACTCTAGAATAGGGCAATGGAGGTCGGACTAACCTTCGACCAGCAGTACCACGGCTCACTATCTACAGCGAGGGAACAATAGCAACTCAGGAATCATTGCCTCTCCAGTAGCACTGCGGGGCGCCAAGGCCCCTATGAATGAGGAGACCCGTATGGTTCCTAGAGAGGGAACTATCCTTCCGAGGAGGCACGACAATTCCCTAGCAGGTGGGGTGACCTCGAGCCTCTGACATGGAGGAGTTAAGGATGGGATCAGAAGAGTTCCGGGCCAACGTCAATTGTCCCATGTTGAATTCCTGGACAAGAAGGCGAAAGGGTTGTGTTTCAAATGTGATCAACCTTTCAACCCCGGATATCGCTGTCCTAATAAAACGTTCCAGCTATTGAATCTGGAAGAAGAGAGTCCTGAAGATGAGGTATGGGAAAAGGGGGAGCAGGCCGATGTTCAAACATCCTTGTCATTGTCATTGTTGGCAATGTAAGGTTTTAATGAACCACATACAATGAAAATACAAGGTATGTTGGATTCGTTCCCTATTGTGATCCTGGTAGACAGTGGTGCTAGCCACAACTTTGTATCCATGGAATGGATCTTACAACAGGGATTGCTACTATCGGATGATCATCCCTTCAAGGTGACCTTGGGAGATGGGAGATCAATGGAGTCTCGTGGGTTCTGTTCCAACTTGAAGCTCCAAGTGGGACAATACTGCACAAGTGTGGATTGTTATGTGATGGAATTGAAGGGGGTAGACTTGATTCTTGGGATAGCTTGGCTAAAAACCTTAGGGGAAGTAAAGGTGAATTGGGCCAAAATGACGATCAAGGTTACTCAAGGCATGGAAGAGTACTTGCTATGTGGAGATCCTACACTGTGCCGCTTTCCCATTTCCTACAAATTCTTACAGAAGCTGGGTGACATGGAGGTGTGTAAGGTACTGTGGGTGATGGCAGCATCATCACGAGAGGAGGAAAACACTCAGGAGACGTGTAGAGGGGTTGTTGTCGAAATATAGGGACATATTTGAATTTCCACAAGGTCTATCCCCCATATGCTACATTAATCATCACATTCCATTGATAGAAGGGAAGGGACCCATATCTGTAAGACCTTATCGATATGCATTTGTACAGAAGAATGAGATAGAGAAACTAGTGCGAGATATGATAGAGGTAGAGATTATCCGTTCAAGTACTAGTTCGTTTTCTAGCCCGGTGATTCTAGTAAAAAAGAAGGATGGGTCATGGAGGTTTTGTGTGGATTATAGGGCCCTCATTGAGGTGACGGTGGCTGATAAGTACCCTATACCTGTGATTGACGAGCTGTTGGATGAGCTATATGGAGCAAGTGTATTTTCCCGGATTGATCTTCGATTTGGATACCACCAGATACGCTGAGGAGGATATTCACAAAACGGCCTTCCGCACCCATCAAGGCCACTACGAATTCTTGGTTATGCCTTTCGGTCTGACTAACGCCCCGGCCACTTTCCAAGCTATGATGAATGAAATTTTTCGACCGTACTTAAGGCAATTTGTCCTGGTGTTCTTTGATGACATCTTGGTATATAGTGGGAGCTGGGACTCACATGTGCAGCACTTGGAGCAAGTCTTTTGTGTTCTAAGGCAACAACAATTTTTCGCTAATCGAAAAAAGTGCATATTTGGGCAGGCTAAGGTGGAGTACTTGGGACATATCATATCTAAGGAAGGAGTAGCGATGGATCCCGCCAAGATAAGATCCATAGAAGAATGGCCCCAACCAACCACTCTTAGGGGACTTCGTTGGTTCCTTGGACTATCGGGGTACTATCGCAAGTTCATCAAGGATTATGGCAAAATAGCTAGGCCGCTCACAGATTTGCTCAGAAAAGATGGATTCAGTTGGTTCGAGCAGGCCACCATGGCATTCAAGGAACTAAAGGCAGCTCTGGTAACAGCTCCAGTACTAGCAGTGCCGGATGTCTCTAGCACATTCATTGTAGAGTGTGATGCATCAGGGAGGGGACTAGGAGCGGTGCTGCAACAAAACAACAGACCAATTGCTTATTTTAGCAAGGCATTGGCAGATAGGACTTTAGCCAAATCCACCTATGAAAAAGAGCTGATGGCTTTGGTGCTTGCAATCCAACATTGGAGGCCTTATTTGCTGGGCAAAAGATTTGTAGTCCGCACAGATCAGAAGAGTTTAAAACATCTGTTGCAGCGGCGGATCATGACCCCTGATCAATAGAATTGGCCTCCTAAGCTACTGGGGTATGATTTTGAGGTGCAATATCGCAAGGGAGAAGAAAATAAAGTGGCCGATGCTCTCTCAAGGAAGTTTGATGAGGTTCAACTGCTGCAAATATCCGGGCCAGTATGGACGGATTTGTCAAGCATTAAAGGGGACGTGGAGGCCGATCCGGTACTGGCGGAGAAGATTCAGTTGCTGCGGAGAGGGGGAGTCAGCTGGTAGGGGATTCCATCTGGAGCAAGACATGCTATACCATCATGGAAGACTAGTTGTGCCAGCAAAATCTAAGTGGCCCATGGTGTTTCTACATGAGTTTCACTCTTCCCCCATTGGGGGGCATGCAGGGTTTCTCAAAACATATAGGAGGATAGTAGCGAGTGTGTACTGGATTGGAATTAAGAAGGATGTAATGGGCTTTGTAGCAGCGTGTGCGGTGTGCTAACGTAAAAAATATCAAGCATTGGCACCAGGTGGCTTGTTATGTCCTCTGCCCATACCCCAAGCCATTTGGGAGGATATTTCCATGGATTTCGTAGGGGGGCTGCCAAAGTCAAGAGGGTTTAATGTAATTTTGGTTGTGGTTGATCGACTTTCCAAATACGGACACTTCATCCCTGTTAAGCACCCTTACACAGCCAAAGGAGTAGCTGAGATATTCGTTAGAGAAGTCGTGCGTCTGCATGGCTATCCAAAGACGATTGTGAGTGACCGGGATCCCACCTTCTTGAGCCATTTCTGGACAGAGCTCTTTAAGTTGCAGGGAATACTCTTGCATTATAGCACCGCATACCATTCGGAGACGGATGGGCAAACAGAGGTATTGAATTGCTGCTTAGAAGGATACCTCCATTGCTTCGTGAGTCATCAACCAACACAGTGGAAATTATGGCCTCCTTGGGCGGAATACCACTACAACACCGCGTACCATACTGCTTCTAAAATGTCACCATTTGAAGTAGTGTATGGCAGACGTCCTCCAGTTTTGCCATCATTTGTTGATAAGGAAATCAGGAACCCGGAGCTGCGGCAAGCAATGAGAGACAGAGACACCCTTTTGCAACAGTTAAGGGACAATTTAGTTCATGCACAATCGATCTATTGCAAGATGCCAATAAGCATAGACGACAGGTGGATTTCCATATTGGCGATTGGGTATTCTTGAAGCGCCGTGTAGCCTATAGACCCCAGCTCAAAAGCTCCACCTCCAAACTGACTCCAAGGTTCTATGGCCCATTCAAAATTGTGGAACGCATTGGACAAGTGGCTTATAAGCTGGACCTGCCAGCTAGGTGTCGTGTACATCCGGTTTTCCATGTCTCCCTACTAAAGAAGGCTGTGGGAACCTTCTCTACAACAATAGAACTTCCACCTGACTTAGTCGAGGACACTCCAACGCTCCTACATCTGCCCGTAGCCATCCTAGGAAGACGTTTTAGATACGAAGGATCGATGGCCACCCCAAGTTCTGATACAATGGCAAGATCAAGAGCTTGAGCATACTTCATGGATGGATAGCTCAGAATTCACATCCCTCTTTCCTGATTTCATCCTTGAGGACAAGGATAGTTTGGCGGGGGAGGCAGTTGATATGGGCTGGCCAATTAAGATGTATTAGAGGAAAAAGGGGAGAGAAAAGGGAGGGATAACAGGGGGAAAAGAAGGGGACGACGGGGCCCAATTCGGATTAATTAGTGGAAGAGGGGCTGAGGTGGAAAGGAAGAGCTGAGCTGGAATGAGAGGCACGTGATGGAGAGAGAACAGGGACCCGTGGCAGGACGTGGAAGGGAAATAGCAAGGGGGGGACCAATAAAAGAATCATATATATAAATAGTTGGTTAGAGGAGGTGGGGGGAATATACACACATCATTACAGTTGGTTAGAGGAGTGAGGGAAGGTGGGCCGGTGGAACCAGCTGTACGGCTACTGGAGTGAGAGAGAGCTGTTCTTTTTTTGCTTTAGTCCTATAATTGTAAGAGACTTAGTTTGTAATCTCAAATATAGAAGGATCACTACAGCAATATTTCATATTCTAATTGAGAGGATGTAACATAGATAGTGTTGCTTTTGTCTTTCCAAAAGGTACTCTTTTATTGATAGAATTATAGTGATGAAGTGGGCTTAGAGTTGAGTTTGCAAAGTTTGATATGAGGGAAGAGTTGAGGTTAGCATTGGATGCCTTGCCCTCAGGATCTGATTCTCTAAAAAGTTGGCTGTTAGGACCAGTTTGTTTGGAGAGCTAAGCCATTGCTGAAATTTTCCTTTGAATTAGCTTACAACTCTCTTCAACAGCAAGGCAACATAGTCAGTGGGCATCATTTTGTTTAGAACAAAAAGCTGGCACCTAGATTCTCCTTTTTTCTTTGGTTGGTTGCTCAACAAAAGCTCACAACTCTCGATAATTTGGTACTTATCAGAGTAACAATTCAGAATATCTGTTTCATGTGCAATATGGAGGTGGAATCGCATTGCCACTTATTCCTTAAATGTTCTTTTGTGAAGGAAATCTGGTGGAAGTTGGAATAGGTGCTACCTAAGTCATATATGCTGCCATCTCATGCTGTGGATATCCAGGAGCTGTTTAATTTCATGGGTCCTAGGCTGTCTTCGTTTTGGAAACTAGTTTGTGGATTTATTATCTATTATGCATGGAAAGAGAGAAATGAGAAAAGATTGGGTTCGGGTTCCCATAAAGCTGCAGATGTTACCTGCACCATTCTTTTTTTTTTTTTTTTTTGGGCGAGTAATGGCTCCCTATGATTGTATGGCTAAGATCTCGATCCTTGTACCCTTGTGTTTTTTGGGTTGGTGCATTGCTTGAGATCTTAGGTCTCTTTAGGAGCTTTGCTTTCTTGCTTTGTGTAGTGGTCTCTAGCCTTTTTTTTTTTTATTAATGAAAATCTAATATGACATTTCATTAAGGAAAAAAAAAAAAGATCTCTAAAGATAAGCAGTGGCCATTTTGACCTTAGGAGGCAGTGAGGCTTTAGACTTTATTAATATAATGATTTTAAGCCTTTCTTTATTCAGTAATCTATGGGTTTGAGGATTCATGAAGCATAAGGTTGGAGTTAAGCATGGATATCGAGACTTCTTTTGAGTTTCAGGTGACATGGGCGTTTATCAATTACCTAAAGAAGGGGGGAAATTTATCTAGTATAAGAATTTTTGTTATCAAGTTATAATTGCCCTATGCTGAAATTAGCTTTTCTTAAGAAAAGTGAGATGCAGATATAAATCTTGTCAAAAACTTAGATCTGGCATATGACATATTCGTTAGATAGGATAGGTGAGTTGTCTCTAACCCATTAGATAAGCAGACTCATGTTTTCAAAATCCTGCTAACATGGACAACCTATTAATGAACTTTAAGTAAAGTAGCTCATATATATTTAGAACCAGCATTTAGATAAATAGATATAGCTAATTCTTATCTAAAACTTTCCATCTAAATTTTATATACAGTCCTTATATTTTCCAAAAGAAATACACAAATTGCCTGATGGAGTCTCATTTGACTGCTCTTATGTTTCCTTTGGTAACAAAACGTACGCACAAAAAAAGAGAGGATAAAACTGGATGTGCTCACACAATGAATCCTGACACTTTTTGACCAAGTAAAAATAAATAAGAAAGAAGAGAATGGGTTATGACATGCTTGATAGATAAGATTGACCAGTAGCATTGTGCTTTGTGTTTGAAATGGTCTAGCTCTTCCTCCAAACTGCTAAAGAGAGTGCTCTCCAACCCCATTTCTGTTGCCTATCTTGGTTTCACTGAGACCTACCTTAGCACTAGGAGCTGTCTAGTTAAAAAGCATAAGTGCAATAGCTAGAATTATATGCCTTTAGCTTTCTGGCTGATTTTTGGTGGGGTGCTTTTCCATCCCTATTTTGTAAACAAAGTAAACATTGAATTCATCAGCCTTTTCTAATTAATCTAAGATCATGATATAGATAAAGAGAAGTACTACACTCAAGAGTTTTGCCCCTGTAAACACTAACGACCTGTTTATTTCGCTAAATGGAATAAGGTTGGAATGGAATAGCTATTATTAGGAAATATCTATTACGGCGAATTGAGATGACGCTGTTTACTTGGATGTAATGAAATATGGACTACATTGTTTACTTGAGGGAATAAGGGTGGAATAAATGATGGGGGTAGATCTACGGTTGAGATCGACGACGGGGGTAGATCTATGATCGAAGGGCTGAATAGAAGTAGCTATGATGGAGCCAGCAATGACCACGACGAGGGACGATTGAGATCGGCAATGACGGGCGGAATGGGGAGCAATGCATGAGGTCTGGCGGTAGATCCACGATGGCGAGGGACGAGCGAGGTTGCACGAGGACGATGACAATGGCTGACCACAACGAGGACGATGATGATGGCTGACCACGGCGAGGATGACGACGATGGTTGATCACAGTGAGGATGAGGACGAGGACGATGGCTGACCACAGCGAGGACGACGACGATGGTAGATGCATGACCGAGGTTGCATGAGGACCGACATTTCCACCGGCAATAGGCCAATCGACGTTCAAATCGACGATGTCGGTTGATGGCGAATATCATTGAATTGCTATTACGGAGAATGGGGAAGGGAATGGCGATTCGGGATTTTGTGGAATTGCGATTTCGTGCGAATTGCGATTCCTTGAAGTAAATAATGTAATAACCATTCCACACGTAATAGACCCATAATGGAATTCTATTACGTTAAAGTAAACGTGCCGTAAACGATTGTTACTTTAGGGCTCCCCTTGAATGCTATGCTGTGTTCGATTATACAAGGCAATGGTTGGGATTTTTACAAAACAACTTCTGGAATAGATTTACAATACCCTCAAATATAATCCCTAATTCACATGAAATTGATAAGTTCACCTGGAGTAAGGATGTATCTGGAATCTTCTCTATCAAGAGTGCTTACAAGGTATTATCTAATCACAATGGCATTATCCCTTGGGCTAGGATGATTTGGAATAAATGCTCCATGCCATGACACTCATTTATCCTATGGCTATTTTGAAAAAGGAAACTTCACACTTTAGACAAGCTCAATAGTTGGGGAGTATCTACCTTAAATCTATGTTCAAGTGGGAATGAGAACCATGATCATTTATTCTTTGAGTGCACATACTCTAAACAGGTATGGAAGGCAGTTCTGATGGAACTTAAATGCCCAATATCTTTCCTCTCATGGCAAAGTGCAACCACAGCCTCATGCGCCTAATGCCTAAAAGCAACCCTATGACTCAATTATGGAGAGTAGCACTTGTAGTAGCAATATACTGCATATGGAGAGCAAGGAACTCGACTCGGCTAGGATCATTGTTACCTTTGCCAATATCCTTAGCCAAATAGATTCTAATTTCTTTTAAGCTTCTTGTACCTTAAGTTGGTTTACACTAGTTTGCATAAAATTTGAAAAATTCTAGTTTTATGATAGAATTTTGCTGTAACCTGATACTGTGTTTAGTGGCTGTATATTCTGTAAGTGTGTTAAGCCTCTCGTTTTTCTATAAATTTTCATCACCAACATTTTACAATTAATAAGAATTCATAAGAAGATTTTGTTATAATATTACTCTCGCATAGGTTTGTGGCAGTTGCCTTGACTAAACCATTATTTATTATATACTTATTGTTAGTATAGTAAAGTGCCCAATGTCAAGAAGAAATTCTTTTGACTGTTGCCATGTTCTAAACTATCCTTGTGTTCTTGCATTGGCTTAATTTTTTATTGGGTGTGGTTATAATTAAGGATTATCTACTTTGTTTTGCAGTTGTATGCAAAGGGCAAAATATGACATTGGAGAAGAAGCAGTCCATCGATTTTCTTTGTCAGCAGAAGACAGGGCATCTTTGGAGTTAGCTGAATGGGTGGATAGCTCATTTGGAAGAGCATTGGTATGGTTCAAATTGTTCTATAAACTAGTGGCATAGATTTTTTTGTTAGATTTCAACTCTCTTTAGTGGCCCTAATTTTTGAAACTTTCTAGCGGCAGATGCATCATTATCAATTTTATTGAGGTCTTTCTTTCTACTATGAGAATGTAATGTATATATATATATATAGGGTCAAACAAATTTGTACTCTGATGTAACCCTCTGTTTTGACCATTGACAAGAAAGAAGTGAGTCATCTAGTATTTTTGGATTTACCCATGTAGTTTTATTGACTGAAAGTTTCATAAGATTAGCAATTTGCTAGCCCCATTACATTTTTATGCATTTGGTAGTTACTGCTTAATTGGTCTAATTTCAGGTGGGTAGGTAGGTTGTAGATGTTGGAATGGATATTGGATGAAAAAATCTTTGAGTTATTTGAGACTCCTTAGAAGGGTCTTGTCTTTTCAGTCAGGGTGGTTTATGAAACTCTCACCACAGATGATATAGTTTAGTGAACAAACTTTTGTGCGGGCTGAGTGTTTTTTCCTTTTATTATTTAAGCCTGTAATGGAAACCCAAAATTCCAAATTGAAGGTAAAGGCAAATGTTTCCAAGTTTTATTAAATAGATGGTATTTACAGCAAAAGGATCTTTCAGCTAATGCTAGGAAATCGTATTCAGTCAAGAGTTAACAATCTTCTTGAATGTTTATCGAAAGAAAGAAAAGAAACAAAAATGAATATTGAGTTACTTACTCTAGTTAACTTAGCTAACCTTTCTGTAATTTGTTTCCCCATTCTAAAGATTTGGGAAATCTTCACTTGAAGGTGTTGCATTATTTTAAAGTAGCCTCTGACGAGTAAAGAACCTCATTGAGTCACCTATGCAGAACCCAAGTAGTTACCTTTTCTTTCTCTCTCTTTTTTTTTGGGTGGGGGGTGGGGTTGGGGGGGTTGGTTGGTAAGACCAAGTACTCACCAGTTTGTACGTCAATGAGGTAAATATTTTGCACCCTGTGTGATCCTGGCCCTCTGAAGGCCACCAAAAGCTCCAGCTCTGCAAGTGAATTTGTGTGAACAGCTTTTTGAGCTGTACTTCTCACTATACTAGGTGCTGACTTGCTCTCATATAAAGGACTGGTACACATGTAGCTTCAGGTTTTCCATCAATCTGTGTAACCATGTAACTTTACATAACCCATGCGAAATAGCTTGAAACTCTGCTTCTGCAGTACCACGTGACATGATTAATTATTTTTTACTTCAGTAAGTTACCACATTACCCAAACTTTAGTACAGTACCTTGATTTGGATTTGCTGTTTTCAATGTCTCCAGCCTAATCTGTGTTTACAAAAGCCTTAAATACTTTTTTTTTGGGTGAATAAAAGCCTTAATACTTTGACCTTCATTTTTCTTAAATATTAACCTTTATTAGGAGTTCCTTTCAGGTATTTTAGTATGTGATGGGCTGTGTTATGATACTTAGGAGAGTGCATGACTTGATTTGCAAGACTAATTGCATGTGAAATTGGAATATCTGGTTTAGAAAGAGATAGGTATATGAGTTTGCCAACTAACCTATGGAACTGACCCTTATCAATAGCTGGACCTTCTTCTGCTGTTCTTTTCCAGTTATATTCCAAAAGTGTTCCCACTGTTTTATGCTTGGGCTGCCCTATCTTGTGAAAAAGATCCATGATGAACTTCCTCTGAAAGATTAATATACTCTGCGCACTTCTAGCTATTCAGAATCCCCAGTAGTATTGCATCTTATGCAATTCATTCACGTGGACTCAGTTATGATCCTTTGCTACACGTGCTCAATTTTATTCTCAACAACCCTAGTAATAATAATGTTGCTAACGAACATGATCAAGAGTGTCCTCTTGCCATTGCCAGCCCTCTTATGAACACAAATAAAATAACACACTATCCTGTGCTGTATCAATGCAAACATGGAGAAAGTACTTGAATTCCATTTATCCATGAGATAATCACAAATATACGGACAACCCCCAGCAGAGAAAATCGTTGAAATACTTTGCCATTGTATATGCAACGATCAGAATTAAGTCTGAATTATTATTATTATTATTTATTATATGGAACTGGGTTCAGTTCACGGCACTTAAAACTGAACATTGAATTGGCATACTAAATGCAATCCGAGCTGTGAACCAAATTAAATTGAATAAAAACTGAATTTTTGGTTCGGTTCGGTTTGGTACTTGGTTCAACCATTTTTTTTTTTTGGCTTGCCCCTACTTATGTCCATAGGTTTTTGTTTCTATCAAGGCGACAATAATTGATCTTCACAATGTTTAAGACAGATGAATTACTGTTTTCCTGTAAACATTAGAGATTTTCATTTGCAACTTTCTGTAATTTATATATTATTAGATTATGAATCTTTTAAAGCTTTTTTGAAAATACATTTTCCTATTATTGTGTCAATGACTGAGCTTTCTATTTATTTTCTGTAATTTTTACACTGTTTCATCGCTAAATTGTACAAATGATGCTTTCTCCTTTCGTTTTCTAGGTAGAAGATGCTGTTACACATGCTGCAGATGAGGTGTCTGTACAAGACTTGGACTTGTCATCACTACGGTCAGAGTTGGGTCCACTGGCTGCAGTAAGTAGTGGAAACTTTTATAGTAGTCTCCTTAGGGTTTTTATTTAATTGTAGTTTGACATTTGTATTTCCTGTCAGATCCTTTTATGCATTGATGTTGCTGTAACATCAGCAAAATCTGTAAGGATGTGCCAGCGGCTTTTAGATCAGGTAAATGTCGTTCACCCTTAATTTGTGATTCGGACCGCTTTACCCCTCCCCTATCCCTCTATGGCATGCATATTCCCCTAATGACTTCTTGACTTGCTCTTATACTTGAAAAATCACCATTTTATCAAAATGAATTTAAAAGCGGAAAACTACAGGCAAGTGTACTGGATCTTGCAAGTAGTATAGTTGGTGAGTCAATGTTGTATTTTATGGGGAATAGTGTACTAGCTACTAGTTATGATAGAACTGTATATAGCTAGATGACTCGATGAAAGATTGATTTTTGATATCTAAAACTAAAACTAAACTACTCTAACAAAGTGGATGTTCAACACCTCAATTTAATACGATTATGAACCAAATGGTTGAAAACGAGTCGGTGTTGTAATTATGCTATTAGTGTAACCTGTCTTACATGTGTCAAATTATTAACTGGTTTGGTTTTCGAATGATTAAGGATTGAAAATCTATTTCTCCAAAGTAAATTTAAACCTGAGAATACTCATAAACCCTAACCAAATTAGATTGTATATCCCTATGTCAATTTCTTATCCTAGTTAGCTAATTATTGAGTCAATCGGAAGTGGTCTTCCTAAACACATTTCTAATCTAACATACATTCCTAACAATCAAAACACATGCTTGGTAAATTTAGAATCAACAACTTAACCCAGTGACACATCGTAGACAAACAACACAATCCACCAAATTAATACTCCAACCACAATTTTTAATTTATAGTTTTAATGAAGTACAATAAGAACAAGAAGAAAATAAAGCATTCCATAAGATAAATAAAAAGGGAATAAGAAAACCTGATTGTTGTTGGTGACCTTAGAGTTTCTATGCCTAAGTCCACTTACAAAATTTATACCCGCTTGGTTTTGGGGTGGAAACTGTAAAAGGGAATGAAAACTAAAGACGAATTAAGCTAAGAAAAAATATGGGTGGTGACTAGTAAATATCAAAGGGAAAAAGCATTCCTTGAATGTCAAAATGAAAAAAATGAAAAGATGATGGGAACATAATGTGTAATGACCTGTTTTTTAGGTGTCTGTTTAACCTATTACTTCACCTTTACAATCAAACCTGGTACCTAGAAGACAAATGATTAAGCCATCCTAGAGGTAAGGATTAGGCTAAGCAAGACCCTCCAAGCTGTATCTGTCTTTCACATTCAACTTAGTTCCATTGTGAACCTAAGTTGCTTCACAAAATCGACAACATCACATTCCCATTCAGAAGTACTTATAATAAGTTATGCACTATGCACATTTAACTTGTATTACGAGTTCCAAATATCCATGCTTATCAAGTGGATTATCACTTGTTATATTTGATCTCAGTCAAGCACTAGCCTATAAAACAGGGCTAACGGATCTCTAAGCTTACTTGGTATCACAGATTACCCTAGCCACCTGAAGCACTTGTTTTGATGTTTACATACTACATTTGGAAATTACTACTAACTCTCATATTTATAATGTTGTAATTAATTAATTACATTGTAACTCGGTGATCTATTAAACAAAGAGATAGCAAAAGCCGGAGTCTCCTCAAATTGAACTAGCGCACTCTAAAAGAAAAATCCTCCAAGCCCATATCCTGATGTGATCTTCAATTTTGATCTTTAGTACTTGAGATTAGAGAAAACTAACCCTCAGCTCATATTGTGAGCTAAGTGAGTATAAGTAAAGATATTTGACATACATTAAAAAAAAGAGTACAACTAAAGATAAAACAATAATAATAATTCAACACAAATCTAGTGACAAACATACATCTATGATCCAAGCATAGACTCATCATAGCCCAAGCACAAACTTATCATTTATGTAGCATACAAATGCCATGCTAATGCATGTGTTACGAATTGGCCAGTATCCTACATGGTTTTCTAGATAGCTGAGAGATTGTGTTGACGTTTTCTTGGGGAGATATTTTGAGAGCCCATTGTGAACTTGTTGATAGTTCCTATGTATGCTATGCTTTCTATGGTCTTTTCTCTCTCTAACTAGTACTTCAATCCCCACTAAACACTCCCATTCCATCCCACCAAGCACATCAACACCTGTTCCCTTGGATCGATGGCTTATTTTATTAATTCTTTATCCTTTTCAAGTTAGTCCTTCCTTTGTTATGTTACTCAATATAATATGTATATACAAACATATATACACGTACGTAATCATATTATTTGTGTTACATTTTTTTTTTTAAAACTCATTGCAATATCTCAATGACTCACTTTCATTGATAATTATTGTTTTCATAAATTAACTCAATTGTATCTCACATCTTGCCATATATATCCAAAACTAAAATTTCAAGCTTTTGACAAATACTAATCCGAAATGCTATTTTGTGTTTACAATAGAGCCAATTTGTTTATATTTCATATTTTATAAAACAAACTTTATGGAATCACTTTAACTAGTTTTTTGAAATCTTGCCATAAGGCTTGACCCAAATTGAAGTACACCGATTTGACCCCCAATTAGTGTCTCCAAACCACTGGGTATCACAATATATCTCTAGTGTTTTGCTATGCCTTGAAACTCTAGTTTCAAGTTTCCCATCGATAATGAGCTCTAGTAATAAATTATATTTATAAATAAAATAAAGCTTTTGGAAACCTTATTTTAAGGAACAAACTTTACTAGTTCACTTTCTCTAATATACATATTATATATATATATATTATATGTTGTTTTTTGAGAAGTATTGAGAATAAAATTCTTATTTCTTTTATGAATTTTTACATTTCATGAATGGGGATATCTATATAGAAATTACATGTCTAATTTAGGAAAGTTACATGTCTAATTTAGGAAAGCCTATTAATTACAAAATCTTTCTAATAAACAGAATAAATCAAAATCTAGCTAGTTAACACTCTTTCTCAAGTTAGTGCAAAGATTTCACACATGCCCAACTTGCAAACTAGTGTATGAAAAATCCAATTGCTGAGACTTTTTGTAAATACATCAATAAGCTGCTTTTCTAATGACACATGAAGCAGACTTAAGATATCACTTGTAACCTTTTTTTTGATGAAGTGTCGATCAATTTCAATGTGTTTTGTTTGGTCATGTTAAATTGGATTGTGGGCTATATTGATGGTAGCCTTGTTATCACAACACAAGGAAAGTCTCCCCTTTTCAGACAATCTCAATTCCTCTAGTAATTTTTAAGCCAAAGAAGCTCATAGACACCTTGAGCCATAGCTCTATATTCAGCTTCCGCACTTGATCTAGCCGCTACACTTTGCTTCTTGCTTCTCCAAGTAACTAAGTTCTCTCCTACAAACGTACAATAACCGGATGTAGATCTTCTATCATCTAGAGATCTAGCCCAATCTGCATCTATAAAGGCTTCTATCTAGAGGTGACCATGTTTGGAGAAAAGCAGACCTTTCTCTAGAGTAGACTTCAAATATCGCAAAATGCAAAAGACAGCTTGCATATGAGAATCTTGAGGTTCATGCATGAATTGACTCACCAAGTTGACTTCATAAGCTATGTCTAGTTTAGTCTGAGAAAGATAAACGGGTCTTCCAATTAACCTCTAATATGTCTCTTTATCAATAGATTCTCCTACCCCTACTTGTATCTTGTGGTTTCTATCAATGGGCAATTTTGCTGGTTTACAACCTGTCATGCTTGTTTCTTTTAAGAGATCCAGAATATACTTCCTTTGAGAAATAAAGATTCCTTTTTTTGATCTGGCAACCTCAATTCCCAAGAAGCACTGCAATTTTCCTAGATCTTTGATCTCAAATTCCTGTGCCAATCGCTTTTTCAATTGGTTCATCTCTTCTTTGCCATCTCCTGTCATTACTATGTCATCAACATAAATTATTAAAAGAGTGAGTTTACCCTTTTGATGTTTTATGAAGAGGGTATGATTAGCATTACTTTGTTGGCAGCCAAAGGAGACCATAGCTTTGCTGAATCTATCAAACTAAGCTCTAGGGGATTGTTTTAGTCCATATAAAGCTTTCTTTAGTTTACACACCTTTCCTTGACTTTGTTCATTATCAAATCCAGGAGGGATCTCCATATACACTTAATCTAGCTTTGAATCTCTCAATCGAACCATCAACTTTATGTTTTATGGTGAATACCCATTTACAGCCAACCAATTTCTTATCTGGTGGAGGAGTGACAAGTTCCCAATTCTCACTTTTGGATAAAGCCTTCATTTCTTCAATCATAGCTTCTTTCCACTTAGGATCTGTGAATGCTTCCTTCCAATTTTGTAGAATAAACACAGAGGAAATGGACAAGACAAAGGCTCTATATGATGGAGACAAGGAATCATAGGAGACAAAGTTAGATAAAGGATGTTTAGTACAAGACCTAACTCCTTTTCTAAGAGCGATAGGCAAATCTAGCTCATTAGGAAAAGTAGATAACTCACCAGTAGAGGAGGACACTACAGATTGCATGATGGCTTCTTCTGCCTTGTTCTTACTTGAATACCTCAACAAATTAGGTTTATCCAAACGTCTAATAGTCTTCCCTTGAACTCTTTCTCCAATTTCACCCATCCTTATGTCATCATTAAGAGGTTCCACAACAATGGAACTAGGAAAAATTACCTCTTCCTTCTTATTTCTCTCCCCCTAAAGAGGTGATGAGGGATTGCTAAAATAAGGCTCAAATTCTCGAAAGGTAACATCTATACTGACAAAAAATCTTCTAGAGGGAGGATGATAACATTTATAACTTTTCTATGTAAGAGAATACCTAACAAACACACATTTAAGGGCTCTAGGGTAAAGTTTCCCAGCAAATCTAATGTGAACAAAATAAACACAACCAAACACCTTTAGAGGAACAGTATATTCATTCTTACCCTTTAAAGCTTCTAGAGGGCTCTGAAAATCAAGAGTTTTAAATGGCATTTTGTTGATAAGATAAGCAGCTACTAGAATAGCATCTCCCTAGTAAGGTTTTGGTAGATTCATGGTGAGCATAAGAGATTTCTCTACTTCTAACAGATGCCTATTTTTCCTTTTAGCAACCTCATTTTGTGCGCTATCCATTGGATTCCAAATAAATACCAAAGTTTTTATCCATGTATTCAATGCTATTGTTAGTTCTTAAGATTTTTATCTTGGCATCGAATTGATTATAGATCATCTTATGAAATGATTGAAAACAAGAGAAAACTTCATTTTTTGCTTTTAACAAATATACCCTCGTCATCCTAGTGCAACAATTAATAAAAGTAACAAAGTCCACCTTGGGAGTTATCTTCCTAGTACTACCTTTTTAGCCAACTAGATTAGATCTTTATGTAACTAGATTGTAATCTGGTAGGGCATCCATTGTATCAATACATGTGAATCTTATACTCTTACTTGAGTTGTAACTCCAACCGTTTTTATGATAGGATGTAAACCTTCATTTGAATCAATAAATTATGAATTATCCAAAAAAAAAAAGAAATTGTTTAAGTAGGACCTATACATCAGAATGGATAGTCATAAAATGAATAGTACTTCTATTATTATCTAAAGGATAAGAGTTTCTAGTGTGCTTGGCATACTCACAAGCATCACAAAACAAGGATTCAGATTGAGTTCTCGAAAATAAACTGGGATATAACTTTTTTAAAACAAAAAAAGATGGATATTCTTATCGCCTATGCCATTGTAATATTTCTTGGTTTGTATCCTTATTATCTCCAAAAATGGCTTGACCAGAATCTCTAGTTCTGTCAATCATGTATAAGCCATCATGCAATCTATTACTGCCAATTCTTTTCTCGGTTTGAAGGTCCTGAAAAATACAATGATCAGGGAAGAACACGATTTTACAGTTCAGGGCTTTGGTGATGGAACTAACAGATAAAAGATTAATAGGAAACTCTGATACATAGAGAATAGATGAAAGTTTAACTTTAGGTGTACAAATAATAAAATCTATTCAATGTTCACCCACCCCGCACCCTTGTTTGAAAAATTACACTTACAGCAAGATGCTCTCTTCTCTCTCTACCCTACACACTTCCCTAAACACACTCACCCGTAGGACCCTTAGGAACCACCGTCCCAACCTATTAGTCTAGTTTAGTAGTTATAACCATCCATCCGCCTGCCTCCACCATGCAAATTCCGGCCAAGGATGCTGTGCCGGAGGGTTGTCCGTCACCGGAAGTGAAGGCGACAATGTACAATGCCACCGACAGTGGTTTCAAATTGGGAGTGCAAGACCAAGGCTCCCTCCCAGAAGTAAGCACGTTTCCAGAGGAGGCAATTAATGTCAACCCAAATCTGGTAAGTCAATGCCTTGCTTTTCCAAATGGGAAAGAGAAAGGAAAAAACATAGCTGCGGAGGGAAAAGTGGAGCCTTGTGCCCACACAGTGCATACCAGACCTCTCACCTGCCAAAGTGGACCCACATTCACCAAAATAGCCACACACCCTAGCCAGGGCCCACGTGCCACCCAAAATCAATCCTTTTCCGGTAGTCCAGCATTGGGAATCGACACCACAAGTCCTCGGACCCTGAAGGAGGCCAACCGGCCTCCACTGACCAACGGCCAGCCACCTGCACCTGCTCAGGCGCCTCAGGCTGGTAGAACGTATGCACAAGCGTGCAACTCCAAGGCGCCGGATAGCTCATCGGTATTTCCCTTGCAATATATGCCGCCGGCCATCAAGGGTCCTTCCCCAACCGTGCACATACCTAAGGCAGTGGGGGACCTGGGTGCGACCTTCTGGAACAACACTCTCGTAGGCTATTTCCTTGGCCGTAAACTGCCATACTCCTTGGTCCAGTCCCTTGCTTTCAAACTATGGAAGGATTTTGGCCTCGTGGATGTAATAGGCGGCTCGGAGGGGTTCTTCTATTTCCGGTTTGATGAGGACAGTGATACCACACTGGTCTTGGAGAAATCATGGCATTTTGCCCAACGTTTCCTTATCTTGCAGAAGTGGCGGAAGGGTATGCCACTAGACAAGGCGCAGCCCACCAACATCCCAGTATGGGCTATCTTCTCGCGAGTCCCATGCGAGTTCCTAGGGGCAGAAGGTTTGAGCCGCATTGTCAGTGGAGTGGGAGTGCCACTAAAGGCCGATGCATCAACGGCTAGGCGGCAGCGTGCCAACCATGCGAGGGTGCTGGTGGAACTTGATGCCCGTGAGGATCTAGTCACCCAAGTCAGGGTGGAGGGGGAGAGCGGGGTGGTTGCGGATGTAAAGGTGGAATACCAATGGTTGCCTCCGCGTTGTGCAACATGCAAAGTGTTTGGACACAAATGCCAATCTTTGCCGATCACCCAAAGGTAGGAGGGGGGAGCAACGGTGGCGGGGAGCAGCCCGGTCGCCTCGTGTGCAGATGCTGGTCAGCAGGAACTGCGGTGTGAGGAGAAGGACAGGCTAGCGTCATGCGTTGTAAGCCAATCCCTCACCACTAGAGCCCCACGCCCGACACCTTCAAGGTCTAAAACAACAGCCAGAGGAGGGTCATCACAAGGTGGGCATGAGAGGCCAACAGAGGTCACCGGCATTGCCAAGGTGCCTGTAGAGGTCCCCAGTGATTAGGGGCGTACTGTGGCTCAACGGATGGAGGTGGACAGCGGCTACCCAATACCCAGCGTGAAGCCTACAATAGCCCTGGAGGCAGAAGCAAAACCTCTGGCAGCAGCTGCGATCCCAGCATCTCCAAGCCGTGTCACGACTACTCCAATGACTGACAAAGGAGGAGATGCAGCTGACGGGGATGTCGATTTTGAGAACACCCCTCTAAACAAATTATTGGTTCAGATGAATCAAAGCTCGAGATCTCAACCCATGGTCAACAGAAGCTCTAGCTCCTCTAGCCGTAGGAAGAAGAAACAACGCAAGAGGAGTAGGAACTTCACCTAATCTGTATTGCCTCATGCATCCATGTCAGTGGCAACATGGAATGTAAGGGGTCTAAATGACCCCATAAAAGTATCAGAGGTTAGGAGGTTGTGTGCTAAGCATTGCATCAATTTGATTGGCCTATTGGAAACAAGAGTAAGAGCAGCAAATGGGGAGTCCGTCAAGAGTAGTTTGGGTTCGAATTGGCAAGTGTGGGTTAACTCCATGGCACGAAAGCGCATCTAGTTAGCGTGGCAACCTAGGGAGTGGCACGTTTCTGTAGAAAAGGAACACACACAACTTCTACATTGTACCCTTACCAACCTCAGAGTGAACAACATTATGGCCCTTACGTGTGTCTATGGCTCCAATAATGACGGAGAACGAAAGGACCTATGGTTGAACCTCGAGGGGCTAGCTCAGGCTGTTGGTGATAGACCGTGGCTGGTTATGGGTGATTTTAACATTACTCACCTAGTCACAGAGAAGTTAGGAGGCCGGGCATCAGTCACGGAAGCAATGTTGGATTTCCAAAGATGCTTAGCAAGAGTGGAGTTGGAAGATCTGAGATCTTCCGAGGACTTCTTTACATGGACAAACAAGCAGCAGCAGGAACCTATCCTCAGAAAGCTTGATCGGGCCATGGTTAACCTACCCTGGATGAATTTGCATCCAAATGCTCACGCCCAATTCCTCCCATCTATCACATCCGATCATTCAATGGTTGTTGTTCGTATGGAATATGGAACGAGAACTAGACGATGCCCTTTCAAATTCTTCAATTATTGGGCCGACCATGAAGGCTTCCATGACCTAGTGAGCGCCATTTGGAGTAGGGATATCCAGGGCTCCTACATGTTTCAGGTAGTCCAAAAATTGAAGTTAGTTAAGGAGGGCCTCAGAAGTTTAAACAGGGCTGAATTCTCCAACATATCGCGAAGAGTACAAGACGCGAAGCAACGGTTGATACATGTGCAAGCAGCCATCCATGAAGCTGGGGACATTAACCGGTTGGAAGAAGAGCGCCTAGCCTACAAAGAGTACTATACCCTTAGGGGGGCGGAGGAGAGCTTTTTCAAACAGAAATCTAGATCCAAATGGTTAGAGTTGGGCGATAGAAATACGGCTTACTTCCATAAAGCCATGAAGAGCCTGCACAACCGAAGCTCTATCCATAAATTGACTCGTGAGGATGGCAGTGAGGTGGTAGGGGAAGAGGAGGTTAGGCATGAGATACTCCACTACTTCCAACATCTATATGATCCACCCACAGCTCCTAACACCACTATCGATGTGGGGAGCCTGCAACCACGAACTCTAACGAACCAACAACAAATCAGCCTCCTTGCCGACTACTCAGATGAGGAAATAAAGTGGGGATTCACATCGCAAGCGAATGGAAAGGCTCCTGGCCCGGATGGCTTCTCTGCCCTGTTCTTCAAGAAAGCCTGGGACATAGTTGGTGCGGATTTAATCAGGGCTACTAGAGAGTTTATGACATCAGGGCATCTACTGAGAGAGATAAACAACACGGCCATCACTCTAGTACCAAAGGTGACCAACCCCACTAGATTGGGGGATTTCAGGCCAATTACATGCTGCAATGTTATCTATAAGGCCATCTCTAAGGTGCTTGCAGCAAGGATGAAAGTGGTGCTACCATCTCTAGTGGGGAGGGAACAGGCAGCTTTTGTCCCGGGGAGGAAGATCTCGGATAATATATTCTTAGCTCAAGAACTTATGGCGAATTATCATGCCTAAGTGGGAGCTCCTCACTGCATGATGAAGGTGGACCTTCAAAAGGCCTATGATACGGTTAGATGGGATTTTCTGATAGGGGTCCTGTCGGCTATGAAATTTCCACCTCATTTCTGCAGGTTAATGAGTCAGTGCATTTCAATGCCAAAATACTCAGTAAATGTAAATGGGGAACTTGTGGGGTTTTTTGCTAGCAAAAGAGGCTTAAGGCAAGGAGATCCTATATCTCCTTACCTTTTTGTACTTTGTATGGAAATCCTCTCAATGCGCTTGAGACAACTTATACAACACCCGAAATTCTCACTTCATTGGAGGTGCCAAATTGAACGTCTCACCCATCTTTGTTTTGCAGATGACCTCCTCATATTTGCTAAGGGGAACAAAGAATCTATCTCTCTGGTACGACATACTTTGCAGAACACCCCTCTAAACAAATTATTGGTTCAGATGAATCAAAGCTCGAGATCTCAACCCATGGTCAACAGAAGCTCTAGCTCCTCTAGCCGTAGGAAGAAGAAACAACGCAAGAGGAGTAGGAACTTCACCTAATCTGTATTGCCTCATGCATCCATGTCAGTGGCAACATGGAATGTAAGGGGTCTAAATGACCCCATAAAAGTATCAGAGGTTAGGAGGTTGTGTGCTAAGCATTGCATCAATTTGATTGGCCTATTGGAAACAAGAGTAAGAGCAGCAAATGAGGAGTCCGTCAAGAGTAGTTTGGGTTCGAATTGGCAAGTGTGGGTTAACTCCATGGCACGAAAGCGCATCTGGTTAGCGTGGCAACCTAGGGAGTGGCACGTTTCTGTAGAAAAGGAACACACACAACTTCTACATTGTACCCTTACCAACCTCAGAGTGAACAACATTATGGCCCTTACGTGTGTCTATGGCTCCAATAATGACGGAGAACGAAAGGACCTATGGTTGAACCTCGAGGGGCTAGCTCAGGCTGTTGGTGATAGACCGTGGCTGGTTATGGGTGATTTTAACATTACTCACCTAGTCACAGAGAAGTTAGGAGGCCGGGCATCAGTCACGGAAGCAATGTTGGATTTCCAAAGATGCTTAGCAAGAGTGGAGTTGGAAGATCTGAGATCTTCCGAGGACTTCTTTACATGGACAAACAAGCAGCAGCAGGAACCTATCCTCAGAAAGCTTGATCGGGCCATGGTTAACCTACCCTGGATGAATTTGCATCCAAATGCTCACGCCCAATTCCTCCCATCTATCACATCCGATCATTCAATGGTTGTTGTTCGTATGGAATATGGAACGAGAACTAGACGATGCCCTTTCAAATTCTTCAATTATTGGGCCGACCATGAAGGCTTCCATGACCTAGTGAGCGCCATTTGGAGTAGGGATATCCAGGGCTCCTACATGTTTCAGGTAGTCCAAAAATTGAAGTTAGTTAAGGAGGGCCTCAGAAGTTTAAACAGGGCTGAATTCTCCAACATATCGCGAAGAGTACAAGACGCGAAGCAACGGTTGATACATGTGCAAGCAGCCATCCATGAAGCTGGGGACATTAACCGGTTGGAAGAAGAGCGCCTAGCCTACAAAGAGTACTATACCCTTAGGGGGGCGGAGGAGAGCTTTTTCAAACAGAAATCTAGATCCAAATGGTTAGAGTTGGGCGATAGAAATACGGCTTACTTCCATAAAGCCATGAAGAGCCTGCACAACCGAAGCTCTATCCATAAATTGACTCGTGAGGATGGCAGTGAGGTGGTAGGGGAAGAGGAGGTTAGGCATGAGATACTCCACTACTTCCAACATCTATATGATCCACCCACAGCTCCTAACACCACTATCGATGTGGGGAGCCTGCAACCACGAACTCTAACGAACCAACAACAAATCAGCCTCCTTGCCGACTACTCAGATGAGGAAATAAAGTGGGGATTCACATCGCAAGCGAATGGAAAGGCTCCTGGCCCGGATGGCTTCTCTGCCCTGTTCTTCAAGAAAGCCTGGGACATAGTTGGTGCGGATTTAATCAGGGCTACTAGAGAGTTTATGACATCAGGGCATCTACTGAGAGAGATAAACAACACGGCCATCACTCTAGTACCAAAGGTGACCAACCCCACTAGATTGGGGGATTTCAGGCCAATTACATGCTGCAATGTTATCTATAAGGCCATCTCTAAGGTGCTTGCAGCAAGGATGAAAGTGGTGCTACCATCTCTAGTGGGGAGGGAACAGGCAGCTTTTGTCCCGGGGAGGAAGATCTCGGATAATATATTCTTAGCTCAAGAACTTATGGCGAATTATCATGCCTAAGTGGGAGCTCCTCACTGCATGATGAAGGTGGACCTTCAAAAGGCCTATGATACGGTTAGATGGGATTTTCTGATAGGGGTCCTGTCGGCTATGAAATTTCCACCTCATTTCTGCAGGTTAATGAGTCAGTGCATTTCAATGCCAAAATACTCAGTAAATGTAAATGGGGAACTTGTGGGGTTTTTTGCTAGCAAAAGAGGCTTAAGGCAAGGAGATCCTATATCTCCTTACCTTTTTGTACTTTGTATGGAAATCCTCTCAATGCGCTTGAGACAACTTATACAACACCCGAAATTCTCACTTCATTGGAGGTGCCAAATTGAACGTCTCACCCATCTTTGTTTTGCAGATGACCTCCTCATATTTGTTAAGGGGAACAAAGAATCTATCTCTCTGGTACGACATACTTTGCAAGATTTCCAGGACATGTCAGGACTGGCAATCAATAACCACAAGAGTAGCATATTTTTCTCTCAGGTCCCAGCTAGCACAAGGGAGGCCATAATCCAATGCACTCAATTCAATGAGGGCAAACTGCCGGTGCGGTACTTAGGGGTTCCCCTTATCTCATCGAAGCTCAAGAAATAGGATTGTGAAATGTTAGTGGAACGCACTATGGCCCGAATCACTTCATGGACAGCCAAGCACTTATCTTATGCGGGTAGGTTTCAGTTAATCAGATCTGTCCTATTCTCCATGCATGTCTATTGGTGCTCCATTTTTGTACTTCCGAAGTCGGTTGTCACGAGAATAGAGCAGCTACTTAGGAATTTCCTTTGGAGTGGCGACCCGCAAATATTCACTAAGGCAAAAGTCAAGTGGGCTGAAGTGTGCCAACCAAAAGAAAGTGGTGGCCTTGGTTTACTGGATATCCACCAGTGGAACAAAGCCATTCAAATTAGGCACATATGGAGGCTGTGCAAGCAGGGAGAAAAGAGCTTATGGCCGGAATGAGTTCATTCCACTATACTCAAAGGAAAGAATTTCTGGTTGTCCAAGGCTCCAGCCGTCTGTTCCTGGACATGGAAGAAATTACTCAAACTGAGAGGCTTGGTTCGATCTTCTTTCTACTGGGAACCAAACAATGGCCTAGATATCTCACTATGGGCAGATTTTTGGCTCCCGTCAGGACCTCTGGATACCTTGTTTAGTGATCGGATCAGGCACAACACGAGTTTCCCAGCCACTACTAGGCTATGTTCCATAATCAACGACAATGAATGGAGTATCTCGAGGGGCCCACCGTGGGATAGTTTCAGTATTCCCTAGTCCATCAAACCGAATAGCGCAGAGCAGGACCGCTTTTGTTGGAAACACTCACGATCTAGAGAGTACACCATTAAGAGTGGCTATACTTTCCTAAACCAACCAACTCCCAGCATGCCTTGGCAGAGAGTAGTATGGAATAAAACTTCCCTACCTAGACATGCTTTCATATTATGGGTGGCGTGGTTAAGGAAATTATCCACCATTGATAGGGTACATCGCTGGGGGCTAGCACAGTCTACCACTTGCCTCTTATGTCACCAACATCCGGAGGATCATGCCCACCTTTTCTTCCAGTGCGATTACACTTCACAAGTCTGGAGCATAGTGTGTGACTACATGAATTGTCTAGTTTCCTCAAACATCTGGGAACAAGTGACCGGATTTTTTATGGCTTTGGGTGACTCACCGACACATCAGAGGTGGTGTAGAACCTTAGCTGCAACAGTTTATTACATTTGGCGTACCCGTAATAAAGTGTGTCTTGGGCAAGCCCTTCCGGGGATTAGCATTATAGCAAATCACATACGTGCCTACTCAGGGCCATTATAACCCTACCACTTTACTCTACACTAGTGCCTAGGGTTAACATGCTAGCACACTTATTGTTGATGTGCCCCTTGTAATTTGTTTTCCTGTATTGTATTACTCCATTTGCAAATTAATAAATTATTAATTACCAAAAAAAAAAAATAAAATCTATTCCTGAGATAGGACTTAAAGAGCCATCAGCTATTCTGACATTCTTCTCTTTACATGAAGAATAGTTTTGAAGGTATTTTGAAGAGCTTGTCATGTCTATTCGTACCAGAGTCAATAATCTAAGAATTAAGGCAAACAGCAAAGGCAGTAACTAATTGCACATAATTGGATGTGGCACTGGTGGAAGAGTCAAGTTTGGTTAGGAGCTGACGGAGATGCTGAATTTCATTAGAAGACAGAGTTTCTCTAGAGCCTATCTCCTTGGATGCTTCCACGGATTCCACCACATTTGCTTGAGCCCTTGATGAACTAACTCGTTTTCCCCTATGACCTCTAGTTGATCAACCATGTAACTTCCAGTAAGTCTCCTTTGTATGCCTTGGCTTCCTACAATAGTCACAATGCAAGTGATCTTTATTAGAAGTGGTTGCCTTTGGTTGTAGATGAGAGACAGTTAACCCAGACTTATTGACTAGTGCTGTATAAAGCATGGCACCACGTCAACTTCCTATTGAACATGGGAGTATGGATCCTCAAGAGAAGGAAAAGGAATTTTACCAAGAACTTGAACCCTTATACTCTGGGTTCAAACCAGCCAGAAAATCATATTCTCTTTTTCAACTAAATTTTGAAATAGGACAGCATCTTTCGTACATTGTGCTTGGAGATCCTAATAATAATCTATCTCCTATCATAACCCACTTAATTAAAAAAAATACTTAGTGATTGTCAACTCACCTTGATTTGTACCATGGATTTTATTCTAGATTTAAAAAATCTGGGCATCATTTCCTTTGCGAGCATAGGTGTGTTTAGTTGAGTTCCAAATTTTCTCAGTAGTGTCAAGTAATAAATATTGTTTGGAAATTCGAGGATATATAATATTCAAAAGCCATGTCATAACAAGTGAGTTTTCAAAATCCCATTGAGCATAGGTAGCATAAAAAACCTTAAGGGGTTTTGTTTCTCTAGTAATATATCCTAGCAACCTTTTGGATTTAATAAATAGCAAACAAGCACATGACTAAGCAAGATACGTACCAGCCCCATCAAGTTTCATGGCACTAATTTGTGAGAGAGAACCATTATCTACTACCTTAGTATCCTCCATAGAAACAAGAACAATAGATGGAAAAACACCCTTTGTAACCAAAAAAGCAAAGCTTGGTCAAATAACGGAGAACGGATGGCAAAAAAAAATTTGACCTCTAATTAGACGATTGTGGCCAAAGAATGGTGGTCGGAGAATGATGGCGCAAGGTTTTAAGCGAGGAACAGCAATAGAGGATGGTTGGAGAAGGATCGACGCGCTAAAGAGTGAAGAACACCTAGAAATCTTCAATCGGTGCGTGAGCTCACACGCGATTGCAGATGGTGGTTAGACTTTTGGGAATGACCGGTCGGAGGGTGTACTTCCTTGTTGTAGCGGCAGTGATTAAAAAAAAAACGAGGGAGTAAACTCGATCTCTTTGGGAACAGTAAAAAAAAAAAAAAAAGAAACCCTAGCGCTGCAAAGGGAGGAAAAAAATTCACCTCAATAGGCAATAAGGCTCTAATACCATGTTGTTTTTCGAGAAGTATTGAAAATAAAATTCTTATTTCTTTTATGAATTTTTATATCTCATGTGTAGGGATATTTATACAAAAATTACCTGTCTAATTTAGGAAAGCTTATTAATTACAAAATCTTTCTAATAAACAAAATAAATCAAAATCTAGCTAGTTAACAATATATATATATCATTTAGTTGAGATGGGCATATTTTCCCAACTCTCTTGGATCACTATGAATGATCCAATGAAAGGTTGAAGGCAAAACTACTAGGAGTATTTTAGTAGTTACACATACATGTTAGTACTGTCTAAGGCATGTACATAATAATATACTATTATTTGCATTTCATCCTAGATGTCATTCTCCGGGTGGTCCTCATCCATTATAGGCAAGTTTAAATGAATTTAATAATTACATACTCAAAGTTAAGCTTTTACATATATTTACAGAGTTATAGTACACGTACATTTATACTATCTGTCTATTAACTTGTGCACATTTTGGGCATAATATAGCCCATCACTATTAATTAATAAGGTATCGTAATTGATCACTAAGTGTTAAGTTATATACATATATATTGGAACCTACTTTTTGAGTTTTCAATAAATTATGAACTAAGACCCTTAATTCAGTTTTACATTAAATTATACTTATTTATATTCTTCTTTTTTTTTTTTTAGAAATAAACTTTATGGGGTCACTTCAATTGATTTTGTGGCTACATCATAAAGTTTGACCTACATTAGAGAATGCCAACCTGATCATTCCCTATAGTAGCTGAAAGACCCAGGGTGTCACATAATGAGCTCCCTGCTGGTTTCCAAAATGGAAACAGAAAAAGAAAAGTGAAGTTTCTATCCTCACAATAAAGAAGAAGACTGGTCTTCTGTTCCAAAAATAAAAATGCGAATGCAATGAAGACCTCCCCTCTCTCCTCTTTTGTGAAATGAATAATGGAAGAGATATATTCAGTCCCCTTCTCTCAGAGTCATATGGAGATGAATAAGCTGGGGTGTGTGTTTGTTTCTTTTCTCATGTGTCCATGAACTCTGGGTGCTTCCTCCTTTCATGTTGCTATTTCACAGTGGACTGGGCTGGAGCAATGACGGTGGCCAGCTTGTGAGTTTAAATAAAATCAACAACTTTGATTTTCTCCATTTCTTCATCCATTCAAGTGACTCTGCTTGTGACTTAGCTATGAAGTTGACTCTTCCACAAGTCACTGCATAAATTTCCCTTTAAAGATTCTGGGCTTCCTTTTTTTTTTGTGTATTTTTGCACTTGTAACAATTATATTTTCAAGCTCCGCACCTTTTTCCTATTACAACTACAAAATTTCGTACATTAAAATAGTAGAAAGCCGGGGAAAAAGCATGCAAATAATATATAAGCCATTTAACCCCCAATTTCGATTCTTTTTCTAGATTTACTGCATGTGGCCTAGAGTTTGCATTTTCATCACTTTTAATCAATTTTCACAATAAAATCACATCAAAACGCACGAGTGTAGTCTTGAAGCCAGGAATAACGCATGAAATTATCACATTATCACTTCTCCTTTGGAATTACCTAGGTAAAGCCTATGCACTTCTTTTTGGCACCTTAGTTGTTATGTCTTGTGATACTGCCTTATTTAGATAACCATGCATGTGGTATGGGGATGGTACAGAACTTTTTCTTTTTCCCTAGACATTGCTAATTTGGAGAAGTTTCAATTATATTCTTCAATTCCCTTGTTGATTATAGGTGTAGGTTGTTGTTGGTGATGCTTGAATGCTTGTGCTACTAGCAAAGCCAGTTGGCTTGTCTGTGTTATTATTATTCTTTTTATCATTTGATTTTCCTGTTAGCAGCCTTTAAAGTGGGCTGTAGTTCTTTCTCGGCTTCCAAATATTCTTTCTCACACTTTTCGATGAGTACATGTGCATTTAGAAATTTGATATTTTGCTAATTTCTATTTGCACAACAAGCAGGCCCAAGTAATGTTGTCTGAGATATATCCAGGGGGATCTCCGAAGTTAGGCTCCACCTATTGGGACCAAATTCATGAAAAAGGGCTTATACATGTGTCAAGACGAGTACTCAAGCGTCTCCATGAATTCTTAGAACGGGTAAGCATTTATTTTTGGTTAAATGGTGAGCATTGTTTTAAGTAATGGATTCATGCAATTAGCAGTGACGGACTTGAGGAGGGGCTAACCACTTAATCTTGAGAAAAGAAATAGTTGTAATTTTAATAGGTTAGCTCTCTAATGTGTTAAAGAGAGGGTGCTGTGATGAGTTTGCAATTCATATTAAGATTGGAACTAGAAATGAGAGGGAGAGTGGGAGAGATGAGGATGAACAATGGCATGAATAAGAATGTAAAAGATGCTTTCATTGTAAAAGGTACTTTCTTTTAGAATTAGGTTTTGCAATTTGAGGTTGTGGATTGTGTTTGTGTTGATGCTATTGTGTTTGAAGGGTTAGCTAGTCATAATTCATCAATCCAAATATGACCTATTGGCTTAATGGCTCATGTTGTATCAACCCATTAGTTAATGTTCAGCCAGCTTGTTTTGATCTGCCAACTTGTCTGGTAATGGTAGGTATGATTTAATTTGATTCGGTTCATGGTTTGTTTCCTTTTCTACTTACTCTTATCCTATACCATATGATGCTGATTCAGCATGTATTCCATGCTGGTAAACCAGCAAGGCCAGAAACAAAGGAAGAAAAGGGATAATATTGTTGAGTCGTGTGACCAAACATTGGGAATTTGCTCTTTTCTTTTCTTGTTTGTTTTTTTTTTTCCTTCTTTGTTTTTTTTTTTTTGGTGGTGATGTGTGGCAATTGATCACTTTAAGTAGGTTGCTTGAGCCACTATGAAGATGTAGGTGGTAGTTATGACCCGCCACACATTATTTCTTTTGCTAGCTGTCTGTCAACCCACCACTTGGGTCACGCCCTGGAGAGGGCAGCTAGTGGCTGGCCAGTTCATTTAAGCCTTTTTTTTAAAATTATTATTATTATTTATTTTATAAATTAATTTTTTGTTTTGTTTTCCTTTTGAAGTTCTTTTAGCTTTATTAATTAATAATTTTTAAGTTTGCTGAAATTCCATATGTAAGACCTTTCTCCATTAATTTAATAAAAGATTTATTATTATTATTATTATTATTATTTAAAAAGAATTTTGCTGAAATGGCAGGCCACTCTATTGTTTGCATGCCATGAAAATATTAAAACATGTGAAGTTAACACAGCATTTTTGGACTTCATTCGTTATTTTAAGTTAAGACTTGATTGCAGAAATCTCTAATGTCATATTTAGTTTGCAAAATGAAATAAGGTATGAATGAAATTACAATTTTTGAGGAATAAAATAGTTCCTATGATGTTTTATGGGTGGATATAGAAATATTTGGAAAAGACAAAGAATGGCATTTCTTTGGTTCTATAAATGGATTGCAATTCATTATTTTGCAGCAATAGTAATTTTGTTGAATAATTATTCTGTCAACGAAATGCAGAAATAGGTCTATAAGGAAGAATAACTATTTTATACACCCTTATAAAGTTAATCTATACAAAGAATTTTTATGCCTTCTATATGGTGGTGAGTTTAATCCCCCTTTCGTGTAAGAGGTTGCGAGTTTTATAACTTGGAAGCTAAGTGATCAGCAAATTGAAAATTTGAACACTCCTTTCTTAGATGACAAGATTAGGGATACATTCTTCTCCTAACCCAACATATTGGCACCAGGGCATGGATGGGTTTTTTGCAAGATTTTTCAAAATTGTGTGGCCAATTATTGGATCTAACTTGATCTTTTCAGTTAGGGAGTTTCTAAACTCTGGTTGCAGTATGGAGTTGAGCAATACCATTCTCTCACTTGTTCCTAAAGATGGTAATTCAACCAAATGAATGACTTCAAGCCAGTAGCTTGCTGCAATGTGGTGTACAAAGCTATCTCTAAGCTCTTGGCCTCAAGATTGAAGTTTGGTTTGTATTTCCTTATGAATAGAGAACAGTTAGTGTTTATACCTGAGAGAAGAATAAGTGACAATATTTCTATTGCCAAAGAATTAGTTTATGGCTGTCATATAAATAGGGGTCAACCTAGGTGTGTGATGAAAGTTGATATCATGAAGGCCTATAACACAGTGAATTATGATAGCACTTGATTGTATGGTTTTTTAATGTTTTAAGATCTGATAACTTAAACTTCTAGTTTTAGGACTCAATTATAAAATTTAAAAATTTTCAAGGCAGTGCATCCTTTTTTTTTTGGGCATTTGTATTGCAGGTGTGTTATCAATTGGTCATCCTAGTATTTGAAACCCACCAAGTTTCGTATACTTGTGATGCTTCATCCCCCATCTCTCATTAAATGGCATTTTGTTGTTAGCATTTGAATAATTTTTTTCAAAACTACTTTCATGAATTTTGTCTTGCAAATCTGCCTTTTCTTCTTAAGGGAACAAAATATGTAAATAGCCCTCTCCTCAGGTGTTGGAATATTGACAGGATGAAATATTTTACCAGGATAACTCTAAGGCCCTTCAGGTGCTTCTGTCTGGTGAAATTGTCATTTCATTATCAAAGGAGTCTCAGCGACAAGGACAAAGGGAACGCACTCTTGCTTTGCTACATCAGATGATTGAAGATGCTCATAGGGGCAAGCGGCAGTTTCTCAGTGGTAATTTTGATGCATTGTGTGCAATACTATTTAGTTCTGGATAGCGCAAATATTTTACTTGTTACTTTCTTCTGTGTTACTTTTGATTCGTTGTGTATTCTTTTGTTGACACTGCAATCATTTTACTGTCTGTTTTCATTAGGAAAACTTCACAATGTGGCAAGAGCTATTGCTGATGAAGAAACAGAGTGTAATCCCACTGGAGGGGAAACTTCTGATCAGAAAGTTATCTCACACATTGAGAAGGATGGAATTCTTGGTCTTGGACTAAGACCCATCACACGGATACCCTTAAGTTCCGCTTCTGGAGAGAACGGTTTATTGACTATGGACTATGACATGAAAGACTCCAGCAAGAGATTATTTAGCCCCTTAACCTCCAAGCCCACTACGTATCTGTCACAGTTCATTCTTTATATTGCTGCAATTGGTGACATTGTGGATGGGACAGATACAACTCATGATTTTAATTTTTTCTCGGTGGTGTATGAGAGGCCAAAAGATGTATGACATTGCTCTCCTTCCTCAACTTTCTCCATTCTAGTTTTTCTACTATGTCCAATTATTTGTTAAATAGTGGTGGAGTAATAACTTTTCTGAAGTCCTACCAATGTTAACATTCACAGTGAATGCTGGAAGAAAATTAAGGAACCAGCACTCCTCCCCTCCCCTAAAAACGAAAACCCAAAAAAAAAAAAAAAAAGCAAAAAAACTCCACCAAAGAGAAATAGATATCTGTAAAGATGGCTTAAGGAAGCTACAAACTGTACAATGATCATAGCAAGCAAGAAATTTTCCTTTCTTGGACCATAATAACTTTGCATTTTTTTTTTTGGGTAGCTTTTGACTCGTCTAGTCTTTGAGCGAGGGAGCACTGATGCAGCTGGAAAGGCAGCAGAGATCATGCGTGCTGATTTTGTCCATGAAGTAATTTCTGCATGCGTGCCTCCAGTTTATCCCCCGCGATCTGGTCATGGATGGGCATGCATACCGGTTGCTCTTCTCTACCCCAAGGGTGGAGTGGAGAACAAAGTTATCACACCCTCTTCCAGAGAGGCTAAACTTAACTGTAGTTGCCGTTCATCAGCAGTGCCTGATGTTCCTCTCTACCCTCTTCAATTGGACATTATAAAGCATTTGGTGAAGATTTCTCCAGTTAGGGCCGTCTTAGCATGTGTTTTTGGGAGCAGTATATTGTATAGTAGCAGTGAAACTTCGTTTTCAAGTTCCTTCAGCAGTGGATTCCAACCCAATACTGACCAGCTGTTCTATGAATTTGCTCTTGATCAGTCTGAAAGGTATGCATCAGTAGTTACTAATCAAATATATAGCTAGTTGCTGCTGCTAATTTTGTGATTTCTTGTGATATGCAGGTTCCCGACCCTAAACCGGTGGATTCAGATGCAAAGCAACCTCCATAGAGCCTCTGAGTCTGCTGTTATGTCTAACCAAAGAACTGATGATGACAAGATTAGGCTTGATAACAGAGCTGCTATGAAGCGGCTTCGTGAGCATGACAGTGACAATGAGTCAGAAATTGAGGATGCTGCTGGTAGCAGCAGCATCTCAGCCACTTTAATAGATCATGGTGGTCAAAGTAGTGAAGTTTCTGAAAACTGGCTTGACTCACCCAAAGCTGATTTCACTGATTCAGATGCAGCAGCTTTCCTTTCATTTGACTGGGGGAAAGAAGATCCATATGAGAGAGCTGTTGACAGGTAATCCTGTTGGCTTTCTCTTCAATGTCTTAGTTGACATTTCTTGGTTCATGTCATGTGTGGATATCTCATTCTTCTATCTGAAATCAGTTGCATAATTCTGGTGTGTTGGCTGAAATATTCTATATCTGCTAGTTTTTATCTGAAATTATCCAGTCAAAGAAAAGTGATCATACAAATGCTCCTTCACAATATAAATCGAAATGGAAAGTAATTCTAGTAGGAGGAGAAAAATTCTGGCTCATTTTCTTTGTGCTGCAAGAATATAATTTATCAACAAAACTGTTCAAGTATGGTGTCTGGTACAGAAGTGGAGATTGGCTTCTAGAGCAGACGATCTACTATCTGTGGAAGGAAAGGAATGAGATACGAATTGGTGCCTAACATCTTCAGTGGAATATATTTTTAGGAGAGTCCTATCCTAAGTGTTCTGTGTGTTTTCTACTTGAGCAACTATGAAAGAGATACTACACTAGTAATTGTCTGTTTTATACGTGATTGGACTATGCACTCAACTTGACTGAAATGGTTGGTGTCATGGCAGGTGATACAAATCATGCCAAGGCTCCAATAGTGAATGTGTACAAAAGAAGATTTAAGGGGCAAAATAGTGGTTTAGTGGGTGAAAAAGGGTGACTAGTTGGTGGGAATGCCTGGCAAAGCTAAGGGGATTGCTGCAAAATAACCAGTAAAGGCCAAGAAGTGGGCCAGAGGATCTACTAAGGCCCAGTACAATAATAGCTCTAGCTAGATATTGTAAATAGTAAAGTAACTACAGAAAAAGGAGAATAGTCAGCCGAATATTCAGTATAGAGAGAAAATGAGTGAATCCATATGAGCATATTTCTCATGACATTATCCTCCCATACCCCTGCATACACGCATGCACATCTAAACACGGACTCTACCCCCTTTCCTCATTTAACTTGCATCGTACACTCTACCCCTCCTTATTTAACTTTCATCGTGCATACCCATATACCCCTTTTCTATCCATGCTTCACATACCCCATTCCCTTACATACTTGGTACATACTTATACATACATCGTATTACCTAGTACATAACCATAGTGATACCCATACCCTTATACACTTGCACTTATACACCCATACATACTCTTGTTTTATCTATGCTAGGTTACATAGATTCGCACTTACATGCATCCATTTCCATGCATGTCCTGTCCTGGAAGTTAAGTTCTTTGTAATCACTATTAGTTGCACCTACTAGTTGGTCTATCCAAATGATAAGACTTTCGTCTCTTGTACAGGGGTTCCTGATAGAGATCAGGCCATTACACCCTTTGCAAAAGTGTCCCAGAGACGTACAAGTGGGAAAGTAAACCAGGTGTAATTTTGTGTAGGTTAGTGGTAATCAGAAAAGTAGGACGTGTGGCGGCCAGATAAGGTAGACATGTAGCAGAATATGTAGGAGGATGTGTCGATAGCTAGCAGTAGTGGAAGTAGTGGGAATAGAATTAGGAAGACATGATGGACATTGTAACTAACTAATTGTACTACTTAAGGTAGAAACTATGAATGAAAATGCAGATCAGAATTTTAACAAAAAGTTCCCCTGCTCCCACAAGATCCTTGGGTTCTCTCCGACAAGTCCAAACCCCAGATTTAATCAATGGGAAAGTTAGGACAAAAATCGCATAAACAAAATCCTAATCCCCAAAACAAGCTAAATCGTCTGAGGACCCAATCACAGATGCTTGCTGCTAACAGTTTCACCCTATGTTGTATCCTCTGTCTATTTACTACTGAATTACTGGAAAAGAATAACTGTTCAAGTACATAAAGATTATATACAAGAATAGAAAGAGAAGAAAAGACGATTCCTGCTCCTAAAGCTAGGATGGAATTGAGCTCATCACTAATTGCTGTTTATTTATTTTTTTTCCCTGCACGAGGAATAAATACAAGAATAGAGAGAGAGGAAAAGATGTTTCTTTCTTCTAAAGCAAGGATGCCATTGAGTTCATCATGATAGACTCCTAACAACATGGAATTATTTATTATTATTATTTTTTTGTGCTGGGATATCAGTAAAGTTCTATGTAATATTATTAATAAGAGGACACTGCAGAAGGTCATTTCATGTAAAGCTTGCCAGGGAGTTTTCTAGTTTCTTCAACGCTCATGTCTGTTTATTGCAGTGAGCAGAAGATGCCAAGTATTGTTTTGCCATCTCTTTTGCGCTGGATTTCTCTAACTGGAGATCTGTTCCTTTGCTAATTATGTAGAGCATTTGAAAAGAATGTTATCAAAGTATTTTTGCAGGGGCAAAATGTAGCACTTGTTCAATGCAGTCTTTGGATTGACTTTGGTCTACCTTCACAAACCTGGACCTTTCCTTTTTGTTTCTTGATTTTTAACACCTATTATGTACTTGAGTGGACCCCCATAGTTGGATATCATCACCTAAAAATGATTTTTGATTGACTTTGTATGCTGTAGTGACTGTTTTGAGGTGAACATATTAGTTCTTTTGTCTCTTGATTGTTGTCTGCCAAAATCTAGCCTTGCTGTTGATATTCGATGCCTTTGTATGGTCCACAGATTGATAGATGAAGGAAAGCTAATGGATGCCCTTGCTCTTTCTGATCGCTTTCTTCGTAATGGAACATCAGACCGACTGCTTCAGCTATTAATTGAACGTGGAGAAGAAAACCACTCAAAATCAGGTCAATCTCTGACTTATGGAGGGCCAAGTATCTGGAGTAACACATGGCAGTATTGTTTGAGGTTGAAGGACAAACAGCTGGCAGCTAGCCTTGCTCTAAGGTATGCTGGCATTTGACAACATCCCAAAGTTACTTTGTCCCAAAGATTTATATTACAAATGACTGCTAAGTTCTAAGTGCATAGAAAATCTTTTTAAATTAATTATCAAAGAAAAACAAATCTCTTCACATCAATGTAGATGAAATACCAGCCTGCCCAGTTGAATCGGGGTAACTGGCAACCGATCGGCAGACTGGTCAGTCTAACATCTGAAAACTGGAATGGACTGGCTAATCCAACCTCGTATTTACCTCATCCAGCCAGTTTCTCCAGGCCAAATTGCGGGCATGTTTCTATTATTTTTATTTTTATTTTTACTACTACGCACCAGCAAGTTCATAATCACAATTTTTATTCATTGCACATCTGTCCTAGGGAACTGATGTTGCTCTATTTATCTAGAGAGCCAAAGTAAACTTGGATAGTGCACATGTTGTGTTTTTCCTAATTTATGCTAGACCTAAAAAAATGATCACTCAAAGCTAACTGATGTGGGAGTTTGCAATCATTCCAACAAGCACTTCTCCAGTCCAATGGGATTCTACTAGTGTGTGTAAATTGAGCTGTCATCTTCATTGTTACCATACATGATTGTTTAATTGTATTTATGTCCTAGTACATTTAGTTTTCTTTGATAATTTTATATTTTCTTTTCCAATTTATTTTATATTGTGTTTATATCTGTAGTTTCTAAGCTCTATTAAGAGTTTAAGATAAAAATGAGTTTATTTAAGTTATATTCATAATAATTTTATTTTTTTATTATTTATAATTGAGATATAAATACTATTAAAAAAAATTGTTGACCCCTGTCTAGGACCCTTGTTCAACCCCTTGACCTCTAATCCTCACTCTTGTCTAGGTCAAAGCCTTGTCTAGTTTCTACTACCTTGCTATAAAGGAGGCAAACTATGAATATCATCTTTAGATGAAGTTTCCTCTGGGGCCAATAATTTTGTCTTGACAGAAGCTTCCATTGATATGTTTGGGTATATATTGTATCAGGTATATGCATAGATGGGAACTTGATGCTGCTCTGGATGTTCTCACCATGTGCAGCTGTCACCTGGCTGAAAGTGATCCAGTCAGGAATGAGGTGCTGGATTTAGTGAAAATCTGCTTCATTCTCTTTGCTGCTGTCATATTACATTTTTGCTACTATCACTATCTTACTTGGTTGTTGCTGACCTGATTTTTGGTTGGCATTTTGGTTGCCCGTTGAGGCCTAAAGGTTTTACTTTGTTTTGTAGATCTTACGAAGAAGACAGGCTTTGCAGAGATACAGTCACATATTAAGTGCAGATGACCACTATAGCACCTGGCAACAGGTCATAATTCTCTCTAATTCGAAAGTCACAAATTAACCCTTTGGCCAGAATCACATCTATGTTTAGTTGAATATACTCCTAATGGTTATTTTCATGTTATAATATACTGTATTTCAGGTTGAAGCTGCATGCAGAGCTGATCCTGAGGGCTTGGCACTCAGATTAGCTGAAAAAGGAGCAGTTTCTGCTGCTTTAGAAGTTGCTGAAAGTGCTGGTTTGTCAATAGATATGCGGAGAGAGTTACAAGGCCAGCAGCTTGTGAAGCTTCTAACTGCAGATCCTCTGAATGGTGGAGGTCCAGCAGAAGCTTCGCGCTTTCTTTCATCACTGCGTGATTCTGATGATGCTTTACCAGTTGCCATGTGTGCAATGCAAATATTGTCTGATTTACGGTCCAAGCAGCTTCTTGTAAGTTGTAAAGAGAATTGATCCAAAATTTCCACATTTTCGTCCTGTAGATTTTCTCTGGCTTGGGATAAGTGTATTCTTGTTATGAAGGTCCGTTTCTTCCTTAAGCGAAAGGATGGGAATCTATCAGAGACTGAGTTTTGCCGGTTGAACTCATGGGCCTTAGGTCTACGTGTTTTATCTGCTTTACCCCTGCCATGGCAGCAAAGATGTTCTTCTCTGCATGAGCACCCTCAATTGATACTGGAGGTTCTTATTATGAGAAAACAGCTGCAATCTGCTTCTTCGGTATTATTTTATCTTTCTATAATGGCACGTTGTCCTTAATTTTTCTTGGCAATATGAAGGTGTTATTAGGACTAGAAAAATTTTCCTGTATAAAGACAAAATGACATGAAATTAAGTGAAGAATACAGGTCAATTGTGTTGTTTTGATAACCGATGGTTTTTGCTTTTATATTGTATTTGAAGTGTTTGCTGCTTGAATTAGCCAAATTTCTCGTCGAATAGCAGCTTATTTATTGTACCAACTGCTTGCTTCATTGATTTAGCTTCATTAGTAGGCTTATTTTATTTGACTTTGATTATTATAGATTTTTTTTTTTTTTTTTGGTTTATTTTTGAGAGATGGAAAGGGTTGGGACTATTTAAATTTAAAACAGATCAATAAACGCAAATTGTCTTTCAAGATGAATTGATCCATATGGGTGCATCTTATTAACAAATTGGTTTCTTTCCATTAGAATTGATTATAGGCAGAGAAGATTGGAGAGTCTGTTGGTTATAATTGTGCTTACGGGCTTGAATAAACATTTGGCTTTTGTTTATGGACAGATTCTTAAAGAGTTTCCTTCATTAAGAGACAATGCATTAATTGTTGCATATGCTGCTAAAGCTATTGCGATCAGCATTAGCTCTCCTCCATCTAGAGAACCTCGCATATCAGTTTCTGGGACAAGACCAAAACCAAAGGTGCGAACAGGTGCACCAACGAGGCCATCTTTCTCCAGCAGTTTGAGCAACTTGCAAAAAGAGGCCCGTAGGGCTTTTTCCTGGGGTCCAAGAAACACTGGAGAAAAGAACTCATCAAAAGATGTTCATCGGAAGAGAAAGAGTTCGGGATTGTCTACTTCTGAAAGAGTTACTTGGGAGGCAATGACTGGTATACAAGAGGATGGTATGCCTTCATTCTCTATAGAAGGGCAAGATCGGCTTCCACCTGTAACAATAGCCGATGAATGGATGCTGACGGGTGATGCAATCAAGGATGAAGCAATTAGGTCTTCACATCGATATGAAAGTTCTCCTGACATTATTCTCTTCAAAGTATGCTTCTTCATTAGGTTGAACTGGGTGATGCTTCTGTGACTGTTACAATTAAAAAAAACTTTTTTTTCAATGTTTATATATATATATATATATATATATATATATATTAATTTTTAGGTTAAATAAAAAAAAAAAGATTGTTATTTGACATTGTTGGTGATGTAAGTAATGTAAGAAATCTATTCTGACTAGCTAGTTGTCAGAACTCTTGCTGGCAGAGTCATTATATCATTTCTCCTCTAGAAATTTTGACAGAATAGTCTTACAGTCTTATTTAACAATAGTGGTGTTGACAAGCTAGTGATTTATGTTGCTTTTTATTAGTCATTGGTACTGCACACGGTCTACATGTTTGTGGTTCTTAGGAGTTGGTACTTGTTTAACCTGAGGTAAGCGGTAGAGAAATTTGTTGACTAATTATATCTATCTGCTTGCCTTTTTATGGGTGTATTCTATGATAAAGGGAGAGAAGTTTGGTTGCAGCTAGTGCTTTACTGCCAAGTGAACTAAATTTGTTTTTCTTTCACGGGAATGTTATATGAAGCACGGTTTGGAGCTTGTTATGATATTGTTTTGATGTCCCTACAGTGAAGTCAAGTTCAGACACTAATAGATTGCTTGATTTTGTGTCTCTAGGCATTGCTTTCTTTATGTTCTGATGAGATTGTGTCAGCCAAAAATGCTCTGGATTTGTGTATCAATCAGATGAAGAATGTATTGAGCTCCCAACGATTGCCTGAAAGTTCTTCTATGGAGATAATTGGACGGGCTTATCATGCCACAGAGACTTTTGTGCAGGTGCTCAGATGCATTTAACAGAACATTTCCCTTTTACTTGTGTAGCAAAGTGCATACTACTCTATTGATGCATAGCATATAAGGCAGAATATTTCCTGATTGAATTGAATAAAGCTCATAATGATGTGCAGGGACTTTTGTATGCTAAATCCCTATTAAGAAAGCTTGCTGGGGGTACTGATATGCAAAGTAATTCTGAAAGAAATGCTGATGACACATCATCAGATGCCGGTAGCTCGAGTGTAGGTAGTCAGTCCACAGATGAGCTCTCTGAACTTCTGTTGCAAGCAGAAACATGGTTAGGACGTGCTGAGTTGCTTCAAAGCCTATTAGGATCTGGAATTGCTGTGTCCCTTGATGATATTGCTGATAAAGAATCATCTAGCAGTCTCCGAGATAGATTGATTTTAGATGAGCAGTATAGTATGGCTGTATACACATGCAAGAAGTGTAAGGTAGATCTTTTTCCCGGAAATCTAGCTGTTTGAGCTGCTTTCATCCTTGGAAATTTGAAATAATATATTTCACTCTCTGCAGATTGATGTTTTTCCAGTGTGGAATGCTTGGGGGCATGCTTTACTTCGAACAGATCGTTATCAACAAGCCCGGGTCAAATTTAAGTATGTTTTTTTCACACAGATCAATCTCAAGGAGTCAATGCTCCTTTTCTAATCCAGAAAGTTTATCCCATATTTCCAATTAAACTCAAGGTCCCCCCTCTTTTCTCCTACTCTCTTCAGGCAAGCTCTTCAACTGTATAAGGGTGATCCTGCACCAATCATTCTTGAAATTATTACTACAATTGAAGGAGGTCCACCAGTAGATGTTGCAGCTGTTCGTTCGATGTAAGATTTATAAATTTGAAAAAAATCACTTCTCCATCTTTTGTATTTGCTGATGAATATCAGTTCCCCTTACATCTACAAGTGCATTTCTTTTGCCATTGCTTGACATTTTCCTATTTTAAAGTTTCATCTTCTAGGACATCTTAGTCTGGGTGAATATCTTTAATTTCAGTCGCAGGCTGTCATATGCTCATGACAACTCACCTCATTTGGGCTGTTTAAGGGGATTACAAAACATTTGATCCTTTTGTCATTTACACATTCCTTTGGGGAAGAGAAACTTTTGCATGGTGAGCTTTCATGAGGGAAGGATATCCTTATTTGAAAAGTTGGAAATAAATTATTTTAAATAGTTAAAGTTTACAATACCAACAAAAAATGTGACCTATTTGCATGACATGCATAAGTCATTACACCTAGGATGGTGCACTTGATGGGGGTGGTTTTCCAAAAAATAATACAATTTTGCTGACTTCATCGTCCTGCATATAAGAATTGAAAAAGAAGCTATTCTTTTTTTTTTTTTTTGGGCTAAGTGAGAATATATATTGATATGAAATAATTCCAAGGGGTTTATGTAAGGAAAAGACAGGTAGTAGTTAGTGCAAGAATCTAGGTACAATACTTGCAGCCAATGATTCCCCAAAGTACAAATCAACCAGAACTAGGATAAGCAGGGCTGCAAAGGCAATCTTCTTGAAGATTGAGCAACTTTGCCTTCAGGTAAGTTTGCTAAACACAACAAAGCTCCATCCCAAGTAGCACAGGATGATGGGCTTTGCAAAGTTAAAACAATCCTTCCTTCAAACTTTATTGGAATGGTCACACAGAAAAAACAAGTGGGCATGGAATTCTGTTTCCTTGTTAGTGTGTCGAGGGATGTATTTCTTGAAACAAATGCACTTTACCATGCTACTCTTGGATTAGATCTACATAGAGTGGCATAGGCCTAGTGAATGGAGCTGACATGTGGCTTTGTCCTCTAAACAAACTTGTTTTGAATTTTCAGCCAAGTGTTTCAGTGCCACACTGGGCAGAGTCATAATAATAGTGAATGCAAGGGAAATAGCTTCCTTGGGTCTACCCTAACATGCTAGAGTTTGCAGCCTAATTGAGAATGGAGAATGGGTTTTAACTCAAGCACAGTTTTGGAACAATTTCAATATCCCTCCAAATGTATGCCCGAATCAAGTCATAGAAGACAAACTTATATGAAGACCATCTCCAAATGGTGTCTTCTCTATTAAGAGTGCATATTCAACACTTAAGCCTACTGGTAATACTATGCCTTAGACCAACTTAGTATGGAATAACAAATCCATACCAAGACATAACTTTATCTTATGGCTTGCAATTAATGACAAGTTATACATTCTTAATAAATTGAATCAATGGGGAGTTACAACCCAGATAACATGTTTCTTGTGCAACCAAAGCATGGAAAACCATCAACATTTATTTTTCCAATGCTTCGTTTCATTAGTAGTATGGAAAGAAGTAATGTTTAGGTTGGGATGATCAACACCCATACTTCGTGGCAACAGGTATTAGATATTCTATCAAATGCCTCATCGAACCAGCAGATAGAAGAACAAAAATCAACATTAGCAGTTGTAGTCTATTGTATCTGGTGTGTAAAGAACTCAACTTGGCTAGGGCAAAGAACCCCTAGTACAAATAGCTTAGCCAAACTTATTTTGAATTATATTTATGTATTCAAATAAGAGATAATAGTGCAAGCAACATATAGTACATAGATTGAAATAAATCAGGGGTTATTATACCCAATAAAAGATTATAAATAGTGGGCAATGTCCAATAACCGCTTTGTGGATGTAAATCTCTTTTTGGTTAAATAAAATTACTGAATTAACCAGAAAAAAAAATATTGTCCACTATTTTTTCTATCTTTAATGAACACAGTAGCTTCTTTCCGACTATAAAAGGTAAGAACTCCTTCAATCTATTTTTAAGAACTCAAGAAATGCACTCATATGAGGTATTGCAACAAGAAATTGGTCTAAACACATTCAAAGTAGATGGCTTTGGGACTTTGGGCACCAAGGAAATTGTTGTGCAGTTTAGTTGCTTAAAGATTTGAAAAGAATAAAAAAAATTCTTTAGGGCAGCCAACAACCTATCTGTGGCAACATTCCATATTTTCTTACAGAATTCCACATTAGAGTCATCTGGCTTCGAAGCTTTATGAGTTGCCAAGTTGAAAAAAGCTTTTCTGCTCTCATCCAAGGAAACCTCATGAACAATTCAATTTGCTCGAAAAACAAGTTTGCAGCTGAGTAAAGAGGCAATTTGCTCATGGATCACATTCAAGTGTGCTCTTCCATTAAGAAGACCTCAAAAATAATCCACCATCATGCCTTTAAACTTGTCCAAATCTGAAGTCTTGGTACTGTTTATGTATTGCATCTTTGTATTCCAACAAGAAGAACAAAGTAATGTTTTTCCATTAAAGTTGGATTGGTTTCATGACTTTTATGCACATGATAACCGTTAGTTCTGCTGGTATCATCCTGGCCCTATCCCAGCTACTCTCTAGTGGGGTTTCCATGAACAGGGGCTGAATGAACTTGCATAATGTTGGGAATATTATGACATCTTGGGCATTTTGTCAACAGATGCAAGCTACAATTTTAAATGCTTTCCATAGAGGACTTTAATAGCCTGAAAAAAGGAAAAAATTATTTGTTGTGACATGGAACCACATCGTTGAAGTTGTAATTGGTAGTTTGACAGTATTGTATAGCTTTCTTTTCCTTTCTCCATGTGCACATGCATTTTCTTCTCTCTTGAATCATCTTTGAGAAATTTTTTTTTCAATGTTGTAATTAGATTTGGGTAACATATGAACTGGAGATGACCATGTCACTATTTAATTTAGTAACAGAAAGTACAGCACAGACCTTTATTGTGTTACCATGACTGACATGGTATTCTGTCCATGATCATGTGGAGTGTGGAACCCTATGTTTTGCTTGTGTAGTTTTGATCCAGTATTTTGTTTTGCTTAGCACTGACTTCTAAGCTAAGTACATCACTTGGGCACAGTTAACTGACACAACATATGCCAGGTATGAACATCTAGCTAGAAGTGCACCAGCCATCTTGGATGATTCACTCTCTGCTGATTCATATCTCAATGTCTTGTATATGCCATCCACGTTTCCGCGGTCAGAGAGATCTAGGCGCTTCCTTGAATCCACAAATAATGCAGCTCATAGTTCTGGTTTTGAAGATGGACCTCGCAGCAATCTTGATAATAGTCGATACCTTGAATGTGTTAACTATCTGCAAGAGGTATGATTAGCTTGATGATTATTTGCACCCATAGCTTCTTTTCTCCTATTGAAAATTCTCAAATAGGACTGCTTATCAGCTCAACAGATGGGCAATTTATTCTTATACATGAACTGTTAAGTAGTCGACTATTGACTTGTAACATAGCTTTTGGTTAATTTTTATGGATTATTATCCTAGCAGAATACCTGACTTCTGGGATGTAGATCAGCATCATCCTTTTTCCCAGCATTTTTTAGCCATAAAATTATAATGTCTTCTTCCTTTGTTATTGGAGATGCAGTATGCTCGGCAGCATTTGCTCAACTTCATGTTCAGACATGGTCACTACAATGATGCTTGTTTATTTTTCTTTCCACCAAACGCTGTTCCTCCACCACCTCAACCATCAATGCTTGTTGCAAGTTCTGCTTCATCCCCTCAAAGGCCAGATCCTCTAGCTACTGATTACGGAACAATTGATGATTTGTGTGATTTATGCATTGGTTATGGTGCCATGCCTGTGCTAGAAGGGGTGCTTTCAACTAGGGTGTTATCTTCAAATTCTCAGGATGTGGCAGTGAATCAATATACATTTGCAGCTCTCTCAAGAATCTGCATTTATTGCGAAACTCATAGGCATTTCAATTATTTATACAAGTTTCAGGTATTGTATGTTCTGCCTAAACTAACTTTTGTGAAACATCTGGCAACTTCTTGTGGTTCGTAATTTCAATATTCTGATTAATTCACTTTTGTTTTACTTTGTTAAAAAAATTTCAATTGTATCTACCTTTTCCCTGATTTGTTTATCTACTTTCAAATGGAAGAAGGAAATTGTATAAATGTTTAAACCTAATTACTGTTTCTCCATTTGATCTGTCTAGATTATCAAGCAAACAGTTGACCTTTTGTTCTCAGATTTTTGAAGTTAAAAGTCCCATCCAATATGCAGCATGTCTGATTTACATGTGAATTATTTTATATTTAGGGGGAATCATTCTGATCATATGGGGGTTAGATTGGAGGAGATTAATAAGCTAGCAGATGGTGGGGTGTCAGTGCAAAGTGTGCAGCTGATCCATCTAAAATGTACTCAATTTTAATAGATTTACCTCTAATGGTGAATCTGTCTCAAAAGTCTTGCTGATCCTTCCTTTCCTTAAAGATGTTTATATTGTTTGAGAAAATCTGTCCTGTATATCTGCCATGAGATGTCGTGTTCCTTGGATTATTGTCTAGTTTAATTGATGTTCCATGGAATGTATAATTTCTGATTATAGAGCATTTGATAGAGTTCTTACTCATGGCTTCAGGTTAATTTCTTTTTCATCAATTAAAACTTAATTTTATTTCAGGTTATAAAAAGGGACCATGTTGCTGCTGGACTTTGCTGTATACAGTTATTCATGAATTCATCAACACAGGAAGATGCTATTAGTCATTTGGAAAATGCTATAGTAAGTTACTTCTACTTGGTTATATCTTAAGAAATCTGAAGTCATAGCATATAGCAATAATGCCTATATTCATTTAGTTGTCAGATAAAACCTTGCTTTTTCTTTTTTTTTTTTGGGGCGGGGGGATCATAGATAAATAAATATATGATAAAATTATAGGAATCAAATTGACCGGATAATGAAGTTCATCCATGGCTGAACATCCCCTGTGTGCAGGATAACCAACCTTACAAGAGCAACTTGATATTTAATTCTGTTGCTAGGCATCATAGGCAGATATACTCTTGTTCCACACTGCCTGGTAGATAATAGCTTCTTCCCTTAAAACTACATACTCAGAATGTCAAAACATATGTGGGAACTGTATACAAAGATTGATATTTCTAAGAACCAGCATATTTGGAAAGAGCAATCACTCTTGTTGAGTTGGAGCAATAGTGTGAAATGTCGACTTGCTAACTTTTCAAATATAGTATAATTATGGTGGGATGATACAAGGTGAAGGGCACGAGACCATAGTCTATCTTATCCTGTAAGAGTTGGCACTAAAGATTTGGAAGTCATTTCCACCTTGTTCCTAAGGAAACCTTTTGCTTGTGGAACCTGTCAGTTTGTTGCTGGTTCCTAGGTATCCTGTTATTTTTTACTATGATTTTAGAAGAAAAAAGACTTAGTTATAATATAAAAAACGCAATTGCTGTAATAATATACTCGAAACACCTTAGTCTTATGTCCTCCTTAAAATATTCACAATAAGATTGAACATAATAGACTATTCAATTAGTGAAAATACAAGTAATTATTCTTGATTTCTCAAAAGAACATTGCCACTCTTGTCTTCATGGAATTTTATAGAAATGCAAATTTTGAATAATTTTATTCTTTAGAGATTGATTACATTGTTGTGTCTATGGTATTCGACATGTATTAAGTTAACAGAGTTCCCTGCAACAGGGTACAAGAAGCATGTTTTTGTGGTTTCATGTAAAAGATCATTGCCTTAGACATTATCCAAAAAAGATCATTCCCTAGAACCAAGCTGTAAAGATAGGTTTGATTTTTGGAATCAGACCTACATTGTGTTAAAAATCCATAAATCTTGAATTTGTTTATTGAAGTGAGATGGAATCTGTACATAAGTAGGCTATATACAGGTAACATTAACATGGCTGATAGTAACAATTAGTATTGTGTCAACGCTACCTACCCTACTATATTAATCCTACTAACCTACTGCATCAATTCAACTATCAACTAATTTTTCCAAGGAATAATCAGAAAAATAATTTAATGGAATCAAATACTTCCAACACTCCCCCTCAATCTGAGGAATGATATTCATCATTCCCATCTTCCTCAACATTGTTTCAAATGCTGTCTTTTGCAAAGTTTTCATGGGAGCATGAGCTTCTTGAAGTCTTAGAGGAGTGTAACTCATATTGATATCACCCTCTTTAATTTCTGACTTGATGAAGTGCCTATCAATCCTCACGTGCTTCATTCAATCATGCTGAATGGGATTTTTTACTATGCTGAGGGTGGATTTTCTGTCACTATATAATTGTGTTGGAGTAGCACATTCTATTTTCAAGTCCTCCATTAACTTCTTAGTCAAATGACTTCGTATAGTTCTTGAGAAATCCCACGCAGCTCAGCTTCTGCACTGCTTCTTGCCACAGCAGATTGCTTTTTGCTTCTCTGAGTGATTAGATTTCTCCAAACTTCAGTACAATAACAAGTCATGGATGCACTATCTCTATAGATCCTGCCCAATCAGCATCTACATAAGCTTCAATGCTTCCTGACTCACTTTTCCTAAACATTGTACCCATGCTTGGAGTCCCTTTCAAATACTTCAATGCTTCTAAGTGGGAGAATGCGTAACTTGACTCACTAAGCTCACGGCATGAGCAGTACCAGGTTGAATAAAGGACAGATAGATTAATCTCAAAACCAATCGTTGATACTGTCTTTGATTTACCATGGTGTCATCTTCATCACTCTTACATTTCCAAGATTTAAATCCCTCTCATTGGTGGTTTTAAGTTCATTTGAGAAACATTCCATCCCATTGGCAGTTCTCAAGATTTGAATAGAAGCTTGAAACACATTCTTTATTTGATTGTGAAAAGTTTTGAATGCTGTACTAGCTTTTAATTATTCTTTTAGGGGTTCTAATCAACACACTTGAGTATGGTCATCTATAAATGAAATAAACCATTTTGCTCTAGAAATATTTGTGGTTCTAGAGGGGCCCCATATATCACTGTGTATTATGTGAAAGGGTTTAGATGGAGTGTATGGGCATACAGGATTAGTGTTTCTAGGAAATTTTTCCATAGTACAAGACTTGCAATGAAATGACATTGGCATTTTGTTATCCATAAGAGTTGGATGCAATTTTTTCAAATACTGAAAACTCTGGTGGTCTAATTTCATACGCCATAACAAAATATCAGACTCTGATGTTGCTAAGAGAGAGGAGATGACAGTGGAATTAAGTTCAGATGACTTTGCAGGAGGAAATCACCTTTCAAGAGATATATTATAGCCCATTTCTTTGCTTTGCATTGCCAATTGTCTTCCCTGAAGTAAGGTCCTGAAATTCACATGGATGAGGGGAAAATGTGACTCTACAATTCATGTCCTAGTTAATTTGCTCACAAATAACAAATTGTATTTTAATTTAGGTACATAGAGTAGTGTCTAATCTCAAATTTGACAAATTAACAGTTCATTCTCCTTTTGCACATGCAACATTACCATCAGGCACCTTTATTTTAGGTTTTTGTATTCATTATAAATGTAAAGAGTTTGTCATGCGATTAGTGTCATGTGATTAGATGCTCTAGTATCAACAATCCACTCATGATCAGCCAATGAGAATAAAGAATGAAATGCCTTAACTTTGTGAGCTCGTGCTGTTGCTAAATTTACACTTTTGAGGGTTGGTTTACCTGCATTCATCCTTTGTTGAAAAGTTGATGAAACACCTTAACTTGAATGGAAGATAAGTTCAACTCCCAAAGATTATTCAAAATCTACCTCAACCATCTTGGCTGGCTTCATTCGTCCCCTTGGATTCTTGGTATTGTAGATCTATAAAACAACCTACCTTTTGTATGTGAATCTCTTAATGGAGTTGTTTATGAAAAATTCCTCATATTTTGTATTTATTTATTTTTGCAAGAGTTGTGGGATCAAGACAATGCTCTGAATTTTGATACCATGTAAGAAAACCATAAATCTGGAATTTGTTTATTGAAGTGATATGGAATTTATACATAAGAAGCGTATTTATATGCAACCATAACATGGCTGGTAGCAACAATTAACACTGCACCAATCCTAACTGCCCTACTACATTAATTCTACTAACCTGCAACATCAATTCAACTATTAACTAATCTTCCCAAGGAATAATTTGATGGAATAAAAATACTTTCAACACCTTGTAAGCCCATATGCCTATCCTTGAACCTATCCAACTATGCAGAGTTTTAGGTTATCATATTTCATTAGTTTCAATGCTCTTCCAGATATAATGAATAAAGTGAATGAAAAAATGGTGATTTTATAACCTCAAGGTGTTGGCCTAGTAGTGATTGTATGTTAACTAAAAGTACTTCAGGGGAACGCAGGCATAATATTTGCTTAGAACTCTTTTTATTACTTAATTGAAATGATTATATGCTCATGAAAATTTTCGTTTTTTTTTGTTTTTTCCTGTTCTTTTTCCCATTTCCCATTCCATTTTTTGGTAAGCTACCCATGAACCGCTGTTTGTTTCATATTATTTTGAAGCCATCTCATTGTGCTGCTCTGCTATCTATTTAATATTTGCAATTTACTTTTGGATGTAGATGCATTTTGATGAAGGGTTGTCAGCACGTTTTAAAGGTGGAGAGTCCACTAAACTTGTCACAAAGGGTATAAGAGGAAAGAGTGCTTCAGAAAAGCTCACTGAAGAAGGACTTGTGAAGTTTTCTGCTCGAGTGGCAATACAAGTAATGTCCTCTTGACGTTTAGATTACTATATGTTTTATATATTGTCTCTCTTTCAATCAATAAATTTTACTTAACGAAAAGCTAATGCTCCCAACCCATAAGCCTTTAACTAGCTGTTCGTCTAGTTATCTGCTTGCATCTTCCTGGTTCTTTTGATGCTTGGAATCATGATGTTTTAGGCATGCAAAAATGCTAAACTTAAAACACTTAACGAGGTTATCTGGATTATGAAATCTTGATATCACTCATGCAAAGACATGCTGATGCACAGGCTTCATAATTGGGCAGTTAACATTTGTTTCATCATTCATTCTTTTGTTTGCGATATCGAGTATTTGCATATTTCAATTTCATAGCAATTTAACTTCTGTTGCACAAGTTCATATATAGAACACAATAACTAGTCAAGTCTAATATGAATCACAGCAATTCAATGGATGCAAATGCAATTTGACAAGTGGAATTAGGGTTTTAGTTATGGAGGTGGAAGAGAACAAGTACCTGAATAAAGTACTCAGCCAAATATCACAAACTGAATGCAGGAGTCTAACTGCCCTTAACTAGCATTCTTACTTTTATAGTAGAACCTCCTCTTTCTGCCATCTGTTGCCAGCTGTCACTGTTACTAAATCCCTACCCACACACATGTACAGAGTGACACACATACTACACACTACACACTACACCCAAAACAACACCCAACATACCACCATACACCACCCATTGCATGAACATACAATAGCAAATTAGTCATGAGGCTTAGGCTTAACCCCATTCCCTCTTTTGTAAATTTGTAAGATTGGAGGTCTTATTCTCAGGTCTTATTGAAGAAAACTAAGAGAGAAAAAATATAATCTTCTTATTGAAAGCGTATATACATTCTAATATATATATATCCTAAGATGATTGGTATACCAGTTCACAAAAAAGGAAAACAGATTTCCTTTTAATCAGGAATTTCAACAAAATAGGAAAATAGGAAATATACAATATCTAAAAAATATCTAATCTAAATAAAGAAACAATAACTAATTCTCTAAATAAATAAATAAAGGCCGGAATCCTTTCTACACTCTCCCTCAAGCTGGGTTGTATATATTATATAAGCTTAACTTGGAATTCAATTCATCAAAACTAACTCTTGGTAGTGCTTTGGTAAAAATATTAGCAATCTGAAGTTTTGTTGTATTATAATATGTATATTAATGTATAATATCCTACATTAATGTGTATTATTAACTAGCTATTATTAGAGGATCTTATTTCCTAAAATAGATAGATCAATCCTATATATATAAACATCAATTCCTATATGAAAATGTAATTAAATAAGATTAGTATTTCTTTCAAATTACATAGTATCAGAGCATAGGTATATGTAAGAAAAAAAAAAAAAAAATTTCGTCTTGTCCTGTGAACAAGGACGTGCTGCCCTTAAGAGCAAGCATTGTTGGGATCTTTTTTTTTTCGTCACCACCAGTCTAGGAGGAAAGACCAACCTCCGACCGGCCGAACCCCGAAACCAAAGCCCCAGACACTCACGCGCCACTTTAGGGTTTTGCTTTCCCCTTCCGTCAACGGCGCGTGGGGGCGCGTGTGTCGACTCTTCGCCCACTGGAAGCTTCGACGCGCTGTTGGTAAGTCTGTTCTACTCTCCTTCGGTGTTGCATTGGTTGAATACATCATCTTGGGAAGCGGGTTTTGTTATGGTTGTCAGAGTTGGTCTCGTTGGTTCACCGGAGTCATTTGGCTTGTCGGAGTTGATTGAGTTGGTGCGTTTCGAAGTTGTCGTTCGGCTTGTGTGGGTCTTCTTGTGGATTAGATTAGTGCGGTGTTGTGTTTTGTGGCCGACGACGTGTTAGTCTTGGTGTCTGTTGGTTGACGTTTGTGGGTTGATCTCGTCGGAGGCTTGGATTTTACATTTTTTTCCGGGTACACTGTGATTGGCTATTTTTTCTTTGTTACTATTGTGAGAATTTTTCTTTTGCTGTTTAAAATGGATGATAAAAGCTTAAAATCTCCGGTTGTTGATATGATTCCTGTGACAACTAAGATCACAGAACATAAACTTAATGGGAATAATTTTATGGCTTGGAGCAAAACGGTGCAAGTATATTTGTGAAGTATTGAAAAAGAAGACCATCTTACTGAAGATCCACCAAATGATAACACTAGACAAGTATGGTTGCGTGATGATGCTAGGATATTTTTGTAGCTTAGAAATTCCATTGATAGTGAGATTATCAATCTGGTTGATCATTGTGAATATATTAAAGAGTTGATAAGTTACTTGGAATCTATGTATTCTGGAAAGGGGAATATTTCTCATATCTATGAGGTCTGCAAAGGTTTTTATCGTACTGAATAACAAGAGTTGTCCCTTACTGCTTATCTTATGAGCTTCAAGAAAACATATGAGGAACTGAATGCCTTATTGCCATTTAGCCCTGATGTGAAAGTACAGCAGACTCAACGAGAACAAATGGTAGTAATGAGTTTTTTAGCAAGTCTTTGTCCAGAATTTGATGCTGCCAAATCTCAGATCCTCTCTAGTCCTGAGATTTCCTCTTTGCAGGATACCTTTACTTGGATACTTCGTACAGAAAATCTGTTATCTGTTGCTCCTTCTCATCCTACTAGTGCTCTTGTCAACCAAAATATAGGCCGCTCTTCCACCTATAGGAAAGAGGGGGATGATATTTGCGAGCATAATTCAGGGGGAGTTGTGTGCTATTATTGTCATGAGCCGGGTTATACGAAGCGCACTTGTAAGAAATTGCAAAATCGCAACCTGAGGAAACCTTTTGCACACATTGCCTCCATTAACTCTACCGATGGCTCTTCCTTTGAGAAGAAAATTACAGTCTCTGCAGATGAATTTGCAAAATTTACTCAGTACCAGGAGGCATTAAAGGCTTCATCTCATCATGTGTCCACCATTGCTGAGACAGGTAAACCCAACACATGTCTCCTTTCCTCATCTTCCAATTGGGTCATAGATTTTGGTGCCATAGATCACATGACAGGTAATCTAAATCTCTTCTCAACTTATCAATCATACACATCCCCTAAAAATGTTACTCTTGCTGATGGTTCTAAGTCATGTGTTCTTGGCTTTGGTACTATTAATCCCACTTCTCAGATTTCCCTATTTTCTGTTTTGAGTTTATCACAATTTTCCTTTAACTTACGATCTGTGAGCAAACTCACTCGTGCTATGAATTGTTGCATCTCCTTTTTTCCTGATCATTGTCTATTTCAGGATCTTATGACAAAGAAGATTATTGGTGAAGGACATGAGTTGGGAGGTCTCTATATCTTGGATACTCAGATGCCTAAGTCTATTGCATGTTCCAGTTTTCAGACACCGTTTGAAGCACACTGCCGAATGGGCCATCCCTCTTTGCCTATGTTGAAAAAGCTCTTTCCTCATTTTAATAATGTCTCTAGCTTAGAGTGTGAGTCATGTCACTTTGCAAAGCACCATCGTTTATCTTATGTTCCTCGAGTCAATAAAACGGCAAGTGTACCATTTGAATTAGTTCATTCTGATGTATGGGGTCCCTGTCCTGTTATGTCACAGACTGGTTTCAAATACTTTGTTACTTTTTTGGATGATTTTTCTCGCATGACTTGGCTTTATCTTATGAAAAGTCGTTCCGAGGTATTTTCCCATTTTACTAGTTTTTGTGCTGAAATCCAAACACAATTCAATATCTCTGTCCAAACCTTAAGAAGTGATAATGCCAAAGAATACTTGTCTCACTCATTTTAGACATATATGATTCAAAATGGCATCATTCATCAGTCCTCATGTGTTGATACACCACCTTAGAATGGAGTGGCTGAAAGGAAAAACAAACATCTCCTTGAGACAGCGAGAGCCCTCTTATTTCAAATGAATGTTCCTAAACGATTTTAGGCCGATGCAGTATCTACTGCTTGTTTCTTTATTTAATCGTTTACCTTCATCTGTTCTTTAGGGTGAAACTCTATACAAAGTATTGTTTCCTACAAAATCATTGTTTCCTATTGAACCAAGGATATTTGGTAGTTTCTGCTTTGTTCGTGATGTCCGTCCCCAAATAACAAAATTAGATCCTAAGTCTCTCAAATGTGTCTTTGGGTTACTCTAGGGTTCAAAAGGGATATCAGTGTTATTGCCCTCATCTTGATAAGTATCCGGTGTCAGCTGATGTTTCATTTGTAGAAAACAATCCGTTTTTTCCTTCACCTATTGGAACACCAACACCGGATGAGGATGATGATATATTGATTTATCATATTACTTATCCGTCTCCGCCACCACCTCCACCACAGCCTCCTATTCGACATGTCTACTCTAGACGGAGAGACCTGCCTGCTTCATGTCCTAAACCATCCTCTTCTTCCTCATCGAATCCAGCTCCAGACGATCTTAATCTTCATTGCTCTTCGGAAGGGTACACGTCATTGTACCTATCCTATTTCGTCCTTTGTTTCCTATGATAACTTATCATCATCATCATCTTCATTTATTGTATCACTTGATACTGTGACAATTCCTAAATCTATTCATGTGGCCCTTTCTCATCCTGGTTGGCGTGATGCTATGATCGAAGAGATGACTGCCTTAGATACTAATGGCACTTGGGATCTCGTGAATTTGCCCGTAGACAAGAAGGCAATTGGTTATAAATGGGTGTTTTCTGTTAAGGTTAATCCTGACGGCTCAGTAGCTCAGCTAAAAGCTTGTCTTGTCGCTAAAGGTTACGCTCAAACCTATGGCGTTGATTACTCTAACACATTCTCCCCTATGGCTAAGATGACTGCCATTCGATTATTTATCTCTTTAGCTGTTACTAATCATTGGCCGCTCTTCCAGTTAGACATTAAGAACGCCTTCTTACATGGTGATTTGCAGGAAGAAGTATGCATGGAGCAGCCACCTGGGTTTGCTGCTCAAGGGGAGTTGGGTAAAGTCTGTTGTCTTCGGAAATCCTTATATGGACTGAAACAGAGCCCTCGTGCTTGGTTTGGGAAATTCAATCAGGCTGTTGAGACATTTGGTCTTAGCAAGAGTAGATCAGATCACTCGGTATTCTTTAAGTGTTCTGACTCGGGTATGATTCTTCTTATTGTATATGTTGATGACATTATCATTACAAGAAGTGACAATGCAGGAATCTCATCGTTGAAGTCATTTCTTCACACACAGTTTCATACCAAGGATTTGGGATTATTGAAATATTTCTTGGGGATTGAATTGACAAGGAGTAAGAAAGGCATTTTCCTCTCTCAACGGAAATATGTGCTTGACTTATTAACAGAGATGGGGAAATTAGGTGCTAAGCCGTGTAGCACACCCATGCTCCCTAATATGCAGCTAACTAAAGAGGGTAGGTTATTTCAGGATCCAGAGAGGTATAGACGTTTAGTTGGGAAATTAAATTATCTCACAGTGACTCGTCCCGTAAGTGTGGTAAGTCAGTTTATGTCCTCTCCTACCATGCATCATTAGGCAGCTTTGGAGCAAATTCTGTGTTACCTGAAAGGTGCCCCAGGACGTGGTTTAGTTTATGGTAGTCAGGGACATAATCATATTGAGTGCTTCTCAGATGCAGATTGGGCAGGATCCAAAATAGACAGAAGATCCACTACTGGGTATTGTGTGTTTGTGGGTGGAAACCTGGTCTCTTGGAAAAGCAAGAAACAACATGTGTTTTGCCCAAGTGCAGAGTCGGAATATAGGGCTATGGCACACTTAGTATGTGAGACAATGTGGATTTATCAGCTCTTACTTGAAATTTGCTTTAAGGTGCCAATACTTTTTCAATTGTGGTGTGATAATCAGGTAGCTATTCATATTGCATCTAATCTCGTGTTTCATGAACGAACGAAACACATTGAGATTGATTGTCATTTCATTCGAGAAAAGATACAACAAAACTTGGTCTCTACAAAGCATGTTAAGACTGGAGAACAGTTGGCAGATATCTTTACTAAAGCTTTAAATGGGGTTAGAGTCAGTCATATTTGTAACAAGTTGGGCATGATCAACATCTATGCTCCAACTTGAGGGGGAGTGTTATAATATGTATATTAATGTATAATATCCTACATTCATGTGTATTATTAATTAGCTATTATTAGAGGATCTTATTTCCTAAAATAGATAGATCAATCCTGTATATATAGACATCAATTCCTATATGAAAATGCAATGAAATAAGATTAGTATTTCTTTCAAATTACATGTTGGAACATAACTCAGCTGAACAATCCCATTGTTGACCTTCTCTGATATAAAATGTTGATCAATTTCAATGTGTTTTGTTCTATTGTGGTGCACATAATTTTTAGCTATACTAATGGCTGATTGAATGTCACTAAACATCTTGACAGAGTCTTTTATCTCCATCTTAAGTTCCCTTAATAGTGTTTGAAGCCACATTCCCTCACATATTCCTAGTGCAAGAGCACGATACTAAGATTCTACACTACTTCGTGAAACAACAGTTTGCTTTTTGCTTCTCCAAGTGACAAGGTTGCCCCAAACATATGAACAGTAACCAGTAGTTGACCTCCTATCAGTTAACTCTCCTGCCCAGCTAGCATTCGTGTAGATCTCCACTTCACAGTTTTCAGATTTTTTAAATAGCAGTCCATACCCTGGAGTCATCTTGAAATATCTCAAAATTCTATTTATTGCTTCCAAATGATCATCACTCGGATTATTCATGTGCTGACTCACTACACTTACTGAGTATGCAATATCTGTCTTGTGTGTGAGATAGATAAGTTTGCCAACAAGTCTTTGATATTTTCCCTTGTCAATCGGAATGCTTTCTTCACTTCTATTTGGTCTTTTATTAGGATCCATGGGTGTGTTAGCAGGTTTGCACCCAAGTAGGCCAGTTTCATCTAATAGATCCAAGATATACTTCCTTCAGGATATGACAATTCCTTCCTTAGACTGAGCCACCTCCATTCCTAAAAAATACCTAAGAGTCTCGAGATCCTTGATCTCAAATTCTGTTGCCAACATCCTTTTGAGATTGATAATTTCCTCTGAATCATCACCTGTCAAGATGATATCATCTACATATACTATGAGAATAGCAATCTTGCCTCCTGTTTTGGTCTTGACAAACAATGTATGATCAGCTTGACATTGATGGTATCCATTTGCAATCATAGTTTTAGTAAATCTGTCAAACCATGCGCGAGGGGACTTCTTCAAGCCATATAAGGACTTTTTTAACTTGCAAACTAACCTGTTGTTTGAACTGTTTTCATATCCCGGTGGTATTGTCATGTAGACCTCTTCTTCAAGGTCCCCAGTCAAGAAGGCATTTTTAACATCAAGTTGGTATAGAGGCCAATCTTGATTCACTGCAAGAGTAGAACCCGAACAGTATTGAGTTTGGCAACTGGTGCAAAAGTCTCTTGGTAGTCAATCCCATATAACTGTGTGAAACCTTTTGCTACAAGCCTGGCTTTGAATCTCTCTACACTTCCATTTGCTTTATATTTGACAGTGAATATCCACTTGCAACCTACAAGATTTTTGTTATAAGGGAGTTCAGTAAGTGTCCATGTATCATTACTTTCTAGAGCCCGAATTTCTTGCTCAGCTGCTTGTTTCCATGCTAGAATCTTTAGCACCTCTTGGATAGAATTAGGAACTTGCACACTATCAAGATTTGACACAAAAGCCTTGTAAGAAGTTAGCAATTTCCCATATGCTACATATCTTTTGATTAGATGACCAGTGCACCTTCAGACACTTTTCCTATGTGCAATTGGTTGATTAGAGTCATCAACCATCGGTACCAAAGAGTCATGAGATGAGAAGTTCATATGATTATGATTGTTAGATGTAGGAGGACTTGGTTCCGATTCTTGACAATCCTGGGTTTGCATAGTGGCCTCTATATGCTCAGTTGGTCTTCTCCTTCTATAGACACGAAGTTCAAGATTATTAGTATTAGGTTGAGGTTGATTTGAGACTTAGGACAACTTAAGTAGTAGGAACCGAAGTGATAGCATTTAGTTCAAATGAAATTGGGGCTGAGTTTGGTTTAGTGTCTTGAATGAGATCCCAAATCTGATATTCCCTCGAATTCTCCCCATGAATGTCGGATTTGGGAAAGTAAGATTGGTCTTTAAAGAAGGTGACATCCATGGAGTTATATACTTTTCGAGTGATTGGAAAGTAGCACTTGTATCCTTTTTTATTAGAAGAATAACCAAGGAAGATGCATTTGAGGGATTTGGGATCAAGTTTCGTACGGTGCTGTTTGTGGATGTGAACAAAGAAAGAGCAACCAAAAATCTTCGATGGTAGGTCAGAAGAAAAATAACGGATATGTGGGTATGCTTGCATGAGGACATGACGAGGATTTTGGAATTTTAGGACATGACTAGGTATCCTATTGATGAGATATGTGGCTGTGAGAATGGCTTCCCCCCAAAAGTGTTTAAGCACATGATTAGAGAACATAGCAGCACGGGCCACCTCAAGTAAATGTCTATTTTTCCTCTCGGCGACACCATTTTGTTGAGGTGTGTCAACACATGAACTTATATGGATGATCCCATGTTTGGAAAGATAAGAACCAAGGACAAAATTAAAATACTCCTTGGCATTATCTGTTTTAAGAACTTGAATGCTGCTTTGGAATTGAGTGGAGACCATGGAATGAAAGGATTGAAATATGGTTGCTATTTCGGATTTTTCCTTCATAAGAAATGTCCAAGTAGTTCTTGTATGATCATTTATGAATGTTACAACCACCGAGCCCCATTTATGCTTTTTACTCGTGAGGGTCCCCAAATGTCACTGTATATCATAGAAAAAGGATGTGAAGGATTGTATTTTAGACCGGAATAGACATGTATAGTATGTTTTGCAAGTTAGCAAATTTCACATTGATAAGAATTGAAATTTTTATTCAAAAACAAATGAGGAAAGAACTTTTCCATGTATCTAAAGTTTGGATGACCAAGGCGATAATGCTATAACATAACTTGACTCTTGACTGAACCGGACTTTGTAATAGACACAGAATTACAACCAAACTTGACTGACTTTAAACTAGACTCAGAAACACAACTTGATGGATGAACTTGTCTATTGAGGAGATCATTATCTTTGAGTAAATACAGGCCACCATGCATCTCAGCACTACCACCTTCCCCGAATCCACTACCTGAAAATCACAAAGATTTGAATAGAACTTAATCATACATTTCAAGTCACAAGTGATTTTACTAATTGAGAGTAGATTGCAATTCAGTTTAGGAACATAAAGGACAGAGAAAAGGTAAAGTTCCTTTGTCAATTGGACCGATCCGATCCCTGCCACTGGTGAGAATGAACCATCAGCTATTCATACAATAGAGTGACTAGTGCATGGACAGTAGTTTTTGAGGATGTTGATGTCTCCAGTCATGTGATCCGAGGCTCCCGAGTCAATTATCTAAGGTTTTGGAGTGCTGTTTTGGGCAATATGACTATAGGATAGAATACCTTGGTGTGTTAAAGGCTGGTATGTTGCTCAACAGAAGATTGAGATGCTTAACCAGAACCAGAGATGTGACTAAGCATTTTTTGAAGCGCCTTAATTTGCTCCTTGGTGAAAGGAATGGCTTTTGCATTATCATCAGTTGTAATAGCAGCATTTGCACAAATCTCCTTGTCATATTACCAATAGACGGCTTCCAATCTGCAAGTTTTTCATGCAATTTCAGCATGTTTCCTTGATATGATCAAGCTTTTTACAATGGTCGCACCATGGTCGTCCTTTCTTGGGCTTATTATTCTGAGAGGAATTATGAGTGTACAATGCCGATCCTTCAACAACAGGTGTGTTGACTGTCATCATCAATTTCCTTCAGCTCTCTTCTCTCCATACTTATGTGAAGGCTTCCCGAAGGGTAGGAAGGGGTTTAATTCTCATGATTCTCCCCCTGACCTCATCTAGGTCTTTGTTGAGACCAAGAAGAAATATGATTGTCCTTTTTTGCTCAACAATTTTCCTATATAATGCAAAGTCTTCAATACAATTCCAAGAATGAGTCTCGTACATATCCAATTGCAGCCAACAACGAGTGAGAGTGTTAAAGTATTGAGTAACACTCAAGTCTCCTTGACGTAGATCATATAATCTGGTCTCGATCTCAAACAATTCTGAGGAATTTTCGATGCTAGAATATGTTTCACGTGCTGCCTTCCATATCTTCTTAGCTGTCTTAAAGTGTAGAAAGTTTTCTCCAACCTCTGTGGTCGTTGAATTGATTAGCCATGACATGACTTGGTGATCATCAGTTTTCCATGCTCTATATTTAGGATCTGTAGCTTCTGGAATCGGGATTTCACCGGTGAGATGTCTAGCCTTTCCTCTACTGCAAATATACATGAAGACTGATTGTGACCATTGAAGAAAATTATGGCCATGGATTTTTTGATTTGTGACAAGATGAGAGGAAGTATCAGGAACAGTGGTGGTTTCTGAGGAGGAAGATTGTGAGGCCATGCCATATTTGGTCATAATTAGAGAGACGGCAAGTAAAATATTTAAGTATGATTAGGGTTTAGAGACTAGGCTCTGATACCATGAAGAAAATTATAAGAGAAAAAATATAATATTCTTATTGAAAGTGTATATATATTCTAATATATATGTATCTTAAGATGGTTGGCATACCGGTTCACAAAAAAGGAAAACATATTTCCTTTTAATTAGGAATCTCAACAAAATAGGAAAATAGAAAATATACAATATCTGAAAAATATCTAATCTAAATAAAGAAACAATAACTAATTCTCTAAATAAATAAATGAAAGCCAAAATCCTTTCTACTCTTATCAATGTCAAAATTCCAATACGTAATGAAGGAGAATTTTAGAGTGAAATCGACAGACAAATATAAAATACACATCAGGAAGAATACTGTTTCATTAACTTCCAGAAAGAGTAATCTGAAATATCATCGAAATTTTAATTCGAGGAACTCATTGAGTAATAGACTTATTATAGAAAGGAAATTTATTGAGTAATATTATACATTGCTTATTTGATGCTCCATATTATGTCATGCCGACACAGGAGAGGAATGAGTAAATATAATGTTCCAGCAACATTTGCATCTCACTTCTTAACATAGATCTTATGCATCTCTTCTGCCAATGAATTTTTTCTTAACAGAAAGGTGTTTGGCTTTCTTTTGATTAGGATTGTAGTTATTAAATTGGTCTAACAATCTGACCTAGTGCAATTGCATTGTTGTGCCAGATTGATGTCGTAAAATCGTTCAGCGATTCAGATGGACCCCAGTGGAAACATTCACTCTTTGGAAATCCAAATGATCCCGATACATTCAGGTTCATCTCTGTTAAATCAAAATGCTGTTGCTAGAAAGGGAACTATTTTCATTTGTCCATATAGAAATGCATAGAATTAGTATCTTTTTTTATATGGGAGATTCAAATGTCTAGATGGATATTTGTAGAAGTCATTAGAGCTATGAAGAGGCAGAATGGTGTTTTCCTTCTAAAGTTTGTTCTTTGCTTCTTTTGGAGAAGCATTTTCATGTCTAATCCAGTTCACCTAGGATGAGGCTTGAATTAATAACACAACAGCTGAAAGTCACATGGTGTGCATCTGGTGCTGCTGCTGTAACTACCGTAAAGTGTGTCCCATCTTCAAAAATCTTGAGTCAAATTGATGTTAATCTGACTTTATATTACTGAGTGAAGAACTTCCAAGGATCCTGTAATACAAGTGTCAGAAACTTGTGAGACATGCTCACTTTGACTGGTCCATTTTTAATCTCCAAAAGAAACTAAAAAAGATTGGTCCCATTTTACTTGGTTTGAGACTTGAATTCTTCTATGCTTCAGTATGATTATATGTTTCTCTATTTTGTAATGGTTTTTAGTAAGCTAGAAGTGCTTAGCTTTTCATTAGCAGTGTTGTGATTATTGTCTATCTAAAACCTGATAATGATAGAATGTTACGCATACACCATATGAGCGTGTTTATACACGAAAGAAGAACATATCACAATTAGTGTAATAGTTGCATGTCTGCTAATTGTTGTTGTTTGTTGGTTGTTTATGCGTTTGTTGTTGTAATAGTGTCGTGTATGTTGTTATTTCTAGTATGTTGTTGTAATAATATGGTCTTACTGTTAGTTAACTTCTGTTAAATGTCCTTGTACTGTGTAGAGGGATATGGACAGGGTCGTGGGCAGGTCATAACTGGTCATGTGTAGTGGGTAGTTTTGCTTGGCAGTTATGCAACTGCACATCCAACATGTAAATGTCTAGAGGGGGAGTTTGGCCGGGAGGAATGAATTGTGTTTTTCTTTGTGTCAACATTGGTTGTGAAGTAGAGATCGCCGGGTTCTCTCTCAACAAGCCTGAAACAATCTAGTTTAATTGAACCAGATATTATTGTGAACAGACCTAATACGCAAAGTTATGGTTGATCCTGTAACATAGAATCATGTGTGCTTGAAACAATCTAGTGTTAACAATACTTTACCCAGGCATCTAGGGCTGTGTTCTAGGGAGAGGCAAGAATGCATCTGATTGATTGGATTAAGGAGATTTGATACCTATTCATCAGGCATCCACCTTTTGTACTCCTCTAGTGTTTGTTTGTCATGCTTAAGAGTTAAGGGTGAGCTGCTATTTTTTTATTTCTTTGCAGGAGAAGGTGTGAAATTGCTGAAACACTTGCAGAAAAGAACTTTGATTTAGCTTTCCAAGTGATATATGAATTCAATCTTTCTGGTAACTATCATATTAATAATTTGCCTGGCCTTTGCTTTCTAACTTTGATTAAATAAATATGCTTGGCTCACCAATTCATTAATATACAGCTGTTGACATATATGCTGCTGTAGCTGCGTCACTTGCTGAGAGAAAAAGAGGAAGCCAGTTAACTGAATTTTTCAGAAACATAAAAGGCACAATTCATGATGATGACTGGGATCAGGTGATTTGATTTATATTGTAAGCTTGCACTTTTAATGGAACACAATTATTTGCATTGACTAATGTTCGTCATGATCCATTGAAATCATTTCTTTTAAGGGAATCTTTTTAATAAAAATATATGAGATTAATACAGTAGATTCTTCCATCTTAGCCTGTGTTTCCTGTCAACATTGACTATGATCACTGATCATGTGACCGTCATCTGTCCACTTGTTCTTTCAATGCCTTGATGAATTGTGTCCCAGATGTACAAGTAATATATAAAATTTCTCACACAACATGGTTACATCAGAAAGGTAAGACACAATAACCAAGGATCATGATGAAGCTTCATGAAACTGGCTCTGATTTGCAGTCGTGCATGTGATAAAGTTATGGTGTTTGTCTGGTTGCCTGAAAGACGATTAGTTGATTCAGTTATGCCATTGGATAATACTCATTGGCTATATTTATTGAATCATTAAAATCCAACTCAAATATCTCCTTTTCTTTGTATTATACCAAGTTATTGCTAGAAATTCATAACAGCTTTTGGATGACATCCTCAACTCTGCAAAATTTTGGTTATCCTTTAAGATTGAAATAACATGCGGTTTTTGAATTTTAGGTGCTAGGAGCTGCAATAAATGTATATGCTAACAAGCACAAAGAACGACCTGATCGTCTAATTGATATGTTAACCAGCAGTCACAGGTAATAATTTCACTTTTTACTCTGTACCCTTCCATTTGATATGTTCTCCTCTTGTATGCAAGTTGCCTATGCTAGTGCTCTATCAACTCTTTCTTGAAAAGTTTTTAGTGTTATATTGATCAGTTCAGGTGCTTTAGAAAGTGGACATGGCTTGTGACATATGTCTCTGAGTTTAGTTTGCTGACAGCTGATATTGAATTGTGATCCTTCATGTCATTTTTTTCTATTGGATGGGTTTTTTTTATTGACATTTCCATCGATCGATAGTTGTTATTTACTTTCTAGAGAGAACCTTGTTCTTAAATTTCCTATACCAGAACTAGCTAACAATGGGATTTTTTATAACATTGATTCTTCGACTGGAAAAATGAAAGAAATTGGTTCAGAGTTGTCCATCATGTAAGGAGTTTTTTGCTTGTTTACTTGGTATCTATAACATCTTAAGTTCTTTGTTCCGGTAATGATTTTCTAATTGCTTAAATCCATTATTCTAATAAAAGTTCGTTTCTTCCCTGCCAAAAATCTGACATGAAGGCAACTGTAACCAAATCTTGGATTCTGAAATTTCCACAAAACAAAATAGAAATTATTACATCTTACAATTCCGGACTTTTTTTGCTTGATGAGTGTTCTTTCATGCTAACAGAAAGGTGTTAGCCTGTGTTGTCTGTGGCCGTCTCAAGAGTGCTTTCCAAATAGCTTCTCGAACTGGAAGTGTTGCTGATGTTGAATATGTAGCTCATCAGGTCAGCCTTCCTCTTCATGTTAGCTTTGTTCTTGTCACTTGGGATCTCTTTTACATCTTGTAGTATTTAAAATTGATATGCATAAATCATCAATATTCATGAGATTTGTTTGTATACTTGCACTATTGCTCTTCGTATAAATTTGTTTAAATTGAGGATGTTGTTCAAGGAATATATTGGTATACATTTGAAGTTTCAATTGGTTTATTAATAGAGATATTTTGTTGCATCCGGGGCAACTTTGCTTTGGGATATTTGCTCTAGTTTCCTGCATGCTGGATGTTCTGAACCCTTCTAGTTAACTTTGTTGAATTTAGATCCACAATCAAGCAATCCAAGCAAAGTAATCCTTACTGGAATGATACCTACAGCTCATATAGTCAGGTTTTATGTTGTAATTTGATGTCCAGATATCTAGCAGGATATTCTCAATTTATTCTTGTTTTCTTTACTCATTTTTCATGTGCCGTTGCAGTAGATTTACCTATAAAAGCATTACTTAGTCTTTTTCTGGTCTTATAAATGTATGATTGAGGAAAACCAGAATGTTATGGATATATAAAACTGGTATCATAACACCTCACCTTTGCAGCTTGTCTTGTATGATCTCTGTAAGTTTTCTAGTTTAAGGAAGAATTCACTCTAAATGTTGGGCTTCGGGAATGGTTGGATCATATTTGGAACAATTATTGCTCATCTTCCCTTTATAGCATGATTTCTTTTTGCAACTCCAGCTGAGTCAATCAATCTTCTTTGATGTAATCAAAATCATATCTGCACAGAAATTACACATTAGGTTATTTGATGCGGATATTCAATAAGCTAATTGATTGCTAGAGCCAAAACAGTGGAGGCTTAAAGTACAGCTTTCTATAATGTAATGTCAGTAACAAATTCTCTTCCATCCATGCATATGTTCTGATCAATAAGTTGACCACCTCTGTCTTCCACTCCTAACACACCAACCGGAATCCCATTGAATAACAATATTTCTCGATGCTTCTTTAACAGAACTTGGTCTGCCTTAAGTTGATAATAAAAGATATTTCTGTTTTAGTCTGATTATCTAGCTCCTATAATGTTAGGTCAATTCTACAAGCTATCAATTTTTCCCAATAGGCTCATTATATGCCAATAATTTGAAATCTCTCTCTCTAGGAGGGTGATGCACAATGGATTAATTAGACATTCATTAAAAAATTAGGAAAAATAAGATAAACCATACACCCAAGAAAGTAAAGCAAAAAGTTACCCTTACCTTGCCAGAAAAATATAGCATATTTTACTTCTGAACCAATTGTTTATTTCTGTCATCCCCTCTTTGTGCCATCAAGCCTGTTAATGCCTTGCTTGAAAAGCAATAGGGAGGTAGTATTCAGGCAACCGCTCAGCCTGCCTTCATCAGGGAAATTGACAGTAACCTAGGATAACATAGTTAGCTGCCTTTCGGGTTGAAACAAATGGTTTACACCCCACCTCCCCTCAACTGCATGATCCCCACCCCCCCCACCCCCCCCCCCCCCCCCGGGGGGGGGAAGAATAAAATGGGGTACTTGCCAAAAAGTAAATACTACATTACATCGATGTGCTTAATTTTGTTGGGGAAACTGATATGATATTGGACGACAGAAAGCAACTATTAATAATCCTACATAACCCCACCCACTCCCCAACCCCCAATTTTGCTTACCTGTGCTTGATATGTTGTAAACTAGAGAGTTCACAACCCTCTAGAATAACAAATTTTTGCCAAATTGTTGCAGGCTTTACATGCAAATGCACACCCCGTGCTTGATATGTGTAAACAATGGTTAGCTCAGTACATGTAATCTTTGTTTTTTTTTCTGATGGGCACAATGGACAAGGTAGTCAGAATTCTTCTTGGCTTGGCACTATTGTGTAATTAATCTTCTGGCACCGAGAAATGTTCAAATTGTGGATTTCTTGAAAGATGAACGCATTGGACTAGATTAAGCCTGTTAAGGAACCGTTGAAGTTGTGAGGCTGAATTTTTTTGCCACCAGCCATGTACCAGAATACCTACATGGATCTGAAACTCCATGTTAAATGTTTAGGATGGTTAAAAAAGAACTGCAGACAGGTGCAAATATGTCATCATTTGCTCTGGGAGCAAGGTATATAAGAGTGCTATATAGGAATGCTGGAGATTGTACTATAAGATGGCAGCTCCTGCTTTCTCGTTCTATCAATTATCTTGTATATCACTGTACAGCGGTAAATAATCCTGCCCCGAGAAAAGAAAAAAAGTGAATGTGTGGGCATAATTTTTGGTTCTTGGTGTTTAATTGGTTTTAAAGACAAGTATGTTCCTGTTTTTTCGAAGTATACATGTGATGTATTTTCAGCTTTAAATTTAGTAAAATATTTCTTATCTTTCACCTCAAGCCTTTAGAAATTATAATTTGGGAGCTTTAACCTTGTTAGAAGCAAATTAATAATTATGTGTTACTTTTGTATAAGTTCGAATTGTTGAGGATGTTATTTGACAAGTTTAGATTTTTTTTTTTTTAATAGCTGTGATTTTTTATACAATTTAATACAAAAAAATTTACATTTAAAAAAATGTCCTTTTATACAATTTAAGTGGTTGCAATTTTTACATAATTTAATATAAGAGGACATAATTTTTCGCATGAAATGATATTTCATTCTAATACTTGAAAAATTACATTGATTTATAATTTCATTGCAAATCAAAGTAACATGATATATCGTATATATATATATATATATATATATATATATATTATATTTTATTAATATATAAATTGTGAGATCTTTAAAATAAATTTATAATTTCTACAAATAAGTATATTTTAAACTAAAATCTACAGGTTTTTAACTAATTTGATAAGGAGGGTAGATTTTTCTATCCATTTCATCTCTAGTGGATTCTAACTGGGTTATAAGTGTTTTAACCTTTTTAGAAGTTATTTGACAAAATTTTTCCAGGTGGTTTTGCTGCACTTCTGTGAAGTTAGTTCAGTTGAATTTTGTCAAATGATATGGGTGATTGGGCAACTCTGTATCGAAGATAGTAATACAGAAGTAGGCCACGAATAGGAAGGGTCTATTAACTATAAATAAAATGAGGGCCTGGATGTGACGCCACCAGATAAGAGAAGGCATGAGAGACATAGGGGTTTGGATCGAGGGAGGAGGAGAAAGAAACACAAACTAGGATTTAGAATGTAATGCGAGTGTTTTAGTCCAAATATATATATATATATATATATAACAGCAAATAGCAATACATAATATATTCTACGCCGCTGTAACTATTCTTTTTAATTGTTATTGGACTTTAATGCAATATAATTTGAAATCATTTACAATTAAAAAAAAAAATATCTATAAATTTCACAAAACTGTCAACAGCTTTTCTAAAGCTGTCTAAGATTTATTTTATTGTTAGTGGCCTTATTGTTACTATTATCAAAATATGATATATCATAATAAGTGGATCATAGAAAACAAGAAAAAAAAGAAGAAAATATTATATTTATTAAAACATTGCTTAATGAAGTTTGGCTTATGTTCCATGTCGGATTTCCACAAATTATTTCTATATTTCAAAGTAGTACTGTCAAAGCATGTGCAAGTTAATCATGTTAGGTGAGAACCAGGTCATCCTCAAGGACTGAAAACTAATTATTAGATTAGTCAATTCTTTCTTTAGTTAGATGATCAATTCAAAACGTCAAGTAAATTTTTTTAAAAAAAAAAAAACAACTAACTAATTAAAAACATAAATGTCACAAGGCAAAAATTTACAGATTTAAAGGCATAGGATTTTAACTACAACATCATCTAATAAATTAACACATAGTTTCAAGATATATTATAATTAATTAATTGGCTTTTAGTTAGATTTACAAGGACCCTAATTATAGTAGAAACATCTTTTCTGAATTGTGAATCTATAATTATTAGTTATGTAGTAAATTTCTCTCACAAATTTTGCTACCCTAATCAACATTAATAATTAATTTTACTACCCTAATCGAATAATTAAAAATGACAATTAATTAAGTGGTAACATATAAAATAAATGGCCAAAAAAAGAAAAAAGAAAAAAAGAAACGTATAATAAAATCTCGAGCTATGTTAAAATCCCATTGTATCAAATTTAGTTCATGAAAAAAATAAAATCAACACAAGGAAATTAAAAAAAAAAATGATAATAAATTCAAAGGAGAAGGAATAGATGTTTTTGAGTGCAATTCTAACTTCTAATACCGTGTTCTTCAAGAAATCCTTGCGAATCTTACAAAATAAAAACCTAAAGTCCAAATCTCTCTCTTTGGCGGCTCTGCTCTGCGTCCTCTTTTTTCCTCCTCTCCACATTCTTTTATATTAACCTCAATGAATCTTTTGGGAGATATTCTTTGTTATTATAATTATTAATGAGCTATGGTGCAGTATCATGTTTTTCAAATTATACTAGATGGCTTAAGATGGACGCTGAAACACATGGGCTCAGACACTTGTGGGCTTCAATCGATTTCTTACTGGTGTCAATGTTGGGTCATACTTGTAGCTCTGGTTGAAAATTGCTATCTTCATGATGAATTCAATGTGGGCTTTGACAATAAAATTTCTCCACTGTGCTTTTGAATTTCTTTTTTCTTTTTTCCATTCCCACGGAATCCACACACTTGAATAACTTATTTATATATTCTTCAAATCCGTACAAGTTTCCTACTAAAATATAAAAATATATGCAATCGGTGTAATATAAAGTTGGATAAAAATATATAAAATTACAATTTATTAACTACCCCCACTAATTACATTATTACATGAAAATCCAATCATATATTGCACACAGTCTATGCATAGTTCATGAGAAACTCTCTTATCAATTTGCATTCAAAAAATATTAAATTCAAGTTGTTAGGAACTTTCTCATGCACAATTTACTTAGTCACATCCAATGTACTAAAAACATTAACAATTCGTTTATTTTGCTTAATAGAATAGAACTGTAATAGAATAGGTATTACTGATGAATAAAATAGAACCATAATACATAATGAATTACTATGATGTTATTTAGTTGGATGTAATGGAATTTGGACTACTTTATTCGGTTGGTAGAATAAAAGAAGGAATAAGACATGAATAAGAATAGGAATTACAAAAATACCCTTCTCACACACAAAAAACCCCACACAATGCCTAGATAGACATAACCAAGTTCAAACCCCAAATCCATTTGCGCTCGCCAAAAACCCCAAATCGATGACTCAACCGTCGCTACCATTCACCTAAAAGGCTTAGACAATCGACCAATACACCATGGTTCACTCTAATGACGGAGCAATCCACATCTCTCCAACGTCGGTGTCCCTCCTATTTGATCGCCATACCAAGCTAGGCAATGAAGAAGATAGTGGTGAGGTTCCGAAGTTAAACGTGCATCTCCAAATGACATGTACATTCTTACGGATACTTCCAATTAGAGAGCTTAATGCTGATTTCGTCTGCACACCTTCAAACGATGTTTGTTTCATACTATGTTTGATAGTAGTTACAGCTTTGATCACAGAATTCAGAACGTCCCTAGGTTTGAATATTGAAGAGAAGGGCTAGGAGAATAGCATTAGAAACATCTTTACTTGAGGAAGAGGCTTCGTCATCCAATAGAACAAGATCTATTTTGCGTTATGAAAGAGGGTAATGTTTGTTTATTCTTTGTCTAAGGTTAGTTTGGAAAACAAAAATGGTTCTTTTTTTTCTATAATTGCAATTCAGGGGTTCAAAAAGGACTGATGATTCAATGTTTCATGTAATAAGGATTCATCATCGAATTCCTATTTTGTAGTTAAAACTAACTAAACACCATAATAACAATTCTGCATGGAATTGGGCTGTAATAGAATTGGTATTATACTGAAGTGAATGGGGCTTAAATACTAGAGTTCTATGGTTAATGTAAGTATGATAAAGTTTTACAACATCATTTAAACAAAGATAAAAAAAAAAAAAAAGAAGCTAAAAATCAAGTATAACATCAACTAACCAAAAGAATCACTTATAATTTGTACACTTAACTAAAATATATACGCTCCCCTTTTTTATATTTCTGAGCATCATAATGCAAAGTAAATGTATATGACATTAATTTACCCCTCAAAATATTTCCTTCTTTTTGTTTTCAGTTGGGAGAGATTTATACATACATACATACAGTAGTTTCATCAGTTAAGATATGTCAAACAAGATGAACTTAAGCTATTAGGTTTTAAGATACCCTTTCTAGCCTCTACTACTTTAATTTATTTATTAAGTTCAACTTTCTTGAATTTTTCTTTTGACCCTTGTAATGAGCTTTTAGCCAATGATCCAGGCTTATCACCTAAATCAACAAATGTTATCTCTCTCTTTTTTAGTCCCTAACTTTTTTATTTTCTAGGAAAACTTTAAAGAGACAAACATCATTTATTCATTTACTAAAGATTATACTACTTAAAAACTTCCAAGGAAAGAGTATATATCAAAAGTAAGCTTTAAAGTATAGATGATTAACTCTTAATCAGTGACATTGCTCGAATTCCATTTCTCAAATCAAAGATTAAACAATATGCAACTAAACCTAATATAGATTTCACAATTCAACTCTCGTCAAGTGTCAAGAGTTCATAAGTGATCAAGTAAATTAAAATGTGATAATAAAAAACATTTAACCAAAAAATATTGCTTTTCTTTTAAAAATGTAAATTGATTTTAGAAGTATGTGCAATAAGGTGGTCTTTCATACAACAAAGTAAATTTAAGTGTAAGAATATTCAATAACAACTCACAAACCCAAAATATAACATCCTACTAGCATTAAGATATATTATACTTCAATTCATCTCTACCACCACAACTTCATGATAAATATCCCACCCTTAACTTTAGGAATAACAATGTCCTCATTGTTAAAGCAAATAAAAGCATGAGAGGGTAAGAAACAATACTCTCCTAAGGTGATGAGCAACTTGCTAGTTTTATTGCCCTATCACTATAACGATGAGTTTTGCTTCCAGCTACATAAAAGCCTGTAACCTGCACACTCAATAGAGAGATCAAAGACACCAAAAAACAAAAGTAAAGAGATGGTGAGTTACCTCCTACCGAGCGCTTGTTTTGAAGTCTTCAACTTGACTTTTTTCCATGCTCAAGTTGGATCACTAAGATCTACTACTTTCTGCTACTCACCAAAAGTCTCCCCCTCATTATAATGTTTCAACAAGTGTCCAATGACTTAAAATGGGGCAACTATGTCTCCCTTGATCTCAATAGCTCCATAGGGGAAAACTTTGGTTACGTCAAAAGATCTTGACCACCTGGACCTCAATTTACCAAGAAACAACTCTAACCAAGAGTTATACAACAATGTTGTTCTCTCGCCAAGAGAAGTTTAAATGATTCCTCTAACTAGGGTTGCAAGTTTTTTAGTATGGGTAATGGTTCCCCCTATTGAAATTGCTAACAAAATTAGCCTGTTTAGAGCTCGTGCTTGTAGTAGGAGTAAAGGGGTTTTCCACTTGACAGTCTACACTATCATAGGTTCCTCCACAAAGGGTGAACGCTATTGATAGACTGTAACTAGAGCTTGTAGAAATAAGAAGCGTGGTCATTTGGTCAATAAGGGCTGCAACTTGTGCTAACAACTGTGACACTTCACTCAATTTGTGTACTCTAGTAGCTCTTTTAGGCATCGCTCGATTTGTCTGCTAGCTATATGTGCTTAATGCCATCTCTTTCAAACAATTGGTATGTTTCTTTTGCTCTTCTACTCATTAATGCCCTTTTAGAGGCTGTGTTGACCATTATTTGAAGTTAGGCTCTCTCTGCAACTATAACCATATGAGAAGCCCATGATGAGGACACTTCCTTAAGACTTCCTTATACCTTTTTCATGCTTTGTATTAGGACTAGCCTTTGCATTGCGTAAATGATGTAATGTCATTTTTTAGTTTACCAATGTAGGTAGGGGGAAGAATGACATAAGGAACATTTGAGCCAATTGATCCCATGTTTTAACTGTGCTTGACAAGAGCGAGTTAAGTCAAAATTTTGCTTTGTTCCTCAACGAAAATGGAAATAACCGAAGGCGAATGACATCTTTTGAAGCTCCATTACTCTTGAAGGTCTCACACATTTGCAAAAAAATTTGAATGTGGTCATTGGGTCCTCATGCAAAGACCCTCCAAATTGGTTGGCTTGCACCATGTGTATCGGCACAAGCTTAAGTTTAAAATTATTAGCCTAGATTGTGAGACGTGTGATAGTAAGTGTTGCTTCTCTAATTGTGGGAATTGAATATTTACAAATGGTACGACTGTTAAAGCAATTTTTTTTTTTTTTTGGGAAATTGGAAAAAGAACAAACTAAACTAAATGAATGCAATTTGTTCCGTACGTGCTAAATTACAAATTTAAAACAGTAAAAATATAAATAAAATGCACTCACAGAGAAATTCTCCCAGATTGCATTCTAACGTCGATGGCAAATTTGGTGTCGGTGTGTCTTCTACTGACCCGATGAAACAAAAACAAAAAAAATCAAAGATCAATGTTGAACTTAGAACACAAGTAGAGATGAAGTTGACTGCCGAGGACGACACTGCGTTGACGAACTCAGACTTGAACATTGCTCCGGTTAAGAGTGGCCAAAACTAATCCTGAGGCAATGAAATGAACTAAAATCGAAAATTGCAATAAAAATAAATGACGTGAGATCTAGTAATACCAGTGCCTTCCTGAGGATGCTTTCAAGATATATATTAAAATTAATTATCCGGCTTTTAATTAGTTTCAATCTCGTCTTCTTCAAGAAATCCTTGGGAATCTCGAATTCCTTATGTCCCTGTGACAGAAAGACAAGAACCTGAAGTGCTAGGGTTATTCTAGGGCTATCCCACAAACAGTCTTACTTAAATGTTGGCCGACCTCAAGTTGTAATTTTCATAGCAATTTCCAATCAAAAGATGCATGTCCACCCACCTTCTACACCTTGTTTGAGCTTCCCACCTTGCGGGCGGACCCAGCTTCATGTATTCATGAAAACCAAGACGGATGGATAATTTACAGGAAAAGCTGTACAGTACGTTGTATTCTATTTTATTGCTATTTAATATAAATTATTGTAATCTTAAAAAAAAAAGAGATGATAAGTGAAAAATCAAAACCATTTTAGATGCGAAAGAGGATTTACAAGAGATAAAAATATGTTTTAGTTCGATTTGTGGGACTAAGCAAAATTAGCAAAGAAGTAGAAAGTTGCATTGATTCATATAAATACATAATACTCTTGGATAGATATTTTATTCAAGAGCTGAGCTGAGCTTCACACCCTTTCATCGTGGTTTTCGACATTAAACTATGTGAGATGCGATATGATCCATAGTACAAACCTCCTAATCCGACAAGATATAGAATTATTGCTTAAAACAATTATCATATTTTGAAAAACAGGAACGTGGCCCTTTCTGTATACAGATGACCATATAAAGCTGCCAAAATCATCAAATCGGGCGCAGAAGAAATTAAAAACCAGTTTATGTCACACACACACGACAATCATATAGTTTAAATGAATTCTGGAATCTCCAATGGATTACATTACCAGCTCCTCTGTGTTATTATAATGGACTAATAAACCTAAACCTATGTACATAGGTGAGGTTAGGTTGGGAAGAGATCAGACCATAGACCATAACATTAACATTATTAAATCTAAATATAACCTATGATTCATACATACTTTAAAGCTATTTCAGTTGTAGCGTTTCAATAATAATCCGCCACACGTTTGGAATTTTTGGGTACTCGTGCTGGTTGAAGACCTTCAAAGGAAAAATGTACTATGGGGAGACACATTCATGAATTAAGCAAATATTTTATAAGACATTAATGATTTATGCATATGTTGTCATATGCTCGTGTCTGGTTGATGAGTATTTTAATTATTCTCCTCTTCATACATATGTACTCCCACAAGATTTAGATGCGTATTTTTCTAGAAATATTATAAAAAAATAGGGCTCCTTTTTTTTTTTTTTTTTTTTTTCGTTTTAACTATTTGTTTATTTTTTCCCAACAAACGCGTCAACCATATTTTATAACTATTTGTTAAAAGCATCTTCATACAGCCACACCCTTGCCATGCAAACAAGCCGGTGCCATGCTGGAAACAAGGGGAATAATATTGAATTATAATCCTATAAATTCGTAATTTTCTACTTGCTTAATGTATTATGTATATTGAAATTGTCTTGTTATTCTGTAAAAAATGTAGATAAATAAACAAGTTAACCTGACAACTGCAGATTGGTTATCACTCAACAACACAATATAGTACTTCTTCTCACCCTTTAAAACGTTAGTTGTCGATAATGATGGGTAGGTTTCAAGTAAACATTATCTTCTCGTAACCTTCTTGATGGAAACAAATAAGCACTGATTTATATCTTGCGATTAAGGATGGTATTCGGTGAAACGTCCAAGAGTATCCCTATTAAATTATGAGTTTATAACCTACGAAAACTATAGTCATAAAATAGTCTCATCATAAGTATACAGCTCTTATCGTACCATCAGGAATACAATTTATATATGATGTTTGAGTCGGTGTTCCATATCACATGTTCGTCTCGTTACAACTCCTCTTTGCTCGCTAGCTTGAATTAACTACACTTCTCTCATATTGACTATTCATTAAACCATAAATATGGCATGGCATAAGTGCCTAATTGTCGCATCATCCAACTAAGTCGTCCCTTCTAAGACCACGAAAACCTGCTCCAAGGGTATCGTATGCAGATCACAACACATACAAGCACAAGTAAATACATGCATTTATCAAGCCGAAAAGTTATTAAACAAGGTTTATCTAAACCTACAGCATATGCATCACATGACAATTGTCACATAAACTCAATGCCTCGACAACCGTAGGACTTCTAATCAACACCTAAGTTCAATACAAGATAATCATACTTGTACAATTCATTAAAATTCATGATCCTATGTCTTAAAGTTCAATTCTTATACCTTATAATTGATTTCAAGCTTATATGGTTACATAAGGTTACTAAAGGGTGCCTTGGCTGATCTTAATGGAGGGGGTGGTCGACCTTGGGTCTTAGAGGGAGATTGGTCGATCTCAACTGGAAGCCAATCGACTATGGTTGTAGGGCTGTTGATTGCCCTAGGCTGAAGTGTGATGCCTCTTTTGATTTTTGAGCCTATTTGCCCTGGGTATTCTTACAGTGTGACCTAACTTTCCTCTAAACATCTTTAGGATTTGTTTTAATATCTTTTTATTTTCTTTTTCTTTTTTAAATGGATTTCATTTAGTTAATCCATAAACTCATTAAACTTGTCAATTTATTAATTCCATAATGGTTTCTCATAAATCCTTTAAATTACCAATAATTCCCTAATCAAGTTACCAATTATAATCCATAGTCACAAGAACTTTAATTAACTAAGAGATTTTTCTTATAAATCCTAGTATATAATCTACAAGATTAATTGATTACTTCTATTTCAATAAAAGATTCATACTTAGGGTCTTTAATCCTTTCCATTATAATTTCATCCTAGGGTTTAGTGTTTTTTTTTTCTTCCATAAAAGGGTTATTTTTTGCTAACCTTGAAAACAAAGTGATTTAAATGATTAAAATGAAAATAAAATCCAAGACAATTCCTTAACTCTCCGTAACTCCCTTTTAAAATGAAAGCACTAGGTTAGGGTTTCCTATAATTCTTATAGAATAATAAGGAATGTCTCGATTGGTTATTGTTCCCTTTTGTTCTTGGGAGAAATGATCATAATTTCCTACTTAACTACACTATAGGATTGGAGTTGGTATTCATAGATGTAATACGGGAGCATATGATTTGAGAGGGTTGAGGGTTCTTACCAACGATAAGGTTGAAATTTGATTCACCTAAGAGAGAGGGATATAGTGGCTATGTATAGGGAGAGGGAGATGTGGCACACTATGTAGGGTTTTTCTTTTGAGGCTAATTGCCATATTAGAATAGAAAAAGGAAGCCATTAGCTTTCTTATTTTATAAAACAAATTCTTACGGTGACTTTACCAACATGCTCTTGAGTTTGATTTAATTTTAAATATTCCAATCATAGATTTTACATATAATTATTTTTATACATGCAGTGTGCGGCATTGTCCATGAGTGTGTGCCTATATATACATATAGATTGCATGAGAAAGATAAAAAGATTCATTGGATTGTTTACATAAGAGGTCCCGATCATGCATTTTATCTACCTTTTGTCATACCTAGTTCCGAACATATTGAATCAAAGCCATCCACATAGTATAACTAGATTTGCAAATTATGAGAAAATCCTTACATAAACACTATATATATTAAACAAAATTTATATTTACTCTAATCTAGTATCCGTAAGTAGTCAAATATTCTAGTTATTTGTAATAAAAAAATCATTTGGAGCTTGTAACTCGTTACTTTTATTGGTGGAATTAAAAAAAAAAAGATAATAAAAAGTTTTCTAACATAATAGTGTTGGTGCAGGATTTCACTAATGGTTTATAGTGGTGATTAGTGTAATATATTTCATAATTGTAAGGATAATGTTAAAAAAAGAAAGAAAAATAAGAAATATAATCTTAGTCAAAAAGAAAAAAAAAGGCATAGTTTCACTAATGCCAAATAGCTTTTAGCACTAAATTACCAAATTAAACGATTGGAGTATCAATTGAAATTTCTTTGAAGTGGAAAGTGGATGCCTTATAATGGAAGAAAGTAGGAGTCCTTATCTTGGTGGAAAACCTTTTTCCTTTGTTGAAAATCTGGAGTAAAAAAGATTGACTTAATTACGTTAAAAGCATCGATCACGCGGTCCGGTAAAAGTTGGGCTATGGTGTTGAATTTTGATCGTTCCATTTAAACCTTTGTTATGAAGGAGAATGCGTTGGGAAATTGAAACGTTGAAAAATTGGACCCACTAAATGAAGAGCTCATTGGTGTTCTTGCCGGCAACGTAACGCCAACGAATCCTTACCACCATCACAAATAAGATTTACGGAAATAAAGTTACAACGAGTATATGGTTATCATATATATAAATGGATACAATTATAATATAAATAAATTATTTATAATCTTTTCTTAATTGTATGTATTTCTAATTTTAATACACGAATATGCAATCTTTTATTCATTTTTGTAACCCCATGCTTGATTGGCTATTTGATTGTTTATTTCTAATTTTACTTAAGAAATTGTTTGATTAACATTTAAATTCCTTTGACCTTGATTGGCTGATTATTCTTTGATAAAAAAAGGTCAATTTTTTTTTTTTTTTTTTTTATAGTGGATGTACTTATATACCTCATCAATAAAGTCATGTCAAAGTCTAAAGAGCACTCCAAGGCTCAAGGCCCCAAAACAACTAAAGTCCAAAGTAGATTAATCAAAATACTATGGTGATTTTCAAACAAAGTCTATATAGTAAACTATCATCACCAAAGTAGATTAATCAAAATACTTTGGATTTTCAAAAGCATTTCACTAGTTGTTTATCATGAAAACACATAGATAAATAGAAAAAAGATAGTTTAAGTCCTAAGGTCTCTAGGACCCACAAAATACATCCAAAATGAAACAAGTCATAAAGCCACAAGTGGCTCCCAACAAGTCTAAGTACAAAACTAAAACATAAAGCATAGTTTAAAAAACAAAATAGAACTCAATTATAGTCATAAACGACATAATCTACATCTATGGTCTCATCCTATAACTCTTCCTTGGAGTTATATTCTGTCAAATCATAAAGCAGGTAAAAAACATCCTCACTTGAAAAAGAAAAGAGAGAGTGAACCACAAGGGCCTAATATACATAACGTAAATACATACACACATGTCACATAGGCCCATATGCTAAAGTATTAGACATTTGATCAGATCATTTAATTATCTTATTTAAATATCTAGCATAGGAATATTCATGACTCTAGATATCATGATGGAGGACATGGGGTTCTAATTCCATCATAGCGGATATCGAGGGTTGATGGAAGTAGTCAGACTCCACATCGCCAAAAATCAAGTACTTAAGAAATCTCTTTTAAGTGATCTCATTGTTATGTGACTTCATTAATCGTAGTCCAGCTATATTGTATCATCTACCAAGACCCATAATCCCCACATGACTCTCGATATACCTTATCTCTATTCATAGTGCCCGTTATTAGTCATAATTTCATTTATTAGCTACTTGTCGAGTTATATCTTAATGGCCTAAGTGCCTAACTATCGTGTTATTTTAGGGTATATGACTGTAACCATAATCTCAATCCAAGGTTTATCACTTACTCGCGTAAGTAACTATGCACAAACAACAAGCAGTTATTTAGTCAAATTGATTATTAGTTTGATTAATTTTTTTAACCTAGAAAGCAACATGCATGTTACTATGTACTTAAGAGGTTGATGATTCTTGAATCGCAATCTAAGTTCCAATTGAGTTGATTGACTTGATTTTATACAATATAAAAAAAAAAACTTAAGTCAATTGATTACTCTAAATAATTGAATTCTATTCTAAGGTTAGTTTAGGCCACTTAAGGTCTATATTAGTTACGAGCTCAATTAGGATTACTTAGGCTTGATTAAATTTTAATTAATTGTGACTCGAGCCATTTAGAATTTATTCATTTAAACCTAATGGGCTATTTGAATTTTAGGTCTTGTTTTGCTTAAGGCTCAATTAAGGTATTTGGACTCTTTAAAAATAATAAGCCCAATTATGTTTGGAATTAGGCCCATTAGCCTTATTTGAATTAGTCAAGTTCAATTATATTTATTAATTCCATTTAAATTACTTTCATCTATTTAAATTAGCCTAAGCCTACTATGTTTAATTAGTCCTACTTTTTTGTTTTAGGCCTAATCAATTAGTAAGTCCAATTTTAATTTTATTTCAAGTCTTTAGTTAAGTTAAGGCCTTATAGGGTTGAAGGTACAATTAAATTTAATTTATTCTTTAAAACCCATTTAATGGGCTCAAGTAGGTTTTAGATCTTGAACCTTAAGCCTATTTGAATTTTATTTTAGTCATGTAAACCCATTTTACTTTATTAGGCCTATGTCTAGTTTTTTTTTTTTTTTAAATTAGTTAATTGGATTTGGGTCTTGAATTGGTTTGAGGCTCAATCGAGTTATATATCATGCTAAGAAAAATTTGGGGTATGAGCCTTAGGAAGAAATGAGCTCAATTATGTTTTGAATTTTGAAGCTTAGGCTCATGGATCATTGGGTTCACATTAAGCCTAACTAGCCAAACTATGTTAAATTATATAGGCTGCCTAAGGAGAAGGGTAATAGGGTGGTTCTTAAGCCTATTTGGTTGGACTAAATTGGGTTTTGGTTAGCCTTGACCTAATTTAATTAAATCAACCATTCATTTAATCTTAACTTGTTACAATTAAATATTTTAATTTTAAAAAGCCATAACTTACTTAATTTAAGCTAAAATCAAGTGAAACCAAAACCATTTGTTTCCTTATCATTTCTACTATCTATTTTAACACAAAAGTATCATTTTATTCAATTTAGAGTCCTTAGACTACCAAACCAAATACAGTTACAAATTTCCAACTTTAAGAGCCCATAACTTATCCAATTTTGTTCCAAGTCACTCTAAACCAAAACCTACTTATTCCTATTTCTTTCTAGAGTTTAAAACATCATTTATTTTCATTTTTAAGTTCAAAACATCACCAAAATAGAGCATCAAAAGAAGAATATGCCCAAACTCTCCATTACACTTTTATAAGTCTAATTTCAACATATCATCACTTCCAGGTCTCATTTTAAATCCAATCCAACTCCTATTCATAATTAAATAGTAGTTCCATCAAAGTTAATCAAAATACACATAGTATATTATATTTTTTTCAAGAATTAAACATTGGCTAAAAACATGCAAGAAAATCAAAATCTTAAATCCATGTAAATCCCCAATTTATCCTCAAACTTTGCCAATTTCAATGTTTATCTTATAGCTTCCATTTTTATGAAATTCATCACATAGGAATATAACAACATGCTGGAAATTCACAAATTGACAATCAAATTAACTCATTCAACCACTAATTGAATCATACGATCAATTCCAACTCTTAACATGTTATATTCACTAATTAATCATCAAAATCATTCTAGATACCACAAGTTCTTGCTCCAATAAATAATTTATAATTGCCTAACATTCAAATCAGATTTAACAAGAAAATTTAAGCCATGATTCCATCTTCATAGTGGTAGTCATAACAATACCCAATATAATCTCCATTAATGTGTATCAAACTTGATTTCTAGCCACAATTGCAACATCCAACAACACATATTGCACATTAAATCTTAGATCAACTCTTAAATTATCAAATTACACTCAATATGAACCAAAATAAGTGGTGGTCAATAAAGAGGTTTGCAATACATCATCAGTGTTTAAGAAATCATCAAACCCTTATGTTCAATCACTTACAACTTCACTAAATCACTCATTTAAGTTAGGTTTTGAGCATACCTTAATGAAGATCCAAGATTTCCTCTTGATTCAAGTCAGGCTGCTGCATGTAAGAGACAAGAAGAAGTTTCTTTTGATTCCACCTTAATTTTTTGCATCAAAATAACTTGCTTAGCATCTAAACTATGGATTTATACCATTAATTCCATCTAAAACTTATAAAATCTAACTTACCTCCAAGCTCTTGACACGTGAAATGAGAGCCCACTTAGTTGGGATTTCCACATCATTGTTGACCTAAAACACGCAAAAAGATAACTAAGATTAGTAGCTTAAAAGGATGGATTTAAAGCTGAGTTAAAGGTTTAGGGTTTAAACTAGAATAAATGGGTTTTCTTACCCTTCGAATTTTTTAAATTTTAGAGGGGGGAGATTTAATGAGGGTTTAAGGGTAAGGGTAATTGGGGACCACTAGAGTTTAGGGGCTTGGGCCTCAAAGTGACATGTGTCTTCTATTTGGTTTTAATTCCATTTTATTTTCTCTCAAATTACACCGCTTTTTCTAATTGACAATATTGTTTTCTTTTTTCCTAAAATTTCCTTGGAAACTCAATTTAATTAGTCATCTTTTAATAAAATAAGCTTAGGAGCATTTTGGTCATTTTACCCTATTGACCTCTAAATTAATTTTTTTTCCTTTTGTCTCTAAATAGTTTGAAATCGATTTTATTTATGTAATTAAGGTCTTAGAGCTACATTTAGGATCTTTAAGAAACTTTGAGTCCAATTTTGATAAAACCAATTTCAAGGGCAAAATGACCTTTTTTTTTTTTTCAGAAATTTTGATTCTTCCAACTTGAAATTCCTTTTTATTTCAATAATTTTTTTTCCTTTTTATTTACTTAGACCTTAATTATTTAATTTTGGGGTTTTTCACTTAAAAGCAGTGGTCAAGTCTATAGTAAAATGATAGGAAACAAAGCAAGGTCTAGAAGTACAAGGTAGCAGAAAGTCTACTCCTCATCATCGGAAACACACTTATAATCCCTAAGCCCAACATCGACATCGTAACCATAGTCATCATAGGCATAGTGAAAATATAGATCATCACTTGAAAAATAAAATAAAGATTGAATCATGAGGAACTTAGCACTATAGTAATCAATAATCATGCGCAATGTTACTCGAACACGAGCCTATATCTAATGCATCAAGTATTCATTTATCAAATATAATTATTGAAGTGTAAGGATGCAACATGGGTGTACTCAAGACTCTAAACAATATGATAAGGTAATCGAGTCAAATCCACTACATCACAATCGAGAGTTGACAAGGATAACTAACTATATGTTCGATTGAAAATCATATAAGTAGTCTCATATGGAGTTTATTGCTATTTTTTAAACATTAAGAATTGCATTTCACACATGATGTATCATATGTGGGTCCCATTCCTTCATATAACACCCGCCATAGCTTCTCACTACTTTTGTTGACCATTAATCTAATGTATTTCTCTTTTATTGACTAGCTATTGAGCCACCATCAATGGTCTAAGCATCTAATCACTACATCATCTTAGGAGAACGACTACAACCACAAGCCTAGTTCAAGAGGCATTGCCTGTTGGCTTAAAACAACCAAGCATAAGCAGCACGCAATTATAAAGTTGAATTTACGTTTTAGTTAGGTTTGACTTATCTCTTTAGCAAGCATGCATTACGCAACAATTACCATAAACCTGACTAACCAAAAGACTATGAATTGAATTGAAATAATTTTTTAGTTTATTTGTACTTAAGAAAATAAAAGTTATTATTTGATTTATCAAAAGTAAATTAATTAAGCTCATTATAGGTTTCTTATAATAAAGCCAATTAATTAAGCGCATTACTTAATTTCGTTATCAAGCTCTTATCTTAGGACCAATTATTAAGCCTATAATTTAGATCCATTAAAGATGTTTATTAGTTAAGCTAGATAATTTATTATTTAATTAAATTTTAAGGCCTAAAGCCTAAACCTTTTATCTAAGCTCAATTAATGAGTCAAATTCTCATGTCCACATATAGGTCATCATAGGCATAGTGAACATATAGATCATCACTTGAAAAATAAAATAAAGATTAAATCATGAGGAACTCAGCATTATAGTAATCAATAATCATGTGCAATGTTACTCGAACACAAGCCTATATCTAATGCATCAATTATTTATTTATCAAATATAATTATTGAAGTGTAAGGATGTAACATGGGTGTACTCAAGACTTTAAACAATATGACAAGGGTAATCAGGTCAAATCCACTACATCACAATCGAGAGTTGACAAGGATATCTAACTGTATGTTCGATTGAATTGCTATTTTTTGAACATCAAGAATTGCATTTCACTCATGATGTATTATATGTAGGTCCGTTCCTTCATATAACACCCGCCATGGCTTCTCTTTACTTTTGTCGACCATTATTATAATGTATTTCTCTTTTATTAACTAGCTGCTAAGCTACCATCAATGGCCTAAGTGTCTAATCACTACATCATCTTAGGAGAATGATTACAACCACAAGCCTAGTTCAAGAGGCATTGTTTGCTGGCTTGAAACAACCAAACACAAGCAACATGAAATTATAAAGCTAAATTTATGTTTTAGTTAGGTTTGACTTATCTCTTTACCAAGCATGCATTACGCAAAAATTACCATATACCTAACTAACAAAAAGACTACGAATTGAATCGAAATAATTTTTGAGTTTATTTGTACTTAAGAAAATAAAAGTTATTATTTGATTTATCAAAAGTAAATTAATTAAGCTCGTTATAGGTTTCTTGTAATAAAGCCTATTAATTAAGCGCATTACTTAATTTCGTTATCAAGCTCTTATCTTAGGACCAATTATTAAGCCCATAATTTAGATCCATTAAAGATGTCTATTAGTTAAGATCGATAATTTATTATTTAATTAATGTTTAAGGCCTAAATCTTAAACCTTTTATCTAAGCTCAATTAATGAGTCAAATTCTTATGTCCACATATAGGTCCAATAGATTTTATTGAGGTTCCTAAGTTCAACATATTATACTGGTAGACCCATTTAGTTTTATAACTAAATAGACCCACTTAATTAATCAGTTAATTTACTTGTTATTTATAAATTATTTTTATTAATTGATTATAATTAATGAATTAATTAATTTGGGCAACTTAATTAGTTAGAACCAATTCAAGGAAGCGAAATTGGTTCAAGAGGAAGCTGAATTGCTTTGGGGAAAATTGAAACAGTTCAATCATCTATTTAGTTCATAGGGGTGTTGGTCTAATCCTAAAATTATTTCATTAATTTATTATTATTATTAAGTTATTTTTCTTCTTCTTATTTAGCCATTAACACAATTCTTGTAAGTTTCAACCCTCTAAAATATCAAACATGTTCTTGACACTATCTTAATCCAAAGTTGTCATTTAATTTTGGGAGTTTATTGTTTGTGTTTTGGGGATACAATCATTCATTAACAATTTATACAAGGTTCAATGAATTCAAATATGTGAAAATCTAAAATTTAGTTTACAAACATGGTTTTGATGATTTTAAGCCTTCTTAGAAGATTGTAGGGGTCTTTTACGAGGAATAAAATTGAATGTTCATCATGAGCATGATGAATACACAAGAATATTTAACTAAATTCTAAAAAATTCTTTATTGCATTTCATCAGACACTATATCTCAAATCACCAAACATGCTCTAAATCAATCATATTCAATTCTAAACAACCCTAAACTACACCCTATCTAGTGTATCAACAAGATTGTTGTGAATTAATGCATTTAAGATGAAAATAATCAAAATCATACCTAAATCCCATGTGAAGCTCATAGCCACCATATGAACACACACATCCAACACTTCAATTTGCTTTTCTTCATTTGACACTTGCTTAAACACTTAAATTAGCTAGACTATAACCAAATAATACACAATAACAAAAAATCAACCCTAGATATTCATTTATAATCATCATGCTTAGTACAACCATCAATATCCTTACATTTGATTAGAACTCATTCAAAGCATAGTCATAATCATCAAATGGGTATAGATTATCATCAATTACTACATAAATCAACAATCAAACACCAATCTACCACACTAACATCAATCTCAATTTCATTTGATCATATACCATTGATCATCTCAATTTCAATTTCCACTCAATTAATGCTTCAAATTATCAATTAAACACATACTATCTCAATTTAACTAAGGATTCAGGTATTATACCTTGAATTGAAGCTTCAAACTTCTTGAATGTCTAGATTGAAATCCAGATCTCCCAATAGCCATCTCTACAACCTCTAATCTAGCATAAAAGTGAGATACAACTTCTAATTATATTCTGAACTAATAGATCAAAGGAAGTTACTTAACATACCTAAGATTTAAACCTTAAAACCAAGAAATTGAAGAAACACTTACCTAACCTATAGAAGAGTTTTTGCCACTTAGTAAGGTTGTAGATCTTCCACGGCCCACTTCTTAATTTAGCTCTAGACTCTTAATTAAATGACATAGAATTTACTATTCTATTTACTTTGATTGAAATCTAAATTTAAATATGTTTAAAATAAGAGTAACCAAATCTTTTTAAGACCATGATTGGGCTACCTCTAAAATAGTCAAGTCTTCATTTGATTAGAAAAGACCTAAATGAGAGTTTGAAATGAGCTAACATAAAGATAAAGTGGTGTGTAGGGTATGGGGGGAAGAGAGGTAGGAAAATGATTCTAAATCTTTCCTAATGTGGCATAAGGGTTTGAATGTTAACTAAAATTTTAAAAAGTGGCTCATTATTATAAAGCCTTTACTCCTTCATGGCACATGAGGGCATTTTAGTAATTAGCTTAATTTCATGTGCCAAAATATCTTTAAATGGGTAATTACCTCATTGCCTTTACTGAAGCTTTACCATTTTAACAGGAATTGAGGTTCATACCAGTATTGGTTAAGCCATAAGGGGAGCTAGAGTGCCAAAAGTTGAGTTAAAAGCATGAAATTGGATTATAAAGTGGTACATGGCCAATTTCATGGTTGTGTTCCTAGGCGCGTTTCTTTACACAACTAAGAACATGGCCATGTTGAGTGTTTGTGATGATTAGTCCAACATGTCATCTAACCTTGGAATAGGATATCTATACTTGATAGTGATCTTATTAATATCTCGAATGTTAATACACACGCACTAAGATCCATCATTCACTAGGACAAGTTGAGCAGGTACTGCATAAAGACTAATGCTCTCACATAACCTTGATCTATCGGCTTGTCTACTTGTCTCTTCATCTCAATAGCTTGCTCACGGTTCATACAATAGGCAAGCTTGTTAAGTAATGCTGCACTAGGTTACAAGTCAATACAATGCTCAATACTTCGGGAGGGTGGTAATCCTTAAGGTAGCTCCTTAGGAAATAAGTCCTTGAACTCCTCTAATAGGTCTCTTATCTCCTTGAGTAACAGTACATGGTCTCACATCTTTAGCAACCTTCTAATTGGTAGGAACATAGGCATATCCAATTCCAAGAACTTTACAAGCTCACTTCGAGAGATGACAAAGGTTTTCTTTTGTACTTGGTTCAACTGAGCTTGGATATCCCTCACTCATCTTATTGTCATAGGTTATAGCACAACCTTCTTCCATCCTTTTGAAAAACATATGTATTCCTATACCCATTACACATAACTCTTTAGTTAAATAACCATAGGCATCTAAAAAGTTTGTGGGTTGCGCTCATGGGTAGGATGTCATAAAAGGACCTCATCTTAGTACCTTTCCTCATTGAATATGGGTAATCTGACCCGCTGGGCAACATGATGAGCTCCCTTCTTGTTGAGCCAATGCAACTTGTATGGATTTTGACATTTTAAAGTTGGTAGCTTCAATTGTTTTACCCTAGATGCATTAGCTACATTAGTACAACTTCCCCCATTAATGATTAGTGCACATAACTGACCTTTGATTTTACGTGCAGTTTAAAAAGGATTCTCTCTCTACTCATTAGTAACTTAAAGTGAGACGCTTAAGGCTCTTTTCAACACAATGTTCAAAAACTATCCTTACTCAACATATACATTAGTATCATTTTCTCCAAGAACCTCCTTAGTATACTCTACCCCTACCTCATCAGCACTATCAACCTCTAATATAGGTGCCTTGCCTTTTAAGATAATAGCTTAGCTGTTTAAACATTGAGTCGCAACATGTTTGAAACCTAGAAACTTGAAACATTTTAATTGTCTCGTCTTCCTTCTCGAGCTTTGCCAGTCTTCTCCTCGCAGTACGCCTTTTCATTCCACTGCCTTTCCTTTTTCCTCAAGCCTCCTCTCCACTAGCCTTAGTGAGCTCAAGGGTCAATCATCACTATGGCTTGGTGAATCCTTAGCAGCACGATGGAACTCAATGCCAATTCAATTTAGTAGAATAGCTCAGTTAACAGGGGCTCTATTTATACTGTTATGTCTTTGTTGCTCTACTCTTTGTGACACACAAATAGCATAGCTAGAGTGTTCATAAAGTGTAGTTCTACCATGTTAGCAATCTCACACTTTAATCTAACCATAAACCAAGATATAGTTTAGTCCTCAAGCTCTTCTACTTTGCATCAAATCATTAGCATTTGAAACTCTTTAACACAATCATTAACACACATACTTCCTTACCTTAGGGTATGTAAATTCGTAAATGCTTCTTGTACATAGTAATCTGGAGCAAACCTTCTCCTCAAAATCATCTTCCTTTCAGTCTATGATCTTATCTTAGGATCCTTAACTTGTCTTCTTATGGTCAACAAGTTCCTCCACGACAATGCTACATATCTTGAAAATTTTAAGGTAGCCAGTCTTACTTTTATAGCCTCTTCACACTCATGACACTCAAACAATTTATCGACTCTATCTTCTCAATCTAAATAATCATCTACATCTCCACTTCTAGAAAATGAAGGGATTTGCATCTTTACATTCTCCAACCCTTTAGGAGCTCATGCTCCATGCACCACATAGTCTTAGTCGAAATAATATCTATCTCCATCTAAATCATCCCTAGCATCAACAAACCTCCCCACACCTCAGTCTTTCTTTACTCTTCCACCATTTCGAACATTTTGAGGTAGGTTTATTGATTCTTCATCATTTTGAGCTTTCCCACCACCTGCATCAACTTAGGTAGGTTGGTTATCTACTAGATGCTACACTATAACTACTAAATTGGCAACAATGGTGATCGGCTCTTGAATTTGTTTGTCAATAGATTTTACATTTTGAGTGGCATGCCTCCCTCGGCCATGTGCATCACTTTCAAAGCGTCCAATACCTCCTTAAACACTAAGATTCAACATCTCACGCTATACATTAGTAACTACAACTTAGCTTAACAACTCAACGACAACAACGTTATAACAATTGCAGCTACACTCCCTTGTTAGAACCTAGGCTTTAATACCAAAATAGATGATATGCCATCATTCTAATGCCAATAATATGATACACTTAAGAGCTTAGTAATCACCGGAGTATCAATAAACAATGACAAACAAAGGGAAAAGAGAATAGGTCTAGCTAAACTCTTGAGCTACTTGCAAGATGTGATGCACAAGCAACAACACTAATTGTACTTGCCACAATCCTTACTAAAGGGATTGATAAGAGTAATAAATAACTTTAAAGCAAGAACTCACAAGACAAAAACCTTTTCATTACATGGAAAATATATCTATCTAGTACAATACAAAAAGGGTAAAAATATAAAGAGACAAAAGGAAATATTTTTAGGGACACATGCAGCAATTAGATTCTAGAGATGGGTATCATTGCAATACTAGATGTGTTCTTGGTAGAAGAAGACAAACCGTCTGGTCATTCATTCGAGGAAAATAGGTCAAATGATGGCTTAGCCAGCTTTAGGAGGGGTTAGTGAGTGGCATGGTAAGTTGCTCCAAGCTATTCAAGCTTTAAGGCCGATTCAATTGGGATTCTTAAGATAGGCTAGGCGATGCTTCCCCAATTTGAATGGAAAAGAGCATCTAATAGTAGCTCGGTGAATAATGGGAGTGGAATCTATGAAGGTAGGTGGGTTCATCCTCGGTTAGTTGATTAGTGAGTATTCTATGGGTCAAGTTTTAGAGCCCATGCACTTTAGCTCAATTGATAAGACTAGTGGCTAGATTCCTATCAGTAACTCTATCATAGAGTAGTAATATGCTAGGTGCTCTATTGGATCGATAGTATTATTGTACATCTCTATAGTTAGGATTTGAACATTTTGTTGTCAAGTTTCTTCTCTAATTTTTTGAATAAATGAGGACTATCCAATTGTGAATTCCTAAGGGTCATTGCACTACTTTGATTCTTTAATGTCAATGAGCCTTTTAATCATATCATTCAGCTCATCAACATTAGCATTATCTAAAGGTTTCTTCAAGTGAGCCTTAGAGTGATCGGATTGAGAACTTTGCAAGGCTTTATTGTGTGATACAAAAGCAGCATGTCACTAAGATGTAGTGCTAGAATTGTGATGAGAAGCATGACAAGAAGTATTGTCATTAAGCTCCATTAGCTACTTTGTGTTATGTAGCAACCGCTCGTCTAGATAAAGCAAATTGTCTCTTGAGGCATAGCCATCTGTTGCTCAGGGAGCATAATACGATCATCACCATTCAAGTGTTGCCTCCCTTGTGGTGGAGGCAAGTGACTTGAAGTTTCATCATGTTTATCATTATTTTTAGGATTCTTGGTATTACGCGTGTTTATGGAGTTTCTAGTCTTGTTAGTGCTTGTCAAAATGTTTTCTAATAATAATAGTGGATTTAAACCAATAGTGATAGGTGCCAGATGTTAATGGTCAAAATCCTCCTAGGTTCATGAGCTTAAGAGCAAATATTATTAATATATTGTTATCTTGCTAGGATGGGTTTCTCATAGGTTTTTTAATAATTTCAACTCTAAATGTTATAGGGTTTTGAATAAGATTCAATTCTAGACAAAAAAAAAAAATGATTCAAGACACTATAAGATTTAGGGTATTACCAATGTTATAGGGTACCAACCCTTTCGGTTGCATCCTTACTTATCTTTTTGGATACGATTAATATCGTATTTAATATCTGAATTTGATTTATATTTATAATTAATATGTGAAACTTAATAATATTAATTTATTATTTATAAATTTTTTAAAATTATTTATAATACTTAGACATGTTAGTTAATTATAAAAATAAATAAAGTTCAGATAATTGATTATAAAAGTGGTAAAATTTAAATAGTTAATTATAAAAATAGGTAAAGTTTAAATTAATATTTTAAAATTTCAGATAGTTAATTAAAAAAATGGATAAAATTAATATATCTAATATTATTATTATTATTATTTTAAATAATGAACAGATTTATTATACCCACTTATTGTATTATATTATATGGAGGACTGGCTGTTTATGTTTGGTGGGCACTTATTTTAATGTTTTAAACTTTTTAAGCGATTTGTCCAAGGGCCCATGGTCAAAGATGACGGTGAAAAGGTAAAGCCATTGTTTTTGGCAATTGGGAATCAGATAACTAAGTGCATCACGTGTTCAACGTTCGAAGGTCGAGACAAATGTGGACCGGATTGTACCTTTATCATGAAGTCCAAGGATGCTACATTAAATTTAACCAGGAATTTTAGCACAAGACACCACGTGGATTTACCTTCATCGGACGTATCGAATCAAATTTTTGGAGGGATAAATATAGAAAATATATATTGTCACATACAAATAAAGAAAAAAGAAGTGCAATGGGAGTTGAATCATTCTTTGGGCGTGATTGTAGGATACACACATGACCAAAATTGCCTAGGCAAGCTCTCCATTGTTAAAAGTCCATCTTCAAATAATCTGTAAAATACACTACTTCCATTGCATTAGAAGGAGCCAACCTTTCCCTTTATTAAATCCATGTTAAATTATACATAAAATAAATCATTTCTTTCAATTGCAATACTTATTACTTGGCATATCATTTATTAGAAATACAACAAAATAAGACCCACAATACCATGAAAAATGAGTATTAAATTCCTCATAGCACGAAAGGGAATTTGTTGATGGATCTCTAGGTATTTATTAAAATGACAATTTTCATAGGGACTATTTTAAATATGTGGTATTTCACAATTTGTATTTTGCAAATTATATATTTTAAAATATAAATTTTATAAGACATTGACTAATAAAACCCTAAGTAAAATTGGAATTGACCCTTTTTATAGATCGTATTATTTTGGTCACCTTTTAAATCTCTCTATGCATGGCAACATGTGACGGTCCATGACGACATAATGAGCATATCATTGAGAGATAGGAAAATTTGATTGAAAATCCCTTACGAGAAAATTGGGACATTTTACGGTTGAATCTTTTTAAGGATGCTTCCTCAACATTTTCTAGTATTTCTTCAGCATTTCTATCGAATATTGAACGTGCAAATACATGAGTATTTATATATATATATAATTAACATTCATATGAATTTGGCCAAGACTAATGTTGTAAATAACCTAAGAAAATAAGGATAATTTAGTAATTTGATCATGAGATATAAATAGTCCAATATACCATAGTTTAATTTTTTTTTTTTCACCTCATTTGCACTACAAAACCCTAAATGCTATGTTAGAAAAACTCTCTCAAAGACTATAGAGCAACCTAAAAGGAAAATCATAGGAATCGAACTCATTCTGCCAGTTAAGAGTCCTAATCATTCAGGTATATAGTGTGAATTGCATATTCATTAATCTAAAACCATTTGTTAACGTGTGATTAGAATTTAGAATGAGAAGCAGGATGAAATGTGCATAGGAATGTATGATCCAACAACCTAAATTGCAATATGGAACAAGTAAGTACATGCCTGTGTGCCTACCTACGCCAAAATACAAGAGTGTACACAAAGGTACATGGTTATTGACATGCCTGTCTACTTAGATGTGTCTAATTGCAAAAATTTATAAAAATGTATACAACATTTAGCATAGTCGTGTACTATCCTGTGTTCTTCTACATGGCTTCTTACATGGCCATGTTGATTTAGAACACTTCCCATTTCATTTTACTTCAATCACATGCAACCCTAAGGATATATAACTAGGAATGTGTATAGGTTTGGAGGATCTGTAGGACTGTAGAAGTGTAAGGAACTAGTTGTTGGATATTAAGGTACGTGTATACCATGTTTGCTGGTTGTAATTGCTAAGTTAAAAATGTGTGCGGGTTAAATGTTATTGTAAATGAATATGATTAATTACGTGTGTGATATGATTGACTAGGTTTAAGAAACCAAGTGTGGGTCGATGTTCTTAAGGTGGCACCCCGATGATCGATATGTGACGTTATCCTTAGTGGAGTCATGTACCAAAATGATTCGAGTAGATTTAGGGTTATCTGGTATGGAATGACTCATGTCTTGAATGTGGAAAGATTATTGCACAAGATGTAAAAGGACTCATTGACTTATGGACAATGGGGAGTACTCACTGTTGTATATGTATTATCTATATATGAATTAGACTCATGAACAAAGGAGAGTACCCTTGTCGTATATATATATTTATATATATGTGTTTATGGAAGGATTGTATGATGATTTTGATGATGAGATTTTGTGTCGGTTTAAGTGATGCGAAAAGATGATAAACTATATATGAATAACATGTTGCATTATGTATGTGTTGATGTTTTTTCCATGGCATGTGTATGTGTGTGTAGGTATACATTGTACTAGGCATTAGCTCATCCCTCATAGGACCTTTTTTAGTTGCAGGTACCATAGGAAAAGTGATAGGATATAATGAGATCTTAGTAGAGACAAATCAAAATACTAAGGAGAATATAGAATACGTATACTATGATGAGTAGTATTCCGATGAGGAGAAAGGATAGATATTAGATGTTCCTGTTAATTTGATTTTAGACTATTATTGTAGACGAATCATGGTTTATTTTTGAAGATAGATATTCTTTTTAACCTTTTATACGTGGAAAATAATTTATTAATCATTATGAATATTTGAATGTTAATGATGGAGATTTGTAATGTTTGAGCCTTTGAATGTCTTCACTTAGAGAGGACATGCGGTAGGCTATATTTATCTTAGGTTCTAGGGTGTTACAACTTAAGTAATATCAGATCCTAAGTTTGTTGATCTTTAGACTACCTAAGAATAACATCTTTAAGGAAATGATACATAATAAGAGTGGGTTGTGAATGGGACTAATATTTGTGAATACATATTAATTCTAACTATACTTGATATGTAACTAATATGTATGATATTCTGAGATAATGCCTGTTCATTTTGTAGAATGCCTAGGAGAATCTCTAGACTAGGATCAACTTCAAAAGTTAGACGTAATGCTCCTAATAACTGGATGCCACCTAAACCTCCTCAACATAGATAGGGAGGAAATGAAGTCAATGCTATGCAGATGCTAGAGGCCATTAATACTTTAGTAAGAGTGGTAACATAACAGCAACAACAAATATAAGAGCTACAATTACTGAATGTTAGACAAGCTCAAATGATGGTAAAAATTAAAAAGAGGCCTGTTAGGCAAGTAAGTCTAGACCATTTTGTTAGAATGGTGAGGGAGTTCAGGCCTAAGATTAATGATCTACTAGATGTTGATCAATGGGTTGATGAGCTAGAGAAGACCTTTGAAGCACTGGGCATTCTTAAAGATAAGAAGATGAAATATGTTGTATATCTGCTGAGAGGCTCGACTTTTGAAGGGTAGTCAAGTGTTTCTAGACTTAACCTAAGAGTAATCACATGGGAAAGGTTCAATGAGCTATTTTATGAGCACTATTTCCCATGTAGCATAAGGGATAGGATGCAAGTAATGCGTATTGCAGTTGCTATCAAAGGAAGAGGTCGGTAAATGAGTATGAGGCGGAACTCAATTGCTTGATAAAATTTATACCACCTACTTTCAGAGCTGATGAGAAGTATAGGGCTCATCAATTTGTATTGGGATTGGAACCCACCTTACAACACGAAGTGGTTGCATTTTAACTAAACACGTACACGGAAGCAATAAATAAAGCCAAACTCCTAAAATAGAGTCACAAGAGGGCTGAAGAGATGAGGACATTGGGGACTAGAATGGTATTGGGAAAGAGACCTACTTATGGTGTTGTGATTCAAGAAAAAGTCAAGAGACCCCATACCATGCAAACCAAACTAGTGGTCATTGCAGCACCCTCCTCTCAAGCTAAGACCTTATCCATGGGTTAAGGAAATACGTATGTAAAATGTTATGGGCCACATGAGCTAAATGAATGCAAATAGCTAGAGGGTGCCTTTTTTCATGTGGAAAGACAGGACACTGCAACAAAACCTGTTTAGAGAGTTCAATACCCCTAACATTCTGTTTCTCCTACAAACATTTGTGTCACATAATGGTTAATTGCCCAAACACTAGAGGGCAAAATGTGCAGCCAGCACTAGTAAGAAGAAATCAAGCTGAAAACAGTGGTGGTAGACCTCAGCTTGTAGAGCTAAGGCAAAGGGCACCAGCACAAGTGCTTGTGCTATAGCGACAAGACACTCCAGACACAAATACATTGGTAGGTACACTATTAATATATTCTACTAAAGCATATGTTCTATTTAATATTGGTGCATCACATTCATATGTTTTTTATGCATTCAGAAGTAGGTATAATATATGTATTAAGGTGTTGAATTTTGTGTTAAATTTGAGTACACCGATGGGTGTTGGTAGAAGATTGAATAAGATATGTAAAAGGGTTAGTGTAGAAGTAAAAGGTGGAATACTGGTTGCAAATCTCCTAGTGTTAGAAATGATAGATTTTGATGTAATACTAAGGATGGATTGGTTGATCAGACATCATGTAACAATTTATTATCATGATATGACAATCCATTTCAATGCATCAAAAGGAGAACAATTTAGTTTTCAATTAGAAGCACATAAGCCAATAGGGCTATCAACTTATGAACTGTGGGGCAAGAGTATGATAGCTTCAATGACAGTTGAAGCTAAAGACGTGATGAAGATTGATCAGGTAAGGGTAGTGAAAGAATTTACTAAAGTATTTCTTAAAGACCTACTAGGTTTACCCCTAGCAAGGGAGATCAAAATTGACATAGATGTAGTGTTGGGTACGACTCTAATATCAAAAGCCCCGTATAGTATGGCACTTACAAAACTGAAAGAATTGAATGATCAAATATAAGAACTATTGGACAAGAAATTCATTAGACTATGTGTCTCGCCTTAGGGTGTACCTGTATTGTTTGTAGAGAAGAAATAATAGTATGCGATTATGCATAGATTACTAGGAGTTGAATACAATGACCATTAAAAATAAGTATCCTCTCCTAAAGATTGATAACTTATTTGATTAGTTGCAAAGGGCTCAAGTTTTCTCAAAAATAGACTTGAAATCCGAATACCATCAATTGAGAATCAAGGAGGAAGATATTTAGAAAATTGAGTTCAAAACTAAATACAAGCATGTTGGTCCCAATTAGATTAATCAAGAGGGGGGTGAATTGATTAATTATTTAAAATTTCAATTTTTGCAAATCATTCAAAAACTCTTGATTAATAAAATAACGTGAAGAACAAAAATGAAAAACAATAATGTGCAACAAATAAAATGAGTAGAGAAGAATAGAATGCTCAGTGATTTATAGAGGTTCCGCCTCCAGCGTCAGTCCTCCCTTCCAGCTCCACACTAGGGTCCCGATTGTCTTTACCGGTTATGTTTCACTATATCAATCAAATTGAAAGTATACAAAATAAGCCTCTTCAAGGCGAAGTCTCACTGTTGAGTCTTTCTAGCTTCTTTACTAAGCTAATCACTCATACTACAGTGATGAAACAACTATCAATTCCTTATACAAAAAAGGAATTACAATAACAATGAGGAATATCAAATTTCCTCTATAAATTAGATCACATGTATATGAAAAAATTTTGCGCTTGAAGAAGTATGAGTCTTTTCTTTTCCATGTGTTTTTTTCTTCTCAAAAGAACATTCTCTCTCTGTTCTTTTTTTTTTTAATTTCAATTAACCACTCCTTTTATGAAGAGAACATAACGGTTACTTTGAGAATGTAACGTTCATGGAGTTCCACGTGACAAGCTTGAATTTATTTTTGAAATTTTGTATTTAAAAAATAAGTTGAATTTGTTGGAGAGGATCTGCATTCCATGATATTTTTTATGAGGATAAGCTTGGATAAATCAGTTTGACCAAGATCTTCTTTGGAGATATTCCTTGGATCAAGTTTGTTGAAGATATCCCTCACATTATAGAACCTTATCTTGATATCCCATATATTGTGGAATCATATCTTCATGTAACAACCATATTTCTTATCCTTATCTTTGTAATTGCTGGATCTCCCAAAATATAGCACAAAATCTAGATTTAAATCTTGATAAAACTTGTAAATCTTATATGATCTCACTTTATCATAAAATAAAATCTTTGAATAAAATCTTGTAAAACTTTATGTAAATTAAAAACCCCATGATATAAAATCAAACTTTAGTAAAACACATCAAGTATATTACCCAAATATACTTAACACGTGGAGATAGGCCTTGAAATTTATTAGAAACTATTGATATAAAAATTAGAATGAAATCTGGAAAAAAATTCGTGACAGGCATGGAAGGTTCTGAAAGAGCTTCTGAAGCAAACCTGTCAACTATTCTCCTGTTGTAAATGTTTTGAAAGTACTTCTGAAACAAACCTGTCAACTGTTCTCCTATTGTAAAGGTCCTGAAAGTGCTTCTGAAAGGTTAATACAATAACTACGGATACACTACACAACTTCTGAAATACCTTCTGACAAAACAAAAACAGTCTGTATAATACCTTTGAAAGTTCTGAACAATCTTTTGTCTCTTTGTTCAATTTAGAAAAATTCACTTATTATCTTCTGAAACAACTTCTGACGAGCTCAAACATACATTACATATTATTCCTCTTTTGTTAACATCAAAACTAAATTAGAGAACTTAACATTTTCCCCCTTTTTGATGATAACAAAACACCATTAGATAAACAAAACAGAAACAACTTTCATGTTCAAGCAAACATATATTCATAACATCAGAATTCATAACAGAAAAGCGCATCTTAAACACAATAGCAGCATTGATCATGAGAACAATAGAATCATTAATAAGCAGCATTGATCATAAACGCATTGATCATAAGCACAATGGAATCATTAATAAGTAGCATTGATCATAAGCACAATAGAATCATTCTCCCCCTTTTTGTTAACAGCAAAAGGGATAACCCCCCTTAACTGATGCATAAAAGATAAAAGAAGTCTTTTACAACTTGTTTTCAAAACAAAAAATTAAGACAGGAACTAAGATTTTCTAGATCTTGTAACTCGAGAGGTAGAGGAAGTGGTGGAAGGTTTGGTAGAGGAAGGTTTTTTTGGTGAAGTATCAAGTCGATGATATGTGCGCCAGAGCGAACATAATTTGGAAATTTGGTGGATAAGAACGGCTTGATTTCTCCATGAAGACTTGCAACAGATTGGGATGTTTTATCCGTCTTGGAGTCCAAAGTCTTGAAAGAGTTAGTGACTGAATCTCCTATCTTCCTCACTTAAGAGACAAACTTGTTAAAAGCAATCACATTATTAGATAAATCTTGCTTGACTCTCGCACTAAACTCATCATAGAGAATTCTATAGTGATGGAGATCAGTAAGCATTTTCTCAGAATTTTTCTTAATATCAGAAAGAATATCAGAAGTTTGTTTAACTTGTAACTCCATTGCTTCTAGTCTCCTAAGATCAAACCGTTGAAGAACTGAAACTTCATCTGTCAAAGCTATCTTAACTAAATCTGATAGCTCATGTTTCAAAGCTTCTTGCATAACATTCTTCATTTGTTTCAAATCAACATTAGATGTAGCTTCTTTTGTTCCACTCTTTCCAGTCTCAACATCATATGGTTGCTTTCTATAGTCTATTCCAAGCTCTGTTCTAGGTTCTGAACTAGGTTCTGAACCTCCTTCTTGAACAGGTATCGAAGAAGTTCCAAAAGGAACAATTCTTTTCATATGCCTTTGAGGGAAACAAAATGTGCACCATCATTCGCATACCACAAACAATCTTTAACAAAGATTGACATATGATGAAAAAATTCTTTACTGATCCTCTTTAATTTAATAGGTTCAGAAGAGTTGGTAAGCAAAACAATTCCTTTAAACACAAACAATCGCATGAGTACATTCCCAAATACCAAACTTTCTTTATTTCTCCATATTTGATCAATGACTCTAGAAGCCATGTTTACATTCTTTCTATTAATCATCGCATAGATAATTTGAGCATGTTCTATGGACATTAAAGTAGAACTGCCCTTCCTTGTACATATACATTCGACAATAATCTTGTATATGATTCGAGGAAACAACTCAAAATCAATAACTATTGCTTCTTTTCCATAATCCATTTGTAAGCCTCCATTAATAGCGGCAAAAGATCATTCCTAGGCATGTTTGTAATCTCTACATCATCATTTACATCATGTAAGTGTAGACATTTAATTATATCTGCCTTAGAAATTGTAATGTCTTGATCACACACCCTGGAAACTAAAATATTCCCTTCCGAAAGACTTAAACTTCCATAAAATTCTTTCACACACTCGCCATAAACTAGAACTTGAGTAGAGCAAAGTTCCATGCATCCTATGGGTTCTAAAAGTTCATTCTAGTAAAATCCATTACCTGTAAAGAAATTAAAATCCACAAAACTACAAGAACACACCTCGTTTTTCTTCCTTCGAAGAGATTTTGAAATTGAGGGTTTCAGACTTGGTACATTCCTTTGTTTTGTTTGCTTCTTGGCTGTTTTCTATGGCGGAGAAGTTTCTTGAGTAACCTTTTCTTTCCCTTTTGAAGATGATGCAACCCATTTTCTTTTGGAAATTTTCTTGGAATCAATGATAGATTCAAAGTCAGGGGAACTTGGATTCTCCTCCATTAAAGGTTCTTGATATTTTTCCAAAGAATCTGAAGATTCATCATGAATCACTAAAGGCTTGTTGGAAGGTTTTGTTTTGAAGGATTTTTGTTTGAGACGTTCTAAAGATTTAGGCGCCATTGGAGTCACAATGAGAGAGAAGGAAAATATAGAGAGAGAGAGAGAGAGCAGATTGCGAGAAAAATTAAAAAAAGAAAGAAAGAAACGGATGAAGAGAAAGAATATATATATTTATAAAGATTTTCAAATATTGAAAGTTTCGGGGGGAAAAAATTCAAAAAGGATTACAAATTCCCAATTCATTTCTAATAAATTCAAATTTTACCTTTTCAAGAGGTTTAGTAAAAATGTTTGCAAATTGATTTTTGGTTGGCACAAATTCAACATTTATATCTCCATTATGCACATGATCTCTAATAAAATGATGTCTAATTTCTATATGCTTTGACCTAGAATGATGCACTGAATTTTTTGTCAAATTTATTGCACTGTGTTGTCAATTTAATTGGCACAGTTTTAAAATTTATTCCATAATCATTTAATTGTTGTTTTATCCATAAAATTGTGCACAACAATTACCAATAGAAACATATTCAGCTTTAGCTGTGGATAAAGCAACAGAATTTTGTTTTTTAGAAGATCGAGAAATTAATTTATCACCTAGGAATTGACAAGTACCAGATGTGCTTTTTCTATTAATTTTACAACCAGCATAGTCTAGATTAGAATAGCCTATTAAATCAAAATTTTGATTTTTTTGGATATCAAATGCCCAAATTTGAAGTATTAACTAGGTATTTGAAAATTCGCTTTTATAGCTATAAATGAATTTCTATTGGTGCAGCTTGAAATCTAGCACACAAACACACACTGAACAAAATATCAGGTCTTGGTGCATTTAAGAACAAAAAAAAAACCTATGGGGCCCAAAAAAAGTTTCCCACCCCCCTTTTCTATTTTTTTTGGGGCCCAGATCTAACCTTTTTTTGAAGAAACCCATAAAAAATTAAAAACCCCTTTTTTGCAGCCTTAAAAACCAAATTTCTTCAAAATTTTTTTTGGTTTTTTTCTTGATGAAAAAAAAACCTTTTTCTTTCTTTTTTTTTTTTGGGGGAAACCCCCAAAAAAAATGTAAATTTTTTCCCCATTTTGTTTTTTTAAAAATTCCGCCTGCAGGCCTAAAAAAAATTCCCCTTGCACAAAAATTCTTTAGTTTTTTCCAAAAAAAAAATTTTCTTTTTAAAATTTGGGAAAACCCCAAGGGGAAAATTTTAAAAAAATTTTTTTTCAAGAATAAAAAATTTCCCCCAACTTTTCCTCAAAAAAAACCCCTTTAAAAGAGATAAAAAACATACTAAATTTTTCATAAAAATTTTTTTGGGGAGTTTTTTTTCAAACCAAATAGTTTTTTAAATTTAATTTAAAAACAAAAATTTTAAATTTGAAATTTTTTTAAAAACCCCGGGTAGTTTTTTTTACAAAACCCTTTTTCCCTTTTTTAAAAAAACCCCCTTTTAAAAAAATGAAATTTTTTAACATCCTTTTAAAAACCCTTTTAAAAAACCCTTTTTAATAAAATATGAAACATCAACTTTTTGCTTTTTAGCCAGAAACCGAATGCATATGTTTCTTTTAAAACCCCTTTTTCCTTTTTCTTGTGAAAAAAACCTTTTTTCTACTAACCCTTGCTTTTTTTTTTAAAATTTTTTCCCCTTTTCAAAAAAATTTTTTTTTAAAAAAAACCCCCTTTTTTTTTTAATTAAAACTTTTTTCTAGGCAAAAGGGGAAAAATAATTTCCATACTTTTTTTTTTGAAATTGAAAAAATTTCCCCTTCCCCTTTAAAAGGGGAAAAACCAATTATAAATTTTTTTAAAACTTTTTTCCCTATTATTTGGGTTTTAAATTTAAAAAACAAAAAAAAAAGTTTTTTAAAAATTTTTTTAAAAAAGCTCTTTTTTTAAAAACCCCAAAATTTTAAAAATTACCTAAAAAATTTTTAAACCCCAAAAGGGTGTCCCCAAATTATACCCCCAAATTTTTTTGAACCTCCTTTTAATTTTAAAAAATTCTAAAATTTCCTTTTGTTTTTTTCCCTTTTTAAAAAATTTTTTTTGGGGGTTTACCAAACCCCCCATTTTAAAAGTAGGGGCTTTTTATTTAAAAGGTTTTTAAAATAGTTTCTACTTTGGGAAATTTGGGGTTTTTTTTTTCCCAAATCAACACCCCTTTTAAAACCCTCAAAAAATTTTTAAAAATTTTTTGATTTTTTTTAAAAATTTTTTTTTTGTTTTTATTGAAAACACGATAAGCAAACTATTTAGAGAATACCCCAAAAAATAGCTTCTTTCAGATTTTTTCATAAAACCCTTCCCAAAGGGTTTAGGGGGGTTTTTTTTAAAAAAAAATTTTGCCCCCCAAAGGGAAATAAAAAAAGGGAAAAATTAGGTTTTTTTCCCCGAAAAAAACCCCTAAGCACCCTTTGGGGTGCCCAGGGGCAAAAAAAAATCTTTTTTATGAATAGAAAACTTTAGAAACGCTTCTGCCCAAAAAAATATTTTGCAATGCCACTTTCTTTTTTAACCCCTAATCATTCCCCTTTTTAAAAAATTCCCCATTCTTTGCTTTTTCCCTTTCCCAAAATTTTGGGGTTTGGGGGGAAAAAGGGAGCGAAAAAAAGGGGAAAAATTTTTCCATTTTTCCCACAAAAATTTAAAAAACTTGTTTTTTTAAAATTTTTTGGGTTTCCTATCATTTTTTGGACTAATTTTGGAAACTTCCTTTTTTATTTTGTATTTTTTTTTTGGGGGAAATTTTTTAAAAAAAAACAAAGGTTAAAATCTTTTGTGGGCCCGAAAAAAAAAAACCCCAAAAGGGGAAAAATTGGGGAAAAATTTTTCAACCAAAAAAAAAGTTCCCCCCCTTTTTTTCCCCCCAAAAATTTAAAACCTATTTGGGGCCAAAAAATCAAGAAAGCAAAAAATTCCCCCCGGGGCCCCCCTTTTTTTTAAAATTTTAAAATTTTTTTTTTTTTAAAAAAAAATAGAAACCAAATTTTTTTCCCCTTTTAAAAAAATAAAAACAAAATTTCCCCCTCTTGTTTAATTTTTTAAAATTAGGGAAAAAATTTAAAAATATTTTTTTTTTTGAAAAATTTTTTTTAAATGATTAAAAAATTTAAAGTTTTCCCCAAATTCCCCCAAACCAAAAAAAAAAAAAAAAAATGATTTAAAATTTAAAGGAAAAATTTAAAAAAAAACATTTTCGATTTTTAGCGGTTTTTTTTTAAATAGAATTTTTTTTTCCTAATTTCCCCTTTTTAAAAATCTTTTTTTTATTTTTTTTTTTAAAACAAAACACTTTCCCCTTTTTTTAAAAAAACAAAATTTTTAAAACCCTTTTTCAAAAAAACTGCTAATATAAGTAATTATGTTTTAAAACCTTAAAAAAAAACATTTTTAAAGAAAAAAAGGAAATACCAATCGTTTTAGGGCAAATTTTTTTAAAACCCCCCACAAAAACCCCCCCAAATTTCCCCCCCTTTTTCCCCTTCCCCGGGGGGGGGGGGGGTTAAATTTTTTAAAATTTGGGGGGGGGGTTTTTTTTTGGTTTTTTTTTTCCCCTTTTTTTCCCAAAAAATTTTTTTTTTTTTGTTTTTGGGGGAAAATTTTAAAGGTTTTTGTCCCCCTTTTTTTTTCCCCAAAAGGGGAATTTTGGGGGGGCCCTTTAAAAAAAAAAAGCCTTAAAAATTTGATTTTTTTGATTTACTTGGGTTTAAATACTGGGGTTATTTTTCCCTTTTAATAGCAAAATTTTTTTCCCCAAAAAGTCCAAATTTATTAAAAAAAGAAACACATAAGGAAAAATTAAACCCTTTTCCAAACCTTTTCATTTTAAAACCTTTTCCCCTTTTTAAATTCCCCGGGTTTTTAAAAAATTTTGTTTAAAAACCCTTTTGGGAATTTCCCGGGGAAACCCCTTGTGTAGAACCCTTGCCCCAAAAAAAATTCTGAAAAATCCCCCCAGTATTTCCCCTTTTTTTAAAATTTTTTTGTATTTGAAAAGTTTTTTTTTGCTGTTTGGGGGCACCCCCTTTGACTTGGGTTTTCCTTTAACAAAAACTGTTTTTTTATTCAATTTTTAACTCGACCCCTCTCATACCTAACCCCTTTTTTCATTTAAATCTTTGTAAGAATTAAAAAGGGAAATTTTTTCCAAATTCCAAATTTTTAAAAGGATTTTAATGATTTGGAAGATCAAAATTTTTTACCCAAAGCCCCCTTGTTTTTTACTTCAATAATGTTTTCTATTTAATTTTAAACCCCCATCAAATTACCTTTTGTTTCAGGATACTTTTTTATCAGCAAAAAAAATTTTTTTTTGCTTTTAAAAATGCTTCCTTTTTTATTTTTTAAAAGCTTTTTTTTTCTTTTTTTAACTTACTAATTTTACCCTTTTTTTGTCCTTTAAAGCTTACTCATTTCTATAAATTCATACAGCTACATCTTATCAATTCAAGTGTACCTCAGAACTACCTTTTAAAAAAAGATTTCCCCCCCCTCCCTTTTTCTTCCCAACTTCTGAATTTTTTTTAGCCCCCTAAAATCCACTTGCTACATTCCAACTTTTTTTTTTTTAAATTTTTCCTTTTCTTAAACGTTTTGGACATTCATATTTTGTGTCCGGTTTTTTCATTCTAACATTAAAAACCCTTTTTTTCTTTCTTCTTTTCTTTTCCTTGTAACTTTTTTACACATTTCTTTTCGTACTTTTTTAAAAACACTAAATTTTTACCTTTTCTTCTTGAGCACCTTTGAGCAGTGCAAAGCTATGTCCTCTTCTTTTCAATCGTGCATCATCTTTTTAGTTTCATTTCATTTTGCTTTTTTTCCTTATTTAAAAAAGAAATTTTTCCTTTGGGGTCTCTTTTCCCTTTACTGGTTTTTTTTGAACTCATAGCCATGAGCTTTTTTCAATTCGAAGTTACTTTTTTTGGCTTGAGCCTTCTATAGCGTTTTTTTTGCCCCCCAATTGATGGAAATCCCAGCTTTTCCCCACAAGATCTGGATCGGAAAATTTCTTTCCAAATGCAACCATTTTAAAACTGAAACCTGTTAAAACTCTTTGACATCTTAAATAGACAAACTTAAATAATTCATATTGTTAAATTTAAGGCATTTTTTTAGTTTCCTTAATTTTAATCCCTTTATATTTTTCGGAAGGAATTCCCAAACTCCTTTTTATTTCACCCCCATGATATCAAAAAAACTCTGATGGACAAAGTAGTCTAACAAATTTTTTGCTTTTTTTTTTCTTCCGATAGTTTTCCCCTTCTTGGAACTGACAAGGCAAATTTCCCCTTCAAGGGATAAATTTCCCCCCCAACGAAAAGACCTACCCCAAAATCATAACATTAGTTTTAAAGTAAGTTTTCCCCCAAACATCCTTTTTCCCAAATGAGAAGTTTTTGCCACGAATAAGGTCGTTAAAAACAAATTATTTTAACCATTTTGGGGTCACTCAAAAAGAATCCCCCCCTTAAACCCAAATTTTTGGTCCCAATTAATTTAAGAGGGGGGAATTGATAATTACTTAAAATTTTAATTTTTGCAAATCATTCAAAAACCTTGAAAAATAAAATGAGTAAAAAAAAAAAAAAAAAAAAAAAATTCAAAAAATAAAAAGATAGAAAAAATAAATCTCTGTTTTGGAGGTTCCCCCCAACACAGTCCCTCTTTTCCCAATCTAGTCGGGGTCCCCGGGGGTTCTTTTATTTGGTTTATTTTACAATCAAATTTAAAATACACAAAAAAAAGCCCCTTCAAGGGGGAAATCTCACGCAAATCTTTTACTTCTTTATAACTAACACTCAAACTCAATGAGAAACAACTACAATTTTTATAAAGAAAGGAAATTTTTAAAAAAACAATGAGGAAATCAAATTTCCTATAAATTACACAGTAAAAAGAAAAAAATTTGCATTGAAGAAGTAAAGGGCCCCTTTTTTTTCGTGTGTTTTTTTTTTTTCTAAAGAACGTTCTCATCGTTCTTTTTTTTTTTTTGAACTGACCCTCCTTTTTGAAAAGAACATAAGGATTTTTAAAGAACATTCATGGAATTCCACGGACAACTTGAATTTTTTTTTTAAAATTTTATTTTTTAAAAAAATTAATCTGTTGGAGAGGAGCATTCCCGGGTATTTTTTTTTGAGGAAACTTGGGGAAAAACGTTTGTCGAGATCTTTTGGGGAATTCCTTTTTCAAATTTGTTGAAGAAAACCCCCACATTATGGAACCTTACTTTAATTCCCTTATTTTGGGGAACCTATCTTTCATGTAACAACCATATTCTTATCCTTACTTTGTAACTACTGGATCTCCCCCAAAAAATAGCACAAAATCAGATTTTTAAAACTTGATAAAACTTGTAAATCTTTTATGACTCACTTATCATAAAAAAAATCTTTGAAAAAAATCTTTTAAAAATTTATGTAAATTTAAAAACCCAGAAAAAAAATCAAACTTTAGTAAAACACATCAAGTATATTACCCAAATATACTTGACACGTGGAGTAGGCCTTGAAATTTGTTAACATCAAAACTAAATTAGATAACTTAACAAAGCATTATGAGTTACAAGTAATGCCATTTAGATTAAAAAATGCACCGGCATCTTTCATGGACCTAATGAACTAGGTATTCAGGGAGTATTTGGATAAATTTATCATTGTGTTTATAGATGACATTCTAATATACTTCAAAAGTGAAGAGGATCATAAACAACATTTAAGGATGGTGTTGAACAAACTATAGATGGAGAAGTTGTATACTAAGTTTAAGAAGTGTGAGTTCTGGTTGAAGCAAGTAACATTTTTCGGCCATGTGCTTAGTAAGGATAGATTAGTTGTAGATCCTAAGAAGATAAGGGTTGAGAATGAATGGCCAAGACCGAAGACGATAACAGAAATCAGATTTTTTGGGGGGCTAGGTGGATATTATAAAAGATTTGTAGAAGGATTCTCTAAGCTATTAACCACTTTAACTAAATTAACTTAAAAAGGGTAAAATTTGTATGAAATGATAGATGTGAAACAAGCTTCACAGCATTGAAGGAAAGATTGATTTCTACACCAATGCTTGCCTTACCTATTAGAGGTGAAGAATTTATGGTGTACAGTAATGTGTCCATCCAAGGGCTCGAGTGTGTACTGATGCAAAATGAGATGGAGATAGCATATGCATCTAGGTAGTCGAAGCCCTATGAGAAGAACTAGTCGATGCATGATTTGAAGTTAGCAACTGTAATTTTTGCACTCAAATTATGAAGGCATTAATTATATGAGAAGTGTAGAGTATTTATAGATCACAAGAGCCTTAAGTATCTCTTTACCCAGGAGGAGTTAAATATAAGTCAGAGACGCTGGCTAGAACTAATAAAAGATTACGATTTAGAAATTTAATACCATCTTAGGGAGTTGAATGTTACTGATGTACTCAATTGGAAGAGGCATAGCAATTTGGCGACTCTAATTACAACTCAAAGGAAAACATTGGAAGATATGCAAAAACTAGATTTAGAGATTATGACTCAAGAGATTGGAGCTAAACTTACCAACTTGCACATACAACCAACGCTAATAGACACAATAAAAGTTTTACAGGCTGATGATGTGGGGGTGGAAGAGATTAAAAAAAGAATAGAGGATGGAAAGGTGATAGAATTTAATGAAGATGAAGAAGGTGTGTTGAGGTATGGTTACAAACTATGTGTGTTGAGTAGAGATGAGATAAAGAATGAAATACTAAAGGAAACATATTATTCTAGGCACTCCATTCACCTTAGAAGTACTAAAATATATACAGATTTGAAGTGCCACTACTGGTGAAGGAACATGAAGAGGGAAATTGTAGATTATGTATCGAAGTGCCTTGCATGCCAACAGATAAAGATAAAACATCAAAAGCCTACTGACATGTTACAACCTCTACTAATACTAAAGTGAAAATGGGAGTATGTGACCATGGATTTCGTCATAGCATTGCCTAGATCTGTGACTAAGTCGGAAACTGTATGGGTGATTGTACATCGACTCACAAAATCTACTCATTTTATACCTATAGGCATTGGGTATAAGCTTGAGAAGCTAGCTTAAATATATATCAAAGAGATCATGAGGTTGCATGGAGTATTGGTCTTCATAGTATTAGATAGGGATACTAAATTTGTAGGGAGATTCTAAAACAGTTACATAGGGCATCGGGAACAAAGTTACAATTCAGTACGGCTTTTTAGCTACAAATGGATGGTCAATCAAAGCAAACCATTCAACTATTGGAAGATATGTTGAGGGCTTATGCATTAGATCATGGTAGAAATCGAGATGAACACCTACCCTTAGTAAAGTTTGCCTACAACAACAGCTTTCAAGCTATCATCCAAATGGCACTGTATGAAGCATTATATGGGAGAAAGTGTCGATCACCTTTGCATTGGGATAAGGTTGGTGAGAAACAAGTGTTGGGACCTAATCTAGTACAAAATGTAGTGGAAAAAGTCAAATTGATCAGGCAGAGGATGTAGTCAACCCAAAGCCATCAAAAGTCTTATGTCAATAAGAGAAGACACCCATTAGAATTCCAAGTGAAAGACCATGTTTTTCTGAAGGTCTCATCTACAAAGAGAGTAGTAAGATTTAGACTAAGAGGGAAACTAAACCCCAAATATGTAGGACCCTTTGAAGTTTTAGAAAGAATTAAATCGATGGCATATAGATTAATGCTATCGCCAAATCTAACTAAGGTACATGATATATTCTACATCTTTATGTTAAGAAAGTATGTACCCAACCTAGACTAGTTTACTACATTAGAACCTCGGCAAGTGCAGCCAAACCTCACTAAAATGCAAATGCTTGTTAATATCATAGATACTAAGGAACAAATTTTAAAAAGACAGGTTATCAAATATGTCAACGTACAATGGAGCAATTAAATAGAGAGAGGGGCAAGTTGGGAGTTAGAAGAAGAAATGAAAAATAGATATCCTAAACTCTTCCATGATCTAAGGAATTTTCAAGGATGAAAATTCTTATAAAGGGGTACATATATATATATATAATCTAATTTAAGCCAAGGTTGATGTTGTAAATAACTTAAGAAAACGAAGGCAATTTAGTAATTTGACAATAAGGTATAAATAGTCCAATATACCACAGTTTAATCCCTTTTCCTCATTTACATTATAGAACCTCAAATGCCATACTAGAAAAAACTCTCTTAGAGGGCATAGAGCAACCTAAAAGAAAAACCATAGGAATCAAATCCATTCTACCGGGTAAGAGTCATGATCATTCAAGTATATAGTGGGGGTTGTAGATTCATTAATTTGAAACCATTTGTTAACGTGTAATTAGAATTTAGAATGAGGAAGGAGACAAAATGTGCATAGGAACAAATGATTCAAGAATCTTAATCGTAATCCAAAACGAGTAAGTACAAAATCCCCTTATAATGTGTTAAGAATAACCTAATTTTTTATTAATTAGACATATTTCTTTAGAAATTAGGTTAGAGTACAATTTGCGAATTGGAAAAATGGGATTTCATGATGAACAATGACTTACACGGCTAGGTATAAACCTATATACCTACCCGTACTAAAATATGATAATGTACACGGTTACCGATACGCTTGTGTATTTAGGCATGTACAATTGCAAAAATTTTGTAGAAAGGTACACGACCTCTAGCATAGCCGTGTACTGCATGTGTTCTTCTGCACGACCTCTTATATGGTCGCGTTGATTCAAAACATTTCCCATTTCATTTTACTTCAATCAAATGCAACACTAAGGACATGCAATTGAGAATGTGTATAGGTTTGGAGGATCTATGAGACTGTAAAAGGGTAAGGAATTAGCTATTACGTGTATACTATGTTTGCTGCTTGTGATTGCTATGTTAGAAATAAGTGTAGGTTAAATGTTATTGTAAATGAATATGATTGATTATGCATGTAATGTAATTGGCTAGGTTTGTGAAACCAAGTGTGGGTTGGTGTTCTCAAGGTAGCACCCTAATGATCAGTATGTGACATTGTCCCTAGTGGAGTCATGTATCGAAATGATCCAAGTAGATTTAAGGTTATCTAGTATAGAGGGACTCATATCTTGAATGTGGAAGAATTGTTACATGAGATGTGAAAGGACACATGGACTCATGGATAATAGAGAGTACCTACTGTCGTATATGTATTATCTATGTATGGATTAGACTCATTGACAAAGGAAAGTACCTTTATCGTATATATATATATGTGTGTGTGTGTGTGTGTGTTTGTGGAAAGATTATATGATGATTTTGATAATGAGATTGTGTTGGTTTAAGTGATGTGAAAAGATGATAAACTGTATATGAATAACATGTTGCATTATGTATGTGTTGATGTTTTTGTCATGGAATGCATATGTGTGTGTAGATATACATTATACTAGGTATTAGCTCACCCCTCATGGAACCTTTTTTTAATTGCAAGTACCACAAAAGAAGTGATAAGATATGATGAGACCTTAGTAGAGACAAATTATAATACTGACGAGAATGTGGAATACATATACTATGATGAGTAGTATTCCGATGAAGAGAAAGGATGGATATTGATGTTCTTGTTAATTTGATTTTAGACTATTATTGTATTTAAGTTGTTAAACACTTCTGCTATAATCATTTGAGGAGACAAATCATGGTTTATTTCTAAGGGTAAATATTCTTTTTAACCTTTGATATGTGGAGAATGATTTATGAATCATTATGAATATTTGAATGTTAATGTTGGAGACTTGTAGTGCTTGAGTCTTTGCATGTCTTTATTTAGAGAGGACACATTGTGGACTATACTCATCTCGAGTTCTGAGGCATTATAGACCATAATAGGAAAACATAGGAAAATTAGATAAGCAAGTATAACTATGGACTTTAGAGGACGATTAGCTTGTAGTTTTTCACTATTAGATTCACAAATATTAATGTTGTGCCGTTTCAAGCACACCCACATATCTATAACATAATTGTAAGATTTAATGAATTCACGGTATTTGAATAGAATAATGATTTTACAACAAAATTATAAGTAAAGTTGATATTAAGCACTACTTCATAACTATAGTGGAATTACAATTATTTTAATTTTTTCAGTTTTATAGGAAACTTCCATGATCTAGAGGAATAATGTTTTCCAACAAATAGCTACATAGTGTAAGAGAATTGTGAATTCTTGTAAGAACTACACAATATAAGGATAATTACATCTTCTAAAGAAGAGTTATATAAATTGTGAGGATAATTACATCTTTTTTTGGAGTCAATAAAGCTAGTACAACACATGAACTCATGCTCTCTTCAATAAGTCCTTTCCACAACAATTCTTCCACGTTTTCCCTAGAGATCTCACTCTCTTCTAGATTCATCCCGTAATGTGGCAAGTTTGGCAAACTTGCCCTTGGAATCAAATCAATATGATGTTAGATGTCTCTCGAAGGAGCTAATCCATTAAGGGTGTCCCTTTAAATTATCTCTTTGAATACCTACAATAATGGGTGCATTGCTTCAAGGTGCTCCTCCACTTGCAATGGAGCTTTACTCATCAACACACGCTTTACTACCAATACATAAATCTCCCTTGTTTCTTGACATTCAAACTCAAACTCATGTGTGATAGACAAAAATGTGTTTTTCTTCTCGTATGACTCCAACTTAACCTTTAAAGCTAGTAAAATATATTTCACCCATTCTTTTCCACCTTATATACATTGTTTCAACCTGAATGTTGGGCATCTACATCATATTGCCACAATCTTTCGAGCAATAAATGGCAAATAGCCAAATCATCAACATCACAATAGACCTCATTATGGTACTTACCAATGGAGAAGGGAACTCTATGATGCTCTACTACCTCTACTTTCCCTATCTCTGTTTTGATCCATCTTAATGTATAGAGATTTAGATGTTTTCTCTACAAAGAGTTTCAATTTCTTTACTACGTCTATTTCGAACACCTTGTCTTTGATGGTATATCTAGTTCGAAAAAATTGATACCTCTGAGTTTGATCCTCTTACTTTGGTGACAACATTAACCTCCAAAATACATATGTTTAACCTTCATCTTCATACTCCTCCTATTCCATTCCATCTGCTTCATGAAATTTTCATTATATTCTTCATCCTTCTCTAAAATATTTATTATCTTCCATAAAGGATGCTAATTAGATTTGTGTCCAAGCTAATTGCATTGGAAGCACTTTTCAACTGTAGACTTAGCATAATGATTCTTAACCTTCCTAACCTCCCTCTCTTTTGCATCAATTACATGACGTTTGCCTGCAACTTTTTCTTAATGATAACATGTATGTCCACTGCTACTATAACCCCTTACAATTGATTTCGACACAGATTTTGACCTTCACCAGTTTAAGTGACCTTGTATCCCTCATAATTCATACTGCATAAGTTCTACTTTGAAAGCTATATTCTTAGCTTCCAACAATGTATAAATAACTTGAACACCAATCTTGTCCCTTAGTGTTAGTTTCTAGCCATCCAAGTATCTTGCAACTCATTATTCTTCTAACTCAAGGAGGTTATTCCTTTTCACAAGTCCCATAAATTCTACAATATACTTATGCATAGTTCTATTCCCTTGTTAACATCTTTAATATTGATTAACAAAAAAAATCAATTCATAATCAAGTGGTAGAAACTCTTTTTTTAACAAATTCTCCATCCTATATAAAGTTCGTATAGGACTCCTTCCTTTACTTACCCTTTTTGACTTGACTCTCTCCTACCAAGTAGATACTCCTCATTTTAATCTATATACCATCAATCTTACTCTCTTCCTTAATGGAGTCTACAAATAGTCAAATAACCAATCCACCTCTATAATCCAATCTAAAAACTCTTCTATTCTTAAACAACCGTTAAAAGATAGAATATCAACCTTTAATTGAAAATCCTCAAAATCCCTATCATCTCTATAAGTATCTCTCCTCCCATGCCCTTGATAAGGCTGCTGACAATCGAGTCTATATAAGTCAAGGTCATTCTCTTCTTCATATAACTCACCATTAATGTAAGCATACTGCTTATGAGAAAGGGCAAGTTATCACTACGAGCAAAATCTACCCCCAACCTTCTCTAACCATGTTGTCTTTTGTATGCATTAAATCCTAAAGCATCCAAACATTCTATAATCACCTCCAAAAACTCCTTGAAATGTCAAAATTTGTGATCCATCTATTGCTCTAGATGTTGCTCCAAATGTTACAACATGTCGTTCTCCTAAAAACCATAGCTTCATCATCGTCGTCATAAAGGTCGTTACCATCACCACCAAATCACTTATTTTTATTGATAATAATCAAAGATGATCTCAGGTTACATTATATATTAAGTATTTATAGATAAAAAAACCCTAAACTTAATGAGGAAATTGAATAAAATATAATACAAAACTAAATCACTCAAAAATAGACTTTCCTATTATGGGCATACTTTAAAAACACATGAATTTGACAATAAAATCAACCCCAAACACTATAGCTGTTTATTCCAAGTCAAAGTAGACTCAAATCAATTTTTATTGACATATTATAGGATCCATAACTCTTTATAAGCAAAAATTATGAAGCTTCAAATGTTAACTTCAAACTAAGCTTCTTTAGTAGTTTTCAACTCTTCATGAAGGACTTTGACAAATTCTATCTTATTTGGAACATGGTTTGTCGGCTTCTAGCTCTTTTATTATAGTTCCAATGGCTTGTTCTAAAGTTTTTTATTTTATTTTTGTGATTCTTAAGCTTCTAATGTTTCTAATGGTCAAACAATTCCACAACTTACAACTTAACTCATCGACACCATACATAGACATGGTTACTGATCAAGTCAAACTCATGCCTCGACCATGATCTACCCTACCTAATGTCTAATTTAGACCCAACTTGTAAGAGTATTTTGCAACTCATCGAAGGACCTACTAAGTCTATAAGTTAGGGAGTAAGTTATACCCTTAGATAACGAGTCCTAAAGTAGGTTACCAATAAAGAAAAAAAAAATCAACCAAAGCATTGCAACTCTCCAAAGTAAGGAAGCAACTAAAATTAATGAAATTAAAGGAAGAAAAAAAAATATGAATGCCTCATTCAAATTTAAAGGAACTGTAGCATCATATTACATTGCAATCATTGAAAATTGCATTTGAACATTTCAAAATGAACCTTCTCCAAAGTTCATGTAAATGCAGTATAAATTGTAGAAGTTTACATTGTTTTATGCATTCACAAATTTTATGCTCTATATGTTACTATCCAATAAGCTTTGTATTTTGTTATCTACTGTCTAACTGCTACCTATTTTGCTTTCTAATTTACTCTCTATTTTGCTTTCGTTATATTTTGTTATTTTCAAGTCTTACTTTGAAAATCGTTGTATTCATCCTTTAAAATTTATAAGTGGTTTTGTCTATTTAATTGTGATTTTTTTTATTATTTGAATTTATATTTTCTTGAACACATAAATTGCTATACATGCAATGTCAAGTTTTTTTCTATGATTCATCTAGTTCTAACAAGAAAGAACATTTTAAAAAAGGTAATGGAAAAGCCTTTGCAACATAGCCTTAATCCATTCATGATATGGATGAGTAGATTTTAGATTTTAATGAGGATAGGATAGTAGATGTTATAAACTATCATCTATCAAGTTTGAGCACATGATGCTTGATTTAAAAACCCTCCACCTATTTTCAAGCATAGCCTAATTAAACTCATAAGAGGATGTACATTTACATGGACAACAAATTGAAGAAATTGTTGCCACCATGGTTGTCAAAATCGCGATTTTACCTGGAATTGAATAATATACAATCGATAGAATCGTATAAAATTGGTAGAATCGGTAACTTATAGAATCGTATATCTAAACTCATAATTATATCAAAAGTTCATACCTAAATGATTTTTCTTCCATTTTAATTATGAAAAACTTGATAAAATTGCAAACTCGTAGAATTATATAATTGACTTGTGATTTTAACAACCATGGTTACCACTAGTAAGCCACTGTAGTTACTTAGATAAGATACTTTTACTAAGTATTTTCGTAAAATTACAGGTCTGGATGGAACGACATAAGAGCATTGCAACTAATACACGATAAGCTATGCATGGATAAAAAGGTGGATCTTTCCTAAAGCACATGATTCCAAGCAACCCGCTGAGTAAAGAATGGAAAGGGTTAGGTACATATTTTGAGGTGTAATGCTTCTAACCCTTCAAAAAATATTTAAATATTCTAAGGAGAAAAACAAAAGATTTAATTATGCAATTGCAAAATGATTGTAGATATGCACTTATCTTACAGTACTAATAGACATACTAACTTCATTGAATATGATCAAACCTTTAAGTCTTGGTGTCTGGTTATATTCAAGGAGAACAATGCATAAAACCAATATTCAACTTTGCCATCAAGGCAAAAGAGAGCTCTTCACTAAGTTTTACTCACTAGACATGTATGTTTTTTGTGTTGATACTCAGACGAGCAAGTGAATGAAAGTTGTACATGGGAATCACTTGTCACTTTATTTTAGATGAGTGCATACTCACAAAAAAGATTTTTCAATTAGTTTTGACAATATAATGGCGAACACTACATCAGTTTCAAGACCATAAGCCCTTTGCTAGCCTACACTATGGGGATTTTTTTTTTCACATCTTTTGTGCTTATTACATAATGAATTTGTGTGTTAAGAATATGTTCGCATTGGATTTTAAAATTTGATATATTAATATGATCATTAATTATATGTTCGACCATCCATCTATGAATAAAGCATTAAGGAAATTTTGCTTGGACAATGGACTAAGTTCTTGGAAAATTTAAAAGGGGAATACAACACTAGTGGAATTCTATATATGAACTTCTCCAAGCTAGATTACAAACTTACATTATGTAAGTTCACAATATTTCATATCTTAGGTATGTCATTACACCCCAATGATCATGGGGCATCTACAATGCTATTGTAAATACTTCAAATTTTCCACAATTGTACAAAAAAAAAAATTCCTATGTTTACTAGCTAGGTATTTATTTATTTGTTTTAGGAATTTTCAACGTACTTGCAACCTTATTTCATTTGCAACATGATGTGATATTATAAGTATATGTAACCGAGATAACTAGGAAGTGATTAGCATATCATTTAACCACAAAACTTGACAATTATTTAACCACTACTTTTGGGCTCAATGACAATATAATTTTTAGCAACTTTGACATCTTAGATTGATGGAGAAGACATATGAAGATGTTTCTAATCCTTTCTTAAATGGTTTGACAAGTTTTGACAATTGCTATGTCAATGGTTACCATTAAACAAGCATTTAGTGTGTCTAGACTAATTTCAGATGACCATCATGCCAAACTATTGATGTTGTCTATGGAAGCATTGGCCCGTGTAAGACTAGCACAAAGCGGATAAGAGAGAATAGGAAGTGTATCATTCATCAAGCTCGGAAAATGCAGCAATTTCAACATGTTAGATGGAAGTATAGGTAGATCAACTCCTGGAAGCAAGGAAAGCAAGAATGATTGAACATGACTACTTTTCATCACTTTGAATAATATGTAAACTTAGGGTAACTTTATACCTCCATCGACTTTATTTTATATTTTTTTAATCTTTTTATACTTTATGTAAAGATAGTAATATTTCCATATTTATTTTCTCCATTAACATTGTACTTCATTGTAAGGATGGTAGTACAATGCATGTATAAGAGGTAAAGGTTTTTTTTTGTGTGGGTATATTACCAATTTATTTCGATAAAACTACATGGTGGCTGCTCATTCCCATGTAGAGGCTTTCTATTGATGAAATAAATGAATCACTATCCATTTCTCAATATCTAACTTATATTAGACTATTAAGTACTTGCAAAATTGAGTCATGAATAAAGGAAAAGGGACTCCAAAGTAAGATGGAATCAATCAATAAGGAAAGAATTGAAAATTTAGTTTGAATTGAAGGGCCTAGATGCCATGAAACAAATCCATCAAAACTGATGAGTTAGAGGAGTGTAGACATTGAACTAGCTATAAACAAGTCGGTTATAGTTCACTACTATGAAGACCTACGACTGATCGGGTTCTATCTAAATTGGATTGTGCTAGCCCCCATTACTTAGCTTTGTACATACACATGATACTAACTACCTAGACCCTTCTTTCCTAAGAAAAGTGAGAGGAATAGGTATAATATATTTAGGTAGGTCCATAAAATAAGCATGAATATTTGGAAAATACTCAACTATTTCAAACCATGAGAAATTAATATGTTTAATTGAAACTCGACACACCAATGTTATTGAGTCCAATTAATATTAATACTATTGTTTCATCAAGATAAGACATGTTTCGTTTTTCCCTTCATATCCCTTGTAATGTAATTTCAACAAATAAATAAATAAATTCAAACTCTAGAAACATCTAATAGCCAATTTCAAACTTTTATAGGTATCTAAAGTTGGAGTATCATTTCGGTTTCCTATGAAAAGAATTTTTCTTCTATATCATGGTTGATTAGTTGAATTATGCTTTATTTTTCTTGAATGTGTGTTGTTGTGTTCCATTAATGGCTCCCATTTAGGGTATATAATCTTTTTCCATTTAGAATTTTTTTTTATGGCAATTGACATATAAATTGAAAATACCCTATTGAATTTTATCTTGAGTAAGCAAGCCTTTCCATTGTTCCTTTAAGCAATGATACCATAGGGCTGCAATTTTTAAATTTCTAAATCACCATGAAGATAACTATTGTTGATGCCCTTTACATTGAGAGCATTGATTGAATTGAATCAACAAAAGATATAAAAGAAAAAGATGCACATAACAATTTTTAGGGATAAGAGAATTAAACTAATATTTGTAACGGCCTCAAAACCCAGGACACTACAACTTTTCATGTGTCCTTACCAAGTAAGGACATGTTAAGGCTTTTAACTTTGCTCTAATACCATTTAAGCCTATATTTCCTATTAACCACAATCAAATAAATCCCATACTTTCAACATAATAAAAGCATATCCCATTTAAATCTTCAAACTCTTGATACAAAACTTAACAAATCATTCATTATCAAAGTCTAAACAATTGAACTTCTAAAATTCACTAGTCTATTATCTTCCAAAGAAAATCATCATTATTACATCTAAAGAACTCAAATTCCTATCTTCACTAATAAAAGAAATCTTTGTCCTCCCTCTCCTGCACATTAGACCTTAGGTCCTTATCTTAATTAGTGCATTCATTTGTGCCTGCATTAAAAAAAAAAAAAATGCCCCCAAAGGGTGCCTAGTGCATATAACCTACAAACACATACACATAAACAAGCATGAATTACATCGCATGCACTAATGTAGATAACAAACATCATATAATAGGTTATTATTTCCTTTAGCTCACAAAACAACAATGGGATACTCATGATCCTACCAAACTATATATACTTCAATATATAATATAGTGTTGAGAACTACCACTACAGGCCCCAACACCTATGAGTCCTTAAACCTACCTAGATCATTTCTAAGTACGACTCTATTAGGGATAGTTTCACATAAGGATCATTAAGGTACCCCCTAAGGATCTACCACTACAAGCCTCTAGGTTGAGCTAAGCACAAACAACAAACAACTTAAACCAATCTATGATATGTTAATCCAATTTGCAACTATCCTAGCAATCACAAGAAACAACAATAGTTACACATACTTGGAAGTGTAGTCATAAGCACAACATGTCCTGAACTATCAGTTAAACTGTAATCTATAAAAATGTCAAGATTTTACTCTTAATACTAGTCTAGAAATACCCACTTCTGTTCACTTAACTATTATCATATTACTTTTCTTACTCTACTAGAATTTTTAAGGTTATACTAAGTGTTTATATTGCATGGAAATTCAAATACTTTTCTTACTCTACTACAATCGTGCTTTTGGTTGTGTACTTTAGCATGGTTGGATACACAACCGTATATAGTGGTCATGTATCCTTCTATGTATTTTGACATTTTGGCACACTCAAGTACATAGTTGTGTAGTTGGCCATGTACCTTTCTACAGATTTCCATAATTTGACACACCCAAGTACATAGGTGTGTCCATCATCCATGTACCTTTCTATACGTAACATATATTTCTACACGGGCAAGTACACTGGCGTGTACCTAACCATATACTACATTGTTTCACACAAATCATTTTTTTCCTCTTTTCCAATTCATTCCTAAGCTTAACTCCTATGATCCTAAGCTTAATTAGATCTTAAAATTTGTCAATTCTAATACAATATGCAAATTGAGGTGCTTACTTGTCTCAATTCATGATTTGAACCTGCAATTGTTTGATTTCGTGCTTGTTTCACCTCCTTCCTTGATTTGATTTCTATAAATCATGTAATAATAGTTGATTTAATCTACAATTCTATAATCAAGAATTTAGTAATTTGATCATTGAAACTCCTTACCTGATGGAATCGAGTTTGGTCCTTATGGTAATTGCTAGGCCACCTTAGTGTTTCAAAAAAGTGTCCTTAGTCTACTACTGCGCAAATGGTAAAGAGAAAAGTGTTATGTTAAATTGGGGTATATATACCTTGTCTATGGAATGACCAAATGACCCCCTGTATCATATAAAAATTACTAGTTCATCCTTGTCATTATATTTTAATAAATATTATATAAATATATTATTTTCAAGTAATTACATTCTCCCTCCTTTATAAAGACTTTTTTTCTTGAAAGTTACATGATTCTAGAAGAGTTTTAGATATTTCTTCCGCATATCATCTTCTAATTCCCATATCACTTATTATTTAGTTTAATTTGTTCATTGTACCTTAATGGAGGGAATCACTCTCCTCCTTAATACTTGTTATATGACTTCTACAATTCTAATTGATCTTTCAATAAAGGAAAAGTTTGGTTGTATATTCAAAATCTCCAAAGCCACTATTTAATCCAAGTTTGGTATAAATTTTCTCAACATCAATACATGAAATACATCATGTACCCCAACCAACTTAGTGGAAGAGCCAACCTGTAAGCTACAGTACCCACTTTTTCCAGAATTTCAAATGGGTCTATTTGTCTTAGGTTTAACTTCCCTCTCAAACCAAACCTATTCACCCTTTTAGTTAAAGAAACTCTCAATCATACTTTGTCTCTTACTTGAAAATCAAAGGGGTGTCATTTCTTATTAACGTAACTCTTTTGTCGACTTTGAGTTGTTTATATTCTTTACCTTATCAATTTTACCTTGTCTATGACATCTTAGACCAATTTTGGTCCTAACATTTGTGTCTCCCCCACTTCCTCCCAATGTAATGGGGACTTGCATGTTCTTCCATATAAAGCCTCATAAGGAGCCATTTGAATGGTTGCTTGATAGCTATTGTTACAAGCACGCTCATTCCAATTACCTCCAAAGTTGAGCGTACAAGCTCTTAGCAAATCTTCTAGGATCTAAATAGTTCTCTTAAATTTTCCACTTATCTGAGGGTGGAATGCAATGTTGAATTGCATTTTTATGCCCAAAGCTTTATGTAAGCTATTCAAAGTGAGCAGACTTGATTAACCGATCTACTATTACCTAAATTGCATCTTGTTTCTCTTTAGTATTCGAGAGGGCTGCAACAAAATCCATTATCACGTGTTCCCATTTCCACTCAAGAATTAAGAGGGGCTATAACTCTCCAGCCAATCTCTGGTGTTCAATTCTGATCTGCTAACAAATTAGGCATCTTACTATATACTCAACTATCTCCCTTTTCATGTTCTTTAACTAGTAGTGACTCTTCACATCTTTATACATTTTAGTGCTTCCAAGATGGATTGTATAGGCAAAGTAGTGTGCCTCTTTCATGATTTCTTCCTTTAGTTCTATATCCCTAGCACACACAATCTTGTTCCATACCTTAAGATCCCATATGAGTCCATGTTAAATTTAAGAGCCTTGCCCTATTCCAATCTGCTCTTAATTTCTTGAATATCTCCATCCATTACTTAAGCAGACTTGATTTTGTCCACTAGAGTTAGTTGTGTGCATAAAGTGGCCATCTTTGCTCCCACCTCTTGAGTCAAAATATTTAAGTCCATTTCACGCATGTCATCTAACAATTCCTATCCCAATTTACTCTTGATTTCTTGAATATCTCCATCCTCTACTTGAGTAGTCTTGATTCTATCCACTAGAGTTAGTTATATGCATCAAGTAACCATCTTTGCTCCCACTTTTTTAGTCAAAATATTTAACTCCATTTCACTCATATCATCTAACAATTCATACTGTGAAGTGATTAGAATAGCTAAATTACCCTATTTCTTTCTACTAAGAGCATATGCTACCATATTGGCTTTTCCTAAGTGATACTAGATTTCTAAGTCGTAATCCTTAATCAAGTCCAACCATCTCTTTTGACGTATGTTCAACTATTTCCGTGTAAAGATGTATTTCAAGCTGTTGTAATCAATAAAAATCTTGCATCTCTCTCCATACAAGTAGTGTCTCCACAGTTTTAGGGCTAGTACCACTACTGCCAACTCCAAGTCATGAGTCAAGTAATTCTTCTCATATAGCTTCAATTGATAGGATGCATATGCTATGACTTGCCCACATTATATTAAAACACATCATAGCCCCTAGGTTAAGACATCACTATGAACAGTGAACTCTTCCCCACTCTTGGGTAGAGTTAAAATTGGAGTTAACATAAGCTTCTCTTTGAGTGTCTAGAAACTGGCTTCACATTTATCATCCTACTCAAACCTCACCTTCTTTTGTGTTAATATGGTAAAAAGGGTTGCTATTTTGGAGAATCACTCCACAAATCTTCTATAGTAACCCACTAAGCCTAAGAGGCTTTTATATTTGTTACTGTCTTCAATCTGAGCCAATCCACTAAAGCTCTCACCTTTTCTAAGTCTATAGATATTTCATCCTTATTAACTATATGACCTAAGAAAACCATCTACTCTAGCAAGAATTCACATTTCTTGAATTTAGCATGTAGTTTCTCTGCTTGCAAGCTATCTAACACCAACCTTAAATGTTCCCCATTACTTTTAAAGTATATCAATATATCATCTATGAAGATGATTACAAACTTATCCAAGAAGTCCCTGAACACCTTATTCATCAAATCCATAAATGCTACAAGTCCATTAGTCAACCTGAAAAGCATCACCAAAAGTTCGAAATGCCCATATCAAGTCCTGAAGATCGTCTTCTGTACATCCCTTTCCTTAATTTTCAGTTATTAGTATCCTGATCTCAGATTGATCTTGGAAAACAGCTAAGCTTCTTGTAACTGGTCAAACAGGTCACCAATCCTAGGAAGAGGATATTTGTTTTTTATAGTAACCTTATTCAATTCTCTATAGTTAATAAAGACTAGCGCACTGCAAGGAAATGCACTGGGTCTTATAAAAGCTTTATCTTGAAGATCTTGCAACTATTTCTTCATGTCTTCAAATTCAACTAATGTTATTCTATATACTGGTTTTGATATTGGTGTAGTACCATACACTAAATCAATGCTAAACTCGATCTCCATGGTTGGGGTTAACCAAGAAGATCTTCTGAAAATACAATTGGAAATTCTCTCACTACTAACACCATTTCCAATGTCATTTCTTCACTAGCCTCCATATTTACAACTGCTAATATATTCTTTCCCTGGAACTCATAAGTAGGTAATCCTATTGGTCTTTGAGCTTCCAACTTATATTTAAAATAATCTTTCCTAGGTGTGTTGAAATGTATTATCATGTTATGACAGTCAATGGTGGCATGGTATTTTGATAACTAATTGACTCTTAATATAATATCAAACTCTACCATCTCTAGAATTAATAGATCTACTAGCATTATGCTACCCTATATCTCTATTCTTACTTTTCTACAGATTCTATCTATCTTCCTTCTTACTCTTAAAGGAGTATTAATAGCCAATTGATCATCCATACATTCAACTTCCAATGCACATTCATGTACAAATGATTCACACACATAGGACATAGAAGCACTAGTATCAAATAACATATAAGCATTGCAAGCGTATACTTGAAGCATAATTGCAATGGTGTCCATGTCTAGAAGTCCTCATGCTATTATTGTTAAATTGTAAATACCTTGATCGGAACCCGTTGTCTAAGGCCTCCAATCTATGGTCTACCGGTCTATACCTTTACTAGAGGTCTTGCTACCTATTGAGTTGGGGCTATCTGATTTCCTATTTACCCCTAAGGATAATCTACTACCTTATGTCCCCTCTACTTACATACATAGAATAATACTAGTGGAACTGACCTTTCATTGCAATGTCTATTGATATGCCATGTCTTCCTACAAGAGAAACACGCACCCTTGGGCCATTTGCATTCCCTTAATTCATGAGGTCCATAACACCTGATGCATCTAATAGCAAGAGCTATTGTAGGAAGTGCCATAAGCACTATTTTAATCTATAAAGGAGGGGTTGTTGTAACTTGTGGTCTTCATTGGAACATATGGGGCCTCTTGCCTTTATTTTGCCCCCATTATACTTAAGGCAGATCTCTTTCCTAAAGCTATCCATGCTCTATGGTTCATCTGTTCCTCCATCCTCCTTCTGCTCTGTTCTAAATACTTGGCTTTCTCGACCACTTCAACATATATGGTCAGCTAAAAGGCTTTAATCTCATTTTGAAGACTCGGCTTCAATCCCCTCGGAAATCTCCTTGCCCTAAATATATCATCAGTATAGATAATCTTCGGCAAGAACTGAATTAAGTGATTCAACTCCACCTCATATTCTTCCACTATCCTCTTCCCCTGTTCATAGTTATAATACTCGTTTTCCATTCTATCTTTGGATCTGCTAGGTAAGTACCTCTGATAGAACGGTTCCCTAAACACCATCTAGTTCATACACTCTCCTACCGGTCTAAAATTTGACGCATACCATTTTGTTGCAATCCCCTTCAACATAAATGCAACATAGTTTACTTTCCTATCTTTAGGTACTCAGAAAGTAGCTAATGTTTTCCCAATCTCTTACCTCTAATCTTTTGCCTCAATTAAGTCATCCACCTTAGGGTTGAATTATTTTGCTACCTTAATGAACCTATCAAAGCTAATTGGTTCTTCTACAACTCTACTCTATGGGACATTTTAAGCTTGATGTTGTTAAATCAACAATCCCACAAGGTTATTCACAGTTTGCAAGAGTTAAGCGGTCTAGTCTGCTACCTAACCCTATGCCCCTTGTGGCTATTGACCATGGCGATTCCCATCATTTAGGTTACCACACCTAATACCCCTTGATGAGCCTGATTTGGTGATTCCTCTTTGAGGTATTTTGTTTGAGAAGAGATAACTAGATAAACTCACTAGTTAATATCAATTCAAGGTTAGAGTTACTATATGTTGGTATATACATATATACCTCTACTCATACTTGTATACATATCTGAATAATGTAGAAATTAAGAAAACTACAAATACAAATAAATAACAATAAATTAAATTACTAAACAAAATCAATTGCCCCATAGTTTCAACCACTCTTTTCATGTTTTACCATCCTAAAGATCAAATGCTTAATTCCCCTAAAGATCATAACCTATTTTCTAAAATTTGAAACCTATACTTATTGATCATCACCTAGTTTTTAAGGATCATCAAACCTAAGCTCTGATACCATTTAATCTATAATGCCCTGGAACCCGGGATGCTACAGCTTTCCATGTGTCCCTACCAAGTAAAGACAAGTTAAAGTTCTTAACCCTACTCTAATACCATTTAAGCATGTATTTCCTATTAACACCAATTAGATGAATCTCATACTTTCAACATAATACAAGTACATCCCATTTAAATCTTCAAACTCTTGATACAAAACTTAACAAATCATTCATGATCAAAGTCTAAACAATTAAACTTCTAAATTCACTAGTCTATTATCTTCCAAAGAAAATCATCATTATTACATCTAAAAAACTCAAATTCCTATCTTTACTTAATCATTATAATAATAAAAGAAATCTTCATCCTCCTTCTTCTACACATTCAACCCTAGGTCCTTATCTTGGTTAGTGTATTTATTTGTGCCTGCATCTAAAAAAAAAAATGTCCTCGAGGGATGAGCTAATGCTTAGTACGTATAACCAACAAACACATATGCATGAACAAGTATAAATTACATCACATGCACCAATGCAGACAACATACATCATACAACAGGTTATTATTTCCTTTAGTTCAAAGAAGAACAATGAGGTACTAATGACCTTGCTAAACCATCTATACTTTAATACATAATACGGTGTTGGGAACTACTACTATGGGCCTCAACACCTTTGAGTCCTTAAACCTACCTAGACCATTTCCAAGCACGACTTTACTAAAGATAGCATCATACAAGGATCATTGGGGTACCTCCTAGGGATCTACCACTATGAGCCCTTAAGCTGAGCCAAGCACAAACAACAACTTAAACCAATCCATGATATGTTAATCCAATTTACAACTATCCTATCAATTATAAGAAACAACAATGGTTACACATACCTAGAAAAATAATCTTAAGTACAACTTGTCCTGGACTATCGGTTAAACTTTAATTTGTAAAAATGTCATGATATTAATCTTAGTACTAGTCTAGAAATACTCTAAGTTTCTCACTTGTGTTCACTTAACTTTTATCAGATTACTTCTCTTACTTTAGTGGAATTTTTAGGTTAAACCAAAGTGTTTAGATTACAAGGAAATTTGATTAGGTAGCAAATAAATCGAGTACCAAAATATCTCTAAGTATACGATTGTGCTTTAGGCCATGTACTTTAGCACAATTAGATATACGGTCATGTATAGTCGTTGTATATCTTTCTGTATATTTTGGCATTTTGGCACACCCAAGTACATGATCGTATAGTTAGGCATATACCTTTCTATGGATTTCCATAATTCAATATTCCTAAGTACATAGGCATGTCCTTCATCCATGTACCTTTCTGTATACAATGTGTATTTCTACACGGGCAAGTACATAAGCGTGTACCTAACCATATACTACACTATTCCACACGAATTGTTTTTTCCTCTTTTCTAATTCATTCCTAAGCCTAATTCCTATGATCCTAAGCCTAATTAGACTATAAAATTTGTCAATTCTAATATAATATGCAAATTGAAGTACTTACTTATCTCAATCCATGATTTAAACCTTCAATTGTTTGATTTTGTGCTTGTTTTGCCTCGTTCCTTTATCCAAATTCTATAAATCATGTAATAATTGTTGACTTAATCCTCAATTATATAATCAAGAATTTAGTAATTCAATCATTGAAGTTCCTTTCCTAATGGAATCAGGTTTAGTCTTTGTGGTAATCACTAGGTCGCCCTAGTGTTTCAAAGGGTGCCTTTGGTCTACTATTGCGCAAATGGTAAAGAGAAGAGCGCTAGGTCAAATTGAGGTATATATCATGTCTATGAAATGACCAAATCACCCCCTGTATCATATAAAAGTTACTAGTTTGTCCTTATCATTATATTTTAATAAATATATTATTTTTTAGTAATTACAATATCAAAATCTCCTAAGATTACTAATAGTGCTTCTTTTCTCTTTTTTTTTAGAGAAAGGCCAAAAATATATATTATCTTAAGCCAAATATACAAACAAAATAAGGGCCTATAACTCTATCCATAAACATAGCCTACATGCCAACTAATAGGAGTTCTTTTCTCCTTAGATCTAGACAAAAATATACTAAAATCATCCAAAATAAAATAAAAACCCTTTCGATTCAATTGGGGAAACAAAACAAATAAAATCTTCACTTTAGTGAGAAAAAGAGGCAAGACCATCTACAACCCTATTCAACTCTTTTAACTGAGCTTCAATCTTATGCTCCATCCACATTAAGATTTTTCTCCTACAAGTAGATAATACATTATCATATTTATTTTCATAATTCATATTGGAACTTAATAAGGAAAATATTGCTTGTGAATCAAGATTAATTTCTACTCTAAGTATATCCATTTTTATACAAAACATAAGCCCTAATATAGGGCCTATAGCTTAGCAACAATTACATTAACTCTACCAAATTTTTCTTTTTTTTTTTCACATATCCCTTAATGCACCAGCTAACTTCATCTCTAATCACCCCTCCAATGGTTGCAAGACCAGTTTACTGAACTAATCCATCTATATTCAATTTAACCCATTTTTCTAGAGGGTGTAACCATAATAAAGCTTGCAATTGTGAAACAAATATTTTTTTTTCTCCTTCCTTATATGCACCCAATGTTCATTGGTCTAGCTTTGTATGTGATACAACAAAGAAAAAGAATTAACGACATCCTAGAATAAAATTTTATTCCTATCTAATCGTGTAAGTCACAAGAAAAATGAAAATATTAAAGCATTTGGAGGATTTGAAGTTGCAACTCATTATTTCAAACAATAAAATTATATTAAGTTCCACATGATTTTGCACACTGTTAAAATAAATCACTTCACCCAATTGTACCATTTGATCTAATGCTATGCAATCTCTTAAGACATGTAATAAATCTTCATTCGGATTGTTACATTAGGGACAATTGTAATTGAATTTGCTAATCTCTAAGGTTTAGAGCTTTAAGTAAACTATTAGTCATCACTCTTTGAGGAAAAAGTTTGATCTTTAGTGGAAATATGGATGTCCATATCCATTCCCATTCAACTTGATCTTGGTGTAGATTCAAAAATAATTGTTGATAAGTCTCAATTGTTAATATAGTACATCTTCTATTTTTTATGCTGCATTTAGTGTCCTATTTCCCATTTCTTAACATAATAGGTCCAGCTTGCTTTGCCGAAAGAGAAGAAATAGGGAATCATATCTCTTCTTCATTCCACTTCATTTCCAAAAGCCAACAATCATTAACAGTAAGGTTAGATGAAGAAAACCAAATTGGTCCTTGAACCATTTGCCTAATATTTTCACCCCTTAGCCAATTCCCAAACCAAAGATCAGTATTTTCACCATCGCCCAATATAGAAAACCTATCCTCTTGAATCCATTCCTTCCTTAGCTAAGTCTTTGAATAAAGTTGATGATGATCCTAAATTCTTCTTCTATATTTAGCTTTAATGACATTAATCCTCATAGCCTTTCTTCTTGCAAACCCTCAATAGTGTATAATGGAATCGGCCTTATTCGTTACACTCATATTTGATAGATTAAGTCCCCCATATTCTTTTGCTAGTGTCCTTCATTCCCAATTTACCCAATGAACTCTTTATGTCTCTTCACTCCCATTCTAAACAAAGTTTTGGGTTATCCTCTCCATTTTATTTATGAACCCCTTAGGAGTTCTACCTACTTACATACTATAAGTATGGTAATGCATCTAAGGTAGATTTTGCTAAGACAATTCTCCCAACCATGCTTAATTGTTTTCTTTCGATCCACTTAACTTATTTTGCATTTTCTCCTAAACAAAGGTGTACTAACCTTTCTTTGGAGCCAACCCCTCATTTAAGGGATTGCTTGGATATTTTCCAAAATTTGATACCTCCTTAAATTTTACAATCTTATATAATATTTTCCTTCCTTTGATTTTTAAGATTTTTGGAGAATAAAATAGAAAATTTCTTTTTATTTATAATGTGACTTTTAACGCTTTTTTGTTATAATAATGCCATCTATGGGGAAAAAAAACATGAGATAATCTAATATCAGAATCTCTAATCTTTATAGTTTCCCATTCTCTTAAATCCACTTTGTCCTCAATTATTTTACTTGAAAACTCCAAGGCCATAATAAATGATAAGGCGACATAGGATCTTCTTATCTTATACCTCTACTAGGCTAAATTGCTTTTAGAGGAGAACAATTTTTTAACACTTCAATGGAAGTACAAGAGATACAAGAGCCTATTAATCTTCACCATCACTCTAGAAAGTTTAAGCTTTTTAAAGCCTAATGAATGAAGCTCCATTCAACACAATCATAGGCTTTGTGAATGTCTAATTTATGAAGAATTTTATTTACCAGAAGGATATTAATAGCTAATTCCCTTTTAGGAATGAAGCGAGAATTACACAAATGAATTCCTCCAAGTGTGTTCTCAATATATGCACCAAAACATTTGTTATGATCTTATATACGATGGTACATAATCCAATCAATCTAAACTGAATCAGTTAACTCACTCCCCCCTATTTAGGGATAAGCACCAGTACTATACTATTTATAAAAGTGGGGACACAACTTTTCCTAAAATGTTTTTGAATAAACTCTTCAATTGATGGGCCTACAACATGCTAACACGCTCTATAACAACTAGTATGAAAACCATACTTTCTCAATGATTTCTAAGGCCCTATTAATATGATAGCTTTCTATATTTCTTTACAAGTGACTTGCTTGTTCATCACTTCTACTTGCTCTTGAGTTAAACCATATCTAAATTAGAAAGGAATCAAGTTATTACAACTAGAACTTGTCTTTGATGGTGAAAATAAATCTTGAAAGTAGGACAAAATCATTTGATGCAACTGATTTTTATTTATTATCCAATCCTTTACACTATTTTGTAAGGTTAGTGTTCTATACTGCGATTTCTACACTAGAGTAATAAAATGATAAAATTTTATATTCCTTTCACCATCTTTAGTCCACTTTGCTCTAGCTTTACATTTCCACAATTCTTCTTCCCTTGTGAAGATTTGGTTTGAATTCTTTCTTAATCTATGTTCCAAGTTGACAAGAAAATCCAAGGGTTTTCAAGATAAAGCTCTCTCTACCCTTGCTAAATGGATTAACAATCGGTTTTCTTTTTTCTTTTTTAATGTTTAATAATACTAACAAACTCTTTATTGCACTTGTTTACTTTCTCATGAAATATAAAGTTATCCTTGGAATGTCATTATAATTTTCCTTCTATACCTCTTTTACTAATTGTAGGTGTCGAGTCTAAATTTTGAATTCCCATTCCTAATCCGATCTAAACTAAACCCTATGCTCATCTAATCTAGATCCTCGACTTGAGTTAGGAATTTCGTTTGATTTTTTGGAGTCGCCACCCAACTGTTGTTGAGAAAAAAGTGAATTAAGACTAAAGGAGCGGATTAGTCTTAATTTGGACTACTAGTCATCGTTATTTCCTCTTCTCGTTTTTGTGAGAAGAGAAAAAGGGAAAACCAGAGTTTCTAAGTCCGGAGGCTGACCTATTAAAACCTATACGATTACCACCTAATCTTCTAAAATTGTTCATCTTTAGAAATGTGTTTCATTGTGTTTCTATTAATTTTTGTTATGTCTTTGAATTTATTTCAAGAAAAAGGATTTTTCATTTATTTTATGGGTTGACCCGAATGGGTGCCTATGTACCTGCTACTCAGGATCAAACAAGCCGTAGTTCGCTTTTCAGAAAATCTTTAGTGTGTTGGTGAATTTTAATTTTGAAATTTCTTTCGATTTATGTTCTTACCATTTTTTGGATTTTTCCTAAAAACTCTAAGCCTAAGCTTGATTTCATTCTGAAAATGATTTTGTAGGGAAAACATCAATTTTGATTTATTTGACGAAAATGATTTTTCTAAGTGCTAAAACTTATTTACTTATCTTTTTATGATTTTTTTTTTGTTATTTTTGTGATTTCTGAGAATTTTTGGGGATTTTTGTGGTTTTTTTTTTAGGAATTATTGTTGATTTTTTGGGAATTTTTTGTGATTTTTGTGATTTTTTGGGAATTTTTGTTTATTATCTATCCTATTTGACATCTAAAATTTTATGATTTATTTTCCTAATTTTTATATTTTTTTTCTATATTTTTTATTATTATTATTATTATTATTATTATTTTATTTATCTTTTTATTATTTTTCTACATTATTAAATTCTAGAAAAATCTAATTTCTACATTTTCCTATTTATTAAAAATAACACATAAATAAATAAATAAATAACTAAATAACAAATAATTAATTAATTAATTCAGAATAAAAAAAAATCCGGAAAATCCGACTTACCTAGATTCGGGTCGGTGCGCGGATCGAGTCAATCGGGTCGAATCGGGTCGGTCGGACACGGCGGCGGGGTTAGCTCGTTTACGGCGTTCCGGCGGTCCTTTGCGGCGGGTGAAGTGCCGAATCCTAGCTTCTTGAGGGTGCTGAATCCGATGGTGGTGGCGGTTTACTCCCAGAACGTCTCCTTGCGGTGGCTCAACTCCGATCGGCGGTCGCAACTTTGGGTTTCCTCCGATCTACACTCTTTTCTCTCTCTCTCGCAATTCTGATCTCTGTTCTTGCTTCCTCATCTCCTCCTCTATTTATAGGCGCTTGAAACCGAGCTGGATAAGCTCGAATTTCCTCCGATTGAAGCTGATCGGATTTTCGGTTGAAAAACCAACTCCGATTCGTGCCCATCCAACGATTTGTTGCGATTTGATTTTAATTAGATAATGTTTATCTTATTTTTGTTGAAGATCTGTTGGATTTGTGCAAAAAAAAATCGAATCAAAACGGCCGAAATACGAATTTTTTCTTCGCCGGCGATCTCGGGCTCGAGGTAGGAGACGATCACGCGCCCGGCGCGTGCGTTTCTTCCAGCCAATCAGATGCTGCCACGTGTCCTGGATAAGTCAAAAAATTGCAAAATGCGGAAACTGCTTCCTCCGCGATTCGAACGTCTGACCGAGCCCCCGCGCGCGCGCGCCTAGCCATGCTCCGGACCAGCTGGGCTAGCCCACTTTCGCGATTTTATTTATTTCGCAAATTGCATATATGCAATGCAATTTTTCTATTTTTTGTATTTTTTGAAATTTCAAAAATTTGTAAAAATTGTTTATTATTCATTATTGCTATTTCCGAAATCATTTTTCAAAATTGAAATGTTTTCCTATTTATTTTTATTTTTTGAACATTTTTATTATTTTATGCTAAATTAGGAAAAATTGGGAAAAATTAGGAAAAATTGAAAATTGATTATTATTGAAAATTATTGACTCCTAGGGCAAAAATGGGGTGTTTACAGCTGCCCCTCTTTGTGGTAAAGTTTGAAAAACTTAACTACAAAGACAAACAAAAGACGCCATTTTTGACCTCTTGAATTAGGTTTTAGTAGGAAATGCCCCAAGAGCTGATAATCCTACGGTTGAAGATGTTCCTAACAATTTAAGGTAATGTTCCCTCTTCAAAAAGTGCTTTATGGGCTAACTAATTGGCGACAGGACACATCTCAAGCATTGAGTAGGAATGTATGAGAAATGATGATAGGAAGCGTCTTATCAGACTTGCAACCTTGGAAAGAAAATTTACTTAGGAAGCGCCCTTATGAGCTGGCTACCTGTCGATAGAAGCGTCTCGTTAGACTAGCAACTGTTTGGGAAGGATGTTTCCGAAAAGTGCCCCAAGAGCTGACTAATCGGGAGAATCTAGGAAAGTGCCCATATTGGGCTGACTAACCTTAAAATAGATTTTAGGAAAGTGCCCATCTTGGGCTGACTAACCTGTGGTAGTATCTCAAAAGGTACCCTTATGAGCTGACCCTGAGAACGGATTTTTTAGGAAAGTGCCCATATTGGGCTGACTAACCTTTGATAAAATTCTTAGGAAAGTGCCCATCTTGGGCTGACTAACCTTAGATAGAACTGTCTCAAAAGGTGCCCTTATGAGCTGACCCTGAGAACAGGTTTTTTCGGGAAAGTGCCCATATTGGGCTGACTAACCCTTGGATTGATTTTTAGGAAAGTGCCCCAAGAGCTGACTAACCTAAAATAGAACTGTCTCAAAAGGTGCCCTTATGAGCTGACCCTGAGAACGGATTTTTAGGAAAGTGCCCATCTTGGGCTGACTAACCTTTGATAAAATTCTTAGGAAAGTGCCCATCTTGGGCTGACTAACCTTAGATAGAACTGTCTCAAAAGGTGCCCTTATGAGCTGACCCTAATAACAGGTTTTTTCGGGAAAGTGCCCATATTGGGCTGACTAACCCTTGGATTGATTTTTAGGAAAGTGCCCCAAGAGCTGACTAACCTAAAATAGAACTGTCTCAAAAGGTGCCCTTATAAGCTGACCCTGAGAACAGGTTTTTTCGGGAAAGTGCCCATATTGGGCTGACTATCCCTATTAAAGGAAATGTCTAGACACGTGCTTCATTATGAGCTAACTCATCTGGTACTCTTGAACATGCTTCTTACTAAGCTAAATGATGTGATGCTTTTCATGATGTGATGATAGTTACCTATTTTAATATGCTTGCCAGTTTATCTCGGATAGCAACCAAACAACTGAACCTTCGTGTTGGTTTGCTCCTGCTTCTTTTCTTCTTATCTTGACACTAGATTAAAAATCTTGATGTGCCTCTTTTCTTTATGCACAAAGCTCTTTCGACGGTAATGTTATCCTAATAATGCGCTCAGTTTTAATGCTTAGGAGTAGACAAAATTATATCACAAATTTCATTAAGATTCATTATCATTTTAGTGTTTATCTTTCATTGACAAAGTGGTGGGTAATGTGTTTAGGTGTATTTATTGTGATGAGAATTGATTGGGATTGTTGACCATTCAGGGATATTAGCTTTGCTTGTAGAAAAGTAAAAACTCGACTCAACGAACTTTGTATCGAATATTGGCTTTCATAAACATTGGCAAAATTTCAATTCCCTTGCCTAAGGATAGTACATCTTTACAGCATCTGTGTTGACGGGGTCTCTCAATTCTGAACCATCCATCTGAGTTAATATTAGAGCACCACCTGACAGAACCTTTTTCACCACATACGGGCCTTCATAATTTGGAGTGAATTTTCCTCTGGATTCTTGGGCGTTCGGGAGAACTTTTCTTAGTACTAAATCGCCCTCTTTGAAGTACTGAGGTCTCATCTTCTTGTTGAATGCTCGGGCTATCCTCTGTTAGTAACACTGACCATGACATAGCGCGGTAAGTCTTCTTTCATCAATCAAATTCAGCTGATCAAGTCTTTTCTTTACCCAATCCGATTCTATTAATTGAGTTTCTGACAAGATTCTGAATGATGGTATCTCGACTTCCACTGGTAGCACTGCTTCTGTACCATATACCAATGAGTAAGGGGTAGCTCCCGTAGATGTTCTTATTGAAGTCTTATAAGCCATGAGAGCAAATGGTAACATTTCGTGCTAATCTTTGTAAGTTGTTGTCATTTTCTCGATGATCTTCTTGATATTTTTGTTAGCTGCTTCTACTGCCCCGTTCATTTGAGGTCGGTAGGGGGTTGAATTTCTGTGGTTTATGTGGAATTGTTGACATAAACCCGTCATCGATTTATTGTTGAGATTGGTACCATTGTCGGTGATGATCGACTCAGGAACTCCATATCGGGCTATTATGTCCCTTTTTAAGAAGCGGACTATTACCCCTTTTGTGACATTGGTATATGATGACGCTTCTACCCATTTGGTGAAGTAATCAATCGCTACCAGTATAAATCTGTGGCCATTGGATGCCGTTGGAGTGATTGGGCCGATTATGTCGATTCCCCACATGGAGAAAAGCCACGGCGCCGATAACAAATGTAGCTCATTGGGTGGAGCATTGATCCGGTTTGCGTATACTTGGCACAGATGGCAGTGCTTAACATACTTTATGCAATCCGACTCCATGGTTAACCAGTAATACCCTAACCTCATGATTTTTCGGGCCAACATGTAGTTGTTCATATGAGGTCCACATACCCCTTCATGTATTTCCTTCATGAGTTCGCATGCTTCATTTTTGTCCACACATCTCAACAGGGTGGTATCATATGATCTCTTGTAGAGTATAGACCCACTTAATAAGAAATGACTTGCCAACCTTCTGAGCGTTCTTTGGTCATTCTAGCTAGCCATTTCAGGGTATTTACCTTCTTGGAGGAAGGTCTTGATGTCGTGATACCAGGGCTTATCATCTTGTATCTTTTCAATTGTCAAACAATAAGCGGGCCGACCTTCGATGTTTATTTTCATCGGTTGAACTTCGGCTCCTCCTGTTATTTGAATCACAGACACTAGTGTGGCTAGGGCATCTACGAACTGATTCTGAATTCTCGGGATGTACGTGACGGTGATTGCCTTAAATTTCTCAATCAGCTCTGTCAAGTGTTGATGATACGGTACCAGTTTGGGGTCTTTAGTTTTGTATTCCCCTCTTGTTTGTAGTATGATGAGCGACGAGTCCCCGTACACCTCTAATTCGCGGATTCCCATTTGGCAGGCCATTTTGAGGCCAAGAATACATGCTTCATATTCCGCGATATTATTGGTATAGGAAAATGTAAGTCTTGTCGCTGCAGGGAATTGAGTGCCGTCTGGGGATATCAATACTGCCCCAACCCCACAACCAAATACGTTGGCAGCCCCGTCGAAGAACAGTTTCCACCCACCATTCTGCTCTCTCCCAGAGTTTTCTACCGGCATATCTTCTACTGTTAATATGTTCTCGTCCGAAAATTGGACTTGTATTTCTTGGGTATCTGTCTCGACAGGGTGTTCGGCCAACTGATCGGCTAAGGCTTGCCCCTTTATCGAGTTTTGATTTACATACGTGATGTCAAACTCGGATAGAAGCATCTGCCATTTAGAGATTCTACCCATCAATGCTGGCTTCTCTGCCAAGTATTTCAAGGGATCATGTCTTGTCAACAGCTCAATATGATAGTAAAGGGTGTATTGCCTTAGTCGATGCATGACCCAAATTAATGCACAACACGTCTTCTCCACCTCTGAGTACCTTTGTTCCCCATCTGTGAACTTCTTGCTTAAATAATATATGGGACGTTCTCTTCCCTCTTCATCTTTCTGCCCCAACACACATCCCATGGATTCGGGGAGTATGGTGAGGTATAAGAATAAGGGTTTTCCTTGTTTCGGGACTATCAAGACCGGGGGTTTTATAAGATAGTCTTTGATTGTCCTAAACGCTTCTTCACATTCGTCGTCCCATTCTATTGCGGCGTTTTTCTTCAACAGACGGAATAGCGGCCGGCATTTGTCGGTGAGTTGTGAGATAAACCGAGCTATATAATTTAGTCTCCCTAGCAAGCTTCTTACTTCTTTAGAGGAGCGTGGGGAAGGTAACTCTAATATGGACTTTACCTTGTCAGGGTCAATCTTAATGCCCTCCTGGCTGATGACGAACCCTAAAAATTTTCCCGTTGTAACCCCGAAAGTACATTTTTCCAGGTTTAACTTAAGTTGAAATTTCCTCAGTCGTTTAAACAATTTCCTCAGGATATCTATATGGCTTTCTCCTTCTTTGGATTTAGCTATCATGTCGTCGACGTATACCTCAACCTCACGATGCATCATGTCGTGAAGTATGGCGACCATGGCTCTCTAATACGTTGCCCCGGCGTTTTTCAGACCAAAAGGCATGACTTTGTAACAGAAAGTTCCCCATGTCGTGATGAAGGTTGTTTTGGTCTTGTCTTCCTCGGCCACTTTTATTTGATTGTATCCTGAGAAACCGTCCATGAATGAGAAGAGATGGTTTCCCGCGGTGTTATCCACTAGAACATCAATATGAGGTAGGGGGAAGTTATCCTTTAGCGTGGCTTGGTTTAAGTCCCGAAAGTCCACGCATACGCGCACTTTTCCGTTCTTTTTTATAACGGGGACTACATTTGCCACCCATTCTGGGTAGTCGGATACTTCGATGAACCCTACTTCCAGTAGTTTCTTGACTTCTTCTTTGATTTTTAGCAAGATGTCGGGCCTAAATCTTCTTAGTTTTTGTTTTTTAGGTTTGATATCTTCCCTTGTGGGAAGCCTGTGAACTACTATCGACTGGTCTAGCCCTGGCATGTCACCATATAACCAGGCAAACACATCTGCATATTCGATTAATAGCTCGGTTATCTCACATTTTTGCTCGGCACTCAAACTGGTCCCGATTTTGAGGTTCTTAGGGTTTTCCATGCTTCCTAGATTTACTGTCTCCACAGGCTCGTCGATCGAGATTCCGCTTTGTTCATGTTTTAACCAATTTTCTTGTATTATTTCGTGGTCTAAGATATCGTCTTCAACAACTGACCCAGCAGCGTTGGAAACGATATCAGCGTTTTTACGTTCTACTTACGCGAAATATCCCTGATGTTCGATGGTGGGAGATCTGAGTGACATAAAAAATGAAATCATATATAATAATAAAAGAAAAAAACTGTAATGGAATTCGATAAATAGTCTCAATAAAATTTGTTCAATGATTTTTTTCTACTCTTGAGCTAACCTAGCGCTATTGATAGGACAACAAAACCAGTTGTTCAAAGCTGGATGTTAATTGGACATGCGGGAGATTGATTCCCCTTTGTTGTTGTCCTCTTTGTTTATTCGAAGCTCTTGAATGGTATTTGCCCTTCGGAAAGATTGTTGGAGAGGTGGGATACACATCTGGGTGTCAATCAGCTTCCCCTTCATTCTGCCTTTAACACCCCTTACTTGTGCTTCTTCCGCGGCCGTAGGAACATACCCCAGTCTGAAGGTCCCGTGCTGCCCCTCTTTAAACTGATGGCCCTCCTTGCTGGTCATCATATTCACTTCGTTGAAAATCTGCAACCCCAGGTCTTCTGAACCTTCATCCCCGATGTAAGGTATGGCAGTCTCTTTGTATATGGCGTAATCCTGCTCGCCCAGCACTGTAACTATCTGCCCATTTGTGATGAATTTGACCTTTTGGTGGAGACTAGAGGGAATGGCACCAGCAGCATGTATCCAGGGTCATCCCAGGAGCAGGTTAAAAGACCTTGGGATGTCGAGGACCTGGAAGGAGATGTGGAATACTTGTGGACCGACTTCCACTGGTAGGTTCACTTCCCCCACAATGTCTCTCTTTGACCCGTCGAAGGCTCTGACCACTGTGGAGCTAGGTTTTATATTACTTGGATCGACCCCCAATAAGTCGAGTGTTGCCAATTGGCAGACGTTGAGGGATGATCCGTTGTCGATAAGTACTCGGGAGACGATGGAGTCATTACACCGGACCACTATGAATAGTGGCTTGGTATGTTGGTCTCCCTCTTCTCCTAGCTCTTCTGGAGAGAAAGATATTTGATCCATGGTAAAGATAGAGTTTGCCACGTGACCCATCTTGTCTGTAGCAATACCCTCCGGGACTTGAATCTGTTTTAGCACTTTAAAGAGTGCTTCCCTGTGGGGCTCAAATGTGGTAAGAAGGCCTATGAGAGATATCTGCGCCGGAACTTTATTCAATTGTTCCATGATCTTGTATTCACTGGCCTTTACCATCTTTGTAAATGCAGCAAGACCCTCTTCCTCTTCCTCTGTTTTCTCCGTATTGAGTTCTTCGGTCGGGCTCTTATACTTCGGATCGTATAATCTCCCAGAGCGGGTGATACCTCCCACTATAGGAGGTTGCTCTTGTTCGAGGGCCCGATAGTCGAATGGTGCAGCCTTGTAATTCTCTGCTGGTACGGGAACATTGAATACATACCTTTTCCTCGGGATTTGCACCTCGACTAATTGTTCCTCATAGCATCGTATAACCCGAGGCTTCTGAGAATTGATCATGTTGATGGTCTTTCCCTCTTCCTTTGCTAGATTGTCTTGCTTCTCAAATTCTGGCCCCCACCCACTAAGCGGCCCTTGCTCAGTCGGGGTGTAAGAATAGTTTACCAGGTACTGAAACTTCCCGTGTGATTCTCCCAAAGTGCCAACCGTGGGGTCCTCGAATAACCATCTTCCTTTAATGTGCACCTTTGGAGTCTCTCCCGAAGAGGGTTGCTCAGCCAGATTCTGTTTAAGGGCTTCTTTGGGAGCTGACTCTTCTGACGTGATCATGTTGATGGTAGGCCTATGATTGGGCAACGGGTTGGTGTTGACATTGGGTGCTGGGGTGTTCACAAAATCCAATTGTATGATCTATGCGTCAATCAAGTCTTGGATTTTGTGCCGGAGCCTCCGGCACCTATCTGTGGAGTGCCCCTCTTGACCCATGTGATAGTCACACTTGAGGTTAGAGTCGAAGTTCTTGGGCCTGTATCGGTCGTTGGGGAGTTCGAAACTAATCAAGTTGTCTGCCCTCAACCAGGCGAAGACCTGACTGAGCGGTATGGGGATTGGAGTGAACTGCCTTGGGGGCCTGGCGGCCTGTGTATGACCCGTCGTAGGTTGCTGGGCTGGGGTATTAGTGGTTTGGAAAGTTACCCGAGTCCCAGGTTTTTCTGCCTTACTAAAATGCACTGTACTAACTGTGGGCTCTTTAACTCTGTTTCCTCCTAAGGGCCTTTGGGTTGGTGTGACCCTAGGAGGTTCCATTGATTGGAGCCTACTAGTGGTGATGGCATTCTCAATCCTGCAGCCACTACTTCTGCAAAACTGGAAGAGGTCTGGCCTACCAAATGTGAAAAGTAAGTTTTGTCCAAGGTATTGACGAATATAGATGTCAATTCCTTTTCAGATATCAGAGTGGCTACCCTGGCGGCTCGGTGTTTTCCCACTTCGCCATCTAGCTCGCCGAGGTCCACATTCGGGCTTTCGATTCTGGCTTCCCAAAGTGCTTTGACCTCTGCCAGCTTAGCAAATTTCTCAACTACCAACAGGTGCGGATCTTGGTACTCAAAGGTGACTACTTCGAGTGAAGGCCGATAAACTATGTCTTGGACGGTACCGAATTGGCGGACTACGGAGTTGGGGTGATATCCGATACATCCGTTCATCCCGATTAATGGCACTGCTTGGAAATTACTGCAGGTTAAGATGATTTTATCGCAGTAACTCCACCTGGCTGTCCATAGAATATCTTCGGCGCTAAGGCTTCTAAGCAGATCTACCCAACTGTGGCTGGTAATGTCGTCGGGTAACTTCACCTTTTCTATACAGGAATCCACCAGATCCACCTATTGGGCTAGAGTTTTCCTGACCATGTTCAGCCCGAAGCACTTGAGGTGGCTTACGAACCATATTAGCAGAAGGTTGATGCTGGAGCGGAGGATCCCATGGCCCTTCTTCTTAAGGAAATTCAAATTCCGGATCTGTTCAGCCAGTAGAGCTGGGATGTAAGACCTTCCCTCCAGGAATTGGGTTACCAGCTCTGCAACCCGGTAGTGAATATAAAAGGTCCCGGTGGGGAACAGTATGGTGGCGAAGGCTGTCAAGATGAAAGCGTTCACCCTTCTCTGTCTGTAAGTCTTAGGGTCTCCACATAGGATGTCCTTTCTGTCCCCATTGTCTTCTCGGGCAATAAACCAGGCTTCTAAGTCATCCATTCGTATGCAATACCCATTACAGTCTGCTAGGGCTTTGTTGACCGCTGTTTTGCGGATGCCTAGCAGTCTACTGAAGGTGCCGGTTGGCCCGGCCTCGAGGTCTGGCGTGTAAATCTGATCAGTCAGTGCTAGAGCCTGTAGCAACTGGGTGTACTCCTCCAAGGTAGGGGTGATCTCATGCGGTCCGATGAAGAAAGCTGCGGGCTCGATCTCCCATAACTGGAGCATGGCCCGGACCATAGGTAAATTCGCCTCTGACTTAGTCAGTGAGAGGATGGGGCCGATCTTCTGCTGGATGAAGGCCTGCTCCTCTGGGTTTTACAAGGTAAACCAGTGGTCCAGTACCAATTTTGGGTCCAAAGGTTTGTACACCCGAATCTCTTTGCGGAGGAGGCGGTCGACTGCACTGCTAGCCATCTATTACAATAGGAAAAAGCCTAGTTACAAACAGAACTATGAAAATGTTACAGGGAAATAGTCCTGAACTCCAAGGACAAAATAACAAACCATTACATTGTCATCCAATTGTCAACCCCTCGTACGATGTTATGTATGCAAGTAAGTTGGTTCTAACTAGTTCCCGAGCTCTATGGCCTCCCGCATTCTCGAAGAAATGGATCTCAGGCCATATCGAAGCATAGGGTGGGGTAGCCTAATCATTCCCGAACGGTGAATCAACTCACTTCGCCCGAAACCTACACAATGGCTCCCCGTCTCAGGTTTCTAGGACGGTCCGGGTTCGACCGCATCTACTCACACAAACATATGTATGCATGCAAAACCCCCACAGTAAAGAAACTAAAATCTAACTAAATCCTGCAAAGTCAGTAACAAAGTAATGATTGAAACACATTTTTCTTAAAGAGAACGGCTTGGAGAGATTCAGGTGGCTAGCCTGCTGGTATGGGTCCCTAGTGGAGTCGCCATCCTATCGAGTCTAAATTTTGAATTCCCATTCCTAATCCGATCTAAACTAAACCCTATGCTCATCTAATCTAGATCCTCGACTTGAGTTAGGAATTTCGTTTGATTTTTTGGAGTCGCCACCCAACTATTGTTGGGAAAAAAGTGAATTAAGACTAAAGAAGCGAATTAGTCTTAATTTGGACTACTAGTCGTCGTTATTTCCTCTTCTCGTTTTTGTGAGAAGAGAAAAAGGGAAAACCAGAGTTTTCTAAGTCCGGAAGCTAACCTATTAAAACCTATACGGTTACCACATAATCTCCTAAAATTGTTCATCTTTAGAAATGTGTTTCATTGTGTTTCTATTAATTTTTGTTATGTCTTTGAATTTATTTCAAGAAAAAGGATTTTTCATTTATTTTATGGGTTGACCCGAATGGGTGTCTATGTACCTGCTACTCAGGATCAAACAAGCCGTAGTTCGCTTTTCAGAAAATCTTTAGTGTGTTGGTGAATTTTAATTTTGAAATTTCTTTCGATTTATGTTCTTACCATTTTTTGGATTTTTCCTAAAAACTCTAAGCCTAAGCTTGATTTCATTCTGAAAATGATTTTGTAGGGAAAACATCAATTTTGATTTATTTGACGAAAATGATTTTTCTAAGTGCTAAAACTTATTTACTTATCTTTTTATGATTTTTTTTTTTTGTTATTTTTGTGATTTCTGAGAATTTTTGGGGATTTTTGTGGTTTTCTTTTTTGGGAATTCTTGTTTATTTTCATGATTTTTTGGGAATTTTTTGTGATTTTTGTGATTTTTTGGGAATTTTTGTTTATTATCTATCCTATTTGACATCTAAAATTTTATGATTTATTTTCCTAATTTTTATATTTTTTTTCTATTTTTTTATTTATCTATTTATTATTTTTTTATTATTTTTCTACATTATTAAATTCTAGAAAAATCTAATTTCTACATTTTCCTATTTATTAAAAATAACACATAAATAAATAAATAAATAACTAAATAACAAATAATAAATAATAAATTAATTAATTAATTCAGAATAAATAAATAAATAAATCCGGAAAATCCGACTTACCTGGATCCGGGTTGGTGCGCGGGTCAGGTCAGTCGGGTCGAATCAGGTCGGGTCGGATCGGTCGGACACGGCGGCGGGGTTGGCTCGTTCACGAAGTTCCGGCGGTCCTTTACGGCGGGTGAAGTGTCGAATCCTAGCTTCTTGAGGGTGCTGAATCCAATGGTGGTGGCGGTTTACTCCCAGAACGTCTCCTTGCTGTGGCTCAACTCCGATCGGCGGTCGCAACTTTGGGTTTCCTCCGATCTACACTCTTTTCTCTCTCTCTCGCAATTCTAATCTCTGTTCTTGCTTCCTCATCTCCTCCTCTATTTATAGGCGCTTGAAACCAAGCTGGATAAGCTCGAATTTCCTCCGATTGAAGCTGATCGGATTTTCGGTTGAAAAACCAACTCCGATTCGTGCCCATCTAACGATTTGTTGCGATTTGATTTTAATTAGATAATGTTTATCTTATTTTTGTTGAAGATCTGTTGGATTTGTGCAAAAAAAATCGAATCAAAACGGCCGAAATACGAATTTTTTCTTCGTCGGCGATCTCGGGCTCGAGGTAGGAGACGATCACGCGCCCGGCGCGTGCGTTTCTTCCAGCCAATCAGATGCTGCCACGTGTCCTGGATAAGTCGAAAAATTGCAAAATGCGGAAATTGCTTCCTCCGCGATTCGAACGTCTGACCAAGCCCCCGCGCACGCGCGCCTAGCCATGGTCCGGACCAACTGGGCTAGCCTACTTTCGCGATTTTATTTATTTCGCAAATTGCATATATGCAATGCAATTTTTCTATTTTTTGTATTTTTTGAAATTTCAAAAATTTGTAAAATTTTTTTATTATTCATTATTGCTATTTCCGAAATCATTTTTCAAAATTGAAGTGTTTTCCTATTTATTTTTATTTTTTGAACATTTTTATTATTTTATGCTAAATTAGGAAAAATTGGGAAAAATTAGGAAAAATTGAAAATTGATTATTATTGAAAATTATTGACTCCTAGGGCAAAAATGGAGTGTTTATAGTAGGAAACTAGCATGAGTTAACTACATCTCCTAAAATCTAAAAGGCCATTTAACTCTCTAACCCACAACTTCATATGTCGTTCTTAATAATATAGCATAGTGGTAAGATGTTATCTTTTGGAGATGAAAATTATGAGACTCAAGATACATATTTTTCCATGTTGCATTACACCAACCTCTATCAATTCTCATTTGAACGGGTTGTTGATGGGTCATTATTCGATCGTATCAAATCATAAATTTATAAACCAAAGAAATCTAACAACCTAGCTAGGCAAGTGTACCTATCTAATGTAGTATAGATTAAAACGGGTGTTGTCCTTAAGGACCTTAGAAACAAGTATTAGTATTACCGTTTTTCCACTATCTAGTCTAAATTTTAATGTGAGATTAATAAATGAAATTACTAATTAACTAATCTAATAACCCTAAGATTAATTATAATCATTATAATAAATAAATTCAATCACAAAGACATACACTTCATCTTAATCCACTCTAAACCATAACTTTATTATAATAAGGCATTAACTAATTAATTGATTATGCTTTGCATTGCAGGAATTTTCAATTAAACTAATTACTCCCTCAAGTTAATTAATTAATAACCTTATACGGAATAGTGGAGACCTCTCCCTCACTATCGCCCTATAAGATTTCGTTAAGCTCACAATTCCTAAATAAAGATTAAATCTTTATGCAGAAAATGGAATTTTTCCTACCTCTAGGTAAAACATGCAATCTTTCTATTCATGAAGATTTATCCTATTAGATAAGACATCTCACTATCTAACAAGAATCATACATGTAATCAATTTGCATGCATAAATTAATTACACATTAGTCAAAACACATGAATAGATATAAAGACATAATTAACACCATCATTAAAATGACTCATTTGCAAACATGGAAGACTTAAACGTAAAAAATAAAAAGTTTAGAATTGAAATAAAAAAGGTAGCAAATATTAATAACTAAATTTGTATATTTCCCTTTTATTCACTCCTCTATAAATATTGGGCAAGATTTTTCAGTCTAACCCATAAAACCCTAGGTTCCCTCTATAGAGTTCACCTTGATTTAAACCAAATTAGTTGAAATTGAACCTTGATTAGGTTTTAACTCACCTAGTAACCAAAAACCCTATGTTAATGTCATGTTTTCATTAAGTAATGAATTTGCTTTTCTTTATGTTTTTAAAAAATTAGGTTTCCTGAATTATAATAAAAATACTATTGAGTTTGATTAAAGCCTTTATAGGCTTGGAAAATTAAAATTAGTTGAGATCTCTTCAAGAATAGTACCCCTTAAGAATAGCCAACACACATACAACTACTAGGGACCATCATAACATAACCAACAAAGATGCCACATGGACCATCAGCATTCCACCACCCTTAGCCTAGAATGCCACCATGCTAATCTTCTCTCTCACCACCACTATTGTTGACACCCACTAGTGCCATCCGAAGGCCTTAGTAGACATACCCCTTAGTTCGATGAGCACTGAAACACCACACTTAGATAAATATTTCCTTCTATTTTATTTTTTGATTTTTTTTCTTCAAAAAGAAAAATGACAAATGATAAAATTCTTGAAAAACTAAAAGATATTGATTTTTTATGATATAGACTTGTGTGTTTTTGTGTGCTTTCACATAACTAGTAATAAAGAAAAGTCTAAAAAAAATCAATTTTATGTGGATTTAACTCTTGCTTGAGTTTTAACTTTTGCATATTATCTTTAATTTTTGCATGACTAATAAGTTTAGCATGTTTTTTGCTATGTTTGATTCTGTTTTACATGCTAAAATTTAAAGAGGTTGATTTTTCATCAAAACTATAGTTTTTTTCTTTTTTTCCAAAGAACTTAATTATCACACTTGGAGTTTTCTTGAATAGAAAATCAATAAATTGGTGTTTTCTAAAAAAAATTAATCTTTTTAGATTCTTTTATAAACATGGCATGGAAACTAGAGTTTCTATGGCATTTTTTATCAAAAAAAAAATGAAGAAACATAAAGCAAAACAGTTTTAAATAAAAAGAATCAACAAATTAAAGTTTTCTAACATAAAAGAGAACTACAATTGATTCTAGTTAGCAAGTATATAAGCATTTCATGGAGCGACCACTAAAAAAATAAAAAATCAATTTTTTCAAAAGACCATAAAATAATAATCTTCAAAAAATAAAAAGTAATAACCTTTGTGTGTGCTTGATTTTGTTTCCAATTGTTTGTGATTTGTTTCAATTGTTACATTCATTAAATGTTTTCAAAAAGTAAAGCAAGTTCCTCCCTCATTAAGAAAGTTTTATTTGGAAACCTTTGTAGTAAATAAGCTATTCTTAGGACCCAAATCTTTGGTTTCTAAAATATTATATTTTAGAACAAAAAAAAGAAAAAAAAAACATAAACCAATTATTGGGTTAACAACATTCCACCCACTTGAACATAACCTACTTTGTTTTTCAACTTTAGTTGGTTGGTAACTCCAGAACAATTTTCCAAAAGCAATGTTCAATGTAAATGAAATTTTCATTCATTTTCACTGAGAAATTTGTTGTACTAGATGGGCCAATTTAATATAAATTAAAATTAAGAAAGAACGTTTATTCTTTCAAGGTAGACAGCTTAGTGAGTCAATTTCCAAAAGTAAGTCACCCAAATGACTACTTTCCATAATTAGAGGACCTTTGTTTTTCTTTCCTTTCTGTGAAAATTTAATTTTTTGTAAATATTTAATCTCTAAATTTGGACTAACAATTTTGTTAAGTGTATAGAAAAAAGTAAATAAAAAAGAATGTGGAGATTATGAGAAAAGAAATTGAGTGATTTTTTCTATTTTATATATGGTCAAAATAGACCATCTAAGGCCTTATACAAGAAACCATAGTGTAGCCTTTAGGGTTGTTATGGTGTATACAACCGCCTAAAGTGATATGCTCCCACACTATATGTTTCGATGTAACCATGAAGTTATTTTGATAAACATGAAGGTTATAGAGTTAGAGCACCCATGGAATCTACCTTATTGCACATTGCATCTACATGGGATATACAACTGAAAATTAATCAATTTTTTTCAAAAAGATTATTCAAAGCTAAAAAAAAGAATAATAAAAAAAATAAAACAAAAAAAATTGAAGGGAACTTTCAAAACCATAATAATTGAAGATATCATTGCAATTTTTTTAACCAATTAATTCTTCTATTGCAGATCTCTTACATGCATCATTTTGTTTGCATGTGCACTATCTTTTTAGAGATGTGGAATGAAAAAAATCAAAAATTGAAAAAATAAAAATAAATAAATAAACATGTTTCAATCTTGTAATATATATATATATATATATATGTATGTATGTATTATTGCCCTTAGATCTCCACATAATGAGTGATCCTAATCATGTTAGTAGCCATTCAATCAAAATCATCCAATTATATTTTGTGATCAATATGAATCATCTTTAACATTTCCTATTTCAAAACTTTTACTTTCGTACACCAAATTATTTGCAACCTGAACAGCTTATTTAGTATTTCCTTTATCCTATATCACTCATTGAACTTTGCATGTCAAACTACTCTACTATCTTAAGTACTTTATAATCAAAACCCCTATTAATGACTGTCATTTTCCCTATCTTAAGGAATTTGGTAAAGTTTGATTTAAATAATATACCTATTAAATTTCAAATATAACTCAAAAATTCATAACTACTATATTAGAATTCTTAACCCTACTCAATAGAAAATAGCAAAAAATCACCTATACCTTTACTTCATTTACTAACCACCCCTATATCATATTATAAACTATCACTCTCTTAAGCAAAGTAGTAAAACTTTACTTCATTTTAAGCCAAAAACTAATATCATGATAGGGACTATGGCAAAACCTATCGTAAAACTTATTATAGAACCTTCTTTAGAAATTGCTATTAAAACTTTAGGGATCAATTGTTATTCTCCTTATCTACTATTGACTTAAACATATTTGCTAGACTTTTTAAGATTTATCTCAAAGGTTACTGCATACCATAGTCTACCTCACAATAGTTCTATTGTGTTAACACGAGATTGTAAGCCATGATACTACTAGTAATTGTACTTAATTGTTTATGCGCATGCAAAGTATGTGATAACTTTATTTGCAGTAGCTGAGCCTACTAATTGGTGTGACTTGTTGTGACCTATATGCACGAAATGTGTATACTATTTGTTCACCTCCTAAGTTGGACTAATCATTGTTGTCAAAATTGCGTTTTAACTCGTACGATTCAACGATTTTACGAGTTTGTATATATATTTCCAGTTAACTCGCACCCAAAACCGGAGAGAAGCAAAATCGTAATAAAATCGCGATTTTGAACAATAAAATCGTTCAAAATCGCGATTCTATCCGTTTCAACCGATTCCACAAATATTTCCAATTGCAGGCTTAAGCCATTTAGATAGGATCCAAGCTCAGCCCAGCCCAACGGGCGACTCAGCTTGTCCTTTGCAATTTCCGGCTTGCTGCTGTAGCCTGTACGTTGAGGTTCTTCAGAGTTCAATGGGGAGAGGAGAAGAGAGACAGTAAAAATAGGAGAGGCGAGCCGAGATCCATAGTTCCACTTCCACACTGAGCTGAGTTGATACTATCATAACAAAAAGCGCCGAACAATGAGCCAACGATCCTTCTCCTTCGTGTTGTTACGATTGTGTATTGAACAAAATTGGAAACAGTGAGCGCCGCCAAGTAGCGATCCTTCTTGCAGCAAGCCACCAAGTTGAGATCCATCTTCATGGATGCGAGTTTTGTGTTAGGTATGACTTGTATGACTACTGGCTAGCAATACTTGTACTTGTACAGTTGTAATGTAGTGTATCATGTGAATTTTTATGCTCGTGAGTTGTGATTGTGAATGGGTTGATGGCTTTCAAGGCCATGCCTTCAACTATGTACTCAACCGTGTGTGCTTCTGTGGATTTTCCAAGCTCAACACACGGCCGTGCCTTCAACCGTGTGTGCTTCTATGGATTTTCCAAGCTCAACACACAGTCGTGCCTTCAACTGTGTATTCAATCGTGTGTGCTTCTGTGGGCGTGTTTCCTTGATACACGGCCGTGCAATTTAATTACCCGATCGTGCTCTTCTCCTGTTCCTTCCAAAAAGCATTTTTCTTCGTGGGAATTGTGATGGTTTATTTTAGTTCTTGTTTTGTAATATGATTTATGATTTCTTAACTTTTATTGAGACTTTTAGTTGATTATTTATATTATACAACTTATGCTTGATTATCTATATTATGACTTTTATTGTGATTTATGACCCAATTCTATGCTGAAATTTTTAATTTATATTATCCATTATATTTTTTAATGACTACTGTAAGTAAATTTTTAATATTTAAAGGTTATTTTATAAAGGTTGTAAAAACTTACGTTTTTACATTCCATTTCTACGTTCCGATTCTATGGACCCCCTGACGATTCTACGTAAAATCGCGATTTTGACAACCATGAGACTAATGTTTTATGTGACCCAAATAGCTAATCATGTATTACATCCTCACACATTATTACATTCCATTCACCAAATACTACCATTGGGAAAGGAATGTGATTAATGTTCTTTTTTTTTATCCCTACGAAACTAAGTGGCAATAGAGGAGGTCGTTGTATAGGTTGAAAGCTATTAGGTTAGATAATCTTAAATGGGTTTTAGGAAGACCCTCAAGTGGGTCCATTACACAAGCATAAGTTTGGTGAGATGGTGTTGATTATTGCTAAATTCTTCGAAAGCCAAATTAATTGGAGTTAATTTCTCTAATCTTACGATGAATTGGTCAACGTTATGTAAATAGCACTTGTTTTGTTACATTACACCCTAAAGGGATTTGGTGCTGCTTAATTGTTCTTATCTAATGTATCATGCATTTCCCTTGCCAATTTATTGAGCACGCGACTTTTGCTCACTCCCTTGTAGATTTTGTGCAAGTATTCACCAAACTTAAGCTATCTTGACAAACCCCATGTTAGTATATAGATCAAAGGAATAGATACTAAGTGAGGATCAAGCCGCTAAGCTAACTCTATGAGTTATTTTTAAGGATTTGTAAAGACTTAAGTCTAATGTAATGAGTAAACTCTATTAAAATGAGCATTATTCTTCAAGGTTGTAGATTGTTTCTGCTTACGTTGCTACTCTAATTGTGAAGGCTTGTGTATACTAATAGTATAATGGTACAATTGTAATTAAAGATCCTATACTATCAGTATCCATTAGTATGCATGATAGGACTATTACGATCTATTCACCTAGGACGTGACATACAATGCATAAGTTTCATGGTGATTTAAATTGGTATAAATTATGATAGGTGCTATAGTACAAAATATACCATATGCAACAATAAAATGGAAAGTACTCTCAAAGCTAGAATTCTTGATACATGAATACAAGCTTTGGAGTGGTTTTACGTTGGGCTTACACCATAATTCATATAGTGAGAGCAAATCATAGAAATTTGAAACCCATATATGCACCATAACATTTGATAACCATCATAAAATGTTAGGATATATCTAACCATAGAAACTTACCAATATTAGAGGTATACATGGGCACAGGGCAAGTCTATTGCCTCGACATCAACTTGTCATATCAAGTTCAAAATCTACACCTGACTTGTGGTGCTGGGTCTAGATCTAGTGAAGGACCTAATTGGTCCATACGTTGAGAGCAGTTTATCTTTAGGCCTACGGACTAAACGATTTTTTTGTAAATGTACTTTAAAAAATAAAAAAAGGAATATAATAAAATAAGGAAAAAATTGAAAGAAATTTATAAAAAAGCAATCACAGATCCAAAGGGTCGTACACGTACATCTATCAACCAGTCCCATAGAAACTCGCAGATCTTTGGACCTGTAATGGAACCGCTAGGTATGGATGGTTTCTGGTTTACCGTACCCCAAACCTAAGGTTCAGAAACCAGCGGGAGATGAGGTTGGACCGGATACTCGTGCTCATGAGTCATGACCTTCGGAGGATAGGATTGTTTTAACCATGCTGCCCCCCGGCCGTTGGTTGAAAAGGGAAGAGGCCATAAATAACCATCCACAACCACAAACAGTCCTCGTTCACTCAGCCAAGTAACCATGGTGAATGGCAGGTAACATTTGTCAGTTATGATTAAAAGCATCCCTCACTTTGTCGTTTTCTCCTGACTCAACTGTAAACAGGACCCCACTCTACCCCTTTATTTATTTATTTATTTTTAATTTTGGTATTATTACTACTGGTTACCTCTTCATGCAACTTTTCCAATAGTTGCCCGTTTGCTAATAATTCTTTTATTAATTTCTATTTTGTTTTGTTATGACACGTCTCTTCTTCAAATGAAAACCACAAGTTTATTTACTTGACATGCATCGTTGTTATTGAAACGTGGCATTTAATTTCCAGTTATTAGTTCACAATCACTTCATTAATTGAGTTTATAAAATGTAGGATCTCACTTGAAAGTAATCTTTAATAATTTATACTCTTTATGATCCTTTTAAGAAAAAACATATGATCACATGATGGCCATGAAACGTTTGGATTTCAAAAAAGCACATTAATTTAAAAAAAAAAAATGAAAGAAAGAAAACACTCCTATTAGAAAATTCCTACAATTGGTTACATTACAAAACGAATTTAGTGAACAACCTTATGTGAAAAATATCAATAACCCTCTAAAATGAGTATTTAGTAAAGTAAATACCTTATAATAATTTAATATCTATTTCTTCCAAATCAATATATAATAAATAAAATTTTTCTTAAGTCTCTTTTTCCCATACTTTGTAGAAAAACAAATTACATCTGTATGTTGACATCTGAGAGAAATGTTGGTTGAGAGATGATATGTCAGCCAATCCCTCGATAAAATGACATGTATTCTAACCGTGGCAACATGAACATTAAAAGACACATTTACATTTTAATACACGAATAGAAGACCCATAAATAAATAAACAAACAAGAAAAGGAAAAGGGAAACAAGCGTCAAAACAGAAAAAGAACGGGGTATTGTGTTTGAGTAGCGGTTAAGAGAGAGACAGACAGAGAAAGAGTTGGTAAGATGCAGACGCTCGAGTACCCGTGGGCGGAGCATTTACGGTAAGGCAAGTCTTGGACACGTATAATGTTGCAGTTATAGACTTGTCTTTTAGGAGGAAGAGAGAGAGATGGAATACAAAAATGTTGTCACTTGTCAGGGCTAAGCTTGAATCTTGTGACTTTTTGTGTGTGTGTGCGCGAGCGAGCGAGAGTGAGAAAGGAACAGGAACAGGAACAGTATATCAGAAGCTCTCGATGGTTTGCTTATTTTGAGGTATAGCATATATTAGAACTAGATGTATGGTATGCATGTGTTGTTATTTCTTCAGGGAGACACAGGGAGTGTGTGTGAGAGAGACAGAGAGAGAGAGAAAGAGAAGCAGGTCAAGGTTCACGCATTCAACGAGAACTATAACATCAACATTTTGCTGCATTTTAGGTTTCTCTTTTCTTATGTTCTTCGTTTTATTGATCATTCATTATTCATCCCTCTCTTTGGAAGAAACAAAGAGAGAGAAAACCCCAGGTGGGTTTTGATTCGTCTTTTCTGGTTTCCTACCAAATCTCACTGATTTTACGTTTCTGATTCCAAAGTCGCGATCTTCATTGCTTGTGTTAAATTTTTTGAGCTTTTGGGTTGTTTTCAAAGCTTTAAATAACGGGGTCTGTAAGTTTATTAGGCCGTTTTAATAGATTTGGGACACGCATTTTAGTTTTCCTCGTGCTGTTTTGCATAGTTCTATTACTGTCCATTATTATAGCATGTGGGTTTTTGGTTGACGAGAGATTGTACCATTAGTCTAGTCACATAGGTCCTAGGATGCTGTTTACACACAGTTATAATTGAATTAAAATTTCATTTGATATGACATTTTGGCTGTCGTATCAGATTTCCTTTAATGCATTAACCAGATTCTCCAATTTGGGTTCATATCATATCATATCAAGGGATAGTCATCATAGTTTGTTCAGCCTTTTCTCTCGATTTTCCTTCTCCACCTGAAAAGAATAAAAAATAACTCACCACCTGTCAATCCGTAGAAATGAAAAAACTTTCACTTCATATATTTTTAAAGGTTTAATGAGTTTTGTGTGTGAAATTTTTGTTCAATTTCTAAATGTTGTTGTGATTTACTGATTAAGTTTTGTTGACTTGATGCAGATAAGCTTTTTTCTGGTGTGAGATAATGCTGAGAAAGAGAGCCAGGTCAGTCCAGAAAGATGAACAAATGGGTCAAATAATAGTATCTGATTCTGGTTGTGAGTTCAATTTACGGTCTGATTTTGGTGTTGCTAATAATAATAATAATCATAGAAAGAATTCTTTTTTCTCTCTCCCTGGTGTTTTTGTGGGGTTGAGTCAAACGGGTTCATCAGATTCTGATTCGGTGAGGAGTCCTACTTCTCCTCTAGATTATAGGGTGTTCTCAAAGCTGGCTAGTTCTATTAGGTCCCCCAGATCACAAAATGGGAACAAGATCTGGAATGGTGATAAAGTGGGTTTAAGTATTGTTGATTCTCTTGATGATGTGAAAAAACCGTCAGGCTTGATTGTTCATTCCTCCGACAGTAAAAATGTCTTGCTTAAGCCCCAAGCGAGTCCTATAGTTCCAAATTTTGATGCCCATTTTCACTCATTTGAGGCATCTAAGTCACTGCCAAAGAGTTACGCATTCCCTCACACCCACTTGAAATCCCCCCTTAATAAGGGCAGCTCTGATGTTGTTTTCGAAATCGGAGATGCTGCATCGGATCTTTCAACCTTTGGGAAAAGCCCTTCCTCTTCCTTGGATTCTTGTACCTTAAACAAGAAATCTGCTTCCGACTTTGTTAGTTGGAGTCCAAAGTCACGCAATCTTTCTCATACATCGAATCCGACCTCAACAACTTGTGTTCCTAGCAATGAAATCACAGGCTCACTCTCAGCCAAAGACATCGAGCTCTCTGAGGACTATACATGTGTTATCTTACATGGTCCTAATCCAAGAACAACACACATCTTCTGTGACTACGTTTTAGAATGTCAACCCAATGATTCAATTAATTATGCCGAGAATGATGAAAACAATGACATGATGCCTCTAATGAACAAGAATTTGGTATCTCCTTCTTTACATTCATCTAATGACTTCTTGAGCTTCTGTCATACTTGCAAGAAGACATTGGATGAAGGCAAGGATATCTACATTTACAGGTTTGATAATAATATCGTTTCTGTTATTAATTTCTTTTCTTTCTTTTTTTTTTCACAACTCAAATGAATCGTTGCTTGCGTCTTTGCGTGTTCGTTGGCTTTTTTGCAATTTCATGTAGAGGTGAGAAAGCATTTTGCTGTTTAGAATGTCGTTCTGAGGAGATCAAGATTGATGATGAGTTGGAGAAATCTCTGAATAGTTCACTAGAAAACTCATCTGAGTCTGCTTTTATGAACCGGACCCACCTGGCACCGGTTTGGAAGCTTGATTAATCCAAGGCCTTTTCCATGAAGAACTCCTCCAGCATGCCATTAGTGATGCGAGACGCATGGATAGACGTTCCTGGTTATCCGTTTACCAAGAGCTGTTTTTTATGTGCATCTCCTAGCGGCCATGGATGATCGTCCTCTGTACATGCATCGTCTTCTGGGTATGCGTTTCGGGCTTGATGGCATTTGGGTGGACAATAAGTTACATAATTTGCCTAAGCATTATATAACTAGGACATAACTACATGTTATGACAATTTTGATTTCGATTCACTACCATTTATTTATATATATATATATATATATACTAGCAAGGGTTGTTTTAAGGGCAGTTGCCGGTTTTACATGGCTTCTGGTACCCTCTTCCCCTCCCTACATCATCTTCCTCCCTTGAAGGGAACAATTTGATGTATAAGTGTTATGAATTCAACTAGATTTTGACATGAGTATATATCATTATGTATTTATAATTTATGAGGCCTCTACTAGAATGATTCATCTTGTTCTTTGCTTCATTTACGTCGTTTAAAGCTCTGCTGCTATGACCTTGAGACCAATCCTGTGTTTTGAGTAAAGATGGCAAGCGCTCTGTCGCGCTTCAAAATCGTGATTTATGGTATGCTGCCATGCTAATTAAACATCAGCTGCGATGGCATATTTCATCTTTAGTATGTGAAAGCTTTCCTCATCTCAGTAGTAAACTCTTTTTGAAAATGCATGCAGGATCTGATTTCAGGATCTTACAGCCAGAGTCTTTCTGTGTAGTCCGCATAGTATGAACTATGAATACTGTTCTTCTTCGAATGGAACATTGTTTTAAGTCCTACCTGTAAAATATATAGTGATATGCATACTAGGACCACAAAAACAAATTATACAACTAAAAGAGAAGTCACAAATTTATAATTGATGACTCTCTATGGGAAAAGAGAGAGAATCAGTAAAAAATTATTTTTATTCTAACAAAATAGATAGATCATTGGTATATGTAAAATAAGTTATAAATATGGTAAGTTATAATTTAAATATGAAAAATATTTTTTTATTAATAAAAAAGGAAAATGGAATAAACCAACCAATTGTCAAATTTATCTACTACAACTAAAACTAAAAGTATCTTAAATTTTTAAATCTCAAAAAAAAAAAAATCTTTAGTGCTACTATAATAATAGATTATAATATGGAAAAAGGAGAGAAATAAAATTAACATGAAAAATTTGAAAAAAAAAAAAAAAAGCTAGCATGAATAAATCGATAGCAAAACTTTGAACTTTTAGTGTAGGTGCTTTTATTGCAATATGTTGCTATTGCACACGTGAATCAAGAATGAGCCTGCTTTTATTGCGAAATGCAATATGTGAGCGTCATGGAAATAAGAACAATGGGGTTTGAATATATATTTATATATATACTGCCATTGAATACATGCTTTATTACAAATAATATTAACCAATAGCCTAGAAGTATTGTAGGATATTTTTTGGACTGGGGCAGGGTCTTGACTCCATAATTGGAAGAGATAATGAAAAGGAAAGCTATTATATCAGCCTCTAAAACTAGGGGTGAACTGAAACTTATTCTGCCTTGTGTGATAGGTGGATATCTTTCAAAACTTACTCCAATTGGATATAGGAATAACATCTCCGTGCCTTACATCTATCTTGGAACTATACAATAAGCAATATAAGGTACAAAACCAAGCTATCTAGTGTATACCTCGTAAATGTTTTTAATTAATAATATAAATATAACAAAATATAATAGTTAGAATTAACATATACTTAAGGTGCAAGCCCATTTGTCCATTGTAGAAGAATGATTATGTTTTAAGTTGAAATTGTTTGAAATTTAGCTTATTTTTGTATTAAATTTTTTGTGTATAAGATGTTTTTATATAATAAAAATATGTAATGAATTTGGCACTTATGTTTATTTTAAATAAGTGATTCTAAATCTTATAATAAATTATAATTTTGTAATAGCGTTTTGTGATAAATTGTATTATCAAGTTCATGTTATATAAGTTCATGAGAAATATGTGATTGCAAATATATAATTAAATTGTTAGAGATGATCATATTGGTAAATGATTTAGTTACAAGCTATTAGAAAACTTACCTAAAAAAAGTTATATTGTATAAAAAAAAAAAAAAGGTTTTAAGTCTCACCGATGATTCTCTTGAATGAACCTAATTTTCATAGCTACAAAATCCCAAATGATGGGTTCGAAAGTCATCAACCAATACTATTCCAATTTCACATGATGATAGCGTTTGAATTACAATATTAAACAATGCAAAAAATATTGAACAACACAAAATAAGAAAAATAAGACAGTATAATTTTATTGTACCACATTTGGTATGCATTATACTAGACAAATATTTTTGTAAAGTCTACTGTTTGGATAGACAAAGTACTGTACTAAACATAATATATAAAGTATTAGATAAAGATTTTTGTATTTTTGTTCAATAAAATTATTTTTGTACTATATTTTGGATTATACAAAATATAAACATTTTATCAAATACTTTAGAATCATTTTTGTCTAATAACCAAGAAAATATGCAAATAAAACAAGAAACTAAATATTTTACTCAATGTAGTATTATAAATTTATGACAACCAAACGATACCAACAAGGCAAAAGATCCATCACAAACGGTGTTCTTATTAACACGGACCCCCACTCACCACTACAACAGGAGTCGCATAAAGTTATGACAGTACAACCATCAGTTTTCTACCGATCTCCCTTAGATTTTCATTGTTTAGCTAACTAGATATTAGAGAGGGTCGGTTTAGGCTCGTGAACTGGCCCAACCGATTTAGGCCTATGAATTGGCCCTTTTGAGGGATTGGGTCAGCAAATCGGTGAGCCTTAAACCGACCATCAACCTACTGGTTCAAGGTCAACTTGAACCGGTGGGTTGGGCCCGTTGTATATGACAAAAAAAAATTGAAAAACAAGGCGCTTAACACACATTGAAACATTAAAAAACATTGAGGAATAACGGAAGAAGGCAAATATTGAAAAACAGTATACTGACACATGTTGAAAAAGAAGGAAAAAAAATTATTAAGGGATGCAGGAATATAGTGAAGAAAATATTGAATTTAAAGGCTGCAACTCTACAACATTGGGAAAAAAAAACAAATAAAAAGAGAAGACAGCTGAAAAGAAATGCGAAAGGAGGATGCAGGATGAAAATAGTTAAATTTGTGCTTAGAGAATTTGAAAGCATGGAGAGCATTTTGAAAAAAAAAAAAAAAATTCACGTAGGTTTACAGGATTGCAGGCAGTAAAGAATAGGTTTTAGCTGTTGATATAGGTTCAGCGTGCATGTGTTCAAATTTTCAAATTTAAACATTGCAAAGGAGTAGAAGAAATTATGCGTGTTGTTGGATTTTGTATAAATTAATAGTGCAGTTTGAAGAGCAAAATTACCTATGCAAAAAAATTACACTCACTCTTGTCTTCTACTCTCATCTTAAAATTTCTGTACTCTCATCTTCTATTTACTATGCTCGCATCTTCTACACTGTTACATAATTTTTGTTATATGTCTTACTAACTGTTAAATAAATTATGTCCCCTTATCGCCCATATCAGTATTTTATAATTATCCTAATATTAAAAAATGGCAAGTTATTTAGGCAGTTCAAGTTCTTCTAAGAGGGATCATTCTGACAAAAATAATAAGGAAAAATCTATACAAGAGCCACCCCAATAATATTTTGAAGTAGATTATTACAATATCCATGATTTTACCAACAAACGCCTAGAGGACTTGATGATGTCACCTCTAAGCTTTCATGCAAGGCCTTCTGATGGACAAAGCGAATTGTTGCCACGATAGGGTAGTGAGGAGGAAGCGAAAGGAGAAGGGCAAAATGATGCGCAAGAAATGTTGGAGGAAGAAATTCCAAGGCACTTACATAGCCCATCCAACTCAACGGGTAAGCCAATAGCACCACTTAAATAAAAAAAAATTTACTAAACATTTTCGTAAAATTACAGGAGAATATGTTAGTAGCCGTGCTTATTGCAACTACTACCAATCAAGTTATGCGTGAAAAAAGGGAGAGGGGTATGGCACCCTTAACAAGTACGTGTGAGTGAAGCACCTCATGGAGTTTGGTATAGATAAATTATAGCAACAAATTTCGCAGTCAACAGGATTGCAAGAAGGAGAGTTATTTCGTTATTCTGCTGATAGACAATAAGTTCTACTTGCAGAAGACTTAACAAAGTGTAACCTATCATGAACTCACACAGCTTCCCCGCATCAGTTGAAGTACAAACAAGAAGCACTAAATCTAAGCTCACGAACTTACAAGCCAAAAACCATACAAAAAAACCACTGTTAAGCTGTATCATAACGATAAGCATGAATTAGCCACTCTTTTCAATTCCCCTGAGACGCATATTTCCATTTGTACAGATATATGGACCGATCCATAGCAAGAAGATTCAGACATGGGAGTCGCATGCTACAAGGTAGATGATGTGTGATAAGTATAAAAAAGACTAATAGCTCTAAGGGTTTTCAACGATCGTCATACGACGCAAAACATTTTTTGTATTATAAGTATTATTTTGGATGAATACGGTTTGACAAAAAATATTTTCTTAATTGGTTTTGACAATGCGACCGTTAACATGACATTCATTGATGAACTTCAACCTTTGTGTCAACCCACATTAGATGGGACATTTTTCCACATTCGATATGCCTGCCACATTTTAAATCTTTGCATTAAGGATGGTATGAACTATTTAGATTTTAAAATGTCCCCAATAAGACAACTAGTATGTTTTTTAATTGACCATCTTTCCGTAAATAAGGCATGACAGAGATTTTGTATTGAAAATGGAATGTGGCCTAAAAAAATTAAAAATGATGTTAAGCATAGGTGGAATTCCACCTATCGACTTTTAGAAAATACACTTGCTTATAAAGATGCATTATGTTCTTTCACTACCATGAATATCCCAGACATTCCACGGCACTCTAGCAATTAGGATATATGCAGTAGAATGTTGAATATTTTAAAAGTTTTTCATAACTATACTCTAACATTTTCGCAAATGTACTAGGCTAATGTTCATTTTTTTCCTTATGAATGTAGTAAATATACTATCGGTGTTGCTCGATTCCCGATCCGACAGTTTTTTGCAGGTGGCTACAAATGATATGGCTACAAAATGGTTATAGTATTATAGACAAATTTCAGCAATTTATCTAGTTGTTTCTATTTTAGATCAATGGTATAAAAAAGACATGTTATTAAAATATCTTAATTTGTATTATTCCATTGTTGACGCATTTTGTGACATGGAAGACACTAACGCCGTTACCGCCATGCAAGAACTACGTTGAGCAGTCTAGGTAATAGAAGAAGTATATTCTAACTTTTGCACTGCATTCGGTGGTTAAGTGTCCCGAACTCCCTCACCATCCCTCAGTTCACATGATCCCACTCTCATTACGCAACGAATGATGATGCAAAAGTTGAAGTGGCACCATTCCGGATCAATCGAATACACTGAACTTGACGATTATTTCAATACAAACTTCGAATTTGATGACACTAGTACCACAGATTTCAAAATCCTTAACTGGTGGAGGAGGCATAGGAAGACGTTTCTCATACTCTCTTGTATGGCTTGCTAGGTTTTGGCTACTAGGCATTCAGCATGACGGGCCTTATCCTATCCCAGTGGCAATCACGATTGTCACCCACCAACATTGAGGCCTTGGCTTGCATAGAGGATTGGTTAAAGGTAAAGAGTCGCATATAAAAGTCATACGAGACATCTAGTGAAGAAGATGAATACTTCAACGACTTCATCTCATCGGGTGAAAGCTCCTGATATTGGGTAAGCCAAATAATTTTATAAGGGTAGTAATATTAACTTATTTATTTTTTGTACTATGTTAGAGTACTCCCTTATTTATTTTGTTATTTACTTACATTGTATTATTATTGTGTACAAGAGGTAAGGCCAAATGTCCCCTCTTTTTTATAATAATTTTATTCGATCAATAAAATTCAAGATTGGCATCCCCCCCCCCCCCCCCCCCCCCCCCCCCCCACCCCCCCCTCCAAAATTAATTGGTATTGTATATTGCCTTAAGAATTGTAGATTAAATTTCAAACTTTATAAATTTAATGAAAAAAACCAAACCAGCTAAAAATATATACGGATGAATATTAAATAAATTATTCGAGAAAAAAAATTAAAAAAAGGGATTAAAAATGAATTATTCGAAAACAAAAACTCTAAAGGCCAAAACTGGCCTGTGAATCGTCAGGTCAAGGGTACCAGCCCAGCCCTTCCTCCCCTTGGGCCAATTTCGATTCCCCCTCCCCGCAACCCTTGACCCGATGATTCTAGGCCGATTTTGAACCAACCGGATGTCTAATCCCAACCGTTTGCAACGTAATGAGATCTATAATTCCCCCTTGGGTTTCATTTTTTTTTCCCCCTCTCTAATAGCGTTGCTGGTTTTGGTTCCTCTTCACATTCAAGGCAGCAATTAAAACATAGGCCCTCCCATAGTTCTTCTTTCTTCCCATCTCTGTTCGGCTAAGCCTTTTTATATATGGATTTCTGCCCATAGCCGTGCCAGGAACCTTCATTTTCTTGCTACCGCTGGTCTCTATTTTGATATTTTACTCCCCCTTCGTTCATATAAACCAAGCCAGCCTCATAGCATGGTTGATATCTTTAGCTTGGTGCAACAGCAACTCCACTTTCACAGCATTGTAATGTAATCCTCCAAGCTACAAATGATAATTGTTCGAATCGCTTTTTGATAATTCCCCGCCGACCCTATCTTCCTTAATTTTGACAATGCTCCTAATTTGTTACTTCCTATAAAACGCAAAGTCACATAAGGATTCATGTTCTTCAAATGTAAATTGGGTTTTTTTGCGTTCAACTTAGGAACCAAAGCTACGCGTCTTCTTCCGTATGGAAAAAGCCGCTAAATCCACTCTCTCCTCTAAACTAACCTAATGGCTTGATTCCCCCATCATACTATGAAAAGTCGAGTTTTTGGCAAAACTAGTTATGAACCCCCGCCCTTCACCGCATCTATTGTTGCTAGTTTCTTGTACTACTTCCTCTCTGTTCGCACTGTCCTCCTCATGTCCAACGTTACTACACATGAGGACGAACATCTCTGGACAAGGCAGCCATTTGCACCGATTGCTGCTACCGTCGGATTTCCAAGGAAGTTCTTTCTTCCTTATACATTGTCAAAAATTGTGACAAGGAATTAGGGAATGATAAAAATTAAATTCAGCAAAGGAAAGGAAGCCTCGAATACAAGGCTGTTAGCTCGAATGCAAGCTACCCAAATGGAGAGAGTGAAATCTGTATTGTATATTTTCTACCTCCTGCCTTTCTGAATTCATACATGTAATTATCTTCTTTTCTCTCTCTAAATAGTTACATAAAATAGTATGTATGTGCTTAGCTAATTGACACATCAGACTAACCATGTGCAATTAGTTACATTTCTATCCATGAGGATTTGGAGAATAATTCTCCCTAGCTGACCACATTGGTCTATTAGGTTATTATTATTATTTTTTTTTTCTGTGAACCCACAACAGACCCAACCTCCTCAGCCTATATCCACTTCGGCAAACCCACCCGTAATTCCCACAACAGGCCCAACCTCCTCAACCCATATCCACTTCGTCAAACCCACCCGTAATTCTAATCCCACACGACGGCTGCATCCACTTCAGTTCACTTTCCCCTTCTCCTTTGTCTGTCTGTCTGTGCACACAATTTAAATCCCTAACCCGATTTCCCTGTCACAGTCCCTCCGTTTAAGAATCCCCTTGTCCACAAGGGTGCATGAGGAAACCTAGGCCTCAGATCTATTAAAAATTCCCATGTTGCATCCGAAGGTGGTCGATCTCTCCACAAAACAAGTCCCATCACGTCAGCTTTGTTTCCCCTTTTAACAATTTTTGTTTCCAAATTTTGAATGGGTTCTAACTCTTCTTCTTCCTTTGTGACAGGTAACGATGGTAAGCAGTCTGTCTTCTGGCCGTGGAAAAGCTTTAGTTGCGAGACATGGAAGGTGGGGTGGATATTCGCCTCGCTTGGAAGATCTAAGCGATAAGCCACTTTACCGATCTTGTCTAGTATCTTATATGGCTCGTAGAACTTAGGCGAGAGCTTTTGATTAGGTATCTTCCTCACACTCACCTGTCGATAGGGTTGTATTTTTAGTAATACCCAGTCCCCTATGTTAAACTCTCTTCCGGTCCTCCTCCTGTCAGCCTGCTGCTTCATCCTGTTTTGAGCTCTTTTTAGATGAAATTTCAGTATGCGTATAGTGTCTTCTCTTCCAGTTAGCATGCTGTCAACGGTGGCGTTCCTAGAATCCTTTGGAATGTAAAGGAGGTGTAGTGGAGGTGGGTACCCATATAGGATCTCAAAGGGTGTCTTCTTAGCACTAACATGGTAGTTAGTGTTGTACCAAAATTCCGCTAAGGATAGGTACTGTCCCCATTTCTTAGGGTTGTCACTAGTCATACACCTCAAGTAAGTCTCCAAGCATCTGTTAACAATCTCTGTCTAGCCATCCGTCTGCAGATGATACGCCGTTGACATATTCAGCTCAACTCCTTACAACCGAAAGAACTCCTTCCAAAACTGACTAACAAACACTGGATCCCTGTCACTGGTGATACTTTTGGGCATTCCATGCAATCTGTACACACAATCCAGATATAATTGTGCCACTTGTGGAGCTGAGTAAGGATGTAGGAGTGACATGAAATGAGCATACTTACTCAGGCGGTCCACCGTTACCAAAATTACCTCTCATCCATTAGACTTAGGCAGCCCCTCAATAAAGTCCATAGTTACCTTAGCCCAACAAGTATTTGGTATTGGCAGTGGTTGTAATAACCCTGGTAGGGCCACATGCTCAAATTTGTGTCTCTGGCAAACCTCTCACTCCCTGACATATTGCCTCACATCACGCTCTAACTTGGGCTAATAGAAGACAAAATTTATCTTCTTATAGGTAGTATGAGCCCCTAAGTGTCCCCCTAATACTCCATCATGGTACATCTTCAATAGTTTCCTTCTAAGTTCAACAGATGGCCCCACTACACACCTACCCTTCCTCCTTAGCAACCCTTGATCCAGGGTGAAATGCCTGCAATCTTCTCCCTTCTTGAGGCGATTCAATGTGTTTTGGTAACCCCTAGGGAGATACCAATTGTTCCTCAGCTCCTCCACCAATTCTGCAGTGGTTGCAGTGACTGCTATTGCATTCAATTCCAACTATTCCATTCTGGACAAGGCGTCAGCTGCTTGATTAGTTCGACCACTTTTATACCTTATCTCGTAATCCATAGCCAACAACTTGGTTAGCCATTTGTGTTGGCTAGAAGTAACTAGCCTCTGTTCTAGCAGGTGTTTCAAACTCTGATGATCCGTCTTGATGACAAAGTGTCTTCCCATTAGGTAGTCTCTCCACCTCTCTACTGCATAAACTAAGGCTAGGAGTTCCTTCTCATACAAAAACATTCCTTGCTGTCTACTGTTTAATGTTTTGCTAAGATAAGCTATAGGATGATGCTCTTGCATCAAAATATTTCCCACTCCTTCTCCACTAGCATCCGTTTCCACCACAAACTCCTTCCTATAGTTAGGGAGCTTTAAAACTGGTGAGCTTGACAGGGCGACCTTAAGCCCTTCAAAAGCAAGCTAATAATCATCATTCCACTTAAAATTGTCCTTCTTTAACAATAATGTAAGGGGTCTGGTGATGACACTATACCCCCTGATGAATCGCCTATAGTAACCCGATAGTCCTAAGAATCCTCTCAGTTGCCTTAAATTCTTTGGGACTGCCCAGTTAACAACTGACTCTATCTTCCTTGGGTCTGTAGCCACTCCTTCCCTGGTTATAATGTGTCCTAAGTACTCCACCTTAGTAGCCCCGAAAGTACACTTGGATCTCTTCAAGTAAAGCTACTTCTGCTTCAAAATTTTAAACACTGTCCTCAAGTGTACCCCATGCTCCTCCAAGTCCTTGCTGTAGACTAATATATCGTCAAAAAATACTAGGACAAATTTCCTTAAGTAGGCCTTAAAAATCTGGTTCATAAGGCATTGGAATGTGGAAGGGGCGTTGGTTAAGCCAAAAGGCATAACCAAGAATTCGTAATGCCCCTCGTGTGTCTTAAATGCTGTCTTGTAAACATCTTCGGGGTGCATCCTGATTTGGTGATACCCCGACCTCAAGTCCAACTTGCTAAAGTAAGCAGCCCCACTTAGCTCATCAAATAGATCCACTATTATAGGAATTGGAAACCTGTCCTTGACAATCTGGTTGTTTAATTCACGATAATCAACGCACATTCGCCAAGTGTTGTCCTTTTTCTTCACCAAGACAACCTGTGAAGCAAAGGGACTGTGGCTATGCCTTGTTATTCCACTCAAGAGAATTTCCTTCACCATATCTTCTAAGACAATCTTCTACATGGAAGAGTGCTTGTAGGGTCGAATATTGACAACCTTTGAGCCTTCTTGCAAGGGAATTTTGTGGTCAAAAGCCCTCTGTGGTGGCAACTCATGTGGCTCCTCAAAGAGGTCATGAAATTCCTCTAGTAGATCCAACAGTACTAGATGCAGTTTCTGTTGCTTCTTTCTTTCATCCTCCTTAGTCAGAGCCCTGACTATCCAACATCGGCAGTGTAGTGCCCCATTCCCTTCAAATATCTTAGATAGCTCACTTGCTCTGACAACCTTAAGTTGCTCCCTATTCGCTGTCAATTCACATTCCTGTCCACTCCAATTAAAACCCATTGTCAAGTGCTGGAAATTCCAGTGGATTGTACCCAACGACCTTAACCAAGGCACTTCCAGAATCATATCACAGCCAGACAAGGTCAGTAAGTATACTTCTCCTGTGAATTCATGGCCCTGCATCTCCCAAGCAAACTTAGGAATCTTGTTAGTGCTAGATAGGCTAGTGCCATCTGCCAATGTCACCTTAAGGGAAAGGACATCAGTAAAAGGGCAACTAAGCCCCTTAGCCAAGTGTTCATCAATAAAATTTAGTGAGCTACCTGTGTCAACAAGTATGCTCAGCCTTCTTTTCTTATAATACCCACTAACCTTCATACTGTTTAAGTAGTGTTCTTGATCCTGGTTCAAGATATTGAGGGTGAGCTTAGCAAAGTCAGCCTCTACTTCCTTTGGTTGGATGTCTTCCTCCTCTACACTATCCCTTCCATCTTTGGCCTCTACCAACAACATATTCAACCGTTTCTTGCACCTATGACCTGGACCACAAGGTTCATCGCACCAAAAACACTGTTTCTTCCTTCTCTTTTCTTCTAGTTCCTCTGGGGTAAGTCTTTTGGTAAGTCGTGTTTGTAGGTTGATGGGGTTTAATGGTTTAGAAGTGTGGCTAGGTGTTTGAGAGTTTTTAGTGGTAGCAATAATGATGGGTATGTTTCTGGTGTAAGTTGGGGTTCTATTGGATGGGGAGTGTGTGTAGGAATTGGTTGGGTTAGCTGCTGGGTTTAAGCAGGGTGTTTTAAGGTATTTTCTAGTGGAAAGGAGGTTCGCTTCTTGCAATTTGGCTAAGGAATAGGTCTCTTGCAGTGTTTAGGGATTAAACATGCGTATAGGGTATTGTATGGAAGGGTACAGCCCACTCAAGAAACAGCTTATCAAGTAGCTCTCAGGTAGCTAGACCTGAGTTACAAGGTGTTCAAATTCTTCTAGGTAATCTTGTAGAGTTCCATCTTGGTGTAATTCCTTAAGTTCTATCATTAGATCTTCATACGCTTTCTTCCCAAACCTAGCTTGTAATGCCTTAACCAACTCATTCCAAGTGACAGCATGGTGACCCTCAAAAGTCTGAATATATGAATGATACCACTTCAAGGCCTTCCCCTCTAAATACATGGCAGCTAACCTAATCTTCCAGTCCTCTGGAGTTGAATCAATTTCAAAGTATTGTTGTGCTTTGTATAACCAGTCCTTAATGTCATTACCATCAAAAGATGGAAAATCCACCCTAGATGCTCGTGTTTGCAATGAATTCTCTACAGCTACAGCATGAGTAAGTGCTAACCCATTTTTCACATCAGTTTTGGGTAACTTATCAGAATCTATTGCCTTGGAGCCAGATGTTTCCAACTTATCAGACTTACTGGTCTTCAATTCGACAATGGATAGTATCTGTTGATGCATCAGCTCTTGCATTCTCTTGAGTGTGCCGTGGATGGGTTTGAGAGCTTCTTCAGTGTGCTCCTTCACAGCATTACGCACGGCCTCATCGAGCTTCTTGGATTCACAGGTCTCCATGGCATCAACCAGCTCTAATACCAGATGTGACAAGGAATTAAGGAATGATAAAAATTAAATTTAGCAAAGGAAAGGAAGCCTCGGATACAAGGCTGTTAGCTCGAATGCAAGCTACCCAAATGGAGAGAGTGAAATCTGTATTGTATATTTTCTACCTCTTGCCTTTCTGAATTCATACATGTAATATTATCTTCTTTTCTCTCTCTAAACAATTACATAAAATAGTATGTATGTGCTTAGCTAATTGACACATCAGACTAACCATGTGCAATTAGTTACATTCCTATGCATAAGGATCTGGAGAATAATTCTCCCTAGCTGACCACATTGGTCTATTAGGTTATTATTATTATTATTTTTCTGTAAACCCACAACAGGCCCAACCTCCTCAGCCTATATCCACTTCGGCAAACCCACCCGTAATTCTAATCCCACACGACAACTGCATCCACTTCAGTTCACTTTCCCCTTCTCCTTTGTCTGTCTGTCTATGCACACAATTTAAATCCCTAACCCGATTTCCCTATCACAAAAATGCTTTAAATTGTTGTAATTTTTCTATCTTATCTATTAAACACAACTCTAGTACCCAATCGTTTAAGTCCTGTTTAATGCTATGGGCTTGATTTAGAGTTCTTAGATATCGTATTAATATTTTAAAGAACTTTTTTATTTAAAAGATATCTCTACTTTATCTTTGAGATTCTTTATAAAAAAATTTTAACATTTTAACTTTTTATAAGTTTTGATAATATTATTCTAACCAATAAAAAAATTATTAAAAGAAAAAGAGAAAATCTCATTTTATGGGTTCCTTGCTAGAAAAACTCACAAAATCTATGCAACCCATTGTAATGGGTAAGGTACCCTATCATAGGGTACTTAGGGATGTAAACGAGTCAGGTTTGGGACGGGTTCACTGAAACCCAAACTTGACCCGGCAAAAAATTATATACTTAAAACCCGTCCCGACTTAAATGGTGATTAAATCTTTTTTTTTTCATACTTCAACTTATTTTCATATGTCATTTATTTAATTTATTATTAATCTACTTATGATAGAAAGAAGAGAAAAATTAAATATAAAAATATATAGATTAAAAATATAATAATAAAATAAAATATACTGATTATAAATTATAATATTTATTTATTTTTTTTTTAAATTATTGAGTCGAGTTTTCCCAACAGGTTTTTTTCTAAATCTCATAACCCAATCCTAAACCCTATCGGGTTTTATTTCATGTCTCAAACTCGACCATAAATCCTATAGGGTCAAACCCTATAGGGTTTTTATTGGGTTGGTTGAGGCAAGTACAGTATTACAACCCGCCCCGATTACATCCCTAAGGGTGCTTCACCTCAGGAATGCTGTGAAGCACCTAACATTATTCTTGGCCTTACAAGATCAAAGTAACTTTGAGTTCTAGGTCTATCAAAAATGAACATAGAATCATTTAAGTGTTTAATCACTTTTCTTTTGCTTTTACCTATTTTTAATCACAAGCTTAGGTCCATTAAGAGAGAATTCAATAATCACATAAAAGACAAGTTTTAGACTACCTAAGGCTAACAACCGACAAATAATTACCATTAAATCAAGGTAATCCGACCAATGTGACACACACGTTGTATTTATTAGTACACGTCACTCCTATTGCATATTTACACCAAAATATATATATATATATATAGACTCAACTTTAAAAGCAATAATTTTATATTCTCTAGTTGTTTAAGGCTTGTGCACAATACTCTAACTTTCATATGTCCAAACTCAATAAGGACTCTCTTGTCCATTTCATTAAGTTGAGTCTCACTCAATGGGTTGGTTCTTCTATCCATCTATAAATACTTATAGCCTATTCACTTTTTATAATAAATAATAACAATTCGGTTACAGCCTAATTCATTATGAGATGGCTATTATAGTATTTAGTTGTATTTTAACCTCGTAATAATAATTTAGTAAATAATTCCTATTGCTAAAAGTGTTGAATAGCAATTTTTCACTTCCACCTCTAAATTGCAATTCAATGTAGCATAATCTTTTTTTTTTCTCCCAAAATAACCCCATCTAAATTAACAAATGACAAACATTACCTTTTCATAACCAAAATCATTTTATGATCAAAATCAAAACATTAACTCACCATCATTCTCATTTACCTCTCTATCTCTCTCTCAACAACCCCCTCCACCCCCACCCCAAATATATATATATATATATCCAACTGCCACCATCTCCTATCTCTCTCTTTACTTATCCATGATTGCCATCATCATCACCACACTCTCTCAAGTTCTATCATCATTGCCACCATCTCCTATCTCTCTCTTTACTTATCCATGATTGCCATCATCATCACCACACTCTCTCAAGTTCTATCATCATCACCAAGTTTTGATCCAAATTGCACTGAATATCTTGAACTAACCCTTTCCTACAAAGTACAAACAACTATGAGTGAGACCACAACAAATCAACATTAGCAAAAACACAAGTTGAGGTGAGTTTATTGAATTTTACTTCTCTTGACCTAATCCATGTTATAATTTTTCAAATTATAAACTTAGTTAATGTTAAGGCCTATGTTCATACAAAAACATTTTGAAGAAATTTTGCCTAGCTTCTAAACAAGTATTTGAATTTGGAAATATATGAACATTTTCTATTTTTCATTAATAAGAACCCTTAAATCTGCCATAGCTTAACTAGCTTTACATTTTGAGTCAACATAGGATAGATGATTGACTAAAATACCATCCTTGATGTTAATAACTTTGATGGAAGACTTTGCCTTTACCTTTTTTTTATTTATAAATGTCATACAATTATCTTAAATTGCGCAAGTGATAAAATATCTTACTGCTACCTATGATATTATCAACACCATAGATCATCAAGACAATATAACTTCGAGCATTATTGCTTATAAGGCTAGTTAGTCATAATTGAAGCTCTGATTTCTACTTCAACATCATTTGTCCCTCTTAGGAACAACTTTAGAGAAACATTTCTCCACATGGCTTTTCAAGTTTTCAAGCTCTAGATTTCTAAATATTAGAAAAGTATATGGAGCTCATGAAGCGATTAATAAAGTGAAATAATTTCAGCATAGAGGATATAATCAATACTAAAAATAAAGGTGGAAGAACCATCCTTCACATTACCATGCTAATGTTAATTTTTATTTTAAAAGATCAACAAGTCTCAACAAATGCTCCAAATCCAGTTTACTACAACTCATTTTATAGTTTTTCTATTTGTAAAATCAATAGTACATGTTAGAGGAATATATTTATCTAGACTATATGAACCATTACAACTACTCCACAATCTCAAGTTAAAAATTTACTTGAACAAGTGTACTTTAGATCATGTTTTCGTATTAATGGTTGTAGTTCATGTTTATGAGATCTATATAATGCTTCAAGCTAGTGTTCATGTTTAATTATTGCAGTTCATGTTTAGGAGATCTTGATTTTGTCAAGTACCTTTATTTTATGGTCATTGAAAGTAAATATTTATGTTGATTTTTACAGAAATTGATCAATTATTGCAAATCTTTCCTACCTATTGAAAGCAATTATTTAATTTTGTGAAGTACCTCTAACAAACCTATAGGAGGCCTAATAGAATTGCCCGATAATTGTCATATCATGTGTACACCTACAATATGAAAATTATCTTGCATGTCAAAGGTTGCAAAACTCTAAATTCTAATTAAATAATCATTCCTCACCATAACCGATAATACATATAATTAATTATTATGAAAATAACTACAGAAGCTGATATATTACAGTTTACCAAAAGTGTAAAGAGTCGGTATCACTTACCAAATCGTAAAACTAAGTGATCTCAACATTTAAGAACATTGGTTCAAAAAGGTTTTGGAAAATGATAAATTCTAAAATAAATAGCTTTACAAATTCTTATTCTCTCATCCAAAACTTTCAACTAATTTCTAATTCTGCATTTATCCTTCAAGTCTGAGTCTAGAACGCTCATCACTTTAATCCTAGCCCATTTCCCAGCTTTAGAGTACCCTACAAGATAAACTATTGGGGGATGAGCAAACCATGGCTCGGCGAGTTCGTCCATCACTACTACCATTCAAGCAAGTTATCAAACATTAATTAGCACATCATGAAATCTATCTATATACAAAATGAATGCATGCGTGATGAATGCAAGCAACACATTCTTGGGAGTCTGAAACCATGAAAGGTATAGATTTGCATTATCTATACTTTCATTGACCTCCATTCAGTCAAGTGTGGAGGTAAAAAATGACCTCACCTTACCCACATGGAGCACCTCACCTTACCTGGAAGGCTATTTGAGGACATAGTCCCCTAAACTAACTCGATGCTTACCCATTGTTGAGAATAAAAATGCTACAAGGACCAATTTTAGTGAATTTTATGCTAGGCCATTCACCATTAATCAAATACTCAATAATGCCTCCACGGCCAAATTAGGTGATCCCACATCAAGGCATCTACTTGCAATCAGTTTGTTAATAATGCCTCATAGGCCTCAAATAGGAGTTGTTTTAATTGTTTTTCCTCTAACAAAATCAATTTTGATAAAATTACCATCGATGATACTGAGGTTTAATAAAAAATAACTTTTAAGAGCACATGCTAAGGTTTTTGTATAAATTTTAAAAAACATTTCAAAAAGACAAAAAGTTTCAACATGTTTCAAAAATTTCTGACAAAAATTAAACACTCTTCATTTCTTTATGTATACCTACTCAATCACAAACATATGATGAGTAATCTAGTCATTTTTTACCAAAAATTTAAGTTTGCCAATTAATAAGGTGATTACACAGATAAGAGCATACAAAGTAATCAATTATTCCATCAAATAATCAATAGCAATCAACAAAATATCACTCAATTAGCAAGTAGTAATCAAATAGTAGATCATCTAAACTCCCTCACCTAGGCATGACTTAAGAATGATAATAATCTTTTGGTAGGAACAAGGAGTCGTCTAATACACCTAAATAATTAAACATACAAAGTGATGGGTTGTTTATCTAATTATATCAAATTATAAATTTATTAGCTCAAAGAAATCTAAAAACCTAGTTAGGCAAGTGCACGTATTTGATGTAGTATAGATTGCAACGGGTGTTATCCTCGAGGATCTTAAAAACAAGTATTAGTATAACCATTTTTTTACTTTCTAGTCTAAATTTTAATGTGAGATTAATAAATTAAATCACTAATTAACTAATTTAATAATCCTAAAATTAATTATAATCGCTATAATAAATAAATTCAATCCTAAGATACATTCTGATCACTTTTTGCTCTCCAGCACTAGTGTTAGTACAGTCATACTAAAGGTTGTGTACTAGTGAAAATCACCTTTTCTTATATTTTATCAAATTTTTCCTCGTTTTCGCTTGAATCTTCTTTAAATTTTTAAATTGCACTCTTTAAACCCTAAAATCAATTATTAGGCACTTAAGTGTCTTTTTCTTAATAAATTCACACAAAATGTATAAAAAATCATATTCAATAAATACTAAAAATAAAATTCTTTCAACACTTATCAAAAAGATATACACATAAGAATAGCTATCACTAAAACATGCTAATCTAATACCTTAATCTTATCCCCAATTTTAAAGATAGCGTTTTAGGTATCTTTTTAATATTTGAATTCTTAATAGTTAAGGTCCAATGTCTCAGGTCTAAGTTCATGATCCTTTGTCTAAGTCTACACTTAGGTCTTCATCACGATAATTCTTGTTCTCAAAGGATTCATGAAAGGTCAAGTATTTTTCCAATGGTAATTCCAATAAGATAAAACCTGAATTAAGTCAGAAATAGACATAAGTCCACAAGGTTTGGGAAAACAGCCTTAACATTCTTTCTTTAAACTTTTGTAATTATTAAAGGTTCAGAAATATATCTAACTACCCCAAAGACACCTTAAAGGAAAGAGAAGTGGAGTAATCGATGGAACCTACACTTCCAAAAATATGTACTATTAGTATTCTTAAAGTTTATACTACAAAGATAACTTTAGTAGTTTGGGATTATCTTCTTGATTGAGAATTCCTTTAGAGACCTATGATAAAGACCCTAAAATAAAGAAAATAGGTAATATTAGTAGCTTCCTTGAGAAAGTTAGAATTTATTCAAACTTCTTGAAAGTTTCTCACCTTAATTCTTTGAAAGAGTAGTCTCGAAACTCTTATCATTTTTGGAGATAAGTGTGAGGCTAATTGGGGATTTTTTTTTTTTTTGTTATTTTAGTGGAATATTAGGTGAGTTTGGTGGAAAGTTGGGTGAGGAAAATCATATGAAAATGGTCTCAAAGTGTCGTGAGAAATAGAGGGGTTTTACTTAGGTAATTTAAGCCTTTTTACTCTCCTATTATAATGGTTTTGCTTTGTTATTTTGTACATGATTGGGGCCTATATTCCATGGCTAAGGAAAGGGTTTTAATGGCAGATTTATGGTAGCAATGATGCCTAAAAATATAGATTAGGAATGATGGTCTTAGGATAGGGTAGGATAAGGTAGGTAATGACGTGTTTGGAGATAAGATTCTCAAGGAGATTTCTCCTTACTTGGCCAGCTATAAAACTTAAATTTTTTTCATGATATTTTTAGGTCTTTATCTTAGTTTAATCAATTTAATTTAGGGTATTTTAGATTAGATTAATTTAAGATAAGATATGGTAAATTAGATGAAGGCATGTTAGGTGAAAGTGTAAGCAAAAAGTCTATGTGAGAGAGGGGAGGTGCAACCGATTTTTGGTTTGTTCTTTTTTTTTTTTCATTTTCCCATGTCTTTTTACTAAGTAAACAAGGTGTAATTAAGGTACAATAGGGTAGGATTTGATAAGAATAAGATAAGGTATGATAGGGTAAGAGAAATCATTGGAAAATTGGAAAAATCACATGTCCATTGTCTCTTCTTTAAACCAACCACCCTATATCCTTTTCCATATTAATTTCATATCTTTTTCTTAGGTTAGACAAGATAAAATAGGGTGGAATTGAGATAAGATCTAGTAGAATTGGATAAGATTTGATAAGATAAGATAAGGTTTGAAAAATCAAAGATTTGTGTTGAAAATTCCAATTCAAGGTGGCATCTTTGATGTAGAGTGAAATTAGTTTGGTTTTGAGAAATTTTCTAGTGTTTTCCTTGTATTTTTGTGTTATTAAGTAATTAAGATGTAACAATAAATTATGGAAATAGTTAGTTAAAATATATTAGGATTAGGGAATGGTTTTTCAAGCTTAATTGATTAGGTCTTTCTAGGTTAAAGTTTAAGGACTTTCAATTTCAAGTACATTTGTCATTAGACTAGTTATTAATTTAGGCTTATTATTGCTAATCTAAGTTTTATGATGCTAATCCTTATTATTAGGGTAAGATTGAATAAATTTGGAAAGAAGTTGACTCAAGTCAAGGCAAGTTTTCTTGATTCATACAATTGTTTATTGAAAGTTGACTTAAATCAAATTGGAGTAGGCTTTAATTAACCAAGTTTGGGTTTTGAAATCTAATACTCAAAGAATATTTGGGGTTGAGTATTTTTCCTATAGATAAAACTTGACTAAATTTGAATTTAGGCTACTAAGTGCAAAATTGATAATAAGATCAAACCTTCAGTTAAGGAGTTTAGTGGAAATTAGTATAATTAATGGTTTTCAACTAAAATTTTACCAAGTCAAATCCATTAGTTCTATAAAAAAAGAGTATAGTAGAAATCCTTAGTATCTTATTTACCAAGTCTTTCATAAGTCAACTTGAGTCTAAACTTTAACAACCTAAGTCAACTTAACTCTTCTCAAGGGTGTTAAGGAGAAGACTTAGGTTACTTAGTCTGATTGAGTCAGTTGACTCAAGTTAACTTTCAGCTTAACTAAGTTGACTTAAGTTAACTTATAAAATATCGAGTCATCTCTAGTTCTTGGATCTTACTAGAGTTCATTTGGAGTTAAATCCTAAGTGTATTTTGGTTAACTCGAGTTTTTGTACTAGTAAACCCAAGTCAACTCAAGTCCTTCCTTAGCTAATATAGAGTTTACTCAAGTCAATTATTGGTTTACTAAGTCAACTTAAGTATCCTAACCTTATTTGACCATCTCAAAATAAGATTTCCTAGATTTAGGGACTAATTTATCTCGCAGGTTTAGGTTTTTGCAAAATGAGTCGTTTTATTAAGAGTTTGATTTGGTGGTTTTCCTTGAAAAGTTATGAGAAACTTTATCATCAAGTTTATCAAAATGACCTCCTTGAAAAGTTAATAAAGTAGCCTTCTTTAAAAAGTTAACTAAGTAACCCCTCTTAAGAAATTAACTTTGAGGTAACTTTCTTGGAAAGTTAGTTAAAAAAGTTCCTTTGGACAAGCTAATTATTTATATCTCTTAAAAGAATAAAAATTGTATATAGACTAACCTTATGTAGCTAATAATCTTTGATGCTTAATTGTAAAGTATAGAAAAGAATTGTAATCATTTGAAAGCCATAATATTAAATATATATATATATATATATATTATGTAACTATATTCTACTTTATTAAGATCTTAAACGGCTATTCTAATTAATTTTATCATAAATGACCTTCTTTTCTAGGGTTTCACATACTTATGTTTAGTTATTATTGAAAGTGAATGTGCAGTGGTGGATGCAATTAATGTGCTATGTGGAGTTATGTGTGCAAGTGATGTGGTGTTTAGTGCTTACACCTATGGTAGAGTGGTGTATGCAATGTTTTATAGGTGTTGTGCAATTATATCTACTATTTTATCAATTAAAGGATGGTTAGTGCGTAAATGGCTAATGTTCAACTACTGAATTGCTAAATTATAGCAATAGTGCAAATTGTATTTAGTGGTTGCAAGCAAATTTCTTAATTGTCTTAGCTCTTTTTTTCCTATTGACCTGTGTTGTAGTTTAGGTAGTGTACATGGACACCGAGGCTAGAAACAATAAAGCATTTTATAGCTATTAGAGTTGGAAGGTTGGGATATAGATCTGATGATGTATTATGAATGATAGGTTGGTTAATGTTAGCTGGTATTGTCATTCTTATCCATTGTTAAGAAGGTTTCCAAGCTAAATTCAGTAAATTAGAAACTTGTTGCATCTTATTGAAGTTGTCTAAATATGTGATTTGTCCATCAAACGTTTCTATGCCTTATATGCAACTCTCCTATGTTCATTGTCATGTAATTTGCTTTCTTGAATATATAGATGTCTATAGCCCTTGCATGTTAGCAAAACAACATTATTATCTTTGTTTAATTTTTTCATGTTTATTAATGGGCCCTCTAATAGTATGTTGAATTAAGATATCCATCTAGTGATTAGGTAGCAATAGCTTTTGAAACTTCCACACAAGGTGTCAAACAATTATATTCTTCATGATATTAGTATTACATGAAACGACATGTCAATAGTTTAACCATTAGTTGTCCTTAGATCGCATTTTGTGTTATTTTCATTTTTTATTTCTTGTATAGTAGAGCCATGTGACTTTTTAATAGAGATGTATGGAATGTTGTTTTAATAAATTAATGTTTGATTTACCAGAAAAAGAACAAAGATGGAATTTTGTATTTCTACTGTTTGTTCCTAATTTTGTTAAATAGTTTCCATTTAAAAAGGACATCCACTTCATATGCTTACTACACATTTTTACTATGTGCAAAAAGAATAAAAAAAAAAATACAAAACACATCAATACTTCTATTTACTGCCACAATGCAATGATTTGTGAAAGATGCTCATATATGCTAAGTATTAAACATCTTTATTGAGATAAAATTCTTCCTATCTAAGTACCTATAATATCTATATGTTAGCAATATTAGAAAAGATCAAAATGAGATGGAGTAGTTAACCGATGCTTTGAAAATTACTTCTATTTGTCTCTAAATGCCCTTTGTGTTTTTTAATTAATCATTCAATTTGCAAGTAGATAATATTTTCTAGAGAGTAATTAGATGAACATAGTGATTGCACACATCAACTGAAATAATTGTTTTCCTTCATCAAATAAAGCTTTTAAGTATTACATTGGTCAAATATAACCATGACTTATAATAATAATACCATGGCAAGCATAGATTTTCCTTTCTATACATGTTTTTGTCTGCTAGATACAATATGAAATATGAGCATTATAATAATAAGCACCCAAGACAAACACAACATTATTTACAAGATTGTCTCCTTACATTCCAAATGATCAATCTTGAAGTGCAACTCCTTTTCTCTTTCTTGTGCTAATTGCAAATCACACTCAAGTTTGATGATTCTTTCCCTATCCTACAATTGAAAGAATAATTGAACAAATCCACTAGACATGATTATCCACTACAAAAGGAATCAAAACTAAATTATTAAAACATTAAACTAGAGGGGAACATTGACACTTCTTTTGCTTTTTTTTAAGATTAATAATGACACATAAAAGTATGAACCAAAAAGAGAAAAAAGAGGAGAAAAAGTGAAAGCAAAGTCCATATCCGAAATGTATAACTCTAGAAACAAATGTCGATATAAATTTCCATTTGCTTTTAAAAATATGACAACACTAATAAATTAGCATTCATAATTTGTAAGGGTTAGGAATATCAACTATTCTTTCACCACTATTTGTACCATCAAAGAATTAAGATATTAAGGTTAAACACATTGTTTCAAAAAGTTGTTTGATCAACATAACCAATTATAATAAGTGGCTTAGATGTAATTATGGAAAAGCAGCATGTACCAATGAATTTACAATCTATAGTCTTGCTTTCTTAGATCAAATTATAATCAATAGTATCATTAGTAACAATTGCCTCCATCATTTCAAAAATAAAAAACATTGGGATTGTAAATATGGTTACCTGTATGAATATAAAAATCAATGGTAGGTAGTTGAAAGTTTCATAGGTAAAAATTAATACCTTAAAGGTAAAAAAACAAAAAAGAAAAAAAAAAAACAATCTATGCAAATTTCTTGTTGGGAAGATTTCATATCTCTAGCATTACAAAATAAAAATTATTGAAGATAAAAAACTTAAAGAAATAGTTCATGATCTTTTGAGGAGGAACATAATTCTTGATCATTGGAAGGAAAAGTAGGTAAGTTTATTCTTAAAATAAAGTGGACTAGAAGTAATAGCAAATTCACGTTAAATTGTGGTGAAATAGAATGCTTTCACCTATCATAACTTAAGAAATATCAAATTAATTACCGTGTTTAGATATTCAATAGACATACAATTTCCTCAATCATGTAAAAAGAGATATACATAACATGTACATGCTCCTTTATAAAGATCATTTCAAAAGCATTACCAAGTTTTCCTTCATATTTATGTATTTTGTGTGCACTAATCCATTTATAGATACTACAATACAAATGGGACCATGACATTAAGAGGGTTTGTTTCAATTTTAGCTACAAGTATCCTATTTGGACCTTCTAAACGAACATATATCAAGAGTTCATGTTGTTTTAATAAGAAAAAAAATTGTTTCATTTACATGTAAGGAGAAACACTATTTCAAATTTTGTATGATCAACACAACCATTGATAAGAATCAATTACTGAATCTAATAAAAAGAACCTTACTATTACACCTTAGTTGAGCACCAATATGCTATTCCTAATAAATGACCTTCTTCTTTCATAATTTTAGAGCAAACAACAATCAATAAACATCTCAATTGGTTCATGCATCCAAAAGGTAGCCAATCCAATTATGGCCATACCCCTCCATCAACTAGGAATAATAAAATAAGTATCATTGCAAAGTTTTCTGAATTTTCGGATAGCAAAAATGATTATAGACAACTAAATAGCGGTAAAAGTCATAATTTAGTTGCAACATAAAAAGAAAAATAGGGCTTTCCTAATAATCAATAATTTATAAGGACAACCCCGTTACAAAAAGAAAATAAGGCACAATTGAAAATCCATAAACTTAAAATAGACCTTAATATCTAATAAAACAATAGCATAAAAATTAAATGATTACAAGTCCAACTTTAATAATATATGAATAACTCTCCTAAAATCATGCTTAGAAAATTGATCCCCATCATCAACCTAAGCTTAGGAAGATTTTCCCTTAAATATTGAATTGTGTATCTTCTAAGATCGAAGATAAACCTATAAAAGAAAAACACAAGGACTGTGCAATAGCTCAATTACATCTAGAATGTTATCAATAATTTATGTTCCTTTCGCTTATCATGAACACTATCATCCAAACTCATGTGAGTCCCTTGAACACAAAACTTCAATAATGTCACATCGTTGTAGGCTAAATTCACTACATATGATGTCTAATGTTGTGGTAGCTTCATAGACTTAATTACATAGAGTGCTTTAAATTTGATTTATATCTTTAATTAAGGTTTCAAGCAATGATTCTCAAACCTATAACTTTTCCTCTTGCTACCTCCAGATCTCTTATCTCAATCACCTCAACATATGCTTTTTCAATCATGTCCTCTACAACCTTTATTCTCTTAATGTCTTCCTTTCTATCAACAACGTCCTCCATAGCTTCAATCTCTTTCACTTCTTCCTTACTCTCTACATACTCATACTCCTTTATATCTGCTCAATGGACTTAAAATGTTCCACTTCCCTACCTTCCTCTCAAGTAATCTCATTTGTGCCCCAACTTTTATTATTGTTAAATTCTCTTTTATTGTTTTTTTAGGTGCGGACTTGCAAACCTACCTTCCTACCCTTAGTAAAATGATATATATTCCTTGACAATTCATATTAAACTACATGTTGTGATGTTCATGGCTTCTCCTAACTCATATGACAATCATTCAATATAGTCATATCACATAGAATTTCATCTTGATAAATGTTATAAATAGTGAAAGCTACACTAGTTTGTTTCAATATTCAAACTGCCCATTGTAACGAACAAACCCATAAGGACGTGGATGTTCAGTTGTAGTTAGCCTTAATATTTTCACAACTCTAAAATTGTGTTACATGGACTATCATCAATAAGCACATGACAAACATTCCCTTAAACACGAACGCACATGTGAAAATCTCTAGTTGCTATCTCATATCATCAACCACATCTAATAGTTCAAAATTTAAGAATTAAGAGAGTAGAAAATAACAACTTACCCAAAACACATCAAATTCTAAGACACTCAATCAAATCACCATAACCTGTGATACGACATGTTTATTAATCATGTATGAAAACTTAAACTCTTGACATGACCCATAAAATACTTACATAATCAACGTGAAAAGGGCGATAATAAAAATAACTTTTACAAATACTAATAACATAAGGTTTTAAAGATTAACATAATTACAACAAAAATAATAGTTTTAGTGAAATATTATCAAATATAATAAATCAAAAAACTTATTAGTTACATAACAACATTGAATTAAGCTAAATCATGTCTTAAGTGGACATAATCACCAGTAATGATTTTCAAATTCACCACATTCTCTATCAAATCTTTAAAAAAAGAAAAGAAAATCAGAAAATCTACACATAAAAAAAAGGAATGATATCAATAAAAATATATAATAAGACCTTTAAAATTATTAAAAAAAAAAAGAGTTTAGTTTATTACCTTTTTCTCTATAGAGCTAATCCTTTATAATAAAATAGCTTCTACTACTATTAGGTGTGAAAGAGCTACAATGTTGATCAAGAAATCAACTTCTAATATTAAAGAAGGATTCAAAAGCTACCACAAATATCGATATGCTTAAGATATTACGTGTTATTATTACAAATTAAGGATATTGGAATTGATTGGTATTCTAATAACTTAATAAATCCATTTCAAACATTGTATGCCACTCCTCCAAATATATCTCTAGTTTAAATTTTGTGGCACCCCTAAGCATCTACATGCTTTTAAAAGATTGAAATTCATAGATGAGATTAAAAAAAAAAAATGTAAGCATCATATAAAATAAAACTAACTTTAAAAGAGTTCAAATAGTATACATAGTTATAAAAAAATAAAGTTACCTATAAGTTGTCACCCCATTCATCAATAATAGGTTCCTTAGCTTTTAACTTACTAATACCAATATTTTAATCCAAACTTGCTCCATCTTTGTTCAAATATTCATCAACGAGAGAAAATGATGCTCGTTTGACTTACTACTCTACATCATATTGAACCAAAAAAAAAAAAAAAGTGTAAAAGAACACACATGGTCGAGTATAAAGCTAATGACAATTACATTTACTTGTTCAAACTTGTTCTAATTGGTGATTCAAGTGTTGGAAAGTCCAACCTTTTATTGGGGTTTATAGGAAATGAGTTCAATCTAAAGTCCGAGTCTATTATTGGTGTTGTGTTTGCTACTAAAAGTTTAAATATTGATGGAAAGATCATTAAAGCTCATATTGGATACTATTGGACAAGAAAGGTTAAATTTTTAACTATTTCAATTGATATTTTTCTTCTATGTTTGTTGCTTCTTTATATATAAGTCAAACTCCTAGCATTTTACATGTATTATTTGGTTTAAAATAATCGAACAAAGGAGTGTAGGGAACAAAAAACACAATTTTTAACGTAACTTGAAAAAAAAAAGTAATACATTTTAAGGATGAATGCTAAGTGAAATGAGATTATCTAAAAATTAAAATGATCTAAGAGAGAATCAAGAGGACGTGTTTGATTGCTTTTACTTATATTGTATGGCTAGTGGTACAAATAATAGAAACTGAGAAAGAGATAGATAAAAAAAGAAGAGTAAAAGTGATGAAAGGAAACCAAGTCTCTATGTTGAAACCGTAAAAGTGTATTGTGACTATGAGTTAGAATAAACTATCAAAAGAAAATAATATAAACTAAAATATATTTAAAATGTTATTAACATTAAACCATTTCGCAAGTTGAACCCAAAACATGTTTATAGGACCCATTTAATAAAGGGTTCATAGATGGGTTTACGTGCTAGATATAAACCTAAAAATGAATTTCAACATATCATTTTCGAGTTTGACTTGTTTATTATTTGTGTTAATTTTTGCCAACTAGAAGCCGTTTATAATCATGTCATGTTATATCCAAGTTCATGGGTCAAGTTCTAAATTGCTAGCCTTATTCTAATTCCATCAACTCATAAACCTTCCTCTTTTCGACATGATAGGAATTTAAAAAATAAAAGGTGTTAGTAGCATATATGGCTTTGATCTTAGCAATTAGGGTTCATAACCTATTTGTGAATAGTCAGTAAATAGGATAGTTTCATGGTAATTGATGTTGTAGAACTTTGTAGTGATGTTTATGTGCTTTTTGTTAATGTAATTTGGTTCAAAATACAAATTTAGAGAAACTGAAGTGTGGTGATCAAAGTTGTTTTGAATCAAAGGGGACTTAGAGTTGAATTTTGGATGAAAAGGTCATAACAAGAGAAATTTGAGTAAACATGGTTGACCAAATTCCATTTCTTTTTAAGTTGACTGAAAAACAAAAGCTTATGCCAACCTAATTTGGGTAAGAAGTTTTGATTAACCAAAATTTATGTCCATCTACCAAATTGCATTTTGGTTAATTGAATTTCAAAAAGGTTGACCAAGAGTTCCTTTAAAAATTTGTTTCAATTATTTTAATGGTAAGTCAACCTAAATTGAGTTTCAATGGAGCTCTACAAGTGTAATTAGAGTTAAATTAATATCTGAGGCTTTGGAAATGAATAGCAATCCTAGGAATGTAAATTTTTATTCTAATTAAGTTTTTAACAAATTGTTATACATCTAATGTTAGGAGTTGAATTTGATTATGGATAATGTCCAAGTGTTGAACTAGACTCTACGTGTATAGTTACTTTATTAATTACTTGTGCATATAGGTCAGTTAATAAAATGACCCTAAAAGTATTAAAACGTTAAATTAAGTGTTGCTTGTGATTATGCCTAAGTCAAGAGCATAGGGAGTAGTAGTATCAAAAGTAGTAATCATGAACTGGTAACTGTGTTGTCTTAATAAGAGTAGCGATCTAAGTTGATGTAGTGTGTAGTTTAAGGACTAACTTCTCCAAATTGTTGTGATACATGTTAGGCTATTGCAAGAAAGTTGTAATCGAGTTATATTGGTAGTACAGGATGTCTTTACTGATGGTTACAATCAATGTAGTCAAACCTAAACCAAGTTGTCTTCAACCTGGTTCAATCGGAACCAACCATTAAAATGGGCTAATCCATCTTTAAAGCCTGAATGTGCATCATGACCCGAGCAGTTTGACCATAACTCGAGTCAAAATACAGCACTTGAAATGAAAATTTTGAAAAATAATATATATATATATATATATATAAGAAGTAAGCAACTACTAGTTGCCATCCATTAAACTTAACACTTTGTTTGGGATAAAGGAAAGAAATTAGAAGGAATGAAAATAAAAAAAAAATAAGGAGGAAAGAAAATAGAGGAAAAATATTTGTTTGCATAAAGAAGAAAAGAAAAAAGAATGGCTATAGATAAAAAGCTATTAGATATAATTTTTAAAACTTATTAAAAAATGCTCTTAAAATTTTAAAATATCTTCTTATTAAAAGGATATTTAAGTAAATTCTTACATTTTTTTTGCGATTCTCTCCAAATTATAGAAAATATTGTTTTATGGGACCAATAGAAATTTTTTTCTTAAAATTCCTTCCTTTCCTTCTCTTATTTTTTTGTTTATCCACTGAAAAGGGATTTAAATAAATTCTTACATTTTTCTTCTAATTCTCTTCACATTATAAAAAATATTTTTATGAAACCATGGAAAATTTTGTGTTAAAAAAAATTCTTCCCTCCCTTTTCTCTTAGTTTTCCAAACAACAGAAAAAAAATTAAAAAAAAAATATTCTCTCTCCAATTCCATCCCCCTCTCTTTAATATTTATATCCCTAAAAATTATTTAAACTTGCAATTTATTATAATTTTATGCTTTTTTATCATTAATAATTAAAATATAAGTTATTTATTTACATTTTTGTTAACTTGAATTCAACCGTGGTTCAATCCCTTAACCCTTGACCCTTTTCCAATCCTAAGCTAATGTTTAGGCCCAGTCTTTCTACATTGGTTACAATAAACCAATGGAATGAATAACTGATACTAGTAATGACTTTAAGGTAAGGTGATTTATACTTGTTTTTGGGTTTTAGGGAGTACCCACTCCATGGCTATTGATTTTGGGGTACTTAAGAGTACCTAGATCACGGTTCTATATGCTGGGGAGTCATTGGGGAATTATAAACTACTCCAGATCTTGAGAAGGCAAAAATGTGGTACTTGTTTTGTGGATGTTCATTGCATTAGATTTAAGTGTATATGTTGGTGATTTTTGCATGGCATGCGTAAGCGATTCCAGTAACTATGTACTAGGATTCAGCTAGCTCTTTATGAGATTCTTGTTTTACATTTACAGAAGATTGTTTTACTCAAGTTGAGACTTTTGATATGGGAATGAGATTGGCACTAATACAGTAGAAGGTTTCAATGTACGATAGTAATGGTCATGCTATACGTAAGTCTTCAAGTTGTACGAATACCACAAGTCTCGACAATGTTCATGTTAGGATATACAAACACCATAAGAGGAGATAACTTTTACTAGTTAATTGAGACTCGGTGATATTAATTGTGAAAAGAAGAAAGAGCATGATTTTTAACGCATCAGCTAGTGTTTGGATTAGCATTCGATAGAAAAGGGAGAAGTAGTTGAAAATACTACCTATCATGAAACGTGGCACTGATTTGGGCTCTAATCATACAGCATTCAATGACTTACAATACGTATTCTACCCCTACTAACTGTACTACGCATTATCACATGTGCTGGAAGTTCGAGCAATGAAATCTATTTTTGCCATAAAGTTTTAAGTGGTATTTCCAACATTATCCAATTATAAGGCGAATCCGCCTGCAGCTTTCCCGAGAAAAGGGAAAATGTTAAATGTTGAGGATTTAGTCTAATAAGGAGGAAATTTCACCATTATAAAATGTATAATTAAATGTGCATAACTTTCCTTTTCTAATCTCAGTAAGTGTCCAAGCTACTCACTAATGAATTGCTAAAGGAAACTTCCCACTTCTTTTTATAATTATTTCTCCCCATCCGTGAAATCAAAAATAAAAAATAAAAAAGAAATCTTTTCTTAGATCCTTGACTCCTACTCCGGGTTCATTCATAGGATAGTTCATGGACAAGCAAATCGAACCCAACATTCATCCCTCAGAGTATATCAATCAAAATGCACAATACGCCATTTTATCTAAAAGCTTAATTATAGAGCCTAAAACAAAATCTTTAGAAGCATATGATATGAATCGTCAAATCGAGAGTTCAAAATACTTTGAAGGATCGGAAAATATCCCACAGCACACCTCTTGTGCAAACTTCCAGCAATTGCAAAGTAGTTGCCAAACAATGGGAATTTCATTAATGTGCTCCAGAATATGAAACAATGAAAGAATTACATAGAACCTAAAGATACAAAGACAGACTAGACTAGAATAGACAAAATGCAAGCTTTGCGAATGCAACTCCGAAAGCACCGGTCTATCAGCAAAGCTAGGCTTAAGCGTCAAGAGGATCGTCAGCCTCGCTCTTCATCTCAAATGTTGTGCATCTCTTCCAACCGGACCAATGTCTTAGGAGTACATGATTATCAGTTTGCCATCCGAGTTTTTCTCTCATACACAAGTATTCAGCCACAACATGTTCAACCCCTTGTTTGGCGAGTATTGTACGACTTGCAACGCGGGCATTTTTGAGCAACCACATGAAACTGCACATGGGAAGTTTCCCCGCAATCATTGCAAAGGATCCAAACCTGTCCAAGAAAGAGGAAGCTCATTTGAGGAATACAACTTTTTCTAGGAGGTTTTTTTTTTTTCTTTTTCAACCATATAAACACAGGCAGAGAGGTACCATCTTGTTTTGATAAGGTTCTGGCATTGGCGTGGCTGCAATTTCTGCATCAAATTTGTCCCAAACCTTCGACATGTCACAAACCGACTTGGAACAGATCGGGCAAGCATATCTGTTGTGCCATCAGCATGTTAGAAAATTATTGCTGCATAGGATCCGCTAAAAAAAAAAAAAGAAGAAGAAGACATTTAAAACGAGAAAGGCTTTGAAGCACTCACTGATGATGCTCTGTCATCTCCTTTAAGCAGCTTCTGTGAATTGTGTGTCCACAAGGCATGACGGTCACATCATTTCTCGATTCAAACAAGTACTGCAGATCATATACGGTAAATGGTTTAAACAACAAAGAAACAAAATATTTCGATCCATCAACAGCAGCAAGATCTAGTGGTAGAGATCCTCAACTCACTCGTCAAAAAGCAGATTTTGAATTACCCTTACCTCAAAGCAGACAGGACAATCATGATGCATTGCCCTCTCAACACATGGATGGCAATCCTTCAACAAAATTGAATAGCAGCATCCTGCAATTATGGAGGAAGAAATGTGGATAAGATATCATGCTAGGAACATTCAACAACCCAGTCAGTCCCACATTATTCTGGCACAGAGAAAGACTGAGGGAACTTACCACACTTGTAGCAGTGAAAGAAATTTTCCCTTCCCCCAATCCTGTGGACAAAAGTCTCTTGTTAGAACATTTAAATTATATGTAGGATATAAAAAATGTATCAGCTATCTCCTTGATTTTTCCATAGATCTTTCTTTATTTGCCCTAGCTTTAGGAGCTTCTTATGCAGTCTTTCACCAGTCTAAAAATCAAAAGAAGTGGTGTTTCACAAGTAATCTACACAATCTTCTTTGGTCTATTAAATTTTTTCACTTCCAAAATCTCATATCCACAATGAATTGCTGAAGGAATCAAAGTATGCTTCAACCTAGTGCTTCATGCCAGTGCTCATAATAAACGGTGAGAAATTTGACAAAAAGGTCAAACCTATCCTTCAGAAAGTTAACTGGACTACCAAAATGGTAAAAATGTGGCACATCTGGCGTTTTATACATATCTATGTGGGAAACAATTTTCCAATTCAATCCTGAATGTCTCAACTTTCAAGTTCTAAGTAAAAGACATACCTACAAATCCCACATCCAGTACAGTGATACTGCTTCTTAGAGACCTGAGATAACAAAAGAACAATGAAATTACAATCATATAATTATATGGAAGAAAGCCTGTAGCATGAACAACAAATGGTGGCATCATAAGTGAAATCATAAAGAAATGGAGCCAGCACTCACATCATCATCAAACAGCTTGCAAGTCTCACAATAATACTTCCCCATGCATACGCCACATTTAATACAGACTTGACGGACCTGCATAAGTGCCAGCCACATTATCTAGCATAAGGACTCGGGGAAATTTTCAAAAGTAAAAAAGCCACAGAAGTCATGTGTTGTGAATATATCTATATCATGTTAAAGTACATCAACCGCACATATATTCTTCCCTCAGCTTGTATGTTTTAGGAAGAGTTACCAATACCTCTGTCTGTCTGTGTGTGTGCGCTATGAGAGAAAGGGAGAGGGGATTTATTTAAATTACCTCTTGCTCTGTACCGCAAAGTGTACATATAACCTGTCTGACTTGATGGCGTGGCATGTCATGTCTCAGCTTTTGGTCAACCTTAATATCGTTCTGCACATAGAATAATAGAATGAACAATAACAAAAAAAAAAGGTCCCAAGAGGCAAAGGCACAAAATTTTTTAGTAGAAAGAAAAAGAAAAAGAAAAATAATCATTCAGCACAAGTGATGGAAAATAGACATCTGAAACTAAACTATGCAGCCGTAATGAGAATGCTATTTCAAAGTTGATAAAGAAACTGGGAGAAACACACCTTTGCATCATTATGACAATGATGGCAATCAAAAATCTCATTGCAACAAGGAGCTCTAATGCGGCACCTTCGACGGTAATGAGGACAGCTGGGAAAGTAGGCAAAAAAAGAAATATTAGCAATGACACGAAAGAAAGTCATTATTATGTGATTGTGCCTAAAAAGAGTTGAAGATTCCTACCCATACTGTAAATGCCCTTTCTCAAGCTGCTCCACGGTTTCACTGCCACGCCTTCCTTCATTACTTTCACGACCACAATCCATTTTCATGTGGCTGGAAAGCTGCATATAAATTTTGTTCTCTACTGCACTCACTTCGCAGCTTACACCCTGCAGGCTTTGGGGCTCAAATTTCTGACTTCCTGAGTACTCAACAGCCACTTCACCCATTCTTCCTCGCTGTGGAACTAGATATATATGCTGAAAAATGTTTACCCTGCATAAATAAGCAAGGTTAGTACCAATTCCATCACCTACTGACAGCTTCAGTCACCCCAACATAATTGATTTCTTCTAATCTGCCGAAGACAACAATGTTTGAAGTGCTCCAACTCCAAGAAGGATTCATCAAAACAAGTAGATCTATAAAAACCCATATATCAACATAATTGCAGCAGTGGGGAAGTCCAGCCTCCATCTTTGAGTTATATGCAATAGCAGGCATGATCACTCGATTCCTTGAATCCAGAATCGGACCATACCATACAACGGAAGAGGTGCAAATTCTGGTAAGAGCAATACAACCACACCATCAAGACTCCCTCAAAGATGGAAAAAAGCAGCAGAAAGAATGAGAGATTACAAAAATCTTGTTGACTGTTCTTAAGAGGAAATCCTACCTCAGCATTCAGTGCTTCAAGAGGTTCTTCTCACAAGGATACCTACTACCATGCCTATGCCATCTTAATATGTTGAGTGTGAGGCTTTAACTCATACTCAACCACAACTGGACATCTCATTCAATCTCAGTTTCCATGATGCTTGAAGAAAAGCTACAAGAATTATTGGAAATATTGCTTGAGTTACAGAAGTAACTCTCTATCACCTCATTAAGGCTAAATATTAAAGGCCGCAGATGAACAATAGTTTAACTAGGCTTCGTACTCAGAGAAATAAAGGTTAGGGAGACATCAGAATGTTAAAAGCACCTAATCTTAATTCACATTTAACAGCGACTACGATGAGATTTCATGTCTATACAACATGTATTCCTCTACTTTCCACACTGCTCGAGGAAGGTGGAAGAATCAACCCGACAACTTATTCCAAACTTGCTGGTTGAATTACGAAAATTCCTAAGGTCATCATAACATGTTTCTTTTCACTGAATGGTCATCTTTGGACCCTTTTTCTTACCATAACTCTACAAAAAATCTGAAGCACCTAACCCCAATGCTCAAGAAATGCTGGAAACATAGAGGAAATCACATATGGTGCTTCCTATTTGAACTTCGAGGCCGAATCAAGCATCTCATATACAAAGCTAGAAGTCTGATTCTTAATCTCCCCCTTACTAGCAATATGGACACTAAAAACACGTAACACTAATTCTCGTATAAGATCTGCAATTACGGCATAATCCTAATCCTAAAGTCATCTGAACATCTAGGGGGCTAGAACACTCCACATATCGTGCATCAACTTAAAAGATCCGGCCATGCCACCCGTACTCTTGTATTAGTTCATAGCACAAATCTAATTTCAACTTCCCCAGTTTCGCTATCAATGGAAGTGCCCAATTCACCTCTAATACGTCTCCATGCTCTATACGTCTCCTAGCTCAATCACCAAACAAGGAAATCTAATACCGATGGTTCAAATCCTTAGTCCATGAGAGGGTAGCACCGTAAGTGTGGTTGCATAGCGTCATATACGATGCCGAAACACGCCAAAACAAAATTGAAATAAATAAGAAAGAAAAGCAAGAAAGTAACCGACATATAAGATTACTATTCCTGCAAAAGCTTATAAAATACTGCACCATGTCTACAAAATACACAATATCAATTTCGCTCAGATAACAAACATACAAATCGATCACCGAAGATCAAGTCATATTCAAGTTAGATTGGTCACAATCCGTCTTTTGACAATTCAAATGATAAGTCAATCGATCCTGATCGATTGTTCTGCATTCTCCGGAACATATCTTCCGTGAAAAGATCAAAACAAAAAACAAATCCCAACCGAAGCATCACGATACGATAACATAGAGAAAATCACCAATATATGATGATATAAATCACAATTCTCCTTTCAAATTGAGTCATGATCGTTCAATAACAAAGAGAAGACCACCAATACGGTGACTTAATCAGCAAAAAACGTACCTTAACAGCGAAACAAAATCTCTATAAACACGTCAAAATTAGAGAATTCAACTACCGAAGTTCTAAAACTTGAGTATATGCAAAATAAATTTCCGAAAAAATTATGCAGAATGAATGCTATAAGAGCAACGAACTTTCAATCCGAACTCGCAGCTATTGCTCGATCGATTCGAAGCTTTGAGCAGGCAGTCGTGAGTGGTGGGGGGCGTGAAACAGAGTATCGGCGTTTACGTGTTTCGTGTTGGTGGTCGGAGAGGATCGAAGAGCAGTGTGGATGAGCTGGAAATCGGAGACAATTTATAGTTGGCAGTTGGTAAGAAAGATAATTTTTTTTTTTTTTCCTGAGAGTTCGTCGTCAATGGCGTCTTGTTGGAAGTGAAAGCGAAATTGCAAAACTTTTTTCTTGCCTAATCACGGTGTTCGATGTACCGGGTTTTACGGCCGAAGGATCCTCCACGTTGTGACGTGGGCCATGTCATTTAAGGTACAAAATCATCGGGTGCATCAGAGGGTGTACAACAGATGTTTTGTGAATTAGGTGCGTCGACGTCGAGATGAGCTGGATGCTTATCTAAATTTGGTAATCACGGTCAGACCGTAAAAAGCCGAGAAACGGATAGGTGGGATCCTCTACGTACCACTACCACCCCTCGTGTCGGTGTCACCGCTCGTACGGCATACTTCCATTGTAAGCGTTACTGTTGTCTATCTTTTTTTTTTTATTTATTTATTCGATAGAAAATAATACACATTATTTATTAAAGTTTTCTTGGGGGGAAAGAACTTATAGATAGGATGTACCAAATAAATTTCGGTTAAACTTTTTTCTACAAAAGTATAGATTGAATTCTTAATATTTAATAGTTTTGTTATTAGAGATTTTAGTTTTTTTTTTTTTCTTAAGTCTTTTTATATAAATAAAATTCTATAAACTCAATTAAATTTTTAGTCTATCTTAAACAAATATTAGTTTTTATTTTTTTATAATAATTAATTTAATTAAATAATAATATTAAATATATATAATTATGTAATATAATAAATAATAAAAAAAATAAGAAAAGGGGTTGCAAAAAATAATGCCAACCTCAACCATCTTAGTTAGTCACCTAAAAACTAATGCAAAATTAATGCATATCAATGATGGATGAAAAATTCAATAAAGATGTTTTTATGCAAATTAAAATATACTGCTTATCGATTTCAAGATGGCCTGAAATCAGTATTTCAAGTGTCAATTTCACTATTTTTCATTAGTGTTGATTTCACAAATAATTAAAATAAGGAAGACTAAAGGTGAGTATCGATTTCAATAGGAAATAGTAAAATCAACACTTAAAGTATCATTTTGAGGCCAACTTGAAATTGGCACTTTAAGTGCGATTTCAAATAATATAATTTTAGGAATATTTTTTCAATTAGTATATTTGTAATAATATTTTTTTAAAAAGAATTAATATTTCCTTCCCCAAATCCAAAGTCTCTATTCGTTTTTTTTAGATTAAATTGTAAAAATAGACTTTTCTTTGCTTTATATATGTTCAACTCCCTTATTTTTAAAATAAACATTGAATTTGTAAAATTGATAAAAATGTATTAAAAGGTATAAATAACTATGTTTGAAAAAATACATAAGAAATTAAAAACAATGGGGAATTCTCTCATTTTTTGAATTTTACATTTTATTTTTTTTTTTACTTCTTGTAAGTTTTTAACTATTTTTACTAAGTTTAAAATATAAGGAGCTTGAAATCATGATTTTGAAATTTTGATGGCCTTAAGTTTTTTTATATTAAATTCATTAAAATGTCGATTTAGTCTTAAAACTTTCTAACTCACTTTTAGTATTCCAACGTGAGTCACATTCTATGATAATTAAAAAAAGAAAAAAACACATCTATGTAGGATGTAATTCAGACTTTAATAGCTTTAAAAATCAATTAGTCTTATATTATGTTTAGTATGCAAAAATGATTTGTAATGTAATCAAAACTGCAATGACAAATTCATTTGTATATTTGGAAACGCTAATGAAATAAAATGCGTATATAAAGATATTTTTTGAAATGTCTTTAATTATTAAATATTATAATTAGATTAAATGTTAAATAAATAGTTTAAATTAATGATGGCAAAATAAAATCATGATTCCGCTCCTTTAGAAGTCGAAATTACGACATTACCCTTTAAAAGTACATTCAAATATAGAAAAAGAAATGGATTCTAAAATCATAATTTTATTCCGGATTCATTCTAATATACAAAATATAGTATTATAGCTATAAAAAGATTAGTTTTCTAGTGGGATAAACTAAAGTTGATTCTTTCCTCTCTTAATAATTGTAATAGTAATTGGTAAAAAAGAAATTAAGATCTATAATTATGAATGTTATTTTTATTAAATTACACGAAGGTTGATTATTTATTACTTATTTTTCAAAAAAATTACTCCTCCATTTTAAAAGGTAAGATTTGGTTATGTAGAAAAAAGTGTGAATGAAGGAAAGGAAATCCAACGGTGAGAAAGCATTGGCAGGTACACAGGCAAGCACGCAAAGAAGCAGACGAATGTTCGAAGATGCAAAGATACTTTTGGAAATTTCAAATCAATGGAAAAAAGAAAAAAGAAAAAGATCCTGTCTTGAAGTAAGGAAAAGCTGGTGTTTTGAGTAGGGGTGCAATGACAATGAACGGTCGAAAGGTAGAAGATAAAAAAGAAAAGGGTGCCGCGTAAAGCGTACACTTCGGACTTCGGAGTGATGACATGCAATTTACAGCTCAATGTATTTTAAAGTTTACCACTTTGACGCGTCATGCTGAACATGTCTACGATTGTGTGTTATTGACACGTGTGCTAGTCGACCGGATACGAAGTGTGAGCATCTTCCGACGAAAAGTCCTGGGTAGGTGTGACTCGGATGGTCGAGTGGGCGATAATGAACATCACGGAAACATCTCCATTTGTTTGTTACTTATCAAAAACAACTTAGATTGATTCAATGCTTATCCACCAGGTTTATATATATATTATATATATTGTGAACTCCAATTATGCAACTTTGATTTCACCATTAAGTGCTAAAAACTTTTTAAAAGCCTACAATTAAGTTGTATTATAACATTTCAAACTACTATAATATAATGATTGGTTAAGTTAAAAGTAACAAAAATTCAAAAATTTTAGCATTTTTCATCGTTTTTCCCATAAATAAAACTCTATCACAAATGGGAGAAACGCTGGTTGCATGGCATTTCAAAAAATTATCTCTTATGGTATGACCTAACTCGGATTAATTCTAAAAGATATACATTTCACATGGGTTTGACAATTTCATTTTGCTCAAGGAATTGTGACTTAATCCTATGATTTTATGTTGAGTTGGGGACTAGAATCAAAACATTTCTCTTCGTATTCACTTAGTAGTTGCAATACATCTCTTGTTTGGTAACATATTCAAATATTTCATTAGTAAATGGACAAGTGGTTAATAGCAATAGTTGTGGCAATTTGTTGTAAAGGCAAATCACCATCATCACATCAATCTAATCAAGTCATGCCTAACATCATCCATAATTAAGGTGGGTGTCAAAATCTAAAGTGCTTAAAATTGAATGCCCATTCTAAACACAATTAAGATACAATTTAAACTAGATTAAATTTGGGATTTTTAATAATAAAGGTGGTTTTTCAATGGATTTTAGTATTTAAAAACTAAAAAAGGATATGGACAATTGAACAAATTGAATATGATGGACTAATCTTAAATCAGACTAATAATCAATTCTAAGATGGATATTGCAAACAAACTTAGAAATAATCAAAGGGTGATTACTAAAATGTCGATATGACACATGGTTTCTAGTATTCAATTTTTGCTACAATCTAAGATTAATAAGAATAAGGTGATTTAAAAGAGAAATACTCAAAATGCAAAATCATATTTAATCCAATAATAATGGTCTAATGATCACTAATGAAGAAGCAAAACCCCCTTATGAGGTGAGCAACAGCATTAGGGGCGAAATAGTAATGAAATAAAATAAATAAAATGCTATTAAACAATTCATAATAATTAGGCATTTAAATGCTTTATGGCACCGTTTGGATGAAGAATTTACATAACAAGCACATGTTAAAATTTGTGTCAATTTAACATCTAAAGTTGCTTGTTTGAATGTGTTGTTACTATAGAACCGAAAGGTCCATGTATAATATTGATGAGACAAAACTTGGATTAACTCGTGTTTATCAAACAAAATTGAACTTAATTTTAGTCTAATCTATGCCTAAATGTTTTAACAATGTGTGCCTTGAATGAGTGCTTGGTAATGCATAAATACATATGTGTGTGTGTGTGTGTCAATGTTTGTGTTGTGTTTTCAAGTGTAGTTCTGAATAGGGATTGGAATTTGAACACCATAGGACATAGCATTCGAATGTCACAAAGCCAAGTGTTTTGTGAACTTTTTGGGATGCTAACATCTAGATGTTGGGGCACAGCATCTAGACGCTAGTTGGGTTATTTAAAACCTTAACTCTCAGCATTTAGATGCTAAGTGGAGATGCTAGGGCTTTTGTAAGTAGCATCTAGATGCTAAAAAGTGTAGCATCTAACCGTCATCATAAAAAGTAGCCTTTAAAGACTATTTAATGTGAGTTGATTTCTTCCTTCTTGCTTCTAATGTTCAGATACCATTAGATTAGTAATCGATCTTCTCTTGTCATTTTATCAACATAAACAACTTGCTTGAGCGTACCTCCTCTTATTTCCCCATCCATTTGACCTCTTGGACAATGTCTTAAATTATGATGCACATCATCTTATTGAGGCCAATGAAGATTTGCTCTCAAATCCCATTTTTACTTTGATTTATCTCATGGTCCTTGCACTTTCTTGATAATGAGAAATCCAATTACTGATAAACAAGCTTCCCCCCCCCCCCCCCCCACTTTCTTTTGCTTACCTAGTTCCTCTTTACCTCTTATGGACTCAAAGAAAGCAAAACAACCCTATAGCTATCCTTATGTAATGCATAGGTGTTTTTTAATTCATCATATATGGCTCTATGATCATGTTGCCATGCCTTTCCCAACATCATATAAGTAGCATCCATGGAATTACATCACAAATTATTTCATTAGTATATTTATCAATGCATATAGGAATTGATGGGAATCAATATACTATACCTATTACTTGAGCTTATGCTCGGGGATTTGCAAAACTTAGTGCAAAGGATTTTGATTGAACACCCATATAAAGATGAGCTTTTGCTCACCTAAGGATAAGAAGCTTCCTACTTCTCAACCCATCCCCACCTCTCACTCTTTTTGTTCTTCTCACCTAAAGCCTAAGGCGTAGAGACACTGTCTGACTTAACTAGTGCAAAAAGAAGTCATTGCTAGACCATCAACTTCAAACAACTTGGATTAACCTACCCCATCACACACCAACTAGCCGTGAAGTTGACATGAACCTCATCCAACCTATTCACCTTAAACATATCCCTTGTTGGCTCGAATGAAAGTCTTGCCCATCCAGTACAATTTTTGCTTTGTCTTTTCTACCAAGAATGCAATTAGTGCCTAGTAGACACGCGTCCCTGACACCTAATAGCTGCACATGTTCTTATGAATATTCCTTTTGTCTCTTTACATTTCCCCCCTTTGTAATATTCTAGATAGGGTATTTTTGTGTGTGTTTATTTGGATTTTCCACTCTTGGTATTGTAACCCTAAGGGACTTACTATAAATAGCCTCATTTATGTAAGTTGCATATCTTCTTTTAAACACAAAAATATTAACTTTTTCCATTTGTAAGTTTTACTTTCAAATATTACTCTTATAAATCCTTTTTAGCAAGATCGTAGTGAATAACCTTAACCACATCTCATGAGTCATATGGAGTTTTAATTGGGTCATGTGTTGCTTGCATGGTGTGTTATATCCATTCAAGTTACTCATAGCTTAGCTAAAACCCCTCATCCCATGTAGATTTCTTTCATATTTGAAATGACTCATTTCATAGTTAGCTTCCTAGTAGGTACCTTAATGAATACTTAACTCCTAAGCATATCAAGAATATACACTTGTTTATTAAAACGCTTGACTTCCCTATTGTTGAACTAATGTAAGCTCTACAAAAAAAAAAGTTTTAAGGCCCAATCTTTCTATCAAAGTACTAGATATCATATTAGTACAACAAAAAGATGTGCATTCAAACTTCTCATGATGACAAACTCAAGCAATGAACCATGTCTACAATGAACTCCGTTACTCCTTATCATATGTTTCTACCTTTCCATCGATGTCACCCAATTGTCTCTTAAGCTCCTCATCATTATCAACCTTAAAATTTAGGAACCCTACCTTTAGCTACTATTATTCAAGGATTAGGACCCAATGCAACCAAGTTCCCATAAACTAGACATTTAAAACACATGACTTCACTACTCTTCCTCCATGATTGTCTCTACTTACTCTTGTACAACCTAGGTGATAGAAGCTTTTCATGATGTGTTAAGAATCTCAAGAGACAATCTTCCATGCATAGCAAATTGAAAGATTGGATCTCTTTGTGCTTTTTGGTTTTAAATAATGAAAAGGGATGATTTTTATGCATTTTTACGTGTTATAGATCACTAAAGTAAAGGGTATGATCAATTACTGATAAAAAGAATTCTATTCTAATTAATAATTAAGCTAGGTTTGTATTTAAAATCCCACAATCAATGTTACTTATGATTTATATAAATTAAGGGATTAATTAGATTAATCGATGTGATTTATGGTAAATCCAATTGATAGGGAACAGGTGTTTAATCGGTAAGATCAAAGGGAAAGTGCGGGTATTAATTAAAACAATTTTTATTACTATTAATAGTTGTATAAAATATAGTTTTCATGTAATCCCCACCCAAGGAGCCACTAAAATCCGCTTCTAATTTTGAGTTGTACTCATCATGGTAGCATGGCACCCAATTCAGTCACATCAAATAGCAGTGACCTAATCTCGATCACTATGCTAGTGTAGATACTTTCTCATCTACTCCATCTTGGCTATAGTGTGGATAATATACAAAATTGTTAAATGTACCCCTCGCACAACCAAGACCTCTCAAATATGGTATCATGATGTATCTACTGAAATGATGACCCAACATAGTCCTATCATAATGTCAAAACCTTCATTTTTTTCATTAATGAAGTTTATAGCACAAGCATTGGGCATACTAAGTAGATTTGGAATCTTTGTAATATACTTTGCCTTTGGTCTATGGAATCTTTTTCCATATCCCTTTCATTCTGTTTTCAATGAGATAGTATTCCTCTTGTTCACTAGCTTTTGAAGTTTTTGAAGGACCTTTTCCTTTAAGGTAGAGATTTTTGTAAGTGTTTTACTCCAATGAAGGAAAAGGATTCCCTAGTGATGAAGGTAGTTCTCTTTGGGAAGATGAGTCAAGTCACTCACAAATTACTTGAATTGTGTATAATATTTACTCAAGTTTGACACAAGAATAGTTGAGTCATGATCAAGCTCAATCTATTTGAGTAGTTAATTAAGTTAGCTTCATAATATGTAATTTAATTAGTTCACAATCTTAATTAAGTTCAAATTGGGTATAAATATCAATTCAATTTAATTTGAGTTTTAATGTTAATATTATTATAATTAAAAGAAAAAATAATCTTAAGATAAATAGAATCTAAATGAGTTTAATCAAGTTAAATTTAAACTTGTTAAATTCCATTTCAAACCACGCTTAAACCCAATAATACTATCCTCTCGACTCAATTCACTTGTGCCGAAAGATCCTAAAATTTTTCTGTCATCAGTACACTGCCTTGCTTACTCAAACGTACTTATGACAGTTGGTAGCTTTCCATGGAAGACCTTGCCGAAAGAAATGTTTAGAACTGAGATAGAGGCTTACAGGCTTAACAACCTCTTTTTATCCCCCTTCACCCCGTTTTGGGGCCAGCACTTAATTATAAGATGTAGAGCCCAAGTCATTTCCCTTCTGAAAAACTTTGTAATCCCAATGGGCCTCCGTTACTAAGTTCTTCCTTTCCAAGGCCTTTAAACATACATTTCTACGCTGAACGGCTGAAGACACAATCCCCAGATATTTGTTTGACTTAGCTTTGCCATTAATTCAGATGTCCAATGACATTTTGTTCTCTACACTTCCTGACGAGTAATTTGTAGTTTGAGATGACTATACTTTAAACTCGATTTCGCCAGTATGATCTTATTATGTGCATAATTTTCGGGACTGATTTTTTATTACAGCATTCCCACCAAACAACAAAGGCCAAAACTAGAAGGATGGTGCGACAAAGGGACAACATAAAACAGCCAAGGAATGAGGTTACATGTGAAAAAACCTAGATCAATGTACAAACAACAATGTAAAGCTTAACAAGATATATATGAGGGGGGGGAAACAGAATAGACAGTTCCATTAATGGATCTCTATCAAAATGTATGGCCTAAATTACTTACAGACTCAGGTCAATGCACACCTAGAAACTGCTCAATTTGTCAACCACAGAAAATTTCTGACCTAAACCAATGGAGTACTTTGTTTTATCTGGGTCAACTGCATTATACTATCAAATCATCTAAAGCTGAGATTAGGGAGAAAATCAGGGGGAAAAAAAAAATAAAAATAAGGGTGTTAAAAGAGCAGGGAGGAAGAGGAGGGAGATGGGGGAGTATGTACATGGACGGGCAGTGAAAAACTTCACACACCACTCTTGTGCCGGATCGGTACAACAGTAGCAGTAAAGCTAATGTACTTGCTACTGCGATAAAAAGCTCCTATGAAGCACCAAGGGGTTGTTGCCGCACAAAAACTGCCTTTCTGATTCAACATAACGTCGCAGAGCCAAACCTTCCTATCCTTACTCCGTTTATGTGTCTTGCCATGGAAGATCCATAGGAAGCATCCATTTTGATAATTTCCCAGCAGCAAGGAATAATGGGCTTCTTGTTTGAGAAACAATGAGCAGCATATGCAACTGCTTTCACTCTAGAGTGCCGATAGAAGGCTCCGTATTTCACCTTTCTTCACTATAATCAATTCCCTGACCTTCCCTATTCATCACTATCATCATCCTCAGCAGCTGCTTTAACTGCCTCAGCAGCTGCTTTAACTGCCTCAGCAGTCATGATAGCAGCCATAGCTCTGTGCATCCACACATCTGCTCTACAAAGCAGTCTCTGTGCCCTCTCTCTCTTAAGCCTGGCCACATGGAGCGCATGTTGAGCAGCGCCAGTTGCATCTCGCCTTGCAAACTCATCAGGATTCCAGCCATCCAAACCCGCTATTGCACGAGACCTTTCTAATTGAGGATTTCGAGGGCCAGATGACTCCACAAAATGCAAGTGATGAGAATTACCTCTCCATCCACCAGTTCCCTGATCATGCATGGTTGTCCTCAAATTCCTGGGAGAACTAAGAGTTCCAAAATTCCTGGACCTATTCCTATGAAACCTGGGGTGGTGGTACCGATCAAAACCATTGCTTCCCAATGAAATTTCCCTAGGTGAGGTCCGAGACACGGAAGAGTTATCAAAATAGCCATAATGATGTCCTGGATGTAGAGCTCTTTCATCTCCAAAACCATAGCCATTCAGCCTTCTCATTGGCACTAAAAGAAAAATAACAGTCAGATCATTCCCATAGTAAGAAAGATGAAAACTAGAGGAATTAGAAAAGGTCTGTAAAATTACCAAAAGAAGGTAAACCATCATGATCTGCTTGAGCAGCATTGCTAGTGCCAGCAATTGACAATCTTTTCTGCGATCTTTGCTTTGAACCCCTGTTGGGGACCTCCAGACCCCTTGGCTTCAGACAAAAAGCAAACATGGCAGGTTTCTCAATCATTGAGGCCTTTTGGCTTCCATCTGGGGCAGAATTTAACTTACTAACTGCTAGCTCCCACTCTTTTAGTTGTTGCTGGTACCTCTCCCACAATGGTGGCTGATCGAACAATGAACATTTGAAAGATACCATCAAACACCTTTTATAAATATGACATTTGAGAAGAAAAGTTTTCATGCACCAATAATCATGTATTCAATGTCACTAATGAGACAAGTAAGATGAAAGTGCTAAGCAGGCCTCAAATGCTGTTTGCAGTAAAAATAAGAAGAGATCATTCTAGAAAAGAATTGTCAAACAAAACGGGGGGACAAAAATGGAACTGGCTAGACTTGCATCCAACCAAGATAATGTGCATCAGAACAGCTGCAGGAACTTTAAATGCTCATTATTTCAATTAGAAGCTGGCAGCTTAAGAGATTATCAATAGCCAAAATAAGGATCTGATTGCGTGAGAGTTTTCTATAGTAGCCCATACAACTCTATCTCAATATAATCCATATATGGTAATTTGGAAAATTTGCCTAATATTATTTAAGTTTTTTGGTCATGGAAGTTAGCAAACACAAATATACAACCCACCAAAACCTGAAATCAATTTTGGAACCATTTCTGTCTTATGCTGGAATTATAATATTATTAGTAACCATTTTTTAATTCAATATGGGAGATTCAATCTTAGATTTATTAGTATTTTCACATAAGTTAACAATGTGAAAATCTTCATCATGTTATTTTACCACATCAAAAGCAACTTAACTCCAAATATGATGCAATGGATGGTAAATACAAAGCAATACATCACGATAATGACTTTTTTTGTTTTTTTCCTAATCTTCTTTTGCTCAATTCGCGCATAGATTTACTTCAGTTAAGAAGAGCACAGTATTTCTTAACCTGCCACATAGTGCCAGGCTGCTAATTATATCTATTACTTTTGCATCTATAAACTTTCAATCAGAAGGAAATGCTGGGGTGGGGGGAGGTGGGAAGGAAACAGCAGCAAAGAAATTTCAGGCTTACCTGGAGATGTCTAATCAAAGGCATTCCTTTCTTTTGTCTCTTCTGCTGCCAATAGTCATGGATGGCTTTTACAGCTTCCAAGGATCCCGCTCCAGCCAAAAGCTTTTCTATTTCTTCTGATGTAAACTGCTCATGATTTCTAGCATAGGCTGCTTTCTCTAACCTGTCCATTGTCTTCTCAAATATCTCTGCAAAACTGTGATTCGAGCTGCCATCATTAACATCTGAACTTAGGATCCATTGCTCATCATCGCTATCCATGTCATAGAGAACACGAGACGGATCCAAAGCCATCTCAACATCCGTTTCATCCTGTTGAAAGTACATATGACCACGTACAAATGTGTTTTCTACACCATTCTCATCAATATCATCTATCAATTGAACGCCAGGAATAGGAATGTTCTTGACAGATGCTGCCCGGATGTTTCTGTTGTAGCACTCTTCATGCATCTCCTTAAAGAGATGCCACTGACTTCTATCCAGAAATTCCAATGTCCAATCCTTCCCGCCTTTCCACATCATAGCATGTGTATAACGGTTAGTTGACCCAGGCTGCAGAAATTGATGTGCTTTATAAGAATATTTTGTACTCCCTAAAATTTTTACAGCTAGGGTCCACTCATTATGATCAACAACTTCAAGTACTACCCGTGCTCCAGATTCTCTCCAGCCTTTGTCACCCAGAGTTATCAGCACATTGACATCACAAGAGAGCTCCTCTAAGTTTCTATGGGAACCTCTAGTGAAATCAGAGGACCTTTTTTCATTAGGCCTCCTAATTCTCTTGTGAGGAGGCATTCTCTGAGGAAGGCCAGCAAGCTTTGAGCCTGAATCAGAAGTTCCAGTGGGCAGCATGTATGAAACCTGAGTACGACGCTTTTTTGGCCCATTACTAAAACCGTTGTGCAATGAATCTTTAATATCTGCCCAACCATGCGAAAAACTTCCAGTAGCATAACTACTTCTGCTTCGATGCCACATACTCCTAGGTGCGGTGGGGTTTGGGCTGCGAACAACGTCACCGTTAACTTTCCAGGTTAATTCAATAGAATGAGGTGTAGTACATAACTCCTTCTCCAGAGTACCCTCATCTTGGTTGGATGGTGGAACCTCAATGGTAGGACCATTACAAACAGGGACACAGGCAAGGTCACCCTTTTCCCTATCAACTAAAGCCACAGGTACCTCTTCTAACACCACAGCACTTCCTTTGGAATTACGCAGCCCCTCAACCTCCTCAGTTTCTACATCAGGGTTTTGATTGCCAGAATAGGTTTCAGCAATGTGAAGATCACCATTTTGGCGGTCCTCCACAAGCTTCCTGCTAATGGCCTGGCTGGAACCGGGACCAGGGAGATCACCAGTCCTTGCATCAACTTTTGTATAAGACAAACCATTACACTGGGAAGTGTATGCTAGTTCAGCCTCCATATTACCATGAAAATCTAAACCCTTGGTAGAGGAATCCTCGATGTTAGAGCAGTTGTTGACCAAACAGCTTGAGTTTTGAGGATTTCCCGCAGAATCATGGTCAGGTAAGCTGATGGTAGCAACAGTACGATCCATAAGCAACTTTAGGTGCAAGCTAAAAATTAAAACAGGGGCAGCTGTAAAGGCACGGGAAAATGGAAAAAGCACTCCACATTTAGAATTGGAAATCAAGGAAGAATGCAAATTCATGTAACAGAGGTCCCTGCATACACCAGAATGGTTCATCCCCTGACCAGATCTCTTTGGTAAATCCTGATCATTCACAAAGCAGACAGAAGTTACAGCTGTTCAACATTGAAGTTATGATACATAACTTATGACCAACTGAACAAAAGAGATGAATGCAATATCAACATGAACAACCACCAACAGATGTTATACACACTAGGAGGTGATAAGGACATATGACTGAGAATCAATGGAACAGTACATCCAGCTCTAAAAGCTGGAATTCAAGATTATAATAATAATAAAATGAAGAGTCCAGGCCAGGAAGGAACAACAATTTCAAGAAATTTACCTCTTCCAAAGAGTGGTGAACACATGGGTGAAGTAACTGCTTGGTTCCACCTTGAAGAGCCAATACATTGTCATAGGTGCATTCAGACAAAGAAAGTTTCTCAATGACCAGTCCCTGCCCCATCAACTTGGATTCTAGGCGCCTCCACTTTGAGGGCTTCACCATATGAAAATTGCAGTATGCAAACAGAAGCTGCTTCTTAGAACTTTGAGCATAAGAAAACTTAAATCTGATTGAAGTTACTGGTGTTTGAGCACTGAAACCATTTGCCTCTTCATTGGGCAAATGGAATACTTGTAAGACAAATAAAGCAATCACAACAGCTTTCTTCAAGCATCCTTCAAAAGAAAGGGACCACAAGCCAAACATATTGTCAACAAATATTATCTCAAAGTTGACTGTCGACCAAAGAGCTGCAAGGGCACCATGCTGAAGCAGCAAAAAACCATTGCACAACTGTAAGTTTTCCTTGCTCAAAGAGTGTCGGAGGACATCGTAAACTACAGAAGCCAACTTGATCTTACACTGCCTATTAACTGAAAATAATATGTCTGGGACGAATAAGTCATTGGATATCAAAGGACTCTCAGAATTCACTTTCTGACAGATGTCAGAATCTTCCTGAAACACAGAAACATTGGCAACAGGAGAAATAGGGGAACCAGGCTCAGTTTGCAATGGGTCTGTTTGACCATCATCTTCATTATGCTTCAAATATTGACCTGCCTTACGAAACCGCCTCCTAAAGTAAACGATAGGAGCTTTGCTCTCTGTACAAGATGCTGAACTCTCTAATGCATTCACAGCTCTTCCAACATCATTAATTCTATTAACTGAAGCACCATTCTCAGGTGATGTACTTCTGTCTCGTTTCAGCGAACCATCACCTACATCCCCCACATTGTCAACCAAGTCATTAGATAATGACGGTGAATTCACATTATTAAACAGACCAAGTTTCTTGCGTTTATTGACAGAATGAGAAGAAGATGCCTTTGTCCGATTTGTTGATCGGGCTAGCCATGAAATGATTGGCTGTGTCTCTAGATCAATGTTGTTGCAACTATCATCTTGCACATTCAAGCATCCCTTCTTCTCTTTTTCCACCTCCACTTTGCCCTGTTTCTTAGGAAATGGTTTCTCCACAGAGGCACGTCTTTTCCTATCAAGCTTTGACAGGAGTTCACCAGGAAGGAGTAGAAGTTTGAACCTCTCATTTTTAAGATCAATCCATTCTTCATCACGGTCATCATATTTGATATGATGAAGCATTCTGGTTTCATCATAGGCATTCACCAAACCGTAATACCAACTCTTGTCTAGAGGCCAGAAAACCTTGATTCTTCTATTTAACACCCACTGTGCGTCCACTTCTCCAGGAAAAATCTCATAATAGTGCCTTCTCTTCCTAGGAAGCCCCTTTTCTTTGTATGGACTCCGAGGTCTCAACACCCTATTGTCTGTGTCAACCGAAGAAGAATTTGATGCATCAAGAGTTTTAGATCTCTTGTGAGAAGATTTTCCAATTGAGGATGACAAAAGCGATGACTTCTTTGTTGATACCAATGCAGAAGCCTTGTTGCTGGAAGAAAATCCTGTACAACTTGGATCAAAGCGCGAGGAAAGCATCCTAGCTGCATTCTCTTCGAGATTCACCTCATCATCATCCTGCAAATCATCTTCTGCCTTGACAGGAACAGTGACTGCAGGACCATCCTTCTTCAAAGCATTATCTCCTGGTTTTACAATCCTCCTCTTTCGATTGTTCTTTCCAGACTTATCTGGCAACAATCCACAATTGCTTGATGCTGAGCCTCCAGTAAAATGATCAGGATTCTTCGAAGTATTGGCAGAAGCCACCATGTTCTGCTTATTATCTACTGGAACATCACATGAGCCACCCCCTACACCCCGTTCAACATCTCCAAATTTTCCAACTCCACCACCCAAATCCAACTTGTTGACAGTTTCATCCACTGGCTTCAAAACTGCAATCCCTTCACTCTTCTTCCTCCCTACAAAACCACGCTTCCGCTTTGGAACACAAACAATACTTCCGTCCAACCCAAGCGGGACATTACTCAATCCACTACTAGAACCTGGTTTTTGGACCATGCATGACGCAGAATCCAAGACTGACCCTGAACCCTTCTTTGAATCCTGCAAGCCTAGTTTCACCTTGCCATTCCCCACAACAGTCCCCTTCCTTTTCTTTTCTCCATTGATACTCTTCGAATTCTCCTCAACTGAACCATCCTCCTTACTCCTCTTCTTTTTCTTACCCTTTACATCCCCACCCTCATCATCAGAACCGTTTTTCCGTTTCAGCGGCTTATCAGAAAGCTTCTTAGGGCTCTCTTTACCTTCGTACAAGCTCTTAAGGTCCAAAGATCTCGATTTTTTCTTATTATGAGTTCCATTTGAGTTTCCTACTCTATTTTCCATCAACTTCCCTTCATCCAAACACCTAATTAAACAAATAAAAACACACTTTCACATTTCATTTCACAGTCCGTACACATTTCAGATCTAAAAAGCATTAAATCATGCCAAAACCAGTAAAATAAACACAAATCACAATGGAACCAACACATGAAAAGATCCAAACATACACACAATCAGGATATATCACAGTTCCATCGAGACTCGTTCATCGAAAAATTAAGATATGTAAACTTGCCTTATGTGATCACCAAAAAAACCATTTTTCTCCTGGAAAACCTCGAAATTACAAGCTGAAGTCGTGAATTGGGTCTCCAATCCAGTATTTCGGATCAAAACCCTAACACAATCGAGGATTTCGGGATTCAATTCGCGAGCATTTTTGGGCTCCTTTGGTTTCAACAGTAAGGGAGAGAAATTTTAGGGTTCTTTCAGTTTTACACGAGTTTGGGGGTTTTGTTTTTTTTTTTTTTTTTTGACGGAAATTAGGGGCAAAAATAAAATAAAAATAAAAACAACATGCACAAATGGGAGAAAAATTGAATTGGCGATGGGAAGCGGGGGTGTACTGCCACGTGGAATATAAGCAACCGTCCGATGGAAAATCTACGGTACAGATCTGGTTCGGTGGTTTTGAGCCCTTGAATTCATAAATATTGAATCCCTGTTTTCGGTGTAAACGAGGAAAGAGAGGGTCGTGATGGAATCGCAGAATGCTGTTAAGAGACACGTGGACGGTTGCGATTCTAAAATGGAAGGGGAGTCGGTTGAGGAGGCATCTACTTTTTGGAGGTTGGATGGAAAACTTTATTTCTAATTTTATATAAATTTGAATTTTCTTCAGTAGCTAAGAATTACACTAAAAGAGAGTGTGAACCCAAAAAAAAAAAAAAAAAGAAAAGGAAAAATGGAACAGAGTGTTGTTAAGGAATATGGAGCAATTATTAAGGGTGTTGAAAAAGGAAAAATGGAATATTTAGGACTCTCTTTATACATTTTAGGAAATAGTTCTACACAAGTTTACTGAGCTTAAAAGGTTTCAATTATAAAACCAAAGCAAATTCTAATATTTAAAGGATTTTTCAATGAAATTTTTTAACGGATACTCAGGACATGCACTATTCTAGTGCTTTTCATATATTTTATTTTATTTTTAAAGTATATAATCAATATTAAAAAACATTAATTTTTTTATATTCATAACAAACATAAAAAATATACTTATCTATTGTTTTTCTAAAAACCCTTTCACTTATATATATATATATATATATTTAATTTCTTTTAAATTTATGATTAATATTAAAAAGTGAGAAAATTTTTCTTCAAACCTCTCAATTAATGTAAACGGGTTGGATTTGGAACGAGTTTATTGAAACCCGAATCTAACTGGACAAAAAATTATATACCCAAAACCCGTCCTGACTCGATAGGTTTTTTTTTTTTTACCCGATCCGAATAGCGATTAATTTTTTTTTCATACTTCGATTTATTTTTATATATCATTTATTTAATTTATTATTAATCTATTTTGATAAAAAGAAAAGAGAAATTAAATATAAGAATAAAATAAAATATAAAAATATATTGATTAAAAATATAATAATAATAAAATAAAATATACTGATTATAAATTATAATATTAACTTAATATTTTTTAAAAAAAATTATTGAATCAGGTTTTTTATCAGATTTTTTTTCTAAATTCTATAACTCGATCTTAAACTTTATCGAGTTTTATTTTATATCCCAAACTCGACTTTAAACCTTATAAGATTAAACCTTATAGAGTTTTCATCGGATCGGAAAAAGGAAATACCCTATTACAACCCACGCCTCCCTGCTCCCAATCTCTAGACCCGCTAACACGTAGCCTTATGATAAAAATACTACATGCAGACAAAAGTCACAGGAGGAGCCACCAGGAATGTACTAACCTGAAATCCATTGATAATTCAGGTAGCGGGAGTGACCAACTTGCCACCCTCTCTCATGCATTCATTTAATTTTTTAACATATACTAAGCATGAGAAAGGATTTATTTCTATAGAGCGAAAAGTATAAGCATCACATTCCTCATTTTGTATAATAAGAAAGTCACAAGTAGGAGTGATTTTGACCAAACACAATGTCTTTTTAAGGATTTTTACCAAGTTTGTACACCTAATGATATCAACGGGTTTGACATAGCTTATAGTACATGAATCATTTATGAAAATTATTGTAATTATATGGATATTTTGATTTTTAATTTAAATATTTATACTTTTAAAATAGATATGAGATGCATATTTTTTAAAATTATTTAATAACTTAAATATCTATTTGACTATTATGAAAAATATTATAAAATAAATAATTTATCACGTTATCTAAATATTGACATAATATATATGTAATTACATTGTAATTTATTTATATTTAAAATTATTTTAAGTTTATAAATTTTATCAAGTAAACTCTGTATTGTTATATACATATACACACACTCACTCACTTTTGTTTGAATAATATAAATTAATATCCATATATAGTTTCTTCATTTTAATAATTGTTTATACATATATGAATGAAATTATACCATAGAAGCATATGTTTAACTTATTTTTCAATTTTGATCCCCATTTTATGTTTGTTTTTTCTTTTCTAATGAGATATGTTTTAAAAACAACAATATCTATTAGAAGTATATTAAAAATGTTATTAATGGATATCAATTGAAGCCTTTTTTAAATGTCTTTTGAAAAATGTAAAATATACGAATATGTTTAATAAGCTAAAAAGTTGGTTTCAAATTCTATTTTGATCTAAAGGGATCAATATGATTCTATTTTTATTTTTTTTTCTAAGTGGCATTGCTCGATATATATATAGTTTTCTTTTCTTTTTTATTTTTCTTGCAACAAAAAAGTATATAGTATCAAAAGATTAAAGTAAAATATAAGCTTTCCAAAATTTTATATTATAATGCAAAAAAAAAGTTATCAATAATATATAAACTATGTCAACATTTAAATGATGCGGCAAATTATTTATTTTCCGCTTTTCCACCGAAAATTATATAACTTTTTCGACCTATCCATACAATATTCCAAAGATATGGAAGAAGTAAAAGAAATTATAAAAATAATTTGATAATATATATATATATATATATAGCTAAATTATTTGATTGCCTATCATAGTATATTCAACTTTAGAGTGTTATTGTTGGAGTGATAAAATCATGAAAAGCCAATCAATTATTTTTCCATAATGAACTTTTTCGTAATATGTACCTTCAACTATTGTTTCCTTATAATATAATAATATTTACAATTAGGGTTACTCTTCAATTATGTGAAACCAATTCTTGAATCACTTCATTATTATTCATGTCTAAGATTTATTTTGTATACTATGTCTTATGTAGCATTTGATTACTAGTACTAAACAGTACAAAAAGTATGATTTTTCCAACCATACAACTAGACAAGAACGATTAATATGAGGCATTAAAGTGTAAGTATTTCGTTAATGTATGTTGAGACACATCAATAGCTTATCTAATTCAAGCCTCTACTTCTATAGTATTCATACGTTTAATTTCACTTAAATATGTATTGTTTTGTAATTAATTATATTTCGTACTTAGTCTATTATTTGAAAATCGCCCCACTATACTCTTGCATTTATTGAATACATGCTGAAAGAAAAATGGAAGTTGCCGAATCCATGAAGTTTTTGGGTATTAAAAAAATGATATGCATTTATCTTCTATAATAAATTAATTTTCTTGATTTGTAGAAAAACACACAAGAACATGACTCAATAACGAACATCATAATAAGAGAGCTCCTTTGATGATTATTAAAGAGGAGGATAGGGGATTTATATACTCTTCTTATCATTCAACTATTTAACTATTGAGATGATTAAAAAAGTTAATATAGAAGAGATTTGAACATTTAAATGATAGACTAAAGAATCTCATTGACAAATTGTAGAATGACCAAAGGAGGAAATTACAGAAGAGATTTGAACATTTAAATGATAGACTAAAGAATCTCATTGACAAATTGTAGAATGACTAGAGAAGGAAATGATTAGTATAACAATTCTCTCGAGTAAGGCAATGGCTATGAGAGTCTTTCCTATCATTAAATACTTCAGTCGAGCTTGGGCTAATGCCTAAAGGGCTAGCCCATCAATGTGGTATCACCATTGAATCACTAAAGATCCACCAATGATTAAAATGAGAAGAGATTCAAGTTTTACTATTGAAAGCACATCTAGGTTTGTGAGCCTCCAACTACTTAAAACCTTGATCACTTCAAATGTTAACATGCACCATTCCGCCACCACTTCAGTGAAAAAGCAAGAGTTTTCTTAATGGTAAGTGCTATGCTCTTAAAAAATTATGAACCCCACTAGCATTTTATAAGTTTTACATAGAAGAAAATTAAATAGTAAAAAAGTATAGTTAAAGTTTCATAACTTATTATATGCATAATGCTTGAATATAGTCATTTTGATTTCTTTTACTAATCTTTATGTTATTTTGTCCATCGTCATTCTAACATTTAAGAAAATAAAGACTTTATTGCAATTCCATACTCCTTTAAATGTCATCTAAAGAGAATAAATGTGAGAGTATATGACTTCTTTTTATTCATGAATAGCCTAAATCTTCATAGACTTGTCTATATCACAAAGTTTTTCCTTCAAGACTACCAAGATCATTTCATCTTTTATGTAAAAAAAAAAATTTATATAATAGGACATAGTTTTGTTCTTTATCTTCCACCCTTGATTGTCCCTAGAATGAATTAATGTCATATAAAAGGAACATAAGAATCATTGGACTTTTTGTCATACCCCATGGGTCCTCAGGATGTATAATTTCCACCATATGCCACATGTAAACCCAGGGATAACCCTTTTGTTATCTAAGAGTTTATCCTATAATGTATAAGTCATACTCACACCCAAAATTTCCAAATTAAGATTTAACATTTTTTAAGAAATATAGAGATATATACATAATAATTCAGAGTAGTAGCATTTTATAAAGTCCACACGTACATAATAGTAAGTTCAAGAATTAATAATCCTAATACATATCAGTCTATGTTACATATATGAAATTAAAATGAGAACTTAGACTAAACACATATATAAGTGATTTCTCCACTCCAGTCCTTCATAGTTCGCTTGCATCCCGCACTAACCTCTAGTATCGGTTTGCCAAGCTCTATCTAGATGGGTACCTACAATAAGGGAAGTTTGTAGGGGTGTAAGCTATAAAGCTTAGTGAGCTAAATCCTTTTACCAAACCAACAAACAAAGAGTAAGCAAGTTATTTAATTCATACATATGTCATGCATAAGCAATCACATGAATGCAACAATATCCACGGTTTACCGGACATCGCATATAGCACGGATTTACGCCCTCCATTGCTAGGGGTTGGGAAATCACAAACCACACTTCGGCTTTAAGCTCCAGTGACCTCGGGTTGTCTTTCAAGATAATTCATAAAGTCTATATATACTTTTGAAATATACTTTCACAAACTTAAAAATACATACGTACATACATACATACACACACACACACACACACACACACACACACACACACACACACACATATACACACACACTAAGCCCTTCATGGGGTATAGATCGTGAATGACTTGCAAGTCAATCACCCCTGAGCGATGGATCCTTAGACTAGGAAATTCCTAGGTCTCAATTAGAGGGCGGCAATTCCCGAGTTTTGTTTAGTTCCCAAAGGTTAAGATAAGGGTTGAATATAGAGTGCGCCCTCCATGGGGCCTTTCTATAGCACCGGTGATGCCAATGGCCTTCTTACATGCAACATTCCGTGATGCGTGATTTGTTTTGTTTAAGGTTGAACAGTCTTAAGTCCATTTATTTGGCATTTACGGCAATTTATGCAGACAATTGCAATTTCTATAATCTAAATGTAGGAGAAAGCAATTATCAATTAGTTGAGCATAATTAATGTAAATTGGCACTCAATCATAACATTTAAGCACATATAGGAACCCAATGGACCCTTGCATACAAATTTAAATTCACATATAAGATATTTATAGACACACGGTTGCGCTAACTATAAGCATAAGCAAGGAACAGTAATCATCAGATTGTCACTCACCTAGCCATATGGTCCTTAATTGTAGTAGTCAGGCGGTAGATCGTCCTCAAATACCCCATGACTTGTTAAAACTGATGTTTACTGATCCGTTTTAAATTTAAAATAGTTCTATATGTTCCTTTCCTATTCCTTCTATGTCGTAGGGTTAAAACCAAAAAATATTTGTTGTTTTCCTGATGTTTCCTAACATTTTCAATAAAACCTTCTCGTAAAAGTATTTTAACAATGTTTTCAGTGATGTTAGTTGATGCTATTCGAACCGTCCCTTTTCTATTCATGCCAGCATTTCGTATAGATGTTATTATGTCAGTAATAGTGTCCCTACCCATGATAAACTAAAATTATTTTTTCCTCCCATTATAATCATAATCAACATGCTATTTTTTTTTAGATTATATATTAGAATATATAAGGTATATGCGTGAGATACAATCTTAATTAATCTATTTCATTCAAATCTTTATAAGTTTGGTTTAAAACTAATATATACTAGTTTGACTAGTTTTGTCAATTTTCTCAACTTTGAAGGTTTTAGTATTTTCTTTATAACTTTTTTGTTTTAAATCCGTTTTTTTTTTGCGTATTTATAGTCATTTTAAAGGGTTTAGAATGTTATTTCCATTTCAGAAGTCATTTTGATCATTCAAACTTTAGAAGGTTGCATTCTATATTGGGCAGATTGGGTACGCCCGGTTTAGATTTTGTTTAAGTTCCATTTCTATCTAATTTGATCTAATAATCAAAGGGAGTTTAATTCTAATCACTTGGGATGTTTTTAAGGCTTAAAATGACGTATGGGTGTTATATTCTCTTCTGGAAATTCTTGAATTTGGTCCAATAATTTTGTGTGGTTTTTCTCAAAGCTTTAGTTTCACTTTTTCTACTTAGTTTGTGTTAGTGTTATGTTTTCCTTTAAGATTTTTTATTCCAAACTTTTTCTAATGTACTTTCACAAACTTGAAAATACATACGTACATACATACACACACACACACACACATACACACACATATATACACACACACACACACACACACACTAAGCCCTTCATGGGGAATAAATCGTGAATGACTTGCAAGTCAATCACCCTTGAGCGATGGATCCTTGGACTAGGAAATTCCTAGGTCTCAATTAGAGGGCGGTAATTCCCAAGTTTCATTTAGTTCCCAAAGGTTAAGATAAGGGTTGACTATAGAGTGCGTCCTCCATGGGGCCTTTCTATACCACCGGTGATGCCGATGGCCTTCTTACATGCAACATTCCGTGATGCGTGATTTGTTTTGTTTAAGGTTGAACAGTCTTAAGTCCATTTATTTGGCGTTTACGGCAATTTATGCAGACAATTGCAATTTCTATAATCTAAATGTAGGAGAAAGCAATTATCAATTAGTTGAGCATAATTAATGTAAATTGGCACTCAATCATAACATTTAAGCACATATAGGAACCCAATTGACCCCTGCATACAAATTTAAATTCACATATAAGATATTTATAGACACACGGGTGCATTAACTATAAGCATAAGCAAGGAACATTAATCATCAGATTGTCACTCACCTAGCCATATGGTCCCTAATTGTAGTAGTCAGGCGGTAGATCGTCCTCAAATACCCCATGACTTGTTATGACAAAATATCTTTATAAGTTTGGTTTAAAACTAATATTTACTAGTTTGACTAGTTTTGTCGATTTTCTCAACTTTAAAGGTTTTAGTATTTTCTTCTTAACTTTTTTGTTTTAAATCCATTTTTTTTTGCGTATTTATAGTCATTTTAAAGGGTTTAGAATGTTATTTCCATTTCAGAAGTCATTTTGATCATTCAAACTTTAGAAGGTTGCATTCTAAATTGGGCAGATTGGGTACGCCTGGTTTAGATTTTGTTTAAGTTCCATTTCTATCTAATTTGATCTAATAATCAAAGGGAGTTTAATTCTAATCACTTGGGATGTTTTTAAGGCTTAAAATGACGTATGGGTGTTATATTCTCTTATGGAAATTCTTGAATTTGGTCCAATAATTTTGTGTGGTTTTTCTCAAGGCTTCAGTTTCACTTTTTCTATTTAGTTTATGTTAGTGTTATGATTTCCTTTAAGATTTTTTATTCCAAACTTTTTCTAATGTTACTTCATCATTCTTAGGTCTTAGAAATCTAAAATTTTCTAGATTTCAAATGGATTTAACATGGTATGGAATGCCTTTGAATCAATTTTGTTATTCTTTCCAACTTCTTGCTACTAGAGGGCTTAATTTAGCATCCAAGGCTTTCCATAGTTAGAGGTGTAATTAATCCATCAAAATACACTAATAAAATATAGGGCTTAACTTAGAAGGTATGCTCCACGTTTTACATCTAAGGAAAGAGATTGCATTTCTAATCTTTTCATAAGCTAAGCATACTCTAATATTCATGAAAAGTTACAAAACTAAGGTAATATAATCCTATTCTAAGCCGTGGAGTAGAATTACTACAAGGAAAAGAAATGAAAATAGAACAACATTAGCAATAGGTGGAGGATCCTACACAGTCTAGACGTTAGAGTTCTCCCTTCTTTTCCTACATCTTGGAGTAGCTTTAGGCTCTAATTTTCCTAGGGGCATTAGCTTTCCTAATAGCCCCTTAAGTAGTGTAGATAATACAAAAAAATGGGCTTGATTTGAGGTCATTTGAGTGTGATCGATAGGTGAACATTTGGAGTGTGCAGCAGGGGAAACATGGGATAGTTTAGGAGTTCTTCTTGTGATTCGATTTTTGGGCTAGTGTTTAGGGACTTTTGGGAGGTTCTTAGGAGTCTTTTCCTTGTGTTAATGTTCTAGAAGAGTGGGGACTTCTTGTGGAGGTCCATGGGTTATGAAATTAGAAGGAAAACTTAGAGGAAGGTGGTTAGAATGTAGCCATTTTGGGAGAGTCCGGGTGCGATTTTTGTAGTTTTCTTGAGGGTGTTTAGTTGATCTCCGAGTTGTGTGATTTTTGAGCTTTTCAATAAGGAAAAGAATTTAAAGAAGACTCTCTAACCTTGACTCCCTAGCTTTCCTTTCATTTGACTTTAAAGGGCTTGATGGTAGAAGGCACTTAACTAGGGTAGTTACTCTAAACCTTCCATAAGGACGAAGTTAAAGAAAAGGTATAGTATTCTCTTTGTAGAAATGTAGCCTCAAACAAAGTGTGAAGTCTAGAGCTTAAAGTCATTCAATAGCGTACTAGCACTAAATATAGTTAACACTTAATTTTAGTTATGATCCTTATCCCCATAAAATGTTAGTTAGAGGAAATATATGTAGAAACATGGGGCATAATTGCATGTTTAATGCTTCATAACATGCTTCCGTCTAAGTGTAAGTAGCTTATACCTTCACAATCATGTCTATTTCATCAAGTCTCTCTCCGAGACTATGATTTTGTTCTTTTGCTAATCTTAAATTCCAAAGACGACTATATATACATACATACATATATATATATATTCCCCAAGTCTTAGGTGAAGCTATAATGAAGGAACTTCAATGAGAGGTGGTTAATCTTTATGAATATCATGGATGAAAATAGAAGAAAGGAGGAGTTTTTGAGAAGCTAAAAGCTTTAAAAATGTCATTGATGAGAACGAAAGCATTAAGTCATACCATACTTTAAAGTGGGTTTGGAATTCATGGTTACATGGGATTTATTTTGACTTTTGGAGAACATGTAAATGCATGAAATCCAAGTGTAAGCAACATGAATGTACGATTATATAGTGTCGAGTCTAATTTTTTGCATTCCCATTCCTAATCCGATCCAAACTAGACCCTATGCTCATCTAATATAAATCATCGACTTGAGTTAGGAATTTCGTTTGATTTTTAGAGTCGCCACCCAACTGTTGTTGGGAAATATTGAATTAAGACTAAAGGAGTGGATTAGTCTTAATTTAGACCGCTAGTCGTCGTTATTTCCTCTTTTCGTTTTTGAAAAGAGGAAAAGGGAAAACCAGAGTTTCTAAGTCTGAAGGCTAACCTATTAAAACCTTACGGTTACCACCTAGTCTCTTAAAATTATTCCTATTTAGAAATGTGTTTTATTGTGTTTTTGTTACTTTTTATTATGTTTTTGAATTATTTCAAGAAAATGATTTTTTTATTTCATTTTATGGGTTGACCTGAATGGGTGCCTATGTACCTACTACTCAAGATCAAACAAGCCGTAGTTCGCTTTTCTGAAAACTTTAAGTTTGTTTGTGAATTTTAGTTTTTGAAATCTCTTTCGATTTATATTTTTATCATTTTTTAGATTTTTTTCTAAAAAAAATATAAGTCTAAGCTTTAATCTGATTTTTGAAAATGATTTTTAGAGAAAACATCAATTTTGTTTTTATTTTAGGAAAATGGTTTTTTCTAAGTGTTAAAACTCATTTTTTATGATTCTTTTATAATTTTTGAATTTTTTATTATTTTTATGAATTTTTATGAATTTTTTTGTGATTTTTATGCTAAAAATTTTATCTTAAGTTATTATCTATGCTATTTCGAAATCTAAAATTTTATTATTATTTTCCTAATCTTTTTATTTCTTTTCTACATTTTTATTATTATTTTTCTTTTTTATTATGTTTTTTATTCTTTTCTACATTATTAAAATCTAAAAAAACCTAATTTCTACATTTTCCTATTTATTGAAAATAAAACCCAAACCAATAAATAAATAACTAACAAATAATAAATCAATTCAGAATAAATAAATAAATAAAATAAATAAATTAATTAAAAAAATATGGAAAATCCGACTTACCTGGATCCGGGTCGGGTCGAATTGGGTTAAAGCGGGTCGGGTCGAATTGGTCGGATGCGGCGGCGGAGGATGCTCGTTCACGGCGTTCTGGCGGTCTTTCGTCGCGGGTGAGGTGTTGAATCCTAGCTTCTTGAGGGTGCTGAATCCAATGGTAGCAGTGGTTTGCTCCCAGATCGTCTCCTGGTGGTGGTTCAACTCCGGTCGGCAATCGCGATTTTGGGTCTCCTCCAATTTGCACTCTTTTCTCACTTTCTCTCAATTCTGATTCGTGTTTTGGCTTCCTCCCTTCGATTCCTATTTATAGGCACGTGAAACCGAGCTGGATAAGCTCGGATTTCCTCCGATCGAAGCTAATCGGATTTTCGGTTAAAAAAACCAACTCCGATTTGTGTAAATTCTTTGATTTGTTGTGATTTGATTCCAATTAGATAATGTTTATCTTATTTCTGTTGAAGATCTGTTGGATTTGTGCAAAAAATCGAATCGAAACGGCCGAAATTCAAATTTTCTCTTCCACCGGCGATCTCGGGCCCGAGGTAGGAGACGATCACGCGCCCGGCGCATACGTTCCCTCCAGCCAATCAGATGCTGCCATGTGTCCTGGGTAAATGAAAAAATCGCAAAACGCGGAAACTACTTCCCCCGCGTTTCAAACCCGCGACCTCGCACCCGTACGCACCTGCTTAGCCACGGCTCGGACCAGCTGAGCTAGCCCATTTTCCTGATTTTGTTTATTTCGCAAATTGCATATATGCAATGCGATTTTTTTTATTTTTTTGTATTTTTTGAAATTTCAAAAATTTGTAAAAATTATTTATTATTTAATATTGCCATTTCTGAAATCATTTTTCAAAATTGATGTTTTTTCCTATTTATTTTTATTATTTTTGCTAAATTAAAGAAAAATTGGAAAAAATTGGAAATTGATTATTATTCATTCTTAGGGCAAAAATGGGGTGTTTACAGCTGCCCCTCTTTGTAGTAAAGTTTGAAAAACTTAACTACAAAGACAAGAAAGACGCCATTTTTGGCCTCTTAAATAGATAAGATGGTCCTAACAATTTAGAGTTATGTTCCCTCCCCAAAAAGTGCTTTATGGGCTGACTAATTGGTGATAGGAAACACCTCGAGCATTGTGTGGAAGAAATGATGATAGGAAGCGTCTTATCAGACTAGCAACCTTGGAAAGAAAATTTACTTAGGAAGCGCCCTTATGAGCTGGCTACCTGTCAACAGAAGCGTCTTGTTAAACTAGCAACTGTTTGGAAGAATATTTCCGAAAAGTGCCCCAAGAGCTGACTAATCGGGAGAATCTAGGAAAGTGCCCCTCATAGGCTGACTAACCTTAAGATAGATTTTTAGGAAAGTGCCCATCTTGGGCTGACTAACCTATGGTAGAGTGTCTCAAAAAGTGCCCTTATGAACTGACCTTGAGAACGGATTTTTAGGAAAGTGCCCATCTTGGGCTGACTAACCTAGGATAGAGTTGTCTCAAAAAGTGCCCTTATGAGTTGACCTTGAGAACAACTTTTTGGGAAAGTGCCCATCTTGGGCTGACTAACCTATGATAAAATTGATTGAACTGTCTCAAAAAGTGCCCTTATGAGCTGACCTTGAGAACAGATTTTTAGGAAAGTGCCCATTTTGGGCTGACTAACCTAGGATAGAGTTGTCTCAAAAAGTGCCCTTATGAGTTGACCTTGAGAACAACTTTATAGGAAAGTGCCCATCTTGGGCTGATTAACCTATGATAAAATTGATTGAACTGCCTTAAAAAGTACCCTTATGAGTTGACCTTGAGAACAGATTTTTAGGAAAGTGCCCATCTTGGGCTGACTAACCTAGGATAGAGTTGTCTCAAAAAGTGCCCTTATGAGCTGACCTTGAGAACAACTTTTTAGGAAAGTGCCCATCTTGGGCTGACTAACCTAAGATAAAAATGATATCTCAAAAAGGTGCCTTTACAGGCTGACCTTAGAAAAGACATAGGGAAGTGCCCTTTTTTGGGCTGACTACCCTATTAAGAGGAATGTTTAGACAAGTGCTCAACTAGGGGCTGACTCATCTTATACTTCTGAATATGCTTTCTACTGACTGAGCTAAATTATGTGATGCCTTTTATGATAGTTATTATTTTTTCAATGTGCTTGCCAACTTTATCGTGGATAGTAACCAAACAACCGAACCCTCGGGCTGGTTTGCTTCTGCTTCATTTCTTCTTATCTTGGCACGGGATTGAAAATTTTGTTGTGCTCCCTTTTTTTATGCACATGGCTCTTTTGATGGTAATGTTATCCTACTAATGCATTCGGTTCTAATGCTCAAAAGTAAATAGAATTATATCACAAACTATATTAAGATTCATTATCATTTTAGTGTTTATCTTTTATAGGCGAAGTGATGGGTAATGTGTTTAGGAATATTTGTTGTGATGATAATTGATTGGGATTATTGACCATTCAGGAATATTAACTTTGCTTGAAAAAAGTAAAAAACTCGACTCAACGAAATTTGTAGCGAATATTGGCTTTCATAAACATTAGCAAAATTTCAATTCCCTTGCCTAAGGATAGTACATCTTTACAGCATCTGTGTTAATGGGGTCTCTCAATTCTGGACCTTCCATTTGAGTTAATATCAAAGCACCTCCTGACAGAACCTTTTTCACCACATAGGGGCCTTCATAGTTTGGGGTAAATTTCCCTCTGGAGTCGTGGGCATTCGGGAGAACCTTCTTTAGTACCAGATCCCCTTCTTTGAAGTATCGGGGCCTCATCTTCTTGTTAAACGCTCGGGCCATTCTTTGTTGGTAACACTGGCCATGACATAGTGCGGTAAGCCTTCTTTCATCAATCAGATTTAACTGATCAAGCCTCTTCTTTACCCAGTCTGATTTAGTTAATCGAGTTTTTGACAGGATTATGAATGATGGTATTTCAACTTCAACTGGTAGCACTGCTTCTGTACCATATACCAATGAATAAGGGGTAGCTTCCGTAGATGTTCTTATTGAAGTCCTATAAGCCATAAGAGCAAACGGTAGCATTTCGTGCCAATCTTTGTAAGTTGTTGTCATTTTCTTGATGATCTTTTTGATATTTTTGTTAGCTGCTTCTACTGCCCCGTTCATTTGAGGTCGGTAAGGAGTTGAATTTCTGTGGTTTATGTGGAATTGTTGACATAAACCTATCATCGATTTGTTGTTGAGATCGGTACCGTTGTCGGTGATGATGGACTCAGGAACTCCATATTGGGCTATTATGTCCCTTTTCAAGAAGCGGACTATTACCCCTTTTGTGACATTGGTATATGACAAAGCTTCTACCCCTTTGGTGAAGTAATCAATCGCTACCAGTATAAATTTGTGGCCATTAGATGTTGTCGGAGTGATCGGGCCTATTATGTTAATCCCCTACACGGAGAAAGGCCATGGTGCTGATAACAAGTGTAGCTCGTTGGGTGGAGCATTTATCCGGTTTGCGTAGATTTGACACAGATGACAGTGCTTGACATATTTTATGCAATCTGATTCCATGGTTAACCAATAATATCCTAACCTCATGATTTTTCGGGCCAACATGTAGCCATTCATATGAGGTCCACATACTCCCTCATGTACTTCCTTCATCAGTTCGCATGCTTCATTTTTGTCCACACATCTCAACAAGGTGGTATTAAATGATCTCTTGTAAAGTATGGACCCACTTAATAGGAAATGACTTGCTAACCTTCTGAGTGTTCTTTGGTCATTCTTGCTAGCCATTTCGAGGTATTTACCTTCTTGGAGAAAGGTCTTGATGTCGTGATACCAGGGTTTGTCATCTTGTACTTTCTCAACGATTAAACAGTAGGCGGGCCGACTTTCGATGTCTATTTTCATCGGTTGAACTTCGGCTCCCCCTGTTATCTGGATCATAGATGCTAGTGTGGCTAGTGCATCTGCGAATTGATTTTGAGTTCTCGAGATGTATGTGAAAGTGATTGCCTTGAATTCTTCAATTAGCTCTGTCAAGTGTTGATGGTACGGTACCAGTTTGGGGTCTTTAGTCTTGTATTCCCCTCTTGTCTGTAGTATGATGAGCGACGAATCTCCATATACTTCTAACTCGCGGATTCCCATTTGGCAGGCCATTTTGAGGCCGAGAATACATGCTTCATATTCTGCTATATTATTAGTATATGGAAATGTAAGTCTTGTCGCTGCAGGGAATTGAGTGCCGTCCGGGGATATCAATACTGCCCCAACCCCACAACCGAATACATTGGTAGCTCCATCGAAAAACAGTTTCCATTTCGGGTTCAGCTCTATCCCAAAGTCTTCTACCGGCCTATCTTCCACTGTCAATATATTCTCATCCGGAAATTGGGCCTGTAGTTCTTGGGAATCTGTCTCGACAGGGTGTTCCGCCAATTGATCGGCTAAGGCTTGCCCTTTCATCGAGTTCTGATTTATGTATGTGATGTCGAACTCGGATAGGAGCATTTGCCACTTAGAGATTCTCCCTATCAAGGCTGGTTTCTCTGCCAAGTATTTCAAGGGATCATGTCTTGTCAGTAGTTCAATATGGTAGTAAAGGGTGTATTGCCTTAGTCGATGCATGACCCAGATTAAAGCACAACACGTCTTCTCCACCTCTGAGTACCTCTGTTCCCCATCTGTGAACTTCTTGCTCAGATAATATATGGAACGCTCTCTTCCCTCGTTATCTTTCTGCCCCAGCACACATCCCATGGATTCAGGGAGTATAGTGAGGTATAAGAACAAGGGCTTTCCTTGTTTCGGGACTATCAAGACTGGAGGTTTTGTAAGATATCTTTGATTGTCCTGAATGCCTCTTCGCATTCGTCGTCCCATTCAATTGTGGCATTCTTCTTCAATAGACGGAATAAAGGCTGGCATTTGTCGGTGAGTTGTGAGATAAAACGAGCTATATAATTTAATCTTCCCAATAAGCTTCTTACTTCTTTAACGGAGCGTGGAGAAGGTAGTTTTAATATGGACTTTACCTTGTCAGGGTCGATTTTAATGTCCTCCTGGCTTATGACAAACCTTAACAATTTCCCCGTCGTGACCTCGAAAGTGCATTTCTCTGGGTTTAACTTGAGCTGGAATTTTCTCATTCGTTTAAACAATTTCCTCAGGATATCTATATGGCTTTCTCCTTCTTTGGATTTAGTTATCATGTCGTCGACATATACTTTGACCTCTCGATGCATCATATCGTGAAGTATAGCGACCATGGCTCTCTGATACGTTGCCCCGGCGTTTTTCAAACCGAAGGGCATGACTTTGTAACAGAAAGTTCCCCATGTTGTGATGAAAGTCGTTTTGGTTTTATCTTCCTCAGCCATTTTTATTTGATTATATCCTGAGAAACCGTCCATGAATGAGAAGAGATGGTTTCCCGCAGTGTTGTCTACTAGAACATCAATGTGAGGTAGGGGGAAGTTATCCTTTGGCGTAGCTTGGTTTAAGTCCCGGAAGTCTACGCATACGCGTACTTTTCCGTTCTTTTTCATGACGGGGACTATATTTGCTACCCATTCTGGGTAATCGGATACTTCAATGAACCCTACTTCTAGCAGTTTCTTGACTTCTTCTTTGATTTTTAGTAAGATGTCAGGCCTAAATCTTCTCAATTTTTGTTTTTTAGGTTCGACATCTTCCCTTGTGGGAAGCCTGTGAACTACTATTGACTGGTCTAGCCTTGGCATGTCACCATATGACCAGGCAAACACATCTGCATATTCCGTTAATAGCTCGGTTATCTCACGTTTTTGCTCGGTACTCAAACTAGTCCCAATTTTGAGGTTCTTAGGGTTTTCCATGCTTCCTAGATTTACTGTCTCCATAGGCTCGTCGATCGAGATTCCGCTTTGTTCATGTTTTAGCCAATTTTCTTGTATTATTTCGTGGTCTAAGATATTGCCTTCAACAACTGACCCAACAACGTTGGAAACGATATCGGTGTTTTTACTTTCTACCTGCGCGAGATATCCCTTATGTTCGATGGTAGGTAGATCTGAATAACATGAAAGTGAAAGCATATATATAAGAAGAAAAAACAAACTGTAATTGAATTTGATAAAGAGTCTAAATGAAATTTGTTTAATAATTTTTCTCTACTTTTGAGCTAACCTAGCGCTACTGATAGGATAACAAAACCAATTGTTCAGAGCCGGATGCTGGTTGGACGTGCAGGGGGTTGATTTCCCTTTACTGTCGTTCTCTTTATTTATCCGAGGCTCTTGAACGATGTTTGCCTTTTGGAAAGATTGTTGGAGAGGTGGGATGCACATCTGGGTGTCGATTAGCTTCCCCTTCATTCTGCCATTGACACCTTTTGTTTGCGCTTCTTTTGCGGTCGTAGGAATGTACCCCAGTCCAAACGTCCCATGCTGCCCTTCTTTAAACTGATGGCCCTCCTTGCTGATTACCATGTTCACTTCATTGAAAATCTGCAGCCCTAAGTCTTCTGAACCCTCTTCCCTAATATAAGGTATGGCAGTCTCTTTGTATATGGCATAATCCTGTTCGCTCAACACTGTGACTATCTGCCCGCTTGCAATGAACTTGACCCTTTGGTGGAGACTAGAGGGGATGGCTCCAGCAGCATGTATCCAGGGTCGTCCCAAAAGCAAGTTGAAAGACCTTGGGATGTCGAGGACCTAGAAGGAGATGTGGAATACTTGTGGACTGATTTCCACTAGTAGGTTCACCTCTCCCACTATGTCTCTCTTTGACCCGTCGAAGGCTTTGACCACCGTGGAGCTAGGTTTTATGTTGCTTGGATCGAACCCCAATAAATCGAGCGTTGCCAATGGGCAAACGTTGAGGGATGATCCGTTGTCAATGAGTACCTGGGAGACAATGGTGTCGTTGCACCTGACCACTATGAACAGTGGTTTGGTATGTTGGTCCCCCTCTTCTCCTAGTTCTTCCGGAGAGAAGGCTATCTGGTCCATTGTGAAGATGGAGTCCACCACGTGACCTATCTTGTCTGTAGCGATACCTTCCAGGACCTGAATCTTTTCAGCACTTTAAAGAGTGCTTCCCTGTGGGGCTCGGATGTTGTGAGAAGGCCCATGAGTGATATTTATGCTGGAACTTTATTTAATTGTTCCATGATCTTGTATTCACTAGCTTTGACCATCTTTGTAAATGCAACAAGTCCCCCTTCCTCTTCTTCTCCTTTCTCCACATTAGGTTCTTCAGTCGGGCTTTTATACTTTGGATCGTATAATCTCCCAGAGTGGGTGATGCCTCCCACTATAGGAGGTTGCTCTTGTTCGAGGGCCCGATAGTCGAACGGTGCAGCCTTGTAATTCTCTACCGGTATCGGGACATTGAATATATATCTTTTTCTTGGGATTTGTACCTCAGTTGATTGTCCCTCATAGCACTGTATAACCCTAGGCTTCGGATGAGAATTGATCATGTTGATAGTCTTCCCCTCTTCCTTTGATGGGTTGTCTTCTTTCTCAAATTCTGGTCCCCATCCACTAGGTGGTCCCTGCTCGGTCGGGATATAAGAATAGTTTACCAAATACTCAAATCTCCCATGTGATTCTCCCAAAGTTCCAACCGTTGGGTCTCCGGCTAACCACCTTCTTTTAATGTGTGCTTTTGGTGTTTCTTCTGGAGCTTGGTGGTATTGCTTCTTCTGTTGCTCCGTCGGATTCTGCTTAGGGGCTTCTTTGGGAGTTGACTCCTCGGATGTGATCATATTAATGGTGGGCTTGTGATTGGGCAGTGGGTTGGTGTTGATATTGGGTGCTGGGGCGTTCATGAAATCCAGCTGGATGATGCCTGCATCAATTAAGTCTTGGATCTTGTGCCGGAGCCTCCAGCACCTATCTGTAGAATGCCCCTCCTGACCCATGTGGTAGTCACATTTGAGGTTTGAGTCGAAGTTCTTGGGCCTGTACCGGTCATTGGGGAGCTCAAAACTGATCAAGTTGTCTGCCCTCAACCGAGTGAAGACCTGACTGAGCGGTACGGGGATTGGAGTGAACTGCCTTGGGGCCTTGGTGGCCTGGGCGTGACCTGTTGTGGGTTGTTGGGCTGGGATATTCGTGGTCTGGAATGTCATACGAGTCCCAGATTTTTCTGCATTACCGGAGTGGACTGTGTTGACAGTGGACTCTTTAGCTCTGTTTCCTCTTAAAGGCCTTTGTGTCGGTGTGACCCTAGGAGGCTCCATTGTTTAGAGTCTACCGGTGGTGATGGCATTCTCAATCCTGCATCCCGCAACCACTACTTCTGCAAAACTGGATGAGGTTTGGCCTACCAGGTGTGAAAAGTAGGTCTTGTCTAGGGTATTGACAAATATGGATGTCAATTCCTTTTTAGATATCGGGGTTGCTACCTTGGCGGCCTGGGCTCTCCAGTGCTGAGCATACTCCTTGAACGGCTCAGCATGTCTCTTCCGGAGACTCCCCAGGTCGATCACGGATGGGGCGACTTCAATATTGAACTTATATTGGTCATAAAATGTCCGAGCTAACTTCTCCCAAGTGTTAACAATGTTGAAGTCAAGGTGGGCATACCAGACTAGTGCAGGGCCTGTGAGGCTGTCTTGGAATGTTTGGAGCATGAGTTGGTCGTATTGAGCATACTTGCTTATTTTTCGGGCATATAGCCTGGTATGCATTTTGGGGCAGCTGGTCCCGTCATACTTTTCAAACTCTGGGGTCTTGAACTTTTCAGGGTATATTTCTTCCTTGTATACTGGCAGATTGGTGATTCCGGCCTGTTCAAAACCATTAGGGCCTTCAATGCTTTTCATCTTGTCATGGAGCTGCTGGAAGAGTCGCTTCTCCATCTCCTTCTGCCTCTCTTCCATCTCCTTTTTCAGGTCATCAGAGGTCGGCCCCTAGTTGACCTTTGGCTCATCTTCAAAGGCTGGGTTAAGGTGGGAATTGATCTCTTCATATTCCGGAGGCTGTCCCTCCACTGCTTTTTCCTTTCTGGCCCCTGAATACTCTTCTTGGGTTGGCTGAGTGTTGCGCAGGAGGCCGATGCTTTCAGTTAAGAGGTGAACTTGGGTAGCCAGTTGTTGGACTGTTTGTTCTAGGGACATGATCCTAGAGTCTGAGGTAGCTTTAGCATTGGCGTTGTTGCGGTTGTCGCTACTGTTGGCCATTTTTATTCTTGAACGTGTGAGAATTGGACTTCTGGGAGGGTTCGGTTGCTTGGGAGCTATCTTGATACCTGGACGCGCATTTTGTTTTTGTTTTTTTTTTTATTTTAGTATAATTTATGCAAAATGATATGCATGTGTCACGCGGATGCTAAAAATAAAAGGGTTGACAACTAATTGACAATGTAATATTGAAACTTTACTTTTATTCATATTGAAAATTTTGGAGTTCGATAATCAAAATAAAAGATTACAAATAATGATCTATTTCCTAGCTCCTTTAGTCTTCTGTTGTGCAGGCTCAGACTTCTCATTGATGATAGCTTCTAATTCCTTGACTTTGGCTTGGGTCTTCTCCAATTGTACTTCCAAGGCCTTGTTCCTTTGGTCGGATTCTTTGAAACGTCCCTTCCAGATGTCTTTTTTATGATCTGCAGCTTCAAAGTATACCTCCATTCGAGCCTTGACCTGCTCCAGGTAGATTTCTGTCTTTGGGTTGATCTTGTCTGGTCTTGGTTGGGTGACGTCTGGAACCCGATATGCTCTTTCCCCTGTCTGGTATAGTTGGCGGATTACAAACTCTCTGGTGGCTTGGTGTTTTCCCACTTCGCCATCTAATTCCCTGAAGTCTACATTCGGGCTTTCAATTCTAGCTTCCCAAAGTGCTTTGACCTCTGCTAGCTTAGCAAACTTCTCGGCTACCAATAGGTTCGGATCTTGATACTCAAAGGTGACTGCTTCCAGCGAGGGCCGATAAACTATATCTTAGATGGTACCAAACTGGCGGACCACTGAGTTGGGGTGATATCCAATACACCCGCTGATTCCGATTAAAGGTACGACTTGGAAATTACTGCAGGTCAAGATGATTTTGTCACAGTAGCTCCACCTGGCTATCCACAGAATATCCTCGGCACTGAAACTTCTAAGTACCTCTACTCAACTGTGGCTGGTAAGGTCGTCGGGTAGCTTCACCTTTTCCATACATGAGTCCACAAGATCCACCTGCTCGGCTAAGGCTTTTCGGACCATGTTCAGCTCGAAGCACTTAAGGTGGCTTACAAACCATATCAGCAGAAGGTTGAGGCTTGAGCGAAAGATCCCATGGCCTTTCTTCTTGAGGAAATTCAAGTTCCGGATCTGTTCAGCCAGTAGAGCTAGGATGTAAGATCTTCCCTCCAGAAATTGGGTCACCAGCTCTGCAACCCGGTAGTGAATATAGAAGGTCCCGGTGGGGAACAGTATGGTGGCGAAGGCTGTCAAGATGAAAGCGTTCACCCTTCTCTGTCTGTAAGTTTTGGGGTCCCCACACAGTACGTCCTTCCTATCCCCATTGTCCTCTCGGGCGATGAACCAGGCTTCTAAATCATCCATGCGTATGCAATATCCATTACAGCCTACTAGGGCTTTGTTGACTACTGTCTTACGGATGCCTAATAATTTGTTGAAGGTACCAGCTGGCCCAGCCTCAAGGTTTGGTGCATAGATTTGATCAGTCAGTGCTGGAGCATGTAGTAACTGGGTGTACTCTTCCAAGGTAGGGGTGATCTCATGCAGCATGATAAAGAAAGCAGCGGGCTCGATTTCCCATAATTGGAGCATGGCCCGGACTAAAGGCAAATTCACCTTTATCTTTGTCAGTGAGAGAACGGGGCCAATCTTTTGCTGGATGAAGGCTTACTCCTCTAGGTTGTACAAGGTAAACCAATGGTCCAGTACCAACTTTGGGTCCAAAGGTTTGTACACCCGAATTTCTTTGTGGAGGAGGCGGTCGACTGCACTGCTAGCCATTTATTTACAATAAGAAATCACCTAATTACAAACAAGACTATGAAAGCATTACAGGGAAATAAATTCGAACTCCATGAACAAAACAACAAACCATTACATTGTCATTCAATTGTCAACCTTTATGATGCTATGTATGCAAGTAGGTTAATTCTAATTGGTCCCCAAGCTCTATGGCCTCCCGCATTCTCGGAGAAATGGATCTCAGGCCATATCGAAGCATTGGGTGGGGTAGCCTAATCGGTCCCGAACGGTGATCAACTCACTTCGCCCGAAACCTACACAATGGCTCCCCGTCTTAAGTTTCTAGGACGGTCCGGGTTCGACCGCATCTATTCACACAAATATATGTATGCACGCAAACTCCCATAGTAAAGAAACTAAAATCTAACTAATTCCTGAAAAGTTAGTAACAAAGTAATAATTTAAACACATTTCTTAAAGAGAACAATTCGAAGATTCAGGTGGCTAGCCTACTGGCATGGCTCCCCAGTGGAGTCGCCATCCTGTCGAGTCTAATTTTTTGCATTCCCATTCCTAATCCGATCTAAACTAGACCCTATGCTCATCTAATATAGATCCTCGACTTGAGTCAGGAATTTCGTTTGATTTTTGGAGTCGCCACCCAACTGTTGTTGGGAAATATTGAATTAAGACTAAAGGAGCAGATTAGTCTTAATTTGGACCACAAGTCGTCGTTATTTCCTCTTCTTGTTTTTAAAAAGAGGAAAAGGGAAAATCAGAGTTTCTAAGTCCGGAGGCTAACCTATTAAAACCTTACGGTTACCACCTAGTCTCTTAAAATTATTCCTATTTAGAAATGTGTTTTATTGTGTTTCTGTTACTTTTTATTATGTTTTTGAATTATTTCAAGAAAATGATTTTTTAATTTCATTTTATGGGTTGACCCGAATGGGTGCCTACGTACCTGCTACTCAGGATCAAACAAGCCGTAGTTCGCTTTTCTGAAAACTTTAAGTTTGTTTGTGAATTTTAGTTTTTGAAATCTCTTTCGATTTATGTTTTTATCATTTTTGGGATTTTTTCTAAAAAAATCTAAGTCTAAGCTTTAATCTGATTTTTGAAAATGATTTTTAGGGAAAACATCAATTTTGTGTTTATTTTAGGAAAATGGTTTTTTCTAAGTGTTAAAACTCATTTTTTATGATTCTTTTATAATTTTTGAATTTTTTATGATTTTTATGATTTTTGTGCTAAAATTTTTATCTTAAGTTATTATCTATGCTATTTCGAAATCTAAAATTTTATTATTATTTTCCTAATCTTTTTATTTCTTTTCTACATTATTATTATTATTTTTCTTTTTTATTATGTTTTTTATTCTTTTCTACATTATTAAAATCTAAAAAAACATAATTTATACATTTTCCTACTTATTGAAAATAAAACCTAAAACAATAAATAAATAACTAACAAATAATAAATCAATTCGGAATAAATAAATAAATAAATAAATAAATAAATTAAAAAAATATGGAAAATTTGACTTACCTGGATCCGGGTCGAGTCGAATCGGGTTGAAGCGGGTCGGGTCGGATCGGTCGGATGCGGCGGCGGAGGATGCTCGTTCACAGCGTTCCGGCGGTCTTTCGTTGCGGGTGAGGTGTCGAATCCTAGCTTCTTGAGGGTGCTGAATCCAATGGTGGCGGTGGTTTGCTCCTAGATCGTCTCCTGGTGGTGGTTCAACTCTGGTTGCCAATCGCGATTTTGGGTCTCCTCCAATTTGCACTCTTTTCTCACTTTCTCTCAATTCTGATTCGTGTTTTGGCTTCCTCCCTTCGATTCCTCTTTATAGGCACTTGAAACCGAGCTGGATAAGCTCGGATTTCCTCCGATCGAAGCTAATCGGATTTTCGATTAAAAAAACCAACTCCGATTTGTGTAAATCCTTTGATTTGTTGTGATTTGATTCCAATTAGATAATTCTTATCTTATTTCTGTTGAAGATCTGTTGGATTTGTGCAAAAAATCGAATTGAAACGGCCGAAATTCGAATTTTCTCTTCCACCGGCGATCTCGGGCCCGAGGTAGGAGACGATCACGCGCTCGGCGCGTGTGTTCCCTCTAGCCAATCAGATGCTGCCATGTGTCTTGGATAAATGAAAAAATCGCAAAACACGGAAACTACTTCCCCCGCGTTTCGAACCCGCGACCTCGTACCCGTACGCACCCGCTTAGCCACGGCTCGGACCAGCTGAGCTAGCCCATTTTCCTGATTTTGTTTATTTCGCAAATTGCATATATGCAATGCGATTTTTTTTTTATTTTTTTGTATTTTTTGAAATTTCAAAAATTTGTAAAAATTATTTATTATTTAATATTGCCATTTCTGAAATCATTTTTCAAAATTGATGTTTTTTCCTATTTATTTTTATTATTTTTGCTAAATTAAAGAAAAATTGGAAAAAATTGGAAATTGGTTATTATTCATTCTTAGGGCAAAAATGGGGTGTTTACATATAGTAATGTATGATTTTAGTATTTTTAAAAGAAAATTTTAGATGTATTCATATGTTCCCCTTTTTCCCCCTTAGTTTTCAATATATAGTTTATAAATAAATTGATTGTATAAAACAAAGGAGTGTCCTATTTATAGAGTTTGTTTTTTAATTACATAAATCTTTGTATATTTGATTAATGAAATCATATTGTATATCTAGTATATAATATAGTAGAATTTTCTATGCATTTTGTCTTCTCTCTCTTTCGATGTTAGTGATAGTTATTAATTTTAACTTCTTCCTCCATCTAAATAGCAAAACTTTGACTCATCTGACTCATCTCTCTATCTTGCTCTCACATATATTATTTGTATAATCATTTACTATTTTTTTTATCAACTACCATATTTTGCTATATAGATTATTAATTATGGAGCTAATGATATAAACAAATGTGATATGTGACAAGGTGTAGATATAATGTTAATGAGATGCAGATAGAACTAAGTTGTAGGTGTATAGGACATGGTGTCCGAATGCTTAGATGCTATATTAGCTAGCGTCTAGATGCCATATTGGAAGAAGCTACTGGACATTTTAGCACTATAGTGCATGAACGGATGGTGTTTAGACGCAATGCCCTACTCCATGGCCTATAACTTTTTGATCAATTGTTTACACCATAGCATATAAACTTTAAGGCTAGTATTCAAACATCATTTGCAAGTGAGGTCAATCCTTTTCTTCGCATCTGTTGACATTCTATGTGAATAAATGTAATGTTTCAACCTCTAGAGTTGTATTTCTTCATAATGGATGCTTTAGGTGAGTTTGTAACTACTATAAACTCAATCTAACGATTAAAACTAAGTGTTTTTCAATGATCAAATCCTTAAAAAGAGTTATAGCTCATGGAAATTAAATACTAGATGTTTAAGTATGTGTTATTATTTCTCAAACATTTATACATGAATTTTTGAATTTTATTCTCATTACATTCACTCTCTCTTATTCACATACAATCAAAACAACCTTATAAAATTCTATAAATTTGTATGGCCATCAAAAACAAAAGATTGCTACTTTTGTTCTTGATATACACACTTAGTTGTATCTTGAGAGGGTTACGATATCCTTAGCAACTTTGTGCATAACTCATAAAATTGTTTAAAGAAAGCATCTTATTCACATGTCTCTAACTATCCTTAATTTCCCTTATCTTTTTAAAAATTTCTAACAATCTTAAAGAGTTTTAGCTTTGGCAACTGAAGCAAACACAATTCTAAGAGACACGAATCAAGAGTTTGTTAAACTTAATAGATTTGATGGAATCAATTTCAATAAATGGAAAGATGAGATGATGTTTCTCCTCTCAGTTCTCAACATAGCCTATGCCTTTTATCCAATCACTCCACAAGTTGAAGAAGCAAAGGAAGGAGCAATTGTAGAAGCGAAGTCCAAAGTTGAAGCATTAAAGAAGTAGCGATAAGACGTTGAATTTGCATATTGTGGACATATACTAAATACACTATCGGATGGTTTGTATAGTTTCTACTTATTTACCAGGTCACCTATAGAGATCCGGAGAGAACTTGAAGAGAAGTATAACTTCGAGCATCAAGGAATAGATAGGTTTTTAATGATTAAGTATTTTGAGTTTAAAATGGTTGATAATATTCCTATTATGAAACAAGTGCATGAATTGTAAGATTTGGTAAATCTTCTTCATAATTTATCTATAGTGATTCTAAAGCCCTTTCAAGTGGGAGCAATAATTGTCAAATTGTCATTAACTTGGAATGATTATCGAAAGAAGCTTTTGAATATGGTAGAAGCTTTTACTATTGAAAATATTCTTATGTACTTGATTTGAAGAGGAATTTAGTGTATGTTAGTTTGTTGTGTAAGAGAGGTTTTAAGGATGTATTAAAGTTTGATAAGTTTGTTATTGTCAAAGGTAATGTGTATGTTGAGAAATGGTATTGTAGTGATAGTATGTTTAAGTTGAATGTTGATAATAATAGAATTTCTAGTGCTTATATTGTAGATTTGTGTAATGTTTGGTGTGATGACCTAAACTTAAGCAATAATGTTAAAATTAAAATAGTATATATATATGTGTGTGTGTGTAAGGTAAAATGAATGTATATATATGTTATATGCTAAAAATAAAACAAAAAATATAAAATAATAATAATAATAATAATAATAATAATAATAATAATAATAATAATATGGGCATATATAAATGTAAAAAAAAATGTACACATTATATTATATTATATATAGCTAGGAAAAAAAAGAGGAAGAAAAAAAAATGTAGAATAACACCCTCACTCAAAGTCAACAAAATTAAGTAAGTAATATTATATATATATATATAGACATTAGAATAGAGAGAAGAAAAAACAAATCATCAAAAATTAGAAAAAAAAAAAAACCAAAACTCTCTCCATTTCATCCAAATTTTCTAGGCAAATTGAAATTGAAATTTCCAATATGCAATCATCAGGATAGGAAGAAGAATAAGATTAAAGTAGGATGTAACAAGAATTTGAAGAAATTGAAGAAAAAAAATCAAATTAAATAGGGGAGGATTTAGTCTGTTCGTTCGAAGGGGTTAGGGTAAAGCTGCTGCTAGGCCAAGCTAGGGTTAAGGTTTTGGGTGGGGGAGGATTCCGCCTGACATAGTGGTTGCTGGCGTTGGTGCTTGGAGGTTGGTGAATGGAGCAGCCCTTAGTAACGCCCAAAACTTTCTATTTTTTTTTAAATATCAAATCTTGATGAAAAATTATGATTTTTGGTATTCTAGCATACTTTTGTATGCATATTAATGTGATAATTTTATTTTTCTGAAATTTAATTAAAAAATATGTGGTCCTTAAGAAATGCTCTATTTTGGTCGTAAATTAAATTGGAAAATAAATAGGTCAAATGATGTATTTTTGATGTAATTTTTAGTATATAAGATCCTTATATTATTTATTAGATCACAAAATCAATAATTGTTCAAATTGGAGTCGTTTTCTATTTTTAGTGAATTTTTCAAGCTAATTACCCTATTTTGGCCGAATTAAATCCTTAGCAAAATTAGGGAATTTGATTTGATTAATTGAATTTGATGTTCAGTTGAGGTTCATTGAATTATAATATGATTTTAAGAAGCTTGGGATAGTTACGAAACAAAAACGGGAGTGTTCGGTGCAAAATCGTGATAATTTAGGACCATACGATTCAATATAGAATCAAATCGAAATTTAATTACATTAATATATAATAGAGCATAGTATACTCGTATGTATATGAATTAGAAATTGCAGGAAAATGGTGGATTATATGAGGTTAGGATGGAATTTAGGGGTTTGGAATACTAAATTAGCAATTTAAGGTTCAGTAGAGTGAATGGGGTAACATTGATTGGTATACTGATGATTTAAGTATTTCTGTTGAGTAAGGAGGACAAAGGAATTTGGCTGGTGTGACTGTTTGGATTGGCATATATTGTTTCAGGTAAGTACACCCTTAACTCCCCTCTTAGGTATAAGTGGTTGATAATGTAGACTACTTGTTGTTGGCTGAAATTACCTTGTACGATCACTTACTGTGATCAATGTAGGAGGATTGTTGAATTACATTGGTTTACTGATGGTTGGTTGCGTGTCATGATATGGTTGGATTATGAGAAAAAAGGGACCATTATAGAAAATCCTAGAATGAGAGTTGGGTACGAGATTTAATTGTACTATTCCTGATTGTATGTGATGTAATGAACTTAAATTATTGAATGCTTCATGATTGTGATGTAATGCTGATGCGCGCTTGGTATGCTCTGATACCAAACGATGCGAGATCGGTTTGATCGGATTCCTAACTGATACGAACCACGCCAACCAGTGACGAAACCTAATACCAATACGCTCGGAATTCGTTACCTACGATGCCAAACACCTAAAGTGGAAACCGCGACCCGTTGTCTATAAGTGAGACAAGAACCTTGGTATAATGTGAAGACGCCACAATCGGGATGAAAGACCGATTGATAAGTCGGGTTGAACGCCATGAAAATAAACCGCTCTATTCCTATCTCCTCTATCTTCCCAATCCCTAGTTCCTCTATTCCGACCACTATAATCTCTATAACTCCTGACAGAAGGCTCATCAAAGTCATCATCCGACATTTCATCTCCACCCCTCGGTACTCTCCTAGAACGACTCTCCTTCTTACGCCCTTGGAATACGTTTGTGGATTGCTCTAGTCTTTGCTCTACCGTCTCATGAATTTGTTCCATTCCCTCTTGGAACATCCTCTTCATCTCACCCCTCAATGCCTCAATTACTAACCTAGCATCAAACCTTCCCCTCTCACCTTTAGGAGAATGTTGTCTTGACATTGTCCCTGCAGAAAAGATTAGTACTAACACAAATATATATAAAATTAAACCTCACGATACACTCCCTTACGTGTTTCGCTCAAATGATGATATCACACAGTCACTCGTGTATTCTCACAAACAAGTTGTTTCGCTCGATTTCTTGTGATCAGTCCAGGCGGCACTTCAAGAAGATCCACATTCCTTCTTCCAGCTTGACTCTCATTATGGATCTCATCAAATGCTGGGTTATTTTTAGCTTATTGGATGGGGTTTATATGACTGGCTGCGTTTATACTATTTTTGTCTCGGTAACGATGAAATATCTAAATGGATAATAAAATGGGGTTTAGGCTATAAGTACCTACTAACCTAAAACACTTAATGTAAGGAAAGTCCTGTTCCCTGCCTAGTAAGTTTGTGGTATGACCTTTGAGTCAACCTGGATGGGTTTGAGGCACAGTTGACGGACCGGCCCAGTTCAGTGACCTATGGGGATTTGGTCACCCCTTTTGTTCGAGGTAGGTGAAAGGCGAGCTGAATGATTCTAACTAAAAAGGGTATATAAGGATGTCTTAATTGGTTGAGAAAACATTAAGTTTTGAAAAGTACATGAGGGTAGTTTATCTACCAGTTGACAGGCTCTGCCTAGGTTAACTAAAAAATATTTGTGACTTGTGAGTAAACAGGAGTGATTGAAATGGTCTCTAATGAAAAGGTTATGAGTTTAGTAAAATGGAATTACAGGGAAAATATCATTAAGTAAGATCATGGTGATGTTAAAATGTAATAAATTGAATTAGGTTTCTTGCGAGTATAGCTTTGAGTTGAAAACTTGCTTGCTTGAGTAACCACTTTTGAGGTATTTGATAATATTGTTGATTACTATTGTGTGATTTTGTTGTTTTTTTTTGCTGGGTTGCTTGATTTTGTACTCACTTTGCTTCTTAAGAAGCTGAGGGGTTAGTGTTTTTGCTAATCTCAGGTATAGGTACTGAAGAATAAGTTATTGGAGACTTGGGTTTTTGGAGAGCGTCAATAGAGGCAAAGAGGCCCTTAGTTTCCATTTTGGACCCTCTGTTATTTGTAATAAGATTATTCTGCACATGATGTTGTAGTGCTTGTAAATAAGATCTACAGGTGTTAATCTTTAGATTGTAATGTAAATATTTGTGTGTATAAGGTTGGATTTGTAATCTTTTGAGCCACTTAAGACTATAGGATTAATCATGGGCTGTGCCTGCTTACTAGGAATGCAGATCTCGATGGTATATATATATATGATGTATGATGCGACAGGAGATTTTAAGTACATGTGTTTAGATATGATGTGGATTTGAAATGATAGCGCTATTAGCACCATTTTGCAGGATGTTTATAAAATTACATACAGGCCGGAGTTACAAGTTCAAGATTAGCAAAATTTACCTTATCTCTAATTCAGAGACGGCATACCAACCCACCTACAGGTACCAAGGATAGTTACAGGAATTTTGGAACAAGTTCAAGAATCAGACCTAGTAGGTAGGTTGCTACGGAGCAGTATCAAAGCTTAGGTTTAGGTATTATGATTAAACCCGTGTGAGCTTGTGTGGGGTGGTTAGGATGAATGAAGACTTTATGTTATGTTAATTGATTTGACTTACCAAGTTGTGATGTATTTGTATATTATGGAATACAGATGCTTGTTTAAGAAGTTTAGGTGTTTGATTTCTGATTTAAGTGTACTTATTTATGTAGATTTGATTGCAGTAAATGGAATGTGGAAGAGGTCGAGGTAGAGGCAGAGGAAGGAGGACCGGGAATATGGTCCCTCATGATCAGCAAGAGGATTTACCTCCACTACCTCCACCGCCAGCTCCACAAAATCTAATAGAGCAGATGGTTGCTGTAATGCAAGCTTGGGTTGAAGTTATGGCAGCAAGATCAGGTAGGGGTAAACTAGCCAGGGTATAGAGGATTGTAAAGCCCTTTGATGGTAAGAGTCTGGACCCCACTATAGTTGTGAATTGGATAAACTTTATGGAAAGAGCTTTCCAGGATAAAAAGGTGAACTATGCTACAGTACTATTAGAGGATACTGCACATGATTGGTAGGTATCATAGAAGGAGCTGATGGAAGCTCCAATTACTTGGCCAGCATTTAAGGATGTTTTCCTGAGTCAACATTTTCCCTCATGTGTACAAGATAAAATGAGGGAAAAGTTTTATGAATTAAAGTAGAAGGGCAGAAGCATAATGGAGTATGAACGAGAGTTTAGTAGATTGTTGAAATTCGCTCCATTGGCCTATCAAAATGATGAAGAGGTAAAAGCTAATAAATTTCGTGCGGGGCTGGATATCTATTTTCAGGTGGAGCTGAAAAGAAGTAAAGTTGTGACTTATGTGGAGATTGTGAATGAAGCCCGTATACTGGAACAGGTGAGGGATATGAAGGGTATGGAGGGTCCTTCACATAAAAGGAAGGATGGAGGTAGTTTTGGGCAAAAATGGAGTAAGGATAAAGGAAAAGCAAAGAAGCAGTATCGGCCACTAGTCCGACCTCAGAGGAGTTAGACTTATATTATAATGTGCTGGAAGTGTAAGGGTAATCACAAGGTTGATGAATGTCCTCAACTGAGAGGAAAATGTTATAGATGTGGGGTAGATGGACACATTGCTAGGCAATGTCAGAATCTTAAGGACCTCCAATGTTACACCTGTGGACAGTTTGGTCATACTTCCCATAATTGTCGGGGTAGGAGTGAGGGAGGTCAGCAGACTTAGGCTCAGACTTAGGCCCTAGTACCTAGGCATGATCCTAATCCTAGGAGGGGTAGACCGCGACCTCAGACTCAGGCACGAGTCTTTGCTATACAACAAATAGAGCCAGCTAATGTGGATGATGTAGTAGCAGGTAAGACTACTAAACTTATCCGATAGTTTGATGGTTAAATAGTTGTAATGTAAATGAACCTATATATCTATATGAATGTGTAAATGTATAAGTGTAAATATGTATATGTGTGTGAATTTTGATGTGTATGGGATGCTGATGCTTATTATGAATTGAGTAATTGAATTAATGAATGAATCTATATATGTAAATATGCATGAATGTGTGTGTAGACATGAATTTACATGTGTAAATATGTGAAATAGTAGTATCTGCTTAGGGGTTAAACAAATTATATTAGTGAATATATGCCTATAAGTACGTGTAAATGTGTATATGCAAACGTGAATATATAGATGTGTTTATGGGTGTAGACATGAAGTAATTAGGTTGTAGATGTGACTATGCTTAACTTGTCCTTGAGTAGGATGTTAACAATAATTGTTGGAAGTGGAATGTGATGTGTTTGATGATTTCAGGTGCGATTCAATTAGATGATAATCTTGCTTATGCCTTGTTTGACATTGGAGCAACCCATTCTTATGTCGCTGAAGACTGGGTGAGATGGAACATGGCTCCAATGAAGAGTCTGAAATGTGAATATGTGGTAAGCACTCCTTCTGGAGGGGAGAGGATAGCAAGTTATCAATTGGAGAATGGTATTGTGGTGATTGAAGGGCGGCAATTGCCAGCTAATTTGGTTGTTCTTAATATGAAAGGGTATGATGTTATCCTTGGCATGGATTGGCTAACCAGGTATAAGGTGCATCTAAATTGTCGAGATAAAGTGGCAGAGTTTTGTCTACCAGATGAGAAAGCATTCGGTTTCAGAAGGAGTATAAGGCGATCAATACCTAAGATCATAGCAGCTAACAAAGCCAAGAAATTATTGAAGAAAGGATGTATGGGATATTTAGCTTCAGTGGTAGATACATGTCGAGTCTAATTTTTGAATTTTCCCATTCCTAATCCGATCTAGACTAGACCCTATGCTCATCTAATATAGACCCTCGACTTGAGTTAGGAACTTCGTTTAATTCTGGAGTTGCCACCCAACTGTTGTTGGGAAAGATTGAATTAAGACTAAAGAAGCGAGTTAGTCTTAATTTAGACCACTAGTCGTCGTGATTTCTTCTTCTCGTTTTTGGTGAAAAGAGGAAAAGGAAAACCAGAGTTTCTAAGCTCGGAGGCTAACCTATTAAAACCTTACGGTTACCACATAATCTCCTAAAATTATCTCTATCTAGAAATGTCTTTTATTTTGTTTCTGTTGCCTTTTATTGTGTTTTTGAATGAGTTATTTGAAAAAAATGATTTTTTATTTCATTTTATGGGTTGATCCAAATGGTGCCTACGTACCTGTTATTTAGGATCAAACAAGCCATAATTCGCTTTTCTTGAAAATGTTTAGTGGGTTTGTGGATTTTAATTTGAAAATCTCTTTTGATTTATGTTTTTAACATTTTTGGGATTTTTCTAAAAAAATCTAAACCTAAGCTTAATAATTTGATTTCTGAAAATAATTTTTTTGGAAAAACATCAATTTTGGATTTATTTGAGAAAATGATTTTTCTAAGTGATAAAACTCATTTTTTTTTTCTATTTTTATAATTTTTGAATTTTTATTAATTTTTTATTATTTTTGTAATTTTTATGATTTTTATGATTTTTTATGAGTTTTCATGATTTTTATAATTTTTTATTATTTTTATAATTTTTTATATTAATTTTTTTCATGATTTAAAAAATTTCCTCCTAGGTCCTTATCTATCCTATTTTAAAATCTAAAGTTTTATTATTATTTTTCTAATATTTTTATTGTTTTTCTATATTTTTATTATTTATTATTTATTATTTTATTTTATTACATTTTTAGATCTTAAAAGAATATAATTTCTAACATTTCTATTTGTTGAAATGTAAATGAAACATAAATAAATAAATAACTAAATAACAAATTAATAAATAAATGACAAATTAAATAATCAATTCGGAATATAAAATAAATAAAATAATTAAAAATAAATATAATTCGGAAAATCCGACTTACTTGGATCCGGGTCGGTGCGCGGGTCGGGTTGGATCGAGTTGAACATGGCGGCGGGGAGTGCTCGTTGACGGCGTTCCGGCGGCCTTTTGCAGCGGGTGAAGTGTCGAATCCTAGGTTATCGAGGGTGAGGAATCCAATGGTGGCGGTGGTTTACTCCAGAAACGCCTCCTGGTGGTTGCTTAGCTCCTGATCGGTGGTCGCGGCTTTGATTTCCTCCGGTGGTCTCTGATTCACTCTTTTCTCTCACTTTCTCTCACTTTTTTTTTTCTTTCTGTCTTGGCTTCCTCCCCTCCTCCTCTATTTATAGGCTCTCGAAATCAAGCTGGATAAGCTCGGATTTCCACCGATCGAGGCAAATCGGATTGACGGTTAAATGAACTAACTCCGATTCGTGTAAATCCTTCGATTTGTTGAGATTTGATTCCAATTAGATGATGTTTATCTCAATTCTGTTGAAGATCTGTTGGATTTGTGCAAAAAATTGAATTGAAACGGTCGAAATTCGGATTTTTTCCCTCGCCGGCGATCTCGGACCAAGGTTGAAGATGATCACGCGCCCGACGCGTACGTTCTCTCCAGCCAATCAAATGCTGCCATGTGTCTTGGGTAAATGAAAAAAAATCGCAAAACGCGGAAACTGCTTCCCCCGCGTTTCAAACCTCTGACCTCGGACCCGCACGCACCCACTTGACCACAGCTCGGACTAGCTGAGCTAGCCCATTTTCTTGATTTTGTTTATTTCGCAAATTGCATATATGCAATGCGATTTTTTTATTTTTTTGTATTTTTTTTTGAAATTTCAAAAATTTGTAAAAATTATTTATTCATTATTATTGCCATTTCTGAAATCATTTTTCAAAATTGATGTGTTTTCCTATTTATTTTTATTTTTTGAATATTTTTATTATTTTTGCCAAATTAGAGATAAATTGGAAAAAAATTGGAAAAAATTGAAAATTGATTATTATTAATTATTATTAATTCTTAGGACAAAAATGGGGTGTTTACAATATACAATTGAAAGAGAAGAGAGTGGAAGATATCCCAGTTGTATGTGAATTCCCAAAAGTATTTACTGAGGAATTACCAGGCTTACCCTAGATAGAGAAGTTGAATTCGACATTGAGGAAATGCTAGGTATGAAACCTGTATCCAGGGCTCCTTATCGTATGGCTCCTGTAGAATTGATGGAGTTGAAAAAGCAGTTGTAGGAATTATTGGATAAGGGTTTCATAAGGCTCAGTATGTCACCTTGGGGTGCACCGGTGTTATTTGTGAAAAAGAAGAATGGTAGTTTACGTTTGTGTATAGATTATCGTGAGTTGAATAAGGTAACCATCAAGAATAAATATCCTTTACCCTGGATTGATGACTTATTTGATCAGTTGAAGGAAGCAACTGTATTCTTGAAGATTGATTTGCAATTTGGATATCATCAATTGAAGGTGAAGGAGGCTGACATACCAAAGACTGCCTTTTGAACTAGGTATGGTCACTATGAATTTCTGGTAATGCCTTTTGGTTTAACTAATGCCCCAGCTGCCTTTATAGATATGATGAATAGGGTATTTAAAGAATATTTAGATGACTTTATGGTTATATTCATTGATGATATCTTGATCTATTCTAAAGATAATGAGGAGTATGCTAAGCATTTAAGAAAGGTGTTGCAAACTCTACAGGAATGAAGAAATGTGATTTTTGGCTGGACCAGATTGCGTTCTTAGGCCATATTGTGTCAGGTTTTAGAATATCTGTAGATCTTGCAAAGATTATGGCCATCATAGAGTGGAATCCTCTTACCATAGTCAGGGAGGTAAGAAGTTTTCTTGGTATGGCAGGATATTACAGGAAATTTGTGAAAGACTTTTCAAATATAGCTATACCCCTAACTCGGTTGATGAGGAAAGGAATCAAATTTGAATGGACAGATCAATGTGAGAAAAGCTTTCAGGAATTAAAGAGGAGATTAGTTTCAGCTCCTCTTTTGGCCATTCCTAGTGGAACAGGTGGGTATGCTATATATTGTGATGCCTCTTAGATTAGATTAGGGTGTGTACTGATGCAGGATGACAAAGTTATAGCATATGCTTCCCGTCAGTTGAAACCATATGAGCAGAATTATCCTACTCATGATTTGAAGTTGGCTGCTATAATATTTGCTTTAAAAATCTGGAGACATTATTTGTATGGTGATAAATGCGATGTATATACTAATCATAAGAGTTTGAAATATATCCTTACTCAAAAAGAGTTGAACATGCAATAAAGGCGATGGTTGGAATTGATGAAAGACTATGATCTAGCCATTCACTATCATCCTGGTAAAGCTAATGTAGTTGCTCATGCATTAAGTAGGAAACGGTGTAGCAATCTGGCAACTTTAATCACTGATAGAGTGGAAATATAGAGGGACTTAGAGTAGTTACGGTTAGAAATTATATAGCCAGGAGTGGAATCTAGATTAAATAGTTTGAGTATTCAACCTACATTGAAAGATCAGATTCGGGAAGCACAACTAACTGATGAGGAATTGCAAAAAGTCAAGAATAGTATGATTAGATATCCCGGCTTTATATGTGATGAGATTGGAGTATTAAGATTCAAAGGTAGATTATGTGTACCAACAATACAGAAGATTGAAAAAGCAATTCTAGATGAGGCTCATCATACCATTTATACAAACCACCCAAGAAGCAATAAGATGTACAGGGATGCGAAATTAGTATATTGGTGGCCAGGGATAAAGAAAGACATTGTAGAATATGTGGCAAAGTGTAGCACTTGCCAACAAGTTAAAGTAGAGCATTAGAAACCTGGAGGATTATTATAACCTCTCTCCATTCCTGAATGGAAGTGGGAGCAAATTTCCATGGATTTTGTTATAGGATTACTTGGGATCAGGAAACAGCATAATGCTATTTGGGTAATCATTGATAGGCTGACTAAATCAGCCCATTTCCTTCCAATTCAGCAGAGCATGCCACTATCTCACTTAGCAGCGTTATATATTAAGGAAACAGTGCGATTACATGGAGTACCGGCTTCTATTGTTTCTGATAGAGATCTCAGGTTTATTTCTAGATTTTGGAAAACCCTACAGGAAGCTATGGGTAGCAAATTGAAGTTCAGTACAGCTTATCATCCTCAGACAGATGGTCAAATAGAGAGAACCATACAAACACTTGAGGATATGTTGAGAGCATGTGTTTTGGAGCTTGGTGGTAATTGGGATGAACATTTGCCACTAATCGAGTTTGCATATAATAATAGCTATCATAGCATTATACAGATGGCCCCATATGAAGCCCTATATGGAAGAAAATGTAGATCCCCATTATATTGGGATGAGATTGGAGAGAAACAAATAATGGGATCGGAAATGCTCCAACAACTGAAGGATAAAGTTCAGGTGATAAAGGCCAGAATGCAGACAGCATAAAGTAAACAGAAAAGTTATGCTGATAAATGCAAAAAACCATTAGAGTTTTAAGTTGGAGACTTTATGTTCTTGAAAGTATCACCTATGAAGGGGATCGGGAGATTTGGAGTAAAAGGGAAGTTGAGTCCTCGTTATATTAGACCATACTAGATTCAAAGGAGGATTAGAGCTGTGGCATATGAACTTAAGTTAACTACTGAGTTAGCCAATATCCATAATATATTCCTTGTGTCTTCATTGAGGAAATGTGTTAGCGATCCGACAGCTGTCTTAGAACATCTACCAAAATGACTCCAGGAGAACATAACATATGAGGAGTATCCCATTGCCATTTTGGATAGGTCCACTAAGCAACTCAGAAATTGGGATATTACATTTATAAAAGTCCTTTGGAATAGCTATACTAAGGCAGAGGCTACATTGGAGAGAGAAGATCATATGAGGACTAAATACCCAGACTTATTCTAAACAAGTAACTTTTGTTTCACCCTTAGGATATAAATATGTATGGCCTCACTTAAATTCTAAGTGTTTTGTAATTTAAGTATAGGATATTAAAATACAATGAGTTGTGTGAAGTTCGAAAAGTTTCAAAAAGTTATATAAACAATTACAGAAAATAAATATTATTTTATTCTAAATTTGTGATAATAATAGGTTTTAAAAATTTAAACAATTAAAAAGAACGACTTTCGTAAGGAAGATAAGATGATGAATGTAATAAATTGAATTTTATGAAATATGTTACCAAATAAATTTAGAAAGCGACGTACTTGAAAATATCCGAATATAGATATATAAACGAATAAATAAAAATAATTGTAAATTTTAACTTTAGTTCAAGTAAATTAAATTAAAAGAATAAATCATTTGAAACATAATTTTTAAACAATATTAGGTTAAATAATGAAATTAATTTAAACTACAAATCTAGGAATTTCAAATTAAAATTTAGAGTAAATATTTATCTTCGGAATAATCAAATTAACCTAGACATAACATTTTGTAATAAATTGTTAAAGATATAATTTTTAAAGGTATTCCCATATGCGTGCGAAATGTTAAAATAAGGGTTTTTTAAAATAAAATATAATTATAATATAATTTATAAAAATACATATAAATATATATATATATAACTGTAAAAAAAAAAAGTCCCATCCCTTTCTTTTCTTTCTTTTCTTTTCTTACTTTTTTTCCTTCCCCGACTGGCTTCTGCTCCCTCCCTTTCTCTTTTTTCCTTTCCCTTTTTCTTTTCTTCTTCATTTTCGGCCGTCTTCTTCCCTTCTCATTCCCCTTCTTCCCTTTCGGCCAAACACCCAACGACGGCGACAACGACCCTTAATAGCAACGGTAACGGCAGTGACAGTGATCTCCGCAGCAATAGGGAACGACGATGACGAGGAGGATGATGACCGCAATAACCATGACAGCGGCAACAGCAATATCTAAACCTCCGTGGTGATCTGATCTCCGGTGTAGATGGACGACCTGTACAACTCCCCCTATCTTCCTTCTTCTTCCTCATCGTTTTCATGTTCCTTGACACGGTGCTATTTCCCCTCCGACTTTGACTGAAGCAGCAACAGCAACGATGGAGGCAACGATCGCGGCAACCACAGCGACAACAGTGGCTACGACAATGAGCTCAATGACAGCAACAGCTGCGACGACGACCACCATGACAATGACTTCGACGACAACCCCAGCAGCAACAACAAATGGTGGCCGTGGCAATGAACAGCAGCGGCGACCTCACTCCGACGGCATCAATGACCATAACGACAACAGCAACAACACAATGGCAAGCAATGACCATGAAAGTGATGAAGATGATCACGGCGGTAGCGATGACCGCAACGATCGACAGTAACTCCGGCGGCAATAGCAATGGGACAATAATGACAACCACGACCGCCACGATAGTGGTAGCAATAACCACGTCGGCAGCCGTGACGACCGCTACAGCAGTGGCGGTGCAATGACGATGATGACAACGGTGGCAGTAGCTTCCAAGTCGTGTTCGTCTCGTCTTTTTCCCTGATGATGGAGGCAACGGTGGCAACAGCAGCTGGAGGAGGAAAAGAAAATGAGGAAGGAAGAGAAGGAGTCGAGGTGCGTGGTGTGTGCGGGGGGTGGGGGGGGAGAACAGCCACAGTAATGGCGATGGTCCAACAACGGCAGTAAGCGGTTGTAGTGGGAAAGAAGAGAGAAAAGAGGAAGAAGGAAGGCCAGCATAGAAGGGAAGAGAAAAGGAGGAAAAAGAAAGAGGAAAGAGGAGCTGAATGTGTAGTGTGTGTATGTATGTATGTGTATTGAAAGTGTGTGCATGTGAAGGAAGTGGGGGTATGTGAGAGTGTGTGGGTGTGTGCGTAGATGAGAAAGGTGCATGTGTATGTGTGGATGATGGGGTAGGATGTACGAGAGTGTATGTGTGTGGAGGAAGGTGTGTATGTGTATGTGCAAGAATGAGGATGTATATACGAATGTGTATGTATGAGGATGCATATGGTGTGTGTGTATGCGTGAGTGTAAATGAGGAGGTGATGTAGTGAATGCGGAATATGTGTGTGTGAATGAAGTGTGTATGTGTTGGTAATGATGTATGATGTGTATAAAGATGTATGTATGCGTATTTGTGTAGGGATGTGTGTGATGTATGTGGAAAAGTGAGTAGTGTATGTGAAGATGTGTGTGTGTTGGTGATAATGTAAGGTGTGTGAAGGTATGTATATGTGTAGAGGAGGAGCCGAGTGTGTAATGCTTGGGGGTATGTGCGTAGGTGCATGAAGTGATGTAGGGTGGTATGTGTATGTAGGTGTATAGTATGTGTGTATATAAGGGTGTGATGTATGCGAAGTGTATGTGTATAGGGTGTGTATGTGGTGTGTGAGAGAAGGGTGTATGCATATGGATGGTGTGGGATGTGCAAAGTGTGTGTATATGTATGAAAGGTGTGGGGTGCGTGGTACTAGTGTGTACATGGATAGTATATGAAGTATGTAACATATGTGTATATGTATGGAAGACGTGTAGTGTGTGGGTATGTATATATGTATAAGGAAGGAGTGGTATGTGTAGGCATGTATGTATGTATGTGAAATAATGTATGGTGTATGGGCATGTGTGGAAGTTGAGGATGATGTATGTGGAATATGTACGTATGAGTATGAGATGATATACGGAGTGTGAACATGAATGTGTGGGTATGAAAAGTGAATATAGTGTGTACAAAGTATGTAGGTGTGTATATTGGTGATGTAAGGCGTATATGGAGTATGTGAGTAGGTGTATGAGATAATGTATGGTGTGGGTATGTGGGCAAGTATGTATTGGGGGTGTGAAGTGTGTATGTATATGGATGAGAAAATGTTGGTGCGTATGTGATGTGTGGTAAAGGTTGGTGTATGTATAACAGAAGCGTAAGTGAGGATGAAAACCGGTAGAAAGTATGAGAAACTCATAGGTGGAAATATCAACAAAGAAGAGAAGAAAGAAGATGATACAAACCTTTAAGGACTGCTAAATCCTGTGGGTTATCCTATAAGTAGTCCATTGGAAGATATTAGAGACAATTGGATAAATGAAAGGCTCAAAGATGCTTCATGGACGAGAGAAGCGTCTATGATGGTGTAAATGCTGAAGGGAATGATTCAAGCAATATCCAAGATGATGGCTTGGGAGATATTTGGAATGAAATGGATTTCACAATGAAATGCTCAAAAGATGTTGAGGAAGATCATTCTTGGCCAAATACCCTAATGCAAGATCTTCAGTTGTCCTTTCTAAGGATATCTTGCATATATGGAAGAAGGAATTCCAAATTTGGCAAGTTGAAGACATTTCATTGCTTGACTTTTACACAAGGAAAGCACACAGTCGATCACAGCAACTTGAGGTGTTGGAAGCACAGATTCGAAGGAAGTTCAACATTTGAATCTTGTTCACCCAAAGTTCCATAAGGAGGAAACTTCACGCCTTGTCATCAACCACAAGATGAGCAAAGTACACATATCGAGTGCTAGAAGACTACCAAAGTTAGGTGGAGATGCGGCTTTGTGATTGGGTTAAGGAAGCATCATTGAAGAATACTAACTTCAAAAGGAACGTAAAGGAGTTACCCGTTGGAATCGCTCGACTTCGGCTAGGACTATGACAACCTTAAACAAGTGAGTGGGAAACTTAATGATATGCTACTATGTTGTGTTGTATGTGGAATGCTATGCATGTGAAATTGATGTTTATTATGTTGTTATTTGATATGATTGTTGTTGAGTTAAGTTGTGTGGTAGAGAATAACAAGTTAGGTAAGAAGTCGTGAAGAAAATAGGGGAATGAATGGTCCAAGAATTTAGACATCATTACCTTAATGATAGCACCTAGCACCATATCGCTAGTGCTATAACCACAAGCCTAACCCATGTTTTACAAATCGTTTTCTTTCAAAATAAACCAGGACATAAAAACTTAGCTTTCCTTCTATAGCTACCGAGTAGGTACGCTTAGTGGGAATAGGGTGTATAGGTATCATTATGTATACATGTCAGAGCTGGTTCCTGAATGTGTATACATATACTCAACAAACTTATTTTCATATGATATTTACGAAATACACTCATGAACCCAACCATACTAATCATGAGTGCAACCTTGGTTTTTACAACTCAATGACCATATTTTCTCACCCTCTTAAGTATGCAAGGGGAGATGTCTAGTAAATTGTCTTTAATTAAGGAGAGGTCCTAAACATATATATGTATATTATACACAAGTGTCTTGAAGACATTGAAAGGAAGATGCGAGATGACCTTTCTGGCTTTTGAAAGTGTGAGAATGATAAAGCACTTGAGAAGTGCGATGGCATAGAGGTGTCAAGGATGATTAATATAAATCAACCCCGAGTGGTTGGTTTGACATGCGAGATAAATGACACAGAGGTGTCATAAATGATTGTAAGCCAACCTGAGTGGTTCGGCATTTGATAGAAATGGTACGGAGAGGTGTCGAGATAATTTAATCCATTATAAAACTGGATAGGTCTATGTCCATGGAGTTTGGGTTCAGTGTCGATGTTGCGTAACAAGAAATGCATAATCCTTACTTGTGATGAGTCAAATGGAATGTTTGATGTTTACTTTTGCGGTATGATTGATTGTGATTGTAAATGTTGTTTGATCACTTTAAATAAATCAATTAAAGTATGAATTGGATGATATTAAAACTTGACATGCATTTTCACGAAACATTGCATGAGATTGAAGGCCATCACTGTCACAGGATGCATCGGAAGTGATTAAGAGGATCGCTGTTCCGCCAAGTGTGAACTAAGTGATTAGGGGATTGTCATGCCTTGATGGTTCCAAGTCCGACCTGTCCTTGAGGGTTTTGCTCCGTCTAGTGCAAAGAGGCACATGAGTGTTCATTATTGAGTTAATAAGATATCATAATTAACCAAGTGATAAGATAAATAAATCGGGTAATGACTTAGGCACTGATGGTGGCTTTGGAATCCCCAACCCAAGGTCAAGGGGGGGGTGGGGGTGTAAACCCTAGACTTCACGTCATTTACCGGAAGACCACGTGAGATGCTACATTCATATAGTTGTTCATGCATAGCATATGTTTAATATCTTAATTTGAATTTGCTTGCGTATGTATATGGCATATTTCTAATGTTTGATTTAAGATTGTTTGTGTGTGTATGTAGCATTGAAAGTGTTACCATCCCATTCACTAAGCCATGGTGTGCTCACCCTCTCACAGACTTTATGCAGGTGACGATAGCGAAAGCACGGGATGGGCTAAGATGTGAAGTGTTGAGAGTTTTGGAAGACTAAAACAACGAAGTAAGATTTGTGAAGGATAGATTTACTTAGATGAAATGTTAGGACCCCAATGTAAATAGAAATGTTTAAATTGAGAAACCTTAGAATTATCCTATTTTACTGATTGGTAAGATATATTGATTCTCTGCGATCATGATTGACCGTGGGATTCGGGTTCCATAGAGATATTTTATTATCTAATCATATGTATTATAACTTGTTATAAATGTAATTATTTACTTAGAGTCTTGTGATCTCTGACTCGTAAAACGATTATCATGTAACGGGTGCACACGTGCCATGATAATTTTAATAGAGGCTTCTAAGCCCCCTTTTGAGGTGTGACAAGTTGTACTCGCGTAGTAGTTTCAAGGACGAAACTATTTTAAGGGGGGAAAGAATGTGAGGACCTAAACTTAAGCAATAATGTTAAAATTAAAATAGTATATATATATGTGTGTGTGTGTGTGTAAGGTAAAATGAATATATATATATATATATATGTATATATATGTTATATGCTAAAAATAAAATAAATATATAATAATAATAATAATAATAATAATATGGGCATATATATATATACATATATGAAATATATATATATATATATATATTATATAGCTAGGAAAAAAAAAGAGGAAGAAAAAAAAAACATGCAGAACAACACCCTCACTCAATGTCAGCAAAATTAAGTAAGTAATATTATATATATATATATAAACATTAGAATAGAGAGAGAAGAAAAAACAAATCATCAAAAATTAGAAAAAAAAAAGAAACCAAAACTCTCTCCATTTCATCCGAATTTTCTAGGCAAATTGAAATTGAAATTTCCAACATGCAATCATCAAGATAGGAAGAAGAACAAGATTGAAGTAGGATGTAACAAGAATTTAAAGAAATTGAAGAAAAAAAATCAAATTAAATAGGGGAGGATTTGGTCTGTTCGTTCGAAGGGGTTAGGGTGAAGCTGTTGTTAGGTTAAGCTAGGGTTAAGGTTTTGGGTAGGGGAGGATTCTGGCCGACATAATGGTTGCCGGCGTTGGTGGCCGGAGGCCGATGAACGGAGCAGCCCTTGGTAACGCTTGAAACTTCCTGTTTTTTTTTTAAAATATCAAATGTTGATGAAAAATTGTGATTTTTGGTATTCTAGCATACTTTTGTATGCATATTAATGTGATAATTTTATTTTTCTGAAATTTGATTAAAAAATATGTGGTCCTTAAGAAATGCTCTATTTTGGTCATAAATTAAATTGGAAAATGAATAGGTCAAATGATGTATTTTTGATGTAATGTTTAGTATATAAGATCCTTATATGATGTATTAGATCATAAAATCAATAATTGTTAAAATTGGAGTCGTTTTCTATTTTTAGTGAATTTTTCAAGCTAATTACCTTGTTCTAGCTGAATTAAATCCTTAGCAAAATTAGGGAATTTGATTTGATTAGTTGAATTTGATGTTTAGTTGAGGTTCATTGAAGTATACTATGATTTTAAGAAGCTTGGGTTAGTTACGAAACAAAAACGGGAGTATTCGGTGATAATTTGGGACCATACGATTCAATATAGAATCATATCGAAATTTAATTACATTAATATATAATAGAGCATAGTATACCCGTATGTATATGAATTAAACATTTTAGGAAAATGGTGGATTATATGAGGTTAGGATGGAATTTAGGAGTTTAGAATACTAAATTAGCAATTTAGGATTCAGTAGAGTGAATGGGGTAACATTGACTGGTATACTGATGATTCAGGTATTTCTGTTGAGTAAGGAGGACAAAGGAATTTGGCTGGTGCGATTTTTTGGATTGGCATATATTGTTTCAGGTGAGTACCCCATTAACTCCTCTCTTGGGTACAAGTGGTTGATAATGTAAACTACTTGTTGTTAGCTGAAATTACCCTGTATGATCATTTACTATGATTAATGCAAGAGGATTGTTGAATTACATTGGTTTGCTGATGGTTGGTTGTGTGTCATGATATGGTTGGATTATGAGAAAAAAGGGAACATTCTAGAAATCCTAGAATGAGAGTTGGGTACGGGATTTGATTGTACTATTCCTGATTGTATGTGATGTAATGAACTTAAATTATTGAATGCTTCATGATTATGATGTAATGCTGGGTTATTTTTAGCTTATTGGATGGGGTTTATATGACTGTTTGAGTTTATACTATTGTTATCTCGGTAACGATGGAATATCTAAATGGATAATAAAATGGGGTTTAGGCTATAAGTACCTACTAATCCAAATGACTTAATGTAAGAAAAGTCCTGTTCCTTGCTTAGTAAGTTTGTGGTATGACCTTTGAGTCGACCCGGATGGGTTTGAGGTACGGTTGATAGACTGGCCCGGTTTAGTGACCTATGGGGATCTGGTCACCCCTTTTGTTCGAGGTAGGTGAAAGGCGAGCTGAATGATCTAACTAAAAAGAGTATGTAAGGATGTCTTAATTGGTTAAGAAAACATTAAGTTTTGAAAAAGTACATGAGGGTAGTTTATCTACCAGTTGATAGGCTCTGCCTAGGTTAACTAAAAAATATTTGTGACCTGTGAGTAAACAAGAGTGATTGAAATGGTCTCCAATGAAAACGTTATGAGTTTAGTAAAATGGAATTACAGGGAAAATATCATTAAGTAAGATCATGGTGATGTTAAAATGTAATAAATTGAATTAGGTTTCTTGCAAGTATAGCTTTGAGTTGAAAACTTGCTTTAGTAATCACTTTTGAGATATTTGATAATATTGTTGATTACTATTATGTGATTTTGTTGTTTGTTTTTGTTGGGTTGCTTGATTTTGTACTCACTTTGCTTCTTAAGAAGCTGAGGGGTTAGTGTTTTTGTTAACCCCTGGTACAGGTACTAAATAATAAGTTATTGGAGACTCGGGTTTTTGGAGAGCGTCAATAGAGGCAAAGAGGCCCTTAGTTTCCATTTTGGAACCTCTGTTATTTGTAATAAGATTGTCCTGTACATGATGTTGTAGTGCTTGTAAATAAGATCTACAGGTGTTAATCTTCAGATTGTAATGTAAATATTTGTGTATATAAGGTTGGATTTGTAATCTTTTGAGCCACTTAAGGCTACAGGATTAATCATGGGCTGTGCCTACTTACCAGGAATGCAGATCCTAATGGTATATATATATATATATGATGTATGATGTGACAGGAGATTTTAAGTACATGTGTTTAGATATGATGTGGATTTGAAATGATAACGCTGTTAGCGCCATTTTATAGGACGTTTATAAAATTACATACAGGTTGGAGTTATAGGTTCAAGATTAGCAAAATTTGCCTTATCTCTAATTCAGAGATGTCATAGCAACCCACCTACAGGTACCAAGGATAGTTATAAGAATTTTGGAATAGGTTCAAGAATTAGACCTAGTAGGTGGGTCGCTACATTTGGCATGTTAGATTAGGACATCTAAATTACAGTTTGATACTCTATATGTGAAATCAAGGCTATATCACTATGGATGAAAATAAACTAGAAAACAAATGTGTAATATGTTGTCAATCTAAATTTTTAAAGAAACCATTTCTTGAAGTAGAGAGAAAAATTGAGTTACTTGATTTAGTGCATTCCAATATTTGTGAATTGAATAGTGTCTTAAATAGAGGTAGAAAATGTTATTTTATCTCATTTATTGATGATAATTCAAGATATACATATTTGTATTTTCTTAGAAATAAGGATGAAGTTTTTAATGCTTTCAAATTATATAAAGTAGAAGTGGAGAACTTGCATAACAAAAGCATTAAACCTCTAAGAAGTGAAAGAGGCAGAGAGTATCTATCTAGTAAGTTTAATTCATTTTGTGAGAAGAACAGGATAATCCATCAAGTAATAGTATCTTATACACCACAACAAAATGGCTTAATTGAAAGAAAGAATAGTACATTAGTTGATATGATAAATTCTTTAATACTAAAAGCAAATAATCTTTTAGCTTATGGGGAGGAGCATTAATGACTATGTGTCATATTTTAAATCGAATTCCTTATAAGAAACTAGGTTTCTCGGCTTATGAAGTATAAAAAGAAAAGATACCAAATCTGAATTATCATAAAGTGTAGGGGTATATAGTCGACTATAAGGTTATTGATCTTAAAAAGACTAAGTTAGGACTAAGAAGCATATATTGTGGGATATGTTCTAAACTCTAAGACCTATTGCATATTAGATTTAGAATCTAATGTGAACGTAGAAATAAGAGATGTTGAGTTTATTGAACATAAATTTCAACACAACTGTAATAAAGAAGACATACCTACTAATGAAGTAATTCCTATTGAAAACTTTAGGACGTGTTTTAGTGATGCTTTACGTGTGGAACCTAGAAGTAGTAAAAGGGTTAGAAAAGAAAAGGATTCAGGTTTGGATTTTATTTCTTTTCAAGCTTTATCTTTTCTTGTAGATAGAAATAAAGAGATAGTAACCAACAAGATCCCTATGGTTTTACATGTAGATAATGATCCGATGACTTATAGTGATGCTATATCATCTAGAGATGTAACTTTCTGGAAAGAGGTAATAAATGATGAAATGGAATCCATTTTATTAAATAATACTTGGGTTCTAGTTGATTTTCTCCCAAGATCAAAAGCAATAGAGTGTAGGTGGGTGTTTAAGAGAAAATATAATATGGATGGATCATTGCAAACTTTCAAAGCTTGATTGTTTGCAAAAGGTTACAAGCAACATGAAGGTATTAATTATTCTGATACCTATGCTCTTGTTGTAAGAATGACCTCAATTAGAACACTCATAGCCTTAGCACCCATAAATAAGCTTCATGTGCATCAAATGGATGTTAAGACTGCGTTTCCAAATGGAGATCTTGATGAACTTGTCTATATGGAACAATGGAAGGATTTGTTTTAACTAATAATGAAAAGAAAGTTTATAAGCTAGTTAAATAATGGTTTCAAAAACTATAATGCTGATAAGTGCATTTATTCTAAGTATATTAACAAATCTGGAGTGATGTATCTAGGTAAAGTAGATACTATAGCGACCTTATAGGAAGCCTAGTAAAATTTCCTAAAAGTTGTCATATTACATCTGCACTTGCAATATGAAAACCGCCTTACAAGTTAGAGGTTACAAGACTCTAATTTAATAATCATTTTTCACCATAATTGATAGTACATATAATTAGTTATTATGAAAATAAGTATGGAAACCAATTATTACAGTTCTTCAGAATTGTAGAGAATCGATATCTCTTACCAAATAACAAAACTAAATAATCTCAATATTTAAGAACATTGGTTTGAAATTTTTTTGAAAAATGATAAAGTTATAAAATGTATAGCTTTACAAATTCTTATTCACTCATCCTAGACTGTTAACTATCTTCTAATTCTTCACCTATCCTTAAAGCTTGAGTCTGGAACACTCATCACTTTGACCTTAGCCCATTTCCCAGCTTTAGAATACCCTGCAAGATAAACTATTGGGGAGGAGGGAGGGGGTGAGCAAACTGCAGCTCAATGAGTTCGCCTATCACTACTACCGTTTAAACAAGTTATTAAGTATTAATTAACACATCATGAAATCTATTTACATATGAAATGAATGTATGCATGATGAATGCAAGCAACACATTCATGGGAGTCTAGAACCATGAAAGGTACAGATTTGCATAATCTATATTTCGATTTACTTCCATACTTACTCGCGTAGAGCACCTTACCTTACCCGGGAGGCTGTTTGAAGGCACAATCCCCCAAACAAACTCGATGCTTACCCATGGCCAAGAACAAAAATGCCCCAAAGGCTAGTCTTGGAATCAATTTTGATAAAATTACCATCGGCAACACCAATGTTTTATAAATAGCAACCTCTAAGGGCACATGCTGGGCTTTTGATATAACCTTTATGAAAACATTTTAAAAGGACTTAAATGATTTCAAAAAGCTTCAACATGTTTCAAAATTTTTTAGCAAAGGTTGAATACTCTTCATTCCTTTATGTGTACCTATTGAATCATAAACATGGAATGAGTAATCTGGTTATTTTAGCCAAGAATTTAAGTTTGCTGGTTAATAAGGTGACCATACAGATGAGAGCATGCGAGGTAATCGATCATTCCAAACAATTAATAGCAATCAACAAAACGTCATGTAATTAGCAAATAGCAAGCAGATAGTAGATCATCTAAATTCCCTCACTTGGGCTTAACTTAAGGATTATAATAATCCTTGGGTAGAGATTGGGGATCTTTTGAAAAACCTAAGCAATTAGACATAGAAAATAGATATAAAAATAACTACTACTAAAATATACTACTCTAGTATCTCGATCTGAACCCCAAGTTTTATTAGAGTTTTTTAGGATATCTTTTAATTATTTAGGTTCTTAATAGTTCAAGTTCAAGGCCTTAAGTCCAAGTTCACTGTCTTTTGTTTAGAAATCGGTCTGTTGTCAAGGTCCACACTTAGGTTTTTGTTACGGTAAGTCTTGTTCTCAAATGATGCCATGATAGGGCAAATATATGTCTAAGGTATATATTATGAGTATATTGATAAACATGTCCAAGAATATGCTCATAAATGTCCAAGAATATGTCCATGAATATATATCTATAATATGTCCAAAATATGTCCCTAGATGTCCAATAGGTCAAAAATTCTCATAGATGATCATAAATCTTCAAGATTTGAAATTAAGTTTTTAATATTTTTTCTTTAAACTTTTGTATTTATTAGGGGTTTAAAATATATCTATACACTCAAAAATACTCTAAATGAAAGAAAAATAGAGTAGTTTTACGAGGATAAAGTTCGCTTGAAGTGGAATTACGATTGGAACCTACAACTTTCATAAATAGGTGATATTAATGTATGTAGATGAAGAGTATGCTATGAAAGCAACTTGAATTAATTGGGGATTACCTTAATCTGATGAAAACCCCTTGAATAGCTAAAATAATGATCCTATAATATAGAAAATAGGTAAGATTAGTAGCTTCCTTAAGAGAGTTAAAGATAACTCAATCTTCTTGGAAGCTTTTACCTTAATGCATAGTGTTGGTGGTTCCGAAACTCTTATCAGTTTTAGAGATGTAAATGGAACTAATTATGGATGAAAATTTTTAACTTCTTAGAGGAATATTAGGTGTTTTTGGTGGAGATTTGGATGAGGGAAAGTCAGAGAACAGGGGGACTTAAAGTGGCTTGGGAAATGGAAGGTTTTACTTAGGTAGGTTAGCCTCGTTACATCCCCCTTTATAGTAGTTAAGTTTTGTTGCTTTGTAATTAATTTTTGGTGCTGATTTTCCATGCCTAAGGGAACAAGATTGGGAAAGTTTTAGGGTCATAATTTTCCTAATAGCTTATGGGATAAGTTAGGGTATTAATGATATAGGATAAGATAAGGTAAATGATGTCATGTGGATAAGATCACATGGTGTTGACATGGTCAAAAGAGGAGGGCAGCCTTTGGTAGCTTCTAGGTGGATTCTTGGTCTAATTTTATTTATTTATTTTTAGTTAACTTCCTTAGCTTAGTTGTGAAAAAATTTGGGCTAATTTTGATTAGGTTAAGATTAGGTAAGATGGCCTCAAACATGGGGTGAAACAAGGTGTTTTTGGGGGATGAGATTTAGATGTAATTTTTCTTTTATTTGTAAGACTTCTAAAAATAAAAATTTTCCATGATATCTTCAAGTCCTTAACCCATTTTAATTAAGTTAATTTAGAGTATTTTAGATTAAATTAAATTAAGATAGAAAGGGGTGAATTGAAAGGTGACAAGTTAGATGGGTTTACATGGTGGTGCTCACGTGAAGAAGGGGTTTCTAATCTATTTTTGGGGGCTCATCTCTTCGAATTTTTCCATGCTCTTTTACTGAGTAATTAAAGTATATTTAAGGTATAATAGGGTAAAATTTCGGTAAGATTTAATAGGATAAGATAGATTAAGGTAAGTAAATCTTGGAAAAAATTGGAAAAATTACATGTTTAGTGTCTTTTCTTAAACCCGGTTACTATGTGCTTATTTTCAAATTAATTTTGTCTTTTTCTTAGGTTAGATAAGACAAGATAGGGTAGGATTAAGATAAGATCAGGTGTAATAATTTTGGTCTTGATAAGATAAGATAATAGTTGATTTTTCAAAGCTTGAAGGAGAAGTTTGACTTCTCTTGGTGGTATCTTGGAGAAAGGACATAGTTGGTGGAGTTTTGCCTAGATTTATTGATTTTTTGTGTGTTATTAGGTAATTAAAGATGTAATATTGAATTAGAAAAATTTTGGTCAAAATAGATTAAGATTTGGGGGTGGTGATGGGAATCAAGCCATTCTAGTTATTGAACCGCATACTCGAGCTAGAACCTTACATTGAGAGTTCTACTTGATCAGATGAAACCTGAGAATAATCATCTAGTTTCTTCATTTATTTTTCATGATTATTTTAACTTTAATAAAATACTTTTGTTAATGCTTCGGGATAACAACCGGGTATGCTAAATGACCCAAAGCAAGCATGGAACACTACCCTTAAGAGCTGGCAACTTATGTTGTTAAAGCTGGCGGCTTACCTTGAAGAACTAGTAGTGTAGGAATAAAGGATGGCGGTGTATCTCCACAAAGCTAGCGATGTATCTCCATAAAGCCGGCGGCTTTCCTAGGCGGCTTACAATTTTAGGCTGGCTATTTTATGTTGTTTTGAGCCAACTTTTCTTTATACTATAAATACCTTTTTATAATGGAAACATGATAGACTTTGGACATTTGAGAATACACAAGTGGAGTTTACTCCCATTTTCTTATACTCTTATCAATCTTTGGATCGTAGCAAATGATGGTATTAGGATTGTTATACGTCATATCAATAACATCATGCTAAGACTATTCTCTTGCTAGTGCATCATATCTAGTAAGGGTTTAGGGTTTTTATCTTGTTATTGTTATTTGTTGATTTCAGAATTGTTTGTTGTGAACTATCGATTGGGATTGTGATTGCTTAATTCTATATTGGGATTAGGAAAATCATATTTTCGTATCAGAGTGAAGGTTGAGAATTTGGGTTTATGTTGTAATTTGTGTGATTGTAATTTTGGGGGTAGAGCGAAGGTTGAGAATTGGGTTTTTGCTATGATTTGTGTGATTGTAATTTTGGGGATAGAGTGAAGGTTGATAATTAGGGATTGTGACATGGTTATTTGAAAGTGAATTAAAGTTACGATTTATACTGTCAATTGTGTCGTAAGTTGATTGGATCTGAATTGGAATTAAACAAGGGTTGAGAATTTGGGTTATATTGTGATTTATATGAATTGTAATTTGGGAATTGAATGAGGGTTGATGTTAGGGTTGTGTTGCAGTGTGTGTGTGTGATCGTGATTTGGGAATTTTTGTGTTAAGATTGCAATTCAGCGAAGTATGTCAAATGATAGTGTGAATGGAGGAATTAGGAGTGAAGCCAATAGTCAGGTTGGAGGAGGAGGTTAGGGATATCGTGCTGCAGGTGGTAGGAGAAATTTGAAAGAATAGTTATAGGATCTAACCACCATTATTGCTAATCTAGCAATGCGGATGGATCAGATGACATTACTCTAACAGTTATTTGCAAATCCACAGGCACCCTCACCTTGGGTAGCCATTAATGATGTATGTAGGAAAGGAGAATTAGGAGGAAATAGGGGAAGGCGAGTTGGAGGAGATTATCACACTTATTGAGAAGAAAGAGATGATAATTTTGAAGATGAATTCTATCATAACTATGAGTTCAGACCATATAGGGGTTTAGAATATGTGAAATTACAGATGCCTTCATTTGCTAGAAGGGGATCTGCAGAGGATTATCTTGATTGGGAGGATAAGGTGGAAAGACTTTTTGAGTGTTATGAGATCAATGACCATACTCGAGTACGTTTGGCAGCAATTGAGTTTATAGGGTATGCCGCCTTATGGTGGAAGAAAATTGTGGCCAATAGGAGGAGAGATGGAGATGCTAAAATACATACTTGGTAGGAGATGAAATGGGTTATAAGGAAGAAGTTCATACTAGAGCATTATAGATAGGAGTTATTCATGTGTCTCCAAACATTGAGACGGGGAGGCAAAACTGTGGATGAGTATGTCTAAGAGTTTGAGACACTAATGATTTGATGTGGAGTAGTTGAACCCCCTGAATAGACAATGGCACGATTTATGTCTAGTATGAAATATGAGATCGCTTGTATTGTGGAGCTACAACGATATGACACACTTGATGAGGCTATCTTGTTGGCTTTGAAGATTGAAAGATAGAGATGTTCTAATCCTTATAAAATGACGAATAACAGGTATGGATCCTCTAATAAGTTATATGATTCAAAAAGTAAGAACGTAGAAAAGAATGCAACTATTACAGATGTCAAGGGGGAGAAGAGTATTTCTGAGAAAGGGAAGGCAATTACTGGGACTAAAAATAAACAGATAACAACCGGTTCGTCAAATCCAATGCTTTAAATGTTTGGGTTTTGGAAATATGGCTGCTCAATGTCTAAACAAAAGGGTTATGGCTGCTATGAAGGTGGAGAGTAAGGATGACGAGGAAGAGATGCATGAGCCAACAGATTTGTCAGCAGTGCTAAATGAGTATTATGGGGATGTAGATGTTGAGACACATGAAGATAAGGGGAATGAACAGTATTTGGCTATCAATGTGTTGCGTAAGGTGATGACTACTTTTCCTGCTAATGAGGAAGAATAGAGGGAGACCTATTCCATATTGCTTAGAGGGTCCAAGGTAACCTTTGTACTCTTATTATTGATGGTAGCAATAGCACCAATGTAGTGGTTGCTTCGTTAGTTAATAAGTTGAAATTGGATACTACTCCATATCTTAAGCTACATTGGTTGAGTGAACAAGCTAGTTTACGTGTTACTCAGATGGCTAAAGTCCCATTTAACATAGGGGAGAAGTACTATGATGAGATTGTCTGTGATATTCTTCCTATGTGTGCATCACATATACTACTTGGTAGACTGTGGTTATTTGATAGGAGAGTATTGCATGATGGGTTTAGGAACACCTATGTGCTTTAGAAGGGTGGTGAGTGAATTGTTTTGATCCTATGTCACCAACTGAGGTGCAAGAGGCATAGAGACAGATCAATAAAACCACTAAAAAGAAGTCTTTATTTATGGAGTGGAAGGAACTGGAAGAAAACTTGAGTGGAGTGGAGCATTCCTAAGTGTCACGCCCCACTTTAAGGGCCCTTCGTGACAACTTGCCATGATCGCTTCACCCCTTGTTAAGCAATCGCGAAGCGTCTCCTCATCGATAATGACCTGATTATCAGAGTAATAATATTCTCTACTCATAAGATAGTTAATTACACAAAAGTATCGGTGGGCCTCAGATGGGTCCCATTACACCACTACAAGTACACCCAAGATTAAATTAAGTTGCTCGATTACATTCTCATTAATTACAAAAAGTCCATTCTAATGATGTTTACCTTGATCTTGGCCTCACACCCTTTTCCCGACCATGTCAACCAGTGATGCGACATTTACTCACCTTAGTTTGTCAGTTCATTAGGAAGTTTAGGTAGTCCCTACCTGCAAGACAAAATCTATAAGAGGGTAAGCCAAAGCTTAGTGAGATAGGGTGCAATCTCTCAGTGATGCAACATATACAATAAAATTCAACTAAGTTATCAAACAAGTGCTATGCATGAACAAACATATGAATACAGCATCTCGCGTGGTCTTTCGGTAACCGACATGAAGTTTAGGGTTTATGCCCCCCTTGACCTTGGGTTGGGGATTTCGAAGCCACCATTAGTGCTCGAGTCTTACTCACATCTTTATTATTCTTATCACTTAATTAAGATGTGTCTTAGCTTTAATGTTTTAGGCTTAGGTGCCTCAATACATCGAGCATTTACACCCTCAAGAGACAGGCCGAACTTGGATCTGTCAAGGCGCCATAATCCCCTAATCACTTAGTTTGCACTTGGCAGAACAGTGATCTTCTTGATCACTTTCAGCGCATCCTGTAGTAATGATGGCCTTCAATCTCATGCACATGTCTCGTGGAAATGCATGTCAAGTTTTTAATTAGATCCCATAATTAATTAAAGTTTTGTGGGTGATCATACCATCAAATATAAGTGTAATCATTAATCATGTGAACAATCAATCACCATACATGAAACCATTTTAGGAGCAAGGCATAAGTTAACACAAACAAGAAGACAACACATATACAATAGATGTGATATATATATAGATAAGCTAAGGAGTACTAATACAACTTCCATCGTTGCACTCTTCTTTTCCCATTCCTTCTCTATACTTACATTCATGACTAGAACTCCATGTATTATCCTCGAATATGCTTACCTCAGTACCATAGGTATATAGTTGTTGATCTTGATTCACATACCTACTATGGCATATACATCTTAGAAGGATTTATGCATGTTGTAATTGAGATCACGTAATACCATTCTTCCTATCTCATATCTATATACCCATAATATACGTTACATGCATCATCTTATCTTTCCACCTCACTTGGACACCACACACATATGTATATATATATATATATACAAAGACTTGGATCATTAAAGTTGTAATGCACATTTATGCATGTCTAGATTCTTTACACCAACTACCACGATCCGCAACAATACACATGCCATTGTATATTTCATTCCTACTATTAGTAAAATCATACATACTTACATCATGGGATAGATCTAATACTTATATGCTCCTACATATTATCTCGTATCCTCATTCATGGATTCTTTTCATCATTCTTCCAATTTCTCAACACACAAGCCCATGACCAATCCATCATCAACATAATCTCCACTTTCATCTTCATGTCATTATGTAGCTACATAGTCAAGTTGAATTTCCATTTCCTACTTCTTCATCCTACATATAAACATATGTTTACATAGCATTCTCGCTAACTTCCCAATCTAACAAATGCGCATATGCCCACATACATATACATATATTTATTCACTGCAACAGCATCTTCATATGGCTTCTACGTCCTTGCAATCTGCCATAATATGTACGCACAAGCATGGTTTTTATTTTCTTCACGGCAAAGGGCAGCAATGACGTCCAGCGGTTCACTTTCAACCTCCCTCAAATCATGTGCTTATACATATACAATTCTTCCCCGCTGGTTGGATTCACCGCCCAGAGTAAAGAAAAAAAAAAGAAACAAGGAGACCAGCAACGCAAGGGAAGAACGTCACAACCCACGCAATTGTATATATATACATATATATGTATCTATGGACAACAACTAGGACTCTGCACATGCACATAACTATGTGTATTTATAGTATGCACCCCTGCATTTGAAGACATATATATATATAAAAAGTATTACGGCAGGACAGCAAAATAAATCATCCCAGTACTCATTATATATATGTATATATGTACATTCCTTCTTCGCAGCAAGCCGATGGAGCAGAACAGCACAGGTCCAGCAACTTATTGTTCACGCATAGACCATGGAAAATAAAGAAAAAGAGAACGAAGCCCTCAACGCCTATATATATATATATATATATAAACACTTACAGCAGCAAGAACATCACGCCTACATCAAGGGACAACCAAGAATAAGAAAAGAAAATGTCTAACACCTAACTTTAGTTACATATGTATATATACAAGGATATGGTTTAGTAGGGGAAAACGCCAACGCAGGACAGCCACAAGAAGGACAGAACTGTCTAAGCCTTGGCTAATCCTCACCAATATATATATATCAGATTTGGCACATTCTAGGACTTCTCCTGCACACCATGGAGGAAAAGAAAGAAAGAAAAAATGTTCAACTTTGCTCCCAGCACGTCACAACACAAGGACAAGTCCAATAGCCACACTATTACATATATATATATATATATATATAGTTATACAACAACACTTTACAACAAGCATCACAACACAGCACATATACACATAATACAACACATCACGGAGTACTACTCACCTCGGTCTCATTTTGTCGGGGTTTACTCGAAGTAATCTTCGGATATTTTCGAACCGAAACCCTCTTCACATAGAAAATTAGGAAAAAGCATATCAATACACTAAATACATAGTTTAGATCACTTTATCTAGTGTTTTCTGAGCTATTACAACTAATTTTAAGTAAAGTACTAAATTTTACACCTATTTATTCTTTGTATATAATTTTTAGAAACGAACTCCGTTTCGTGAAAAATTTGTCTAGTTACGTTGCACTCATCTTAAGGAATATGTGGGTAGTCTCGGATTGTCGATCGGATATCGTATATGCGAGTTATATTTTTTTTTGTTTGGTTTCCTTTGTTTTCTTTTCCTCCATTCTCGTCCTCGTCTTCTTCTTCTTTTCCTTTTTGTCTATTTCTTTTTCCTGTTTCGGTTCTTTTTGTGTAAAATGACCGTGGGTCCTCACGGTTGCTCCCATATATATATATGCTATGTATTATTATTATTATTATTATTATTATTATTATTATTATTTAATACTTCATTAGATTGGTTTTTAAGAGAATCCTAGTGTATTTTTACTCGTACGATGGTCTTGATAAAATTTAAGATTTTAATATTTTATTATGAATTTTTACGCTTAAGTTAATTTAATTATTCCGAGTGTGAATATCCACTCAAAATTCCTATTTAACAATCATAAATCTATGATTTTATTCTATTCCATCATTTACTCAAAATTTTCTTATGGTTTGCCTTTAATATGCTTATTTCTATTATTATAACTCTATTCGAAGAGTGTTTTAAAGCTTTTAATAAAATCTTTTAATTATTTCGTTATTATACAAAATTAAAGTTCGCGGGTTTTACACTAGGAGATTCAGAAGCTTCATCAAAAGGCTTATGAACATCTTAAGAAGACTCAAGAGCAATAATGACTTTAGGGCAACAAACATAGGTAAACCAAGATTTTCAATCTAGGCGACTTGGTTTGGATTCATCTCAGCAAAGATAGATTTCCTTATAAGAAATCACAAAAAATTTCACCAAGGGTAGATGGACCATTCAAGATTCTGAAGTGCATCAACAACAATGCTTACAAGGTGGAGTTACTAGGAGAATATAGTGTTTCTGCTACATTCAATGTTGTAGACCTATCACCTTACCTATAAGAAGATCTTCATGAAGAACCATCAGATTTGAGGGCAAATCTTCCATAGGCCCAAGGAGATGATGGGAATCAAGCCATTCTAGTTACCGAACCGCTTACTCGAGTTAAAACTTTACATTGAGAGTTCTACTTGATCAGATGGAACTTGAAGAGAATCATCTAGTTTCTTCATTTATTTTGCATGATTATTTTAACTTCGATCAAATACTTTTATCAGTGCTTTAGGACAACAACTGGGTATGCTAAATGACCTAAAGCAAGCATGGAACGCTGCCCTTAAGAGTTGGCAACTTATGTTGTTAAAGTTGGCGGCTTACCTTGAAGAATTGGAAATGCAAGAATAAAGGTCGGCTATAAAAGCCGATTGTGTATCTCCACAAAGCTGGCAGCTTTCCTAGGCCGCTTACAATTTTAGGTCGGTTGTTTTATGTTGTTTTGAGCTAGTTTTTCTTTGTACTATTAATACCTTTTTATAATGGAAACACGACAGAGTTTAGACATTTGAGAATACACAAGTGTAGTTTACTCCCATTTTCTTATACTCTTATCAATCTTTGGATTGTGGCGAGTGATGGTATCGAGATTGTTGTGCGTCATATCAACAAGACCGTACTAGGACTATTCTCTTGCTAGTGCATCATATCTGGTAAAGGTTTAGGGTTTTTATCTTGTTATTGTTATTTGTTGATTTTGGAATTGTTTGTTGTGAACTATCTATTGGGACTGCAATTACTTGATTCTGTATTGGGATTAGGCACATCGGGTGGTTTTAAGCTTAACCACTTAGAAGGCTTTAGGGTAAGGTTTAAGGGACTTTTGATTTTGATTTGGTTTTATAATTTGGTTTGTTATCAATTTGTATTTGTTTTTGCTAATAAATGTTCTAGGATATTAACCCTCATGATTGGGATTTAGATAGGATAGATTTGGAAAGGATTAGACTTAAGTCAATGCAATTCTTCTTGAGTTGTCTAATTGTTTATCAAAGGTTAACTTAAGTCAAATGGGAGTAGACTTTAGTTAGTCTAGTTTGGGTTTTTAAGTCTAATACTTAAGCAATATTTAGGGCTAAGCATCGATCTTATAGATGAAATTTGAATTTAGTCTACTAGGTGAAATATTGAGACTAAGATTGAACTCTCAAGTGGGGAGTTTAGTGGAAATTAGTGCAATTGATAGTTTTCAATTGAACTTTTACTAAGCTAAACTCATTAATTCCATTAGAAAAGAGTATCATATGAATCCCTGGTGTCTTATTTACCAAGTCTTCCCTAAGTCAACCTAGGTCTTAACTCTAATGTTTTAAGTCTACTCAAGTCTTTCTAGGGGTGTCGAATGGAAGATTTAAGATAGTGAGTTGGGTAAAGTGGGTTAACTTAAGTCGACTTTTAATTTGACCAGGTTGACTTTGGTTAAATTATAAAATATTGAGTCTTCTCTAGCTCTTGGACCTTATTTGGGTTCATTTGGAGCTAAATTCTAGGTTTGTTTACTTATCTAATAGGATTTCTAAAAATGCTACCCGCAAAAATCCCTAAGAATTATAGATGACACTTAGGCTAGAATATCTGATCTTTGATTTTGATTTCTAGCTAAATCTATCAGGTACTCATACTTGTTTTCATTTTCCATAAGATATTATATTTTTATTGAGATCTAAAACAACTATCTTAATTAATTTTATAATTAGAAATGGCCTATATTTCTGTGGTTTCACAGATATGATATTAGATATCAAAGTACTTAGATACAATGGAGGAATAACTTTAAGCCAATCCCATTATGTTAAGAAGATTTTCAATAAGTTTACTTGCATTAAATGTTCTATAATGGAAGTTGAATTCATAGATTTAGCTTTAGTTGGAAAAGAAATGGAATGACTTAGAAATTCATTATTAGAAATAGAGTTGTAGCCATAAATAATGTCATCCATTTTAATCTTTTGTGATAATCAATCAATCATGTCACATGCCTATAGTAAAATATATAATGGAAAGTCTAGAAATGTTGAAGTAAGACATGAATATGTTAGAGAATTAATTGAAAATGGGTTTATAGCAATAACTTATGTTAAGACTAAGTGTAATTTAGTAGATCATTGACAAAGGCATTGTTAAGAGATCAAGTTAAAGTGATGTTTGCTAAAATAGGTTTGGAACCTAGCTAGTTTATTTTAATGGGAATTCTACTTCTTCTTTGTAGACCACCATTATCGAGGTTTAAGGGAAAACAACAAGTTACAATGAATTGTGACTATGTAATTTAGTAACTTAGAGGATGGGATATTGGATTATCTTTTAATGAATTAAGTATGTATTGGAAAGTCAAATTAATTTTAAATATAATCCACCTATTTAAATATTAAAGTGGTGTTTCTTTGAGCAAGAGCTGATTGGTGTATCTCTTGTAAATATTTAATGAGTTAGGGTGAGCACAAGGTCATAAAAGCGCTAATGTAAAATCCACTTAATTTCTTAGTATGGTTGAAACGTGTGTAGTTTCTCCGGTTGTGGCATATAACGCGTAGGTTCAGGCAAAAGTCACTTGGCACCTTATTGCAACTTTGAAAGATTTGCACTAAGGAATGTGTTTAAATCTAATGATACCATTCTTTATGCATTTTCACAATTTGGAAGGAAGTTACATAATTGATAATCTAGTGGGGGAATGTTGTATATATTACCAATTATAGAGTTAATGATATAAAAGAATGTGATATATGATAAGATGTAGATCCAATGTCAACGAGATGTGAATAGAACTAAGTTGCAAGTATACAAGACATGGCATCCAGATGCTAGATTATCAAGTGTCTAAATGCCATACTGGAAGAAGCTACTGGACATTTTTCAACATCCTTGTGTTTAAATGCTAGATGGGATGGCATTTAGATGTAATGCACTACTTTGGGGTATGTAACTTTTTGATCAATTTTTTACACCATGGCATTTAAACACTAGGGCGTACATCCAAACACCATCCACAAATTAGGTTTTCTTAGCATCTATTGGCATTTTAAGTCAATAAATGTAATGTTTTAACCTCCAAAGTTGTATTTTTTTCATAATGGACACTATAGATGAGTTTGTAACTGTTATAAACTTAATATAATGATTAAAAATAAGTATTTTTCAATGATTATGTCCTTAGGAAGAGTTATAATTTATGGAAATTAAAGATTAGATGTCTAAGCATATATTGTTATTTCTTAGACATTTTTACATTTTGTGTTTTATTATTGTTACATTCCCTCTCACATACTCACATATGATCAAAACAACCTTCCAAAGTTATGTAAATTTGTATGGTCATCAAGGATAGAAGATTGCTACTTTTGCTCTTGATATACACCTAGTTGTATCTTGAGAGAATTATGACATCCTTAGTGACATTGTGTAGGACTTGTGAAACTTTTTTAGGAAGGCATCTTATTCACATGTCTCAAGTATTCTTAGTTTCCCCTATATTTTTGAAAAATTTTAACATATTTGTGTGGCATATGCTAGTTTTGAAAGCATTTATAAGCTTTTCCTTTGATTAAAATATGCAAGTTTTTAATTTACACACATTTGTTTCGAAATTGTTTATCTTGAAGGTTTCATGAAATTTTCACCTTTCTTCTAACTATGTCTATGCTAATTACACATGGTAGTCACAATATATTTTCCCAATATAATAAATTAAAAAAAAAGAGATAAATGGAAGTTTTAATTTACATATTATCTAAAATAAAATTTGCTTCCAAATTGGGCATCATGGGCATAAAAAAAAAAAAAAGATCCTTACTCAATTAATGTTAGTTTGTTCAACTTCTTTGTCACATATTCTGCTTGATTGTAAAGTGTTAAGTCAAAATGTCAAAATAAATACACACTCAAGTAGAAAATTTTTGGTTAAAAGATAAGTGCTAGTTAATGTTGCAAATATGAAACAACAAATTTATGCTTTTTAGTGCATTTATAATCACTATTTTAGGATTTCTATAGAAAAAAAAATCATTTGAATATCTAAACCTTGAAAATTAAATATCAACTAGTGTATCCACAATGTGTAAAAAAAAAAAAACATAATAACCACTCATATGAAAATATATATTTTTTACACAACCTATGAAATTGGGGAAAATGATAAAAGTATTATTGGATGGTCTATACATGATTAGAAAAGTGAGAAAATGGATGGATAATTTTAGTTTTATTAGTATTTTACAACATTATTCCTTTATCAAAACTTTTATACTTTAAAGATAATGACTATATGGTAAAATGAGAATAAACAGTATTACAAAATATCGAACACATCAAAACAATGGTATCCTCTTTAATAATATAGATTAAGATAATAGAAAAGAGAAATAAAGAATGAATATGTATCTTATTACCAAATATTACTTGGTTAATAAATCATTACCATCTACAAGGAAAAGAAGTTTATCGCATAAGTTGTAACTTTTTTTTCATGATATTTTCTTGGTTTGGATTAAATGTATTGTATATCCAGCCACAATTGAACGTCCCTTAAATGGTCAATTTAGAATTTAAAATTTAAAATTTACTACTACTTCTGGATGCCATGTAATTTGTGAGACTTCCTTTTAAAGCAGTCATAAGAATATGCTTCTATTGATTCAGACTTCCCAACACAAACTAAGAAAGGTAAGAAAAGATTTGTCATTTTGTGGCTGTCAACTTAAATACGTCGTTGTAATAGATAAACTAATAAATTGAACTGAATCAAATAGTACTAATTTGAGTTAGAGCTCAACATTAAAATATTTTGATATTAATCGAGCCTAAAATTTTTTAGTCCAACTTAGTTTATTGCTTAAACTCATTTATTTAAAAAAAAATGTTATTATTAAAATAAATTTATACATTTTAATGCATGTAAAATGTATAACGAGTATTTAAAAAAATTGCATCGAAAAAAGGTCACTCAAAGTTTTTAAGCTTAATGTAATAGGATCCTGATTTTTTTTTCCCCAAGAACGTATTTTAATCCAAAATATTTTAAAATGGTGAAAAAAAAGGGAGAATGTTTAGTCCTATGTTAAACATCAACGGTGTGGCATACTTTGTGCAATAGATCGATTTACCTCGACTTAAAGGGTGAGCTGGTGTATGATGAATGGGGTATAAAATCCTATTTGTATTTTACCTTGTATGGTATAAGTTCTTAATTTTTGGAACTGCAACCTACCTTATAACACTTCAAAGCACCTTGTACCCTATACACTATAAAACCTATAAGGTACATGGTATATGATATCTTATAAAACTTGTAAATTTTATTTTTTTATTATAAATTTCAATTTTATCTAATATTAAAAGAGTAATTTATATGTGAATTATAAATTCTTAATATGTAATATTTATGGAACCTATAATAAAATATGTGAAATTAAAAAAAGTAATTTTTTGACCTTAATTGTCTTAAACTCTACAATCTTACTATTTAGCAAATGGGAATGAACAAGATAAAAGAATTGAAAACCTAAAGTTATAGAGAAAAATGGGAAAGAATAAGGAAAAAAAAGAGGGATGGTATTTTGTTTAACCGTTTAGAATTATTAACTTATAAATTTAGGCTGTTTTTTTTTTTCTTTTTTACTATAACATTTATTACTAAAGAATTATAATATTGTCATTTACTATTTATTTATTAATATTATTTAATTTTTTTATAAGACAAGTATAGGGTATTTAGAACCTATATTCTATATACCTTAGAGTATAGGTCCTAGGATGAATATAGGATAGAAAAACCTCGTACTTGTACCCTATTGTGTAGATATAGGTTTTGAAAAATCTAAATCTAAAACCAACCTTATGACTCTTAATACCTACTTAGAGCCTATTTGATTGAATATGGTATAGGTGGGTATCTTGTACAATAGGATTACCCACTTACTCTTACCCCTATATCTTAATAAAAAGAAAATAAGAATTTGTGTAAGAGTTTAGAGGTTTCGATCAAAGATATTATTTTAGGTTAGGTAAATGAATGTGTTCAAACTCTAATGACAACATGGACAAGAAGACTTTATTTTATTTTATTTTGTCATCAACACCTTTTCTATTTTCCATAATTTCCTAAGTGACAAGGTAGACATGTGGTGGTGCATGCCATAAATACATATATATGTGTGTGTATGTAAAGTATGCCACATCATACATATTTCATGATGTTTGAATACTTTTCTTCTTTTGCACCATTCTTAATAATATTAAGGGCTAAACTATGCCAACGAAAAGGTTTTGAGTCACTTGGTATTACTTATATTGGTTAAGGAGTCTATGTGACTTTGTCCTAAATTGCACTATTCATTATTAACATGCCTAATAACAATATGTTTGGATTAGAGAAAATAATCATAAGAGGAGGATTTTGAAGGGGGAAAGAGATACTTTTCCCATTTTTTGGAAAAACATGGAAAATGGGTGGAGTATATTTGAAAGAAAATGTTTTTTCTTCAAATCCACAAACGTCGGTCTCTTCATATTTAAAGAGAATTTAAAAGAAAATCAATTAAGTTACATGGATACCCTCTAAATGAATGGTCGTATTCAAATTTGGAAGTCCTTTTTGGCACTTTAATAACTAAAAATATATATAGTTAGTTTTCTTTCCACATTTTTCATTTCAATTTCTTTCTTATCCAAACAAATTCTTTCTCCTTAATTTCTTTTCCCTCTAATTCTTTCATTTTCATTTTTATTTTTTTTACTTCCTATTTTTTCCTTTTGTCCAAGCATAGTATAAGTACCATGAGATAATCTTAATAAAATTCACAAGATCAATGGAATAATAAAACTTTTTGGTAAATTAAATTGATCCTTTTATACTTCTAATGAACATTAATGTTGTCCATGAATTTTAGTTTGCAGCAATTAGATCTTCAAACTATATAAATTAGTTGATTATGCCCTTTCATGTCATTTATAAACTTTGTTAAGTTGTGTCCTATGTAATATGATAGGAATCAAAATCCGACAAGACCTATCATTAGGGTAAGAACTAAATGATTTCAAATCTTGGCGATGAGGGCCCATTTTGAGCAAATCGACCTAGGAATTATTTTTTTTACTAACCTCTTTTCTCTTATTCATATATTATATATTCCAATAGGTATAGTTATCATGCTTTACAGGGTGATGGATAAACTCACTAAGACTCAACTTGTGGGTTATCCATGGACCGACCTGAATCGGTGATGAGCTGGGCCAGCGAATCCTATAGAAGAGCTAACATGATGAAGACTATTTTCTTTTATTTTGTAATTGTTATTTGGACCATTTTATGTTGTAATTTTTTTTGGGACACTTTCATTTGTTTGTAATTTTCTTAAGGACCGGCCACCCTAAAAGTGGTATAGTTGTAATTTTGTGGACTTTTTAACCCTAAAGGGAGTAAGTATAAATACTTACTTAAGTAGGGTTTTGAGGAGGCTATTTTTCAGGTTTGAACATATACTTTACGTGAGGGAATTAGGGTTCTTCCTAGTTCATTTTCTCTTATCAATTTCAATCTTAAGAATTGGAATTGTGGCGAGTGCAACAAGGGGAAATTGTGAGTTATATCAATTTCTTATTGTTGTGTTTCTTTTCATCTCTAGTGAGTCATATCTAGGGTTGGATTGAAGTCTTCTTGGACAAATTTTGATTGCATTTGTAATCGAATTATCATTGCATAATTGATTGGTTTTTAGCACTTGTTAATGCCATCGATTTGTTATTATACTTGTGGCGTGGAATTTCTTGGTTGTGAGCTAGGGTCACGGCTTTAATTTGTGTATTGTTGATTGGAATTCTCTTGGAACTTAAGTTGGTTATTTGATTCAATTGAGAGTTATCATCTTTGTGGATTTCATCTCTTGATTTTATCATTTGGTTCATCTTCCATCAATTAGGGTTCACGCAATTTGTCTTGCCTTTGAACCGAATTTGATCTTGTCTTTTGAGGTTGATATTTGGGTTGTTTTTGTTTGTGCTTAATTCCCTTTTAGGCACATCATAATTTGGTATTAGAGCTATATCATATTTGGATTTAAGATTGAACACATCTTAATTGAAGCATTGGTTACATTCATTGGAAATTGACGCCATTGTTCATGTGATTAAGACTAGTTTGATTGACATTGTTTGATTGTCTTTCAAATTGGTTTTGTATGTGCTTAATCTTGATTTTAGGCACATCATCTTTTGGTATCAGAGCATCATCATACTTGGATTCATTCTTGATCATGCCCTTGTTGTGGGAATTGGTTCATAAATATTGAGGAATTGTGTAATTGTTGAACTAGTTTGATTGACATTGTCTAATTGTCTTTCAAATTAGTTTTGCATGTGCTTAATCTTGGTTTTAGGCACATCATCTTTTGGTATCAAAGCTTGTGGTTGTGAGAAGGGGTTATTTGATTTTGAATTTTAGAAATTTAGGGTTCTTGAGTTTAAATTTTGATTCTAAAATTGAAAGTGAAAAATTGAATTGTTTATGTTGTTACTTGAAGTGGCATGATTATCTTACTTGGGGAGTTGAACTTGCTGCTTGTAGAATTGATTTTGAGTACTTGTTGAAGCTTCTATGTTGTGGACTTCACCGTAAAGGAAGAGGGAAGCTAGTGTTTTTGAATGTAAATTCGGAAGTGTGAAATATCTCCAATTGTGTAGAAAGAAGAAGTGTGAAATTTACTTGTTTGTTTTTCGGAAATAGTGGGTGCAATTGAGCAATTTCCAGGTTTGAGTTGTGTGGAAGATTTGGAAATTATTTGATTTTCAAAACAAACATTAATATTGAAGGAGTTAATGTGTGTTTGTTTGAATTTGAAAATTACTTCTTACCAATTGTGGAAGGGTTGCAATTAGTGAAGTGGTTTGATTTTCAAATTTGAATTGTTGCTATTTTGGTGTATAAGTTGTGGTTTGCTTTAGTGTTTGTAGTGGTGAAACTTATATGTTTGGGAGTGTGAACCATGGAGTTTGTGTAGAGTTGTGATTGCAAAAAAATAAAAATAAAAATTGTGGAGGTTGTTGCACCGTGGTTGTATGTGTATGAATTGTGGTGTAAAAAGGAGTATTGAATTGTTAGCGTTGTGTTTGTATGTTGAGTGAAGGGATTTCCATTTGTGAATTTGTGGAAGTTGTGTGGAGTAAGGTGCTGCACGTTGAGGCTAAAGTGTGAGTGTGTAGTGCATGAATAGCAAATCGTAGAGGGGAAGAGTGGTGTTTCAATTGTAAAGTGGAATTGTGTAGTGTGTGCATTTTCGGAAATTAGAGAAATCACAATAGTCATTTTCAAATTTGAAATCAGAATTGAAGTGTACATTAAGAAGTTAATTTGACATTTCAAAACACACATTAAATCATAGTTAATTGTGTGTCATTTGAATTTGAAATAGTTTCTTACCATTTGTGGAATTTTGCACTTATTGAGCTCATTTTGAATTTGAAATTTGAGCTGCCTTTGTTATTGAAGTTGTAGTTTGATATTTGTGTGGAAGTGGGGAAAGTGTACTGTGGCTTGAAGAGAAGTGTATGTAGTGTTGTGTTTTTGTAAACTTAGTGAAGGGTGTGTATATTTGGCATTGATTGTTGTTTGTGTTGTAAAGATAATTATTGCTAGTAGCGTGAACATATTGGGACTGTGAGTAGAAGGGGAGTTGTGTGGTGGTGAATTGAGTATTGTATATGTATTTAATTACTGCTAATTGTGTATTTAAGTGGTGAGAAACCAAGTTAAGAATAAGGAAGGTTGAGTAGTAGAATTTAAAATTCAAACAAATCAATAAAGTGTGAAAGTAATTGAACTAGTTACTTAAACACTTGTAGTTGAATTAATTCTATCTACTTGAAAGTAATTGAGTGTACTTCACTTGTAGCTTGGTTGTGTACTTGAACCGTGGAAGTGTGAAGATAATTATTGTGTTGTTGGGTTTGAACACAATCATGTCTAGTGAGATGTTTTATTATACTAATGTATTGCACCGAACATTAACTACATTTGCTACTAAGGATGAAGAACAAAGGGAAAACTTGTTCCATACCTCTTATAGGGTATAAGGAAATTTATGTGTCCTTATAGTTGATGGTGATAGTTGTACCAATGTGGTAGTAGCATTGTTAGTATCGAAACTAAAACTTGCTACTACTTCACATCTTGAACCGTATAAATTGCATTGGCTTAGTAATCAGGAGAGTTTGCATGTGACCCAAAGAACTAGGGTACCTTTCAGTGTAGGGGATAAATACTATGATGAAATTGAATGTGATATTCTACCTATGTGTACATCCTATATATTGCTTGGCAGGCCTTGGTTATATGACATGAGGGCCTTGCATGATGGCTTCAGGAATACTTATGTATTCCAAAAGGAGGGAAAATGAATTATTCTGAATCCGATATCGCCTTCAGAGGTTCAGCAACAAATCAGTAGACCATCAATGGGCTATGAGCAATTGAACCAACCCTTAGAGCACAAAATTTGTCAGTCACAAATGTACCAACCTTCAGAGGATCCAGATGAACAGCGTCAGATGAGCAAATCACCAGAGGATGAAATTGTTCAAGGGCAGTTGTGTTCACCTTTAGAGATATTAGAGACTTATGAGCAGTTGAGTAAACCTTCAGGGGATACCGAGGGTTAGAGTGATATGAGTAGATCACCAGAGGGCTAGACTGTTCAGAGACATTTATGTCCATCATCAGAGGTTTTCGAGGGCCATGAGTGGTTGAGCCAACTATTAGAGGGCCATAAGGGTCAACGCCATATATATGAGTTAGAAAAGGAGGAAATAATATCAGTGGAATGGGTTGAGATAGGGGATACCTCCGTGGATAATGGGTCATTATTTGTATTGCAGATGAGATACATCCTAGAAATGGAGGAGAGAAAACAATCACCCCCTATAGTATTTCAGATATTGGGATTCTGCAAAGATACTTCTTTAAATAGATTGCTAGGAGAAAACAAAATCTCTATTGCATTTGATTTGCCAGATTTGAGGATAAATATTTTTGAGGCCCAAGGAGATGATAGGAATCAAAATCCGACACGACCTATCATTAGGGTAAGAATTAAAGGATTTCAACTCTTGACGATGAGGGCCCATTTTGAGCAAATTGACCTAGGAATTATTTGTTTACTAACCTCTTTTCTCTTATTCATCTATTGTATATTCCAACAGACACACTTATCATGCTTTACAGGGTGATGGACAAATTCACAAAGAATCAGCTTGTGGGATTCTACAAAGACACTTCTTCAGATAGATTGCTAGGAGAAAACAAAGTCTCTACTGCATTTGATTTGTTAGATTTGAGGACAAATATTTTTGAGGCCCGAGGAGATGATAGGAATCAAAATCCGACAAGACCTATCATTAGGGCAAGAACTAAAGGATTTCAAATCTTGGCGATGAGGGCCCATTTTGAGCAAATCGACCCAGGAATTATTTGTTTACTAACCTCTTTTCTCTTATTCATGTATTGTATATTCCAACAGGCACACTTATCATGCTTTACAGGGCGATGGAAAAACTCACTAAGACTCAGCTTGTGGGATTCTGCAACGATACTTCTTCAGATAGATTGTTAGGAGAAAAAAAAGTCTCTACTGCATTTGATCTACTAGATTTGAGGACAAATATCTTTGATGCACGAGGAGATGATAGGAATCAAAATTTGACAAAACCTATCATTAGGGCAAGAACTAAAGGATTTCAAATCTTGGCGATGAGGGCCCATTTTGAGCAAATCGACCCAGGAATTATTTGTTTACTAACCTCTTTTCTCTTATTCATGTATTGTATATTCCAACAGGCACACTTATCATGCTTTACAGGATGATGGACAAACTCACAAAGACTCAGCTTGTGGGTTATCCATGGATCGACTTGAACCGTTGATGAGCTGGGCCGATGAATCCTATGGAGGAGCTACATAATGAAGACTATTTTCTTTTCTTTTGTAATTGTTATTTGGAACATTTTATGTTGTAATTTTCTTTTGGGATACTTTCATTTGTTTGTAATTGTCTTTAGGGCCGACCACCTTAAAAGTGGCATAGTTGTAATTTTGTGAACTTTTTAACCCTAAAGGGAACAAGTATAAATACTTGCTTAAGTAGGGTTTTGAGGAGGCTATTTCTCAGATTTGAACATACACTTTACATGAGGGAATTAGGGTTCTTCCTAGTTCATTTTCTCTTATCAATTTCAACTCAAGAATTGGAATTGTGGCGAGTGCAACAAGGGGAAATTGTGAGTTATATCAATTTCTTATTGTTGTGTTTCTTTTCATCTCTAGTGAGTCATATCTAGGGTTGGATTGAAGCCTTCTTAGATAGATTTTGATTGTATTTGTAATCAAATTATCATTGCATAATTGATTGGTTTTTAGCACTTGTTAATGCCATCGATTTGTTATTATACTTGTGGCGTGGAATTTCTTGGTTGTGAGCTAGGGTCACGGCTTTAATTTGTGTATTGTTGATTCAAATTCTCTTGGAACTTAAGTTAGTTATTTGATTCAATTGAGAGTTATCATCTTTGTGGATTTCATCTCTTGATTTTATCATTTGGTTCATCTTCCATCAATTAGGGTTCACGCAATTTGTCTTGCCTTTGAACCGAATTTGATCTTGTCTTTTGAGGTTGATATTTGGGTTGTTTTTTTTTTTTTGTGCTTAATTCCCTTTTAGGCACATCATAATTTGATATCAGAGCTATATCATATTTGGATTTAAGATTGAACACATCCTAATTAAAGAATTGGTTACATTCATTGGAAATTGACACCATTGTTCATGTGATTGAGATTAGTTTGATTGACATTGTTTGATTGTCTTTCAAATTGGTTCTGTATGTGATTAATCTTGGTTTTAGGCACATCATCTTTTGGTATCAAAGAATCATCATTCTTGGATTCATTCTTGATCATGCCCTTGTTGTGGGAATTGGTTCATAAATATTGAGGAATTGTGTAATTGTTGAACTAGTTTGATTGACATTGTCTAATTGTCTTTCAAATTAGTTTTGCATGTGCTTAATCTTGGTTTTAGGCACATCATGATATGATTGGTTTTTGATGGTTTTATTAAGACATAAATATTATAGAGCCTAAAATTTTATCCCAATATATCTCATTTCATATTTTGGAAACTCATTTACCACATTTTCCAAATTCGAAGACCAAATAGGTCTATTTATGAAATTAAGGGATTAGATTGGTTTAAATAAAAACTTAGAGTCTAAATTTTACCCTTTTCAAAATAGTTGGATTTGATTTGGTATTTTATCCAAATGATACAATCCTAATGGGCACTTCTAAGAATTATCCTTTTATAGGTGCAATAAATAACCCATTTTTCATTTTTGCATAATTTAAGCTAAAAACTTAAACTCTAAACAAACTAGGCAACAAAATCACATAATTAAGCAAACAAAAATAAAAATTGTACGAAAAATTAAGATTTGAAATGAGAAACTAACCTGGAGAGGAAGAGGAAAGACAACTCTCTACTATATGCAAAACCTTCAAGTGTTGATGTTTCTACAATAGTTTACAGTTTAGTATTTTGCATATCCACTAATGTAAAAAAACAAATGAAAGATGGTAGTTGTATTTTGTGTAGAAAATGGAAGAGAGAGAGATTGATGTTCCTATGGTAGAGGGACTAAGCTATGCAAATGTTAATTGTATATGTGCATAAAATAGAGGAGAAGGAGAGCATGGGAGAGATAAGGACATGAAGAGAAACTAGTGATAATAAATTTGTAATGCCTCGGAACCTGAGACGAGTACAACTTGCCACATGTCCTCACTAGGTAAAGACATGCAAAGGCTCAAAATTTGCTAATTTCATCACTAACATTCAAATATCCATAACAATTAATAAAAACATTCTCTACATAAGAGAAATTGAAAAGAACATCTGTCCTCAATACATAAACCATAGTCAATCTACTTTAATCAATACAGTGGAAGCATTTAAGAAATTAAGTACTACAACGGTCTTAAATCAATGAAACAGAATCATCTAATATCTATCTTTTTCTTCATTTGGCTATCACTCATAGTATACATATTCCACATTCTCCTTAAAATTTTGGTTTGTCTCCACTATAGTCTCGTCATACCCTACGACTTCTCTTGTTGTGCCTACAATTAAAAATGCTCTCATGAGGGGTGAACTAATGTCCAGTACAGTATATACTTACACACACACACGCATGCTATGCCAAAAATACTAACACAAGCATAATGTAACATCATATCCAAACACAGTTTATTATCTTTCATATCATTTAGTCTAACACACAATTCTCATCATCATAACCATCATGCAATTCTTCCACATACACACATATATAAAGATATATACGGCAAAGGGTACTCCCCTTTATCCATTAGTTTATTCCATACATAGATAATACATATACGATAGTAAGTACTCCCTACTATCTATGAGTCAATGAGTCCTTTCACATTACACACATGAGTCCTTCCACATCACATACATAAGTCATTTTACACCAAATAATCCTAAATTTACTCGGATCATTTTGGTACATAACATAACTAGGGATAACGTCACATACTAATCATCAAGTTGCCATCTCGAGAACATCAACCCTCATTAAGTTTCTCGAACCTACCCAATAATAGTCACATGCACAACCAATCATATTCATTTTCAATATTCATTTAGTTCACATACATCAACAAACATAGTATATAAGTACCTTAAAATCAGCGAATGATTTCTCCACACTCTTGTGATCCTTTAATCCTCAAACTTATTTACATTCACAATTACGTATACTTATAATTGTAGGTTAACAAAATAGAATGGAGTAGTGAGTGTCCCGAATTAACACAGCCGTGTAAGTCATCGTGTAGAGGGATACAGTACAAAACATGATCGTATACCTTTCTATGTATTTTTGTCGATTCAATACACCTAAGTACACAGTCATGTATTTAACTGTGTACTTCAGTATGGTTGGATACACGATCATGTACAATAGTTGTGTACCTTTATGTGAATTTGTTCAGTTTGACACACCTAAGTACATGGGCATCTTTGGTGACCGTGTACCTTTCTATACACATTTGTGTTTTAGCACGAGTAGGTATATGACCTGTACTTGGCTGTATAGTGCATTATTCCACTGTAGATTCCCTTTTTTCAAAATCATCACTTTTCCCCTTGACCTAATTTCTATGAAAGTATGTCTAATTGATCAATAACTTTGCAAATTTTAACATATTACAAATAGTTATGTACTTGTTTTAAATTGCTATTAAGATCCTTGAATTACTTGCTCCATCTCGCTCTTTGTCCTAAATTTTATACATATGTCATTAGGTTGTCTTAGATCAATGACTTTATAATGCCATTCACATACTATAATGATTAAAACCTTTACTTAACAAAAAAGGTTAATTTCTACTACTCTCTTGTTAGATTCCCGTTAGGTCGTTCTGTATGTTTCTGTAATTGCAATTGTGTAGAAGTTGAAAAGAAGAACATTAGGTTAAACGAAGGCTTAAATACCTCGACCTTGAAATGACCAAATTGCCTCCATCTTTTTATGTTATTTACCCTCTTATCCTTGGTTTAATTTTAATAATATTAATTACACACACACATACACACACACACACACATATATAAGAGTATTTATATTTTACCCCCTTACAAAAACTTATGTTTTCGAAAGTTACCTAGATTGTGAAAAAGTTTTTTATATCTCATTCTCATCTCTTTTTCTAGTTCCTAAGTTACTTCTCTGTCTATTTGATTACTTAACTACATCTTAACATATTTGATAACCTGTCCTTTCAGAATATGCTCTTTAATGTCTACGATCCGGGGTAAGCCTCTCTATTGTTGTAAGGTTTGGCTGCACTTGTAGAGGTTCTAGTGCAATGATCTAGTTTGGGTTAGGTACATACTTCCTTAACATGGAGATGTTGAATATATTATGTATCTTAACTAGATTTAGCGATAATGCTAACCTATATGCCATTAGCCCAATTCTTTCCTAGACTTCAAAGGGCCCAACATATCTAGGGTTCGGATTTCCCTTTATCCTAAATCTTACCACTCCTTTTATAGGTGAGACCTTTTGATGGGAATCAAGCCATTCCAGTTACAGGACCGCTTACTTGAGCTAGAATCAAAGGACTGTAGAATCTTACATTAAGAGTTCTACTTGATCAAATGGAACTTGAGGAGAATCATCTAGTTTCTTCATTTATTTTGCATGATTATTTTAATTTCAATCAAATACATTTGTCAATGCTTCGAGATAACAACTAGGTATGCTAAATGACCTAAAGCAAGCATGGAATGCTGCCCTTAAGAGCTGGCAACTTATGTTGTTAAAGTTGGAAGCTTACCTTAAAGAACCGGTAGTGTAGGAATAAAGGTTGGCGGTGTATCTCCATAAAGTTGGCGACTTTCTTAGGCGACTTACAATTTTAGGCCGGTTGTTTTATGTTGTTTCAAGCCAGTTTTTCTTTGTACTATAAATACCTTTTTGTAATGGAAACATGGCAAACTTTGGACATTTGAGAATACACAAGTGGAGTTTACTCCCATTTTCTTATACTTTTATCAATCTTTGGATTGTAGCAAGTGACGATATTGGGATTGTTGTGTCTTATATCAACAAGAACATGCTAGGACTATCCTTTTGCTAGTGCGTAATATCTAGTAAGGGTTTAGGTTTTTATTTTATTGTTGTGTTTAAATTGATTGGATTACTTGTTGTGATTATCGATGGGGATTGCGATTGCTTGATTCTATATTGGGATTAAGCACATCATAATTTGGTATTAGAGCAAGGTTGAGAGAAGGGTTGTAACATGGGATTGCTTGAATTGGAAATGAAAAATTAGGGTTTACGTTGTGAGCACCTTGGATTGTTTGATTGTAAATTGAAGATAGGATTATTACATGATTTGTGTTGTGATTAATTGAGTATTGTGAATTGAAATTAGGGTTTATATCGTGGTTTGTGTGATTGTGATTTGGGGATTGAGTGAAGGTTGCGAATTGGGGTTTATGCTATGATTTGTGTGACTGTAATTTTGTATTAGAGCGAAGGTTGAGAATTAGGGTTTATATTGTAAATTGTGTTGTGGGTTGATTGGATTTGAATTGGAATTGAACAAGGGTTGAGAATTTGGGTTGTATTGTGATTTACTTGAATTGCGATTTGGGAATTGAACGGGGGTTGATGTTAGGGTTGTGTTGTGGTATGTGTGATCGTGATTTAGGAATTCTTGTGTTGAGACTGCAATTCAGTGAAGTATGTCGAATGACAGTGTGAACGGAGGAATTGGGAATGAAGCCAACAGTCAGGTTAGAGGAGGAGGTCAGGGATGTCGTGTTGTAGGTGGTAGGAGAAATTTGGAAGAATAGTTATAGGATCTAACCACCATTGTTGCTAATCTAGCAATGCAGGTAGATCAGATGACATTACCCCAACAGTTCACGGCAAATCTGCAGGTACCCCCACCTTAGGTAGCCATTAATGATGCATGTAGGGAAAGAGCATTAGGAGGAAATAAGGGAAGACGAGTTAGAGGTGATTACTATGCTTATCAAGAAGAAAGAGATGATAATTTTGAGGATGAATTATATCCTAATCGTGAGTTCAGGCCACCTAGGGGTTTGGAATATGTGAAATTACAAATGCCTCCATTTGTTGAAAGGGGATTTATAGAGGATTATCTTGATTGGGAGGATAAGGTGGAAGGACTTTTTAAGTGTTATGAGATCAATGACCATACTCGAGTACGTTTGGCAACAATTGAGTTTACAGGGATGGTGGAAGAACATTATGGCTAGTAGGAAGAGATATGGAGATGTTGAAATACGTACTTAACAGGAGATGAAAAGTATTATGAGGAAGAGGTTTATACCAAAGAATTATAGACAGGATCTATTCATGCTTCTCCAAACATTAAGGCGGGGAGGCAAATTTATGGATAAGTTTGTGCAAGAGTTTGAGACACTAATGATTCAATGTGGAGTAGTTGAACCTCCTGAAAAGACGATAGCAAGATTTGTGTCGAGTTTGAAGTATGAGATTGCTTGTATTGTGGAGCTGTAGTGATATGACACCTTTGACAAAGCCTTCTAGCTAGCTTTGAAAATTGAGAGATAGAGACGTTCTAATCCTTATAGAACGATGAATAATAGGTATGGATCCTCTAATAAGTCATACGATTTAGACAATAAAAATGTAGATAAAATGGGATTTGGTAAGAGTGTAGAAAAGAATGCAATTGTTACAGATGTTAAGGGGGAAAAGAGTATTTTTGAGAAAGGGAAGGTAGTTATTAGGACTGAAAATAAATAGATAATAGCCAATTCGTTAGGAGGAAAGACTCATTAAATCCAATACTTCAAATGTTTGGGTTTTAGACATATGGTTGCTCAATGTCCAAACAAAAGGGTGATGACTACTATGGAGGTAGAGAGTAAGGATGACGAGGAAGAGATGCATGAGCCAATAAATTAGTTAGCAGTGCTAGATGATTATTGTGGGGATGTAGATGCTGAGGCACATAAAGACTAAGGGAATGGTCAATATTTGGCTATCAATGTATTACGTAGGGTGATGACTACTTTTTCTGCTAATGAAGAAGAACAAAGGGAGAACCTATTTCATATTTCTTGCAAGGTCCAAGATAACCTTTGTGCTTTTATTATTGATGGTGGTAGTTGCACCAATGTAGTGGCTGCTTCGTTAGTTAATAAGTTGAAACTGGATACTACTCTACATCCTAAACCATGTAAGTTGCATTGGTTGAGTGAATGAGCTAGTCTAGATGTTACTCAAAGGGCTAAAGTCCCATTCAACATAAGGGAGAAGTACTATGATGAGATTGTCTATGATATTCTTCCTATGTGTGCATCATATATATTACTTGGTAGACCGTGGTTATTTGACAAGAGAGTATTGCATGATGGGTTTAGGAACACTTATGTGCTCTAGAAGGACGGTGAGAGAATTTTTTTGAATCCTATGTCACCAATTGAGGTGCAAGAGGCATAGAGACAGATCAATAAAACCACTAAAAAGAAGTCCTTATTTGTGGGGTGGAAGGAATTGGAAGAAAACTTGAGTGGAGTGGAGCGTTCCTAGGAGATTTAGAAGCTTCATCAAAAGAATTATGAACATCTTAAGAAGACTGAAGAGCAACAATGACTTTAGGTCAACAAACACAGGTAGACCAAGATTTTCAATCTAGGTGACTTGGTTTAGATTCATCTCAGCAAAGATAGATTTCCTCACAAGAAATCACATAAACTTTCACTTAGAGTAGATAGACCATTTGAGATTTTGAAGCGGATAAACAATAATGCTTATAAGGTGGAGTTACTAGAAGAATATGGCGTTTTTGCTATATTCAATGTTGCAAACCTATCACCTTACCTATTAGAAGATCTTCATGAAGAACTATCAGATTTGAGGGAAAATCTTCCATAGGCCCAAGGAGATGATGGGCATCAAGTCATTCCAGTTACCAGACCTCTTACTCGAGTTAGAATTGAAGGATTGCAGATCCTTACATCGAAAGTTCTACTTGATCAGATGGAACTCGGGGAGAATCGTCTAATTTCTTCATTTATGTTGCATGATTATTTTAATTTTAATTAAATACATTTGTTAGTGCTTTGGGACAACAACCGGGTATGCTAAATGACTTAAAGCAAGCATGAAACGCTGCCCTTAAGAGTTGGCAACTTATGTTGTTAAAGCTAGCGGCTTACCTTGAAGAATCGGTAGTGCAGGGTAGTCGGCAGTGTATCTCCACAAAGCCAGTGGCTTTCTTAGGCAGCTTATAATTTTAGGTCGGCTGTTTTATGTTATTTTGAGCCAGTTTTCCTTTGTACTATAAATACCTTTTTATAATGGAAATACAACAAACATTAGACATTTGTGAATACACATGTGGAGTTAATCCGATTTTCTTATACTCTTATCAATCTTTGGATTGTAGCGAGTGACGGTATTGGGATTGTTGTGTGTCATATCAAAAAGACCGTGCTAGGACTATCCTCTTGCTAGTACGTAATATCTGGTAAGGATTTAGGTTTTTATTTTGTTGTTGTGTTTAAATTGTTCGGATTACTTGTTGTGATTATCGATGGGGATTGTGATTGCTTGATTCTGTATTGGAATTAGGCACATCACCTTCAACAAGACATGGTCTCCCACTTTAAACTCCAATGGGCGATGCCTTTTATTTGCATATGATTTTTGATGGCTTTAAGTTGATTACATTCTCTGTCTAATCAATTTTACTTTGTCCATTGTGTCTTATACTAAATTAGGCCCTAACACCTATTTCTCACCCACCTCATCCGAATGCAAAGGTGACTAGTACTTTCTTCCATATAATGCTTCATAAGGTGTCATTGGGATGGTAGCTTGATAGCTATTGTTATAGGCGAACTCTACTAAGGGTAGGTGTTCATCCCAATTCCCACCAAGATCCATTGCACACACCTTTAATATGTCTTCTAATATTTGAATAGTTCGCTCTGATTAACCATCTATTTGTGAGTGAAAAATTGTACTAAACTGTAACTTGGTTCTCAGCGCCTATGTAAAATATTCCAAAATCTCCCCACAAATTTGGTGTCCTTATCTAATAATATTATGACTAGTACACTATGTAACCTCATAATCTCTTTGACATATAATTGAGCCGGTTTCTCAAGTTTATATCTAGTGCCTCTAGGTATAAAATGAGCAAATTTTGTGAGTTGGTCTATAAGCACCCATATAGTGTCCAACTTAGTCATAGTTCTAGGTAATGCTGTGATGAAGTCTATGGGCACATGCTCCCATTTCCATTCTAGTATTGGTAGAAGTTGTGACATGCTAATGGATCTCTGATGCTTTATTTTAATCTATTGGCATGTTAGACACTAAGACACATACTCTGCAATTTCCCTTTTCATGTTCCTTTACCAATAGTAGCACTTAAAATCTTTATATATGCATTTAATTCTTCACTTTAGTTATACCTAGTACACATAGATAATACACTCACATATAAATATATATATGGAAAATGGTATTCCCCTTTATCTATGAGTCTATTCTATACGTAAATAATATATATATGATAGTGAGTACTCTTCACTATCTATGAGTCTATGAGTCCTTTCATATCACACACATGAGTCCTTCCACATGACATGCATGAGTCCTTCCACATCACATGCATGAGTCCTTCTATACCAGATAATCCTAAATATACCCAGATCGTTTTTGTACATGACTCCACTAAGAATAATATCACATATTGATCATTCGATTGATACCCCAAGAACACCGATTTATGGGAATCAAAATTCTACAAGACTTATCATTAGGGTAAGAACTAAAGGATTTCAAATCTTGGCAATGAGGGTCCTTTTTGAACAACTTGACCCCAGAATTATTTGTTTACTAACCTCTTTTCTATTACACTTGTATTGTGTAATCCAATAGGCGCACTTATCAGGCTTTATAGGTCGATGGACAAACTCACTAAGACTTAACTTGTGGGTTATTCATAGATCGACCTAAATCGGCGATGAGTTGGATCGACGAATCCTACTGAAGAGCTAGCTTGTTGAAGATTATTTTGTACTTGTAATTTATTTCTTTGGACCATTTATTTTGTAAGTTTTTTGGACATTTTATTTGGTTGTATCTTTATGTTTTAGGATCAGCCACCCTTTAGTGGCATAGTTGTAATTTTTTAGTTATTTTAACCTTAAAGGGAGCAAGTATAAATACTTTCTTAAGTAGGGTTTTGAGAGGAGAATACACTTTACCATTGTTGCAAATTTTTGTGAGAGATTAGGGTTTGTCCTAAGATTTCATAGGACTCTTATCAATTTCAATCCAATTGGAATTGTGGTGAGTTTGCAACCTATTGAATTGTAAGTAATATCAATTCCCTAAGTTGATTTCCTTTTCATAACTAGTGAGTCATATCTAGTGTTGATTAGGGTAGTTCTTGTTCTGATTTTTGGCATCAAGTAAAGGTCCAATTCCATTCATATATTGTTATCAATTTGATTGGATTTGTATTTTGATATTGCCTTATATTTATCTTTCATTATTTATGTGGAGTTCCTTTGTTGGAGAGGAGTTCACGGTCATTTTGTGTGTTAGGGATTAGGATCTCATTGGATATTGTGTTAAGTACTTGATTCATTTGAGCAACATCATCATTTTGGTATTAATCTTCATTGATTTTTGCAAATTGGATCACAATAAATTTTAGGGTTCATGTCCAATTGGAGGAGGATTGATCTAGTTTTTGGCTTTGCTTGTGGAGTTGTTAAGTATTATTTGATTGCATGTGCTTTCACTTGATTTTAGGCACATCATCTTTTGGTATCAAAGCTTTATCATACTTGGATTCAATCTTGATCACGTCCTTATTGTGGAAATTGGTTTATAAGACAAAGGGTTTACGCAAATTGGAAGTTAGTTTGATTAACATTGTATAATTGTCTTTCAATTGGGTTTTGTGTGCTTAAACTTGGTTTTGAGCACATCATCTTTTGGTATCAGAGCTTGAGGTTTGTGAGAAGGGATTATTTGATTTTGATTTTGGAAATTTCAGGGTTCTTGAGCTTGCATCTTGATTCCAAAATTGAAAATGAAAATTGAATTGTTTGATGCTGTTACTTGAAGTGGTGTAATTATCTTGCTTGGGGAGTTGAATTTGCTGCTTGTTGAAGTGATTTTTGAGGTCTTGTTGAAGCTCCATTTAGTTGATTATTTCATGTAAAAAGAAGAGGAGTAGTAGCATATCTTGTGATTCAAAACTCATAACTTGAAGTTGCCTCAATTGTGAAGAAGTGGAAGTGTATTTTGCTTGTATTGTTTCAGACATAAGGGGGGCTTAGTGTGCATTTTCAGAATTGAGAGTGTGGGTTTAAGGAAGTTATTTGAATTTCGAAACACACATTAAGTGATAGAAGTAATTATGTGTTCATTTGAATTTGAAAGTGGCTCCTTACCATTTGTGGAATATTGCAATTAGTGAACTCATTTTGAATTTGAATTTGAGCTGCCTTTTTGTTGAAAGTTTTGGTTTGATAAATTGTATAGAAGTGGAGAAGTGCACCGTGAGTTGAAGGTGTGTGTGTGCGGTGTTGTGTTTTATAAATTTAGTGAAGGGTGTATGTGTATTTGGTGTTGTATTGTGTATGTTGTGTAAAGAAGTATTGTTAGTGGCGTGAGTGGTGGTGGAGAGTTCTTGCACTGTGAGCAAGGGAAGTGTGTGGCAGTTTGGAATTGTCCATTTTGTGTGTGGTGAGGTGTTGCACATTGTGAATTAAAGTAGTGTGAAGCTAAGGCTAGAAAAGGAAAGTTGAGTAGTAGAATTTGAATTCAAAAACAAACATTAAAGTGTGAAAGTAATTGAACTTATTACTTAAACACTAGTTAGTTGAATTTAATTTCTTAACTACTTGGAAGTATTTATTTGTGCTTCAATTATTTTACTTGACTTTACTTGAAGTGACAATAAGTATTTCTTGTAATTGGTTGTGTGTGTACCATGGGTGTGTAAGGGTGTGTTATTGTGGTACTTGTAGAGAAGTGTGTTGTTAACTTATTGAAGTTAGTTAATAACCATGTCAAGTGATGTGTATACTTCTACTACTTTGGTACATCAAGTATTGACTTCTTCGCCAACCATTGATGATGGACAAAGGAAAAATTTGTTCCATACTTCTTGTAGGGTACAAGGAAACTTGTGCATAATTATTGTTGATGGTGGTAGTTGTACCAATGTTGTAGCTGCATCATTAGTATCGAAGTTGAAACTTGTAACTATCCCACATCCTAAACCTTATACATTACATTGGTTAAATGATCAGGAGAGCATTTATGTGACCCAAAGGGTTAAGGTACCCTTCAGTGTAGGGGATAAGTACTGTGATGAAATTAAATGTGATATTCTACTTATGTGTACATCCGATATATTGCTTAGTAGGCCATGGTTGTATGATAGGATGGTATTACATGATGGGTATAGAAATACTTATATGTTCTAATAGGATAGTAAATGTATAGTATTGAACCTTATGTCGCCATCAGAGGTCTAGATGATGCAAAGACAGATAAGACAACCATCAAAGATTCCTGAGGATCATAGCCACATGATCAAACCTTCAGAGGACCAAATTGTGCAAAAGCAGATATGCCAACCTTCAGAGGTTCCTGAGGCTCCTAGTTACACGAGCTAACCTATAGAGGACAAAACTTGTTAGACACAGAAGTGCTAACCTTCAGAGGATCTTGAGGGACAGAGTCAGATGAGCCAACCACTAGAGGAATAAACTGTTCAAAGGAAGTTGTGTTCATCTTCAGAGTTTCCAGAGGCTCATGAGTAGTTGAGCAAACCATTAGAGGATCTTGAGGGTCAGAGTCAGATGAACCCATCACTAGAGGACCAGATTATTGAGAAACAGTTGTATCCACCTTTGGAGATTTCAGAGGGCCATGAGCAGTTGAGTAAACCATTAGAGGGCTACGAGGGTTAAAAACATATAGGCGAATTAGGAAAGGAGGCCGCAATATCAATGGAATGGGTTGAAATAGGAGAGGCCTTAGTGGATAATGGATCATTACATGTGTTGTAGATGAGATATATCCTAAAAATGGAGGAGAGAAAACAATCGCCCCTTGTGGTATTTTAGATATTAGGATTTTATAATGATACTTTTTCAGATGACTTGCTAGGAAGATAAGTCTTTACTAAATTTGATCTGTCAGATTTGAGGACAAATCTTTTTGAGGCCTGAGGAGATGATAGGAATCAAAATTCTATAAAACCTATCATTAGGGCAAGAACCAAAGGATTTCAAATCTTGGCGATGAGGATTCTTTTCGAACAACTCGACCTTGGAATTATTTGTTTACTAACCTCTTTTCTATTACTCTTGTATTGTGTATTCCAACAGGCACACTTATCAGGCTTTACAAGGTGATGGACAAACTCACTAAGACTCAGCTTGTGGGTTATTCATGGACCGACCTAAATCGATGATGAGTTGGACCGACGAATCCTACTGAAGAGCTAGCTTGTTGAAGATTATTTTGTACTTGTAATTTATTTTTTTGGACCATTTATTTTGTAAGTTTTTAGAACATTTTATTTGGTTGTATCTTTATGTTTTAGGACCGGCTACCCTTTAGTGGTATAGTTGTAATTTTCTAGCCATTTTAACTTTAAAGGAAGCAAGTATAAATACTTGCTTAGGTAAGGTTTTGAGAGGAGAATACACTTTACCATTGCTGTAAATTTTCGTGAGACCTAAGATTTCATAAGACTCTTATCAATTTCAATCCAATTGGAATTGTGATGAGTTTGCAACCTATTGAATTGTGAGTAATATCAATTCCCTAAGTTGATTTCCTTTTCATAACTAGTGAGTCATATCTAGTGTTGATTAGGGTGGTTCTTGTTTTGATTTTTGGCGTCAAGTAAAGGTCCAATTCCATTCATATATTGTTATCAATTTGATTGGATTTGTATCTTGATATTGCCTTATATTTATCTTTCATTATTTGTGTAGAGTTCCTTTGTTGGAAAGGAGTTCACGGTCATTTTGTGTGTTAGTGATTGGGATCTCATTGGATATTGTGTTAAGTACTTGATTCATTTGAGCAACATCATCATTTTGGTATTAATCTTCATTGATTTTTGCAAATTAGATCACAATCAATTTTAGGGTTCACGTCCAATTGGAGGAGGATTGATCCAATTTTTGGCTTTGCTTGTGGAGTTGTTAAGTATTGTTTGATTGCATGTGCTTTCACTTGATTTTAGGCACATCATCTTTTGGTATCAAAGCTTTATCATACTTGGATTTAATCTTGATCACGTCTTTGTTGTGGAAATTGGTTTATAAGACAAAGGGTTTACACAAATTAGATGCTAGTTTGATTGATATTGTATAATTGTCTTTCAATTGGGTTTTGTGTGCTTGGACTTGGTTTTGAGCACATCATCGATCCTCACTCGGTTTCTTGGACCCAACCAAGAACAGCCACATGTACAACCAGTCATATTCATTTTCAATATTTATTTAGTTCACATATATCTTTAACTTATCATGCACAAGCATCAAACATAGTATACACATACCTTAAAATCAGCAAATGATTTCTCCATTTTTGTAATCCTTTAATCCTTAAACCTATTCATACCCACAATTATGTACACTTAGAATTGCAAGTGAACGAAATGGAATGGAGTAGTGAGTGTCCTGAATTAACACAGTTGTGTAGGTGGCCGTGGAGAGGGATACTATACAGAATGAGGTCGTGTTAGTGGCCATGTGCCATTTTGTGTATTTTTGTCAATTTAGCACGCCTAAGTACATGATCATGTATTTGGCCATGTACTTTAGCATGGTTAGGTACACGGTCGTGTATAGTAGCCAAGTACCTTTTTTTGAATTTGTACAATTTGACACACTTAAGTACACGGGCGTCTTGGGCGTGTCTAGTGACCGTATACCTTTTTGTACACATTTGTGTTTTAGCATGAGTAGGTACATGGGTGTGTACTTGACCGTTTAGTGCACTATTCCATTGTGAATTCCCTTTTTTTTTTTCTAATTTGTCACTTTTTCCTTTACCTAATTTTTATGAAAGTATGTTTAATCGATCAAGAACTTTGCTAATTCTAACATATTACAAATAATTATGTACTTACTTATTTCGAATTGCTATTGAGATCCTCAAATTTCCTATTTTGTCTCACTCCTTATTCCAAATTCTATAAACATGTCATCAAATTGTCTTAGATCAATGACTCTGTAATCCCAATCATATACTATAATGATTAAAACCCTTACTCGATAGAAAAGGTTGATTTCTATTACTCTCCTATTAAATTCTTATTAAGTCATTTTGTAGGTCTCTAAGAAGTTTCTATAATTGCAACTGTGTGGAAGTAAAAAAGGAGCATTAGGTCAAATGAGGGCTTAAATACCTCGACCTTGAAATGACTAAACTACCCCCATCTCTTTATGTTATTTACCCTCTTATCCTTGGTTTAATTTTAATAATATTAATTACATATGTATATATAAATACGAGTATTTACAAAATTTAATTGGTTAATTAAATCACTTACCAAAGAAATGGAAGCCCCTTAATGTATTAAATGTGGGGTTTCCATGTTACAAGGTGAAAAAAAATTATTGCTACTTATCTAGCATGAAATTTGAGAGGCTTCTACACAAATACCAATGCAAGTGATAAAGAATATGCAATTATTAAAATTCTGTTTTTTTTTTTAAGTATAATTACTTATACTATTTACAATGTAAACATGATTTATCTAATAAAATTCCTAATTTTACCCCTTTTTTTTTTCTTGTAGTAAAAGTTTGGCTAGTTAGAATAGGTCTGAATAAATTAAAAAGCATAAAAAAAATTGTCATTTTGTTGTGGTCATCTTAAATAGGTTGTTACAATAGATTAACTCACTTTTAGACTATATTGAATCAAGCTTGAAAAGAAAATTATATTGACTTCAATTAAGCAAAAAAATTTTAAGCTCGACTCAGTTCATTAAATAAACTTGTTTATACTCATTTTTTAAAAAAGGTTATATTATTCAAATAAATTCATACATTTTGATGCAAGTAAAATGTACAATATGTATTTTAAGAATTGCATTTAGTAATGTCACTTGAAATTTTTAACCTTTATGAATGATAAACTTTTTTTTTTTTTTAGAATACAATTTAATTTGAAATATTTTTAAAGTGGTGAAAAAAAGGGGGAATGCATGCTTTATGTAGCAAGCATCATAATTAAAGTTAGAATTCATATCATTTATAAACTTTGTTAAGTCATGTCTCATGTGATATGATTGGTTTTTGATGGTTTTATTTTGACATAGATATCATAGAACCGATAGGTATTGTTAAATTGAAGTTAAAATTCATGTCATTTATAAAATTTATTAGAATTCATGTCATTTTTTAATGGTTTTTAACGAGTTTTGATGGTTTTCAATATTTTTATAATGGTGAAAAAAAAAGGTGTCACATCATATAAATTTCATGGATTACTTAACAATTGTCTTATTTAGCCCCATTTTTAAAAATTTGCATGAATAAATTGTACCAACGAGGAGGTTTTGAGTCAACTAACATTACTTGTAAAAGTTAAAGAATTTATACAACCTTTTCCAAAATTGCACCATTCATTATTAACATGCCTCATAACACTATGCTTCGATTAGAGAAAAGAATCATGAGAGGAGTTAGATAGCATAGTTTTCCTTTATTTGCGAAACATGAAAAATGGATGGAATAGATGTTGAACGAAAAAAATTTTAGGATTCAATTATAAATGACTTTTTTACACCCACAATGACACAAAAACCATTCTCTTTAAGGAAAATCAACTTCGTTACATGGATAGGCTTTAAATAAAAAGATAGTTTCAAATTTGAAAGTCTTTTTTGATACTTTAAAAAATTGAAAAAATATATATAGTTAACATTACTTCCATATCTTTCCTTTTAATTTCTTTCGTATCTAACTTCCCCCTTAATATCATTTCCCTCTATTTTTTGTTCTTTTCATTTTTAGTTTTTTTTTTTTTTTTTGTAATGGCCAACCTTTTAGGTGCTTGCTAAACCTGTGAATTACCTTGTTAAATTAATCTTAGTACTAGGAAAACAGACCATTATGCCATCCTCAAAGTGAGGATTAAGTTAAACATATTTTAATTGTGCATATCTCACACACACAATATAATTCCATTTAAGCCAACCTTACTCTATTAAGCTAACAGTATCACATTCCATTTGTGTTATACATATATATATATATAGCTACTCCCCATGTGCAATCAACTTGTACTAAAAAAACAACAAGCTAATTCACCTATAGACATTTTTCTACCTACAAGACTTTGTAATCAACCATTCTATCAAGAAATGAATCAAGAGCCGACTATTCATCTTGCTCACCTAATTTTAGCCATCCTTTCCATATTAGCCCTAGTCACTTTTATTAGATGTTACAACACCCTAACTACAACATTCTAAAAGGCTTTGATAACTACTCTTGACTACAATAATTAATTACAATGTAACACAATGATCTAATATTAAAAAAGATAACAAAATTTATCTTTAAGCTAAACTAGCACACTCCAAAAAGTAATTTCCCCAAACCCTTTTCTTGGTCCAATCTTTAGTTCTAATCTCCAATAACTAAGGTTAGAGAGAACTAAACCCTCAACTCATATTGTCAGCTAAGTGAAAAAAACCAAAAGGTAGAGTAATAGTAATTATTATTTAGCACAAAACTAGTTACAACAAAAAAATTATGTATCAAGCTCAAATTTGCCGTAAGCTAAGCACAAACTCATCATTTATGGAGCACAAAGATGCCATGCTAATGCACATGCTATGTATTGACCTGTAACCTATATAAGTAGCATTTGATGGTTCAAAATTGAGTAATAAACTAGTATTAATCAAGCGGTACAAGGTATCTCAAATTGAGCATTAAAAGAGCATAATAGGCAGCTTTAATCGAGCATTAGATCAAGCAAATACAAGCTATATGCTTTTTAAAACTAGTTTATTAAATTGAGCACTTTCTAAAATCAATAGCTGAGCTTTGAAAAACTCATCAATATATCCTTTATGCCATGCTATGAAATGCAAATGCAATCGCACTAATTCTGAGCACATAGTTCGAGCAGTTCAATTAACCAAAGATAATTATACTTGAAATAATTGAATGACCATACTTTAGCAACCAAGCTAACTTCAAATCATTCAAATATGTAATTGTTAAATCATTTGGTAATAAAGAAATAACCAAGCATACTACCTATTAAGAGTGTAAAAATACCAAGTAATTTTATAAAGTAATTAGAAGATACCAATCAAAGATCACTTTTAGTAATTCACTTAATTGAAATCCTATGGGGGTGAAACCCATCAGAAGGCCTGTACACAATATCTAAACACATATCGTCACATACTCGACCCCCATGCTATAGCAATTCATAACCAACCTTAATTGAACTTAAGCATCATTACTCCATCAACAATATAAGTAAAAGCAACAACAATTCAATTCAACCTAGCATAAAGGACCTAGTTACTCATCGATTATAATAAATTTCTTGGTTCATGTACTTAAGTGAGACCTAATCACACTTCAACAAGTTATGATATACTATTTACAATGTGTATACCCTTTAACCCATTGTTACTATTTCCAAATTTGCATATTTATTCATTTGTAGCAAACTTGGTATGGTTACATTTATAATCATCATCATCATCATCACCATTTGAATTCTACATTGATAGACTAAAGTTTACAACCCAATCAATTTTATAAAGCCACCCAATTATCCTTTTGTAACATCATCTCACTTTTAAACCACTAAAACTTTCCTAACCAACCTAAATTATGTCTAAAACCAATTGATTTATTGTTATCATGCAACCTAAAGAGCATTGGTTAGAACCATCTTACACACTAATTATCCAGTCCACATAGCTTCTATTCATAAACTAGGTTATTATATGCCTAATTATAAATTATTTAAATTGGAGATATAGCATAAACCTAATTAATTTCCTAACAAATGCCATAGATCAATAAGAATAACATGTAGTGATTATTTGGGTCAATTGTTCCATCGTAAAACTCTAGCATTGGGATTTGAATGTGAAGAGGCAACACCCCATCTCAAATCTCTTATATAAAAGGAGATTGGCCAAAAGAAAATTAGTCCTAAAGATCAACCTTCTTAGAGTCCCTCAAGTTGGATAACCACATAATCCAATCCTCTAACTCGCTAGCATTGGCATCATTCAATGAATGACAAGATTGAGCTTTAGATGGCTCAAGTCGATTACTTTGAAGTTTAACTTAGCTATGTGAAGTAACCAAAATGGTGAGTTGCTGTAGGGCAAAGAGTGAGTGGATGCATGATCATTACCTTGGACTAATAGGGTGTAAGATGTTATTGTTGCTACCATTGCAACTCCTTAACACATACATAAAGCTATGTGTTCTCAGCTATGACATTATTTAGCATTTGCTCTAGGCGTGCCAAATGGTCCTCATCACCATGTGGCCTCACTACTACGGTAGTGGCAAGTTGATAGAGGGATTAGCATGAGCAAGGTATTGGATTTATGTTTCATATTTTTTTGGATGTTTCAGTGTTTTTAGAGCATGTGTAGTGTTTTCTACTAGGCATTATGGTGATTTGAATGCTTCTCTAATCAGGGATGCGTGGCATGCACGAAACAATAAAGGTGAGCTAAGGGGGTGCCAGAGTTGTTGCTTAAGTTAATTAGATTTAGGATTAAAGTAACGAGAAAGTTTTTTGGGTAGTAAAAGTGTAGATCCTTTACCTAGAGGCTTGTATTTGTGTTTATAGATGAAGATGGGAGATGGATAAAGAAGGTAGCTTTTAATCACAAGATAGATTAACTTAGGCTTGGAGCCTATGCCTGAAATAGCATATCAAGAAATACAATAGTGGATTTAGATTGGCTTACATATAACGATTAGTCTCAGCTATGACATTTTTGCAAACATTTAGATTGGTTTACAACATAATAGCAAGTCTCATCTATAATATGTTTTCAAGCATTTGGATGTCTAAGCATATAGTGGGAATAAGGGTTGGGTATTTGGAAATACAAGCATACATATAAATTTCCTGAACAACCACACATCAAGGAAGTATTCTAAGCCTATCATAATAATGTCTACCATAATCTTCTCACTCTTAAAAGAAGAAGAATAAAGAAAGAAAGAAAGAAATTGGACCTTATCTTAGATAAATCAAAAAAGAAGAAGAAGAAGAAGAAGAAAGAAAGAAATAAATTGGACCTTAGAGAAATCAAATGGGACTTGAGTCAAATCCTAGAGTGAGTAAAGGGAAATTGTCTCTTTGATTATATATGTCAAGCTATACTTCACCAACTTTAGCCTTTCTAACCTTTGATGCAAGAAAAACAATAAATAGAGATAGAGTTCATTTACTCGAAGTTGTGATATGAGTTTGATGATGGAAAGTGATGAATGATAATGTGATGATGGCAACATGAACTATCAGAGGCATGATTTATGATGTGTTAGTGAGGAAGATAATTAAATTAGAGGCGTTGAGGAAGAGTGATGTGCACACTTAATGTTTTAGAAAGTAAGGACTATTAAAAGAAAACTAAAAGTGACTAAATGTAGCTAAGCTAGGTTTTCTATTTTTGAAATTCTTTTTGGCTTTATGAAACTGGCTAACCTGACTTGTAATGGGTTGGCTTGTTTAACCTGCAGGTTAAATGGGCTAGGTTTGTTTGACCCACTTTTTAAATGGGTTGAAAAATGCAGCCTTAACCCGTTTTTAAAACATGTTAAATGAGTCAACTTATAGGCTTCGACCCATATGTACAACTATGCTTGTCAAACTCATGAGTTAACTTGTATGTTTCTACAAGTTTATGAGTTTATGAGCATATTCATTATCAACTTGCATATAAAATTAGTTTGAAGGTAAAATCGTAGTAAAATCACAATTCAACCGGTGGAATCATTAAAATTGTGAGTGGAAATCCGTTCGAACCGATTCTACTAGTACTGCAATTTTCACCATTCTAGTCCAAGACTACAATAGGCCACTAAGTTTAAAAGAAGCCCAGCCTAGGTTTCATTACATATGACATGAGGTTGGAGGCCATTTCATTTCCATCTTTAGCATTCTACTTGTACCTTCTACGACCTCTGTTTCTCTTCTTCATTTCATTTTTGTCTTCGCAATTCACTTCTCAGTTCTCACAAGTGACAAGTCATAGTCACAGACTCATAGTCGTGTCGAGTTTTGTCCTTCATGTTCACTTCACAATCATAGAGTTACAGTTCACTTCACGTTCACAATTCGCATCTCTATTTCAGGTAATAAGGTTTTGTCACTTCTGAGGTTGTTATTTCTTGTTATTGTTATGGGTATTTTTTGTTTGACTTTTCTCCCAATTACCTATACTTGATTCATGATTCCATTTCTTAATTCCTTTTTCTATACGAGGGTTTCTTGGTTTGGTTGCTAACAATAACAAAAGCACCATTGGATGATTTTGATCTAGTTAGCTAGACTTTCAATGAACTATGGTCATGTTTCGGATTTTTAGGTTAATTTCTTCAAAAAACACTTATTTATGGGTTAATTTCTTTCAAAAAAGCCTATGACTCACTTCTAAAAACTTTTATTTCTAGGTTAATTTCTTCTTCTCTATCAAATGGAACATCTGGTTTCAATTAATTTGTCTTCCTAATTACACTAGGTTGAGTATTTGAAATAAGAGGGTTGAGAGCGTGAGGCTCGAGTCTCCATTTCTTTCTCTATTTAAGCTCAAGTGTTAATAGTAATCCCTGTTTCATAGTAAACTATGCTTTGAATTTGATGGGTTTTTTTTTTTCCTTCTTGGTTTGGTTTAGTTTTCTTTTGTATAGATCCTTAATTAATAGTAATGTTTGTCTAAGTATGCATTTGATTGCTTACAATTAAAGTTGATTTGGAATTATCATGTGATGCATTTTTAAGTTCATGATTTTAGGACTGCTTGCTTTTAATCCCATTGAAATGAACTTCGAATACATAATCTATGTTTGGATTTCAAGGATTTAGCAATGGTTTTTGAATTTACCGTGCTCTAGGAGGGTATCTTGTGGTAACTTACATGGTTCATAATTTATTGTAGCTTTGGGTTTCAGATTCTTCATTATAATGTTGATTTATATGTTTGTTGTTGATTAACAAAAGCTGTTTGACAAAAGAAGAGTGAGGTTGTTGGTATATTGTGGCAACTTCTTTTTGAGGTTGTTTCTCTTTTGTTTTAGTGGTTTGATGTTAGACATCTCTTGGTGGAGGTCTAATAAAGTATCCCGTTCCATTTTTTGTGTAATTAGTTCATCCGTTTCTTAAGGTTATATGGGTGTTAGTTGATTTTATTTATTATTGGTTTTATCTAGATAGTTAAGAAGGTATAATTTGTATATACTTTGTATTTACTCTTTATTTTTATTTCCTTACTGGATTTTAAGTATTAGCTTAGTTGAAATATCATCTTCTAAATCATCTAAATAGAGCTCCCAAAGGAAGAATGCACCTAGAACTAGATATGATGTTGGTTGAGACAACAATGGGAAAAAGGTAAAATGCAAGTATTGTAACAAAGTTATTAGTGGAGGCGTTTATAAATTCAAGAATCACTTGGGGTGTATGCATAAAGATGTATAGTCATGTACTAGTGTCTCAGATGATGTAAAAAGTGAAATGTTAACAATGTTGCTAAAAGTAGCAAAAATATTGGAAATGAAAGGAAAGTAAATTCATGGCATTGAATATTCTAATTAGATGATCATGGTTGTCAAACTAGTGAGTTAACTTGTATGTTTCTACGAGTTTATGAGCATAGTCATTGTCAACTCGCATACAAAATTAGTTTGAGGGTAAGATTATAGTAAAATCGCAATTCAATCGGTGGGATCATTAAAATCGTAAGTGGAAATCCATTTGAACCGATTCTACTCGTATTGCAATTTTTGCCATTTTGGTCCAAGACTACAATGGGCCACCAAGTTTGAAAGAAGCCTAGCCTAAGTTTCATTGTGTATGACATGAGGTTAGTGGTCATTTCATTTCCATCTTCAATGTTCTACCTATACCTTCTATAACCTCTATTCTTCTTCTTCATTTCATTTTTGTCTTCACAGTTCACTTCTTAGTTCTCACAAGTGATAAGTCACAATCATAGACTCACAGTCGTGTCGAGTTTTGTCCTTCATGTTTACTTCACAATCACATACTCACTTCATGGTGACAGAGTTGCAGTTCACTTCACATTCGCGATTTGCATCTATATTTTAGGTAATCAAGCTTTGTCACTTCTAAGGTTTTTATTTCTTGTTATTGTTATGGGTATTTTTTGTTTGACTTTTCTCCCAATTGCCTATACTTGATTCGTGATTCCATTTCTCGATTCCTTTTTCTATACAAGGGTTTCTTTATTTGGTTGCTAACAATAATAGAAGCATCATTAGATGTAGTGTCTTATGGATTTTGATCTAGTTAGCTAGACTTTCAATGAGCTATGGTCATGTTTCAAAATTTTGGGTTAATTTCTTCTGAAAACACTTATTTTTAGGTTATTTTCTTCTCTTCTATTAGATGGAACATTTGGTTTCAATTAATTTGTCTTCTTAATCACATTAGGTTGAATATTTGAAATAGGAGGGTTAAGAGCATGAGTTTTGAGTCTCCATTTTAGCTCAAGTGTTAATAGCAAGCCTCATTTCATAGTAGACCATGCTTTGAATTTGATGGTGATTTTTTTTTTCTTCTTAATTTGGTTTAGTTTCCTTCTGTGCACATGCTTAATTAATAGTAATGTTTGTCTACGTATGCATTTGATTGCTTGCAATTAAAGTTGATTTGGAATTATCATGTGATGCATTTTTAAGTTCATGGTTTTAGGATTGTTCGCTTTTAATCCCATTGAAACGAACTCCAAATACACAATCTATGTTTGAATTTCAAGGATTTAGCAATGGTTTTTGAATTTATCGTGATCTAGGAGGGTGTCTTGTGGTAACTTATGTGGTTCATAATTTATCGTAGCTTTGGGTTTCAAATTCTTCTTTATAATGTTAATTTATATGTTTTTTGTTGATTAACAAAAACTGTTTGCAAAAGAAGGGTGGGGTTGCTAGTGTATTGTGGCAACTTCTTTTTTAAGTTGTTTCTTCTTTTATTTTAGTGGTTTGGTGTTGGACATCTCTCAATGGAGGTCTGATAAAATATTTGGCTCCCTTTTTTGAACAATTGGTTCATCCTTTTCTTAAGGTTATATGGGCATTAGTTGGTTTTATTTATAATTGGTTTTATCTAGATAGTTAAGAAATTATAATTGGTTTTATACTTTGTATCTACTCTTTATTTTTATTTCCTTACAGGATTTTAAGTATTAGTCGAGTTGAAATGTCATCTTCTAAATCATCTAAAGAGATCTCTAAAAGGAAGAATGGACTTGGAAGTAGATCTAATGTTGGTTAGGAGCATGGGATTTGATGTAGATAACAATGGGAAAAAAGGTAAAATGCAAATGTTATAACAAATTTGTTAGTGGAGGCATTTATAGATTTAAGAATCATTTATGGTGTATGCGTAAAGATGTAGAGCCACGTACCATTGTCCTAGATGATGTAAAAAATGAAATGTTAACAATATTGTTAAAAGCAGCAAAGATAGTACAAATGAAAAGAAAGAAAATTCATGGCATTAAAGATTCTGATGATGATGATGATGAGGTGGAGCAAACATCCTTAAAGAAAAAAAGAAAGGAATTGCATAGATTTCTTTTTGAAAAAGAAAAAAATTGATGGAAGTGGAGCACAGGCGAACTAAGGTACAATTAACCAAATCATGAAGAAAGATCTAGGAGAAGAATGTTGCCAACAAATTGCTCATTTTTTTTTACAGTAGTACAATTTCATTTAATTGTGTAAAAAATATAGAGTTTGTCAAGATGCTTCAATTTGTTGGTCGATATGGTTGTGCGCTTAAACCTCTTTCCTATCATGAGCTAGGGGTGACTTGTTTGAAGAAAGAAGTTGGTCAAACAATGGAATTACTTAAAGACTACAAAGCTGAATGGAAAAAAAGAGGTTATTCCATTATGTCTGATGCATGGATTAATAGAAAGAGGCTTTCCATATGCAATTTCTTGGTGATTAGCCCTAAAGGAACGATCTTCTTGTCGTTTATAAATGCTTATGATATATCCAAGACAATCGAAAAAGTTTTTGCCATGTTAGATGATATTGTGGAGAAGGTTGGAGAGGATAATGTTGTATAAATAATCACGGATAATGTTGCAAATTATAAAGTGGTGAGGGAAAAATTGATGGAAAAAAGAAAATACTTATATTGGATAACCTATGCAACACATTACATTAATTTGAGCTTAGAGGACTTTGAGAAGAATTTGAAGATCCATCATGGAACAATTGCAAAAGGGAGGTGAATTATTACATATATTTATTCTAGGACTATACTCATCTTAATTTTAAGAAGATACAGTAAAGGGAGGGACTTGATTAAACCCGATGTAACTCATTTTGCCACTTCCTATTTGACATTAGGTTGCCTTAGTGAGTTGAAGAGTGCACTGATGATGATGTTTACTTCAAGTCACTAGAAATCATGCAAGTATTCGAGCACAAGTGATGAAAAGAAGATTCAACAGGTGGTTTTGGAAGAATGATATTATTTTCCTTAAAGCTGCATTTCCCCTGATTAAAGTGCTAGATTAGTGGATTATAATGAACAATTAGCTATGGGTTTCATTTATCCAAAAATGGATCATGTCAAGGAGAAAATTAAAGCAAATTTCAACAATGTGAAGAAAAGGTAATATATCAACCTATTAACTATATATATATATATATATATATATTTTCTTTAGTGTTTATTTTAAAGTTTCATTTGTAAATTGAAATCATATTTATTTAATGTAGTTATGGACCTATCTTTAAGATTATTGACAAGAGATGGGAGCTTCAACTTTATAGACCATTACATGCTGCAGCTTATTATTTGAATCCGTATTACTGTTATGGTCTTAATTTTAAAGTAATGCTGATGTTAAGATTGGACTACATGGTTGCATAGAGCGTATGGTTTCTAATCCAACTAAAAGGTGTAAGATTGATATACAACTTGAAAAATTTAAGAATGCTAATGGACTATTTGGTATTCAAGCTGTAAGGTTAGTAAGAGACAAAAAACCTCCAGCTAAATGGTGGGATTCATATGGAGATGAATGCTTGGAAAAACAAAAGTTTGTTATTTGTGTTCTAAGTTTGACTTATAGTTCTTTAAGTTGTGAGAATGATTGGAGTGCATTTAAAATGTTATAATACGAATAGTTCTTTTATTTAATTTTATATGTTATTAAAATTATCAATTATTTATAGTTATACATAACATTTTTCATTTTTAGGTCCATACCAAAAAGGGGAATAGGTTGCATTAACAAAAAATGAATGATTTAGTGTTTGTAATGCATAACTTGAAATTAAAAAATAGGAAAGAAAGATGCATTGATAACTGATGGGTCATTTGTTTGATCGTATTAAATTATAAATTTATTAATCCAAAGAAATCTAATGACTTAGCTAGGCAAGTGCACTTATCTAATGTAGTATAGATTACAATTGGTGTCATCCTCAAGGATCTTAGAAATAAGTACTAGTGTTACCATTTTTCTACTATCTAGTCTGAATTTTTATGTGAGATTAATAAATTAAATTACTAATTAACTAATCTAATAACCCTAAGATTAATTATAATCGTTGTAATAAATGAATTCGATTACAAAAATATACCCTTCATCTTGATCCGCTCTAAATCTTAACTTTCTTATAATAGGGTTTTGATTAATTAATTATTTATGCTTTGCACTGTAAGAATTCACAATTAAACTAATTACTCTCTCGAGTTAATTAATTAATAACCTTATACGGAATAATGGAGATCTCTCCCTCACTATTGCCTTATAAGATTTCATTAAGCTAATAATTCCAAGATAAAGATTAAATCTTTGTGTAGAAAATCAAAGTTTTCCTACCTCTAGGTAAAACATGCAATCTTTTTATTCATAGAGATTTATCCTATTAGATGAGACCTCTCTCTACCTAACAAGAATCAGACATGCAATCAATTCGCGCACATAAATTAATTACACAGCAGTTAACACACATGAATAGATATAAAGACATAAACTTTTAATTAATCAATAAGTAATTCAGTGGTTTAGAGTTTCACAAGATGCAGGGTATATAAATCTACTCCTCCATAGAATCTACAATAATTATAAGAAATCTAGAGAAGTAATAATAATTCATGATGAAAAGAATAAACCCCCGTAGGCATTTTGTGATCTCCGATGATACTCTAGCGATTTTTTTCTCTAGATGCATGATTTTGCTCTCTTAAGGTTTTTAGAGTGGCTATAAGAGAAAATAAAATAAAATCCCTAATTTTCATAATGAAGTGAGTATTTATTGTTTAGGAAATATGGTATCATGCAAGGCTTGGTGCACGCTTGTGCTCGGGGCCATGTACTCTAGAAAAGAGTGAAATTCTGGCATTATGGGTTCTACATGGCAGTGCTCAAGGTTGTGCACTTTGGAATTCTTGCAGTTTCTTCTCTAGGCAGATTTCTTGCTTCAACATGACTCTCTACACCACTTGTGTAGCGGCCAGGGCACAATTTCACAATGCATTTTGATCATTTTTTGCTCTCCAACACTAGCATTAGCATGACCATGCTGAAGGTTATGTACACGTGAAAATCATTTTTTCTCAAATTTTACTAGATTTCGCTTCTTTTTTTGCTTGAATCTTCTTTAAATCTTTAATTTGCACTCTTTAAACCCTAAAATCAAATATTAAGCACTTAAGTGTCTTTTTCTTGATAAATTCACACAGAATTCATATAAATTCATATTCAATAAACATTATAGATAAGACTCTTTTAACACTTATCAAACTTCCCTACATTTAATCGTTTGCTTGTCCTCAAGTAAACAAAATAAGGATAAGAGAAAAACTTTATCATAAATTATACTCATTATAATCTTCAAATCACAAATAGCATTCTTTACTCAATTAATTTTTAGTGACTAGTTAGTGCCTATTGCTCAAACCTACCATAATTGTATGTGTACTTATCATACAGTAATTAAACTTTTTAGATTAATCTAAGCAAGTTAAACCAGTATCCTCACTATTTAGCAACCGTTTTCAAAATTATGAAAGAAGTAACAAATCAAACAAAATCCAAGTTGCTCCATTGCATTTTTGCCACGTAACAAAAAGTATATAAACCATTTAATTATTTTTCAAAGCACAACAACAAGAAATGAAAGTATATGGCATCTATTATTCCCTGGATTATTTTCCTTTTTCTTTCAAGTCTCTTTAAAAGTTTTTTTTTTTTTTTTTATAGAATCAAGTAACTTATGTAGCAAGCTTTCAGCCAATAATCTTGGGCTCATCACTTAAGTTAACAGATGTTATTCCCTTAATGGAGAGCATCCTTATGAGCTTATTTACTCGAGTTACATGACTTGATGAACTTGTCTTTGTGATATCCCTTAAAGTTATGGTAATTTCATCGGTCGGTCGATCCAAGGATAGGCGACCTTAGGTGACCAGATTTTAAAGGGACTTCATTAAAGCTCCCTTACCTTAACACATAGGGACTCAATACTGAGATTTATTATTTTATTTATTTATTTATTTTTTAAAGAAACCGTTTCAAGGAAATTACCAAGTTAACAATTTCAAATGCCCCTTTCACAAAAGGTTAAAAGAGCTCTCAAAATGATTGAATATTAGATATATTAACTAGTGAGCTTAAAAATATAACTAGTTCACTTGAAACTAAAGATTTCTAATTACTTCGTAACTTTAAATTCAACTATTAAATAGCAAATAGATTTACCTCATTTGGATTTCATCCTAAAACTCTAACTAAGTATGCCAAGCTCAACAATAAGTGATTAAGTTACACAAAGTCAGTACTTTTACATATGTGCATACAAGAATGCCACTTTTACATTTTAATGAGTATAAATTCAAGGTTTTCACTTTTCAATAATAGACAATCAAGGTTAAAGTTCAACTGCAAACTTGTAACTAGGGGGAATTTTGATTAACAAGAGCATAAGAGACCTAAATAATTCAGAACCTAATTTATTCTATCTTTATATCCCTTCCCCACACTTATTGAAGATATTGTCCCCAATGTCTTTCCAAAACAAGTACACGGAGGGAAAAAAAGGAAAAGAGATAAAAGAAAAATTAAGAAATAAAAGAAAAAGGACACTAAGGACTTCCTCGGTTATCAGCACTTGCATGTTTGAATTCCAGCAAAGCAAAAGTTGTGCATCATCAAACCTAAAAAAAAAGATGAAAACACCAAACTAAAAAAATAAAAATAAAAGTTAGGCTATCCTAATCCAAAGAATAAAACATGCGGCCAATTTAGATAAAGAGTCTTCCTAGAAGGGAGGGAGAAAATGTAAATTAGTGGAAGATCTAATGCTCAATCATCTTCTTTGTTGTTATCATCAATGTCTATGGCTATGGTTTCTTCTCCCTGGTCATCATCATCGTTGTCTTCCTCATTTACTTCTTTAATATCATCTCCCTCATCGTCTTCTTCTTTAGAACTTGAGGACTCAGCCAGCTAATCATCCTAGAAATGCCCAAACTATACTTCGAAAGCGTTTTTTTTTTCTTTCTTTCTTTCCTTTTTGTTTAGCTCCCTCTCTTCCTAAAATTCTCTTTTTAAACAGTGAAGTTCATCTTCGAGAAGGTAGGCATTAGAGGTAGAAGCAGCACCAGAAGTATAGGTTCCTTTAGTTGGAGTTGAATACTTTGATGGAGTGGGGATGTCAAGTAACTTGACCAATCCCCACAGTTGGAATGGGCCATCAGAAATTTTAGTTGCAGGGATGCTTAGTTCCTTAAGATTCATGGCTTGAAAAATGTCATATCCTTTTAAGAATTTAGTTATATAGCCCCTACAGTATATTCCCTTTGTTCAAGGATTAGTGGCCTATTAATGTAGGAACTTAGCAACTTTGACTTCGATATTTATTTGAAAGTTGTTAGTCATGCTATATAGATGAAAAATTTCGAAGTTGTTTACCACCCCATGACTACTTTTTCTTCCTCCAATGGTGTGTGCCAAGAGGTGATGGACTACTGTCAGATCAATATTTCTGATGGATGATGCCTTGGACTTTAAAGGGTATAATGAATTTCCACCTCACAAATTTGTCCCTAATATCTTTGAGCCAACATGTCTTCAAGCCAAGTGGTTGGTAGTCTCTAGAAACCCGTTATATTTACTTTGGATAATGAGTAAAAGCCTAAATATCACCCAAACCAATATGTTGGCAATGTGTGTTTCTATCCATATACCTGAAAATTGAGAAAGTGTCAATCAAATTGTAATGTAGAGAGAAACTCAAGTGCAACCTCTCTATAAGCTAGCTTTTGTATTTCAAAGAAGTTAGCTTAGGGCCCAACACTAATTATTTCACAAATTTGTTCTTCAATTCTGTAGGCCTTAAGTATCCTCTAATTAAGGTATTCGTTATTTCCAAAGGCAAGGGACTTTAGATGTTTTCATCGTTCTTTACTCCAATCTTTGTTGAAATATCTGGCAGGAGCTCTGTACACTACTTTTTGTTGTGGAGGGTTTCATTGCCTCTTATGAGAGTGGGAGGATGGTTCTTATGGTTGGTGAGATGTGGAAGCTTTCTGCGTTCTCTTCTTATTCGTTGCCCTTTTTATCTTCATCTACATAAAAGATGTATAAAGGAGTTCAAGATAAAAAGATATCAAAGTCTAATTCCATAACTTAATCAAAATTTAAAATAACTCACAATAATGCACAATATCCATAAAAGATCTATATAATCAAAGAGTAATGAAAAAAGCATCAATTCTTGACGATAAAATCATAAGGTAAGACATAACAGTTAACACGGCCAACTGTAGGACCATGCAGCAGGTAGGGTAGGATTAAGAGTAGGTAAAAATTTAAATCAACATGAGCGTAGGAATTTGGTCCTGCATAAGGTTGTATAGGAGTGTTAAGACAATTGGAGGAACAAAAACCTCATCAAAGCTCCATGAATTTGTACTTAAGTTCTTAGAATTATAAAAACCCCAATTCCGCATGCATAGGAGCCTTAAATTGTCAAAATAAGCACTACAAATCAAAATTAAGGGAGCTATTGGTATAAAATGACTTCAAAAACAGTGAATTACACGTTATTAGGAAAAGCCCCAAAAGTTATGAAATCGCAAAAAAAAAAAAAAAAAAATGGTGATGAACCTTAAGTGTCAAAAGATCGTATATGTGTGATCGAGCGAACTAAAATCTTATAAAGCACAAATGGATGGAAGAAAAAGGTATGTAGTATAATGAGATGCTCGGTAAGCAATAACCACTGCCTCACCCTTACCTATGCGCAAAAACACATTCACATGTGTCAAAAACCTAGCAAGATATAGATAATAATACATATTATAATGTCTGCAGGTTTGACATGTATAACGAAGTGGAAAGAAAAACTTACTTAGATGTTTGAGCTAGAGGATCAAAGATGGAGTAGAACATGAGGGGAAATGTGTGAAGTGCAAAGGTGGAGTTTCCTGAAGGGGAGGTAGAAGGGAAGTGTATGAAAGTGGAGTAAAATGAGAGAGCATGTAGGAGGGGCGATAAAAGCGAATATATATATATATATATATGGGCACTTTGCACGAGCTTGTGCACGACCATGCTTGGGGCCATGTAGAGTGTGAAAAAGTGATCCAAGGCTATCCCCATGGGGCACTAAAGTGCCTTGCCTTCTGCACAGGCATGTTTGGGGCCATGCAAAGTGTTAAAAAGTGATCTAAGGGCTCTTGCTAGTAGAATAAGAAGTGCCCTATCTCCTATACACCTATGCTCGGGGCCATGTAGGGTGCCATAAAGTGCCTAGAAGCTTCTCTTGAGGTGTGCACTGCCTTGAGCATTGCTTGTGCTCAAAGTTGTACAAGTGTTAGAAAATTGTATAGAATTTTAATGATATTTTTCGAAGCTACTTAATCCATGGAGTTGTTCATTGGGCACCTTAACATAATCACAGGGACATGAAAATAACTTACTAGGTACACTTGAAAAGTTAAAGACCGAATATCCTTACTTGATTAATGCTTCCCCACGCAAGTAAACTAAATTCCTCTCTACAAATCTGCACTTTTTTTTAACAAAAAAAAAAAAAAGTCTGATGAACTAAAAGTAAAATAAAAGGAACTCAATACACCTAAGTTAATCATAGGTTGCCTCCTACGGAGCACACTTTTTTAATGTCGTTAACTCGACATCCTTCACTTTAGTTGGCTAACTGTCTGGTACTTAGAGTATAGACTCCTTTCGATATTCATGTTCTCTTCCATCTCCTATGTACAACTTTTGTCTATGGCCATTCACTTTAAAATCATCATGCTCTAGGTGTTTAAGCTCCACTGCATCATGTCGAAAGACCTTCTTGACTATAAAAGGACCAAACTATCTTGATTTCAATTTTTTAGGAAAATGTTTTAACTGAGAATTAAACAAAAACACTTGATTCCCTTTTGTAAACTCCCTCGGATGGTAGATTTGCATATCATGATATTTCTTCATATTCTCATATGTGTGCCTTCTCCACTTATCTCTTTGAGGTGTAACTTCTTCTGTAGCATTAAGCTGCTCAATAAATGCTTCAACCTCTAGGTTGTCCATAACTTTCTCCTCTCCTTGTTTCAAGATTAGTTTTAACTCATCCTTATATAGGATCTCTTCAATATGCCCATCTACTGAAGAATCAACATCAATAAAATAGCATGAATCAGCAACACACATGGAGTGTTCCATAGTTGCAACCATCTTAATTACCAACTCTTTGTTTCCTATTTTTATTATAAGATTACCTTCCTCCACATCAATCACTGCCCTAGCAGTGCCAATGAATGGTCTTCCAAGGATTAAAGGCATATCCTCGTCCTCATCCATGTCTAGAATCACAAAATCAAAAGGGTATATGAAGTTTCCTACCTTTACCAAGACATCCTCAATGATCCCTTTGGGGATTTTCACGGATCAGTTAGCAAGTTTAGAGTCATTTTAGTAGGCTTTAGGTCAGCTAACCTTAATTTCTTAAAGAAAGAGTATGGCATCAGATTAACACTTGCCCCAAGATCGGCCAGGACTTCATCTACTGAGATGTCACCAACCAAACATGGAATAGCAAAGCTGCCTTGTCAAGCCTTGAAAAGGGGCATAGAAGTTTCTACTAAAATCATCATAGCACGTGTGCACCCGCTACATGATCACCGTCTTACAAGTCAGAGATCGTAAGACTCTAACTAGTTAATTTCATTTATAACTAGTCATATTATATATAATTATAAAATAAAATATAACTATGGATTCTGTACCCCACGATCAACCATGATCGTAGAGAGTCGGTATCCCCTACCAACCAGTAAAATAGAATAAAACCTTACATCAGGGCCCTAAGATAACAATTTGGTTTATAAAACCTATCAATCAATTTCTTACTCTATCATTTTGGTTTTTTAAAAACTCTGGACACTTCACATCTTATCCCATCCCAAGCTCTCATAATCGTTACCTACAAAAGAGTCTATGGGGGGGGGGGGGGGGGCGGGTGAGCACACTATGGCTCAGTGAATGGGAGTGCAATACTCTCAATGCTACACACTTACAAGTAAATTACAAATCAAGTTATCAAACATATGCTATGCACGAGCAATCATATGAATGCAACAGTTCACGTGGTCTTCTAGTAACTAACGTGAAGTCTAGGGTTTACGCCCCCTTTAACCTTGGGTTAGGGATTTCGAAGCCACCATTAGTGCCTAGGTCTAACAACCCGGTTCAATTTCTCATTAATTTAATAATTATCATATACTCATTTTAGTATCAGACGCTCCTCTACAACAGTCAGACCAACACCCTCAAAGACACTCCGAATAAGGAACCGGCAAGGCATGGACAATCCTTTAGTCCAGTAGTTTGCTCAGGATGACTTAGTAATATCACAATTACTTCCGGATGTCCTGTGATAGTGATGGCCTTCAAACTTATGCAATGTCTCGTGCAATGCATGTCTCATTTTAGTTAAATCTCAACTTGTTGATTAATCAACTTAAAGTGATCAATCAATATATGATAACAGCCAATCTACAAGAGGGAAGTAACACAATTCTATTGACCACTTAACAAATAAGCATCAAACTATCATTTCAATTTCAAAGTCGACTTATCACATCTCGCACTCTTGAACCCTTCTTCAATTGTGCGATTTCGCATCCATTGTAAAATTAAATTTTTTTTTTCCCGTGCTGAACTTGGCACTGAAGATAACGCATTTCAAAGTTAGCACGACCTTGAGCATGGCTATGTTGACACCCATGTTGACCTTGTTTAAGAAAAACTACAAATGGATGCTTACTTTCGCATTTTTTTTTATACATAATTGTACTTCATATGTGTACATACATATACACATATGTATCAACATATACATATATATAACTCGTACTGTCACACCAAAAAAGTATGCATACTCACACACATATATGTACATCCACTTGTACATACACATATACAAACGTATTATGATCGAATATGGCATATCAAAATCAATCACAACATTGTAGCACATCATGGAGTTTCCCACTCACTTGTTTATGGTCGTCTTTACTCTTAGCTATCGTTAAGTGGTTCTGACATATAATCCTTTTACCTAATGATAAGAGAAAATAAAATAAGGTAAATATCTAGAATCTAAGTCGAGCATTAATTTAACTAAAGGTGTTAAGTAAGGTTTGTTTATATTTTACTTATACCTAATTTAATATTTTGGTATAATTTTCTCGTTTTACATTAGTATTTCATAATCTTATAATTATATATCCTCTCCACACTCGCTCATACACATAATCATTTCATTGACGACACGCATGCATTTCCAAGACTCCTTTTATAACTTAATCACTTGGTCAAGCTACTGAGCTGCTGTTTCTATACCAATAATATCTCTTTTTTTTCGTTCAATTCTACATATATACATGCTTATTTCCTTCATTTCCTGGACTTCTCCACCCTAGGTTCTCTTCTTTCAATTCTTCCCTTGCATTCCTTCTTTCCCCCTCACGTACACAAGTGCATACACACCGACACATGTATACACATGTACACGTATCAACATACACACACATACACACATACGTTCCAGCACACATGCGTTAGCACACACATACACACACACACACGTTTGAGTACACACACATATACACCGGCACTTCCTCCATGCAACACACTTGCACATCCATATACACTTCACACACTGGATCACTTCCCTATCCCCACACACACCGCCAAGCTTCGCTTTCCTTGGTTTTACTAAAAAAATTTTGGTATATTTTTAAATAATTTTTTCTTACCTAAAACTCAAGTAGAAATACATTATTACATATTATTCGAATTTGGGATACTCATATCTATAGTATTTCTAATTGATATGGCTAATTTCTAGGCTAAATATTAAAATTTTTACGTATTTGATATTAGTACCTATATAAAATGAATAACTTTGTTTTGCATAAACTTAGTCTTGTTGAGTTGTACTTACCTCAAGGAACACATTGATGGTCACGAATCATCGATTGGAGGTCATATGCGAAAGTTATGAATTTTTTTATTTGTTTTTCCTTTTTTTCCTTTCTTTTTCTTTTCTTTTGTTTTCTTTTCTCTCGCATTCCTCACTGTCCCCTGCTGTCTTCCTCTGATTCTCTCTCATTCTCACTTTTTCTTGTTCCTTCTGGCGTCTTCTTTTCTCCCTTTTATAGCGTCTTTTTTTTTTCCTGTTCATACCGCCATATGCATACATATATTATAATTATTTGTATTTTAATATTTCATGCGCATATGACATTATTTTTAATTTTTGTATTTTTAATATTTTATTACGAAGCTTTATGTCTAAGCTAATTTGATTATTCCGGACTTAAATATTTACTCGAAATTTTCATTTGAATTTCCTAAATCTATAATTTCAATTAATTTCATTATTTAACTCAATATTATTTGTAATTTATGTTTTGAAAAATTTATTCTTTTAATTTAAATTGCACGAACTAAAATTATGACTTACAATTATTTTTATTTATTTATTTATATACCTATATACAGATATTTATTGATTACTTCATTTTCTAAATTTATTTAGTAATATATTTCATATAATTTGAAATTTTATGCTTGTTATCCTTTTTTTCTTTGCATACAATTATTCTTTTTAATTGTTTTAAATATCTATTTGTTATACTTATCAAACAGATTTCATGTCTTCCTCATTTTTCTATTTTAAAAGCTATTATTATTTATCATAAGTTTTCGATTATTCATAAATTATTAGAATAATATTAATGTATCAAGATGTTTTAAAATTTTCTTCAAAGTTTTCTCAAAATTTTTAATATTGCAAAATTATCATCCTTGCTACCCTGGCCTAGAAGTATCTATTATTCCACTATTTTTCTTTAATTTTTATATAGTTTTTCAAATTTTCAAGATATCACATGCCTAGATCTTTTAGCTTTAGAGGGAGTTTGTTTTGAATGATGGATGAATAATTTGCTCTGACTTATACTGTAGAAACATCCTCCAACTTCCGCTTATTGGATAGCAGTTCCTTTAGGAACTTGGCATATTTTGGCATCTACAAAAGAACCTCAACAAATGGAATATTAATGTGTAGTTATTTAAAAAGCTTTAAGAAATTTACTGAACTGCTCCTTGTCTTTGCTTTGATTGAGGTAAGCTAGATATGGAATTTTTGGGACATACTCCTTGATAATCGATGGTGATTTCTTTTCAGGTTTTTTCTTCTCAACTTCTACCTTTTCCTTCTCAAAAGATTGATTGTCTTCTTTCTTTTGCTTAGGTTCCTTTTCAATTTGTAGTTCCTTTCCACTCCTTAAGGTTTTGGCATTCACGTGTTCCCTTAGATTATTCTCAATGTTACTAGGAAGGAAACCCGGTTGCCTTTCAAACATCATCTTAGCAAATTGGCCAGTTTGCTTCTCAAGGTTTTGAATAGAAGCCACTTGGTTCCATTATCTTACCTTAGAGCTTTAAATGAAATGGCTCATCAGATCCTCCAAATTGGTTTTCTTTTCCTACTGAGGTAGTTGGATCGGCGGATGGGGCATAGACTGGTAAGATAGCATTTGTTGCTTTTGAAATCTTGATGGTGGGAAGTTAGATCTCTGGGAATTCTGATTTCCATAAGAGAGGTTAGGATGGTATCTCATGCTACGGTTGTAAGTGTTATTGTATGGGTTATACTGCTGCTTATTTTGATTCCCAAGATAGTCTACTTGCTTATATTGCCCATGGTGGTCCATATTTTCACTAGCATCTCGCACTTGATGTTACGATCCTTAGGAATTCTTAAGGGTACAAAACTTGGTGATTGAGAACTTCTATCTTTGCCACCAAACTAGTCATGAGATTTACTTCATATTTATCCACCACTTTTTGCTTGCTACAATTTTTTCCCCACTGATAATTATTTTTAGCCATATTAGCAAAAAGTTTCAAAGATTCTTCTAGGGTCTTGGAATTTAATGTACCGCTAGTTGTGGCATCTATCAATTGACGGGTGGTTGGGTTAAGCCCATTCAAAAAGGTCTGAACCTACATCCATGTAGGTAGTTGATGGTGTGGGCACTTTCTTAACAACTCTGTCCATCTTTGCTAGGCATCATACATGGTCTCACCATCTTGTTGCATCAACAAAGTGATGTCATTCCAAAGCTTGGTTATCTTGCACGGAGGGAAGTAGTTATCTAGAAATTACTTGACTGTATCATCCCATATAGTTAAAGCTCCAAGACACAATGACTGAAGCTAGTTTTTAACCTTCCCCCTCAGTGAGAAAGGGAATAATTGAGTATGTACAACTTCGTCTATCACTCTATTATTCTTGAAGGTCTCACAAATTTTTAAGAATGTTTGAATGTGAGCATGGGGGTCTTCATCTGGTAATTCATTAAATTGACAATATTATTGCAAGAGTTGAATTACCACACCCTTGATTTCGAAATTTTTATCCCTAATGGGAGGCTTCACAATGGTTGGCTCTATCTAAGGTCAGCCTTGCATAATCTGGGTTAGTCTTAGATGGATTCTCAGCCATGATCTCCCATGTTTCCTCTTTAATATTCTCTAATAATTCTATCTCACTATTAAAAAATTCTATAGTTGATTCCACGTCCTTCACTACTGTTGCAACTTTTATAATAGACGTTCCTCCCTCGATTTCCAATTGTCCAGAAGATTCAGTAACTATATTCTTGCGAATCTTGTGGAGCTTTCTCTCAATCTCAGGGTCCGAATCAAGAATGATAGAAGGCGGAATCCTTGTCATGCACTACAAAAGTAACAACCTCGAGTTAGAGTATTCCAAAGATAAGGAGTAGAAAGAAATAAAAATAAAATAAAATAAATGACTAAAGTAGTAAGTAATAAGGTTTTTCCTAATATTATTTCGTTAGATCCTCAACAACAGGGCCAAAAACTTGATGGATCATTTATCCGATTTATCACACCCCACTCTAAGGGCCTCTCGTGACAACCCGCCACGATCGCTTAACCCCTCATTAAGCAATCATGAAGCGTCTTATCTTTAACATTGACCTGTTCATCAAAGTAATCATATTCCCTGCTCACAAGATAATTAATTACATAAAACATCACTGGGCCTCAGATGGGTCTCATTTCACTACAACAGGTACACCCAAAACCATATCAGGCCACTCAATTATATTTTTATCAATTATAAAATAAAAGATCCATCTTAAAGATGTTTACATTCAATCTAGGCCTTACGTCCTTTCCACGACCATGCCTACCAGTGATGCGACGAGTGCTCACATTAGTTCGTTGGTTCATCATGAAGTTTAGGTAGTCTTTACCTGCAAGACAAAATCTATAGGAGGGTAAGTCAAAGCTTAGTGATATAGGGTGCAATCTCTCAGTGTTGCAACAATCACAACAAAATTCAAACAAGTTATCAAACAAGTGCTATGCATGGAAAACCATATGAAATGCAACATCTCATGTGGTCTTCCGGTAACCGACGTGAAGTCTAGGGTTTACGCCCCCCTTGACCTTGGGTTAGGGATTCTGAAGCCACCATCAGTGCTCGGGTCTTACTCACTTCTTTATTATTCTTATCACTTAATTAAGTTGTGTCTTAGCTTTAATGTTTTAGGCTCAAGTGTTTCAATACACCGAGCATTACACCCTCAAGAGACAGGCCGGACTTGGAACCGTCAAGGCGTGACAATCCCCTAATCACTTAATTCGCACTTGGTGGAACAATGATCCTCTTAATCACTTACGACGCATCCTGTAGTAGTGATGGCCTTCAATCTCATGCAATGTTCGTGCAATGCATGCTAGGTTTTTAATTAGATCTCATAATTAGATAAAGTTTCAGGGTGATCATCCAAGGTTAAGCATATGTGTAAATGGCAACCATGGCAATAATCTATTCATAACACATTTAATCATTTCAAGGAGCAAGACACAACATAACATCAATAAGGAAATAACATTCATAAATCTTACAAAAGTTCGTCAAACAATGGGCCTCTTATTCGTGATTATGATTATACCCGATTCCTAGATACACATACATAAATACCTAATGTTTATGTCTTATACCAATTTCAGTATCCAAACTATTCCATCTCGCTTACACCTATTGTATGTAACTATAATGATAAGAATTTAGAATATTGGCATCTTAAATCCTCTATCTTAACTCATGATACATGCACATACTTGTAGTTCATATCAACTCCTTAGACCCTCTCTTTCTTGCCTCTGCCACCAACAACCCCCATGTCAACATGTGTCTACAATCTTCTCATCAATCTCAACAATCATCAACAATGATCATGCCATGATGTCTCCCTTTCCTCCTACTAGTAATACCACATACACTTACTAAGGAAAAGAATTCACTACCTATACGCCCTGGTATGTTTTCTCGTATCTTCCTTCATGGATTTTCCCATCCTACTTCCCATTTCCTCAACACACAAACTCACAAGAATCTAACATTAATATAATCCCAACTCCCACCTCCATTTCGTCTTATAGCCTACATTCTCAAGTCGAACTTCCATTTTCGCTTTCATCATTCCACATATAACATATACATTTACAACATTTACTCTTAGCCTTCCATTCCATCAAGGTGCACATGCATGATATACACATAATGTTTCCAACCACCAATCATCATGTACATAAACATTTTTACTAGTAAGCCGCACAAGACTCCTAAGGCTTCCCTTCTTCCCATTTCCAACAATATCCTTAACATATACATTTATTTTCTTACAACCACACAACCAACATTGGAACTGTCCACCCTCACACACATGGAAGGAAACAAAGGATAACCCGTAGTCTACTATGTTCGATTTGGATATATATTTTTGTATACGACAGCCAGCAACAATGAAAGAAAGGAAACCATGCCACAACACAATGGGAGCCTACACCTACACACATATATATGTACTTTATGACATACTCCCTTGCAGCAATTGGATACATATATACATCCCCTCCCATGATTTCGGCTAGCATCCACATACAACCTTTATGTGTAAGCATAGATATGTATGTATGTGTATATCATCTTACAGCAGCAGCGTGGACATTCCAGCAGTCCACGGATACATCAGCAAGCTCAAGTGGATATATATATGCTTATCCCCTGCAACCTTAAGGAAGGATCCATAGACCATTATACATACATACACCTAACCTACAACAAGCATACGCAAGGACGAAGAGGAGAAGACCAGCAATCCCAGCGTTCCATGTATACATATATATATATATATATATGACAATTGAATCACCCGCAAGAGGAGCTTCACGCCCCACACACGCATATAGTGTCCAGCAAGCCCAAGAAGTTTATACATATATATATACATATATCTTTTGCTGCGACCAGGGGAGAGCTTTCACACACATAAGTATACAGGGGAGGGTCCAGCAACACACACAGCACGCATATAGATATATATGTATATATATATATATATATATAGGGTAATACAAATTTCCCAATAAGGCAAACGTAAGCAACAATTATACACATAATACAATACATCACGGAATCCTTCTCACTTCAGTTTCATTTTGTCGGGATTTACTCAAAGTAGTCTTCGGGTATCTCTGAATCAAAACCCTCTTTACCTAGAAAATTAAGGAAAAAGTACATCAATACATTAAATACACAGTCTATATCACTTTATTTAGTATTTCCTTAGCTATTACAACTAATTTTAAGTAAAGTACTAATTTTTATACTTATTTATTTTTTATATATAACTTTTAGAAACGAACTTCGTTTTACGAAAAATTAATCTAGTTAAGTTGTACTCACCTCAAAGAACACGTGGGTAGTTTCGGATCGTCGATCGGAGGTCATATGTGCAAGTTATGATTTTTTTTTATTTGATTCCCTTTGTTTTCTTTTCCTTCGTTTCTCGTCTTGTCCTCTTCTTCTTTTCCTTTTGTTTGTTTTCTTTCCTGTTTGTTCTGTGCGTGTGTGGAATGCGGCCGTGGGTCCTCACGGTTTCCTTATATATATATATGTACTATATATTATTATTATTAATTATCATTTAACACTATTATTAGATTAAGGTTTTAAGAAAATCCTAGTGTACTTTTATTCGCATGATGGTCTCGATAAAATTTAAGATTTTAATATTTTATTACGAATTTTTACGCTTAAGCTAATTTAATTATTCCGAGTGCGAATATCCACTCAAAATTCTTATTTAACAATCCTAAATCTATGATTTTGATCTATTCCATCATTTACCCAAAGTTTCATTATGGTTTGCCTCTAATAAGCTTATTTGTATTATTGCAACTCTGTTCGAAGAGTGTTTTAAGACTTTTAATAAAATCTTTTAATTATTATGCTATTATACAAAATTAAAGTTCGTAAGTTTTACATTCTCCCCTCCTTCAAAAGTTTTGTCCTCAAAATTTTAGAACGTACCTGATTCTCTGAAGACTTAGGGGTATCCCTCCTTCATCTCATCTTCCTTCTCCTAAGTAACCTCTCATTCCAAGTGTCGACTCCACTGGACCTTAACGAACCTGATGGTCTTGTTACATAACTCTCAAGATTGAGTATCAAGAATTCAAATAGGATGTTCTCGATATGTCAAGTTCGGTTGAATTGCCAAGATATCCATCTCAATAGCTCGATTAGGGTCTAGAATGTGTTTCCGAAGTATCAACACATGGAAGACATCGTGAAACCCTAACAGTTGAGGTGGTAAAGCTAAACAATAGGCCACTACTCCAACTCATTCCAATACTTCTTATGGCCTTACGTATTTGGGACTTAGCTTCCCTTTTGTTCCAAACCGTCTGGTTCCCTTAACTGAGGTGACCTTTAAATAAACATGTTCTCCTAGCACGAATTTCACCTCCCTTCTCTTCAAATCAGCCCAACTCTTTTGGTGATCTTGGGTTTCCTTCATTCGTTGCTTAATAATGGCAACCTTGTCTATTGTCTCTTATAGCAAATTTGGCCCAAGTGCCTTGCATTCTATCTCGTCCCAATACAATGGAGATCTATACTTTCGTCTATATAGAGCTTCATACGGGGCCATCTTGATCGACGAATGATAGCTATTGTTGTAGGCAAACTTGACCAATGACAAATGTCGCTCCCAACTATCCTTAAAGTCCAATACACAAGCTTGTAGCATATCTTCCAAGGTTTAGATGGTCCGCTTGGATTGTCCATCCGTTTGAGGGTGATATGCTGTACCGAATTGTAGTTTAGTTCCTAAAGCTTGTTGTAGACTTCTACAAAACTTTGATACAAACTGAGAATCTCGATCAGATACTATACTTTGTGGTACCCCATGAAGTCTCACAATTTCCCATAGGTAGATCCCGGCTAACTTTTCTAGTGAATAAGTCATATTAACAGGTAAGAAATGGGCGGATTTTGTTAATTGGTCCACAATTACCCATATTGCTTCGTATCCAGCCCTGGTTCTCGATAAATCCGTAACAAAGTCTATTGTAATTCATTCCCATTTCCATTCGGGAATTAGCAATGGTTATAGCAATCCTCTAGGTCTTTGATGTTCGACCTTAACTTGTTGACAGACGAAACATTGAGAAACAAACCGTGCTACATCTCTCTTCATCCCTTTCCACTAATAGCCTCTCTTAAGTTCCTAGTACATCTTATTCCCCCCCGAGTGTAGGGTATAACCAGAATTATGGGCTTCATCGAGGATGTTATTTCTTAACTCTTGGTTTGACGATACGCACCATCTACCCTTAATCTTAAGGCTCCCTTTGGGTCCACTTCAAAATCGGTGCTGACCCCTTATTCCACTTTTTCCTGCTGTTCTGTGATCTTTGGGTCGACCTACTATAATTCCTTTAATCTATCTAAAAGCATAGGTCATACCTCTAAAGCAGATATCTGAGCCTCTCCTTCCTTATGCCACTTGAACTCGATCCTAAGCTTCTTAAACTCTCGTATTAACTGTTGTTATTCCGTTAACAACACTACCACCCGGCCATGGTTTCTTCGACTCAATGCATCGGCCATTGCACTGACTTTTTCTAGGTGGTAGCTAATACTGAGGTCATAATCCTTAATGAGTTCAAGCCATCTCCTCTATCGCATGTTGAGTTCTTTTTGAGTAAATAGATACTTTAAGCTCTTATGGTCAGTGTATACTTCACACCTTTGCCCATATAAGTAATGTCTCCATATTTTCAAAGCAAACACGATCACAACCAACTCTAGATTGTGGGTAGGGTAATTTCTCTCATGGGTTTTTAGTTTCCTAGAAGCATAAGCCACAACTTTCTTATTCTGCATTAGAACGTAACCCAATCCATTTTGGGAAGCATCACTATATATGCTAAAGGGCTCTTTCGTGTTAGGCAATGTTAAGATTGGGGTCGTAACTAATCTTTACTTCAACTCTTGGAAGCTTCTCTCGCATTTCTCATCCCACTCAAACTTCACCTCCTTCTGGGTTAATCTAGTCAAAGGTTTTGATATCTGTGAAAACTTCTTCACAAATCGCCCATAATATTCGGCTAACCCAAGAAAACTTCTAACTTCTATCACTCTAATAGGTGGCTTCCAATCAACTATAGCCTCGATCTTTGTTGGGTCCACCGTCATCCCTTTACCGGATATAATGTGTCCTAAGAACGCCACTTGATGCATCCAGAATTCACACTTAGATAGTTTTGCATACAATTGGTGCTCTTTCAGCAACCCCAAAGCGATTCGCAAGTGTTCCTCATGTTCTAACGGCGTCTTGGAACAAATCAGAATGTCGTCAATGAAAACTACGACGAACTTATCCAAAAACGGCTTAAAGATCCTATTCATGAGATCCATGAATGCAGCTGGAGCATTCGTCAATCCAAAGGACATAACTAGGAATTCATAGTGACCATATCTCGTTCGGAAGGTAGTTTTGGGCACATCCTCTAACTTAATCCTCAATTGATGATATCCAAATCGCAGGTCAATTCTAGAAAAGACATTTGCTCCCTTCAGTTGATCAAAGAGATTGTCAATCCTTGGTAGTGGATATCTATTCTTAATGGTCACTTTGTTCAACTCTCGATAGTCCGTGTATAACCGCATAGATCCATCTTTCTTCTTGACAAATAATACTAGGGCTCCCCATGGTGATATGCTTAGGCGAATAAACCCCCTCTCAATCAATTTTTATAACTGCCTTTTCAACTCTGGTAATTCCACCAGAGCCATTCGATAAGGTGCTTTTGAGAATGGTTTGGTACCTGGCTTTATCTCAATGGTAAAATCTAATTTCCTCTGAGGTGGTAGTCCTAGTAGTTCTTTAAGAAATACGTCAGGCTATTCATTAACAATCGGTATTTCCTCTAACTTCGGTAATGCCTTCTCCACCTCCGCCGCACTTATTATATACATGTTCCAACCTGAAAGACTTTTCTTTTCCTCCTCAAATTGGCTAGCTGAAACTTCACGAGTCTCTTTCACTTGCCCTTAATACATTATCGTTTCAATCCCTGGCCTACTAAACTGCACCTCCCTGTTCTTGCAATCTACATGGGCAAAGTTTCTAGATAGCCAATCCATTCCTAAGATCACTTCATTGCCTCTCATGGCCAAAACAATTAAATCCGCAAGCATATTTCTTCCCTGGATCTTAATCAGGCAATCCTTCACCATATCTTTAGTGATAGCCCTTTCTCTGGTAGAGGTATTAATCTTTAAGATTCTTAGAGAAGGTTGAACGTCTAATCTCCACTGTTGAGTCACAACTACACTTATGAAAGAATGTGTAGCTCCCGTATCGAATAGGACTAGGGTTGGTTAAGCAGTGATTAAGATAAATCCTATCAATTAAGTAATATTTGATTACTATACTTTATCTAATTAAATCCTCTTAGTAGTAGGCCTTTATATTTCCTAATTGTTACAATTATCTCTTATTTATACTGTACATCTATAAAACATCATAAATAGGTGAATTTCAGTTTCTACATACCTGTTAGCACATCTCCTCCCCCTGAATACTCCATGGTAGCCAAATCAATGTCTTGATATTGTTTTAGCTCCTGTCCTTCCCATTCTTCGGTTGCCACACCCTCTATGACAAAAACTCGAGCATTGGGGGCTTGAGGATTGGTTCATTATACTCCTGGTCCTGGTGGTCTATGGGTCGGTAATCTAATGGTGGTTCTAGGTCCAATGACCTTAGGTCCGAGCCCTTGATACTTCTTAGGGCATGTGTTGGCTATGTGCCTTACTTGTCTGCACACATAACAGATCGAAGGACCCTTTCGTGGACACTCCTCAGCTTTGTGCTCATTTTCCCCACATTTAAAGTATCTCCCTTTTAGGTAAGGGTAGTCCTGGGGATAATGCGTTTTTCCACACCTCCAACAAACCACTATTATTGGCTTTTCCTGAGGGACAATAGACAGCGACTTTGTACCTATAGGCCTTACATTCAACATTAACCTTTTTCCTTTATCACTTGAGGTGGGCTAGAATTGAGGTCTCTTCACAGGAATGCGAGGTTCAACACTTGGTCTCGCTCGGGCCTTCAGTTCTTCCACTTTCAATTTAGTCTGCTCTAGAGCTCAAGCCTTATTCACTACCTTAGCATACATTTTTAATTCAAACTCCATGATCCGTCCTTAGATTTTAGCATCCAATCCATTCAAGAATAGCTGTCGTTTTAGCTCATCTAAATCCTTATAGACATCTAGAGCGAACTGTAATAACCTGAGAAACTTATGCTCATACTGATCAATACTCCTCTAGCTTTTCTTTAATTGAAATAGTTGCCCTCTTAGTCGGGTTTTGACGCTCTCTGGGAATTATTCTTTGAAAAACTCATCCCGAAAAGTTTCCCAAGAGATTGGCTGGGCTAATACTCTTTATCTCACGTCCCACCATATTCTGGCTCTAGCTTTCAACGTATAAGAGGCATAGGCCAACTTCTAAGGATCCTTTACCTCATACATAGCGAATGATCTTTCCAACTGGGCCATCCATTCCTCATCTTCTTCCGGCTTCCCATATGCCCGATCAAAGAATCTATTGGAGCGTATGAATTCAGGGAAGGTATTCCCTTGAATCCAACCACTTCTTCCTTAGTCATTTCTAAGTTCACTTTCCGTTGGTGGTACGTAGGTTGTTGAAGCTAATGGCACTGGTATTAACTCTTGTTGAGGTTCTTGAGGTGCTACCAGTGGTGTTGGATGTGCTTAAGATGGTAGAGGGATCGGCTGTGATGATGATTGACTTCTTGGCATCAACTGCTGAATCAACAAGGTTTGTTGTTGTACCAATTGTTGCACGGTCGCTTCGAGCCTCACCATACGCTCTTCCCCACTTCCTCTTCCTTTAGTGGGAGCCTGTGCAGCACTTTGTCGTCCTAGTCTAGCCACTCGGCCCAACATTACGGGTTGAATCTCCAGATTCTCTTGTAAGACCATAGGTGGTGTTTCCATTTCTGGGATTCCTTCGTCCTCCCAACACCTTGGTGCCGTGGCAACCTTTTACCCCCTACTGGCAGCTCCTCTGAAATCCCCCATTACAACATATCAAATGTTAGGTCATTCCAATGACACTTATATCATGAGTGACTTAAATATCAATAAAAGTCTACAACATATCTCAAATTTTGCACCAACGACTGTATGCATACTGAAATCTAGATATCTCATACATACTTTTCAAAATTTACACCATTTAACATAGAGGGATATATATATACATTATTCTGCAAAATTTTCCCTCGTAAGCCTTACAAAAGGGCATATACATTACTAATCCCTAACACATGTTTTCCAAAAGACGACAATTACATCTACTTTCTCCCTCCTAGGCGACACTTCGCTATTACTCACTCATATCCTCATCGCTTTCTAGTTCTTCTTCTTCTTCATATCCCTCTTCTTCCTCTTCCTCTTCTTCCTCTTCTTCTTTCTCTTCTAGAGAATCTAAAAGCATAACATCGTCTTCTAAGGCACTGTCCATATCAAAGTTTTCTTCTGGAGATGAGTCTTCTTCTGGATCTTCTTCCCAATCCTCCTACAACTCTTGTTCCATGACAAACATGTCCCCTTGGTCTACTATTTCAAACTCCTGGGCCTCCACATATTCTATAGTATCCCAAGAGTCCTCATCATATAGGAGTCCTAAGTCAACCTTCGGCATCCAGTCATATATCTCCCTTCTATACCTCTGGTTATTTCATCTGGAAGTGACGGAGGGTGCTAGTACTTCTTAAGGATACCTCCTCCCCAAGTTAAATCGAGCAATAAACTCTATCTCATAAGGTATCTTCGACATACCCTTCATCTACGCATATTTAGCCTCCAGAGCAGGTATTGCTATGTACCTACCATACATATTCTCAAGGTTCTCACTCAGCTTGTCCAATTGTTCCTGCCAAAACTCGGTCAATCCTATTCTTTAGTCCTCAATCAATTCATCAACCGTCTTATAATGAAAGAAGTAATCACAATGGCATAACAATATCTCCATCTTCAGCTGACAGTTAATCAGGTCATCACCATCCCTCATACAACAAGTGTTCCACTTCCTATCGAGACAGCGAAGCATACCCTACATGTCAATGAATACAAGAAAATCATAAGCATTTAAGTTAGTTAATCCGCTCCCAAGTTCAACCCACTCTCTCCTATTATTGTAAGTTTTCTTCTATCTAATGGGTTACTGGGTCAATATCTTAAGATGTTGACTCTTAACCCCTTTGTATCCTTAGTTTATATCCTGTTCCTATCCTAATTCAGCTCTAATATCAACAAAAGCTGTCACGCCCTACTCTAAGGGCCTCTCGTGACAACCCGCCATGATCGCTTAACTCCTCGTTAAGCAACCACAAAGTGTCTTATCTTCAACGTTGACCTATTCATTAGAGTAATCATATTCCCTGCTCACAAGATAATTAATTACATAAAACATCACTAGGCCTTAGATGGGTCCCATTTCACCACAACAGGTACACCCAAGACCATATCAGGCCACTCAATTACATTTTCATCAATTACAAAATAAAAAATCCATCCTAAAGATGTCTACAGTCAATTCAGGCCTCACGTCCTTTCCACGACCATGCCTACCAGTGATGCGACGAGTGCTCACCTTGGTTCGTCGGTTCATCATGAAGTTTAGGTAGTCTCTACCTGCAAGGCAACATCTATAGGAGGGTAAGCCAAAGCTTAGTGATATAGGGTGCAATCTCTTAGTGTTGCAACAATCACAACAAAATTCAAACAAGTTCTCAAACAAGTGCTATGCATGGACAACCATATGAAATGCAGCATCTCACGTGGTCTTCTAATAACTGACGTGAAGTCTAGGGTTTACGCCCCCCCTTGACCTTAGGTTGGGGATTTCGAAGCCACCATCAGTGCCCGGGTCTTACTCACATCTTTATTATTCTTATCACTTAATTAAGTTGTGTCTTAACTTTAATGTTTTAGGCTCAGGTGCCTCAATACACCGAGCATTACACCCATAAGAGACAGGTTGGACTCGGAACTGTCAAGGTACGATAATCCTCTATCTTAACTCATGATGCATGCACATACTTGTAGTTCATATCAACTCCCTAGACCCTCTCTTTCTTGCCTCCGCCACTAATGATCCCCATGTCAACATGTGTCTACAATCTTCTCATCAATCTCAACAATCATCAACAATGATCATGCCATGATGTCTCCCTTTCCTCCTACTAGTAATACCACATACATTTACTAAGGAAAAGAATCCACTACCTATATGCCCCGGTACGTTTTCTCATAGCTTACTTCACAGATTTTCCCATCTTACTTCCCATTTCCTCAACACACGAACTTACAAGAATCTAACATTAATATAATCCCAACTCCCACCTCCATTTCATCTTATAGCCCACATTCTCAAGTTGAACTTCCATTTTCGCTTTCATCATTCCACATATAACATATACATTTACAACATTTACTCTTAGCCTTCCATTTCATCAAGGTGCACATGCAAAATATACACATAATGTTTCCAACCTCCAATCGTCATGTACATAAACATATCTACTAGTAAGCTGCACAAGACTCCTGAGGCTTCCCTTCTTCCCATTTCTAGCAATATCCTTAGCATATACATTTATTTTCTTACAACCACACAACCAACAATGGAACTGTCCACCCTCGCACACATGGAAGGAAACAAAGGATAACCTGTAGTCTGCTATGTTTGATTTGGATATTTATTTTTGTATATAACAACCAGCAACAATGAAAGAAAGGAAACCATGCCACAACACAATGGGAGCCCACCTCTACACATATATCCACCTGCACACACATATATATATATACTTTACGACATACTCCCTTGCAGCAATTGGATACATATATACATCCCCTCCCATGATTTCGGCCAACATCCACATACAACCTTTATGTGTAAGCGTAGATATATATATATGTATATATTATCTTATGGCAGCAACGTGGACGTTCCAGCAGTACACGGATACATCAGCAAGCTCAAGTGGATATATATATATATGCTTATCCCCTGCAACCTTAAGGAAGGATCCACAGACCATTATACATACATACACCTAACCTATAGCAAGCACATGCAAGGATGAAGAGGAGAAGACTAGCAATCCCAGCATTCTATGTATATATATATGACAATTGAATCAGCCGCAAGAGGAGCTTCATGCCCCCACACACGCACAGTGTCCAGCAAGCCCTAGAAGTTTATACATATATCTCTTGCTGCGGCTAGGGAGGTCTAGCAACACGCACAGCACGCATATAGATATATATATATATATAGGGTAATACAAATTTCCCAATAAGGTAAACGTAAGGAACAATTATACACACAATACAACACGTCACGGAGTTCTACTCACTTCAGTCTCATTTTGTGGCGGTTTACTTGAAGTAGTCTTCGAGTATCTCCGAATAAAAACCTTCTTCACCTAGAAAATTGGGAAAAAGTATATCAATACACTAAATACACAGTCTAGATCACTTTATCTAGTGTTTCCTGATTTATTACAACTAATTTTAAGTAAAGTACTAATTTTTACATCTATTTATTCTTTGTATATAATTTTTAGAAATGAACTCTATTTCGCGAAAAGTTAGTCTAGTTAAGTTGCACTCATCTTAAGGAACACGTGGGTAGTCTTGGATCATCGATTGAAGGTCATATGTGCGAGTTATGACTTTTTTTGTTCGGTTCCCTTTGTTTTCTTTTCCTCTGTTTCTCGTCCCGTCCTCTTCTTCTTTTCCTTTTGTTTGTTTTCTTTTCTGTTTGTTCTGTGCGTGTGTGGAATGCGACCGTGGGTCCTCACGGTTTCCTTATATATATATATATATGTGTGCTATATATTATTATTATTAATTATTATTTAACACTTTATTAGATTAAGGTTTTAAGAAAATCCTAGTGTACTTTTACGTATGACAGTCTCGATAAAATTTAAGATTTTAATATTTTATTACGAATTTTTATGTTTAAGCTAATTTAATTATTCTGAGTGCGAATATCCACTTGAAATTCCTATTTAAAAATATTAAATTTATGATTTTGATCTATTCCATCGTTTACCTAAAGTTTCATTATGGTTTGCCTCCAATAAGCTTATTTCTATTATTACAACTCTATTCAAAGAGTATTTTAAGACTTTTAATAAAATCTTTTAATTATTCTGTTATTATATGAAATTAAAGTTCACGGGTTTTACATGATCATATCAAATTATAAATTTATTAACCCAAAGAAATCTAATGACCTAGCTTGGCAAGTGCACCTATCTAATGTAGTATAGATTACTATAGGTGTCATCCTCAAGGATCTTAAAAATAAGTACTAGTGTTACCATTTTTCTACTATCTAGTCTGAATTTTTATGAGAGATTAATAAGTTAAATTACTAATTAACTAATCTAATAACCCTAAGATTAATTATAATAATTGTAATTAATGAATTCAATCACAAAGACATACATTTCATCTTAATCCACTCTAAACCTTAACTTTCTTATAATAAGGTTTTGATTAATTAATTGTTTATGCTTTGCACTACAGGAATTCACAATTAAACTAATTACTCCCTTGAGTTAATCAATTAATAACCTTATATGGAATAATGGAGACCTCTCCCTCACTATCGCCTTATAAGATTTCATTAAGCTCATAATTCCTAGATAAAGATTAAATCTTTGTATAGAAAATCAAAGTTTTCCTATGTTTAGGTAAAACATGCAATCTTTCTATTCATGGAGATCTATCCTATTAGATGAGACCTCTCTCTATCTCACAAGAATTAGACATGCAATCAATTTGCGCACATAAATTAATTACACAATAGTTAACACACATGAATAGATACAAAGACATAAACTTTTAATTAATCAATAAGTAATTTAATCACATGGTTTAGAGTTTCATAAGATGTTGGGCATATAAATCTACTCCATAGAATCTACAGTAATCACAAGAAATCTAGAGAAGTAATAATAATTCATGATGAAAAGAATAAACCCCCGTAGGCGTTTTGTGATTTCCGGTGATACTCCAGCGATTTTGCTCTCTAGATGCATGATTTAGTGGCTATGATAGAAAATAAAATAAAATCCCTAATTTTCATAATGAAGTGACTATTTGTAGTCTAGGAAATATGGTAACATGCACGGCTTGGTGCACGCCGGTGTGCAGGGCCATGTACTTTGGAAAAGAGTGAAATTCTAGCATTCCAGGTTCTGCATAGCCTCCTATACGGTCATGCTCAAGGTTGTACACTCTGGAATTCCTGTAGTTTCTTCTTTAGGTAGATTTCTTGCTTTAACACGACTCTCTGTACCACTTATGTAGTGGCTAGGGCATAATTTCACGATGCATTATGATCACTTTTTGCTCTCTAGTACTGGCATCAACACGACCATGTTGAAGGTTATGTACACGTGAAAATCATCTTTTCTGATATTTTGCCAGATTTTGCTTTTTTTTTTTCGCTTGAAACTTCTTTAAATCTTTAATTTGCACTCTTTAAACCCTAAAATCAAATGTTAAGCACTTAAGTGTCTTTTTCTTAATAAATTCACACAAAATTCATACAAATTCATATTCAATAAGCACTATAGATAAAGCTCTTTTAGCACTTATCAATGACACTTCTACTTTCATTGTTGAAAATCTCTCATCAAATGATGAATGGATAGTTGAGGAAGAAAATATGGTTAACTCATCAAATGAGAATGAGAGTGTGTTGCATATCTTTCCAATTGCAAGGGTTGAAGAAAGAGATGAGGAGGAGGAGGAAATTGGTGCCTATGTGAATTTGGAGAGTCTTGGAAGTAAGTCCGTAGGCCTAGATGATTTAGAGATTCATGATATGATGATGTTGAAGCTGAAATACAAATGGAAACTTGAAAAGGTTTAGAATTAGAAGATATGGAAATCATTGATAGTAATATACCTCATGATGATGTTGACATTAATGATGAAGATGTAGATGATGATGGTGATATGGATGGGAGAGACGGTGGAAATTGTGATGATTTATTTTAGTTGTTATTTTGTATTATGATTTATGAGTCCATAACTTTTATTGAGACTTGTGGTTGATTATCTATATTATGACTTATTGTGATTTATGACCAAAATGTATGCTGAATTTCCTTATTTCTATTATCCATTATATTTTTTTATGACTATTATAAGTAAATTTACAATATTTAAAAGTTATTTTGCAAAGGTTATAAAAACTTATGTTTTTATGTTCTGATTCTATGGACCCCTTAACGATTCTACTTAAAATTACGAGTTTGACAACCTTGTGCATAACTGTAATTAAGGTTATTCCTAAGTCTTAAGGTCACATTTACATCCTACATTTTCTTCATTACTTACTCTTGCACACATAGCATATAGCAATTCTCTTAAATTTAGATGGTATTGGTTCCTTAAGGGCATCTTAGGTTTATAGCTTCAATATGCCAAATCTTACATTATCTGATCGTCTAGTGTCATAAACAAGTCCTTTAATGAGTATAAAGATCATAAAGATTAAAGAGCATACATGATCATTCATAAAATATTAAGTTCCATTGTGATTTCCAAAGTGTTTCAAGAAAAGATAAAATGGGTAAAGGAATCTATTGAATTAGTAAGAGTGTCTAAAAATTGGTATAGTCTTGTTAAAAATGTTTAAGTATCATCAAATTCTAAGTATTATAAAAATTAATTCAAAATTGGTTAGAATTGCTTTTGCAAGGAATCAGGCAATTCATTTATTGAAAAAAGCTGCTCTTGCCGTATTTTGTCTTCTAGAGGTCATCGATGTTCTATTGAGTGCATAAGCTAAGCTTACAAGTTGTATGGGTCTCTAACTACTCAAGTACAACAAGTTCACTATGCATAACATAGGTTTCCAATAGAGCTAATTAGATATATCAAAGTCACTAGGCGTTTGATTAGTCAGGGATAGTTATATGGTGATATTGATATGGAAACATTGGGGTTTATCTCCCTTATTGGGTGTATTGTTTATTTAATCTCAACCACTTTAGGGTAATACTCTTCTAAATCTAATTAATCACCTAAAGCATAATATAATTGAGTAAGTAGGACTTAAATGCCACTAGAAAGTCCTTAGCCTAAAGAAAAATATAAGTAGAAATCCCATTCATTCAACTATTTATTGGTTTAACTTAGATTGATCTTAAGTTAGTCAATTTAAGTTGAAATTTTGTAAGTAAATAGTCATTTTAAAATTTATCATGTCTAGTTTTTATTCCTAAAGTCTATTTATTGATTCTAAGTCCTTTGGGTGGTATAGAGTTTCTAAATAGATTGGGAGCATTTGGTGTAACCTTAAGTCGTCTTGGTTTGAATTGGTTCTCACTCTAATTTGCATTATCATTAATTAGGTTCAACTAATTTATTCTTTAAGGGTCTAATTGATCATTTATAATCTCGTTCCGATCCAAATTATGGGCTCAGTTATGTCCTTACATCGCAATTATTCATTAGTTTATAGATCCTTAACCTAAGAATGATTTAGTAGGGTGGTTATAATGACCCAGAACTCAGGACGCCATAACTCGTCATGTGTCCTTACAAGATAAAGACATTTTAAGGCTCTTAACTCTTCTAAAACTATGTAACTTGCAATATCTGTTGACCATAATTGAAATAATTCATCTAATGCCATTCCTAATAATTCAACTAAATTTCATTACAAACTATAAACTACTTTTAAGATAATCTTGGTATATCATTCTAATCAAAATCTAGAAACAGTTGAATTTCTAGAAATTAACTATCCTATCCTACTTCAATGGAAGTCACCATGTCAACAATGTTAAATACTTCATTTGCTTTCTTTGCCTAGTCATCATAGTAGTAATAGTACTCTACATCACTCTCATCCTATGCATATGACCCTAGGTCTAAGTCATAGGAGGTATATTTATCTGTGCTTGTAGCTAAAAAAAAAAAAATGAATCCTGAAGGGTGAGCTAATGTCTAGTACGTATAACCCACAAATATATGTGTGTGATCAAACATAACTTAAGCTACATACATCATTGCAATACCAAAATATTCAAATAGCAGGTTATTATCTCATTTAGTCCTCAAACAACAAAAAGGTACTCATGACCTCGCCGAACCATATATATATATATAGCACGGTGTTCAGAACTGCCACTATGAGCCTTAACACCCATGAATCCTTAAATTTACTTAAATCATTTCAAAGCACGACTCTACTAAGGATAACATCACACAAAGATCATTGGGTTGCCCCCTAGGAATCTGCCACTACGGGCACCTAGGCCGAGCCAAGCTGTAACACCTCAGAACTTAAGTAGTGCTATGGCTCGCCACATGTCCTTATCTCCTAAGGATATGTTAAGGCTCTAAACTTACTTTGATATCTCTTAATCTTACAATTCCTATAAATCACAATTTAAATATATATCCAATATTTCTAACTTGATATAAAACATTCCAAACCATCCTTTAAATTTTGAAACAAGATTAACATTCATCCATAATCAACATATAGAGCAGCAGAAATCTATAAAATTCTAATTTAATATTCTCTGGAAACCACTATTTATTACATATAAATAACATCATTCTTCTTAAATCCTAATTGCCATAATAATAACAATAATTATCTTCTTCATCCCTATTCTGATTCATTCAATCCCATGTTACTTTTTGGGTTATCGATACCCTTAATACTTGCATCTGAAAAAAAAAAAATCCCTAAAGGGTGAGCTAATGCCCAGTACGTATAACACAAACACACATGCATGGAAAAACATGAACTTATTTCACATGCATTATGTAGTGCTTAAACAACATATCACCAATTTGAGATAAACTTTAAATCCATAAGTTGAAATGTGGTACTCATGACCCCCTTAAGCACTTAAATATTTGGAACATTAATTGCTAATGGGAACTGCCACTATGGGCCCTACACCCATGATCTTTTAAAAACTTAAACTTGATGATGGGAACTACTATTATGTGCCCCACGCCCATGATCACTTAAACACTTAAACTTACTAATGGGAACTGCCACTACAAGCTTCACACCCATGATAACTTAAACCACTTGAACTAATCTAAATCATTTCCAAGCACAACTCCACTAAGGACAATGTCACATAAGGATAATTGGGGTGCTCACTAGGGATATTATGGGCCATTAGGTTGAGCCAAGCACATATAACATACACTTAAACACCTGACTAGTCATTTATTTAATTCATTCCAATAATATTTTCTAACTTAAGCAAACACAAGAAACACACAAGTGACACGTACCTTGAATCTTAGTCTCAAGCATGTCTAATCCGAAACTTAAGCTAAAATGAAATCTGTAAAACATCAATAAATTCTTCTTAATACTAATCTAAGAATAATCTAATTTCTTAATTCCCTTAATCTATTAGATTTTCTAAGGTCATCATCGTTATAGGTTGCGTGGAAATTAGCTTAGTTAGAATTTAACTAGGTAAACAATTAGGTTATGTTTCACTCAACATAGCATGTTGGAGGCCATGTAACTCAACATAGGATAGTACATGGTCATGCCAAAGGTTGTGTAGACAGGACCATGCTGGAAGGCCGTATATCTTTTTATAAAGTCTGGGTACATCATGGGACATGACATAGTTGTGTTAGGAGGTCGTATATCTCTCTGTATAGTTTAGGTTTAACATAAGTGAGACATGGCCATGTTAGGAGGCCGTGTATCTTTCTATATCATTTCACAAACCTTAATTTCTCTCTTCCCCATTTCACCCTAGTTTCAATTCTTTTGTTCCAATTCTTAATTCTCTTTGATCTTAAGCCTAATTAAATCCTAAAACTTATAAAATGTAACGAAATTCATTGGTTAGTGAACTTACTTTTCAGTTTCTTGATTTGGATTATTTAGTCGCTTAACTCGGTGTTCGTTTTGTCTCTTCCCTTGATATGAACTCTAATGAACATGTAGCATTTGTATAAGTCTGCAATTGCATAATCATAATTGAAATCTTGTTATAAAATCTTTACCTCTTATAAATGGAATTGAACCTCACTGTATTCCTTTAATCTCCTTTAGGTTTTTGTAGAGAGTGTTTTCTTTTCTTGTTTACTGTTTCACTGAACAAAATGGCAAAAGGGGGGAACTAGATCATTATGGGCTTATATACCACTTTAAGGAAATGTCCCATTTGCCCCTCAAGTTTTATGAAATCCTTATTTTGGCTTTAGCTTTATGTTATAATTTATTTTAAATAAAATAATGTAAATCTGGGTATTTACATTCTTTTCCCCTTATAAAAAATTTCATCCTCGAAAGTACCTAATTATGGAAGAATTTTGGATACTTCTTTCTTATCTCTTCTTCTAGCTCCCACGTCGATTCCTATTCAATTTAATTTGTCTATTGCACTTTGACGTTGGGAATCATTCTCTGTCTTAACACTTGTTCTTTAGTGTCTACAACTCTGACTGGTCTCTCAACAGATGCACATTCGATGGTTCTAAAGCTACTATCTAATCTGGATTAAATATATACTTTCTCAGCATGGATACATGGAATACGCCATGTATCCTAACCAAACTTAGTGGAAGAGTTAAACTGTAAGGCATAGTACCCACTCTTTCTAATATCTCAAGTGGGCCTACATACCTCAGGTTCAACTTCCCTCTTAAACCAAGTCTAATTATCCCTTTGGTAAGAGAAATTCTCAAAGAACTTTATCTCCCACTTAGAATTCTAAAGAGCGTCTTCTCTTGTCTACATAAGTCTTTTATCTAGATTGAGTTGTTTATATCCTTTGTTTAATTCTCTTATTAGCTTCACTTTGTCTACCGTCTCTTATACTAATTCTGGTTCTAACATCTGTCTTTCTCTCACTTCATCCCAGTGTAGTGGAGATCTGCACCTTCTTCCATAAAGACTCTCATAAGGAGCCATTTAGATGGTTGCTTGGTAGCTGTTATTATAGGCAAACTCCACAAAAGGTATGTGCTCATTCCAATTATCTCCAAAATCGATTGCACATGCTCTAAGCAAATCTTTCAGTATCTATGTAGTTCTCTTAGACTGACCATTCATCTGAGGGTGGAATGCCATGCTGAACTATAGTTTGGTGCCCAATGCCTTATGTAAGCTGCTCTAGAATCTATTTATAAACCTTGTGTCTCTATCAGATGTGATGGTCACTAGCACTCTATGTAATATGACTATCTCCTGTATGTATATCTAGGCTAGTTTCTCCAGCTTGTATCCCACTTTGATAAGTAGAAAATGAGTAGACTTGGTTAACCTATCCACTATTACCCAAACTGCATCTTACTTCTCTTGGGTATTTAAGAGGGTTGTAACAAAGGCTATTGTCACATGCTCCCATTTCCATTCTGGTATTAGAAGAGACCGTAATTCTTCAGCTGGCCTTTGATGTTCAATTTTGATTTGCTAGCAAGTAAGGCATCCAGCTACATATTCAGCTATCTCCCTTTTCATGTTCTTCCACCAGTAATGACTCTTTAAATCCTTACACATTTTGGTGCTTTTTGGATATATTGTATAGGCTAAGTAATGTACCTCTTTCATTATCTCCCTTTTCAATTCTATATCCCCTGGCACACATAATTCGGTTCCATATCTCAAGATTTCTTCTACATCTAAGTTGAATTTTGAAGCCTTGCCCTATTCCATTCTGCTCTTGATTTCTTGAATGTCTTTATCTTTCATCTAAACAGTCTTGATTTTGTCCCTTATGGTTGGCTGTATACGTAAAGTGGCCATTTTTGCTCCCACTTCTTGAGTAAAAATCTCTAACTCCAATAAACTCATATCTTCTAGTAACTTCCTTTGTGAAGTAATGAGAGTGACTACATTACCTTGTTTCTTTCTACTAAGGGCATCTGCCACCACATTAGTATTTCTTAGATGGTATTGTATCTCCAAATCATAATCTTTAATCAGTTTCAACCATCTTGTCTACCTCATATTCAACTCCTTCTATGTGAAAATATACTTCAAGCTTCTATGATTATTGAAGATCCTGCATCTCTCTCCATACAGGTAGTGCCTCCATAACTTTAAGGCCAATATGACTACTACCAACTCTAAGTCATGAGTTGGGTAATTCTTCTCATAAGGCTTCAATTGGTAGGATGCATAAGTTATCACTTGCCCACTTTGCATTAGTACACATCCTAGCCCTTGAACTAAAGCATCACTATACATAGTAAATTCTTCTCTACTTTTGGGCAATGTCAAAATTGATGTTGATATAAGTTTCTTTTTAAGTGTTTGAAAGCTGGCTTCACATCAGTCATCCTAATCAAATCTTACATTTTTCTATGTCAGCCTAGTGAGAGGTGTTGCTATCTTAGAAAATCCCTCTATAAATCTTCTATATTAGCCTGCTACAACTAGGAAGCTTCTTACATTTGTGACTATCTTTGAGTGTCTGAAAGCTGGCTTCACATCGGTCATCCCACTCAAATCTTACATTTTTTATGTCAACCTAGTGAGAGGTGTTTTTATCTTGGAAAAATCCCTCTACAAACCTTCTGCCATAGCCTACTAGACCTAGAAAGCTTCTTACATCTGTGACTGTCTTCAATTTGTGCCAATCCACTATAACTCACTTTTTTTAGGTCTAGATATCCCATATTTATTAACCACATGACTTAAGAAAACTACTTGTTCTAGCTAAAATTCACATTTACTAAATTTGGCGTATATTCTTTCTTCCTACAACCTATCTAGCACCAATCTCAAGTGCTCTTCACGTTCTTCAAGGCTTTTTAAGTATATCAAGATATTATCTATAAAGAAAATTACAAAGTTGTTTAGAAAATCCCTAAATACTCTGTTCATTAAGTCTATAAATGCCACTAGTGCATTCGTCAGTCTAAAGGGCATCATAAAAAATTCATAATGCCCATATCTAGTCATGAAAGTTGTCTTTTGTATATCTTCTTCTTTATTCCTCAACTAGTGGTGTCTTGATTTCAAGTCTATTTTTTCGAACACTTGAGCTCCCTATAGCTGGTCAAATAGGTCATCTATCCTAGGGAGAGGATACTTATTCTTGATAGTGACCTTGTTTAACTCTCTATAGTCTATTCAAAGTCTCATGCTTCTATCTTTCTTTTTAAAAAAATAAGATTGGCACACCCCAAGGAGATACACTAGGTCATATGAAACCCTTATCTTGTAGCTTCTGTAATTGTTTCCTTAGTTCTTCTAACTCTATTATTGTCATCCTGTAAATTGGTTTTGGTATTAGTGCAATGCCTTATACCAAATCAATATTAAATTTTATCTCTCTGGTTGTGGGTAAACTAAGAAGGCTTTCTGGAAACACTTCTAGAAACTCCCTCATTACAGGTACCACTTCCATCTTGGTTTCTTCACTCGCTTTAGTAGCTATAGCTGCTAGTATGTTTCTTTGAACTTCCAATCTATAATCAAAATACTCCTCCCTAAGTATTCTAAACTACACTATCATATTGTAACAATCAATAGTGGCATGATATCTTAATAACCAGTTGATACTTATAATAATGTCAAACTTTACCATCTCCAATATTAGGAGGTCTACTGGCATCATGCTACCCCATATCTTTATTTCTACTCTTCTACATATTCTACTTATCTTCCCTCCTACTCCCAAAGGAGTAATAACAACCAGACAATCATTCATGTGTTCAACATTTGATGCACATGCATATATAAAATTCTCAAACACATAGCATACTAATGCATCGGTATCAAACAGTACATAAGCATTGCAGGAGTGTACTAGAAGCGTACCTGCAATGCTATCCATGTCAAGGATGTCTTGGTACTGCTGCTGCTGAATAGAAAACACTCTAGTAGGAACTTGCTGTTTGAGACCCCCTGCCTGTGGTTTACCACCCTATCCCCTCATTGGAGGCCTGACTGTGTGTTAAGTTGAGCCTGCCTAATTTCTTACTTGTCCCTAAAGATAGTTGACTGCTTTGTGTTCCTTTTACTTACATATGTGACAACAGATTAAGGGAACTAACCTCTCAATGTAGTGTTTGCTAATGTGTCCTGTCTTCCCACAAGAGAAGCATGTACCATCTAGTCATCTACACTCTCTCAACTCATGAGGCCCATATCATCTGGTACATTTGACATTCAAGCCTACTGCAAGAAGTGCCAAAGGTACTTACCTAATATGTAGAGGAGGGGCTACAACATTCTGTGTTTTGTCCTGATACATATGATGTCTCTTGCCTTTATCTTACCTCATTTCACTCAAGGTAGGTCTCTTTCCAAGAGCTATTATTGCTCTATGGCACCCCTGTTCCTCTGTACTTTTTTTTGCTTTGCTTGAGTTACTTAGCCTTATTAACCATTTCAGCATAAGTATTCAACTAAAAGGCCGCAACCACAAGTTAAAGTTCTAAATCTAAGCCTCTTAGAAATCTTCTAGCGCAGGACCTATCATCATTATGGACATTTTTAGGAAGGAATTGGATTAGACATTTTAATTTTTCCTCATACTCTTTAACTGTTCAATCCCCTTACTCATAGTTATAATACTCATTTTCCATCTTGTCCTTAAAGCTACTAAGGAAATTTCTCTGAGAGAGCAATTTTCTAAAAACTATCCAGTTCATGCATTCCATTGCAAGTCTAGAAATTGAGGTTCACCATTTTGCTGTAATTCCTTTCAGCATGAATACAACATAATTGACCTTCCTATCTTTTAGCATCTAAAAGACATCAAATGTCTTATCTATTTCTTATATCTAGTCCTTAGCCTCAAGTAGGTCATCCACTCTTGGATTAAACTCCTTAACCACTTTGATGGACTTGCCAAAGCTGACGGGTTCATTGGCATTTCTATGATGTAAGGGATTGGAGGCTTGTTGTTATTGTGTCAACAACCCCACCTAATGATTCATTATCTATAGTAGTTGGACTATCTCCTTAGCCATCTGACCTCTTCCCCCTTATGGTTGTTGACCCTAATTATTCCCTTTATTAGGGTTACCACGTCCAGTACCCCTTTCTAGCTCCTAATCCTATTATTCTTCTTGGAGACATTATGTTTAAGAAGAGAGAACCGAATGTACTTAAGTTAATATAAGTCAATGTTGGTGTCATGGTGTGTAAGTATATACACATATACCACTACACATAATGTATACTCACATATATAACTTAACAGTTGGAATAAATGAAAATAAAACAGTAGTACAATAAAATAAATTATTGAATAATTAACGTCCCATATTTTCCCACTCTCTTCTTGTCTCACCATCTTACAGATCAAATACTTAATTTCTCTAAATATCATATCCTATGCTCTACTAATTGAAACTTATGTCTAATGATCAAAACTTAATTTTCTAAGGATCACCAAATCTAAGTTTTTCAAGATCATCAACCTATGTTCTATAGACCAAAACCTAATTCCGTAAAGATCATCAACCTGTATTCTATAGAACCAAACTTAAGTCCCTAAAGATCATAAATGTAGGTTTTGATACCATTTAAGTTATAATGCCCCAAGATTTAGGTAATACTACGACTTACCACGTGTCCTTATCTCCTAAGGATATATAAAAGCTCTAAACTTAGTCTGATATCTCTTAATCCTGCAATTCTTGTAAATCACAATTCAAATATATATCTAATATTTCTAACTTGATATAAAACATTCTAAACCATCATTCAAATCTTGAAACATGATTAACATTCATTCATAATCAACATTTAGTGCAGTAGAAGTCTATAAAATTCTAATTTAATATTCTCCAAAAACCACTATTTATTACATATAAATAACATCATCCTTCTTAAATCCTAATCACCACAATAATAATGATAATCATCTTCTTCATCCCTTCTCTGGTTTATTCAATTCTAGGTTACCTTTTAGGTTATCAACACCCTCAATACCTACATCTATATATATATATATATTCCTCAAAGGGTGAGCTAATGCCCAGTACGTATAACACAAACACATACACATGAACATATTTCACATGCATTATGTAGTACTTAAATAACGTATCACCAGTTCATGATAAACATTAAATCCATAAGTAGCAACAACATACTCATGACCCCCTTAACACACTTAAACATTTGGAACATGAATTGGTGATGGGAATTGCCACTACGGGCCTCACACCCATAATCCCTTAAACAATTAGTGATGGGAATTGTCTCTATGAGCCCTACACCCATGATCCATTAAGCACTTAAACTTGGTGATGGAAACTGTCACTACGAGCCCCACAAACATGATCACTTAACTACTTAAACTTGTTAATGGAACCACCACTATAGGTGATGTGCTTTGCTAATTGGATAACAAACACATCAATTACTAAGCGTGAATAACCAAATCCCTCAATCAAAATGGCGTGTCAAATCACTTCAAATTGGAATCCAAATTCACGAGTTTGATCACTAAATGAATGTAAGAACAAACAAGTATGTGATCTTTAATGGAATAACACGCAATTGAACTAAGATTCAATCTCAAATTGAAATAATCAAATATGAAAATATACAACCCTAATTCACGTGAATGAACAAGTAATCCACCAATTGTACCTAGATATTACTCACTAAACACAATTTGTAAAACAACAAAAGTAAGATTGATATGACTCACAATCTACTCTTGTTGATTCTCACCACAATTTCACAAAGAAATTGATAAGAGATCTTTGTTTGTAAGGAAGAACCCTCAAAGCATAACGTGTATGTTTTTTTCTCAAAATTGTCAAAAAGCTTCCTAAAAACCCTAGTTAGCAAGTATTTATACTTGCTTCTATTAGGGTAAAAACATACCAAAAATTACAAAGATGTCACTTAAGTGGTCGATTCCCAAAACACAAATTACAAGTACAAAATAAAATGGCCAGTTCTCATAAGCAACATTTACAAATACAAATGGTCTTCAAGTGGTCGGTTCTTCAATTCAAGTGAACACATTGTTGGACCGATTCTTCTTTGGTTTATGTAGGTCCATGAATAACCCACAAACTGAGCTTTAGCGAGTTTATCCACCGTCCTATAAAAACTGACAAGTGTACCTGTTGGAATGCATAACAAATATGTAATAGAAAAGACGTTACTAAACAAATGTTCTTTGGACAAGATTGTTCAAAGAGGACCCTCATTGCCAAATTTTGGAACCCTTTGACTCTTGCCCTGGTGATAGGTCCTATAAAATTTTGATTCTTATCAATAGGCCCCACACTTATGATCACTTAAACTAATCCAGATCATTTCTAAACACGACTCTACTAGAGACAACATCATACAAGGATCATTGGGGTACTTTTTAGGGATTTGCCACTACAAGCCCTAGGTCGAGCCAAGCACATACATTATACACTTAAACACTTGACTAGTCATTTACTTAATACATTCCAACAATATTTTCTAACTTAAGCAAATACAAAAAACACACAAGTTATACGTACCTTGAGTCTTAGTCTTAAGCACGTTTGGTCCTAAACTTAAGCTAAGTTGAAATATGTAAAACATCAATAATCCTTCTTACTACTAATATAAGAATAATCTAATTTCTTAATTCCCTTAATCTATTAGATTTTCTGAGGTCTTAAAAGCTATCTAGGTTGCATTGAAATTAGCTTAATTAGACTTTAAATAGGCAAATAATTAGGTTATGTTTCACTCAACACGGCTATGTTGGAAGTCATGTAACTTAACACAAGATAGTACACAATCATGCTAAAGGTCGTGTACATTTTTCTCTCTCTCTCTCTCTGTGTCTCTTTTTTACCACAAGATGAGACACGACTGTGTTGGGAGGCCATATATCTTTCTGTACAGTTTAGGTACAACACGAGACATGACACAATTGTGTTGGGATATCTCTTTGTATAGTCTAAGTTTAACATAAGCGAAACACGGCTGTCTATCTCTCTGTGCCATTTTGCGAACCTTAATTTATCTCTTCCCTATTTCACCCTAATTTTAATTATTTTGTTTCAATTCTTAATTCTCTTTGATCTTAGGCCGAATTAAATCCTAAAACTTGTAAAATCTAACGAAATTCATCAGTTAGTGAACTTACTTTTTAGTTTCTTGATTCAGATTCTTTAGTTGCTTGACTCGGTGTTCGTTTTTCCTCTTCCCTTGATCTTGAAGATGTAGCATTTGTATAAGTCTATAATTCCATAATCATAATTGAAATCGAGTTATAGAATCCTTACCTTTTGTAAATGGAATTGAACCTCGTTGTATTCCTTTAGTCTCCTTTAGGTTTTTGTAGAGAGTGTTTTCTTTTCTTATTTATTGTCTCACTGCACAAAATGGCAAAAGGGAGGAATTAGGTCATTGTAGGCTTATATGCCACTTCAAGGAAATGTCCCATTTGCCCCTAAGTTTTATGAAATCCCTATTTTGGCTTTAACTTTACATTATAATTTATTTTAAATAAAATAATGTAAATCTAGGTATTTATACAAGCATAACCAACAGACAACTTAATCCAATTCGATATACCAGTTATTCTAGTTTCTTAACTATCCTAACAAACACAAGTAACAAACAAGATTACACCTACCTAAAAGGGCAATTTTAAACACGATTGGTCCTCGTCTAGCAATTATACTTAAATCTATCAACGTATAGCAAGATCAATCTTTAGTACTAGTCTAATGTATCGTCTAAGTTACTAAATTTTAGTTACCCTACGTGTATCTGAGAGCGTCTCTATGTTTTCAACTATGCAAATAGGAAAAAGGGGAGACAATAGATCACTTGGGGTTTAAATATTATGATCATAAGAAGACTAAATTGTCCCCATACATTAGACTTATTACTTTTCTAAACCTTATGCTTACATTATTTTTATAATGTATATTTTACAATGGTATAGTATCCTTGACTCATTTTGGATCTAATTCTCATCAAAACCTCATTGTCCTTTTATTTCACACGTCCACAAATCACTACCAATTTTGGATTCATCCTTAAGGGTGCAGCACCATGAATTTCTCACCCATCAAGACTTCAAACTTATTAAAGTCGAAATGCACATCTTTTATGTCTCATCTTCACATTATTTTATCATAGGTATACCAAAAACTTAGTCATATCATAAACCTTACCTTGCTTCACGTATCACTAATATTTAAGCAAAATAAAAAATATTTTTAAATCTGGTCAATTTTAATTAATGAAGGTTTTTCACATTTTAAGAAGTGTAAGTCGTAGTAATCAACTTACATGTTGCACTAGGTGTTAGGTGTTAGAGATAACTATGAACCTCGAATAAATTAACATGCATGCACCTTAGGACCTTAGAATTGACATATACAGCAGCAAAGTAATGTGTCTTATGAAATAACCCAATTAAGTAGGGTCAACTAAGTCAATTAAAATAAAAAAGAAGAAATTGCAAGGAATTAATGGCCATTAAAGGCTCCTTCTTCAAGTTCTCTACCATTTTAAGGTTTGAAGAAATATTAAGTGAATGTTTACATTTGTATGCTGTTAATAGAAAAAATATGTAAAGCCAAAAAGTATTCACACAATTTATTAAAAGTGCAAAATACATGAGAAACGAATACCCGCATAGTTTTCACTAGTCCAATCTCAAGTGGAAGACATGTACTAATAAAAAAGAAAAAAATCAAATCATTTTCGTTTCTCACATTTAGAAAGTTAAGGCTTGGAAAGCCATTCTCAATTGAAATGATGGCCACAATGTCCTTAATTCTTTAGCTTGGAGGACAAAAGCATACCCTAAAATTTAAGATATCTCTTAAATTAAACTAAGTTCTGTTTGTTTCATTAATTACAATTTATTTATCTAAATGTTCGGTATGGTGTTCACATTAGTTTTATCTTTTGGGGTTGGATTTCATGTTGATGGCGAGGACGATGGAAAACTATGAACTTTGTTATTCAATTCCTAATTTCAGCTTATTGAATAAACCAGTCCTGTTGTGCTAATTCTCAACTCCATTATAATAATCCTTTATATTATTTAAGTTTATGAAAAACCCATTATGATTATAGTATAATAATTATTATTATTAGTCAATTAAAAGGTGAGTGGCGTTCATGAAGCTTAGCGCCAATCAAATATAATGAGAAAGATGATGTAATATTTTGAAATCTTTGATCTGGTTTACAATAAAAAGAGTATGGTAATTATATTACAATGTTTGCTATTATTAGTTGAAGTTTGGGTGAAATTTTGAATATGAGGGAAAGTAATGATACGTTAAGGTTCCTGAGCTGTAAAGTGAAGATAAAAACCTGATTTTGAGCCTCCAAGTTTCGGTTGCAAGGCCCTGTTGTTGATTTGTAACTAGCAATATTATAATAAGTTAATGAAAGTTAAATAAGTTATTTTAATATCTTAACTCAAACTAAGTTCTATTGAATAAAGTAATTATGACTCAAACTTATATCTTATATACGTAATTTAATGTAGTGTTCATTAACATAATTAATTTAATACTATAAAAATTAAAGGAGTACATGCTCGTTGTGTTATGGTTTCATATCAAGTCAATTTGGTCCTTGTTTTGTGAGTAATGGATCTATCCTTTATCCGTCTATTGATTTTAGTAAACAGTATCATGATTATTATCTAAGTTTAAGGAGAGTTAGTAATTTAGATTCATGAGGACTTTTATCTAAGCTTTGCCTATTGAAGTTTAAATCTCAATGTTAAATTCATAAAGGAAGATGACAACCAGTTTAGGTTATTATTAGGGCTTATTGAAGGAGATGACCTCTTTATTTATTGTTGTGTTATCATGATTAAGTCTGAAATTTTTAATTTATTATGTTTAATTTGAGTTATTTGGAGTGTAACGAGTTGATTTGGTAAATGAAAATTGTTTAGATGTGAAATGAAGCCTAAAGATTTGGTTGTGTTTACACTAGACTAGTTAATGATGATCTTGTGAAGTTGGACGTTTTCTAGAGTAATGGGCAGTTTTGGACTTTTATTGGGCCTAAAAATTGAAATATAAAATGATGTTTTGGACACTCAAAATGAGTAGAATTAAGTGGACTTTGATTTAGGATAATTTAGACCTAAAATGAATAAGACATGAGCCTTTAAAGTATACATTCGTAACTTTGCTTGGCCTAGAAACTAAATAGGCATAAACTAATCAAAATGAGACTTTTTATGTTAAAATAGATGGTGAATGTGATACAGGTTCAAATGGCTTTGGTTTAACTTAATTTGGACTTAAAATGAATAAGTTATGACTCTTTAAAGTTGAAACTCTAAAAATAACGAATTTGAATTAGACATTAATCGGCTTAATTAACATGGGCTAAGGCCAACCCAATCCTAAGTCGATCCATCCATATAAGCCCAAGGACCACTCCTATATCCTTTCCCAATAAGTGGTCCACATAGTTAAACATAATTAAAATAATTGAGTTTAAATAACATAATTACCCAAATTGAACCGATTTAAGAGTTAATAAATAGGGTCTAATTGAACCTGAAATAACCAAATGGGCCCAAAGTCCAAATTTAATTTGGGACCACTTTCCCTTTAAGGCACATACCTAGATGAGCCTTATTAAAATAAAATACCCAAAATGGGTCTTAAACATATTAGGCCCCAAAACTAATTAAACAAATAAAATGAAGTAGAGGCATGATAAAATAAATACACTCAATTAAGCCTAATGGGCCCATTCCATCCTTAGAGCCCATAGTTTACATGGGTTTTATTAAGCCAAGATAATCTAAATGGACCTTATATCCAACATGACCCAAAATAAACTAAAGACCTAAAGTGGAATTAAAACCAGGCATCATAATAAAATTAGGCTTAAGACATAAAAAATAAGATCAAGTAGATAAAATGGGCCTAGAATAATTATAATATATTAAAATAACCTAATTAAACCTAAAATGGGCTTAAAAATAATAATTAGAACTAAATATTATAATTAGCTTAAATGGATTTAAATGAGACTAAACACCTAAATTAGAGCATAATAAACTTAAATAGGCAAATTAAATGGATTAACTCCCAATTAGATATATCACTCCAAATAAGATTAATCAAATTAATTAGGGCTAGTGAGCCCAACTCTAAACATAATTAAGCCTACCTTTCTTTAGGGGCCTAAATACCTAATTGAGCCCTAATCATAGTTAGCATTAAAACTTAAACAATATAATAAGTCTAAGTGAATAAACACTAAATGATCCAAGCTAAATTAGCCAAAAGGTTAATTGGGCCTTTTTAACCCTTAAAAGGCTCATAACTAGTATAGGTCTAAAATAATCTAAGCCAACTTTAGAATAGTATCCAATTAATTAGAACAATTCTCTAACTTAAGTTTCTCTTTGCAATGCATAACAGCATTTCAATATGCTTAGATGGAAAATTGGGCATCAACATGGGAACCTTCGACCTTTCCAAGAACATAGTAATATATGTGTTGCTACTAGGTTAGAGAATTTATACCAAACTAATAATCAACTCGGTTACATATTTGTTTACTGCTTGTACTTGATTACTTGAGCCAACAAGTGACACCCTTGGATTAAAATTACGGTTGCAGTTGTATACCTTGAAATAACACAGTAAGTTAAGCATTTAAGCTAACAAGATATGGCTCCATAGGTAGGTAATAAGTGAAATTGTGTTGGATAATGGGTACCATAAGTAGAGAGAAGATATATCAAGAGAAGTATCGAGATTATGGGTCCCAACAAATGATATGATATAACTAGATTATAATCAATGAGGACCACATAATGGTGGGTCACTTAGATGAGGCCACTAAGTTTTTGATTTTATGACATGGAGTCTAACTACTCCCGTCAAGCCCTAATTGTTGCTATGGTGGAATTGGACCTCAGGTCCTCATCGTGTTATCTAAAGTCATGAGTACTCTTGTGCTAATTATTTACTTTAATAAGATAAAATAAACTGTATAATTATTTAATGCATTAGTATGTAGGCCTATTTAGCATCCGTGTGTGTGTTTGCATTACTATGCACTGAACTCTTGTTGCCCGCTCATTTCTTAAAATTCCAAGGAGGAGCTTTAAGTACACGTGAGTAATGTAGCTGACAAGGAAAACTATTAGTTAGATTGTTGTTAGACTTTAGATTTGTAGATAGTGTTAAACTCTTGTTATGAGGACTACTTTATGGACTATACTGAACTTTATTAACCTTTCTAGTATTTTGGGCCTTGTAGGCTTTAGAACTATAGTTTTTTCTTGAAGATTAGAATTGATATTAACACTAATCAACCAAAGCTATCTAGCAATCAAATTTTTTACAAAGCAATTTAAATGATTTTAAGATTCTAAAATTATATTATAAACTCGCTTAATTAATTGTAAGTCTTACATGTTTCACTTATGTGAAACACGTGGACTATTGTAACCTTTTAGATTTTGGGGCATGACATCTTATCCATAAAAGGGCTCCTAATTCCAAAATAATAAGAGTAACTACAACAATCCAACGGTCTTAAACATATAGTATAGCTTTTACTAAAGGTAACACCTAAAAGACTAGTTTTTCTATGAATACTAATGGGAATGAGCCTTGCATGTAGGAGTTTTGATTTCCTTACCTTCATGAGGGTTATATCTTGGGGAAAAAGAAGGATTATAAGTTGCAATTTAGAGAAAATAGTGTAAGTTTACTTTTAAGAGCTACTAACTCTAAGAAACATGGTTTTAGTGGATACTATACCTTGTTTAGGACTGGAGATGGCTAAATGAAAACCAAGTCCTCCTTTTAATCAACATGTAGACTAAGCTTAGGGCTGGAACTTGATTTCTCTAAGAATATGATGAGAAAATGGGGTAGGAAAGGATGTAAAGAAAAGGAAAATGGTGATCATGGCATTTGGTGGTGGCATTAGGTAAATGAGAGGAATGGGTGGGTTTTGCTTTTTCTTTTGAAGTTTTAGGAAGGATACATTAGTCTAGGTGACATTTGGGAGAGAGAATAGGGGGGAGTAAGCAAATGGAGTAGCTTGCATGAAGCAAAAAAGAAAAAAAAGAAAAGAAAAGAAAAAATGGCCCCATCTATGCATGTGACACCATTAGTTGAGATGACATCATGTGAAAGATGATCATTAGCTAGGTTTTTAATTTGAAATCTTGGATCAATGAAAATTTGTTAGAGTGTTTTGAGAGGGCTTTGGCATGCTTCTTGAAGGAAAATTAGAGGGAATTTACTATATTTAATAGCTAAAATTAGTTACTAAACTATATAAATTATTTAATCTATATTATATGCTTGATAGGGTTACATTAGTACCAACTCATCATTTGTTCACCTGACTTTGCAATTTATTATTTTATGGTGTAAAGGTATATGTCTCTATATTTTAGGTTTAGGATTTGAACTAATTAATCCTTAAATTAAACAAATCATAAAGTTGCATGTAGGTATATCAACTTATACATGCCACACATGAACTAAGGATTTGATTCCCCTACTTCATCATCATTACTATCCTTTGCTATTTATCAAACTCAATAATTACTTGGTTTCATAGGATACATTTATATATCCAAGTTATTTTGTTAAGGGTTTTCAATCTTGCAACATCTTAAACCTACTAGTTACCTACTCCTTATACCCTTATTATTCTTTGACAAGCTCATATAATTCCATCATCTATCAGAATAGGCCAAACTAAAACCTTCCAAAATTTCATGAGGCTCACAAACATACACGTATATAAATATATTTAAGAAAAACCCATGCATAGAGTAGGGCTTTAATTAGTTTAATAGTGTTTAGAATGAGAGAGCATCGCATATGGAAAACTACCATTTTTAAATACTAACTTATATTTTAATGAAATTAACTCCATTGATTAAAGAAGGAAGAAAAGGTATATATTTAGCTAAGTAAATATAGAGGACAATTCTAGAAATTGAAAATAAAATTTGTTATAAAATGCTCCAAAGACACCAAAAGGGCTCAATCACTTTAATAGTATAGATATAAATGTGGATAATATATATATATATATGTTGATAGAGCATTTTGGGCTTAGCCCCCAAGACCCATCTCAACCCACTTAAATTCCCTTCTAAGGTCCTTTCACCCATGCCGACCTCTTCCAACATAAAATTGCATGTTCCGACCTCTTCCTCTAAGTTGGATTTATGCTCCTACCCTTACAATAGATAAGCACATGAGAGTGATATAAATACAGAAATGGGGTGGTCAAAGATACACCCCCAATATTTGGAGAGGATCTTAGGAATCAATATACTTTCCTAATTAAGATCATCCACAACATCTATAAATAAAGGAGAAGGGCAATTGAGTAAGACTTTTGGACTCTCCTATTTTTAATACTCAAAAGACTCTCTCATTCTTCTTGTCCTAACTTAGGCATTAGAGTAACTACGTTGGAATAAACTCTGACACCCCCATAGCCTAATGTTTTTCCATTTTGCAGGTGATTCAACCATCTTTTAGAAACCCAACTTAACATTTGGCATTATCTTCATGATCTTACTCATGACTAAACAAATGGAACCTTGCTCCAAAATAACCAAACCAAAAGAAATTATGGATGCTCTAGCAGTAGATCAAACCACCCAAGCCGCAATGTGCTAGCAACAACCTCACCTTCAAACTATAGTCACACAACCCCATCCAATAGATGCCCAATGGTTTTTAGATTTGGAAAACCTTTGCAAAACGTTAGTAGGTTAAAATAAGATCATAAAGAATGATAATGCCAAGCTGCAAGCCCAAGTAGTGAAATTAGAGCAACTCAACAATAAGCTAGAACTAAAGATGTGTCATTGCATAATAACATCCTACCACCTCAACCTGCAACATTTCTATAAACAACTCAATAAGCTAGGTTTATGGACAACTATAACCTTACTCATGCTGACCAAATCCTACTTGTGGCCTCTCAGGGTAGAGCACTTTCCCATATCGCCTTATTAGCTACATCATGCAGCCACAATGCCAATTGTACTCGCAACAACATGCTCAAGCCTTCAGACACCCCGTATATGGGCTAATAAGCAAGTTAATGATATGGACATCAACTAAATTGATTATTATATCAAGAGGCTCTCTAACCTGAAGGAGAGCTAAAAGGTTAATCCATCAGCCAATTTTCCATAAATTGAACCTCCTTCACTTAAGTAATCTAAGAAGAGGTTTTAACTCTAAGCATCCACCTCTCATAACTTGACACACATGATGAGACTACTGACCCAAACAATTACCTTTACCATTTAAGAACAATGATGAGCTTGCACAACCTTAGCAATGCAGTCACATGCAAAGCTTTTTTTAGCACCCTTCATAAGGCCACTCATACGTGGTATCACAATTTACTACAAAACACCATCTCTTCATTCAATGAAATAGCCAAACAATTCTAGTAACACTTCTTAGCCAACAAGCTCCCTATCAAAGACTCACTAACCTTGAACTTGATTAAATAAGGTTATGATGAACCTATTAGGGATTATCTTACTTAGTTCAACACTACAATATTGAATATTCCCAATGTTGAAAAAGGTGTTGCCCTTAATGTAGTCATCCAAAGTGTCAAGCCTGCTAAAGATTTCTTTAAATCCATAGCAAAGAATAAACTCAATAGTTTTAAAGAGTTTAGGGAGAAAGTGAGGAAGTACATCTAATAGGAAGATTATATCCTAGCTAAGAGACAATCCAACTAGAGCAAGTTAGACAGAAAGAAAGATATAAAGGATCCATTAAGGGCTTCTTAGGTCCAAAATAGGGTAAAGCATCATCGCGTGATGATGGTCCAAGAGATAAGAAGCACTCTATCCTAAGCTTCACAACATATACCCTACTGAACCGGTTAGTAGGGGACATTTTCATGGAAGTTTGCAACACGGGTGTTCTACCTAAACCAACAAGACTACGGGGTAATCTAAATAGGAAAAACTCTAACAAATACTGTGACTTCCACTAAGATAGGGGTCACACTATGGATGAATGTTATCAACTTTAAAATGCCCTCAAAGATCTTGTCTAATGCAAATGTCTCCAAAAATATATTGCTAACCCTAACAACTTCACTAAACAATCTACTCAAAGGTGGTAGGAAGAGTAGAGTTGTAATGAGCTAGTAGAAGCCAACAATAACAGTTGCCCCAACCGAGCTCCCAACAATCTTATTAACACCATTATTAGGGGGGCCTAAAACGGAAGCTAACCAAGCTTCTCGAGCTTAGCTAACGTCCTATCCAACTAGTAGGTGATGAGCTTGTATGGTAAAAAACCAAGAGTAGATACATCTGTATCCTTCTCTATTGATGACCTTAAAAGGATTCAAACCCCTCATGACAATGCCTTGGTGATTAGTGTAAGAATTACCAAATTTGGTGTTAAGAAAATCTTGGTTAACATAGGTAGTTTCGCGAATATAATCTTTAAACATGCCTTAGACTAGATGCAACCTAAGCTCATGACCAATATGAAGACCTACAATTATGATTTGCATGGATTCAATAACTAACCCATACGGCTAGCAAGCATCATTACCCTCCCCATGAAGCTTAGAGACGATAACATTGTGTCCCAATACAATGTAGAATTCTTAGTAGTGGATCATTAGTTACCCTATAATGTGATACTTAGACAACTAAGTTAGGACACATTAAAGATGATCTTCTCAATGCCATACCTAAAGGTGAAATTCCCAACACTTGAAGGAGTAGATGTGCATAGAGGAAACCAAAAGTTGGAATGCAATTTGTATTTAAATACCTTAAAACAAGAGAAGGTCTTCACCGTAGAAACTAAACTAAAGGAGAAGTCAGGTTTTAGGGGAGAACCAATCAAGGAGACAAAGGAAATCACACTCAATAGTAGCACCAAGCAAATTACATGGGTAAGAAAATCAATGCCCATAGAACTCAAATGACAACTTATTAACTTCCTCTAGTCTAATAGTGATGTATTTGCCTAGTCCCCATTAGATATGCCAAGCACTTCCCCTAAAGTGATGATGCATCGTCTTAACATTGATAGCAATGCCAAAGTCAGTAAGCAAAAAAAGAGACACTTCAAACTAAAACAGCAAGCAACTATTGAAGAAGAGTGGCAAAAGCTACTAAAAGTAGGATTCGTAAGGAAGGAACACGTAGCTAACTGTGTACTAGTTAAGAAGTTTAATGGAAAGTGGTAGATGTATATAGATAACATAGACCTTAATCATTACTATCCAAAGGACTGTTTTCCCCTCCCTCAAATTGACCAACTCATTGACTCTACCTCCAACCATGTACTATTTAGTTTTATGGATGCTTTCTCTAGATACAACTAGATCAAGATGGAGCTAGAGGAAGAAGTACACACTTCATTCGTTACTAACTTTAGGACTTATTGCTACAAAGTCATGCCTTTTGGTCTAAAAAATACTAGGGCTACATACTAGAGGTTGGTTACGAAGATGTTTGAACAATAACTCAAGTAGAATATTGAGGTGTACATTGAAGATATGATTGTCAAAAGCACAAAGCCCGAAGACCATCTCTAGGACTTGCAAGAGACGTTCGACACCTTAAGGTAATACAATATGAAGCTAAACCCCTAAAAGTGTGTCTTTAGAGCTACCTTAAGAAAGTTCTTTAAATACATGGTCATGCAGTGCGGCATTGAAGTTAACTTGGAGAAAATATGATTCTTACTCAAAATGTAGCCTCTTAGGTCAATAAAAGAAGTGTAATGGCTCATAGGATAAATTTCCATGCTAAATAGATTTGTCTCCAAGAGTAGAGATAGATGTTCCAAGTTTTACAAGGTCTTAAAGATCTCGATAAACTTTCCATAGATCAAACAATGTCAAACTATATTCTATAAGTTAAAGTAGTTCCTGACAACTCCACCTGTACTCTCCAAACTGGTTCTAGGTGAGCAATTATTCTTATATTTATCCATAAGTGACCGAGCTCTCTCCTCTATACTAGTACACATTGAAGGAAGGGAGCACAAGCTAGTCTACTACATTAGTCACATCCTCCAAGGGCTTGAAGTGAGGTACTCAAAGGTAGAGAAATTTGCACTTGCAGTGGTAATCTCAGCCAAAAGACTATAACCCTATTTTGAAGCACATCAAGTAAAAGTCTTAACCGATCAACCATTATAAAATATATTACACAAACCAAACACATCAAGTCGGATGATGAAGTATACCTTGGAACTAAGTGCTTTTAATGTATAATACCGACCAAGAGATGTAATAAAAGCCCAAGTCATTATAAATTTCATAGTAGAATATACAACAAACGATGTCATGACAAAAAACAATGATAAGCCACTGTAGACTCTCTATTGATGGCTTGTCCACTCAAGGGGGAAGTGGAGTTGGCCTCATGTTGTATGGACCTCATGGGGTGGAAGTGTCTGATGCTCTTAAGTTTGGATTCTTGGTAAGTAATAATAAAGCAAAGTACGAGGCCTTCATTGCAGGTCTCAGGTTGGTAAAGGAAATAGGTGCCGAGAAGATAAAGATATATTCGGATTCCTAACTCATCGTCTAACAAGTGAATGGAGAATATATTATTATGGATGAAGCAATAAGTGACTACCTTTAGGTCATTAGAGATCTCACCTCAGAATTTCCTCCTCGAGCATTACTAAAGTTCCTTGAGCAGAGACTTCTAAGACTGATAAGCTATCCAAGCTAGCATCAACAAGTATTCTTGACTTAGATAAATGAGAGAAGAAGGTCTTCATCGAGTACCTTCCAAACAAGAGCATTAAAAGGAAATTAACTCTAGTCTTTAAAGTTCATCCTACGTTAGTCGAGCCATGCTGGATAGACCCTATTATGGATTACCTAAAGAACGGCACCTTTCCACAAGAAAAAAAAAGGAGGCAAGGAAGTTCATGTGTTAAGCCACAAATTACACTATTCTTGACAACCTTCTATATAGAAGAGGCCTGAGCATGCCAATCCTTAGATGTGTCCTGCCAAAAGACAGCCAACGGTTGGTGGAAGAATTATATGAGGAGATATGTAGCAACCATATCAAAAGTAAAGCCCTTTATGTCAAAGAACTTAGGTTCGGATATTACTAGCCTACCATGAGGGAAGATTCAAAGCACTTCGTAAGGAAGTGTATGCAATGTCAAAAGCATGCACCTATTGAGCATACACTGAGCAACTACCTATAGTCCCTCATTAACCCTTGGCCTTTTGCTCAATGACGATTGGACATTCTAGGACCTTTTTCCAAAGTGTCAAGACAACAATAGTTCATCATTGTCACTGTAGATTACTGCTCGAAATGTGTAAAGGCCAAAGTTGCAGCTAAGATTACTAAGAAAATGTTGAAGCTTTTGTCCTCAATAACATCCTCAGTAGATTTGGTGTTCCATACATGTTGACAACAGATAAAGGGACTTAGTTTGATAACCCAAGGTTTATGAAATTTTGCAATGACAATTGATAAGTTTTATAAAATCATTATTATTTATAATATTTATAATAGCCTTTTGTTTAATTCTCTTACATTTTGGATGGACATTGCACTTAATCACTCTTTATTTTGATTTTAAAGCTTTGAAATGTAATTTATGATTTAATAGAAGAATTGTGTGAAATTTGAAGCAAAATTATCAATTTTACAAGATTTGAAAGAACGACACAATAAAGAGCACAGCCATGCAAAACAGAACAAGGTAAATCATTTTAGAGTAGCCATGCAAGTAGTTGTGTAGAAGTACACAAGAAAGAAAACTACTATGTCGAAGGGCGTGTTGAAGGCAATTTTTTGATATATTTGAAATAAAATGGTACATGAGTAATAGAATGACCATGCTATGGTCGTGCCAAGCCAAAATTCAAATTTCTAAAATTGGTTTCCATGCTCAATTTCACTTCCCAAAAGTGCAATTCATCCTAAAGATTTGACTTCCTTTAAAGAGTAGCTGAGTTTCCTAAAATCCAAAGAAGTCGTTACTGCCTAATGAATTAACATTTCCTAGTTTATGAAGATTCTTGGGATTTTTTTCAAGGAAACTAAAACTTTTCTAGGAGGGTAGAAATTGATGGCTAAATAAAGAGTATGAATTTCCAACAAGAAGGGAATGGTAGAGTGATAGTAGTATAGTGATAGATTTATAGTATTGTTTTTTATTTAATACTTTTCTTTATACACTCTTTTTATATTGTCACTTTTAGATTCAATGTGTTGCTAACTTAATTTTTTTTTTTTTTTTTTGGGTACTCAAGTATGATGAACTCTAGATTGAATATGTAAATTTTCTTATTTATTATTCAATAAATTATTTGTTATTCTTGTGATCCAATTATGTTTTCTTCATTGTTTTTAATTTAATATTACTAGCGTATTAGTTGAAGTTTGATTTCTTATATAGAGATCGAGAGATCCTATATTAGAATTGATCTAGCATAATTGGAAAGAGTTGCATGCAATCCTAGAGATTAGATGACGGTCTATCAAATTATACATCTTAAAAGTCGGCATATTGATTTAGCAAATAATAAAATAAAACGTAAAAATTTTCTCTCATTACTCGAGGGAAGGGATTATGAGAGCCTTAATTATCTCATCTACCTTGGTTGAGTTGAAGTTATCTAATCTTGTCCTAAAGGCTTGTTCTACCTCAACTTGCTTATCTTCCCTCTCCTTGTATACCCTACACGCTTTATGAAGCTGGGCAATCAATTTTTATTTTATTTGTGTAAGCACTCATTAGATCAATTGGCTTCCTCTATCCTCAAGGAAAGTTTGGCATTAGCTTTCACTTTAAACTCCACTCGAGCTCTCAAGGTCCCCAGTTCTAATTCTATATGCAACTTTAGATCTTGAAGCTTTGTAGCTTGGTGAAAGGATTCCTCTTAAGGTGTGTAGGTTTTATCCTCTGCATCTTTAACTTTCTACAATAGCACATAGATGTCGTTAGATAATTTGAGGTACCCTCTGTACAACCTCTGGTGCTTTGAGATTAAGAGCCTGTGCTCAGATCTAATGTCCCCTACCTATTCAAGCTCAGCACCTCATAGCTCGAATGTCTTGACTGAGTGTGATGAGAACTATATAAAAAAAAAAAAAAAGGAAAGGAAGAGAGAGATTAAATTACTTGTTTATGGCATTTTGAAATGACTGTGAACATATCTCTATGGACAAAAGACTTACATCATGGAGCTTTGAATAGAGCATCCCCTCAAGTGCATCCTTGGGCACACTTTGTAAGCTTCTCTCTAAGGCAACAACATCTTTTAGTAGGATACATCCCCTTAGTAGCTCCTCACTTCATCTTACATCCCCCAAACCCCCATTAGAGTTATACAAGTCTCACTATGGTTGAAAAATGTGACCTCCCAAAGGAGAAGATAAAAGACCAGCTACAAACGAGTTTTACTCGTCTTGTAGCTCTATAGCGAGAACTACAAGCCCTATGGTATGACGTTGGACTAGCAGCTTTACACTATCTAACTCAACATTGAGCTAGACAATCAAACTTAGGGTAATAGCAGGAGGCCTCTCCCTAAAAGCCTTAATATATTGCCTTTTCTTGGCCTAGTGAGTTACCCCCTCCTTAACCTTTCCCTTTGCTTTTTCTTTAGCTGCGAGATCTTCTACAGGTCAAAGAGGTGGCACCTGTGTTTCTTCACCCCTAATAGTAAGGGAGACCTCATGCTGCCTTTGCGCCGATGTCCTTCGAGGCTCAGATGTGCTAGAAGGGGCCCTTTTTATCTCCTTAGCGACTTGAGCCACCCTCCTCTACGCAAGCATTTCCATAAGGGTGCACTCTCTAAGTTACATATTTAGCAAGAGAAAATATAGTAAGCATAATGAAAGCAAATAATTAGGTGGAAAAATAAAAATACTATATCGAGCTAAAAGCTCGCAAGGAGAGGTATTCCTCTAAAGACTTTGCCAAATATGACTCCCTACGGTAGGTTATCACAGCACGACTAAAATGATGGATATACCTCCTTCCCCTTCTAAAGCAACATTTCTCATTAACTTCTTGTCGTAGAGGTTTTCATCAACCACCTTTGACCCATTCCATGGGCCATTCATCCTCTCACAGAGCTTGGTTAATATCCAATCTGTAGCAACCTTGTCTCTAAGTCCCAATGAACAAATAGTTGAGGTGCAGATAGGTTTAGTCTATTGTGTCTAAAAGTCCAAATTAACTTTGCACACCTTGACGAGAAACCTATTCTTGTAACTGTACACGGATGACTCTAATCCAACCAATAACTTCTTGCTAAGATGGCTTGTAAGGTATATCAGTCATCATTCAACCTCTTTAGCCCATAAAAATATTGAAGTAACTATGGTGTAGCCTGCAAGAGGAAGTGTTTGCATAACGCTTCCGATGCAATTATGAGCTTACATACATTCAATACTAGTTGTAGCAATGAAACTCGATGGTAGGTGAAGAACTCCTTTTGGAACTCACTAAATGGAAGCTACAATCTAAGCTCCATGTGCTTTAAATAAAACCATAATCGATGACCAACTATAAGGGCAACACATTTATCAACTTGGGGCTTTTCAATCTTCTAACTGTGAGGTCACAATTGGAAGTACTTCCTTACCTCCATCAATTCCCCATACAACATAAGGCTATAGATGCTTTTCAGAGTGTTTCCCCTTCGACTAATGAATAAAGCAGTCACACCAACCACCTAGTAAATTTCAGCCATGCTAGAACTATGTCGAAGAACCTCTTCTGCTATTATTTAAGGGGGGGGGGGGGGGGGGGGGGGGGGTGGAGGGAATATCACTCCCCTCTCAGTTGATGTAGGTACGAGAGGAAGATGAAGAAGTCATACTCACTTAGTAAATTGAAGTGACGAGACTATGATCAAGTTGAAAGAAATATAATAGAATTTGCAAATGAGAGATTGGGTAAGCTTAAAGTGGCAAAAAGTGTAAAAATGTTTGAAATTATAGATATATATACAAGGAGGTATGGAGAACGAGGTGATAGCCAAAGAAAGACGTTTTGTGACATTCATAGACTAATTTTTGGCACATAGCCCACAATTTAAACCAATAGCCATGATTACATTTCTATGTATTTCCTACCTATACCTTAATTAAAGTAACATCGATACTGGTGCATTTAATGCGCATGCACTTACGCACCTAAATACAAATCAAATCAATGCTAACTCAGGAAGTAACAAGTTCCCTTAAATTTTGTGCCAACAGGTCGGACCCTTAACAGTAGCATTCTTTAGAGTGACATTCACAATTTCAAGTCAATGCGGAAGACTTTTACAATCATCAATGTCTTACAATGAGCAAACATCTCAAAGATGACCGTTCGATTCTCCTCGACACCTAGCCTACTTACCATAATACTTAGCATAAGTTAGGACGCTTGCTAAAAAATTCAACAACTCAGCATAGGAAGATCCAGGGTAGATCACCTGCTTACTTAGCCACCTAATGATGCCTTTGTCAGTAAGAGGTCAAGGCTCATCACACAAAGATCGTCATAGGCAACTTATCTCATTTTCAAGACCTTCGGAGCTCGTGTAACTATCAACTCTCTTTACTAACTTGTCAACAAAGAGAGTAAGAGGGGCAAGTGTTGATATAGCATTTTGGGCTTGGCCCCCTAGGGCCCATCTCAACCCACTCACATTCCCTTTCGAATTCTTCTTACCCATGCCGACCTCTTCTGCCACAGAATTGCACGTTTCAACTTAAAGTATCGAGTTCTGACCTCCTCCTCTAAATTAGATTTGTACTCCTACCCCATAAAGGATAAGCACATGGGAATGATACAAATAAAGAAAGGGATTGTCAAAAATACACCCTCACCAGATTAGGAGAGGATCTCAAGAATTAATACACTTCCTTAATTAAGATTATCCACAACACCTATAAATAGTCAAAGATACACCTTCACCAGATTAAGAGGGGATCTCAGGAATTAATACACTTCCTTAATTAAGATTATCCACAACACCTATAAATAATGAAGAAGGGCAATTGAGTAAAGGACTTTTAGACTCTCTTATTTTTAATACTCAAAAGATCCTCTCATTCTTCTTATGCCAACTTAGGTATTGGAGTGGCCACACCGAAACAAACTCTAGCACCCCCATAGCCTAATTTGTTTCCATTTTGCAAGTGATTTAACCATCTTTTAGAAACCTAGCACAATAATATACCTATATGTATGTGTGTTTAAGTGATTATGTATGCACAAAATATACATTATGTTATATATATTATATAAAATTATTTTGTATGTGTTTTTTATTATAGTTAATATAATATAATATTAAAGTAATGTGATAAATAGATTTTATTAAGGAGCTAGCCCACTAATTACACAAAATAAACCCATACACACAAATCTCTTTTACTCTATAACCCTAGCTTAATTTAAATATTTCAAAATCACATAAAAGTATCTCTTTTATCTCTCTCTCTCTCTCTCTCTCCTCCCCCCCTTACAACTACTAAGATAAACTACAAAATCTAACTTTTCTCTTTTCTCTCTAAATTAATGCAACTCCTACCATCAATAATAACATTGCATACCTTACCTTAAACTAGGCACTTCATGTGAAATAAATTTTCCATCTAATAACTACTCAGCTTAAGCTAAATATGCAAATTCTTCTTAAGAACAAGGCTCATTAAAGACCCTTCTACTCCATGGATACTATCTTCCCTTTCATCAATAGCTATCATCGCCCTTTCAACATCAAATAATCTCACATCAATCTCCTCATCCTCACTATCCACTTCAAACTTAGGAACCTCACTCCTCATAACCACCACCCAACAATTAGAACCTATAGCATTGCTTATCATGTTCACCATTGTGTACATCCCCATCCCTAGGACCAATATCATCTATAAGCTTATTTGGAACCACCAGTGATTTCACCCACCCCTTGAAGTCATTGTCTCTTAACCTTAAAGACAAGATTAATGCGGGGGTGGGGGGGTTGTTGGTAATTTAGACTCTTTATGGTCAAGGCATTTAATACCCTAATTGGCCTATTGCCTACCCTTTTTTTCCATTTGCACAATTGAAACCATAGAGATGCTCTCAAACATACACATGATAACTTGACAAAACCTATAGAATCAACACATATTCTCTAGGTAAGGGCTTTGATTGTTAAGATAGGTATTCCTAATTTTAGAATCACGAGTCTAAGTAATTCTTGGTGATGTGTTGTTAGTACTCGAAACAAAGGGGTGAGAAGGAGCAAGCATCAAATTGGGATATAACGATTTAGGATTTCAATTGCAATCAAAGCAAGGAAGTATATGTAATACTAATACGTCTGGAATTTACTAGTTAATTGAGCCAAATTGCTTTGGATTCATAGAAACTAAGATTTAGGAGCTAATTGTAAAAGAGGAGGAAGATGATTCTCAAAACAAAAGGGTATACGGTCAAGTACACGAACGTGTACCTTCATCATGTTGAACGGAGATGAAATGTTACATTATAGGGGATACATGACACAGTACACAAGCGTGTCCTTGCCCGTGTTGAAGTACACGACCAAGTACACAATCATATACTTAGGCGTGTTGGAAAAGTCTTGTACACGAAAAGGCACATGGCCATTCACACGGTTGTGTTCCCTCCCATGTTCTTCTGCACGGCTATATACATGGTCGTGTTGTTTTGGAACACCCATATTTCACTTTTATTTCATTTTTCTACAATTCTAAGCTAAGATTCATGCACAATAAAACAATAGGGGAAGAGAAATATGCAATTAAGATATGATTAATCACTTAGTAAACTTAGATTATGTCGTACGATAGAACTAAACTTAGTCATTTATACAAGACAAGTTAATATCCCTTTAATAGTGATGTAAGAGCTAGCTGTGAGACCACTCCTCCAAGTACGTGTTTACCTTGTCTATTGATTGTGTTTGATAATATAGTAGTTTAATGAATTTAAATGTTACTTGACAAAAATGCATATCTTGCTTTTGCATGGCTCGACTTAAGGGCCTGTAGTGACAAATCCCTATAGGGCATCCTAATAATTGGTATACACTGTTGTTCCTAGTGGAATCCTTTATCAAAATGATCTAAGGTATATTAGGGTTAGATAGGGCTCACAATGGTAGTTTCCAAATTAAAATATTATATATATATATATATATATATTTATATATAAGTATAGGTACTAGATGGTATAGTGGGGCTATGAGTACCCCTATGTTGTATGTTGGCTAATAAAAAATAAATAATCTGATGATTGTGTTATGTACATTTGTTGTATTTGCGTGTGTTTGTAATGTGATTAATGTAGCATGTGCATGTTTGTGTGGTACTTACGTACTAAGTTTGGACTCATTCCATTTATTTTTCAACTGTAGGTAAATACGATGAGTATGCTGACTATGATGAGTATAGGAATGTAGTTTATTGTTATTAGGATGAGAATGAGGGAAAGTATCAATATTATTATGGCGATGAGTAAGGTGGGAGTAGATGAGGGATTTTTATAGAAATTGAGGATGTTGAGCAAAGTGCTTGGAGATGGTTTATAAGCTATTAAACATGTTATTTCATTATATGTTGATGGATGTTTACTATGATATTTAAATTAGAGTTTAATGTACCTTTTCTTAACTAATGATGATCGGATGGTTCGCTTGTGAATCATTCATCTATATCATTGGAGTTACAACTATACTAAAGCATAGTGGAGATGAATAGGTTTGAAGTTGAAGTTGTAAGGGAGATAGAGTGCCTTAATGTATCGCTACTCAATAGCGACACATGGTGGGTTGTAGCATTGCAAGTTTTGGAGCATTACAACTTATATGGTATCAGAGCTTACGTTTTGATTAATAGAGTATAGGTTGTGATCCATAGAGCATAAGTTTGAAGATCCCTAGTAATTAACCTGATGATTGATAGGTGTAAGTTTCAATCAATGGGAATAAGTTGTGATCTTTAGATAAATTAGGCATTGCATTTATAAAACAGTGAGAAATGAAGAGAGTAGGTGAAACTATAGGTTGATTGCTTTGTTTAATAGTTTATTTTACTGTAATTATTATCTTTATTTGCAATTTCTTTTAAATTCTTTTTTTATTTATATATAAATGTATATATGTGTAGATATATATACATAAGTGTATACCATTACTGACTTTTAAATTGACTCTAACTCTCAAGTCTATTCAATTGTTTCCTCTTAAGAAAAATGCCTCATAAAAGAATCATCGGACAGGGCTCATCTGGCATTGGACAAGATAGGAATGCCCCAAATGAAAGGTGCCCTTTAAGACCACTATAACAAGGAGCACCAACACCAGCAGCTAACATAACTACACAATTGTTAGAGATTGTGAATGCCCCGATAGGGATGATAACAAGGCAGTAGCAATAGGCCATAAGACCTGTTAAGCTTGTAAAGGACCAATTTGGGCTAACCAGGTTTATTAGGCTAGCAAAAGAATTTCATCCAAGAGTCGATAATCCAATAGAAGCTAAACACCAGATCATAGAAATCGATAAAACGTTTATTGCATTTAAACTCCCTAAGGATAAGAAGGTGGATTATGTAGCTTTCATGTTGAAAAGGTTGGCTGCAAATTAGTGGGATAATGTCTCTAGACTAGCAAGAGCACCTATGGGTTGGCAGAGATTTAGGGAAGTATTATATGAGAAATACTTTCCTAGCAACATTTAGGATAAGATGGAGGTAGCGTATTACAATTGTCAATAGGGTAACTGAACTGTAGAAGAGTATAAAGCAGAGTTGAACTACCTAATCAAATTCTTATCTAAGACAATTCATGATGATGATGCTTCAAGGGCTAGGAGATTTATAAGGGCTTTAGAACCCAATCTTTAGCATGAAGTGGGATCTTTCCAATCACCTACAGATGTAGAAGTAGTAGACAAGGCTAAGCTTATGGAATAAAGCAGGACAAGGATAGAAGAGTAGTTATCATATAGAGCTAGAGTGGTATTGGGAAAGAGGCTAGCCCCTAATACGACTTATACAAATAAAGGGAAGAAACCTATGATATACTACGCCAAACCTGTGACCTTTGCACCTAAGCCTATTCAAGTAAGACCTATACTACCTGCCTTGCCTCCACCTTCACTAATAGAACCGGGATAGAGATGTCCTTGATGTATGGAACCTCATGAATTAAATTAGTGTGGTTGGCTTAAAAGAGCTTTGTTTCTCCTATGGTAAAACAAGACACACCAACATGACATTTACTAAGAAAGCTATGCCACATGCATTCTATTATAATTGTAAATAGAGGGGTCATAGATTGTTTAAGTGCGGTGCTACCATGAATCAGATGGTTGCAATACCACAATCAATTCCAATGCAATAACCAGTAAGACCTCCACTTAGAGTATCAACTAGTAGACCCCAACATACAAGACTGAGGCAAAGAGCACCAGGTCGTGTTTTTACCTTACAACAGCAACAACAATAGGATACTGCAGATCAAGATACGATTGTAGGTACACTACTCATCCACTCAACTATTGCTTATGTATTATTTAATACGAGTATAACGCATTCTTGCATATCATTTTACTTTACGTATGTGTGAGGTTTGAAACTTATGCTGCTTAATGATTCCAGATTGTGAATACTCTTTTGGAAGTGGGAGGAAAGTGATGTGCCTAAATCCACTTGGAAGCACAATCAAAAGACTCAAGAGAACAATCTCAAATCTAATACAAAACCGATCCAAGAGACTAGGAAATTGCGTGACCCTAATGGAACTTTGATGAAATCCAATGGTTCAAAGATTCAATTAAATTCCACTAATGATCAATTTCACTAATCAACAATAAGAACAAGTGAATTACACGTGAAATGGATGAAAAAGACAAGCACAAAAACCGTGAACTTAAATCCTTCCAACCATGCCAATTCACGCCAATCACTAAAGAGCAATTCAATCTCAATGAATAACCAATCTTAAAATATGATTATTCAAGAAAAAAAAACACAAATATGTCCAAGAAAGATCCAAATCTACCCTAGATATGACTCACTAGAGAAGAAATGAACATACAACAAAATTGAATTGATATGACTCACAATTTGCCTTCGTCGCACTCGCTACAATTCCAATTCTTGGGTTGAAATTGATAAGAGTTTGGAACTAAGGAAAGAACCCTAATTCACACATGAAATGTGCCTCTCAAATCTGTAAAAATTGGCCTCCCTAAACCCTCTTCTAAGCAAGTATTTATACTAGAAAGTGGTCAAAATTACAAGTTTACCACTTTTAAGGTGGCTAGTCCTAAATGAAAATTACAAGGAAATAAAAGTGTCCCAAAACCAAATACAACCAAAATAGTTCATAAAAGAAGAAATATATAAAAGAAATGGTCTTCAAGATGCCGGTCTTCTATAGGATCCATCGACCCAACTCATCGCCGGTTCAGGTCGGTCCATGGATAACCCACAAGTTGAGTCTGAGGGAGTTTATCCATTGCCCTATAAAATATGATAAGTGTGCCTGTTGGAAAACACAATACAAGAATAATAGAAAAGAGGTTAATATATAAATAATTCCGGGGTCGATCTGCTCAAAATGGGCCCTCATTGCCAAAATTCGAATTCATTTAGTTCTCGTCCTAATGATAGGTCTTGTCGGATTTTTATTCCTATCAGAAAGTTAGATCAAATGTATATAAATGTTAGGATCAAAATACAAGGAAAAATGGTGCCAGTAGATTTATTTGTATTGGCAATGATAGACTTTCATGTAATTTTAGGAGTAAATTGGTTGTTTAAATATTATGCCACAATCGATTGTCATAATTTGGTGGTATGTTTCAAATTCCCCAATGAAGATTTAATTATACTCAATTTAGAAGCATAGATGATGAGGATCAGCTAGCATCACAAAGGAAGGAACCAAAATCTCATGATCCATTACATGGTATTGGAGGCCCGATGACCCAAGCAGGCCTGGGAATCAAGCTACATAGAAGGAAAACATACATGTGTCAACTTGATTCACATGACCATGGAATGATGAAATATTTTAGGAATATTATATATTCACATGACCATGAAGATTTAATTATACTCGGTGTTCGTTTTTCCTCTTCCCTTGATCTTGAAGATGTAGCATTTGTATAAGTCTATAATTCCATAATCATAATTGAAATCGAGTTATAGAATCCTTACCTTTTGTAAATGGAATTGAACCTCGTTGTATTCCTTTAGTCTCCTTTAGGTTTTTGTAGAGAGTGTTTTCTTTTCTTATTTATTTTCTCACTGCACAAAATGGCAAAAGGGAGGAATTAGGTCATTGTAGGCTTATATGCCACTTCAAGGAAATGTCCCATTTGCCCCTAAGTTTTATGAAATCCCTATTTTGGCTTTAACTTTACAATATAATTTATTTTAAATAAAATAATGTATATCTAGGTATTTATACAAGCATAACCAACAGACAACTTAATCCAATTCGATATACCAGTTATTCTAGTTTCTTAACTATCCTAACAAACACAAGTAACAAACAAGATTACACCTACCTAAAAGGGCAATTTTAAACACGATTGGTCCTCGTCTAGCAATTATACTTAAATCTATCAACGTATAGCAAGATCAATCTTTAGTACTAGTCTAATGTATCGTCTAAGTTACTAAATTTTAGTTACCCTACGTGTATCTGAGAGCATCTCTATGTTTTCAACTATGCAAATAGGAAAAAGGGGAGACAATAGATCACTTGGGGTTTAAATATTATGATCATAAGAAGACTAAATTGTCCCCATACATTAGACTTATTACTTTTCTAAACCTTATGCTTACATTATTTTTATAATGTATATTTTACAATGGTATAGTATCCTTGACTCATTTTGGATCTAATTCTCATCAAAACCTCATTGTCCTTTTATTTCACACGTCCACAAATCACTACCAATTTTGGATTCATCCTTAAGGGTGCAGCACCATGAATTTCTCACCCATCAAGACTTCAAACTTATTAAAGTCGAAATGCACATCTTTTATGTCTCATCTTCACATTATTTTATCATAGGTATACCAAAAACTTAGTCATATCATAAACCTTACCTTGCTTCACGTATCACTAATATTTAAGCAAAATAAAAAATATTTTTAAATCTGGTCAATTTTAATTAACGAAGGTTTTTCACATTTTAAGAAGTGTAAGTCGTAGTAATCAACTTACATGTTGCACTAGGTGTTAGGTGTTAGAGATAACTATGAACCTCGAATAAATTAACATGCATGCACCTTAGGACCTTAGAATTGACATATACAGCAGCAAAGTAATGTGTCTTATGAAATAACCCAATTAAGTAGGGTCAACTAAGTCAATTAAAATAAAAAAGAAGAAATTGCAAGGAATTAATGGCCATTAAAGGCTCCTTCTTCAAGTTCTCTACCATTTTAAGGTTTGAAGAAATATTAAGTGAATGTTTACATTTGTATGCTGTTAATAGAAAAAATATGTAAAGCCAAAAAGTATTCACACAATTTATTAAAAGTGCAAAATACATGAGAAACGAATACCCACATAGTTTTCACTAGTCCAATCTCAAGTGGAAGACATGTACTAATAAAAAAGAAAAAAATCAAATCATTTTCGTTTCTCACATTTAGAAAGTTAAGGCTTGGAAAGCCATTCTCAATTGAAATGATGGCCACAATGTCCTTAATTCTTTAGCTTGGAGGACAAAAGCATACCCTAAAATTTAAGATATCTCTTCTTCAATAATTTCTTTTTAGCCGCCAACTTCCAACAATGGGAATACAACTCAAAGACCAACCTTGTCCATATTTCAATTTTGAGCCGCCATAGCCAAACCTTGTCTCCATCGCTCATCCACTTTTCGATGACTGTCGGAGTCTTGGCACAAACCTGTCGAGTTAAGTTTCTTAACTTAAACTAAGTTCTGTTTGTTTCATTAATTACAATTTATTTATCTAAATGTTCGGTATGGTGTTCACATTAGTTTTATCTTAGGAATATTATATATTTGCATGGAGACTACATTGGAGGATACATTTGATTTTGTTATTATTTGTTGGTTTATTTTCCATGTTATTTAGTTGCCTACTTGGTGACATAAGAATAAGCATAGAATAGGTAACTTAGGATTTCCATATTGTATTGTGTGCTATATGTATGACCGTGGTAGGAGCCAGCTAAGAGACAACTTTGATATATGAAAACATATCTTTTTCATGAGAAGAGACAACTTTGATATATGAAAACACATCTTTTTCGTGAGATACAAAATACCTCTTTTCATTCTTTTACAAAAGAACTTTTCCATAGGACTCCTAACCGAATTACTAGGAATAACATTTGATAACTTAGGTTACAATCAATGGGTTTGATTGGGGTCTAGTTATGAATCGCTTATTCAAGACGATCCTCGAGGTAATTGAAACCATCTAGCATCATTGGGGTTCTAGGTTTAACATACCTTGGGTTACATGCATCATTTGGTATTAGAGCTTCGGCTTCTTGAATCAAGTAAATTCTATCCTTTTCTTTAATTTGTCTATTGTTCTTTTCCATAGTCGTCTGTTGTTTTTTTTTTTCCATAGTCGTCTATTGTTCTTTTCCATATTCATATCTGAAAAAAAAAATTCGTATAAAAAAAATTATGTTGTTCTTTTCCATATTCGTTTGTTGTTCTTTTCCATATTCATATCTAAAAAAAAAAAATTCTATTCTTTTCCATATTCATAGATAGAAGTCATATAAAAAAAAGAAAAACAAATTTCATACTTGTTCGATCATTACAATCCATTAAGGCCAACAGTATTTAGGTTTTCTTGAACAATCAATTGTGTTCAATTCATAACTTATCTACAAAAAAAAAGAAAAAATCAAATTCGGTTGCAAAAGAAAGAATCAAAAACTGAAATTCAAAAAAAAAAAAAAAAGGAATTCGGCCTTGAAATAATTACAATTGCTGAAATCACAAGATAGCTTCTTGAATTGTCAATTACATAATTTGTTGAGTCAATTCACTTTCCATATCAATTGTTTCCAATTCCAACCATGATAGATGCTTTGTGATTTCTAAATTGTGCATCCGAAAATTACATTCCATAATCATTCATTGTGTTTCGGTGCAAATTATATCCTTTTGTGTTTAATTGCATATCTATTCAGTGGTGAATCTTTTCCATATCAATTAGATTGTGTAGTTAGTTTTCCTTCATTCACGTGACTTAGGTTGATAGTAATCATTAGTGTTGACTTAGTAATTTGAGTTTAGGAGTTCCAAATTGAGTTCTTAGCAAAAGAATTACAAAATGTAGGTGGTGAGATCATATTTGGTGAGAGATATACATGAATGGAATTGTGAGCATATCATTTGTGAGTAATACACGAGTGAGTGTGAGGAACATACTTATATATTTCTTGTGATTATGATAGTAACTTGTTGCAAATTATTAGAATTATGTCGGGACAGAACACTAATAGAAGAGAAAGTCAGGTGATGTTTGAGGAATTGATGGGGGAGATGAAGAGGATCCTAACGGGTGAACTAGAGCAGATCTATGACAGGATGAATAAGATGGAAAGGAGTAGGGAACCATCTAACAGTACCACTGTCAGGCGAGGAGTAGGTAGACAGAATAGGGGAGGAGTTAAGATAGATGAAGAGGAGGAATCTGATTTTGGAGATTACCAACACGTGAGGGATAGGGGAAGTATCCAGAGGCGTAATAGTAACTTAAGGAGTATTCAGTTGAAAATCCCAACTTTTCAAGGAAAGAATGATCCGGAATTGTATTTAGAATGGGAGAGGAAGATGGATCATGTGTTTTAATGTCACAACTACACTAAGGAGAAAAAGATAAAATTAGTTGCGGTAGAGTTTTCAAATTACGCCAGTGTATGGTGGGATCAGTTGGTGTGTAATAGGCACAAGTATAGAGAGCGACCTGTTAGCACTTGGGAGGATATGAAAACGATCATGTAGAAGCGTTTTATTCCTAGTCACTATCATAGGGACTTAGGAAAGTCCAAGGGTTGACTCAAGGGAATAATAGTGTAGAGGATTATTACAAAGAGTTGGAGATGGCCATGATTAGGGCGAGAATTGAGGAGGATGATGTGGCCATTATGGCTAGATTCATCAATGGATTGAATCGGGAGATAGATGATGTAGTAGATCTTCACCATTACTTAGATATAGAAGAGTTACTGCATAGAGCTATTCAAGTAGAGCGGCAACTAAAATACATGAGTGAGTAGGGGACTGGCTCGACTTCCAAAACTTCATGGAAGTCCACATGGAAGAGAAACTCCACTAATTCAAAGCCTAAAGAGGATGTGAGGGCTAAGAATCCAGTTGCTGCACCTAAGGGAAAGACTGACACTAAAACCCCTTCCACGACGAGAGATATAAAGTGTTTTAGGTGTTAAGGATTTAGGCACATTGCATCCCAATGTCCAAATCAAAGGGCTATGATTATTAGTGATAGTAGGGATGTAGAGAGTGTGAGCTCTGAGGAGGAGGAGGAGTCACCATCACAAGAGTATAAAGATGTTGACTTAGAGGGACCCGTGAGTGGCGAGTTGTATCTTACGAAGAGAGTGCTTAGTGTACAACCCCAGGAGGATGGTGAGGGGATCCAGCATGAACATATTTTTCATACACGGTATCATGTGCAAGGTAAAGTATGTAGCTTGAAAATCGATAGTGGCAGCTGCACTAATGTTTCTAGCACTTTGCTAGTAGAAAAGATGCAGTTGAAAGCAGTGAAGCATCCTAGACCATATCGATTGCAGTTGTTGAGTGATTGTGGGGAGGTTAAGGTGACCAAGCAAGTACTTATAGCCTACTTTATAGGGAGGTACAAAGATGAGGTTATGTGTGATGTGGTACCTATGCAGGCTAGCCACATTTTATTAGGGCGACCTTGGCAGTTTGACAGGAAGGTTATGTACGATGGGTACAAGAACAAATATTCTTTTGTTTTAAAACAAAAGGAAAGTGGTTCTCACGCCTCAGAAGCCATGGGAAGAGAGTGAAGATCAGATGAGAATTGCAAAGGAATTCAAGGAAAAACACTTGAGTGCACGTGAGAAAAATAAAACAAGTAAAAACAAACACTTGTGAGCAAAGAGGGCAAATACACACAAACACTGAGAGCAGAGGGAATGGCGAAGAAGAGTGAGGTTAAGAGTGCAGTGATGGCAAAACAACAATTACTTGTACTTATGTACAAGGATTTATATTTTTCTAATGCTGACATTAACTCTTATGTGCCTAATGTTGTTTCTTTGTTGCTAGAATTCGAAGACTTGTTCTCTGAAGAAGTGCCGCAAGGATTACCCCCTCTACGAGGGATAGAGCATCAAATTGATTTCATGCCAGGTACTTCCATTCCAAACCGGCTAGCATATAGAACCAATCTAGAGGAGGCCAAGGAAATTCATAAATAAGTGGATGGGCTGACGGAAAAAGGATTCGTGCGAGAGAGTCTGAGCCCATGCTCAGTTCCAGTGATCTTAGTGCCCAAGAAGGATGGGACATAGCGTATGTGCATAGATTGCAGGGCGATCAACAAAATCACAGTTAAGTATAGACATCCCATTCCTATATTAGATGACATGCTTGATGCGTTGTATGGTGCATGCTTGTTTTCAAAAATTGACCTTAAAAGCAGTTATTACCAAATTCGTATGAAAGAGGGTGATGAGTAAAAAACTGCCTTTAAAACCAAACATAGACTGTATGAATGGATGGTAATGCCTTTTGGGTTAACTAATGCACCTAGTACCTTCATGAGATTAATGAATCATGTATTGCATCCATTCCTAGGAAATTTTGTTTTAGTTTATTTTGATGATATCTTGATATACAACAGGACTTTGGATGATCATATACAACATCTGCAAAGTATTTTTACTGTTTTAAAGGAAAACCAATTATATGTCAACTTGAAAAAGTGCACGTTTTGTATGGAATTTGTGGTTTTCCTTGGTTTGGTTGTAGGAGTTGATGGAATAGCTGTAGATGATGAGAAAGTGAAGGTAATCCGAGATTGGCCAACACCCTAGAATGCCAATGATGTCAGGAGCTTCCACGGTTTAGCCAATTTCTATAGGTGATTCGTGAGAGACTTCAGCTCCATTGCTGCTCTACTAAATGATTTGATGAAGAAGAATGTCGAATTCCAGTGGACCGAAATACATGAGCAAGCATTCCAGACATTGAAAGGTAAGTTAACTAACGCTCCTTTGTTAGTATTACCAAATTTTGATAGGGTTTTTGAGATCAAATGTGATGCTTCTGAGAAAGGTATTAGTGGTGTTTTAATGCAGGATTCTAAACCAATAGCCTATTTCAGTGAGAAACTCCAAGGTGCTGTGTTAAACTATCCAGTAAATGATAAGGAGTTGTATACTCTGATGAGAACGTTGCAGGCATGGCAGCATTACCTATGGCCTAAGGAGTTCATCATCCATTCTGATCATGAGAGCTTGAAGTACTTGAAGATGCAGGGAAAGCTAAACAAGAGGCACGCCAAGTGGTTGGAGTTTATTGAAACATTTCCATATGTCATCAAATACAAGCAAGGCAAAGAAAATGTGGTGGCAAACACCCTTTCTAGGAGGTATTCTTTACTGACCTCTTTATATACTAAATTGCTTGGGTTTGAAAGTGTGGAAGAATTATATGAACATGATGCTGATTTTAATCAAATTTGGTCTGCTTGTTCTGAAAGTAGGTATGGGGATTACTATAGGCATAAGGGATATTTGTTTAAGAAAGATAAATTATGTGTGCTTAGGAGTTCCATACGTGAATTGCTAGTGAAGGAGACACGTGCGGGCGGTCTCATGGGACATTTTGGAGTAAATAAAATTTTGGATATCTTGCATGAATATTTTTATTGGCCTAGGATGAGACATGATGTACAACTTATGTATGACAAGTGCATTGTATGTAGGAAGGCTAAGTCTAAAATCATGCCCCATGGGGAGTATCTTCCGTTACCTGTGCCTGGTCAGCTTTGGACTGACATTTCCATGGATTTCATATTAGGTTTGCCTAGATCTCAAAATGGTAAAGATAGCATATTTGTTGTCGTCAATAGGTTTAATAAAATGGCTCACTTTATTGCCTATTCTAAAACTAATGATGCTCGACATATAGCTGATTTATTCTTTAGGGAGATCGTTAGATTGCATGGTTTACCGAACTCTATTGTTAGTGATAAAGATGTGAAGTTTTTGAGCCACTTTTGGCACACCTTATGGAATAGGCTAGGCACTAAACTACTGTTTTCCACTATGGCACATCCTCAAACAAATGGACAAATAGAAGTTGTTAATAAGACACTTTCCACATTGCTACGTGCTGTGATTGATAAAAATTTGAAGCAATGGGAAATATGTTTGCCTCATGTAGAGTTTGCATATAATAGGACTATACATTCTACTACATCATACTCTCCATTTGAGGTTGTATATGGATTTAATCCCTTAACTCCATTAGATATATTGCCTTTACCTACTAACGAGTTTGTTGATATTGATGGTACAAAGAAAGTAGAATTTGTTAGGAATTTACATGCGTAGGTACGGGCTAACATTGAAAAGAAGAATCAACACTATGCCCGACAAGCAAATAAAGGATGTGTTAAAGCTATATTTCAGCCTAGTGATTAGGTTTAGATACATCTAAGGAAGGAACGTTTTGCTAAATAATGCAAATCTAAGTTGCATCCTAAGGGCGATGGACCTTTCCAAGTGGTGGAGCACATCAATGATAATGCTTATAAGATAGATCTGCTAAGCCACTATGGTAATGTTAATGCTACCTTTAATGTTTCTAATCTTACTCTTTATGATGTAGGTGATTCGAGGACGAATCTTTTCGAGGAAGGAGGGAATGATGAGGATCAGCTAGCATCATAAAGGAAGGAACCAAAATCTCATGATCCATTACATGGTATTGGAGGCCTGATGACCTGAGCTAGAGCTAAAAGGATGAACGAAGCTCTAAAAGGACTAGTCATGGACTTGCAAGCCCGGGAATCAAGCTACACAAAAGGAAAACATACATGTGTCAACTTGATTCACGTGACCATGGAAGGGTGAAATATTTTAGGAATATTATATATTTGCGTAGACACTACATTAGAGGATACATTCGATTTTGTTATTATTTGTTGGTTTGTTTTCCATATTATTTAGTTGCCTACTTGGTGACATAAGAATAAAGATCGAATAGGTAACTTAGGATTTCCATATTGTGTTGTGTGCTATATATATGACCATGCTAAGGGCCGGCTAAGAGACAACTTTGATATATGAAAACACATATTTTTCATAAGATACGAAATACCTCTTTTTGTTCTTTTGCAAAAGAACTTTTCTATAGGATTCTTAACCGAATTACTGGGAATAACTTTTGATAACTTAGGTTACAGTCAACGGGTTTGATTGGGGTCTAGTTACGCATCACTTATTCAAGACGATCCTCGAGGTAATTGAAACCAACTAGCATCGTTGGGGTTCTAGGCTTAACATACCTAGGGTTACACGCATCAATAGAGGCCTACAACTCTTCCTACTTATGAGTTATGGGATAAAAGTAGGATATCAACATTGTTAGTAGAGACCAAATGAGCTACAAAACTAGAAGACATACATGTTGTGGAGGAATAGGTAGACATTTTTCGAGAAAATCTACTAAGCTTACACCAATCAAGGAAATGGAATTTTGTATTAATTTGGTACCGGGAATAGCACCAATATCTAAAGCGCCATATATAATGGCACCCAATAAATTGTTAAAGTTGAATACCTAGCTTCAAGAGTTACAAGATGAAAGGTTTATCAAACTAAGCATTTCACCATAAGGTGCTCCAATACTCTTCATTAAGAAGAAAGATGGGTGAATGAGGTTAAGTATTGACTATAGGGAGCTAAATCGAGTCACAATTAAGAATAAATACCCCCTCCTTAGAATAGATGACTTATTTGACCAATTATATGGAGCTTAAGTTTTCTCCAAAATCAACTTGAGATCAAGGTATCATCAACTAAGAATCAAGGAAAAAAGACATTCAAGAGGCTACGTTTAGAACTTGGCATGGGCATTATTAATTTTTTGTTGCCTTTTGGGTTGACAATGCTCCAATTGCTTTTATTGATCTTATGAACAAAGTGCTCAAGGACTTTTTGGACCAATTTATAGTGGTGTTCATAGATGATTAGTCATGTAAACAGGTTAAGTTTCGGACAAGTTCAATGGAACCCAAACCCGAACCAGTAGAGAAGAGAGATCCTAACACCCGACCTGACCTGATAGTGTAATATATTCCTCAAACCCGAACTTGCCCCATTTGCAAAAGGGAGATCCCAAACCCAACTCGCAACCCTAACAACTTTATGCAATTTTTTTTCAACTTATTTTCATATGTCATTTCTTCAATTTATTATTAGCCTACTTATGATAGAAAAAAGAAAGAAATCAAAATCTTATGAAATTCTATCGTATTAAAACATAATATACATTATGTTAATTTATCTGAAATCATAAAAACTAAATAAAAACGAACATTAAACAAAATTAATTTACACCGGATATTAAACATAAAGACTAATATGGATGCAATCTACAAACAAGAAGTCCAATAGTCCATAGATGAAAATTTACATAAGAAAATATCAAATTTTACATATTTATAAAACAGCCATAATTAAAAAGCTCCACTTGTAGTGAAATGTAACATACATTAACAATTGAAATTTTCTTTAAAAAAAAAAACTTTGTAATCTCATATTTTTACTTACCCACTCTTGAAACCACATAATTCTGGAATTCACATTCAATCCTCTTCCTCAATTATCTCTATATTTACGAAGAGAAAAAAAATTATGTTGAATAAATCGAATAGTGGCCAATAAAAGCTTTATTAATAACTAAAGAAAAGCAAATATTATGTAATCTAAACTCTTACCTCTTGTTTCATATGATAACCAACTTTGAGTACACATCAATGCCTCAATTGTATCTAGATTGAGTCGACTTCTATGTGAGCTAAATACTCATCCATCGGTACTAAATGCTGATTCAGAAACAACTATAGATACTGGAACAACTAATATATCTCTAGCTATTTCTTGCAATGTAAGATACTTGATTCCATTATATTTGCACCAATTAAAGATATCAAAATTATCTATCCAAGGCAACACAAGTTCTTCTAAGTAATGCTCCAACTCTAATTTTACTTGGCCATCAGTATTGATGGTGCACAAGTATTGCACCAACCTTGATTTTCTTGTAAAATCAGTAGAAACAGTATCATTGCTTATTGGAGACTTGAAGAAGTACTGGCAATGCAAATGCTCTTACTATGATGAGATTTGGTGTTACACTAATATTCTTGCACCAATTGAAAATAAGTATTTCAAACATTTTGTATGTCCATGGAAGCACTCACACCATAAATATTACTAAACACAAAGTTGACAACCTTCATTTTAAAGTGTGGATCTAAAGTAGTACAAATGGCCATAATAATATGCACATCACCCCAATTTTCAAACTTTTTAAGCATTTTATAGGCCATTGAACTAATATTGACATAAGCAAAGCCCTTCCATTCAATCAAAGCTTCCCTAATTTCCTACACCTTCTCAAAATAATAATTTACATTAGATATTGAGTACCAAAAAAAAAAAAGATTAGTTACCTCATAAAATATCACCAACTTGTTACAAATTTCCTCTACTAACTCCCAGTCATCATCTGTTGGAAGTGATACGAACCACGCCAACGTGTGATGAAACCCAATACCAATACGTTCGGAATTGCTACCCAAGATGCCAAACAATCGAGTGGAAACCGCGACCCGTTGCTTATAAGTGAGACAAGAACCTTGGTATATTATGTAGACGCCACAATCGGGATGAAAGACCAATTGATAAGTTGGGATGAACGTCACGGAAGAAAATCCGATAAGTTCTAAAGTAGTTCTTTAAAGAACCAAGAGAGGAATTCTCTCAAAAGTGTTTTCAAACTTGTATGTCGTATCCCTATGTTCTAAACCCTAGGAGCTTTATATTAGGGTTTACAATTCGTAACAATAAAAGCCCAAAACGACATAACATCATTAAGTTGCGGAAAAATAACAAAACAGACACTTAAAGGCCAGCGACGTAGGAGTGAAGGCCGGCGGCGTTGGGGTGAAGGCCGGTGGCGTTGGAGCCGGCGTAAAGCATATACACGGCCGTGCCTTCTAGACGTGTATCTTTCTGTGGATATTCTTGACACCATACACGGCCGTGCCTTTGAACTGTGTATACGACCGTGTATGATTCTGTGTAACCTCCAGACTCCTACACGGTCGTGCCTTGTAAAGACACGCCCTCTTCACCCCGTATCCGGTATGACTTGTACAAGAGCAAGGGCATTCCCATGGTTGTTCCAATCCATTCCAACTTCAGATTGCTCCAATCCTTTCCGAATTCATGGACATCCTTTATCAACCCGTTAAGTGCTTCCTTTAATCGTTTCGCTCGAGTTCTTGTGATCGGTCCAGGTGGCACTTCAAGAGGATCCACATGCCATCTTCTGGCTTGACTCCCATCATGGATCTCATCATTCCCCTCCTCTTGAAAAGGATTTGTCCTCAAATCGTCGCCTACATCAAAAGGACTCAAATCAGTAATATTAAATGTAGCACTTACTTGATACTCACCTGGTAAATCTATCTTGTATGCATTATCATTGATGCGCTCAAGAATTTGAAATGGTCCATCGCCTCTAGGAAGTAGTTTAGATCTACGCTGCACAGGAAACCGCTCTTTGTGCATCTGAACCTAAACCCAGTCTCCAAGTTCAAAGACAGCTTGTCGACGACCCTTGTTGGTTTATTTCACATACTGCTCTGTTCTTCGCTCAATGTTTAGCCTTGCCTTCTCATGGATCTGTTTAACAAATTCTGCTTTCTTCTTGCCATCTAGATTAACATACTCAGAAATAGGCAGAGGTGATAAATCCAAACGAGTTAGTGGATTAAAACCATACACAATTTCAAAAGGAGTAAACTTAGTAGCAGAATGCATTGTGCGATTATAGGCAAATTCAACATGCGGCAAACAATCCTCCCAACTTTTAATGTTCTTTTTAATGACAGCCCTCAATAAAGTAGATAAAGTTCGATTTACTACCTCAGTTTGACCATCAGTCTGTAGATGACAAGTAGTAGAAAACAATAACTTAGTTCCTAACTTAGCCCACAAGGTCTTCCAGAAGTAGCTCAAGAACTTAGCATCTCTATCCCATACGATTGTTCTAGGCATACCATGTAATCTCACAACTTCCCTAAAGAACAAATTAGCAATATTGCAAGCATCATCTGTTTTGTGACAAGGAATGAAATGTGCCATTTTAGAGAATCTATCCACGACTACAAAAATAGAATCTCGACCATGTCTAGACCTGAGTAATCCTAACACAAAATCCATGGAAATATCTACCTAAGGCTCATGAGGAATGGGAAGTGGGGTATAAAGCCCATGAGGTTGGACTCTAGATTTTTCTTGCTTACACGTGACACATCGCTCACAAATCCTCTCAACATCTCATTTCATGTGAGGCCAATAGAAGTGTTCCTGCAATACCCCTAAGGTTTTAGCTACTCCAAAATGTCCCATTAAACCTCCTCCATGAGACTCCTTCACTAGTAATTCTCTTAAAGAACAAATTGGAATGCATAGTTTACTCTCCCTAAACAAGAATCCTTCATGTTTATAAAATTTACCATGACCATTCTTCTCACAATGCACATACTCCTCACAAAAATCTCGATCAGTAGCATAAAATTCCTTAATGTGCTCAAAACCAAGCAGTCTAGAACTAAGAGTAGAGATAAGAGCATACCTTCTAGAAAGTGCATCAGCAACGACATTCTCTTTACCTTGCTTGTAGTGGATGACATAGGGAAATGTTTCAATGAACTCCACCCAATGAGCATGCCTTTTGTTTAGCTTATGTTGTCCCTTCAAGTACTTCAAGGATTCATGATCAGTGTGGATCACGAACTCTTTTGGCCAAAGATAGTGTTGCCAAGTCTCCAGTGCTCGAACTAAGGCATATAACTCCTTGTCATAAGTAGGGTAGTTCAAGGTTGCCCCACTTAGCTTCTCGCTAAAGAATGCAATTGGTCTTCTCTCTTGCATGAGCACTGCTCCAATACCTAATCCTGAAGCATCACACTCAATTTCAGACATTTTAGAGAAATTAGGTAAAGCAAGTAACAGCGCTTGAGTTAGCTTATTTTTAAGCGTCTGAAAGGCCTTCTCTTGTTGCTCTCCCCATCTGAACCTCACGTTCTTCTTAATTACCTCAGTAAGTGGTGCTGTGATGGTGCTGAAATCCTTCACAAATCTCCTGTAAAAGCTCGCTAGTCCATGGAAACTCCGCACAATACTTACATTAGTTAGACTAGGCCATTCTTGGATCGCATGAATCTTTTCTTCATCAACTTGTTTTCCCTGTGCACTAACAACAAAACTAAGAAACACAAGTTTGTCTATGCAAAAAATGCACTTCTTGAGGTTAGCATATAATTGCTCCTTTCGAAGCACTTCTAAAACATCCCTCAAGTGAGATATATGGTCCTCCAAACTCTTGCTGTAAATAAGGATATCATCAAAATAGACAACCACAAATTTGCCAATAAAAGTCCTCAAAACATGGTTCATAAGTCTCATAAAAGTACTAGGTTCGTTAGTTAAACCGAAAGGCATTACTAACCACTCATACAATCCATATTTTGTCTTAAATGCGGTTTTCCATTCATCACCTTCTTTCATTCTAATTTGGTGATATCCGCTTTTCAGATCAATTTTGGAAAAGACACTAAACCCATGTAACTCATCTAACATGTCATCTAAGCGAGGAATGGGATGATAATACTTTACCGTGATGTTGTTGATGGCGTGGCAGTCAACACACATTCTCCATAACCCATCCTTCTTAGGCACCAAAATCACAAGCACTGCACATGGACTCATGCTTTCTCTCACGTACCCCTTCTCCATTAATTCATCGACCCGCCTTTGGAGTTCCTTTGTCTCCTCTGGATTGCTCCTATAAGCCGGTTTGTTTGGAATCGATACTCTGGGTACTAGGTCAATCTAGTGCTCAATACCACGAATAGGTGGTAATCCCTTTGGAATCTCCTCAAGGAAGACATCTTCAAAGTCCTGCACAATAGACACAACCACGCTAAGCAAAGAGTTAAATAGTTCGTTAGTATTCAAACAAGTTTCCTTAAAAACCAGCAACAACATAGGTTGCTTCATCACTAATGCTCTCCTCACTACACTCGCTCTTGCCACATAACTCTCCTTTTGCAAGGCTGCACTCTCCTTTTCACTCACCACCAAAGTTGATCCCCCTTCAACTTGGTCTCTCACACTCTTTCCAGCCTTCCTCTCTTTTTCCTTTTGATATCGACTTTTGTGTTCCTTTTCTTTCTCGCTGTCTTTTGCTCTCTCACTCTCCCTCTGTTTTTAACTCACCTTATATTTTGCAAAAGACTATTGTAGCTGCAACTGATCCTCATACACCTGTTTAGGTGTTAAGGGTTTAAGATTAAAGCTTTTCCCTTGGTGAACAAGCGTATACTTGTTAGAAACGCCATCATGAACAACCTTCCTACCTATCAAATTGCCATGGCCTCCCCAACAACACATGACACGCTTGCATCGGCACTACATCGCATAACACCTCATCCTCATACCTACCGATGCGAAAAGCAATCAAGGCTTGCTTACTCACCTTAGTCTCGCCACTATCATTCAGCCACTGCAATTTATATGGACTAGAGTGTTTAGTAGTCTTGATTCCCAGCCTCTCGACAATAAAATTACTCACCACATTAGTGAAACTTCCTCCATCAATGATCAAACTGCAAATATGATCACCTAGATAACATCTAGTATGAAAGATATTCTCTCGTTGCACCTCATCTTCTTCCTTCACCTGCACATTCAAAGCTCTCTTCACTACTGCCACTAACCTCCCTACTACAGGCTCCTCATCATCACTAGTGTCCTCTAATGGAGGCATATCATCCTCTTCACTATCCCCCTCAGTCTCATACTCACCATCATCACGCAGAATCATAACATGCCTATTCGGACATTGACTAGCAATATGGCCTCTACCTTGGCATTTAAAACATCTAATGTCACTATTTCTAGGAGTAGAAGAATCAGGTTTACCTTGGTTACCAGGAGTAGAACCCGCTTGCCTCTGCTCTCCTTTTGGTTTGGTGGGTAAAGGCTTTTCTTCCTTCTTCCATTGGTTAGTCTTCCAGGTGGATGAACCAGTACCCTGTTGAAACCGTGCAGTACTACTACCTTTCCTTCTGTGTTGATTCTCAACCTTTATAGCCATATGAACCATATCTTCCAATTCAACATAATGCTGCAATTCCACGACATTTTGAATTTCTCTATTCAATCCAGCAAGAAACCTAGCCACGGTAGCCTCTCTATCCTCCTCTACATTCACCCTAATCATAGTAACTTCCATCTCCTTGAAATACTCATCCACACTTCGGCTTCCCTGCCTAAGAGTTTGCAATTTGTTGTGTAATTCACGATAGTAATATGCAGGCACAAACCGCTTCTTCATCACCCTCTTCATCTCTTCCCATAACTCAATAGGTGGTTCGCCATTCCTTCTTCGATTTAACATTAGTTGATCCCACCACACTATGGCGTAATCCGAAAATTCAATTGCAGCAAGTTTCACTTTCTTTCTCCCACTATAGTTGTGACAATCAAACACCATCTCTACCTTCTTCTCCCACTCTAAGTACGCCTCAGGATCATTCTTCCCTTGGAAAAGAGGAATCTTCATCTTTATACTACTCAGTTGATTATCCTCTTTATTCCTATCTCCTCTATCTTCCCAATCCCTAGTTCCTCTATTCCTACCACTATAACCTCTATAACTCTCGACAGAAGTTTCATCGAATTCATCATCAGACATTTCATCTCCACCCCGTTGCACTCTCCTAGAACAACTCTCCCTCTTATGCCCTTGGAAGACGTTTTCAGATTGCTCTAGTCTTTATTCCACCGTCTCATGAATTTGTTCCATGCCCTCCTGAAACATCCTCTTCATCTCATCCCTCAACGCCTCAATCACTAACCTAGCATCAAACCTTCCCCTCTCACTTTTAGGAGAATGTTGCCTCGACATAGTTCCTGCAGAAAAAGATTAGTACTAACACAAATATATATAATTAAGCCTCACGATACACTCCCTTACGTGTTTCGCTCCAAGGATGATGTCGCACAGTCACTCGTGTATTCTCACAAGCAATAATGATATCAATTCACCAATTCCTCTTCTCAATTCTCTCGGAACTTACGCAAACTACACCAATTCCCTTCCGTAGAATTCAAAACAACTCTAGGGCTCGAAATTTCCTCTTTTTCTTTCCGATTTTTTTTTTGTTGCCTTTGTTTGTTGCTCTTGATCACGTTCCCTTTTTTTTTTTTTTTTTGTAACAACGTGAATAGTAGGTACTACACTTTCAATAGATAATTAACACTATGAAATTGAGTACGAACAATTGATATGAACGATTGGAGTTAGGGTTTTGATGTTACCTTCCTCAAACCGAACTGATGGTTTAACAAACCCAGGCTCTGATACCAAACTGATACGAACCACGCCAACGTGTGACGAAACCCAATACTAATACGTTCGGAATTGCTACCCAAGATGCCAAACAATCAAGTGGAAACCGCGACCCGTTGCCTATAAGTGAGACAAGAACCTTGGTATATTATGTAGACGCCACAATCGGGATGAAAGACCAATTGATAAGTCGGGATGAACGCTACGGAAGAAAATCCGATAAGTTCTAGAGTAGTTCTTTAAAGAACCAAGAGAGGAATTCTCTCAAAAGTGTTTTCAAACTTGTATGTTGTATCCCTATGTTCTAAACCCTAGGAGCTTTATATTAGGGTTTACAATTCGTAACAATAAAAGCCCAAAACGACATAACATCATTAAGTTGCGGAAAAATAACAAAACAGATACTTAAAGGCCGGCAACGTAGGAGTGAAGGCCGGCAACGTTGGGGTGAAGGCCGACGGCGTTGGAGCCAGCGTAAAGCATATACACGGCCGTGCCTTCTAGACGTGTATCTTTCTGTGGATATTCTTGACACCATACACGGCCGTGCCTTTGAACCGTGTATACGACCGTGTATGATTCTGTGTAACCTCCAGACTCCTACATGGTCGTGCCTTGTAAAGACACACCCTCTTCACCCTGTATCCGGTATGACTTGTACAAGAGCAAGGGCATTCCCATGGTTGTTCCAATCCATTCCAGCTTCATGATTGCTCCAATCCTTTCCAACTTCATGGATATCCTTTATCAACCCGTTAAGTGCTTCCTTTAATCGTTTCACTCGAGTTCTTGTGATCGGTCCAGGTGGCACTTCAAGAGGATCCACATGCCATCTTTTGGCTTGACTCCCATCATGGATCTCATCAGGAAGACATTTGTAGTGTCTATCTATATGTTGAACTCTGTAGAAAACTTCTTTATATCCAATTGCTATGACAAGCATATCATATGTTGAGTTCCATCTAGTTTTGCAATCTAAAAGAAAGCTTTCTATGATACAAAATATCTAATTGCTTGCATCCCTCTCTAAACTTCTCTACTCGTGATGTTGTTGCAGACCAAAATGCAACACTATCACAAACACTCTCTATTGCTTTTTCTATTACATTTACACCTTCCTTCACAATTAAGTTTGAGATATGTGCACAATAGCACATATAAATTACCTTCCTACAAAGAACTAGATCATCTTTTCACAACTTCAACAATAAAGTTATGATCATGACATCGTTCATGGAACATTTATCTACAGTGACTGTAGATAATTTTCTATCCTAACTCCATGACATTAGTTACTCAAACAAGTAATCAACAAGTATCCCATTTGTATGTGGAAATGGAACATACACAAAACTGCATAAATATATTAATAAGATTAATAGAAATATATAAATGTACTTTTTGAATAGATAAAATAAGAAAGACATGATAACAAAAAAGCTTACTTCAACAATCGACTTTGAAGCCTCCAACTATTGTCAATAAAGTGCATCATCACGGTCATATATCCCTTTTTTTTTAATTAGATGTTCACATGTCTATTGTTATGGTGACCCGAGAATTTAGTCCTTTCAACATCACTCTCAATCTTTCCTTCTCCCCATTGTATATGCTCATAATTTCTTTCCTCATGGTGGTGCAACTAATATGTTTACCAATGGTTGAATGCTACTAATATACTCTCTAAACTACTCATGCTCAACCATGGAAATGGGATACTCATTAACAATGATTGCCTTTACAAGTTTTTGTCTTGATATTTCTTGATGGAATGACCAATTTCCAATCCTTAAACCACTCTCACCATCACTTTCTCTTTTTTCAATAGATAGAAAACATTGCCTTATGTCTCCTTCTTTTTTTCTCTACAAGCACCTATTCAAATGATTATACAAATATTTTGTTTCATTTGAACCATTTGCTTTTAGTTTTTTGTTACAATGATTGCATACAACAAAAACCTCCCCAACTATTGTTTTTTTCACCATCTCATTCCACACATTAGAAGTCAACTTACATTTACTAGCATTATCACTTGCATCGGCATTGCTTACAACTTTAGAACTTGATATAGCTATTGGTTTTGCTGATGCACCTTCCTTTTCAAATCTAGATGTTGGAAATGAAATTTCCTCAACTTCATTTACATCCATGTTCTTCTCAATTTCATGTATGTCCATTTTCCCTACATTGCATAATAAATTTCGTAAATATTTTAGTACCACAAATACCAATATACCATCAATAATAATTATGACAAAATAAAAAAAATACCATCAATCAAAGACAAGCAAGTGAGCACTTAATTTTTCAATAAATTCTAACCCCAAAAATACCATACACTTATGCTTGACCTAGTGAACTAAGATATATGATATTGCCGAAGGAGATGAAATATCCAATAATCGACTTAATGACTACAGGAATCAAAGCCATATGATCCATGCACTAAGTGTATGATAACTTTATATCTAATAAATAATCATACCAGATCACTGCGAAAGGAACTAATGACACTTTGAGTAATTTATATCCAAAATTGCAAATTGTGTCCATTTCCCTAGTTTCTTTCTATACATGTAAAGACTATAACATAGAGTATATACTTTTCTATATTTTGTGTAGATATTAATCCTTCTAAGTATAGATTGATTAATGAATGTTAGGATTCAGTGAGTAATTAAGCGTCTAAGCCTAAATTTGGATCAATACATATGATAGTCTCTTGCCCATTTTTAAACTAAGTAATCACTTGATCATGGAGATTATTCATATCAACATAAAGTCAACAGATGTTCATAGATGACTCACTACATTCAAACACCAACATCCTATATCGTAAGACTTTATTGTAAACAAATTGCCAAGAAAAATTCAATAAATAAACGAGCCTTTATTTATTACACTTGAACTTGTTTAATTACCATAGTATTTTTGTTCTGATGTACAGAACCGTGCATGCTATTCGTGGACAAGACACTTGTAATCGTCGACGGGAGCTTTCCAGAATAGTAACTAAGTGAGCGTCGGCCATAGCAGGAGAGTTGCAGCTGTCGACAAGAGATTGCCAAAGAGAGAGAGTAAGGAGTTTTCATCAAGCTCAAGCCAGCTTTGAGAGAAAGATCAATTTCCAATTTATTCTGGCCTTCTAGGTTGTACAAGTAGCCGTCAACCCTTAGCTGTAAAGCTAGGTTGTACAAGTAAAAAGTAGCGTAAACCGTCAAGGTGGGTGAAGCCATCAGTCAATACTCAGCCGTAGAGGTGGAGGAATAGGGAAACGCAAGTCGCAATCACACTTCGCAAAGCAAAGTTGCACCAGGAATTGCAAAGGTAACGATGATTGATGAATGTAAATTGTAAAGTGTAAACTAAAGCTATTGAATTGAGTAAGGTAAGAGGCAAGACTGTGTGTGTAACTTTAATCTAGTTCTACCTCTAGTAGTTTCTACTATAACTCTGTAAGTTAACTTAGCTAGTTGGCCTAAGTTACTATCACTGATGTTCAAAGTTAAGTTAACCCAACTGGCAACTACCAACTAGGCTAGCTAGGTAGGGCCGCGAGGACTAAGATCGGACGTGTGGGAGTTGGGACTGGCTGGAGTGCTGGATTGGAGAGACTGAGACTGAGGACTAGGCCTGTTGTGCTGACATGCAAACTGCTCTAGAGTCTGGAACTCTAGATGGACTGGACTACTGGACTATGGACGTTGACGTAATGACGTTTTTTTGACATTGTGTTTCTTCCAGTTTTGCGAATTGTGTTTCTTCTAATTTTGTTCGGTTTATTTCATCCATGGACGTTATGAATTGCAGTTTTGCTGTTATTGTTACGTAGCAGTAGCCTGCTTTTACTGATTACAAATTACTAAATTAAATTCTTAATTTAAAAAAATCACAAGTTAGGTTTCTCCATCAGATTTTTTTCTAAATCTTGTAACTCGACCTTAAACCTTATTAGGTTTCATTTCATGTCCTAAAACCTAACCCTAAACCCTATAAAGTTAAACCTTATCAAGTCGGTCAAACTAGGTACCCTATTACAACCTACCCCAATTGCATTCCTATAGATGATGTACTCATCTATTCTAAGAGCACAGAGGAACATGAAAAACATCTGAGATTAGTTTTAGAAAGATTGTGAGAGAAAAGATTATATGCAAAGTTTAGTAAATGTGAGTTTTGGCTAGAGCAAGTATCTTTTCTAAGACATGTAGTAAATAAGGATGGTATCTCAATGGATCATGAGAAAATAAAAGTGGTGGTTGACTAGCCAAGACCAAGGACTATGATAGAGGTTAGAAGCTTTTTATGACTAACTGGCTATTACAAGCATTTTGTGGAAGGATTCTCTCGTGTAGCGACTTTGTTGACCCAACTAAAAAAAGAAGGTGAGATTTATGTGGGATGATAGGTGTAAAAATAATTTCATAACACTAAAGAAGAAATTGGTAACAACTCCAATGTTAGCTCTACCTAAGACAAGGGAAGAGTTTGAAATTTTTAGCGATGTATCAACTCAAGGTTTGGCATATATACTTGTTGACCCTAATTTTGGATTTTTTTTCATAATTTAATCTATGTTAAATCCAACTCACTTAATATAAGTTACTCAATAGGAAAATTAAGAAAAAAAACTATATTTTTATTATTTAAAAAAAATGGAGTCACTACCAACCTAAGTTAGAAAATAAAATAAGTTGAGATTAATTAGGTGGATTAACCTTAACTAGCTACTAATCTATGAATTTTTCTATAAAAAAAAACATTTCAGAAAAATATTAACCAGGAAATCTAGACTCAAGAGCTATCATATCCTTCACATTCACGTATACCAAACATAATATTTTTCACATAGAAAAGTCATGAAATAAATCAAAATAGCATGGAAAAATTTTAATCATTTTTAATTATGAAGTTTCTATTTTTATTTAAAAATGAAATAAAAGAGAATAAAACTTTTGCATTTTTTCTTATATTAAAGATTAAATTTTCAAAAATAAAATAAAATATTTTTATGTTTTTATATTGTACATTGAAATTTTAGAAGGACAAAATATTTTTGTTATTTTTTTATAATATTGAAGTTAGAAAATAATAAAATGTTTTTTTGTAATTTTTTATACATACGGTTGCCCTATAGATACTTACATACTTACTAATCGAAATCAAAACAACATAGTTCTTTTTTCATAAAACTTTAGTAGGTTAATTAATTTTAATTATGAAAACAGACTAGGTTTACGTTGATTACCATTTTAATTTACTTAAGAAAATTCTAATCCTAAACTTTATTTCTCAATTTTGAAAAAGAATGAAAACCCTATAATTTTGAAAACATCAATTAAAGCTTTATTTCATGAAAATCATTTTTCCAAGTAACAAAACCTTTTTATGTTTTTTAAAATAAAACTATATCCTAGAAAATAAACCTTTTTAATTTTTAATTTTTCAATTTTTATATTTCTACATTTATAAACTAATTATTACTTATTATTAACAAACTAATTGGAAGCCCAATCGTCCCTAAGTAACGGTTATACAACACCTAAAACCTACACAATGGTTCCCTCCTAATTATTTACATTACTAATTCATCAATCTTCCTAATAAATTTTTAATATATTCTAAGTCTATACCATGTTGTTAATTAAATTAAGTAAATCAAGTTAAGGTTATCAATCTAATTATATTTATATTATTAATCTTAAAATCTATTGTAATTTCTATTAATCACTAAAGAAACAAGTTAATGAAATAAACTAAACTAAAAAATAATAATGATGATGATGATGATGATGATATACTTAACTGGACGCAGGTCAAATTTAGGTTGTAAGTCTATTGTGTAGGTTAGTTAGGGTCAGATCCGAGTCGAACTTGGGTTAGATTCATAGGTCTAGACAGCGATGAACAGCGGTGGTGATAGTGTGTCTCTAATGACCATTAGGAGTAACAAAGGTGTCTAATCTTAGGTTTTCATAGGTGAGGAGTCAATCGATGGTGTCGGTTTTTGCTAAAAGTTAACCTAAGTGGTGGTTTAAGAGGCAGCCGATGGTGGAGTCCTCCAAGGTTTGTTGATCTAAGCTTTTGGAGTGCTATTAATTTGCAAGACCACCTTTTCTTACTCTTTGTGTCCTAAGGAAACTAATGGCACCTAAATCGAGAATCGAGGTTGAGTATGGGTAAAGGAATCCTAAAGAGAAGTTCTAGTTGGGTTTGGGGTGCCTAAAGAGAGAAGGTGATTGTGTAGAGCTTATAAGTGTGTATCCCATGATTCTAAAGGTTCTTTTAAGTTCATGGGATCGAGTTCTATTTATAGACATGTAAATTCAACTCGATAAACTTGAATTGAGCTTGTGATTGAGACCCATTTTTATCATTTTGAGATTTGACTTAATATAAAATTTTTTATATAAATCTTTAGCTTAAATCTTTTTTTTTTTCAATTGATAAATTCATATCAAATTTCTACAAAAATGGCTTAAATGTGGTAACATCCTGCACGCATATCTCTCTCTCATCATTCTCGGTTATTGTTTGGAGGTTGAAGATGATCACATGCCTAGCACATGATCTCCTCTAGCCAATGAATTGCTACCACATGATAGCCCTTTCTGCTTAAAAGAAGAAAAAAAAAAAGAAGAAGAAGAAGAAGAGGAAGAAGAAAACATTTCCATAGTGCATTATTGGGGGACTCGAACTTGTGACATCTAAAGATTTTTCCATGTAAGGCCTAAGCCTCAACCAACTAGGCTAAGCTTTTTCTCAATTTTTTGTTACTCACAATTTTTATTTAACTTTGAAATATAGCTTGGGCCAATTATTGAATTGGACTCAAGCTTAATTTAATGGACTAAATTTGTACCCTAAATTCCAAAAATTAATATATATATATATATATATTACTTTATTTTATTTGGTTACTTTTCTTCTATTATATTCTTCCTTTGTCACCATCTTTTTTTATTTATTTATTTACTTTTTTTTTATCCTGACATCATTCTTAATAGGGAAAAAATAAGGTGTCTACAACTGCCCCTCTTTGTAGTGAAGTTTGGGAAAAACTTTGCTATAAAGACAAAAGAGACACTATTTTTACCTAAAAAATCTCAAAAGGGTTTCAAAATATCTAAGGCATCGGATTTTGAAAATCCTTATCAACTTCAACATCCAAGTCATGGTCTTATATAGACAAACTTTTTTAGATCACCATCTTGAAGGGATGGATTTTGGGTCACCATCTTGAAGGGGTGAATTTTTAGGTCATTATCTTAAAGGGATGGATTTTTTGTCACTATCTTGAAAGGATGGATTTTAGGTCACCGTCTTGAAGGGATAGATTTTTTGTCACCATCATGAAAGGATGGATTTTAAGTCACCATCTTGAAAAGATGGATTTTTGGGTCACCATTTTGAAAGGATGGATTTTGGGTCATCATCTTGAAAGGATGGATTTTAGGTCACCATCTTGAAATGATGGATTTTAAATCACCATCTTGAAAGGATAGGTTTTTAAAAAGAGTGTTTCTTTAAATGCCAACCCCTAAGTAACCGATTTTTCTGTTGTCATGGATTTTTTCTAAGCTTGCTAACAATAAGGTTTTATCATCCTTGCCGATATTCCTAAACAGTAGACCCACATCATGGCTTGATATTCGCTCAATTATTCTTCTGGCCATCAAAGGAGTTTGATTGATTTGCCATCTTCAATGACTATACAGTCCCCATAGATCAATTCCTACAACTAGGTTAGTTTTATCATTACAATACCTCTTTCAAGAAAAATTAAATCATAAGGGAGCAGTTAGCTACTTATGTGTCTAATATGTTTAGGATACTTATGTTTAGGTATATTATTGGATAATACTTGTTGGTAAGTTATGACTAGGTAGGTTAGTTGGTCAATGACAATTCAATTTCATCGATGACTATAGAGGATATTAGCTTTGCTTGCAAACAATGAAAATTACCAAAAGAGAAATGCAAAGTTGTAGACAATATTATTGAACTCAAAAAATTTCATTGATTCTTCAAGGGTAATAAAATTTTACCGTGTTTGAATTCACAAGGTCCCTCAAATCTAGGCCATCCATTTTTGCTAATACTAATGCTCTATAAAGCTCATTTTGCAATATACGGACCCTCATAATTGGGAGTAAATTTTCCTTTAGGATCTTATACATTTGGTAATACCTTCTTTATTACCAAGTCTCCTTCCTTGAAGTTTCTTAGGCACACCTTTTTATTGAACACCTTGACCATCCTTTGCTGGTAACACTGACCACGGCATAATGTTGTAGTCTTTTCTCATCAAGTAGGCTCAATTAATCAATCCTTTTCTATACCCATTCTGTTTCTTCCACCTATGTTTTTGCCAATATCCTGAATGATGGGACTTTAACTTCTACGGGTAGCACTACTTCAATTCCATATACTAATGAATAAAGAGTGGCTTTAGTCGAGGTTCTTATCAAAGTTCTATATGCCATGAATGCAAAGGGTAACATTTCGTGCTAATCAATATAATTGATCACCATTTTTTCTATAATCCTTTTGATGTTTTTGTTTGCTGCTTCAACTACTCCATTCGTTTAAGGTCGATATGGGGTTGAGTTCCTATGATTTATTCCAAATTGCTGGCATATTTCTATCATCAACTTGTTATTCAAGTTGGTGCCATTTTCTATGATGATTGATTCGGGTGCCCCATACCTGGCAATTATATCTCTCTTTAGAAACTTAACTACTACTCCTTTAGTCACATTAGTGTAAGAAGGGGCTTCGACCCACTTGGTGAAATAATCAATTGCCACAAGGATGAATCAATGTCCATTTGATGTTTTTGGGGTTATTACACCATCATATCAATGCCCCACATGGAAAACAGCCAAGGGGCTAATAATACATGTAGGTCTTCAGGTGGTGTGTTAATCTTATTTGCCTATATTTGGCATAAGTAACAATGCCTTACATTCTTAATACTACCTGCCTCCATAGTCATCTAGAAATAGCCCATTCTCATGATTGTTTTGGCTAACATATACCCATTCATGTGTAGTCCACAAACCCCTTCATGTATTTTTCTCATCAAGGTGTCTATTTCCTCTTCATCAACACATCTAAGTAAAGTAAAGTCAAATGACCTTGTATAGTGTAGATCCACTAAGCTGGAAAGTGGGTAGCTAATCTCCTCAAATGCCTTCCACTCTTTCCTATCAACTCCTTTAAGGTATTTGCCTTCTTGAAGTAACACTTTAATGTTTTAGTACCAAGGCTTTTCACTCAAACCTGCTTCAATCACTAACCAGAAGGTCGATTTCCTTTCAACTTCAATCTTCAATGGTTGTATCTTTAACCCATCTATGATTCGTATCATGGATGCTAGTGTTACCAGGGCATCCATGAACTGATTTTGAGTCTTAGTCACTTAAGTGAAGGTAATTTTCTCAAGTTTTTCCATCAGCACACCTAGGTGTTGATGGTATGGTATTAACTTACTATTTCTAGTCTTGTATTCTCCTAGGGTCTGAAGAATAATGAGGGATGAATCTCCATACACCTCCAAATTCTAAATGCCTATGTCTAGTGCCATTTTGAGTCCCATGATGCAAGCTTCGTATTTTACGATAGTATTTATGTTTGGGAATGTCAACCTAGCTACTATTGGAAAGTGAATACCTTCAAGAGATACCAAAACTACCCCTATTCCACATCCAAATATGTTTGCTATTCCATTAAAATATAATTTCCATGCCAGTGCCTTGATTTCTTCTTGTGAGTTTTCTTCAGTAGCCATTATCTCTTCATTAGGAAATTGAGCTTCCAAGTCTTTGGTGACATTCTCTATTAGATGCTCAGCTAATTGATTAGCCAAATCTTACCCTTTTATTGAATTTTGGTTTACGTAAGTAATATCAAATTCATATAGTAACATTTTCCATTTGGAGATCCTACCTACTAATGTTGGCTTTCTTATCAAGTACTTTGATGGGTCTTACTTGGCTAGCAGTTCAATGGGGTAATATAGAGTGTACTATCTGGCATTTCTAGTATGGCCTTCCAACTTATCAAGGTCTACTTCAATACCTTTCTTATTGACTACAAACCTCAATAACTTCCCTAATGTTACCTTGAATGTGCACTTTTTTATGTTCAACTTCAATTGAAACTTCCTTAGCCATTGAAACAATTTCTTAAGCACTTTCACGTGATCTTCTTCTTCTCGAGATTTGGTGATCATGCCATCAACATACACTTCCACCTCTTTGTGCATTGAGTCATGAAACAAAGCTACCATAGCACATTGATAAGTTGCCCCAGTGTTTTTCAAACCGAAAGGCATGACCTTGTAACAAAATGTTCCCTATGTTGTTACAAACATTGTTTTTGTTTTATCTTCTTCTACCATCTTAATTTGATTATACCTTGAAAAACCATCCATAAAGGAGAAGAGATAATTTTTTGTCGTATTATCTACTAAGACATCAATGTGTGGTAAGGGAAAATTGTCTTTAAGTGTAGCATACTTCAGGTCTCTGAAATCTACACATGCCCAGACCTTCCCATTCTTTTTAATCACAAGCACGACATTAGCTACTCATTTTGGATAGTCTAATACTTCTATAAACCCAACTTCCAACAACTTTTTCACTTCCTCTTTGATTTTTAGAAGGATGCCGAGCCAAAATTGCCTAAGCTTTTGTCTCTTTAATTTAACATCTAAATTAACAAGCAACCTATGAACCACTATCAAAGGATCCAATCCAAGCATATCCTCATATGTCCAAGCAAACATGTCTAAGTATTCAGCCAATAATTAGGTTAAGTCTTTACTTTGCTCTTGGTTCAAGTTACTCCCAATTTTCAAATTTTAAGGGTTTTCTTTCGTTCCTAAGTTTATTACTACCATAAGTTCCTCAATGATAACTCTGCTTTGTTCAAATCAGTGCCAATTTTTTTGGATCTCATTTAGAATTCTAACATCATCCTCAACATCTAACCCAGTAAGGCTAGAGGTGACATTGGTATTTTCATCATTTACAGGCATGAGATATCCTCCATTCTCATGAATAACAATGGATTTGAGAGATAAAAAGGAAACTTTAAGGAACAATTAAATACATAGAAAGATTAAAAAAAATTATTAAATGCCAAGCATGGGTTTGCAAATGTTCTACTAATGAGCAAATAAGCAAGGAAAGGTAAACTAAATGCTCCATATGATCTAATTATTCTAAAAGAGACCCAATGCTATTGCATGGAATTGAAAACCAATTGCTCAATCTCTCCCTAGTGATGTCAGCAGTGTTAATGTTGCATTGTTGGTTAAAAGACTTGATCAACTCGAACGGTTTAGGTTTTTGAGTAACTACTGGTGCTAGAAAATCACTGATGTCTAGAAACTTCATCAAAACCTGGTATAGCATATCTCCCCTCTTTCTCCCTATTCTTCTCTTCATCTCCTTAATCTCCCATCGGGTCAGTATGTAACCTAGACCAAATGTATTGATTTGTGTCTGCTTTGGTGAGTGTACTACAAAGGCTTTTTCCTCCTCATGGCTAACCATGTGTACTTTAGCAAAAATGTGAAACCCCAATTCCCCCAACTCCTCACTTCTAATGTAAGGGATAGCGATTTCCCTATATATAGCATAATCTTGCTCGCTAAGCACGGTGACAACTTGCCCATTAGCTATGAATTTAACCTTCTGATGCAAACTAGATGGTATAGCTCTAGCCGCATGTATCAGGGCCTTCCCAACAACAAATTAAAAGTTCTGAGGATGTCCAATACTTGGAAAGGGATAGTAAACATCTATAGGCCAAATTCTACTTACAGGTTAATCTCCCTTAATATTTCCCTCTTAGATCCATCAAAAGCCTGCACTATAACTAAACTGGGTTTCATCTCAAATGCATCTATGCTAAGGAGATTTAGAGTGGCTAGTGGACAAATATTTAAGGATGATCTATTATAGATAAGTACCCGAGCCACTACCATGTTTCCACAATTAACCATGATGAATAACGGCCCGGTATGTTTCATCTAACTCTTTAGATGAAAAAGTAATCTGGTCCATAGCAAACATAGAATTCACTACAAGGCCTAGTGTCGAGTCTAATTTTTGAATTCCCGTTCCTAATCCGATCTAGACTAGACCCTATGCTCATCTAATGTAGATCCTCAACTTGAATTAGGAATTTTGTTTGATTTTTGGAGTCGCCACCCAACTGTTGTTGGGAAAATTGAATTAAGACTAAAGGAGCGGATTAGTCTTAATTTGGACCACTAGTCGTCGTTATTTTTCTCTTCTCGTTTTTTGTGAAAAGAGGAAAAGGGAAAACTAGAGTTTCTAAGTCCGGAGGCTAACCTATTAAAACCTTTCGGTTACCACCTAATCTCCTAAAATTGTTCATCTTTAGAAATGTGTTTCTATTTTGTTTCTGCTACTTTTTATTATGCTTTTTTGACTTATTCTAAGAAAATGATTTTTTGTTCATTTTATGGGTTGATCCGAATGGGTGCCTACGTACCTGCTACTCAAGATCAAACAAGCTGTAGTTCGCTTTTCTGAAAAATTTTAAGTGTGTTGGTGAATTTTAATTTTTTGAAATCTATTTTGATTTATGTTTTTATCATTTTTGGGATTTTTTTCTAAAAAAATCTAAGCTTTAATCTGATTTTTGAAAATGATTTTTAGGAAAAACATCAATTTTGGATTTATTTGAAGAAAAGGATTTTTCTAAGTGCTAAAACTCATTTTTTTTATGATTCTTTTATAATGTTTGAATTTTTTTATGATTTTTATGATTTTTTTTATTTTTATGATTTTTTTATGATTTTATCCTAAGTCATTATCTATCCTATTTTGAAATTTAAAATTTTATTATTATTTTCCTAATATTTTTATTACTTTTCTACATTTTTATTTTCTTTTTTTTATTTTTTTATTTTTATTTTTATGTTATTTTTCTACATTATTAAATTCTAGAAAAATCTAATTTCTACATTTTCTTATTTATTAAAACATAAACTAATAAATAAATAACTAACAAAATAACAAATAATAAATTAATTAATTAATTAATTCGGAATAAATAAATAAACAAAATTAATTAATTAAATAAAATGATAAAAATTTAGAAAATCCGACTTACCTGGATCCGGGTCGATGCGCGGGTTGGGTCGGTCGGGTCGAATCGGTCGGACATGGCGGCGGAGGAGGCTCATTCACGGCGTTCCGATGGTCTTTTGACGTGGGTGAGGTGTCGAATCCTAGCTTCTCGAGGGTGCTGAATCCAATGGTGGTGGTGGTTCACTCCCAGATCGCCTCCTGGTGGTAGTTCAACGCCAGTCGGTGGTCGCGGTTTTGGATCCTTCTCCGATGCTCTCCGATTTGCACTCTTTCCTCACTTTCTCTCAATTGCGATTCGTGCTTTTGCTTCCTCCCCTCCTCCTCTATTTATAGGCACTTGAAACCGAGTTGGATAAGCTCGGATTTCCTTCGATTGAAGCTGATCGGATTTTCGGTTAGAAAAACCAACTCCGATTTGTGTCAATCCCTCGATTTGTTGCGATTTGATTCCAATTAGATAATGTTTATCTTATTTCTGTTGAAGATCTGTTGGATTTGTGCAAAAAAATCGAATCGAAACGGCCGAAATACGAATTTTTCCTTCCACCAGCGATCTCGGGCTCGAGGTAGGAGACGATCACGCGCCCGGCGCGTGCGCTTCCTCCAGCCAATCAGATGCTACCACGTGTCTTGGGTAAATGAAAAATTCGCAAAACGCAGAAACTGCTTCCCCCGCGTTTTGAACCTGCGACCTCGCACCCGCACCGCGCGCCTTAGCCCATGGTCCGGACCAGCTGAGCTAGCCCACTTTCCTGATTTTTCTAATTTCGCAAATTGCATATATGCAATGCGATTTTTCTATTTTTTTGTATTTTTTGAAAATTCCAAATTTTGTAAAAATTGTTTATTATTTATTATTGCTATTTCTGAAATCATTTTTCAAAATTGATGTGTTTTCCTATTTATTTTTTATTTTTTTAGATATTTTTATTATTTATGCTAAATTAGGAAAAAATTGGAAAATTGGGAAAAATTAAAAATTGATTATTTTTTAGTATTATTGATTCCTAGGGCAAAAATGGGGTGTTTACACCTAGCTTTTCTAAGGAAATGCTCTCTGGGAAATTAACCTCACAAAGTATCTTGATCAATGCCTCTCGATGTGGCTTAGAAGATAGCAAAAGGCCCATTAGAGATATTTAAGCTGGCACTTTAGCTAGTTGATCCATGACTTTACATTCGCCGGCCTTCATAATCCTCATGAAGGAGTTCTAGCTCTCATCCTTATCTTCTACCTCCATTACCTTCTTAGAGGCTTCTTCAATAGTAGCCTTCCTTTTTGCTTCCTCAATTAGATCGTAAAATTTTCTAAAACGAGTTAACCCTCCAATCACAAGCGACAGGTTCTTATGGGCTACATTCATAGCCTGGTAATTTAGGGGTGCCATTTTGTAGTTCTCTGGTGCAATGGGTACATTAAACACAAACTTTCGGGGGTTAGTCAACATCTTCTTCTATTCTCCCTCTCTCTTTGATACTCAAACATAAAGGACTTAGGATTCGACCCAATCATCCCTACCATTGCTCCAATTTCAACCCCTTTGACTTTAGGGTTATCTTCTTCCTTAAACTCTAGACCTCAGCTAATGGGTAATACATCAACATATACCTTTGGCATAATGGAATAGTCCACCAAAAATTTGAAGGTATTGAGTGGCTCTCCTAGAGTGTCTACAATAGGATCACCTGCTAAATACCTCCTCTATAATTCCTTTTGTGTGCAATTCCTTCGGGGTTGAGGTTTCAACATTTCCTGTCTCTTCTCTTTTAACTTTTCCTTCCTTGAGTAATTGGTAAATTACGGGCTTAGTCTTAGTTCCATCACTGAAATTCCTTTTATCCTACATATGCCCTACTAGCTTTAAGTTCCAAGTGACTTGCTTAATAGTAATAGGGAGTTCATCCAAGTCTATCTCCAGTTTGGGCTCATCTATGACAATCATGTTAATAGTCTGCCTATGATAAGGCAAGGGGTTATTACTAATATTCAACCCAGAGGTTTCTATGAAGTCTAGTTAAACCATCTTAGCATCAATAAGATCTTAAATCTTATGTCTGAGTTCCTAACAATTATCGGTGGAATACCTTACCTACCCTATATGATACTCACATCACTAGCTAAGATCTACATTCTTGGGTTTATACCTTTCACTAGGTATCTCAAAGCTTGGCAAGTTTTAATTCTTAAGATGATTGAAAACTTGACTTAGCGGCACCGAGAGTCTAGCAAACTGCCTCATGTGAGGCTGAGCATCAAAATACTGATCCTAGGATAGGTTAGCATTTGGATTTCCTAAAATGGTGATTTGCAAGGTTAGCCTAGGGTAGTTGGTAACATTTACAACGCTGATCGTAGCCTCTTTACTCTTGTTGCTAGGTTTGAAGGAAGACGGCTTTTGCTTATCTCTTCAATACTAAGAAGCCTTCCAAATGCAACTACGCCCTCAATGCAACATCCTGCTAAAACTAACTCTACAAAACTGGAAGTGATCTGCCCCACTAAGTGCTGGTCGTATGGTTTCCCCAAGGTATTGATGAACATCATGGTGATATCCTTCTTTAGTAGTGGGGTGGTTATTCTAGTAGCTATACTCCTCCAACGCTATGCATACTCTTTGAATGATTCATTGTTCCTCTTAAGCATATTTCTTAGGTCCTAAATAGATATAGCTACTTTAATGTTGAATTTGTACTAGTTGTAAAATGCACGTACTAAACTATCCCATGTGTTGATCTTATCCAGGTCGAGCTAAGCATATTAAGCCAAGGCGAGACTAGTGAGGCTATCTTAAAATGTTTGTACCATGAGCTTGTCATACTTGGTATACTTGGCCATCTTCCTAATATATAACCTCATGTGTAGTTTTGGATAACCCATCCCATCATATTTTTCAAAGTCGGCTACCTTAAACTTCAATGGGAACTCATCCTCCTCATATATTGGTAAGTTAACTAACCCTACTTGATCAAAACCATATGTCCCTTCTAAGTCCTTCATCTTTTCATTGACTTTCTACAATAGTTTCTTTTCTATATCCTACTACTTCTCTTCTAACTCTTTTCTCCAATACTCCACACCATCTCCTAACTCCACTTCTTGCAGCACAAGGATTGAGCTAGTGGTTTAGTGTAGCTCACTTTAATCTCTTTAAGGGGACTTGTCTGGATGGAAGCGACTAAATGCTTAAGTCATAGTCTTCATCTACTCTACCATTTACTACATTGCATGTTCAAGAGCGGCAATCCTTTGTTCTGAACTGTTGTTACCGATGTTGTCTATCATTCTGGCTGAGGAACGAGTGAATACAGGGCTTCTGATAAGGTCTTGCTGCTTAAGAGCTATCTTAGGATCTAGAAAATATACCATCTGTTAGTGTTTATTATTCTTTACTTTTTTTTTTTCATTTCCATCCTTATTATTTTTTCATTTAGCAATAAAATAATAAAATAATAATAATAATAAGGAAGTAAATATGCAGACAAGATGCTCACACGAATGCAATAATATTGATAATTGAATAATAGTGTTGCAATTTTATTAAATGAGAATGTCAAATCTAACTATAGATTTATTAAAATTATAAGGCTACAAATTACTAGGTTAACTGCCTAAAATAATTGAAATTCCTAACAAGTAGTTCTAAAATGTTTCTAAAAATCTATCTAGTATAGTCTTCGGATCTTGTTAAAGCAAGTATTGGCTTGCTCCATTAACATGTCTCAAACTCTCTTCTCTAACATCTTCAGCCAATTCTCTAAAATCTTCACATAATTTTATGAAGCTTCAAATTTCTCCTTCTAAATCGCCACGCTCCTTTCCATATCATGATGTTGGATCTCTGCTTAAGCTCTAACCATGTCCATGTAAGCCTTCAACTCTAAGGTTGGATTTTCTGGTGTAGGTTCTAGTATACATAAAGCCTGGTACTCAATTTTCCCTGTCTTATGCATGAAGTCCATGATGAATTCCTTAGTGGCTTTGAAATCCCCTACTCTTCCATCTAGGTCTCCTATATCTACAATGGGGCTCAAGACTCTTGTATCCTAAATGGCTTTGATGGCTCATAGCTTGTTCACTCTAAAGGCTAAGGGAATGTTTGGCTTTTGGTAATCAAGTATAATCGGATCCAATAAGGGCCTGTGAGCAATATCTTGGACTGGTCCCAACTGTCTAACCACGCATGCTGGGAAATAGCCGATACATCCAATAATACCTATTAGTGGGACAACAACGAATTCAACACATCCTAAAATAACTGACACACAGTGATTCCACCTAGTAGTCCACAATAGGTCCTCAAGGTAAACCTTCTACATAATCTCCATCCATTGGTGAATTTGAACTCCTTCTGGCAACTATACCTTAGTTGCAAAGTAGTCCACTAAGTCATCTTGTGGAGATAAAGATCTTTTGACAAGATCCAATCCATAACTTTTAGTATGACTTGCAAACCATAGTATTAACAATTCTAGACAACCCTTGAAGTTTCCATGCCCTTTCTCCTTTAGGAATCTTAAAGATCATATTTCTTCAGCAAGTACAACTGGGATGTAGGACCGGGCAAACAGGAACTGAGTTACCAATTTAGCTACCCTGAAATGGACATGCAAAACCCCTAATGGAAATAGGATACTGGCAAAAACTACTAGGATGTAGGCGTTAACCTGATTCTTCTCCCAAGTATCTTGGCCTCCTACAAAAATCTCTCGATCAATTTAGTAATTTGCAGGTATTCCAAACCAGTTTCTAAGGGCTGAGATTTTTGTGGACTTGCCATTTCATTGAGTAAGGGCTTTAGTTACTTCTGACTTTCTAACCCCCAAAAGCTTGTAAAAGGTACTTGCTGGGCTAGCTTACAAATCTAAAACTGAATTTCCTTTAGAATAGTGAGGAGCTTGTAGCAGCTAGGAATACTCTTTGATGATTGAAGAAAGGGTGTTTAGGCCAAAGTTGAATGTTGCTAATTCTGGATCCCAAAAGTACGTTAAGGCCTTTATGAGGGCCTAGTCATATTGGACCTTAAGGAGTGAGAGGATTAGCCCCACTTAGCCTTGATGGTTTCCTATTACTCTAGGTTAAAATGTTGTAACCAGTTTGAAAGTGCAAACTCAGATGGAAAGGGCAGGTTGACATAAATCTGGCTAGTGCAAAAGTCGCCGCTTAATCTTAAGTTTGCCATTCTTTTGTAATACATAAAATAAGACTCTTACAACAAAAAGAAAAAGAAAAAAGAAAAAAAATACATATACAATGACAAATCTTTACATCATCTAAAAAATCAATAAATCTGCGTTAAATTAAAGTCGCACTATTTTTCAATCATGTGCAAATAACATGAATGCAATTTAGGTGGTTTCTAAAGGTCCTCAAACTCTGTAGCCTCCCTCATTTCTAGAGTAATGGATCATGGGCCAAATCAAAGCAAGAGTAAGGAGGCTTAATTAACCTTAAGAGGTGGTTACACCATAACACCTGAAGCTTACACAATGGCCCCCCTCTTAGGTTCCTAAGGTAGCTTGGTTCTAACCACTTCCAACACGCATATATGTATAACAATAACAATCCCCCCAAATATCATTAATAGGCCCGAAGGGCCTAGTGTTATTTCATATGCATCATGAAGCCTAACTAGTCCACATAAAAGAGAACTATTCATACTAGAAGTATACATAAGTGATTTAACTAAAAAAGAAAAAGTTACATGTTGAAGGAATTTATATGAAGCTTTTAATTTCTTTTGTTGAAAAATAAAAAGTGGCTAGTCCATTAAAGAATTAGGTCCCTAGTGGAGTCACCAATTTTGTCAAGCCTAATTTTGGATTTTTTTCTTAATTTAACCTATATCAAGTCCAACCCACTTAATATAAGTTACTCAACAATAAAATTAAGGAAAAACTATATTTTTTATTATTTAAAAAAAAATGGAGTCACTACCAACCTAAGTTGGATAAAATAAGTTAAGATTAATTAGATTAATTAACCTTAACTAACTACCAATTTACGAATTTTTCCAAAAAAAAAAAAACCTTTTAGAAAAATATTAACCAGAAAATCTAAACTCAAGTGGCTATCCTATTAAAATCTAAACAATTACCGCTTACTATTCTTCAAAAAAAAAAATGAATTAAAAGTAATATACCAAACATAATATTTTTCACATAGAAAAATCATGAATAAATCAAAACAACATGAAAATTTTTTAATCATTTTTAATTACAAATTTTCTATTTTTATTTAAAAATGAAATAAAAGAGAATAAAAATTTTGCATTTTGGCTTTTATTAAAGATTAAGTTTAAAGAAATAAAATGTTTTTATGTTTTTATATTGAAATTTTAAATTTGAAAATTTAAAAGGACAAAATATTTTTGTAATTTTTATATAATAAATTGAAATTGGAAAAGAATAAAATTTTTAATTTTTTATATCTATAGTTGCCCCGTAGGTGCCCACATACCCACTCATTAGGATCAAACCAATATAGTTCTTTTTCAAAAAACTTTAGTAGGTTAATTAATTTTAATTATGAAAATAGGCTAAGTTTATGTTTATTACCATTTTAATTTACTTAAGAAAATTCTAAACCTAAAATTTATTTCTTAATTTTGAAAAAAGAACTAGAACCCTCTAAATTTAAAAACATCAATTAAATCTTTATTTCATGAAAATCATTTTTTTAAGTGACAAAACCTTTTTATGTTTTTCAAAATAAAACTATATCCTAAATAATAAACCATTTTTTATTTTTTATTTTTCAATTTTTATGTTTTTATATTTATAAACTAATTATTACTTATTATTAAAAAAACTAGTTAGGAACCTAATCGTCCTTAGGTGACGACTACACCGCAACACCTAAGGCCTACCCAATGGTTCCCTCTAAATTATTTACTTTACTAACTCATTAATCTTCCTAATAAATTTTTAATATATTCTAAGTCTATACCATGTCGTTAACTAAATTAAATAAATCAAGTCATGGTTATTAACCTAATTATATTTACATTATCAATCTTAGAATCTACTATAATTTCTATTAATCACTAAAGAAACAAGTTGATTAAATAAACTAAACTAAAAAAATAATGATGATGATGATGACACACTTACTTGCACAAGGATCAGATTTAGGTTACAAGTCTAGTGCATAGGTAGGTTCGGGTCGAATCCAGGTCAAACTCAAGTTAAATTCACGAGTCTAAACAGCGATGGTGATTGTGCATCTCCAGCAGCCATTGGGAGGAACAAAGGTGTCTAACCCTAGGTTTTCAAAGGTGAGGAGTCAATTAGTGGTGTTAGTTTTTGCTAAAAGTTAGCCTAGGTGGTGGTTCAAGAGGCAATCGACGATGGAGTCCTTTTGGGTTTGTTGATCCAAGTTTCTAGAGTGCTATCAAATCACAAGACCAGCCTTTTCTTACTCCTCACGACCTGAGGAAACTAATGGCACCTAAACCGAGGCTCGAGGTTAAGTATGGGTAAAGGAATCCTAGAGAGAAGTTTTCACGCGGGTTTGGGGTTCCTAGAGAGAGAAGGTGATTGTGTGAAGCTTATGAGTGTGTATCTCGTGATTTTGAAGGTTCTTTTGAGATCATGGGATCAAGTTCTATTTATAGATATGAAAAATTTAACTCAATAAGCTCAAATTGAGCGCACAATTAAGAACCATTTTTATCCTTTTGAGATTCGACTTAATCTAAAAAAAATTATATAAATCTTTATATTAAATCTGTTTTTTTTTTTTAGTTTCAATTGATAAATTCATATCAAATTTCTACAAAAACAGCTTGGATTGGGTAACAACCTACGTGCATCTCTCTCTCGTCGTTCTCGACCATTGTCTGGAGGTTGAAGATGATCACTTGCCTAGCATGTGATCTCCTCTAGCCAATGAATTGCTACCATGTGGCAACCCTTTCTCCTCAACAAAGAAATTAAAAAAAAAAAAAACATTTCTATAGTGCATTCTTAAGGGACTCAAACCTACGACATCTAAAGCTTTTTCCAAGGTAAGGCCTCTGCCCCAACCAATTGGGCTAGGCTTTTTCTTGATTTTTATTTAACTTTGAAATATCACTTAGGCCAATTATTGAAGTGGTCCCAAGCTTAATTTAATAGACCAAATTTGTACCCCAAATTTCGAAAATTAATATATTTTATTATTATTATTATTATTTACTTTATTTTATTTTGTTACTTTTCTTCTATTATATTTTTCCTTTGTCACCATCTATTTATTTATTTACTTTTTTTTATCCTAGCCTCATTCTTAATAGGGCAAAAATGGGATGTCTATAGTACGCATATAGAATGGGAGAGTCATTACATATGCCTCATGTTAGTTGAAATCATATGAGAGGAACTATCCCACACATGACTTAGAGTTAGGTGTAATAATCTTAGTATGGAAACTATGGAGACACTACCTATATGATGAGAAGTGCAAAATCTTCACAAACCACAAAAGTTTGAAATTTCTATTCACATAGAAGGATCTAAATACAAGGCAGAGAAGGTGGCTGGAGTTAATTAATTACTATGATGTAGAGATCCACTACCATCTTAGGAAGACAAATCTTGTCATAGATGCCCTCAGTTGAAAGAAGAAGGTTAATAGAGAAACTCTAATTACCTCTCAAAAACAGATATTGGAAGACATGCACAAGTTAGAGTTAGAGGTGGTGACATATAGTAAAATATGGTGTGAGATTATGTCTACCTGATAACATTGAATTGAAGAAGGAAATTATAAAAGAGGCTCATTATTTAGGGTACACAATATATCCCGAAAGTACCAAGATGTATAAATATTTGAAAAATCATTATTGATGGAGAATTATGAAACGAAAGATTGCAGAATTGGTATCCAAATGCATGACATGCTAGCAAATTAGAAAACATCAAAGACCAACTAGTGAGTTTCAACTACTTCCTATACTTGAGTGGAAGTGGGAATATATAACTATGGACTTTGTTATAGCTCTACTAAGAACAAAGGAAAAACATAATGCAACCTGGGTGATTGTAGATTGATTAACCAAATCAACTCATTTCATACTAATTAAGGTGAAGTATAAGTTAGAGAAACTTACTTAGTTATATATTAAAGAGATCGTCGGATTACATGGTATGTCAGCTACTATAACTTAGAACAGGGATGCATGGTTCGTTAGTAGATTCTAAAAAAGTTTATATTAGGCTTTAGGTACTAAATGACAATTTAGTACTTCTTTCTATGATCAAACAAATGGAAATCTAAAAGGACCATTCAAATTTTAGAAGACTTGTTGCAAGCATGTGCTTTGGACTATGGGGGTAATTAGAACGATCACCTACCCTTAGTGGAATTTGCATACAACAACAGATATCAGGTAACTATGTAGATGGCTCTATATGAAGTATTTTATAGCAAGAAGTGCAGATCTCCCTTATATTAGGATGAGGTTGGTGAAAGATAAATAATAAGACCAAATATAGTATAGGAAGTTGTAGATAAAGTGAGGGTGATAAGATAAAGAATTCTTTTGGCTTAGAGCCACTAGAAAAGTTATGCAGATAGAAGGCAATGTCCCTTAGAATTCTAAGTGAAAGATAAAGTTTTATTAAAGTTTCTCTAACTAAGGGAATAATCAAATTTGGTTTGAGAGGAAATTTAAATCCAAGGTATGTTAGTCCATTTCAAATTTTAGAAAGAATTAGCAAGGTCACTTATAGGTTGGCTCTACCACCAACTTTAGATGGGGTACATGATGTTTTCACGTATTTATGTTGAGAAAATTTGTATCAAATCTAGATCGAGTAATGGCTTTTTAACCTTTAGATGTACAACCGAATTTATCCTCTATTGAAAGACCTATAAGGATTTTTGACACTAAGGAGAACAAGTTTGAGAAGAAGAGCAATTCCCTATATCAAATTACAATGGACAAATGAGACAAAATGTAAAGGGACATGGGAGCTAAAAGAAGATATGCAAATGAAGCATCCAGAGCTCTTTCCTAACAAAAGTAACTTTCGAGGATGAAAGATTTTGTAAAGGAAGAGAACTTAAAATATATTGTTATATTATATATTATAATTTAAACATAAGGTTGTAGATGTTAAGGGGGAGAATGTTAAGTTCTCTAATTTAGTTTTGATGTTAACAAAAGAGGAATGAGTGTAATGAATGTTTAAGATAGCACGTAATTTTTTTTTCTAAAGTTGAATAAGGAGACAGAAGCTTGTTCAGAACCTTCAAAAGTGTTATAAAGACTATTTTTGTTCTGACAGAAGGTGTTTCAGAAGTTGTGTGGTGTATTCGTAGTTATCGTAGTAACCTTTCAGAAGCACTTTTAGAACCTTCATAACAGGAGAACAGTTGATAGGTTTGTTTCAGAAGCACTTTCAAAACTTTCAGGACAGTTAACAGGTTTGCTTTAGAAGCACTTTCAGAACCTTTCATGTCTGTTACGAATTTTTCCAGATTACGTTCTAAATTTTATCTCGATAGTTTTGATAAATTTCAAGGCCTAGCTCCACGTATCAAGTATTTTTGGGTAATATGCTTGATGTGTTTTACTAAAGTTGGATTTTATATCACGGGTTTTTTTTAATTTACATAAAGTTTCACAAGATTTTATTCAAAGATTTCATTTTATGATAAAGTGAGATCATATAGGATTTACAAGTTTTATACAGATTTAAAATTGGATATTTGTACTATATTTTGGGAGATCCAGCAGTTACAAAGATAAGGATAAGAAATATGGTTGTTATATCAAGATATGGTTCCACAATGTGAGGGATATCTTCAACAAACTTGATCCAAGAGATATATCCAAAGAAGATCTCGGTCAAACTAATTATCCAAGCTTATCCTCAACAAGAATATCACGAATGCAGATCTTCCTCAACAAATCCAACTTATTTTTGAATTGAAAATTCAAAAATAAATTCAAGATTATCACGTGGAAAGTAGCCGTTATGTTTTCTCCATATATAAAGTGTTTAATTCAAATGAAAAGTGAAGTGAAGAACGTTGAAAAAAAAAACAGAAAAAGGAACGTGGTTGAAAGAAAAAATTACACACAAGAAGAAAAAACTCATACATCTTCAAGCAAATATCTTTACATATATATGTGATTTAGAGGAAATTTGTTATTCCTCATTGTTGTTGTTGTTGAGATTCCTTTCGTGGAAAGGGAATTGTTTGTTGTTTCATCACTGTAGTTGAGTGATTAGCTTAGTGAAGAAGCTAGAAAGACTCAACAGTGAGACTTTGCCTTAAAGAGGCTTGTGTTGTATATCTTCGATTTGTTGATATAGTGAAACACAACCGGTATAGACAACCGGGACCCCAGCATGGAGCTGGAAGAGAGGACTGACACTCGAGGTGGAACCTCTATAAATATCTAAGCATTCTACTCTTTTCTACTTTTATTTACTGCACATTATTGTTCTTCATTATTGTTATTCACGTAATTTTATTAGTCAAGAGTTTTTGTTGATTTGCAAAAAAGTGAAATTTTAAGTAATTAATCAATTCACCCCCCCTCTTGATTAATCTAATTGGGACCAACAATTGGTATCAGAGCAGGACTCATCTATTTTGAGTGATCCAAAATGGTTGAAAATAATGTTGCAATTAATCGAGCTCCCTACTTCGATGGCTCAAACTTCTCATATTGGAAGATGCGTATGGAAACTTACATCAAAGCTAATGATTATGATTCATGGCAGGTCATTTCACAAGGAGACAGTTTGATCACCTTGAACGGAGATTCAACCTTGTCAGATTCGGAGAAGAAAATTATCGAGAAGAACAACAAAGAAAAAAATTTATTACTGACTACTATTGCTCCATCAAAGTTCTATTTAATATCATCGTATGCTAGTGCAAAGGAGATTTGGGATATCCTATCTGATACATATGAAGGGACGGATACCATCAAGGAAACTAAGATAAATGCTTTAATTCAACAGTATGAATTATTTAAGTTTAAGTCTAATGAAGATGTCAAAGATGCTTTTAACAGGTTTACAGCTATCACAAATGAGTTTGCATCACTTGGAAAGAAACTTCCAAATCCAGATCTTGTGAGGAAAATGTTGAGGATATTGCCACCATCTTGGGATGCAAAGAAAACTGCTATAGAGGAAGCTCAAGACCTAAACAAGCTAACTCTCAGTCAATTGAGAGAAAAGCTCATGGCATATGAGTCACACATAAAGACCACACAAAGAGGAGAAGACGGTACCAAAGGAATTGCATCTAAAGTCAAGGAAATAAAGCAAAATGAAACTGAAACAGATGATAGCGACGATGAGAAAGAAGAGGACATCAGTCTTCTAGCACGTAGACTCAACAGGCTGCTCAAGAAGCAAAGAGGTAAGAAGTTTAATGTTTTCAAGAAAAGTACTGAATATAAGCATAATGATGCAGGAAAAGCGTACAAGGAGAAAGAAAAGAAGAAAGAGAAAAGGGAGATTCAATGTTATGAATGCAAAAAAGCCAGGACACATCAAATACGAATGTCCAACACTGATCAAGAAAATGGAAAATTATAAAAAGAAAAGTCGAGTTATGCTAGCAACATGGAGTGATTTAGAGGATACAGAGACAAATTCAGAGGATTCAGAAGAAGAAGAGGATGAGGCAAATTTGTGCTTAATGGCTAGTTCTGAGGTACATTCTGAATCTAATGAAGATGTAACTGAAACTGACATGCTAGTAGAAATGAGTAAGCTACTAAAGGCACTAAAAAGGGCTGATACAAAATTAGCTAAGTATGAAAATGAAATAAACGCTCTTAAGAATGAAAAGGAGGTAGTAAAGCAAACAAATTCGTTACTTGCGGATGAAAATGATATCTTGAAACAAGAAAATGAATCCATGCATGTGAGCATAGAGAAACTAAGAATAGAAAATCAATTACTTGAAGCAGAAACAAGTAACATGAAGGTAAAGATTGATGAACTGTCAAGTTCGTTGAAAACTACCTTTAAGAAATTTGATGAAAGTGATAAGAAATTGACTATGTTAATTTCTTCACAAAGAGTTTCGAATGAAAAACATGGGTTTCAAAAGTAAAGAGTACATTTCGAATACAAATATTGTTAAAAGAGGAAATACCAGAGGCTTTTACAGAAGTTATTCTGACAAGAGGTATCCACACAATGGGTACTACAGAAGCAATACCATAAGGTATAATAGAAGTTATACAAACTAGAATTTCCAAAAACAGGTAAATGACAGGTATAGGAATGTTAATTCTTATGCATGCTTCTTCTGTAATAAATTTGGTCATATTGAGAAATCTTGTTATTATAAAAGAAATAAGCTCAGTAGTCAACAAGTAAATCGAAGAAATCAAATGAGCTTATCTTTTAAAGGGCCCAAACTTGCTTGGGTTCCTAAAAGGACTTAATTCCTTTTATTTGTACAGGGACATGAAGCTAAAATAAGAGGAACATGGTATTTGGATAGTGGATGTTCTAGACATATGACTGGAGATGTTTCATTGTTCAATAGCATAACTTGGGAAGAAAAAGGGTATGTAAAGTTTGGAGATGATAGTAGAGGTAAAATAATTGCCACTGGAACGGTTGGTATGCCTACGTTTCTTATTGAAAATGTATATCTTGTGCAAGGTTTAAAACATAATTTACTTAGTATTAGTCAGTTATGTGATAAGGGTTATAGGATGATTTTTGATCAAGACAAGTGCTATGCTTTTAATGAAAATGATGAAAGATTATTTTAAGGAATTAGGAAAAGAAATATCTATCTTATAAAACCAGATGAAATCAATAATGATTGCTGTTTAATTTCTTTGAATGATCATGTTTTTGCTTGGCATAAACGACTAGGACATGTTAATTTTAATCACTTAGAAAAATTATCTAAAAAGGATATTATTAAAGGATTACCTAAGATAAATATTAAACAAGACGTGAAATGTGATACTTGTTTAAAGAATAAAATGGTTTCTGTTTCTCATAAAAGTAAAAATGTAATCTCAACTAAGAGACCACTTGAATTATTGCATCTAGATCTTTTTGGACCTACTAGAGTCTTAAGCATAGGTGGAAGCAAATATGGATTTGTTATTGTTGATGATTTTTCAAGATACACTTGGGTTATATTCTTGCGACACAAAAGAGATACCTTTGATTCTTTTCAAAAGTTTGCAAAACAAATACAAAATGAAAAAGGAGTTTCCATAACTAGTCTTTGAACTGATCATGGAACAGAATTTCAAAATGCAAGTTTTTTAATTTTTTGTGAAGAACATGGTATATCTCATAATTTCTCAGCTCCATACACTCCTCAACAAAATGGAGTAGTGGAACGCAAGAATAGAACTTTACAAGAGATGACTAGATCTATGTTAAATGAGAGTGGAATTGCTAAGTATTTCTGGGCAGAAGCAGTTTCTACAGCTTGCTATATCATCAATAGAGTCTTCATTCGACCTATGACATCAAAGACTGCTTATGAGATGTTTCGAGGTAAGAAACCTAACGTTTCATATTTTCATATCTTTGGATCTAAATGTTTTGTGAAGAAGAACCTACTCAACCTTGGTAAGTTTGATGAAAGATCTGAAGAAGCTATTTTCTTAGGATATTCTTTAAATAGGCATGCTTATCGCGTTTTCAATAAGTCATCAAACACTATTGAAGAATCTATAAATGTTAAGTTTATTGAGGATTTAAAGGATGTTGATTCTGATGAAGAAAAGGACTCCAATTCTAAAGCAGAAGTTAGTTCAGAACCTAAGTCCGAAGCATCTGCTGTTAACATTCGAGGATCTGATCATCCAGAACCTATTTCAGAGGCAAATACAGAAGGTACTTCAGAAGTTGTAAGATCTGAACAAGAGGCTTCTAAAGCTTGGAGATATAAGTCCGCACATCCTTCTGATCAAATAATAGGTAATATACAATCGGGTGTTAAAACAAGAGCTAAACTACAAAATCTTGAAAATCATTTTGTGTTGTTGTCTGAAATGGAACCTAGTAAGATTGAAGAAGCGTTGAATGATGCTAATTGGATTATATCTATGCAAGAAGAATTAAATCAATTTCAAAGAAACAATGTATGGAATTTAGTTCCTAGACCTAGAGGAAAGTCTATAATTGGAACTAAATGGGTGTTTAAAAATAAATTAGATGAAGACGGTAAAATTATAAGAAATAAAGCAAGATTAGTAGCTAAAGGTTATTCACAAGAAGAAGGAATAGATTTTGATGAAACATATGCACCTGTTGCTAGACTAGAAGCAATACGGTTAATGCTTGCATATGCATCTTATAAGGATTTTAAAGTTTTTCAAATGGATGTAAAAAGTGCATTTTAAAATGGTTTTATAAAGGAAGAAGATTATGTAGAACAACCACCTGGTTTTGAAGATCCTTTCAAATCAGACTATGTTTTTAAATTAAATAAAGCACTATATGGTTTGAAATAAGCTCCAAGAGCTTGGTATGAAAGATTGAGTGTGTTTTTGATCTCTAAAGGTTTTCATAGAGGAAAAGTGGATACTACTTTATTCTTAAAAACTTTTGATAATGATATCTTAGTTGTACAAATATATGTGGATGATATTATCTTTGGATCTACTAAAGAATTGTTGTGTCAAGAATTTGCTGAGACCATGCAGGCAGAATTTGAAATGTCAATGATGGGAGAGTTGACATTCTTTTTAGGGCTTCAAATAAAACAAACAAAGGAAGGAATTTTTGTTCATCAAGAAAAATACACAAAACAAATATTGAAGAAATTTGGATATGATGGATGCAAAAAGGTTACAACACCTATGAGTACTTCATCAAGGTTAGACTCTGACTTAAATGGAAAGAAGGTAAGTGAAAAACTTTATAGGAGTCTTATAGGTTCTTTATTGTATTTGACTGCATCTATATCGGATATTTTGTTCAGTGTGTGTTTGTGTGCTAGATTTCAAGCTGCACCAACAGAAATTCATTTATCAGCAGTAAAGAGAATTTTCAAATACCTAGTTAATACTTCTAATTTAGGCATATGGTATCCTAAAAATCAGAATTTTGATCTAATAGGATATTCTGATGCAGATTATGCTGGATGTAAAATTGATAGAAAAAGCACATCTGGTACTTGTCAATTCCTAGGTGATAAATTAATTTCTTGGTCTTCTAAAAAACAAAATTCTGTTGCTCTATCCACAGCTCAAGCTGAATATGTTTCTATTGGAAATTGCTGTGCACAAGTTTTATGGATAAAACAACAATTGAATGATTATGGAATAAATTTTAACACTGTGCCAATTAAATGTGACAACACGAGTGCAATAAATTTGACAAAGAATCCAGTACATCATTCTAGGTCAAAACATATAGAAATTAGACATCATTTTATTAGAGATCATGTGCATAATGGAGATATAAATGTTGAATTTGTGTCAACCGATAATCAATTTGCAGATATTTTTACTAAACCTCTTGAAAAGGTAAAATTTGAATTTATTAGAAATGAATTAGGAATTTGTAACCCCTTTTGATTTTTTTCCCCCGAAAATACTGAAAAATCTTTATTCATTTAAAATATTTTTTTCTTTTCCTTCGTTTTCTTCCTTCTCTAATTCTCTTCCTTCGAAATCTGTTCTCTTTCTCTCTCTCTATTTTCCTTCTCTCTCATTGCAACTCCAATGGCGCCTAAAACATCAGAACGCCTTAAACAAAAATCATTCAAAACAAAATCATCAAACAAGCCTTTAGTGATTCATGATGAATCTTCAAACTCTTCGGAAAAATATCAAGAACCTTCCATAGGAGAGAATCCGAGTTCCCCTGATTCCGAATCTATCATAGGTTCCAAGAAGATTACCAAAAGAAAACGAGCTGCATCATCTTCACAAGGAAAAGGAAAAGCTATTCAAGAAATCTCTCCGCTCAAGAAAGCATCCAGGAAGCAAATGAAACAAGAGAATGTACTAACTCCGAAACCCTCAAATTCAAAATCTCTTCGAAAGAAGAAAAATGAGGTGTGTTCTTGTAGCTTTGTGGATTTTAATTTCTTTACTAGTAATGGATTTTACTGGAATAAACTGTTAGAACCCATAGGATGCATGGAACTTTGCTCTATTCAAGTTCTAGTTTATGGGGAATGTGTCAAAGAATTTTATGGAAATTTAAGTCTTGCAGAAGGGAATGTCTTAATTTCCAGAGTATGTGATCAAGACATTTTAATTTCTAGGGAAGATGTGGTTAAATGTCTACATCTACATGATGTAAATGATGATGTAGAAATCACGAACATGCCTAGGAATGATCTGTTTGCTGCTATAAATGGAGGATTGCAAATGGATTATGGACAAGAAGCAATGGTCATTGATTTCGAGTTGTTTCCTCGAATCATTCATAAGATAATTGTTGAGTGTCTATGTCCAAGGAAGGGCAGTTCTACTTCAATGTCCATAGAACATGCTCAAATTATCTATGCAATGATTAACAAAAGGAATGTGGACATGGCTTCTAGAGTCATTGATCAAATTTGGAGGAATAAAGAAAGTTTAGTGTTTGGGAATATATTGATGCGATTGTTTGTGTTTAAAGGGATAGTTTTGCCTACCAGCTCATCTGAACCTATTAAATTAAAGAGGATAGGTAAAGAAGTTTTTCATCATATGTCCATCTTTGTTAAGGATTGTTTGTGGTATGCGAATGATGGTGCACATTTTGTCCATCAAAAGCATATGAAAAGAATAGTTCCTTTTGGAATATCTGTTCAAGAAGGAGGTTCAGAACCTAGTTCAGAACCAAGAACAGAGGTTGAAACAGATCATGGGAAGAAATCATATGGTGAAGAGGTTGGGAAGAGTGGAACAAAAGGAGTTATATCCAATGTTGATCTGGAACAAATAAAGAATGTTGTTTGAGAAAGTTTGAAACATGAACTATCAGATTTGGTTAAAACAACTTTGATAGATGAAGTTCTACAACGATCTGATCTAAGGAGACTTGAATCAATGGAGTTACAAGTTAAACAAACTTCTGATATTCTCTCTGATATCAAGAAGAATTCTGAGAAGATGATTACCGATCTCCATCACTATAGGATTCTTTATGATGAATTTAGTGCGAGAGTCAAACAAGATATATCTAATAATGTGATTGCGTTTGATAAATTTGTCTCTCAAGTGAGGAAGATTGGAGATTCAGTGACTAACTCCTTCAAGATTTTGGACTCCAAGACGGATAAAACATCCCAATCTGTCACAAGTCTTCATAGTGAAATCAAGCTCTTCTTATCCAACAAATTTCCAGATTATGTTCGCTCTGGCGCTCACATCATCGACTTAGATACTTCACCAGAGAAACCTTCGTCAACCAAACATTCCAACACTCCATCTACCTCTCGAGCCACAAGATCTAGAAAATCTTAGTTCTTTTAAATTTTGTTTTCGAATCAACTTGTAAAAGACTTTTGTTATCTTTTATGCATCAATTAAGGGGGAGATACCCTTTTGCTATTAACAAAAAGGGGGAGAATGGTAAATGTTGATGTTAGGAGAAGAATGATTCTATTATATCTATTCTATATATACTGCTTGCTGCTTTGTTTACTGCTTATAATGATTCTATATTGCTTATGAGTTCTTATGATCAATGTTTTATAGGAATATATGCTTAAACATGAAAGTTATGTATATTTTGATTATCTAATGGTGTTTTGTTATCATCAAAAAGGGGGAGAATGTTGATGTTAAGGGGGAGAATGTTAAGTTCTCTAATTTAGTTTTGATGTTAACAAAAGAGGAATGAGTGTAATGAATGTTTAAGATAGCACGTAATTTTTTTTTCTAAAGTTGAACAAGGAGACAGAAGCTTGTTCAGAACCTTCAAAAGTGTTATAAAGACTATTTTTGTTCTGACAGAAGGTGTTTCAGAAGTTGTGTAGTGTATCCGTAGTTATCGTGGTAACCTTTCAGAAGCACTTTCAGAACCTTCAGGATAGTTAACAGGTTTGCTTCAGAAGCACTTTTAGAACTTTTCATGTCTGTTACGAATTTTTCCAGATTACGTTCTAAATTTTATATCGATAGTTTTAATAAATTTCAAAGCCTAGCTCCACGTATCAAGTATTTTTGGGTAACATGCTTGATGTGTTTTACTAAAGTTGGATTTTATATCACGGGTTTTTTTAATTTACATAAAGTTTCACAAGATTTTATTCAAAGATTTCATTTTTATGATAAAGTGAGATCATATAGGATTTACAAGTTTTATCCAGATTTAAAATTGGATATTTGTACTATATTTTGGGAGATCCAGCAGTTACAAAGATAAGGATAAGAAATATGGTTATTATATCAAGATATGGTTCCACAATGTGAGGGATATCTTCAACAAACTTGATCCAAGAGATATATCCAAAGAAGATCTCGATCAAACTAATTATCCAAGCTTATCCTCAACAAGAATATCACGAATGCAGATCTTCCTCAATAGATCCAACTTATTTTTGAATTGAAAATTCAAAAATAAATTCAAGATTATCACGTGGAAAGTAGCCATTATGTTTTCTCCATATATAAAGTGTTTAATTCAAATGAAAAGTGAAGTGAAGAACGTTGAAAAAAAAAAAAACAAAAAAAGGAACGTGGTTGAAAGAAAAAATTATACACAAGAAGAAAACACTCATACATCTTCAAGCAAATATCTTTACATATATATGTGATTTAGAGGAAATTTGTTATTCCTCATTGTTGTTGTTGTTGAGATTCCTTTCGTGGAAAGGGAATTGTTTGTTGTTTCATCACTGTAGTTGAGTGATTAGCTTAGTGAAGAAGCTAGAAAGACTCAACAGTGAGACTTTGCCTTAAAGAGGCTTGTGTTGTATATCTTCAATTTGTTGATATAGTGAAACACAACTGGTATAGACAACCGGGACCCCGGCGTGGAGCTGGAAGAGAGGACTGACGCTCGAGGCGAAACCTCTATAAATATCTGAGCATTCTACTCTTCTCTACTTTTATTTACTGCACATTATTGTTCTTCATTATTGTTATTCACGTAATTTTATTAGTCAAGAGTTTTGGTTGATTTGAGAAAAAGTGAAATTTTAAGTAATTAATCAATTCACCCCCCTCTTGATTAATCTAATTGGGACCAACAAAGGTCAAGTAACATAATAAGTTTAATGTATGGGGGACAGTTTAGTCTTTTATAATTAAGGTATTTAAAACCCCAATTAACCCGTTGCCTCCCCTTTTTTCCATTTGCATAATTGAAACTATAGAGACGCTCTTAGATATAAGTAGGATAGCTTGATGAAACCCTACAGAATCAACACATATTCTCCAAGTAAGGGCTTTGATCATTAAGATAGGTATTCCTGATTTTAGAATCATAAGTCTAAGTGATTCTCGGTGATTTATTGTTAGTACTTAGAACAAGGGGGTTAGAAGGAGCAAGCACTGACGTGGCATTTAACAATTTGAGAATTTCAATCACAATCAGAGAAAGTAAGTATATGTAATCCATAATATGTATGGAATTTACAAGTTAATTGAGCCAAATTGCTTTGGATTCATAGAAATTAGGATTTATGAGCTAATTGGAAAAGAGGAGGAAGAAGATTCTCAAAACAAAAGGGTATACAATCAAGTACACGAACATGTACCTTCACTTTGTTAAATGGAGATGAAATATTATGTTATAAGAGATACACGACTAAGTACACGACCATATACTTAGACGTGTTGGAAAAGTTTCTTACACAAAAAGGTACATGGCCATTCACACAGCCATGTTCCCTCTCGTGTTCTTGTGCATGGCCACATACATGATCGTGTAATTTTGGAATGCCCATATTTCACTTCTATTTTGTTTTTCTACAATTCTAAGCTAAGATCCATGCACAATAAAACAATGGGGAAGGGAAATATGCAATTAGGATGTGATTAACCACTTAGTAAACTTAGATTATGTCGTAGGATAGAACTAAACTTAGTCTTTTATGCTTGACAGGTTAATATCCCTTTAATAGTGACATAAGAGCTAGCTATGAGACCACTCCTCCACGTACATGTTTACCTTGTCTGTAATTGTGTTTGATAGTGCAATTGTTTAATGAATTTAAATGTTATCTGATAGAAATGCATATGTTGCTTATGCTTAGCTAAGCCTAAGGGCCATGTAGTGGCAGATCCCTAAAGAGCACCCTGATGATCGATATATGATGTTATCCCTAATTGAGTCCCATATCAAAATGATCTAGGGTAAATTAGGGTTAGATGGGGCCCATAATAGCAGTTCCCAACTTAAGAATATATATATAAGTACTATAGGTATAGCGAGGCTATGAGTACTCTTGTGTTGTATGTTAGCTAACCAAAAACAAATAATTTGATGATTGTGTTATGTACATTCGCTGCATTTACGTGTATTTGTAATGTAATTAATGTGGCACACCCATGTCTATGTGATACTCACATACTAGGCTTAGACTCATTCCATTTATTTTTCAACTGTAAGTGAGTAAGACGAGTATGCCAACTACGAGAATATAGGAATGTAGTTCATTGTTATTAGGATGAGAATGGGGGAGAGTATCAATATTATTATGGCGATGAGTAAGGTGTGAGTAGATAAGGGAATTTTATAGAAATTGAGGATATTGAGCAAGGTGCTTAGAGATGGTTTATAATCTATTAAACATGTTATTTCATTGTGTGTTTATGGATGTTTACTATGGTATTTAAATTAAAGTTTAGCGTACCTTTTCTTAACTAATGATGATTGGAATAGTTCGCCTGTGAATCATTCATCTATATCATTAGAGTTACAATTATATTAAAGCATAGTGGAGATGAATAGGTTTGAAGTTGCAAGGGAGATAGAGAGCTTTAGTATGTTACTACTTAGTAGAAACACCTAGCAGTTTGTAACATTCCAAGTTTTAGAACATTACACAGTGTGAACCTAACAATAGTCTACTCCTTTGAGTTTAATTACTTTGCATCTAATCATCTAGGATTCATGCTCTATTACATAATCAATAACACATATCTCACCTTGTTGTAATCCCTACAATTTCCAATACAACTCTTAGCAATAATAGCTTGGCATTAATCTCTTCTACATGAAACATTTCATCAACTAATGGGTTGTAACCTCAACCCCACTTCCTTACCTCCTTTGTTTATTCAAATTTTCCACCACAAGTTTGCATAACCTATAAATTCTAATGCTACAAACTATATCTTAGTAAGCAAAGCATACTTGTAATGCTCATTAACCTTCTACTCCCTTCCATGTAATAACCAAGACAATTGTTACCGCCAAACAAGGGTATTTTCAGTTTAAACGTTTTGATTTCCTGATTCCGTGTGTTTTGTTCACAAAAATTATCATTACCTCCTTTAGCTAGCTCAATAATTTTCTTATATCTACCATTACCACCATTTTGCCTAATACTTATATCATGCCAACCACTACTACTACACCTATCACTATTACCACACCCCTCTTCCCTAGGTGCTCCCAATTACTCCATGTGGGCAGTTTGCTATTCCATGATCACATGCAAAGTTTCAATCAATCCTCTAAACTACAATCTTACAAACAAGTCCTCCCCCGTTGCTATCTCCTTGATGACTGCCTCCATTATTGCAACATCCTACACCATAAACACTTAACAGACATCCTCAACTATCAAAGCCATATAGATGAGTTTTGATATCACTTATGATAAAGGTTGCACCTTTATACCAAAGAACCTACCACATGCATCACACACACACATACAAGATCAACACCACTTGAACACAAGCATGCCCACTACAAATTCAAGATCAAATCAAGTGCAGACATTGTTGGAATCACAAATAAATAATTTAGGGTTTTAATGTAAGTTTTAATACTAAAATGGATGTTTTTAGGGTTTTTAGTGTTTAAAGGTACAAATCAAAATAAAAGATGTGAACAATTCAATAATTGGATATGACTTACCAACTATATAAGTCCTACCAAAAGTTTATTAAATCTAAGATTGATATTACTTAAGATCAAATAAATAATTAAAAGGGATTATAGAATTATTTATATGACTCATAATAACTCTATAAACCTAGGATTCGCCACAATCAATTAGGTGATTGATAAGAACAATGAGACAAATTCTCAAGTAAATTTCAATATGAAAGATAATCTGAATGATATGTTTGTTACAATTAAAGGCCTTTATATAGACTATTAAAAAATAAAAACCCTGAGCGACTATAAATAAAGGAAAACACATTAAATAAATAAAACAGGATGAGTTTCCCTAGTGATGCACATATATAGTAACTATACAATCAAGTTCTTTCCCATCGTATAATCACTTCAATAAATCGAACGCAATTAAAAAGAAGAAAACAACAATCAAGCTTTACCCCACTATAAAGTCACTACACAGATTGTGTTTCACCATTGTGCATGATGTAAAATCACTCGGTAATAGCTATAATTCAAAGAATCAACCTCTTTTCTTCCCTTGATGAGTAGTCGAAATTTATGCTTGCCACAAGGAAGAAAAGAAGAGCAATGTCACAAAATTTGATGCAAAAAAAAAAAAAACTAGATCTTCTCTGAACTCCTAATTAATCTTAATCCCCATCACCAAAATCTCCATGGATCTTTATATGGAGGAACATAACTCTCTGTAACTGGAAGAAGGCGGAATGAAGCAACTGTTTTTTGCAAGTATGGTCCCATCTGCATCAACAAAGCAAGTTTTTAGAACAAAAATATAATGCTGGTTGAATCTTTAACCATGAAGATGACAAGCAAGAAAATTTATCCAATATTTGGATGCCGAGACCTTGTCCCACTGCTTGCTGAGGGTTGAAGCATTCAGTGTGTACAAATATCCTGAGAAATAGGCGTTCATGAAGTTGAATGAGATCTTGCTGGGAGAAAAACTATAAAGAATGTGGACAATTGTGGCCAAACCAAACTCCATTAAGAATTCTTACTTTTTTAACACACAAAATATGGAAGCAATATATAGTCATGTTTGAAGAAAGCATTGGGCATTTGGACAATGACACTAACAATTCCATACATACTTCCTTAGCTTGTGATGACTTGATTTAGGAATCATTTGATTAACATTTAAAATCCCGTTGAAACAAGGAAACCAGATGAAGCACTGAGAACTTGAAAGAATTATGTACCATCCCGCTCAGCTGTTGAAGCAACATTGTGTCTGAAGAGGTTAGGCTCCTGAGCCTGTATGTTCCCACAAATCCCACTAATTCAACACAGTATAATTCAATTTTATTTTTTTATTTAATTCATCATGAATTTCTGAGAAATAACCTACCGTTTTAGTAGGAGATTTGCGAACAAGATACTCATAAAACCAGTATGGCTCACCATTTATCTGAGAAGAAAGAGGGAGGCAAATTACTAAACATTATGTCAAGATACATGATGTTAAATCAAAACCTGGGAACTTATAGGACGAACATAGCCAAAGCACTAGGAAAATGAAAGGCACTCTCATCAACTGAATTTAGGAAGCATAAGATTGGGCTTTTGGGAACATACATCACTAGAATGTGCATCAAGTACTGAACTCTCCGTCATGCGCTGACTTGACGTGACTCTCTGCAAGTAAAGAAAAATAAAGTTATAACCAATTCATCTTTGCAGACATGGTTTCTGAAACTTCAGGGAAATACAACTAACCAAATATCTTTGAACGTGAGACAACAATAAAAGCACAACAATCTAAAGGTTGCACACCTAGTTTCGACATGATAGAGTCCAAAGCCTGTGTTGAACATCAGATAAATTGGCAATAACACAAAAGATTGCAGGAAATGATCGAATATTCTACTGTTTAACAATTGCAAGCATCTTTTCCTTCACATTCCTTTTAGGTGAAAGCCGCAATCTAATATAGTCTGATGACAGGAAGAAATTTACCAGTGCAGATTTATCAGCTAAAACAGCATCAGCAACTTCTTTTGCAGTCCATTTGCTCTTGTCCTTTGTTTTTATAATCTGAAAATTTGGGGGGCCTACCTGAAATAAGGAGAATATATTAAATTAAAAATTCAGTAAATCAATGAAGAAAATTAATTTCAATGAGAATATGGTCCTACAGCCAATTACCGAAACTGAGATGATTAGATTATCAATAATGTCAACTCTCTCTGACACTATGCGCAGGCGTGCATCAGCTAAATCACATAAGCAGAAAAGCCATCAGTTCAATTAGCAAGACTTGGTTTATCAACTATGAGAGTTTCAAATAAGAAGCAAGCCTAAGATTTCTCAGCTCCAAACCCAACTAAAAACATATTTTAGGTTTGAAGCATGGTTGTATAAGGGTTAGCACCAACAAGAGACGCAGCCTTTCTTTTTTTCTTTTTGGTTGCTATTTATTTTTTGTCACAATCAACTTGCTACCAAGCATAGCAAGGGAACACATTTGACTCTGTCAATCCTATTCATCACATGGTTGAGCCTGAGACCACCACATTCCGAAAATTAAGAGACAGGCACTAAAAGAGTTGATTATATAGCTTTTCTTTCACGGAATTATCCACATGATGCACTATGGAAGGGCTTACTTACGGGATAATGGCGCTGCTGAAGAATATCGTTCTGGCTTTCTGGATTCCACCCTTCAAACAGAGGAATCAGATACACTGAACAAAAATGAAGAATGTGTACATTTTTCCATTGGATAAATTTTTACACAAATTTACATCATTCAGTAAGAACACTGTTGTTGACACTTATAAATAAAGTCTATACATATTTCAAGGACATTTTTAGATAAGGAATTCATGATCCAATATTTACACATCAGCTACCCTTGTTATTCCCCAGTAACTTCTCATGGTTTAATATATATATATATAAAAAGGTTCCTGCATCTGCACAGAGAACCTCTTTAGGGTATTAATGAAAAGGTTGACCCTTCTATTAAAATAGTCACACTGGAGCTATATTGAATTATAAATGACATATCAAGAAGGGTTGAAAAGAATCAGGAACAAAAACTTAAAAAAATGTGAGAAAAAGAAGACTATATATGGGACCCAATTTCGTTTGTAATTCTTCTAGCATAACCAAAAGAATAAATAAATAAATAATAAAAATAAAGAAATGAAATATTATTCATAATAAATAAAGTTCAGGAACAGAGGAACTTCCTGACAAGGCAAAATTGAAGCTAAATATTGAGTCTGTGGAGACATAGGTGAGTACAATTACTTCGGAAGAAATTTCGGCATTCGAATAAAAAATGCTATTTGTTGATCGCAAATGCAAAAAAACATCACACAGCAGTGCGTATTAACCCATGAAGATGTTAATTTTAAAAATATTTGTTAAAAAATTCAGTGCAACTCAACATACCATTTGAAGACAAACTTCTTAGAAGGCAATTCCAGGGGATAGGTATAAGAATAAGCATTTATCTCGTCAACCAATGACGCCAGTCTCAAGTCCTCTAGAAGTTGTTCCTCCGCGAACACTCCTGCAACCACATTCCACATCTTCTTTTAGAATAAGCATCGTGAAGTCCTTCACTTCACGGCCATGAAACATACACGAGTGTGTGCAATACATAGAATTGCTTCCATCTAAATGACAGCTTGTTGAATTATAATTTCAAGCAAGTTCTGAAAAAACACACACTGGAGACATATATCTCATATAATTTGTAATGATACCATTTGGAATTGTAACCTACTGTTCATTAAACAATGGATTTATATTTCATTCTACCAAGTAAAATCACACGTATGTAACAGCAAACGAGGAAAAAAGAAGGGCAGTTTATACCTGGGGAAGGGACGATGAGAGAGAAAGAAGAGGAAAGCCCAAAGAGCATGAGTTCCCTTCTGCATAATTCAAAGTTGGAGATGAGTTCATTAGCCATGGAAACTGAACCCTTCTCATTTAACTGGCATTTTCTTGGGATCTGTACACTTCTGTTTCTGCTCTGGTTCCTGATAACATCATAGAAGGCATCATATTTATTGTTTAGAGAGAGTAAACGCAGCCACAAACATAGACAGTGGGAGGGATGGAAAGGACCTGAAGTAGAATGAATCCAGCTTGAGTGTGGATAGGGAAAGGGAAGAGGGAGAAGATGAAGAGAAAGGAGGCATGATGGTGTATGTTTACGTATGTTTCCTGAGCTCATCCACTTGGGAATAGGAACAAGATGAGATATCCTCAAGGACCTCACTGCCAGATCTCTTTTTCTGAGCTGAGGGAGTTCCTGCCCTTTACACCGGTCTTCGTATGGGTTCATATGTGAAACCAAACAACAGTTTTCGATTTTCATTCCATAACATCGTCAAATCTAACCGCTTTAGAAAAACTAAATACAGCATCGTCGAATCCGAGTCAACCCGGTTCGGATCACCCATTCGACATGCTTTGATAACGAACCAACTGGATTTTTTAAATCGGAATACACCATTTATTTTTGTTTTTTTTTCTTTTTTTTTTAAATGCACCAATTTACTAATACCACAAACCTAAAGCGAATGAAAACAAAACCTAAAATGTAAAAAATATTCAGATTTCAAATCTAATAAACGTGGATTTTAATTTTATATTTTTAATGACTCAGTAAAATCTCTCGATACTTGACATTTCTCATCCTCCGATCAATCTCGAATCCTTGTTTAACAATGTTAAATCTAATAAATTTAAATGCTTTGATTTAAATTTGAATCTATATTTAATTATTATTTTTTTTTTATTTTGCCATCATATTTATTTGAGTTCTACTCGAGCCTCAGTTTCCAACAAGCCCTTGGGATAAAATGTTTTCTTAGAATACAAAGTTCGTCGATTCAAGAAAAAAAAATTATTTTCAAGATAGTAGAATATGTTAATTAAAGCGAGATTGATAATATCAAAGTTAGAATGGAAACTCTTCTACACAAGTTTGGAGTTTCAAATTTTTCAATTTAGGATTCGTAATATTAAAAATTATTTAAAATAATGCTTCTATTAAATCAAAATTTAATGGACATTAAGATGGTTTCTTTTTTAGAAATAGTTATTATTTTTTATAAAAATATATTTTTTATTTTAAAAATAAAAAATTTAAATAATAAATAATAATATATTAATAAATAACTATCAACTGTATTTTATATTTTATAATAATCAAATATAAATATATTAATATTTTTAATTTAATATTACAATTAATTAGATAAATTACATCTTATTTTTCAAAACTCCAAAAACCAGGACAACACCATCAAACCGTCGAAGGCCCATCACATCACCTGTCCTTATACGGCAGTCACTACATATTCCAAAATGATGACATCTTTCAACTCCAAAATTACCAATTTTGACATCCTAGCTCCAAACAATTATGAAATCTCTCTCTTTGCTTTCCGTTCTTCATTTTAGTCTTCACTTGAAACGAACCAAAAATCAATATGGTTGCTATGTTGATATTCACTTCCATTGAAAAATTGTTAAAAACGAATAACAAAATTATAAGATAATATCACAAATGATAAATTAATATTACCCAAATATACAATTAACTATCTAAACTATAGAATTCATCCCATTAGCTTATATGGATTTATTGACCAATTATAGATTAACATATGAATTATTGTCCATGTAAGTATCCATGTGATATTTTTAATATATTATATTATTATCACTATAATTATTAATATTTAATTACAAAATGTAATAGTCCATCATTGGTATAAACCCATAACACACATTAAGCCCACTTGACAAGCATCCAATAACTTTCTCGATCATTGCTCATTCCATCATGTATTATATAGTGGAATAAAATCTATGAAATAAGCAATGTGAGATAATACATTCTTCTTTTCCTCAAAAAATGACAAATGTAAAGCTACCTTTTCATCTCCTTATATTTTATCATTCAATTACATAGAACAAAGCTAAAATCACAAATAAAAAGTACTTCACATCCTCCTTCTCCCCACAACTATCAAACACCAGCAAACACCACCATCTTATCAGAAAATGTTCTCAAAGTAGATCTCTTAAGTTGTTTCTAGTACTTGAAAAATATTTTAACCACCAAAAACAATCCAATTGCACTACATTAAGTCACCAACATTTGACTCTCTAGCCACTTTAGGTTCAACCACCATCACTACTTGATGCAACATAACACGTGAAATTAAAATAGGTTTTTATCACAAATCATTGATTCTACGAATACCTAGTGTACGATCTTTAAATACCAATTAATTCTAGGTGTTTAGCATCCAAATTTGACAATTATATGAGTTTGAGAATTTGGGAAGAAAATAGAGCAAACATGACCCCAAATTTTTTATAATACTCAATGAATCTCTTATTCAATTCCCTAGGGCATACAAATAATAACAAGCACAAAACTACCAAAAATAGAATATAAAAATTTTCGAAAAATAAAAACGCCTAAAAAATGCTAAAGATAGAAATACCTAAAACTTAATGACACGTAGTAAAATTAAAAGACAAATATAACTTCACAAACGAAACTCAAAACAGAGATGTCTATGAAAAGCTATAAGTAATATAAAAATTACCAAAAATAGCAAATTTGATTGTTTAAAGGACTAAGCAAAGGAATTTGCCCTAAAAATAGCATAGCTCTACACTAAAGGTATTGACTTCTTCAAATTAACTCATTTCCTTCAAAATAATGTCCAGAAATCGAGAAATTGCAACTAATCTATTTTTATCCTATTTCGCTATGTACTTATTTGTTAATATCTCTAGCTCATCACAACTTCATTATAGACATAAAACTCTATGAAATGGCAGTGGTAGTCTAAGCCAAAGTGTTCGAAGAGTCAAATGGTGGCAGCTCAAGTGGTATCATTAGACTACTTCTAGTACTTATTGTATTTTTTAAGTACTATAATAACCTAAGGTGTCTACTTTAAATTGCCATCATTTGATTCTCCAACCCTTTAGCTTCAACCACCACCATGACTTCATTATAAACATGGGACTCTATCAAATGGTGGTGGTGGTCGAAGCTGAAGTAGCTAGAGAATCATATGGCAGTGGCTCAAAATAAACCCCTTAAGTTGTTTTTGGTACTTAAAAATATTCTAAGTACTAGAAACAACTTAATGACGCCACTTTGAGCCATTACCATTTGATTCTTTAGCCATTTTGGCTTCAACCACCACCACGAGTTTATTATAAACATGGGATTTTATTAAATGGTAGTGATGGTTGAAGCCAAAGTGAATGGAAAATCAAATGAAAATAACTCAAAGTAAACCCCTTAAGTTATTTCTAGTACTTAAAAAATATTATAAGTATTGGAAATAGCCCAATGACACCACTTTAAACAGTCACCATTTCATTCTCAAGCCACTTTGGCTTCAACTGCCACCACCATTTGATAGAATCCTATGTTTATATGGAAATTATGGTGGTAGTTGAAGCTAAAATAGCCGGAGAATCAAACGGTGGTGGCTTAAAGTTGCATGCTAAGGATATTTCTAATACTTAAAATATTTTTCAAGTACCAAAAACAACCTAGAAGGTCAACTTTAAGAGCAGTTTCTAGCAAGATTGTGGTATTTGGTGGTGTTTGGTGCTTGTGGGACAAAAAAGGGTATGAGGTACTTTCTATTTGTGATTTAGCTTCACATTTGCATAAACGAATGATGAGATATAAGGAAATGAAAAGGAAGCTTTATATTTGTCATTTTTGAAAAAAAATGAAGAACAAATTTGCAATAGTTATCCCACATTGTTTATTTCATGGATTTTATTTTATTATAGATTATAAGCAAGTTAAGCATTGATTGAAAAAGCCACTGGAAAATGGGAAGGAGTGTTGGTTAGGTAGACTTTGTGTCTGTGTTATGGACTTTTATATGGATTGATATATTTTATAATTAATATATTAATTATTATTAGATATTAATAATTGCAGTAATAATGATAATAATAGTAATAAAAAATTCCATGTTCTACATGGACAATAATCCACTTGTCAATTTATAATTGGTTAATAAATCCACATAAGCTAACAAAGATAAATAGGGTTAGCATAAGTAACATAAACAATATCGAAAAGTTCAATTAGGTAATAAATTAACTTATTCTAAAGCTTAAGTAGTTAATTGCGCATTTGAGCAAAGTTAAGGTACCATCTGTGACATTATCCCCAAAATTAAAATATACACAATGATGGAGTTTAAGAACTTTCAAAACATTTTCTTAAAATTTGAAAAGTATAATATGTATAATACCTATTTGAAAAGGATAATAAAACGTTACTAATTGATAAGGCTATTCAAAAATCATAGAAATAAAGAACGAAAAAATTGTCGTTGATCACCTTGACCGAACTTGTAGATAAAACCAGGCTAGTGAACCTCAAAAACTTGTCAACTAGTTTAGTGTACCTTAAAACAAGCTGGTCCCATTGAGCCACTATCTCTTTCACCTTTTCCTTATATGCTAAAATATTATCATTTTTTAATTTAGAGGGAGATCCATTGTTTAGATCTAGGGTGGGTTGGATTAATGGTTTCATATGTGGATATGTTGGATTTAGGATGGGTTTTGTCAAGTGACACCAAACTTCACAAATTCTTCTACTTTGATAATGATTCAATGATTATGAAATCAATTTGTGGATTCAAATCATCCATCGCATAGTTGATTTTGTTAAAAGTAGTTGTTTGTTGAAGTTTGTTTTGTGGTTGTAGTTGTTTCTTAATGATATATGACTTTTGCATATCTAAGAACAATAAAGTGTTGTTCAAATGAACAAGTGCATTTTTTTTTTATTTTTGTTTAATTAGTTTATTTTTTCTAAAGTATTATGCTTACAAGATAAAAATTTTCATTTACTTTAGGCTACATGGCATGTTAAGTAAGTGTCACATGGTGTCGAGTCTAATTTTGATTTCCCATTCCTAATTCGATCTATACTAGACCCTATGCTCATCTAATGTAGATCATCGACTTGAGTTAGGAATTTCGTTTTGTTTTGGAGTCGCCACCCAACTGTGGTTGGGAAAAATTGAATTAGGACTAATTAAGCAGATTAATCCCAATTTAGACCACTAGTCATCGTGATTTCCTTTTTCATTTTTTGTGAAAAGAGGAAAGGGAAAACCAGAGTTTCTGGATTCGGAGGCTAACCTATTAAAACCCTAAGGTTACCACCTAATCTCCTAAAATCTTAACCTTATCTAGGAATGTCTTTTATTTTTGTTTGTTTTTTTTTTATTATTTTTTCGTTGTCTTTTATTTTATTCTTGAATATCCTATTCTGAGAAAATGATTTTTATTCCTTTTTAGGGTTTTCCCAAATGGGTGCCTATGTACCTGCTATTCAGGATCAAACTTGCTGTAGTTCCCTTTTCCTGAAACACTTTAATGTGTTTGTGAATTTTAATTATGAAATTTCTTTTGATTTATGTTTTTACCATTTAGTATTTTTTTTTCTAAAAAAAAATTAAGCCTAAGCTTGATAATTCGATTTTTGCAAAAAAAAAATAATAATAATTTTAAGGAAAAACCAATTTTGGATTTATTTAAGAAAATGATTTTTTCTAAGTGATAAAAATTCCATTTTTCTATTATTCAACTCATTTCTACTATTATAAATTTTATTGATTTTTATAATTTTTATTAATTTTCGTTAATTTTTATTATTATTTTATTATTTTTATTAAATTTTTATTGAAAATTTTCTCCTAGATTTTTCATCTATCCTATTCTAAAATCTAAATTTTTATTATTGTTCTTTTCTAACATTTTTATTATTTTCTTTATAAATTTTCACATTTTTATTATTTATTATTATAATTATTATTTTTATAATTTTTATTTTTATTATTCATCCTAAATTAAATCCTAAAAAATCTAATTTCTAACATTACTCTATTTTTTTTTCGAATTATAAATAACAAATAAATAAATAAAATAACTAAATAAATAAAATAAATGCAAAAATCGAAAAATTCGACTTACCTGGATCCGGATCGGTGCGCGGGTCAGGTCGGGTCGATCGGACACACTGGCTGGAGATGCTCATTGACGGCGTTCCAACGACCTTTCGAAGCAGTTGAGGTGTCGATTCCTAGGTTTTCGGGGGTGAGGAACTCAACTTTGGCGGTGCTTTGCTTCAGAAACGCCTCCTGGTGGCTGCTCAACGCTTGATCGGTGGTCGCGGGTGAATAACTTCCGACGAGGCTTCAATTCTCTCTCTTTTCTCTCTTTTTTCTCACTTTTAATCTGTGCTTCTGCCTCTCCACTTCATCCTCTATTTATAGATGCAAGAAATCGAGCTGGATAAGCTCGGATTTCCACCAATTGAAGCAAATCGGATTTGCGGTTAAAAACCCATCTCCGATTTGTGCAAATCCATTGATTTGTTGCTATTTGATTCCAATTGGATATTTATCTTATTTCCGTTGAAGATCTGTTGGATTTGTGCAAAAAATCGAATTAAAATGGCCGAAATTCCGATTTTTCTCCTCGCCGGCGATCTCGCATGGAGGTTGAAGACGATCACGCTCCCAGCGCTTGCGTTCGTTCCAGCCAATCGGCTGCTGACACGTGTCCTAGGCAAAGAAAAAATTTGCAAAACGCGGATTCTGCTTCCCCCGTGTTTCGAACCCCTAACCGAGCCCTCCCCCGCCCGCCTTAGGCTATGGTCCGGACCAGTTGGGCTAGCCCACTTACTCGATTTTTTTATTTTTTGTATTTTTTTGTAATTTCAAAAATTTGTAAAAATTATTTAATCCTTTTTATTGCCATTTCTGCAATTATTTTCCAAAATTGATATATTTTTCCTATTTATTTTATTTTTTGAATGTTTTTCCTATTTTTGCTAAATTAGAGAAAAAATGGAAAAAATTGAAAATTGATTATTGTTGATTATTATTGATCATTAGGGCAAAAATGGGGTGTTTACAGCTACCCCTCTTTGTAGTAAAGTTTGAAAAAGCTTAACTATAAAGACAAGAAAGATGCCATTTTTGGCCTCTTGATTGAATGGATAATGCTTTGTTTTGGCTGGTTATCTGGAATTTGGTCTATAGTAGAAAAATGCTCCATGAGCTAATAATCCCATGAGTGTTTTGTGATGATTGGTACTGCTTAAGAAACAACTTAACAATCTAGGGTAATGTATCCTCCCAAAAAGTGCTATGTGGGCTGGCTAATTTGGCGATAGGAACAATCTCAAGAATTGTTTAGGAGTGTGTTATTGTAAGTGGAATACCTGATTATAGGAAGCGTCTTATCGGACTAGCAACCTTGAAGAGAAGATTGTCTTAGGAAGCGCTCTTATGAGCTGGCTACCTGTCAATAGAAGCGTCTTAACTAGACTAGCGACTGTTTGGAAAAATACCTTCAAAGAGTGCTCTTATGAGCTGACTAATTGGTCATCAAATTTGAAAAGTGCTCCTATGAGCTGACTAATTAATAGATTCGAAAAGTGCTCTTATGAGCTAACTTATCTATAGATTTGAAAAGTGCTTCTATGAGCTAACTTTAAGAAAATGTGTTTAGGAAAGTGCCCATTCACGGGCTAACTAACCTATAGCGAGAGGACATGCCTCAAAAAGGTGCCCCTATAGGCTGACATTTTTAAAGGGATGTTTAGGAAAGTGCCCCGTTGTGGGCTGACTAACCTATAGCGAGAGGACGTGCCTCAAAAAAGTGCCCCGTTGTGGGCTGACTAACCTATAGCGGGAAGTGTCTTCTTAAACTCACGACCCTGGGGAAGAAATGTCTCGAAAAGTACCCCTATGGGCTGACCTTAAGACAAGACATTTAAGAAAGTGCTCCATTGTGGGCTGACTAACCTATAGCGGGAAGTGTCTTCTTAGACTCACAACCCTGGGGAAGAAATGTCTCGAAAGGTGCCCTTATAGGCTGACCTTGAGACGAGACATTTAGGAAAGTGCCCCATTGTGGGCTGACTAACCTATGGGGAGAAATGTCTCAAAAAGTGCCCTTATGGGCTAACCCTAAGAGAGAATGTTTAGGGAAGTGCTCCTCTATGGGCTGACTAGCCTATGACGGAAAGAAGTGTCTCGAAAGGTGCCCCTATGGGCTAACCTTAAGATGGGATATTTAGGAAAGTGCCCCGTTACGGGCTGACTAACCTATTCAAGGGGATGTTTAGACAAGTGCCCTATTGTGGGCTAACTAATCTTATGCTTTTGAACATGCTTCTATTGACTGGGCTAAATGATTTGATATTTTCATGATATGTGGATGATAGTTATTTATATGTTTGCCAACTTATCGTGGATAGCAACCAAACAACCGAACCTTCGTGCTAGTTTGCTCTTGCTTCGCTTACTCTTGCTTTGACACGAGGTTGAAGATCTTGATGTGCTTCCTTTCTTGTGCGCATGGCTTTTTTAACGATAGTGTTATCTTACTAATGCACCAGGTTTTAATGCTCAAAAGTAGATAGAATTATATTACAACACTTATTGAGATTCATTATCATTTTAGTGTTTATCATTTATTGGTGAAGTGATGGGTAATGTGTTTAGGAATGTTTGTTGTAATTGGAATTGGTTGGAATTATTGACCATTCAGAGATATTAACTTTTCTTGTAAAAAATGAAAACTGGACTTAACGAAACTTATATTGAATATTGGCTTTCACAAACATCGGCAAAATTTCAATTCCCTTGCCTAAGGATAGTATATCTTAACAGCATCTGCATTGATGGGGTCTCTCAATTCTGGACCGTCCATTTGAGTCAATATCAGGGCGCCTCCTGACAATACCTTCTTCACCACATATGGACCCTCATAGTTTGGTGTAAATTTCCCTCTGGAGTCTTGGGTATTTGGGATAACTTTCTTTAACACCAGATCCCCTTCCTTTGAAGTATCGAGGCCTCATTTTCTTGTTAAATGCTCGGGCCATCCTTTGTTGGTAACACTGGTCGTGACATAGTGCAGTGAGTCTTTTTTCATCAATCAGATTCAGCTGATCAAGCCTCTTTTTCACCCAGTCTGATTCAATTAACTGAGTTTCTGACAGAATTCTGAATGATGGTATTTCGACCTCAATTGGTAGCATTGCCTCAGTACCATATACCAATGAATATGAGGTAGCTCCAATGGATGTTCTTATTGAGGTCCTATAAGCCATGAGAGCAAACGGCAACATCTCGTGCCAGTCTTTGTAAGTGGTTGTCATTTTTTCGATGATCTTTTTTATATTCTTGTTAGCTGCTTCTACTGCCCCGTTCATCTGAGGTCGGTAGGGAGTTGAATTTCTATGGTTTATGTGGAATTGTTGACATAAACCTATTATCGACTTGTTATTAAGACTGGTACCGTTGTCAGTGATGATGGACTCAGGAACTCCATATCGAGCTATTATGTCCCTTTTCAAGAAACGGATTATTACCCCTTTTGTGATGTTAGCATATGACGAAGCTTCTACCCACTTGGTAAAGTAATCAATTGCTACCAATATAAACCTGTGGCTATTGGATGCCGTTGGAGTGATTGGGCTAATTATGTCGATTCCCCACATGGAGAAAGGCCATGGTGCTGACAACAAGTGCAACTCGTTGGGTGGAGCATTTATCCGGTTTGCGTACACTTGACACAAATGACAGTGCTTGACATATTTTATGCAATCTGATTCAATGGTTAACCAATAGTATCCCAATCTCATGATTTTTCAGGCTAACATGTAGCCGTTCATATGAGGTCCACATACCCCTTCATGTACTTCTTTCATCAGTTCGTATGCTTCATTTTTATCCACACATCTTAGCAAGGTGGTATCAAGTGACCTTTTGTAAAGTATAGACCCACTTAATAAGAAACGACTTGCTAACCTTCTAAGTGTTCTTTGGTCATTCTTGCTAACCATTTCAGGGTATTTGCTTTCTTGGAGAAAAGTTTTGATGTCGTGATACCAGGGTTTGTCATCTTGTGCTTTTTCAATTGCTAAACAGTAGGCGGGCCGATTTTTGATGTCTATTTTCATCGGTTGGACTTCGGCTCCCCCTATTATCTGGATCATAGATGCTAGTGTGGCGAGTGTATCTGCAAACTGATTCTGAGTTCTCGGGATGTATGTGAAGGTGATTGCTTCGAATTCTTCTATTAGCTCTGTCAAATGCTGGTGGTATGGTACCAGTTTGGGGTCTTTGGTCTTATATTCCCCTCTTGTCTATAGTATGATAAGTGATGAATCTCCATATACTTCTAATTCACGGATCTCCATGTAGCAAGCCATTTTGAGGCCGAGGATGCTTGCCTCATATTCCACGATATTATTGGTATATGGAAATATGAGCCTTGTTGCTGCAGGGAATTGTGTTCCATCTGGGGATATCAACACTGCCCCGATCCCACAACCGAATACATTGGCAGCTCCATCGAAGAACATCTTCCACCTAGGGTTCAGCTCAATTTCACGATTTTCTACCGGTGTACCTTCCACTGTTAATATATTTTCATTAAGGAATTGAACTTGTGGCTCTTGGGAATTCCCCTTAACATGGTGTTCTACCAATTAGTCGGCTAAAGATTGCCCTTTCATCGAGTTTTGATTTATGTATATAATATCAAACTCCAATAAGAGCATTTGCCATTTGGAGATTCTCCCTATCAAGACGGGTTTCTCTGCCAAGTACTTCAGAGGATCATGTCTTGTCAGCAGCTCAATATGATAGTAAAGGGTGTATTGCCTTAATCGGTGCATGACCTAAAATTAGAGCACAACAAGTCCTCTCTACTTCTGAATACCTCTGTTCCCCGTCTGTGAATTTCTTGCTCAAATAATATATGGAACGCTCTCTTCCCTCTTCATCTTTCTACCCCAACACGTATCCCATGGATTCAGGGAGTATCATGAGGTATAAGAATAGGGGCTTCCCTTGCTTCGGGACTATCAAGACTGGAGGTGTTATGAGATAGTCTTTGATCGTCCTAAATGCTTCTTTGCATTCGTCATCCCATTCTACTACGGCATTCTTTTTCAATAGACGGAATAGTGGCCAGCACTTATCTGTGAGCTATGAGATAAAACGAGCTATGTAATTTAACCTTCCCAACAAAATTCTTACTTCTTTGACAGTGCATAGAGAAAGTAGCTCTAATATAGACTTTACTTTGTCAGGGTCGATTTTAATGCCTTCCCGGCTTATGACAAACCTTAACAATTTGCCCATTGTGACCCCGAAAGTGCACTTCTCCGGATTTAACTTGAGCTGAAATTTCCTCAATCGTTTAAATAGTTTTCTGAGGATATCTGTATGGCTCTCTTCTTCTTTAGACTTAGCTATCGTATCGTCAACATATACTTCAACTTCTCGATGCATCATGTCATGAAGTATCGCGACCATGGCTCTCTAATACGTTGCCCCGGCGTTTTTCAAACCAAAGGGCATGACTTTGTAACAGAAAGTTCCCCATGTTGTGATGAAAGTCGTTTTGGTTTTATCTTCTTCAGCCATTTTTATTTGATTATATCCTAAGAAACCGTCCATGAACGAGAAAAGATGGTTTCCTGCAGTGTTGTCAACCAGAACATCAATGTGAGGTAGGGGGAAGTTATCCTTTGGCGTAGCTTGGTTTAAGTCCTGGAAGTTTACGCATACGTGTACTTTTCCATTCTTTTTTTTATAACGGGGACTATATTCGTTACCCATTCTGGGTAATCGGACACTTCAATGAACCCTACTTCTAGCAGTTTCTTGACTTCTTCCTTGATCTTTAGTAATATGTCAGGCCTAAATCTTCTCAATTTCTGTTTTTTAGGTTTGATATCTTCCCTTGTGGGAAGCCTATGAACCATTATTGATTGATCTAGTCTTGGCATGTCACCATATGACCAGGTGAACACATTTGCATATTCAGTCAACAGCTCAGTCATCTCACACTTTTGCTCGGCACTTAAACTGGTCTCGATTTTGAGGTTTTTAGGCTTTTCAATGCTTCCTAGATTTACTGTCTCCACCGGCTCGTCAATTGAAATTCCACTCTATTCATGTTTTTGCCACTTTTCTTGTATTATTTTGTGGTCAAGGATATCGCCTCCAACAACTGACCCAGCAACGTCAAAGGCGATATCAGCGTTTTTATTTTCTACCTATGCGAAATGTCCTTGATGCTCGATGGCAGGAGATTTGGGTGAAGTAAAATGAAAACAGAGATGTATATATAAGTAAGACAAACTATAATTGAATTATAAAGAAGTCTCAATAAAAATTGTTTAACAATCGTTCTCTATCCTTGAGCTGACCTAGAGTTATCAATAGGATAACAGAACCAATTATTGAGAGCTGGATGCTGATCGGACGCGCGAAGGGTTGGGCTCCCATTGCTGACGTCATCTTCGCTTATCCTTGGCTCTTGAATGATAGTTGCTTTTCTGAAAGATTGCTGGAGGGGTAGAATGTGCATCGGGGTGTTGCTTGGTTTCTCTTTTGTCCTGTCTTTGACACCTTTGGCTTATGCTTCTTCTCGGGTTGTAGGAACGTACCCTAGTCCAAACGTCCCTTGCTGCCCCTCCTTAAACCGATGGCCTTCCTTGCTGGTCACCACATTCACTTCGTTGAATATTTGGAGACCAAGATCTTCGGACCCATCCTCCCCGATGTATGGTATGGCAGTTTCTTTGTAGATGGCATAATCCTGCTCGCCCAGCACAGTGACTATCTGCCCATTTGCAATAAATTTAACCCTTTGGTGGAGACTGGAGGGTATGGCTCCAGCAGTATGTATCCAAGGCCTTCCCAAAAGTAAGTTGAAAGATCTTGGGATGTCGAGGACTTGAAAAGAGATGTAGAACACTTGCGGGCCAATCTCTACCGGCAAGTTTATCTCCCCGACTATATCTCTTTTTGACCCGTCAAAAGCCCTAACCACCGTCGAGCTGGGTTTAATATTGCTTGAATCGATCCCCAATAAGTTGAAGGTAGCTAACAGGCACACATTCAGGGATGACCCATTGTCGATGAGTACTCGGGAGACGATCGTGTCGTTACACCTTACCACTATGAATAGTGGTTTTGTATGTTGGTCTCCATTTTCTCCTAGCTCTTCAAGGGAGAAAGATATCTAGCCCATGGTGAAAATAGAATCCACCGCGTGACTTATTTTGTCTATAGCGATGCCTTCTGGGACTTGAATCTGTTTGAGCACTTTGAAGAGTGCTTCCCTGTAGAGCTCAGAGGCTGTAAGGAGGCCCATGAGTGATATTTGTGCTGAAACCTTGTTTAGTTGTTCCATGATCTTATATTCACTTTCTTTGACCATTTTTGCAAATGTAGCAAGCCCCTCTTCTTCTTCCTCTCCTTCCTCCGTGTTGGGCTCTTCAATTGAGATTTTATATTTCGGGTCATATACTCTCCCAAAGCGGGTGATTCCTTCCACCATAGGGGGTCGCTCTTGCTCGAGGGTCTGATAGTCAAAAGGTGCGGCCTCATACCTCTCTACCGGTATCGAGACATTGAACACATATCTCTTCTTCAGGATTTGTATCTCAGTTGACTGTCCCTCATAGCATTTTATGACTCTTGGCTTTTGATTTGAATTGATCATGTTTATAGATTTCCCCCCTTCTTTTGACGGGTTGTCCTCTTTTTCAAACTCGGGCCCCCATCCGCTAGGCGGCCCATATATAGTTAGGGTATAAGAATAGTTCACCAGGTATTCGAACCTCCCGTGTGATTCTCCCAAGGTGCCGACTGTTGGGTCTCCGGCTAACCATCTCTTTTTTATATGTGACTTGAGGCTTTTCTCTAGGGCTTGACGGGAATGCCTTTTCTGCTGGTCCGTCGCCTTTTGCTTAGAGGCTTCTTTGGGAACCGACTCTTCAGATGTGATCATATTGATGGTAGGCTTATGATTAGGCAGCGGATTGGTGTTGACATTGGGTGTTGGGGTGTTAACAAAATCCAGTTGCACAATCCCGACGTCGATCAAATTCTGGATTTTGTGTCGGAACCTCCGGCATATTTCTGTAGAATGCCCCTCTTAGCCCATATGATAGTCACATTTGAGGCTCGGGTCAAAGTTTCTAGGCTTGTACCGGTCGTTTGGGATTTTGAAGCTGATCAAATTATCCGCCCGCAACTGAGTAAAGACCTGGCTGAGCGGGATCGGAATTAGGGTGAACTGTCTTGGGACTCTGGCAGCCTAGGTGTGATTTGCTGTAGAGTGCTGGGCTGGGGCACTCGTAGTCTGGAATGTCATACGAGTCCCAGCTTTGTTTGTTTTACTGGAGTTGACTATGTTGACAGTAGACTCTTTGGCTCTATTACCCCCCAAGGGCCTTTGTGATGGTGTGACCCTAGGAGGATCCATTGTTTGGAGTCTTCCTATGGTGATGGCGCTTTCAATCCGGCAACCTGTAGCTACTACTTCTGCAAAACTGGATGATGTCTGGCCCACTAGATGTGAGAAGTAGGTATTGTCTAGAGTGTTGACGAATATGGATGTCAACTCCTTCTCAGAAATTGGGGTTGCTACCCTGGTAGCTTGAGCTCTCCATCGCTGAGCATACTCTTTGAAAGACTCAGCGTGTCTTTTTCGAAGACTTCCTAAATCAATCACTAAAGGGGTGACTTCAATATTAAACTTGTATTGGTCATAAAACGCCCGGGCAAGCCTTTCCCAAGTGTTGACCTGATTGAAATCCAAGTGGGCATATCAGACTAATGTAGGGCTCGTAAGGTTGTCCTGGAAGGTCTGGATCATCAGTTGGTTATATTGTGCATACTTGCTCATTTTCCGGGCGTATAGCCTTGTGTGCATTTTGGGGCATCAAGTACTGTCATACTTCTCAAATTCCGGGGTCTTGAATTTATCAGGGTACACCTCTTCCCCGTATGCTGGCAGACTGGTGATTCCAGCTTGCTCGAAACCATCAGGCCCCTCTATTGTTTTCATCTTGTCAGCCAGCTGTTGGAAGAGTCTTTTTTCCATCTCTTTTTTCAGGTCATCAGAGGTTGGACCCTGGTTGATTCTCGACTGATACTCAAAGGCTGGGTTGAGGTGGAAATTGATTTCCTCATATTCTGGAGGCTGCCCCTCCACTGCCTTTCCTTTTCTAGCCCCTAAATGTTCTTCTTGAGTCGGCTGGGTGGTGCAAAGGAGGCTAATGCTTTCAGTCAGGAGGTGTACTTGTGCAACTAGCTGTTGGACTGTTCGTTCCAGGGATACAATCTTAGAGTCTGAAGCAGCGTCAGCACTTGCGTTGTTGCGGTTGTCGCCACTGTTTGCCATTTTTGTTCTTGAACGTGTGCAAATTGGGCTTCTGGGAAGGTTCGGTTATTTCGGAGCTATTTTGATACCTGGCGCGCATTTTTTCTTTTAGTATAATGTATGCAAATGTGATGCATGTGCCACACGAATGCTAAAATAAAAGGGGCCAACAATTGATTGATGATGTAATATTGAAATTTTTTATTAATATTGGAAATTTTGGAGTTCGATAAAAAAATGAAAGAGTACAATGATAATCTATTTCCTAGCTTTCTTGGTCTTCTGTTGTGGAGACTCAGGTTTCCCATTGATGACGACTTCTAATTCCTTAACCCTAGCTTGGGTCTTCTCCAGCTGAGCTTCCAAAGCTTTGTTTCTTTGGTCGGATTCTTTGAATCGGCCTTTCCAGATGTCCTTTTTATAATATGCAGCTTCAAAATATACTTCCATCCGGGCCCTGACCTACTCTAAGTAGATTTCCAGCTCCGGGTTTACCTTGTCTGGCTTAGGTTGGGTGACATCTAGGACCCGATATGCTCTTTCCCTTGCCTAATACAGTTAATGGATCACGAACTCCCTGGTGGCTCAATGTTTGCCCACTTCGCCGTCCAGCTCTCCAAGGTCTACATTCGGGCTTCCCACAGTGCTTTGACCTCTGCCAGCTTAGCAAATTTCTCAGCTATTAGTAAGTTTGGATCTTAATACTCGAATGTAACTGCCTCCAGTGATGGCCGATAAACTATGTCTTGAATAGTGCCAAACTGGCGGACCACCGAGTTGGGATGATAACCTATACATCCGCTGATACCGATTAGAGGCACGGCTTGAAAGTTACTGCAGGTTAAAATAACTTTGTCGCAGCAACTCCATCTAGCTGTCCACAAAATGTCATCGGCACTGAAACTTCTAAGCACTTCTACCCAACTATGGCTGGTAAGGTCACTGGGTAGCTTTATCTTCTCTATGCATGAGTCCACGAGGTCCACTTGTTGAGCCAAGGTTTTCCGGACCATGTTCAGCCCAAAACACTTGAGGTGGCTTACAAACCATATCAGTATAAGGTTGATATTTTAGTGGAGGATTCCGTGGCCTTTTTTCTTGACAAAGTTTAAGTTTCGGATCTGTTCAGTCAATAGAGCCGGGATGAAAGATTTTCCTTCCAGGAATTGGGCCACCAGTTATGCGACTCGGTAGTGGACATAGAAAGTTCTGGTGGGGAAGAGTATGGTGGCGAAGGCTGTCAGGATGAAAGCACTCACTCTTCTTTGTCTATAAGTCTTGGGGTCCCCACACAATATGTCTTTCCTGTCCCCATTATCTTCTCTGGTGATGAACCAGGCTTCCAACTCGTCCATCCGTATGCAGTATCTGTTACAGTCTGCTAAGGCCTTGTTGACTGCTGTTTTGCGGATACCCAGGAGTTTGCTGAAAATACCGGCTGGCCCGGCCTCAAGATCTAGTACATAGACTTGGTTGGTTAGTGCTGGAGCCTGTAGTAGCTGGGTGTACTCTTCTAGAGTAGGAGTAATCTCATGTGGCCCGATGAAGAAAGCCGCGAGCTCTATTTCCTATAGGTGGAGCATGGCCCGTACCAAGGGCAAGTTCATCTCCATCTTCATTAGTGAGAGGATGTGCCCTATTTTCTACTGGATGAAGGCCTGCTCCTTTGAGTTGTATAGAGTGAACCAATGGTCCAGTACCAATTTCGGATCCAGAGGTTTGCACACTCGGATTTCTTTGCGGAGGAGGCAGTCAACTACGGTACTAGCCATCTATTACAATAGAAATCCCCTATTACAACAAGAACGATATTACAATGAAAGTATTATAGGGAAATGTATCTGAACTCCATTAACAGAACAAAATATTACATCATCAATCTATTGTCAGCCCATGATGTTATGTATGTAAATAGGTAGGTTCTAACAAGTCCCCAAGCTCTATGGTCTCCTGCATTCTCGGAGAAATGGATCTCAGGCCATATCGAAGCATTGGGTGGGGTCGCCTAATCAGTCCCGAATGGTGATCATATCACTTCGCCCAAAACCTACACAATGGCCCCCCGTCTTAGGGTCCTAAGACGGCCCGGGTTTGACCGTATCTACTCACACAATTGTATGTATGCAAACTCAATAACTAAAGTAAATAGCTGAATTCTAACCTTTAGCTAAATCCCTAAAAGGTGAGCAATAATATGACAAATAAAAAACATTTCTCAGAAAGGAGCAATTTGAGGAGATTCAGGTGGCTAGCCTACTAGAGAATGCTGTCCCCAGTGGAGTCGCCATCCTGTCAAGTCTAATTTTTGATTTCCCATTCCTAATTCGATCTATACTAGACCCTATGCTCATCTAATGTAGATCCTCAACTTGAGTTAAGAATTTCGTTTTGTTTTGGAGTCGCCACCCAACTGTGGTTGGGAAAAATTGAATTAGGACTAATTGAGCAGATTAATCCCAATTTAGACCACTAGTCGTCGTGATTTCCTTTTTCATTTTTTGTAAAAAGAGGAAAGGGAAAACCAGAGTTTCTAGATTCAGAAGCTAACCTATTAAAACCCTAAGGTTACCACATAATCTCCTAAAATCTTAACCTTATCTAGAAATGTCTTTTATTTTTGTTTGTTTTTTTTGTTGTCTTTTATTTTATTCTTGAATATCCTATTATGAGAAAATGATTTTTATTCCTTTTTAGGGTTGTCCCAAATAGGTGCCTATGTACCTACTATTCAGGATCAAACTTGCCGTAGTTCGCTTTTCTTGAAAAACTTTAGTGTGTTTGTGAATTTTAATTATGAAATTTCTTTTGATTTATGTTTTTACCATTTTAGTATTTTTTCTAAAAAAAAATTAAGCCTAAACTTGATAATTTGATTTTTGCAAAAAAAATAAATAAATAATTTTAAGGAAAAACCAATTTTGGATTTATTTAAGAAAATGATTTTTTCTAAGTGATAAAAATTCCATTTTTCTATTTTTTCAACTCATTTCTACTATTATAAATTTTATTGATTTTTATTATTTTTATAATTTTTATTATTTTTTTTATTATTATTATTAAATTTTTATTGAAAATTTTCTCCTAGATTTTTCATCTATTCTATTCTAAAATCTAAATTTTTATTATTGTTCTTTTCTAATATTTTTATTATTTTCTTTATAAATTTTCACATTTTTATTATTTATTATTATAATTATTATTTTTATAATTTTTATTTTTATTATTCATCCTAAATTAAATCCTAAAAAAAATCTAATTTCTAACATTACTCTATTTTTTTCAAATTATAAATAACAAATAAATAAATAAATAACTTCGAAATAAATAAAATAACTAAATAAATAAAATAAATGCAAAAATCGGAAAATCCGACTTACCTGAATCCGGATCGGTGTGCGGGTCGGGTCGGGTCGATCGGACACGGCGGCTGGAGATGCTCGTTGACGGCGTTCCGGCGGCCTTTCGAAGCGGTTGAGGTGTCGATTCCTAGGTTTCGGGGGTGAGGAACTCAACTGTAGCGGTGGTTTGCTTCAGAAATGCCTCCTGGTGGCTGCTCGACGCTTGATCAGTGGTCGCGGGTGAAGAACTTCCGATGAGGCTTCAATTCTCTCTCTTTTTTCTCACTTTTGATCTGTGCTTCTGCCTCTCCACTTCATCCTCTATTTATAGATGCAAGAAATCAAGCTGGATAAGCTTGGATTTCCACCGATTGAAGCAAATCGGATTTGCGGTTAAAAACCCATCTCCGATTTGTGCAAATCCATTGATTTGTTGTGATTTGATTCCAATTGGATGTTTATCTTATTTCTATTGAAGACTTGTTGGATTTGTGCAAAAAATCGAATTAAAACGGCGAAATTCCGATTTTTCTCCTCGTCGGCGATCTCGGATGGAGGTTGAAGACGATCACGCGCCCGGCGCGTGCGTTCGCTCTAGTCAATCGGCTGCTGACACGTGTCCTAGGCAAAGAAAAAATTTGCAAAACGCGGATTCTGCTTCCCCCACGTTTCGAACCCTTGACCGAGCCCTCCCCCGCACACCTTAGGCCATGGTCTGGACCAGCTGGGCTAGCCCACTTACTCGATTTTTTTATTTTCGCAATTTGCATATATGCAATGCGATTTTTTTTTATTTTTTGTAATTTAAAAATTTTGTAAAAATTATTTAATCCTTTTTATTGCCATTTTTGCAATTATTTTCCAAAATTGATATATTTTTCCTATTTATTTTATTTTTTGAATGTTTTTCCTATTTTTGTTAAATTAGAGAAAAAATGGAAAAAATTGAAAATTGATTATTGTTGATTATTATTGATCATTAGGGCAAAAATGGGATGTTTACACATGGCATAGATAATATTAAAATATGCTTAAATGGTGTTTAGTAGCTATTTTAATGTTACAAACTACATGTCAAAACCCTAACCATTACAAGTTCTAGTATAAAAGACTAAAACACATCAAAGGTAGATGCTATTGTATCAATTCCTACTATGGGCAAATTTTCCATGGATGTGTAGCTTTCATTGAAAAAAAAAACATAAGTGGGGAAATCAATGGAAATGTTTCTTTGGATATGCTTAATATTTGAAATGAGTTGAGTAGTAACAACAGTTTTGAGGAGAAGGAAGATGAGGGGTTGGTTGAAGATGATGATTAGGATGCCCCTATGTTCCATTCATTGGAGTAGCTCAGCTCTTGATTTATTAAAAAAGGATCTTTCTTCTAGAGTACCTGAATTTAAAAGAGTTTCTAGATTCAATGGACTCTTGATGAAGAATGCAAATATTAGTGTGATAGAAAAGAATTAGAATGAGAAAGATTCAAAGAGTTACATTTATGGTGATTACAATAAGTATATAAGTGGTGAGGTAAGGTTTCTCACTCTTCTCCTATTGCCATTAGTATAGCAGGAAAAAAAGCTATCCACAAAGGAGCTTTCTCAATGAAAGCTCTTATATTAGGGGTCTAGTGAGTGGTAGGTCAATTAAAAGGTTACAAAAACTTTTCATTATTCGCAAATTAGTTTTTGTTGTGATAGATTATATAAATTGTACTATGTTAGTTGGAAATGAATAAAGAGTTCATTTATAGTTTTGTGCTTGGTTCTTACCTTTTTCCAATCTTTGTGTTTTCTACTTATGCTAAATGCACTAAACTTTTAAGACAAAGTTCATGGGATGATCTATTGAGGTTAAGTGGGATTTTAGAGTGACCTTATGATGCGTGAAGCCCTAGGTATGTTAAACCTAGAACTCCGACGATGCAATTAGATTCAATTACCCCGAGGATCTTCTTGAATAAGCGTTGCGTAACTAAACCCCAATCACACTTGTTGACTGAAACCTAAGTTATCAAAGGGTTTTCTAAGCAATTCAGTTAAGAATTCCTATGGAAGAGTTCTTTTGCAAAAGAACCAAAAAGGGGATTTCGTAATTCACGAAAATTTGTATATTCACTCAATGATAATTCTCCTGCCGGCCTCCTTTAACAAGGCTTATATAGCATACAACAACAATATGGAAAAACCCTAATACAATATGAAAAACTTAAGTTACCTAATCTATCCTTATCCTTATGTAATCGAATAGGCAACAAAATAATTTAAATTACAAACCAAAAGCAAATACTAAAACAAACAACAAAAGACCGCAAGTTTCTTTCCCTTATTCGGTTCAACATTTCAATCATTTGTTCTAGGACTTCAATTCCTTGTATTCTTCCATGGAAAAACGTAATTTACATTAATAGGTGTTGGCCCGCCTATCATGTAATTTACATTAATAGGTATTAGTTCGCCTATTATGTAATTTGATTCCTTGGCTTGTAGATCCATGACTAGTTCTTGTAGGGCATCATTCATCCTCTTTGCTCTAGCTCGGGTCATTAGTCCTCCAATTCCTTATAAAGGATCTTGAGTCCTTGGTTTTTGTCTTCTTAAGTGCTAGATGATCCTCATCACCTTAGATGATTATAGGTGATTTTAACATTGTTTTGTCTTCTCATGAAAGGAAGGGTGGTAAACCAATTCCCACTAATACAACATTTGATTGTCACTCCATGTTATGTAATTATAATTTGTCTAATATGGGTTTACCAATAATCTTTTCACTTAGAACTATCAAAAGATGCATGAAAGATTAGATAGAGCTTTAGTGAATTAAAGTTAGCTAATGTAATTAAGGTCAACCACTATATGTTACCTTAATAAAATATGCTATGATCACCACTACCCACACCACCACCCCCCCACCCCTAACCATATTAATTGAAATTGATAAGAAGAATGATGCTAAACAATTTAGATTCCATTTTCAAAACATATGGGCCCTTCACCATTCTTTTTATAAGTAGTTAAATTGTCGTAGAACTTAGAATGTAAAAATTGGCGTCTCATTGAATTCCATCGAAAGTCACTGAAATGCTTGAAAATTATTAATAAAATAAAGCATGACTAATAGATAGACAAGAAAAAGGATGCATAGAAAGAATTAAAAGTGATATACTTAGACACACATAAAAGGATATCTCTTTGACAAAATAGGAAACAAGCTTAAGAGATGACTACCCATCACATCTATAAGTAAACCTCTCCTTTTTTTTATAAACCATTATGAAAAAAGCCTTCTTACTATGATAAGAAAATTAAGAAAATGGAAAGTAATAATAAGTAAGTGTTCAAGCATAATTTTTTTTCATTGAAGTTGTGAATCGAATAAAGGATTAGAAGAACCACAATGTCATAAACAATGAGAATGATAAAATTAGGATGTATGTTATACTGCATTAATAAATTATAATTTGCAAGTAATAGCCAAAACCTTGTAATTAAGCCCTAGATAATTAATAATGAAAAGGGGCTATTTGAATAATTGGGCTTCTTGTAATCAAACTTTAAAGGAACCAATAGATTAGAGTTCATATAAAAAACTAAATTAGAATTTTGCCATGGAATTTAATTAGATAAATTATATATTAATCTTGTGAAATCAAATTAGAATAGAAATAGATAAAATCCTAAATAGACAAATATAATAGATTCACAAGATTAAGAGAACAACCATAATAGAATTACTTTATATTATTTTTCTAGAGAAACTAGCATAAAGGAATAAGAAAATAATTGAGAAACCCTCATATGTAGGGCAACCACCCTTAAGTCGATAGGACACTACTAACTCAATCAACTAGTTTTGTTTCAACTTATGGAAACTTCTAAACAATTTACAAAATTTGATAAAAACTAACTAATCTAAATATAATATAGGATAAACTCAAATAAACTAAAATGAATTTAGGAGTTATATAACTAATTTATTATTACAAGGTATCTTGGAAAAAAAAAAAAGACTAAAGGATGGCTTTCTATATATAGAAGTCACCCCATATAAGCACGTGGCAGATTGTGATGTATCTTGGTTTCAAAATGTAATAGTTGCAATGTCTTAAGCTTGTGTTAATAGATTGCAATGAAAATGTTTTCAAAACATTCACAAAATGGTTAAAGAAGCATAATAGAAAGTTAAAAACTTGGAAATTCTTAATAATATAGATAATGATCAAAATAATTATCTTCAACTCTAAAAAGCGAAAGTTGAGCTTTCTTGTTTCTTTTTTTTAATCTAATTAAACAAGAAAAAATCTTTTGGAAACAACATTTTAGAAGTTAGATGGCTAAAAGATGGAGATACGAATATTAAATTTATGCTATTACAAGAGAAAGACGTGCAAAAAATGACACAAATAAAATTAAGAATGAATATGGAAAATGGATCAAGAGTAGTAACCTTGCTATTTCATTTGTTCATGATTTTCTATCCAAAGAACTTGGAGTCGAGTCCTTCCAAACTCCAAATTTACTACACCAAGCAATATCTAATTCACATCCTTGTTGGTCATTCCTCTTTTTATGAGGTTTCACAAATTATCAATGAATTTGGATATGGACCAGTTGGATCTTTTGCCTCAACTCGATTGATAATTAATTAAAACGATTCTCCCTTTTATGGAAACCTTCACATAATGGAACTTTTACTCTTTCAAGTGTTTGGAATGAGACAGGACATATAAAATGACATTTCCTAAGTAAGGAGAATACTTCGAGATCTACAAAGCAAGCTTTGTCATGATTGGAGAGAACAAACTAATGCCGGTAATTGAGTTGCCAAAACAAGTAAGAAAGAAACATAAATTTTTAATATGATAAATATAGGATCTCTTAATAGTGATTTAGAAAGAATTGTTAATTAAGATAAAATAGGTCTTGAAAATTTTTGCATAATATAAATTTTATAGATCTTTTGTAAGTGTTGTAAAAGTGCTTTATTTATTTATTTCCTACATTAATTTATTTATGAAAGTAGTAATCCTTATTTTTTTTTTCTATAGTTAGTATGTTCTCCCCTTTGCAAGTATTTTTATAATTTATTGATAAAATTTAGGATCAATATCTTTCCACATGTATGGGGTTTTACTACATGAAATAAATAAATAAAAGAAAAAGAGTAAATTACATTAACAACTTTTGAAGGGTTTTAAAATTGTGTGGAACTCTTACTTTTTCGAGAGTCAACACCTAAACCGAAATAACTATGAGATCCACTTGTTTTATGTATTGACTAATTGTATGTAATTTTGTGCTGACGTGGATAATGCATTTAATACATTTAATTTACAAAGATACTAAAAAATTTAGAAATCTAAAAGAAAAAGAAAAGAAAAATAGTATAAAAATTAAAAAAAAAATGAAAGAAAAAATAAAAAAGTGGTCCTTATTCGTCATCTAATTTTTTTTCGATTTTCTTCTTTTTATTTTCCTATAATTCTATTTTTTTTTTAATTTTCTAAATGTTGTAGTATTTTTATTAATTAAATATATTATATGAGTTATTAGTATCAATAAGAAGTTACATATAAGCAGCTAATACATAAAAAAGTAAGTTTTACAGCAATTTCAAGGGATCTAAGTATTGACTTTTGAAAAACTAAGGAATCTATGCAATTTTGAAAATTTTCAAATGGTATTTGTATAATTTACTCAAAAAAACATAGAACATGTCTTTGTCTCATCTAAGGGTATTCATGATTCGATTTGGTTCATTTCAAGGGTCAAATCAAACTAAACTACATTGGTAATAGTTTAATTCTAACTTTTAATAAATTGAACTGCTTTTAATGGATTAGGGTTTTGAAGCAAATCTTTTTAAATGTAGTTTAATTTGGCTTGGTTTAGTTTGAACCACTTTCCTTATTCTAATTGATAATAATAATAGTTATTGAAGTTTTCAACAAAATATGAATGTTTAAATTGAGAAACATTATGTGAAATATAACATTATATCATAGTAGCATTACATCTTAAGATAGTGAAGCTGCACAAGTCTACTTAAATCAATCCGTAAACCATTTAAACCCTTTTTGAAATGAATTAGAAACTAAATTAAAAAAAAAAAAACCGTATTTTGCTATTTGATTTGATTTACTTTAATTCTCAATTCAGTTCAATTTAGTTTGATGAAAAGGTCCTACTCCTTTAGAGTTGGTAGAAAGAAAGGGGAAGAGGTTTTTCTTTTCTTTTTTAACCGGAGAAAGACCTCAAATGGAAAGATTCTTGCTAAAGTGCAGAGCAAAAAGTGCGCTAAATATATATATAAAAGCATAGGAGAGGAGTTAATGTGGATTTGCTTAATCAGGTAGCGAAAAAAAATCCCCGTCACCAAACGGGCCCATGACAGAACTACTTCTTTCAAGTAAACCGTCATCGTGACTGCTTTTTCCACTTATTACTGTTCCCCTCTTTCAATCGCATTATTATTTTGCTATTTCTTCCTTTCTTCGACTCTCCCGAATCCCCAACTACGAGAATTAGGGCTTTTCTCATCTCTCTCTCAAAGATCCTTCAGCTTCGTTTCTTAGGTAATCATCTCATCTTCTACTTGCTCTTACATATATATATAGACTACAAGTTCATGTATTGTGACCGTTACTGAGTCAAATGAGGTTGATCTCGATTATGATCGCCATTCATATATTTGTATGTTTATGTTTTAATGATCTTTCGCTGTTTGATCGATCTTTGGGAGATCGTTTTGATGCAAATTTGAAGCTTGATTGTGTTTGGAAAGGTCATCGAAGATGCGATCTTGATGATCGTGTTAGTGGATTTTTGGTTTTCTTGTATATGGCTGATGGCTCATCCATAAGGGTTTAGCTTCTTCTAAGGAATCGGTCCTTTGTGCAAGTTGCTTTTTGTTGAATAAATTGAAATTTGAGAGAAATCGTGGATTGGGAGCAAGTCTCTGCCTGTTTCATGGATAATGTTTTGGTAGTTCCAAGTGATTCTTGCCATCTAATGTATAGAATCGGTAAAATATTGTAGTTATTGTTCAATGGTAGGATTATAGGTGTAACTAGAATCAGTTGTGTGGAACCAGACTTTCCCATGATTAACTATTAGAATAAAAAAATAAAGGGCAAAATGGAAAAATAGATTTTCATTTCCAATTTCTTCAACTAAAATCTAAAAGTTTCTGGGAGCCAATGGGGATGGCCTCACAGAGTGGTGGCCACTGGTGATAGTTAAATGCTTTTTACAACCTATATCTATAGTTGTTAAGTATGCAGTGGTAATAATCTAATTATGATCATTAGTTGGAGCTGGTGCGAGGGAACATATTGGCCTTCACAGGTAGTGATATACTAAATCTTTAGAGGAAAAATAGGAGGAAACAAACTTCTCTGTCTGATTATGCATTGGCTACACAGAACACATGAATGAATTTCATCCACTGGACAGGTTTTTATTTTTTTGGATAAGTAAATAATTTCATTAATTAATCACAAATATACAATTTTCAAAGATGGGAAGGTTTACAAAGTACAGCTACTCTTTAAAGAGTAAACAAAAACATTGTGCATAAAACAAAGTGAACTCTTCAAGAACCTAAACAGCTATTAGAGTAAGCTAAAATTTGGATAAAATTTTCAAGACATGCCCTATTGCGAACTCTCCAAATGTAATAGACAGCAGCAGACAAGGAGGCTCTCCACCATTTGAAGATGGGTACATTAGAATTTGTTGAAGCAATGAGCACCATAGTAACACCCTGCCAATCAAGGAAGGAAGGAAGGAGGGCAGCCAAGACAGTTACAGACCATAGCCCACACTTAAGATGCAAAATTACAATCGAAGAAAAGATGGGAATGATCTTCAATGCCTATTGAGCATAAATAGCAATTAGATGAAGCTGCAATGCCCCACCAGCATATTTTGTCAAGTGTTGGAAGTTTCCTTAACCACGCTAACTACAAGATGAAAGAATGTTTGGGCAAAGAGGTGTCATTCCAGATCACTTTATACTCAAAAGGTGAGACATATATGGGGCCAAAACGTTGTGAGAGCTTTGGCCCAACAGTAAAATTGGAGAACTTCCTTTGATGTTTCAAGATGTTATTTCCTTCAACTGTTAATTTCATCTTTTTAAATTTCTTGCTGTTCCAATGGAACCAGAGACTACTTGTTTGCAATATGTGTTTGTTACACAGTAGGAATATCCAGTCATTCGTAATTCTTCTGGCACATCATGGTAATTCTTTTGCTTTGGACTCTGTAATCAGATGTTAGCTAATTCTCTTTTGTTTCATTAGATACTGATATAAAGAATGAAGCCAGGGGTGTCTTCCCTGAACCCGTATGCAGCAGCATATATTCCTCTATCACAAAGAGGAAATAATGGTATAAGTGTTAATGCCCAAGTGGCAATGAGTAGCTCCGGTCAAACTGGTTCTTCTAGAACTCCTGGACATTTCATCCAAGCCCATGGCACAGGAGAGCATCTAGTTTCAGATGCTTACTCTTCGGAATGCCAACCAACCCACGTTGCATCTTCACGATATTCTGCTAAGTTGGCTGAGAAGCAGGTTTCCGATGATGAATTTGATGTGGTCTTGGAATACCTTAAGATGTCATTTCCTGATCTGTCTGATCAGTCTCTTATTGATGTCTATTTGGAAAATAGAGGTGACCTGGATGCAACTGTTGATATGCTGAACCAACTTGAGGTAATTTATTGAGCTCTTTGGCGCTCTAGGTAACTGAAACATAAGATGGCAATTTCTGTTGTATGCATGTTCTTTTTGGTGTGTTTCGCCCCTTTTTTCTTCCACACAGCCTTCCTGCAGAGTCTTCTTCCACAAGTTTGACTATTTTCTACAGATAGTTTACAGGATCTATTCTCTGGAGATAATTAATCAAGCGATTTTGAGAAATACGTGAATTTGGATTTAATTTCTTGGTCTTTCCGGACAGGGATTTCAAATCTTCAAATTTGTTAGTAAGACATTTTTACTACTAATACTAGGACAATTGTTTCATAATCAATTTTGCAATAGGATGACCCTTGTGCTATTTTTCTTTATTTATTTATTTTTAACTTGCAAACTTAGTATGTTGGGTTAGATTTCTGAATGATGCAGCTGCACTTTCAATTCAACATGTTTATTGTACTTATGCAGGCTAATGGATACACCCACTTCATTATCTTTCTTTGGATTTCACGGACATGTGTTGGTTACTGTTTGAATAAACTCTAAGATGCGAATGTTTTATCTCTGCAGTTTGGCCCCGAGGATTCTTCTGAGAATCTGCCAGAAAGTTTAGACATCGGTGATGTGACAGAGGTTGCTCATGGTGCTGAATATGAAAATGTGAAGACAAATATGACAGGGGAAGCGGGTTCTTCATCGTTCTATAGTCAGAAACATTAAAAATCTCAAGGTTGATTTGGTGAGAATCAAATTTCTCTGGAGTATAGGACAAACAAAGTATATATAGTCTTTGCATCCTCCTCCTTGGAAATAGAATTCGTCAGACTTCTTGGGCTGTATAGTAGTAATAGTAGTTGTTTGTTTGCATTTTCACTTTTGTTATCTGGTTCACTCTCTTTTGTTTGATGAGTTAAGAACCGCCTTTTGGTGTAATCATGCAGGTTTGGTGATTTGGTAAAGAATTGCTGTTTGTACCTATCGGGAAAAAAAGAAAAAAAAAAGGGGATTGCTGTTTGTGGAAGATCTAATTTCCGATTGGCAAAAAAAAAAAAAAAATAGAATTTTGATTACATGGGTTGAAAAGTTTTTCCTTTTGCATAATTATGTGCTCTAGCTCTGCTGTGAATTATATACCGTATTTAAGCTACCAACAAAGGGCGCTGTCTATATTATTTAAGAAGAGGTCTTGGTTTCACACTTAAATTGTTTAAATTAACCCATAAAAGAGATGTGTTCTTACATTATTAAATAATCATGTAATGACTTCTTCATAATTTAAATTATAAAAAGTAATGATGAAATTAATGTTTTTCTCCATTAACTTCACAGGTGTCTTTTTCTTCTTCTTCTTTTTAAGAAAAAGAGAATAAATTCTTAACCTTTAATTATATATATATATATATATATATGTATGTATATTTTTTATTTTATTAGTATTTCCTCAAGCTACCAATAATGCAATATATTATCTTTTGATCATTTTTGGTCAGTAATTTCACATTAGGTATATGAATGATGATGCAAAGATGGCTATTGGCTCATAAAGGGCGTATAGGAGATCCTGCCTATCCCTTCCGGCTGTCATGGGTGATAGGTGCAAGTTTTTTCTTTTGGATTATACAAGTATCTCACATACAATAATTATTTTTTTTCCTTTTTTACAATTTAAATATATTATCACATGCATATGTTGTGGAACTTTGCCTAATATGTAACTAACGCTCCGAACTTATGTTTTGTTCAATAAAGCCAATGTACTCTTATATATGTATAAATGGGCGATAAGCTTTTTGACTTAAATAAATTGAAAATTTTTTTATTCATAAAAAATCTCTAAATAAGCTCTTGTTTAAGCAGATGGAAGTCCAATAAGTTAATTAGTAAATAATTAGAACTTAATTATAGATAAAATCAAAGTTTCAATCTTCATTACTAGGGATATTATGAGCAAAATTAGTCAATTTATCATAAATGAAAGTTTTAAGGATTTAATTGCATACAACCAAAGCTTTGGGGCCTTGAATGAAAAAATGAGGAAGTCTAAGGGGTTTATTTATGTATTTTGCCAAACATCACAAATCCAAGCATAACAAATGAGCTATGCTGAAGCTTAATTTTTCACCCATAGATAGAAATTCTTCTCTTTTATTTTTAATTTTTTAATTCTTTTTCATATCGTGATCCACGTTCTCTATGCAAAACGATTTCACACTTGCAAATATACTATGCCGTATATTTAGTAATAAATCTAGTTAGAGTAGGTCATACCCAAAGAGATTGCTGGACTAATGCTTGCTATGTTAGTCTTAAATCTTAAATTGGATTAAGAAGAAATTCTAAATTGACTTAAAATCTACCAATAAGCAAATACAAGAATGAATTATTACAAATTAAACATGAGATTTGGTTACCTGGATTTTGATTAGCTTAGGAAGGGACTAGCTTCCATTCCATGTCAAAATAATCTTAATTATTATGTCACTTATAATATGTCATAGATCCAGATTGGATCCAAAATACAATCTTTGATAGCATGACAATAAATAAATTGAATCTTTTTGTACTTTTAAGCTTCACCATAAAGAAAAGAGTTATTTTTATGTGTTTCTATATTTATAGAAATAATAAATTAAAGGGCATAAATAAAAATTGAATTAGATGTGATTCACTAATTTAATAAACAAACTAGGATATTGAAATCCTGTATGTAATGGGTATGACTCATTATTTATAGGAATCAATAGAGGATTAATAGACTAATCGATATAACTTATGATAAGTCTAATGATCAAATTCGCCACTATATATAAGATACATTGATAAGAAAAAAAGAAAACAATTTAACATGAGTCCACCTCATAAATTAATTCATAGAAATAGAAGATTCATAATATCAAGCCTTAATGTCTTATGCATTACAATCTATCCCTATTTACATAGGCTAATAAAACCTTAATGACTAAAAAGACATATATAAAGATCATAGGAATAAATTTTACATAAAAGAAAATACCCAAAACACCTAAAATAACTAAAAAGACATAAAAGATGTAAACTTCATAAATAAATACTAATAATTAAAATAAAAAATACTAAAAGAAACTAACGATACATTCGGAAACAAAAAAAAAGCATCATTGTTGCTCTCATGGAGAGTTGATCAACCTAGGTGGGTTGTAAGACTGGTTGCAAGTTTGATTGTCCGTGGTCCCATATGGATTGGCTGACCTTAGGGTGCGGGGTAGCTCCATGTAGCCTCCATCTTGTTCTTACCTTAGCTTGTTTGCTTTCAATCCTAGGGCATATCAACTTCCCTCCTCAGTCAATTAACAAGTAGCAATTAGTTCCCTCTCATAATCTTAATAACCTAGTTAATTGAATTAGCCTCCGATATTCATATGGCTAATTAAGTACGTTAAGGAAACTAAAAGCCTAAATCTGTGTCAATAAAAATTCATGCATATAGAAATCAAAGTTGGATCAAGGTATCAATTATACTTTTACCACATGTTATAATAACAAAATAACATGAATAACACCTTGAAATCAAAATATATAACTAAATAATAACAAAAAATTACTTTATTTACTTGTGTAATTGATAATTTTAGTGCCTACTTTTAAAGTTTTTATTTTCCCCAAAGGGACTACAATAGAAGAGAAGCAAAAAAAAAAAAAAAAAAAAAAAAGAAGAAGAAGAAGAAGAAGAAGAAGAAAGGGTTCAACACCACTATCTTCCTACCTTCCTACAAGTTAGGGGTTCAAGGTTCACACTTAACTAACAAAAGAAAACATAAAAGGAGATGGGAGATCAATGTCTATAAAATCATACTCATCCCCTTTTTATCCTAAGATGTAACCTAGTCGACACTAACATTAGCTTTTTGACTTACTAATCTAAATTGACAAAATGAAAACTTGTTTTTAAAGGATAAAATATCTTTAACCAAAGGCCTAGCTATCTAAGCTACTTTAGATACATCATGAAAACTTTGAAACACCATGGACTTGTTAGTCTCTACACAGATTCTTTCCCATTTCATCTTAGTAACATGGGAAATGGCATCTCTTATTACACTTGTTTCTACATATTCCACATTGAAAATGCTCAACATGCTACTTTTTGCATAAACAAGCCTAGCTTTACTATCATGAGCTACAAAAACCAAGTCTAGCTTGCTTCAATTGGAAATCCACCGCACCATCACAATTTATCTTGATCACTCCAAGTCTAGGTTTTGTTTAGAATTGGTGTACATGCACTTCCTACAATAAACAGTTGGAAATAGAATATTTATAGTTACTAATTCATGAAAAGATACATATATTCTCTCTATCACAATAATCAGGTTTAGAGTAAGATTTTGGGAGACACACCCATTTCTATGTTTTTAAATGAACTACATTATAACCATTATTTTCTATAGAAACATCTTCCAATCAAAATATGAAGAAGCAAGGTCCCCAATTGTCTTAACGAACCAAGTTTCTATTTTAAAGACTGCATGTAACTTGCTCAACAAACCAATCATTGTGAACCAAATGGGCTTAGTCCCCCTATAATGCAACAACAAATGTTCTACATTTTCCTCACTATTGACCATCTTAGCTTCATAAATACATTACTATTGGTAATTAGAATGTTTTCCATACAAAATGCTTCATTTTTGGCAAACAATGTGCTCCTTATAGTAACTTCCATAGTTTCTAATTAGGTGTAAAGATAGTAGAGGCTTGACCATTATTTTTCACTCCTAAGTTATTCTTTTCCCATAAAGCATCTATAACCAAACTCATCATATATTCATCCCTCCTGTTTGGCAACCATACAATTTCATCTTCCACTATAAACCTATCAAATTGGATGTTTCGTATAGCTTCCAATTCATCCAAGGGATTTTATCCTTTATTTCATCCAACTGCAGCCTTTTTAAGTTAACATAAAAAATGTCTTATAGCTTCAAACTAATATTACAATTCTTTAGATTATTTAGATGGCATTTATGAAAGGGGATGTCAAGGATCCAAGGGTCCTTCCACACATATATTTCAATATACATACCCAGTTGAGATGTGATATGATTGCATCATGATGCCTAAGGACATGATCTAATAGATCGTTATATTGAGTAGTTGGATCATAATCTCTTACCATAAAAATAGTTGCATGCACGGCAGCACCAACTATGAGAAATCTGCCAATCCACATGTGATGCGTGAACAATGATAGTTGTGTACCATAATTAGTAGCTAGATATGGATAAGGGGGTATGGAATACATATGGTTAGCTACAATAAATGTTAAAGAGCCTAACATAGCTAGGTTAAGAGATAATTGAGCATGCCATGAGGTTGTTAGGATCTCATATAGGCCTTTATGGCCTTGACCTATAAATGGACCTTTATGAGCCTCTAAAATATCTTTTAGACCATGCCCAATGCCCCAGTTGGTCCTATACATGTGACCTGCTATCAAGAAAAGAATTGCAATAGCTAAATGATGATGAGCTATATCAGTCAGCCATAGACCCCTAGTTATTGGATCTTATCCTCCACGAAAAGTAAGAAATTCCGCATATTTTGACCAATTCAAGGTGAAAAATGGGGTGGCTCCCTTAGCAAAACTGGGATAAAGTTGAGCCAAAAGATCCCGGTTCAAGATAAATTCATGAGGAAGTGGGATCTCTTTAGGATCTACTCTAGCGTTTAGAAATTGGTTAATTGGCAAAGATACATGTACTTGATGCCCTGCCCAAGAAAGAGACCCAAGTCCTAGTAACCCCACTAAATGGTGATTCAACATAGATTCTACATCTTGGAACCAGGCCAATTTTGGAGCAGCTTTGTGATAATGGAATCAACTGGCAAAAAGCATTAAGGCTGCAAAGACTAATGCACCAATTGTGGTACAATAGAGTTGTAATTCACTAGTTATACCTAGAGGTTATTTTTATTCCTCGGAAACCCCCACCCACATTGCCATTCAATATTTCTTGGCCCACTATTGGCAAAACCACCTAGGCACTAGGTCCAATGTGAGTAGGGTCACTTAACCATGCTTCATAATTGGAAAAACAAGCACTGTGGAAATACATACCATTCAGCTAAAGAAAGATAATGGAAAGTTGGCCGAAATGTGCACTAAATACTTTTCGAGAGATCTCCTCCAAATCACTCGTATGACTATTGAAATCATGAGCATCAGCATGTAGGTTTCAGTTCTAAGTGGTAGTATCAGGGCCCTTAGCTATTGTTCTTGAGAAATGACCCAGTTTGGCTTATTCCTCAAAAGAAGTTTTTATGGGATCCCTATCTACTAAAATTTTGACTTCTGGTTTTGGCGAACGAATAATCATTGAGTCCTCCTCTTTTCGGACAACACATACAAAGAAACCCACCGATAGTCAAATAATTAGTGAATCTATAAGAGATGTTTCTAATTAGTTTCTTTTTCTTCTATCTCCCATCTATTTTATTTAGTTATTCACTAAAGCAATTATGATCTGGAAGTCGATCCGAGGTAAGTGTTCGAATCTATTATGACATAGCGATGAGGCACTCAACGAACCTTTTTTTTAATCTTATAAAAACCTTTTCGGTGCTTTCAAAAACCATTTTTTTTTCATGTATTTCTAGTATGTTTATTAAATATCTTAATTAGAAGTTCCTAGATGTGTTGTCTTCCATTCCAAGGAACATATTAATTATTGCGATATTCAAAATTTCATGAACAATCATTGGTCATTACTAATAAAATATTCCACTATTTATTCATTCGAAAGTTAGTTTTAATAGCAAAAAATAGATATTTGATACTCTATCTGTGTATCCTTTCTACCCATAAAATACCAGACAAAATTGAAAATGATCTTAGAAAGGCTCAACAACACTCCTTTCTATTAAGATGCTTCTCCATCCCCAAGATGATCTACTTCCCACATTAGCTAATAAAAAAAAAAATCCTTTTGTGGGTTATATATGCTCTTAAGGAATTTAACCATACATCATTCAAAATTTTTTAAATTCTTCAAGTTATTTTTTCAAGAGGAGAGTTATTGAAAAGCTTTAAATCCCTAAATCCTATTCTCCCTTTACACTTTGGGATGTTCAATTCACTCCAAATCTTCTAATGAATCTTCATAGAAGATGCATTCCCACTCCACTAAAATCTTGTTATTAATGCTGTTATTTCCTCACACCAATATTTGAGAAATCTGAAGACACTAATTGCATAATTGGGAATTTCAAAAACTACTGTTTTAATCAAAATTTCCCTTCCCCCTAGAGACAACAAAAGACTTTTCACCCTTGAATCTTTGCCATAACCCTTTCCTTCACCACTTGAAGAGCCTCTGCTTTTGATCTTCCCCATTCAGTAGGAAGTCCTAAGTATTTCCTAGGATGGTTTAACTTTAGAATTCTTATCTAAGCACAATAAAGATCCTTAACACTTTTAGGGTATTTTTATTAAAGAAAATGAATGAGTTTTGAAGATTCACTTGCTACCCTGATGCTTTGCAATAGCTCTTTAATAAGGATTTAACAACATTTACGTTCTCAACAATTGCTTCAACAAAGAGCAAAGAATTGCCAATAAACAACAAATGAATGAGTTCAAGACTTATCTTTTAATCTTAATTCCCTTTGTAGGGTTCTTCAATTAGAATCAAGGATAGTGATTTATATTGGCAAGTCATGTTCGTATCTTATTTCATATCAAATCATGTCGATGCAAATATATATATAATTGAATCAAGATCATAAAAAAATATTATATCACAATTGTGCTTATTTGGACATAATCATATTTATCAAATCATTTGTCATATTTATTTTATATTCTACCTCTATAGTTATAATTCTAATTATATTATTTTTGTGATATCATGTAAAGTAGAAAAAATATTATACTAGTTGAAATTATTTAAAAATGCATTGGAAAATACCAATAGACCATCATCTTGCATCTCCTTTCATCTTCTACACTCTCAATCAAAGCTAAGTTTAAAGAACCAATAGAGGAGCACATGTAAAATCCGTAAAATTTTAGTTGCGTATAATATCAGAATGATTAAAAGATTGTATTAAAAGCCTTAAACATACCCCGTATAAAACTATATTAAAAGAAATAATCACACGAAGAGCAAACCATGAAAAATTATTGACTAAATGATAAAATAAATTAAAACCATAGACTTAGGATTGTCAAATAGGAATTCTGAATAAATATTCATACTCGAAATAATCAAATTAGCTTAAGCGAAAATTTCATAATAAAATGTTAAAATCTTAAATTTTATCGGTGTCGGTGCATGCAAAATCTATAAAAAAAAAAATTCCTAAATCCTAATTATAATAATAATATTAATAGTATGACATTATATATATATATATGCTGGAGACGGCGGGGAGGACCCACGGCCACTTAAGAGAGACAAACAAAAAGTAAAAGAAAGAAAAAGGGAGAAAAGGAAAGGGACGAGGGACAGAAGTAGGACGAAAGCGAAGAGGAAAAAGGGGAAAGTTGAATAAAAAAAATCATATCTCACACACATACGACTTTCGATTGGCGATCCGAGACTGCCAATGTGTTCTTCAAGGTAAGTGTAACTTAACTAGACTAATTTTTCATGAAATGAATTTAATTTCTAAAAGTTATGTACAAAGAATAGGTATAAAAATTAGTATTTTATCTAAAATTAGTTGTAATAATTAGAGAAATACTAGGTGGAGTGATCTAGACCATGTGTAGCATGTAATAATGTACTTTTCTCTAAAATTTTTTAGGTGTGGAGAATTTTGGCTTAGAGATGCTCGAAGATTATTTTGATTAAACCCTGAGAAAATGAGATTAAGGTGAGTAAGATTTCGTGATGTGTTGTATTGTGTATATTATTATTATAGTACGTGTGTTTGATACGAATATATGCTTATTTTCTATGTTTTAAATGCGGTGAGGGTTTCAAATTTAGCCGTAATCGTGTGTGCTCTGTACATCATGGCTACCGTAATTATATGTATATATGTATATATATGTGCGTGGAATGCTAGGTGGAAGAAGCCGATCTCCAATTCTCGTCGGGAGGGAATCACATATATATATATGTATATGTCTTGACGTGCACTAGAACTAGGCGAGTGGCGATCCCCTACTGCGCGTGTGAATGGAAACGTTCCCTTTGTTGCCTACAAGAAGTGACTCATATGTACATATATATAAATATATATGTGTGGAAGGTAGCGTGGTGATTGAGTTGGGCGAGTGGGATTCATCTGTGGATGAGTGCACCAGGGTGGATTTCCTTTGTGAAATGGCGTGATTGAGCTGGCTGACGAGAACGGAGAAGTTGGCAATCAAATGCTATATGGCGTCTTACTAGATGATATATATGTATATGTATATATATATTTTGTTCTCACGTCCTTCCTTCCTTGCAGTGGCATGATTGATTTGAAACATTGTTTGTTTTGCTCAATCTTGTGATGCTCTACTGGTTATTATATATACATATATGGATCTATGCTCCTAGACGTGTTGCTGGACGTGGAAGTGCCTCTGAAAATAGCTTATATCTATGTGGGACAGGTGATTGCGAGACAGGGAAGATTGGATGAAATGGGAAGCGGGGTGACGGTATAATATACGTCGTATATAGGTATGTATATGTACAAGTGTAAGTGCATGTACTGGACTTGTCCTCAATTATGAATGCGTGGTTTGCAAACGTATATATATATATATATATATATATATGTACATGTGTATATGTGGTATGATGAGAGTAGGAATAGAAGTTTATCTTTAGAATGTGATATATAAGATGAAATGGAAGTGGGAGTTGGGGTTATAGTGTGTTAGTTGTCTTGTGAGCTTGTGTGTCGGGAATTTTGAAGGAAGGTGGAAATCTGTTGTCGAGTCTAATTTTTGATTTTTTTCATTCTCATTCCTAATCCAATTATATTAGACCCTATACTCATCTAATATAAGTTATCGACTTAAATTAGGAATTTTGTCTTATTTTGGAGTCGTCACCCAACTAAAGTTGGGAAATATTATTGAATTAGGACTAATTGAGCAAATCAATCCTAATTCGGACAACTAGTCAGTGAGATCTCCTCTTTTTATTTTTGTGAAAAAGAAAAGACAAAACCAGAATTTCTAGACTCGGGGGCTAACTTATTAAAACCTTAAAGTTACCACCTTATTCTTTTGAAATCTAAATCCTATCCTAATATCTTTTATTGTTATTTATTTTATTTTTGTTATTTTTTTTGTTGTATTTTTGCTTATTGATTAAAAGCAAATTATTCTAATATGAAAAATGATTTTTTATTCTTTTTAGAGTTGCCCCATAAGGGTGCCTATGTACCTGCTATTCATGATCAAATAAGTCGCAGTTCGCCTTTCATGAAAACTTTAGTGGGTTAGTTATTTTTAATTATGAAAATACTTTAAATTTACGTTTTTTATCATTTTTAGCATTTTTTTGGAAAAAATCCAAGCCTAAGCTTGACTATTTTATTTTATTTTTATTTTTTGAAAAAAAATTAATTTAAGAAAAAACCAATTTTGGATTTATTTAAGAAAATAATTTTTCTAAGTGATAAAAATTATTTTTATTTCCTTATTATTAACCTACCTCTAATTATTATTATTATTATTATTATATTTTTTAATTTTTTAATTTTTAATTTTTTTTATTTTAATTTCTATACTTTTCTATTATTATTTTGTATTCTCTCTTTTTTCTTTTCTTTTATTATTATATATTTTTTATTATTTTTAACATTTTTTATGATTTTTATAATTCTTTTATTATTTATTTTATTCTAAATTAAACCTAAAAACACTAATATAAATTCTAACGTTTTCTTAATATTATTTTTCAAATTATAAATAAAAAATGAATAAATAAATAAATAAAATACGATAAATAATAAAAAAATCGAAAAAATCGAAAAATCCGACGTACCTAGGTCTGGATGCGGTGCGCAGGTCGAGTCGAATCGGTTCGAATCGAGCAGTGGTCGAAGGTCCTCATAGGTGGCGTTTCGGTGTCCGTTTTTATCGATTAGGTGGTGTTTCCAACATTTCTGAGGATGAGGGACTCGATGGTGGTGGTGGATTTCTCCTAAAGCTTCTCAAGTGGTGGTTCGAAGTGTTGGTCGGCGGTCATGGGTCGTGTGAACTCCGGTGGCTTCGATCTCTCTTATTTTCTCTTCTTTCTCTCTTTCGATTTGTGCTTTAACTTCCTCACATCGTGCTCTATTTATAGGCACCAGAAATTGAGTTGGATAAGCTCGGATTTCCTCCGATTGGGGCAAATCGGATTTCGGTTGAAAAACCCATCTCCGATTTGTGTAAATCCTTCGATTTGTTGTGATTTGATTCCAATGGAATGATGTTTATCCTATTTCAGTTAAAGATTTGGTGCATTTCGCGTAAAAATCGCATCAAAATGGTCGAAATTCGAATTTTTCCTCGCCAGTGACGATCTCAGACTAAGGAAGGGGATGATCACGCGCTCAGCGCGTGCATTCGCATCGACCAATCAGCTGCTGATACGTGTCCTGGGGAGGGAAAAAAATTGCAAAACGCGGAATGCGTCCCCCGCGATTCGAACTAGCGACCGAGCCCACCCCTCGCGCACCTTAGGCAATGGCTCGGACCAGTTGGGCTAGCCTACTTGTTTTTTTTTTTTATCAAATGCAATTTGTATATATGCAATGTAATTTTTATTATTTTTGTATTATTTTGAAATTCCGAAAATTTGTAAAAATTATTTAACTCCTCTTCTTATTATTCCTATCATTATTTTCCAAAATTGATATATTTTCCCTATTTATTTTATTTTTTGAATATTTTTCCCATTTTTACTAAATTAGAAGAAAAATTGTAAAAAATTAAAAAATTGAAAATTGACCATTATTAATTATTAGGGGAAAAAATGAGGCATTTACAGCTGCCTTTTTTTTGTGGTAAAGTTTGGAAAACTTAATTACAAAGATAAGAAAGATGCCATTTTTGGCCTCTAGATTGAATGGACAACGCCTTTGTTTGACTAGTTATCTAGAATTTGGTCTTTAGTAGGAAAATGCTCAATGAGCTAATAATCCCACGAGTGTTTTGTGATGATTGGTATTGCTCAAGAGCTGGTCTTAAACAACTTAACAATCTGAAGTAATGTATCCTCCCGAAAAGTGCTCTATAGGCTGACTAATCGACGATAAGAAACATCTTAATGATTGTTTAGGAGTGTGTTATTGTGAGTGGAATAGCTGATAATAGGAAGCGTCCTATCGGACTAGCAACCCTAAAGGGAAGATTGTCTCAAGAAGCGCTCTTATGAGCTAGCCACCTGTCAATAGAAGCGTCTAGCTAGACTAGCGACTATTTGGGGAGAAACGCCTTCGAAGAGTGCTCTTATGAGCTGACTAATTGGTTATTGACAAATTTGAAAAGTGCTCCTATGAGCTAACTAATTAATAGCTTTGAAAAGTGTTGACTAATCAATAAATTCAAAAAGTGCTTCAATGAGCTAACTAATCGACAAATTTGAAAAGTGCTCCTATGAGCTAACTAATCAATAGATTCGAAAACTGCTCCTGTGAGCAGACTGATCGACAAATTTGAAAAGTGCTCCTATGAGCTAACTAATCAATAGATTCGAAAACTACTCCTATAAGCTGACTAATCGACAAATTTGAAAAGTGCTCCTATAAGCTAACTAATCAATAGCAGGAAGCGTCTTCTTAGACTTGCAACCCTGAAAAATAGGTATCTCGAAAGGTACTCCTATGAGCTAACCTTGAGAAAGGGTGTAGGAAAGTGCCCCTCTGTGGGCTGACTAACCTATAGTGAGAAGTGTCTTCTGAGACTTGCGACCCTGGAGAAGAAATGTCTCAAAAGGTGCCCCTATGGGCTAACCTTGAGAAGGGATGTTTAGGAAAGTGCCCCATTGTGGGCTGACTAACCAATGGTAGGATGCATTTTTTAGACTTGCGACCCTGGGAAAGAAATATCTCAAAAGGTGCCCCTATGGGCTAAACCTGAGAGAGGATGTTTAGGAACATACCCCATTGTGGGCTGACTAACCTAACACCTTTGAAAATGCTTCTAGCGAACGGGTCAAATGATTTGATAAGAGATGTCTTACAACATGTGAATGATGGTTATTTATTCTAAGATGCTTACCAATTTATCGTGGATAGCAACCAAATAACCGAACCCTTATGCTGGTTTGCTTCTCCTTTGCTTGCTCTTGCTTCAAAACAAGACTAAGGGTCTTGATGCGCTTCCTTTCTTATGAGCATGACTCTTGTGATTGTGGTATTATCTCATTAATGTACCAGGTTTAATGCTCAAAAGTAGGTAGAATTATGTCGCAAATCTATTGAGATTCATTATCATTTCAATGTTCATCATTCATTGGTGAATTGATGGATAATGTGTTTAGGAACGTTTGTTTTAATGAGAATTGGTTGGAGTTATCGATCATTCAGAGACATTAACTTTGCTTGTAAAAGAAATGAAAACTAGACTCATCGAAGCTTATACTAAGTATTAGCATTCATAAACATTGGCAAAATTTCAATTTCCTTGCCTAAGGATAGTACATCTTAACAACATCTGTATTAATGGGGTCTCTCAATTACGGACCGTCCATTTGAGTTAATATTAGAGCACCTCCTGATAATACCTTCTTTACAACGTATGGGCCTTCATAGTTTGGGGTAAACTTCCCCCTAGAATCTTGAGCATTCGAGAGAACTTTCTTTAGCACCAGATCTTCTTCTTTGAAACATCGAGGTCTCATTTTCTTGTTGAATGCTCGGGCCATTCTTTATTGGTAACGCTGGCCATGACATAACGCGGTGAGTCTTTTTTTGTCAATCAAATTCAACTGATCGAGCCTCTTCTTTACCCAGTTCAACTCATCTAACTATGCTTCTGATAGAATTCTGAAGGATGGTATTTCTACTTCAACTGGTAAGACTACCTCAGTACCATATACCAGAGAATATGGGGTAACTCCAGTAGATGTTCGAATTGAGGTTCTGTAAGCCATGATGGTGAATGGCAGCATCTCGTGCCAATCTTTGTAAGTGATTTTCATCTTTTTGATGATTCTTTTGATATTCTTGTTGGCTGCTTCTACTGTCCTATTCATTTGAGGTCAATAGGGAGTTGAATTTCTATGGTTTATGTGGAACTGTCGACACAAATCTGTCATCGACTTGTTGTTGAGGTTGGTTCCGTTGTCGGTGATAATTGACTCAGGAACTTCGTATCGAGCTATTATGTCCCTCTTCAAGAATCGAACTATTACCCCTTTTGTGACATTGGCATATGATGAAGCTTTCACCCACTTGGTGAAGTAATCAATGGCTACCAGTATAAATCTGTAGCCGTTGGACGCTGTTGGAGTGATTGGGCCAATGACGTCGATTCCCCACATGGAGAAAGGCCATGTTGTAGACAACAAATGAAGTTCTTTAGGCAGGGCATTTATTCGGTTTGCATAAACTTGACAAAAGTGACAGTGCTTGACATATTTGATACAATCTAATTCCATGGTTAGCTAATAGTAGCCTATTCTCATGATTTTTCGAGCCAACATGTAGCCATTCATATGAGGTCCACATACTCCATGCACTTCTTCCATCAGTTCACATGCTTCATTTCTATCCACACATCTTAACAAGGTGGTATCAGGCGATCTTTTATAAAGCACATGCCCATTTAATAAGAAATGACTTGCTAACCTTCTAAGTGTTCTTTGGTCATTTTTGCTAGCCATTTCAGGGTATTTGCTTTCTTGGAGAAATTTTTTGATATCATAATACCAGGGCTTACCATCTTGTGTTTCTTCTATTACCAAACAGTAAGTGGGTCGATTTTCGATTTCTATTTTCAATGGTTGGACTTCGACTCCCCTTGTTATCTAAATTATAGATACTAGTGTGGTGAGTGCATTTGCAAACTAATTTTGAGTTCTCGAGATGTATGTGAAGGTGATTGCTTCGAATTCATCGATTAGCTCTATCAAATGCTAATGATATGGTACCAATTTGGGGTCTTTAGTTTTGTATTCCCCTCTTGTCTATAATATGATGAGTAAAGAATCTCCGTACACTTCTAATTCATGGATTTCCATGTGGCAAGCCATTTTGAGGCCGAATATGCATGCTTCATATTCCGCGATATTATTAGTATATGGAAATATGAGTCTTGTCGCTGAAGGGAATTGTGTTCCTTTTGGTGATATCAGCACTGCCCCGATCTCACAACCAAATACATTGACAGCTCCATCAAAGAACATATTCCATTTAGGGCTTTGATCTGTCCCATAGTCTTCTGCTGGTGCGCCCTTCGCTGTTAATATATTTTCATCAGGGAATTGAGCTTGTGATTCTTGGGGATCTCCCTCAACTAGGTGTTTTGCCAATTGGTTGGCTAAAGATTACCCTTTTATCGAATTTTGATTTATGTATGTGATATCAAATTCTGATAAGAGCATTTGCCATTCGGAGATTCTCCCTAACATAACGGGCTTCTCTACCAAGTATTTCAAAGGATCATGTCTAGTTAGCAACTTGATGAGATAGTAAAGGGTATATTGCCTCAATCGGTGCATGACCCAAATCAGAGCACAACAAGTCCTCTCTATTTCAGAATACCTTTGTTCTCCGTCTGTGAATTTCTTGCTTAGATAATATATGGAATGTTCTCTCCTCTCTTCATCTTTCTATCCCAGCACGCAACCTATGGATTCAGGAAGTATCGTGGGGTATAAGAATAAGGGTTTTCCTTGTTTTGGAACTATCAAGACTGGAGGATTTGTGAGATAGTCTTTGATCATTTTGAACAATTCCTCACATTCGTCATCCCATTCTACTGTGGCATTCTTCTTTAGCAGACGGAATAGTGGGCGGCATTTGTCTGTGAGCTGTGAGATGAAGCAGGCTATATAATTCAACCTTCCTAGCAAACCTCTCACCTCTTTGATAGTATGTGGAGAGGGTAGTTCCAGTATAGCCTTTACTTTGTCAGGGTCGATTTTAATGCCTTCTTGGGTTATGACAAACCCTAACAACTTGCTTGTTGTGATCCCAAAAGTGCACTTTTCTGAATTTAATTTGAGCTGAAACTTTCTCAATCGCTTGAACAATTTTCTCAAAATAACTGTATGGCTTTCTTCTTCCTTAGACTTGGCTATCATATCGTTGGCGTATACTTTGACTTCTCGATGTGTCATGTCATGAAGTATCGCGACCATGGCTCTCTGATACGTTGCCCCGGCATTTTTCAAACTAAAGGGCATGACCTTGTAATAGAAAGTTCCCCATGTTGTGATAAAGGTCATTTTAGTTTTATCTTTTTCAGCCATTTTTATCTGATTATATCCTAAGAAACCGTCCATAAATGAGAAGAGATGGTTTCCTACGGTGTTGTCTACTAGGACATCGATGTGAGGTAGAGGGAAGTTGTCTTTTGGCATAGCTTGGTTTAAATCTCGGAAGTCTACGCATACACGTACTTTCCCATTCTTTTTTAGAATAGGGACTATATTCGCTACCCATTCCGAATAGTCAGAGACCTCAATGAATCCCACTTCTAGTAGTTCTTTTACTTCCTCTTTAATCTTTAGTAAGATGTCAAGCCTAAATCTTCTCAATTTCTGTTTTTTAGGTTTGACATCTTCCCTTGTGGCAAGCTTGTGAACTACTATCGACTGGTCTAGTCCTGGCATGTCGCCGTATGACCAAGCGAATACATCTGCATATTCAATTAACAGCTCAACTATCTCGTGCTTTTGCTCGTCACTCAAATTGACCCCAACTTAAGGTTTTTAGGTTTCTTAGTGCTTCCTAGATTTACTATCTCCACCGGCTCATCAATTGAAATCCCACTTTGTTCATGTTTTTGCCAATTTTCTTGTATTATTTCGTGGTTAAGGACATCGCCTCCAACGGCTGACCTAGCAGTGTTGGAAACGATATCGGTGTTTTCATTACTTACTTACGCGAAATGTCCCTGACATTCGACGGTAGGGAATTTGTGGGTAAAGTGAAACGACAGTACGTATATATAAGCAAAAAAGGAATGAATTGTAATTTATTGAATCTGAAAAATAACCACAATAGAAATTTGTTCAATAATTGTTCTCTATCCTTGAGCTGACCTAGCACTATCAATAGGATAACAGAACCAATTGTTAAGAGCTAGATACTGCTTAGACGTGCGAGAGGTCGGGCCTTCATTGCTGACGTCGGTTTCACTTATCCTTGGCTCTCGAATGGTAGTTGCTTGCTTGAATGATTGTTGGAGGGATGGAAAACGCATTTGAGTATCGCTTAGCTTCTCTTTCCTTTTGCCTCTGATACCTTTTGCTTGTGCCTCTTCTTGGGCTGTAGGAACGTACCTTAGTCCAAACATCCCTCGCTATCCCTCCTTGAATTGATGGCCCTCCTTGCTAGTTATAGCATTCACCTCGTTGAATATTTGGAGACCAAAGTCTTCAGAACCGTCTTCCCCGATGTAGGGTACGACGGTCTCTTTATAGATGGCATAATCTTGCTCTCCCAGCACGGTGATGATCTGTCCATTTGCTATGAACTTGACCTTCTGATGTAGACTTGATGGTATGGCTCCGGCAGTATGTATCCACGGCCTTCCCAATAGTAGATTGAAAGACCTTGGAATGTCGAGGACTTGGAAGGAGACGTGGAACATCTGTGGACCAATCTCCATTGGCAAGCTGATCTCCCCCACTATTTCTCTCTTGGACCCATCGAAGGCCCTAACCACTATTAAGCTTGGCTTGATGTTGCTTGCCTCGACCCCAGTAGGTCAAGGGTGGCTAAAGGGCATATGTTGAGAGAAGATCCATTGTCAATGAGTACTCTGGAGATGATTGTATCGATGCATTTCACTACTATGAACAGTGGTTTCGTATGTTGGTCTCCATCTTCCCCTAGCTCTTCGGGAGAGAAAGATATTTGATCCATGGTGAAGATTGAATCTGCCACATGGCTCAATTTCTCTGTTGCGATGCCCTCTGGTACCTTGATCTGTTTAAGCACTTTGAAGAGTGCTTCCTTGTGAGGCTCAAATGTTGTGAGGAGGCCCATAAGTGATATCTGAGCTGGAACCTTGTTCAGTTGTTCCATGATTTTATATTCGCTTGCCTTAATCATCTTTGTAAATGCAGAGAGCCCCTCTTCTTCCTCTTTCCCTACCTCAGTGTTGGGCTCTTCGGTTAAGATCCTATATTTCGGGTCATAAATTCTCCTAGAACGAGTGATTCCTCCTATGATAAGGGGTCTTTCTTGATCAAGAGCCCGATAGTCAAATGGTGCTGCCTTATACCTCTCTGAGGGTATTGGGACATTGAATACATATCTTTTCTTTAGAATCTGTACCCTAGTAGATTGTCCCTCATAGCACTTTATGACTATCGGTTTTTGGTCCAATTTAATCATGTTCACAGACTTCTCCCTTTCCTTTAGAGAGTTGTCTTCTTTCTCAAACTCAAGCCCCCATCCGTTAGGTGGCCCATACTCGGTTGGTGTGAAAGAGTAATTTACTAGATACTCGAATCTCCTATGTGATTTGCCTAAGATACCAACTGTTGGGTCTCTAGCTAACCATCTCTTCTTGATCTGCGATTTAAGCGTTTCATCTAGGACTTAGCGTGGGTGACTTTCTCGCTGCACTGTTGCTTTTTACTGTTTTGGGGACTCTTTGGAATCCAGCTCTTCGGATGTGTTCATATTGACAGTGGGCTTATGGTTGGGCAGCGGATTAGTGTTGACATTGGGTGCTAGTGTGTTAACAAAGTCCAATTGCACTATTCTAGCGTCAATCAGATCTTGAATCTTGTTTTGGAGCCTCCAGCATCTATCTGTGGAATGCCCCTCTTGGCTTATATGATAATCACACTTGAGGCTTGAGTCAAAATTTCTGGGTTTGTACCGGTCACTTGGGATCTCGAAGCTAATCAAATTATCCACTCGCAGCCGCGCGAAGACCTGACTGAGCGGGATCAGGATCGAAGTGAATTGTCTTAAGACCCTAGTGGCCTGGGTATGATTCATCGACGACTGTTGGATTGGGGCATTCGTAGTCTGAAATGTCATGCGGGTCCCAACCTTGTCCACTCTGCCGGAGTTTACCGTGCTGACAGTGGACTCCTTGGCTTTGCTATTCCCTAGGGTCCTCTGTGATGATGTGATTTTGGGAAGATCTATTGTTTGGAGTCTCCCTAATGTGATGGCAATCTCGATTCGGCACCCTGCTACCACTACTTCTGCAAAGCTAGATGACGTCTGGCCCACCAGATGTAAGAAGTAAGTCTTATCCAAAGTGTTGACAAAGATGAATGTTAACTCCTTTTCAGAAATTCGGGTCATCACCCTAGCAGCTTGAGCTCTCCAGCGCTGGGTATACTCTTTAAAAGACTCAGTGTGTTTCTTTCGAAGACTTCCTAGATCCATTATCGAAGGGGCAACTTCGATGTTGAATTTGTATTGATCGTAGAATGCCGGAGCGAGTCTTTCCCAGGTATTGACTTGGTTGAAGTCTAACTGTGCATGCCAGATGAGGGTAGGTCCTGTAAGGTTGTCTTAGAAGGTTTGGATCATGAGCTGGTTATATTGGGCATACTTGCTCATCTTTTGTACATACAGCCTTGTATGCATCTTGGGGCATCCGATGCCATCTTATTTTTCAAATTTTGGGGTCTTGAACTTCTCTAGGTACACTTCCTCTCCATACACTGGTAAGCTAGTGATCCCTGCCTGCTTAAAGTCGTCAAGCCCCTTTATCGTCTTCATCTTATCAACCAGTTGTTGAAAAAGTTTTCTTTCCATCTCCTTTTACCTATCCTCCATCTCCCTCTTTATGTCATCCGAGGTTGGACCGAGGTTGACTCTCGGTTCATACTTGAATGCCGGGTTGAGGTGGGAATTGATCTCTTCATATTCTGGAGGTTGACCTTCCACTGCTTTTCCTTTTTCTAGCCCCTAAGTGTTCTTCCTGAGTTGGTTGGGTGGTGCGAAGGAAGCCAATACTCTTAGTCAGGAGGTGGACTTGAGCGGCCAATTGCTGGACCGTTTGTTCTAGGGATATGATCTTAGGGTCCAAGGTAGTATCGACACTGGTGTTGTTGCGGTTGTCGCTGTTGTTGCCACTGTTTGCCATTTTGGTCTTTAAGCGGGTGTGGATTGGGCTCCCTGGTGGGTTCGGTTGTTTAGGAGCTATCTTTGTTACCTGGTGCGCATTTTTCTTAGTTGAATGTGTGTATGTAAATATGATGCATGTATCACACAGATGCTAAAATAAAGGGGGCAACAATTGATTAATGATATAATACTGAAATTTTATTTTTATTAATGTTGAAAACTTAGAGTTTGATACTCGAAACATGAAAAAGTAAAAGTACAATGCTAATCTATTTCCTAGTCCTCTTCTTCTTTTGCTGTGTAGGCGCCGGTTTTCCATTGATGATGGCTTCCAGCTCTTTGACTCTAGCTTGGGTCTTCTCTAGCTGAGCTTCCAAGACCTTGTTCCTTTGATCAGACTCTTTAAATCTGCTCTTACAGATATCCTTTTTGTAGTCCGCGACTTCGAAGTATACCTCCATCCAGGCCTTAACTTGTTCCAAATAGGTTCTCAGCTCTAGATTTACCTTGTCTGGCTCAGGTTGGGTGATATCTGGGACTGGGACTCAGTATGCCTTTTCTCCTGTTTGATATAGCTGGTGGATCACAAAATCCCTGGTGGCTCGATGCTTGCCTACTTTGCCATCCAGGTCTCCGAGGTCTACGTTGGGGCTCTTGATTCGGGCTTTCTATAGGGCTTTGACCTCTGCCAACTTGGCGAACTTTACGGCTACCAGCAGATTTGGGTCCTGGTATTCAAGCGTGATTGCTTCTAATGATGGTCGATAAACTATGTCTTAGATGGTACCGAACTACCGGACTACCGAGTTTAGATGATAACCTATACATCCGTTGATATCGATTAAAAGAACGACTCGAAGGTTTCTACAGGTTAGGATAACTTTATTGCAGTAACTCCATTTAGTTGTCCACAGGATGTCGTCGGCACTGAAACTCTTAAGCACTTTCACCCAACTGTGGCTAGTAAGGTCGTCAGGTAGCTTTATCTTTTCTATGCAGGAGTCCACAAGGTCCACTTGTTGGGCTAAAGATTTTCGGACCAGGTTCAACCCAAAACATTTGAGGTAGCTCACAAACTATATCAGGATGAGGTTAATGTTTGAGCGGTGGATCCCGTGGCCTTTCCTCTTGACAAAGTTCAAGTTCCAGATCTGTTCAGCCAGTAGAGCTGAGATATAAGATTTCCCTTCTAAGAATTGGGCCACCAGCTTTGCGACTCGGTAGTGGATGTAAAAGATCCTGATGGGGAAGAGTATGGTGGCGAAGGCTGTCAGGATGAAAGCATTTACCCTCCTAAGTTTGTAGCTCTTGGGCTCCCCACATAATGTGTCTTTCCTATCCCCATCATCTTTCCGGGCTATGAACCAAGCTTCTAACTTGTCCATCAGTATACAATATTTGTTGCAGTTTGCTAAGGCCTTGTTGATTGCTGTCTTGTGGATACCCATAAGTCTACTGAAAATACCGACCGACCCAACCTCAAGATCTGGCACATATACCTCGCTGGTTAGTGATGGGGCCTGTAGAAGTTGGGTGTATTCTTCCAAAAGTGGGAGTGATCTCATGTAGCCTAATGAAGAAAGCTGCAGGCTCTACTTCCCATAGATGGAGGATAGCCCGTATCAGAGGTAAGTTTATTTTCATCTTCATCAATAAAAGGATGGGCCCTATCTTTTGTTAGATAAGAGCTTGCTCTTCGGGGTTATACAGAGTAAACCAATGGTCCAGTACCAACTTTGGATCCAAAGGTTTGCAAACTCGGATCTCTTTGCGGAGAAGGCGGTCGATTGTAGAACTAGCCATCTATTACAATAGAGATCTCCAATTACAAAAACTTTTTACAAAGTACAAATGATGTTATTATAGGGAAATGTATCTAAACTCCAGGAACGAAACGAAAGCATTACATCATTAATCAATTGCCAGCCCATGACTTCATGTATGCAGATAGGTGGGTTCTAACAAGTCCCTAAGCTCTATGGCCTCCCGCATTCTCGAAGAAATGGATCTCAAGCCATATCGAAGCGTTGGGTGGGGTGGCCTAATTAGTCCCGAACGGTGATCATATCACTTCGCCCGAAACCTACACAATGGCCCTTCGTCCTAGGGTCCTAAGACTACCCGGGTTTGATTGTATCCAATCACACGATTACATGCATACAGACTCAATAGTAAAAATAAATAATTGAGCCCTAAATTTCGTTAAATCCTTGAAGTGTTAGCATAAGTAATATAACAATCAAGAGATATTTTGGAAATGGTGATTTCAGAATATTTAGGTGGCTAGCTTACTAGAGAAGTTCCCCAGTGGAGTCACCATCCTATCGAGTCTAATTTTTTATTTTTTCATTCTCATCTAATATAAGTCCTCGACTTAAACTAGGAATTTTGTCTTATTTTAGAATTGCCACCCAACTGAAGTTAGGAAAGATTATTAAATTAGGACTAATTGAGCAGATCAATTCTAATTTGGACAACTAGTCAACGAGATCTCATCTTTTCATTTTTGTGAAAGAGGAAAGGGAAAACCAGAATTTCTGGACTCGGGGACTAACCTATTAAAACCTTAAAGTTACTACCTTATTCTTTTGAAATTTAAACCCTATCCTAATATCTTTTATTGTTATTTATTTTATTTTTGATATTTTTTTGTTGAATTTTTGCTTATTGATTAAAAGCAAATTATTCTAACATGAAAAATGATTTTTTATTCTTTTTAGAATTGTCCCATAAGGGTGCCTACGTACTTACTATTCAGGATCAAATAAGTCGTAGTTTGCCTTTTATGAAAACTTTAGTGAGTTAGTTATTTTTAATTATGAAAATACTTCAAATTTATGTTTTTATCATTTTTAGCATTTTTTTGAAAAAAATCCAAGCCTAAGCTTAACTATTTTATTTTATTTTTATTTTTTGAAAAAAATTAATTTAAGGAAAAACTAATATTGGATTTATTTAAGAAAAGGATTTTTCTAAGTGATAAAAATTATTTTTATTTCCCTATTATTAACCTACCTCTAATTATTATTATATATATTATTATTTTTATTATTTTATTTTTTATTTTTTTTATTTTTATTTTTATACTTTTCTATTATTATTTTTATTCTTTCTTTTTTCTTTTCTTTTATTATTATATATATATATATTTTATTTTTTAACATTTTTTTATGATTTTTATAATTCTTTTATTATTTATTCTATTCTAAACTAAAGCTAAAAATACTAATCTAAATTCTAACATTTTCCTAATATTATTTTTTGAATTATAAATAACAAATGAATAAATAAATAAATAACAAATGAATAAATAAATAAAATATGATAAATAATAAAAAAATCAAAAAAATCGAAAAATCCGACGTACCTAGGTCCGGATGCAGTGCACAGGTTGCGTTGAACCGAGTCGAATCGAGTGGTGGTCGGAGGTCCTCGTAGGTGGTGTTTCGGTATCCGTTTTTGTCGATCAAGTGGTGTTTCCAACGTTTCTGAGGACGAGGGACTCGATGGTGGTAGTGGATTTCTCCTAAAGCTTCTCTAAGTGGTGGTCGGCGGTCGTGGGTCGCGTGAACTCTGGCAGCTTCGATCTCTCTTATTTTCTCTCCATTCTCTCTTCCGATTTGTACTTTGGCTTCCTCACATCGTGCTCTATTTATAGGCAACAAAAATTGAGCTGGATAAGTTCGGATTTCCTCCAATTGGAGCAAAATCGGATTTTGATTGAAAAACCCATCTCTAATTTGTGTAAATCCTTCGATTTGTTGCGATTTGATTCTAATGAGATGATGTTTATCCTATTTCAGTTAAATATTTAGTGGATTTTGAGTAAAAATCGCATCAAAAAGGCCAAAATTTAAATTTTTCCTCACCAGCGACGATCTCGGACGAAGGAAGGGGATGATCACACACCCGACACGTGCGTTCACGTCAACCAATCAGCTGCTGACACGTGTCCTGGGGAGGAAAAAAATTGCAAAATGGGGAATGCATCCCCCGCGATTCGAACTCGCGATTGAGCCCACCCCTGGCGCACCTTAGGCAATGGCTCAGACCAGTTGGACTAGCCCACTTACTCATTTTTTTATCAAACACAATTTGTATATATGCAATGCAATTTTTATTATTTTTGTATTATTTTGAAATTCCAAAAATTTGTAAAAATTATTTAACTCCTCTTCTTATTATTCATATCATTATTTTCCAAAACTAATATATTTTTCCTATTTATTTTATTTTTTGAATATTTTTCCTATTTTTGCTTAATTAGAGGAAAAATTGTAAAAAATTAAAAAATTAAAAATTGACCATTGTTAATTATTAGAGGCAAAAATGGGGTGTTTACATCCGTGAATGAGGATGCAAAAAACAAGTATGGGCATATAGGTATTGGATCTCCTCCTTAGCGAACGTATGTGGTATTACTAGTAAGAGTAAAGAGAGACATCATGACATGATCATTGTTGAAGATTGTTGAGATTGATGAGAAGATTGTAGACATATGTTGACATGGAGGTCGTTGGTGGTGGAAGCAAGAAAGAGGGGAGTCTAAGAAGTGGACCTAAACCACAAGTAAGGCATGCATAAAGAGAAAATAGAGGGTTTAAGATGCCAATAGTCTAAGTCCTTATCATTATGGTTCCTTACACTAGGTAAGCGTGATGAAATAAATAGGAAGTTGAAATGGGTATAAGCCGTAAACACTTGGTATGTGTTCATACGTAACTAAGATCAAGGCATAATCATAATCACGAATAAGAAGCCTATTGTTTGATGAGCTCCTACAAGATTATGAAGGTTGTTTCTTTGATGTGACGTTTGTGCCTCGCTCCTTGAAATGATTAAATGTGTTGTGAAGAGATTGTTGACTTGATTGCTAATTGCATATGTGCTTGATCTTAGATGATCACCCTAAAACTCTAACCAATTATAAGATCTAATTAAAAACTTGCCATGCATTGCACGAATATTGCATTGTTCAAGGCCATCACAACTACAGGACGCGCCAGAAGTGATCAAAGGATCACTGTTTCGCCAAGTGCGAACCAAGTGATTAAGGGATTGTCACGCCTTAACGATTTTGAGTCCGGCCTGTCACTTAAGAGTTTAAATGCTTGGTGTATAAGAGGCACCTGAGCCTAGATCACTAAAGCTATGATACTGTTATAATAAGTGATAAGAATAATTAAATTATGTGTAAGACCCGGGCTTTGATGGTGCCTTCGGAATCCTCAACCCAAGGTTAAGGGGGGGGGGGGGGGGGGGGGGGGGGGCGTAAACTTTAGACTTCACGTCGGTTATCGGAAGATCACGTGAGATGTTATATTCATGTGATTGTTCATGCATAGCATTTGCTTGATAACTTGCTTGAAATTGTTTGTGTTGTTGCAACACTGAGAGATTGCACCCTATCTCACTAAGCTTTGGCTTACCCTTCTATAGATTTTGCCTTGCAGGTCGAGACTACTTAAACTTCCTGATGAATTGACGAATCAAGGTGAGTACTCGTCGCCTAACTGGGGGCATGGCTGTGGGAAGAATGTGAGGATCAAATTGAGGTAGACATCATTAGAATGGATTTTGTAATTGATGTAAATGTATTTAAGTGATTCGATAGGATTTTGGGTGTACCTGTGGTGGTGTAATGGGACCCATTTGAGGCTTAGTGATAATATTGTAATTGGTTGCTTTATGAACAAAGAATGTTATTATTATGACTAACAGACACAATATTGAAAATAAAATGCTTTGTGGTCGCTTAACGGGGGAGGGAGATTAAGTAATCATGGCGGGTTGTTACGAGGAGCCCTCAGAGTGGGGCGTGATAGCATATCCTTTACCTATCATTGCATGAGGGTATCTATAAGTTGGGATGGTGCACTTTCATTAGCTAGCAACCACTATCATGCAATCCTTTGATTTTGCAGGAGAATATGCAATAATGGAGCACATATCATGGCTATCTTCAAGCAAGTGGCATCTATCTTACGGTCTTTCATTATCTTTATGTAAGAGTAGGTGTTTTTTGGGACTACCTTGAGTTTCAAGGCCCAATAGAAGGAAGGAGCCATCAGCATTGGTTTCTAATTTTCGGTCTCAATTATGTTTGAAACAATCGTAATCATAATCTAGCACAAATAAGTTAATTAAAGTAATAATACACGTACTTGATGAAAATGGAAATGAAAAGGTTTTCATTATAACACAGTTAATAAAGACACGAGTGAGACGGCCATTAGACAACAAAGGTGAATTTCCACTCTTGACCAAGGAAGTACCGGAAAGGAAACACATCGTGACAAGTGTTCTCCATTTATTGGGAGAAGAAGAAGATGACAGCTATTGTAGGGGGAAAAAAGACTCATTGTAGGGACGACGCAGTGGATTCAACAATCGTCCCTGTAGTCCTCCATTGTTCATGGGACCATGTCAAACCGCATGTCATGATTTGTTCCGTCAGCAAAAGCATAACATCCTCAATCCACGTGGAAGCATTTTCTATTGACTAGATCGAGAGAGAGAGAGAGAAACTCTTGTAAAGGTAGCTTTGTGACGAGGCAATGCATAGGCGGTTTTGATCACTGTAGATTACAACAAAATAGGAAGATCAAACCACTATCATAATATCTTTTAATATAACGAAGGAAAAGAAAGATCAATATATACGATTGATACCCTATTTTTTATCAATATGTGTAGAAATGCAGCTGGAAAGTCCAAAGTTTGATTCTTTCAAGTCTGCATTTTGAAGATCTGGTTTGTTTGATTCATTTGTGGTCGTTGATTGATATACTAGGGATCTGTAGACATAAGAGACATATATAAATAATGGGTGTAGATTACTATAACGTATTGAAGGTGAACAAGAATGCAACAGATGAGGATCTGAAGAAGGCATACAGGAAATTGGCTATGAAATGGCACCCTGATAAGAACCCTAACAACAAAAAAGAAGCTGAGGCTAAATTCAAGCAGATCTCTGAAGCCTATGAGGTTGCTTCATTAATTTTCACAATTTGAAGTCTTTTTTTTAAAAAAAAAAAAAAAAAAAACTGTGGGTATATTTTGTCTTTTATGTGTTGTGAAATCTCGGGTTTTTCTTTGTTTTGAATGCTGTGCACTTTATTAAAATCTTGAGTCATGATCATATGGGGAAATTAATGTTCTTCAATGACATTTTGCATTGTGGATGGATCTCTACATTATAATCCCAAAACGGGGATTGCATGTTGTTGAAACTTTTACTAATGTTATACTGCTTTCGACATGCTACATGGTGATTACACAATTTTTCTTATAGCTTGACACCATCACATGGATTGTTGTTGAAACTTTTACTTGATGCTGTTTATAGTGTAACGTTGCATAGGCTGCTCTGTGAATCTGAAATCTGCTTCCTGTGATCCAAGACTGAATTCAACTGAGAAAACTGAGGAATTTTGTTTTAATCCAGGTGTTGAATGATCCTCAAAAGCGGGCGACTTACGATCAATATGGGGAGGAGGGCTTGAAAGACATGCCACCATCCGGCAGCAGTGGTGGTTCTAGTGGTTTCAATCCTAGAAATGCAGAAGACATTTTTGCAGAGTTCTTTGGCAGCAGTCCATTCAGTTTTGGGTCACCAGTTACAGGAAGATCCACGAAGTTTCAATCGGATGGAGGTGGAGGGATGTTTGGTGGAAGTGAAAACATCTTTCGTTCATACAGTGAGGGCAGTCCCAATCCCAAGAAACCACCACCGATAGAGACCAAATTGCCTTGCACTCTTGAGGAGCTGTACTCGGGATCAACAAGGAAGATGAAGATATCGAGGACGGTAATAGATTCCAATGGGTATGAGAATTCATTACTTCATGCTTTTGCTTTGTGTATCTTGCCTGTGCCTAATTGACCGTGACACTGTCATTGCAATCATGACGCCACAACAGGGTAACAATATTCTTTGCGAATGTTTAAGCACTATGAATCTGGAGTTGTCTTTTTCCTGTAATAATCAGCATGTGAGTTAAGCTGGGATACGATCGAACATCTTCTAGAGAAACATTTCCGAGGTCATAAGGGGATCATGCAGCAAGAAACCAGCAAAATAAATGCATTGTTTGCTATCTTTGGATAAAAATGATGCCTTCTTACCCCGCCATGTATGTTTCATCCCAGACACAGCGAGAAAATCATCTAGCGTGGATGCAATTATGACCCTGCAATGCAACTATCTGTGGGTTGGAAAAATAGTGTTATTCATCATCATACACTAAAACAAAGCTTTTACATGTTTGTTGAACCACTTTACAGAACACAACTGTTTTTGTTGTTATTTTGCGATGAGCTTAGGCTAAAGAGGGCTATCCTCTCTTTACTGTTCAGAAAGTTGAGTAATTTCAGAGAGAATTTATGCTTGACTCCAAGGGACATGTTTTAAGTGATGCAAACTAAGACTAAACATTACAATATATAGTACATATAGAAGATGTCTGGTTGCGTCTATGTTCATATAGTAGGTGAATGTTACAACATGTGGTACATAACGTATGTTTGCCTACAAATACAAATGCAGGATGTATCTGTGACAGAATTAATACATTTATGATAGGGAGTTAACAACATCCTTGGTATGAACTGCAATTTATTTGTAAAATTCAACCTCATCTTGCACCACTCAAAACCGTACTACCTCTATTTGCACCTAGACGCAAATATACATCCTTACCATTGGAAGTTAGAAAGTTAATAATATCTGATTTAAAGGGATATCTTGATAAAAAGGATGTAATGACAGCCTAGCCATCATTTAGCTTAATGGCTTGGCTATCAAGGATGTAAAAGGGGATATATATACCGTAGAGCCTAATTCTTATATAATGCTGCCCATCCGCTCCTGCTAATTGTAAGTGCCATTGATGCAGGAGGCAAGTTCCAGAGACGGAAATATTAACCATTGACGTAAAGCCTGGTTGGAAGAAAGGAACGAAAATTACATTTCCAGATAAAGGTAATGAGCAAGCAAACCAGCTTCCAGCAGATCTCGTGTTTGTTATCGATGAAAAGCCCCATGATGTTTACAAGAGAGATGGCAACGATCTCATCAAGAATCACAGGATTTCCCTGGCTGAGGCGCTTGGTGGAGCCACTCTCAATATGACCACACTAGATGGGCGCAGTCTATCGATTCCTGTGACTGACATTGTGAGCCCGGGCTATGAACTTATTGTTTCCAGGGAAGGGATGCCGATGGTGAAAGAGCCAGGTAACAGGGGTGATTTAAAGGTCAAATTTGAGGTTAAGTTTCCGACCAAGTTGAGCCCAGAGCAACGAGCGGGCCTTAGACGTGCATTGGAGGGTTAGGTTGCGGTGGAGTGCCTTTGCATGCAGAGATGCTTCCATGACTCTAGGAAAGCGTTATGACAGAAACTAGCAATAACTTGTGTTTTGGACTCTTTCAAGAAAAAGAAAAAGAAAACGAATGAACAGCCAGAGGAATTCAGTCATGAGGGAAAGCGCTACCGGTACTCTTTCAAATTGATCGATTGGCGGTCTAGTTACTGTATAGGACAAAGAGATTGGTTCATGGAAAGATAAATAGCTCCAAGATTAATCTCCAACATTCAAATTTGTGTTTATGTCAAAAAAAAAAAAAAAAAAACTACAAGAATGACTGAAATGTTATGCAAAATTAATTTATTTTATAATTGTTCGTACTATAATAGATCGAGGTTAATTAGATTGATCATGTTGGATCGCACGAATTACAAGTTTTGCTTCCAAAATCTTTGTATAAGATCGTGTTTAAAGTTTTTTCAATTGTTTGATGGACATTTGACCGTCATGAAAATGTATAAATTACATCCTCATTTTGGATACCAAGTTCGACTAAACTTGGAATTCGGATAGAAGACAACAGCCAAGCGATATTAAGTAATTATAAATACTCCTAGTCCCCATTACGTGGCCATGTTAGGCTCTTTGCTGATGTTGTTGTCGTCGTCCTTTTTTTTATTTTTTATTTTTAATTGGACATGTAGCTGTGTTTCATTTAATAAGTGGAACCCTACAAAGTTCTTTACCTGTAGAGCTTGATAATAGAAGTGATTAAATGGGACGAATAAAAAGAAGTCCACCCAAATCGGCTTTTTGTCGTCACCGCTTTAGACCAACACTGAAGCAAATTATTATTAAATCAATGAATTTTGAATATCATAATATCGGGTTTGAATGATAAATACACTTCATACATATATATATATATATTAGGATGGCTCTAAAGGGCATTAGTGAAGATTTCACCTCTGAATTAAGCATAATCAACCATGTTCATCCTTATCTCTCTATTATTTATATGCAAAATATCCGTACTGACATACACCATTACCAATGGTAAGGGACGCGAAATAAGGTACAGATGAATGTCCATATTTTGTAGTCTACACATCCAGAACCCTTTTTCTAATGAAATCGGTAAACATTAAAAGCCAACACTAAGGCCAATGCCACTATTTGACGAGAAAGACAAAGTGCTTCGAACTATATCACAACAAAAAAAATAACGATAGGGTTGGTTGGGGTTGGAATTGGAAGAGAGAGAGAGAAAAAGAAGCATATATTAACACACACACACAATGTTTGCCAGAGGAATAAAATTGAACAGATACTATTTGAATTAGACGCTTATAGAAACATCCGTAAAGATGACCCACAAAATCTAGTACGTACGGGAGAGAATTAGGAGACTAAGAAGACAGCTAAAGCTGAACAAAAACAAGAATTATATTACACATGGCTAAGATTGGCCGCAAGAAAGACGATACAAAATTCAGCGACCTCTACTCCTAGAAGCATCTTGGTGCCAATCTGGTTGCCTCCCTCGGCCTACCCCATGAAAACCACTGTTATTGAGTGGAGGAACAGACCAAGGGGCAGGCTGAACACTGTTCGTAAAGCCTGGCGGATGTTGATAATGCATAGGCCTAGCTAGAGGCGGCGGTGGTGTTGCTGGATACATCGTCTGGTGTCTATTAACTAAAGGTTGGGGAATTTGCTGCCTAATGTTATGCTCTGGCCCTTGAGGTTGCCACTCTGGAATATCATCATCGTCATCCCAGGGCTGAACTGGAACCCCTATACCCCTATCCTCACGCCAGTTACTAGGCTGGGCACTCATACTTGGCTGTCCATACTTGTGAATAAGCTGTCTAATTTCCTCTACTGGGCGAGAAGGGGGCTGAGGATGTTGCCCACGTATAGGAGACATTGCCAAGCCCCTTGACGCATTCGTTGAAGAATTGGGACCAGAAAAATTAAACTCTGGCAAATCGTCCTCATCCCGGGAAGCACCAGCCCCAGGACCAAACCCAGGAGGAACATCGGCATCGTTGTCATCATCATCAGTACCCAGTGGGGGTCGGACACTAGGGTGATGCATACCCGGAGGACCTTGGTGTGCAATTGGGGAGTAAACATTATCATCTTTTTCCTCATGCCTTCTAGAGGCATTCTTTTTTGAGCCATGTTTATGATTAGAAGCTAAGTTAGGTGATATTGTAGAACTTAAATGAGTTTTTCTCCATACAACAACACCGATTAAACCATTATCTACAGCATTAAGAGCGTAAATCTGCTCTTCCGATAGGATCTTGCCAAGCATTCCTCGAGTTCTACCATGATGCGGACAAAAATAAATTTCCACTCCCTGACATGGCTCGGCAAAGCCCACTCTCTCATCTGTAACGTATAGATCTGCAGCCTGCACCAAGAGGAAATTACGGCAAAAGATGAGTCGAAAGGCATATCAAGCAGAACGCAAAGAATCCTTTTCTCCTTTTACCAAAAGAAAGTTATGTAGGTAAGTTACCTCCCGAAGGGCAGTATGTTCACTCTCAGGTGACGTATATTTGCATAAAAAGTGGAGAACCTGCCAGAAATCGGTTAACGCATCAATAGCGTTCCCAAGAAGCACAAATTGTCAATGAGCTTTTCAATTCTCCACATTAGCACAAAAATGTCTTGAATATTTTTTTCATTCTTCCATCAAACACTATTGCACACAAATCAAACCAGTCGCTTTGTACTTTTATGTCTGATATTCTTATACCATTACTATGCTTTTAACCAATTAATTCCCTAGATTCAGGTGAATAAACCTCATTAAAGAAATACTTACGGCTCAATTAGTTTTTTTATTTTTCTTTTGGAAGGGAAAAGTTTGTCGTGTTCCTCAAACAAAACTACAGTCAATTCTCAAATACCCGGCCACACCTAATTTCAGATAAAAATATAAGACTCGTACCATCTGCCCACAGCAGAGGAACAATAATCCGCCTCCATCCATGCCACAGTACATGGAAAGATACATACAGAAAAAAGAGGGCTCTTGCTAGCCACAGAACAAAGTTTACAGACTATTTCCTAAATTAACATGGTTGGATGCCTAAGCAGTATTTTACTCCTGAAATCACAAAACAGATCCCACTCCCCTCCCCTTTACTTCGCATTTCTTAGGAAAACAGGGCAAAAGCTCAGATTGAAATGTATGGAAACTATAAATGTAATGTTGATTCCAGAAATTGACAAGAAAACTACAGTTACCATGATTGCTCTACTCCGAGACATTCTAAGATCATGGAGGAATTTCTCAAATGCATCCAATCTGACTCTTCCCTTGATATCAAGAAAATCACTCCATTCGTTAGCTGATGTCTTCTCACCACTGCCAAGAAGATTCAAGCAAAAGAAATTATAACCCAAACCCATACAAGATATACATCAAATGCCTCAACCAGCCAACCCAAAAGCAATAACCAAAATAAAACATATATACATATTATCCACATGCAATCCTCTAACTGATAGTCCAATAACATAAAATGAATAATACCATGCTACTAAATCTTAATTGGCAAATTCACAGATTGTTTGAACAGCTGGGCTACTAAATCTTAATTGGCTAATTCACAAATTGTTTGAACACCTGTGCAGATATCTGCCCCACATAAATCCCCACAAATTCCTATCTACAACACCATAAGAGAACTCTAAGTGAAAAGGCAACTAATTTTCGCAAACCACAGAAATCCTTGAGTCTCACAAGAAGTTGCTTGAGTCTCATACACATCCCCAATGATATGCATGTCAATGTCATAAAGCAGAATCATTAGCACATAATGCAAAATATTGAGAGCAGAGTGTGCAGTAAAATTAACCGAAAGAATCCCAGTCGATACCTTTAAGACATTGTCTATACCATTTTTTGGGTAATTGTTTGTCCATATTAACCGTTTCCCAAATTAAAGAACATTAAGAAATTAAAGCATTCGGTCATACACTGCAAATGTCACATATCATTTTGCCATATCCACTGCTCCAGAATTCTCCGTGGATCCTATAAACAAAGAGAAGCAAAACCCTTTTTTTTTTTCTTTTTGGGTGGTTGTGTGTTTTGATAGCAGGGAGGGGGACTAGAAACCAAATCTCTGCCCTAGGAAGCTCATTAACTAAATCATATCTAAGTAACACTCTAATCAGTTTAATTATTAAAAAAAAAAGTTAAGTGATTTAAATAGTGTTATGTGGTTGACATTGGAGTAGCAGAAACAGGATATATCAAGAACCAACTCTTTTAATCCAGCAATTGCTGTTAACAAAGCTAATTATGAACAAATAGCTTAAGTATATCCACATTAACTGACACTTCTGTTTAAAGTAGCCTTCTTTTTTACCTTTTTTAACATACTTGAAGCTCTATAAACTACACCTACTGACTTATAGATCAAACAGACAAATAAGCCAAGGATAACAGTTTAGGACCTAAATGGAGGGTTTTTTTTTTTAATCCAAAAAAAAAAGCTAAATGGAGTATTTTCTAAAATTATGTGTTTCAGTACTTAAACTCTTAGAATTGAATATAGATGAGAGAAAACCTAATAAATCAATTTGTTGGTTACTACACAAAGCATTTATGCCATCTAGACATAGACTAGACATCTGTATGGGTAAGATAGTTTCAAAACAATGATCACAAAAAAAAAAAAAAAGGAAGAGAGAGGAATAAGTATCCAATAGATTTTGAAAACATGATAATGATAAGAGCCAAATTAACATATAGAAAAGATAAACAAGCCAAATAGAATATATATACTAAATCATAGCAATACCATTTAAAGATGCCAACACCAGAAACAATGGATGACATATTCAGCTGTAATGACCCTTGCCATATATGCTCTCCCTTGTATATGACAACAGAAGGTTTATTCTCAGATTTTCTGGAACCGTCACGGCGCTCTGCCTTACCATACATATTGGAACTTGTTTCACCACCTCTAGCAGGTATGTCAGGAATGATATCAGGACCCTCCTTTGGAATCTTATCAGCAGAATCCATTTTAACAGCCAAATCCTCCTTTTTGGGTACAGGCTCACTCTTATCACCATCCACATGCAAATTTTCAAATGGTGGCTCTGAATCAAGGGACTCCATGAACTCATCCAGGGAAACAATGGGAGGGAGATCCTTCATCGCATCATCCACCATGAAATCTACCTCTGAATCCTGTTCATCAGAGGGAATAGTAAGAGTATATTGGGCATCCTGTTCTGGTTTCTCACCTTTTTCACCTCCACTACCTTCTTTGACCTTCATTTCATCAGATTCAGATGGATGAGATTCTGTTTCATCAGTTCTTGAGTGGTTCAGGTTCATAGAGCCTGCTCCAATAGAAACTTCAACAGACAAACTATCATCCTGCTCAACTTCTACTTGAAACTCACCCTTATGTGTTTTCTTCACCAAACGCCTAACATCCACTTCAGCCTCATGTAAAACCACAGTTTTTGCAAGCTCTTCAGCCTTTGCCATTCGCCACTGAGAAAGCTCCTTTGATGCAAGCTCCTCAGCAGTCATCGAGCAGAGTTTTTGAGGAGGAATGTCTCCTGACACTACTCTTTCCCTCAGTTCAGGATTATTTCGGTCCTTCAAGTTGAATAGCAAAGACCTTCCCTTTTCTTTGTATTTCTTATTCACACCCCCAAATAATTTGAAAAGTTCAGCTTCAATTTTAACGGCCAAATCTTCTGGAGCTCGCACTTTTACATCCTCCATCTTCGCAGCCACTTCCTCCTGGAGTGATTTTTGAGTTTCAATATTTTGGATATCCTTATGTAGTCCAATGTCCATATTGGAATCGTACACCCAGGAAAGTCCATTTCCCTGCAAGAGTTCATCTTTGACATAGAAGTTATCGCTAAATGGAACATCGTCCACTGATAGAACATTACCTGATTGGAACTCCTGCACATTTGGCATAGTAGCCATGGACACACCACCATTACTTTCCACAGAGGCTTCTTCAGATACCATTTGCCCAGCAAAGGCCTTCTGACCAAGAGGTCCTTTACATGGAGATAGGGTCTCTTTACCCTCTTCGCAGACACAACCAGATTCAGTAGAAGTTGAGTTAGGCATAGCAGTCTTGGCATCAGTTCTAGAACCAGACGAATTTGAAGGGTTATCCTGAGAACTTTTCATCATATTTGGAGCTCCACCTTCCTCATTGAAGGCTAAAGATAATGCAGAAGCTAATGATTCCCTCATCTTGGACCTCACTAATTCAAATGACTCAGCCTGAACTTTTGGAGAAGTTTGATTCTTTCCAGTTAATGTACGATGCAATGTAGACTTTGGGGAAACAGAGTCCAGCTGCATAACCTTCTTGTTCTGGGCTGATGTGCTTCTGGATCCTGGAGTCTGGGGTGGGGTTTGACTCGACAAGACTTTTCTGTTAAGGCCAGATTGTTGCTGAAGCCATGGCCTATGCTCCATTGACACCACCCGCTTGTTAGGCATTGAGGAAGAAGGCAAAGAAGTGTTAATTGTAGGATCCATTGGATCCTTTCTCTTCAGTGATGAGGTCTGAGGCCCTGTATCATGGTCTGGCATTGGAGGACGTGGTACAGAAGGATCTTCAGGAACGAGTCCCAGTCCCCCTTGCATTGGTGGCACCGTTGAATCTGTTCTGTTCGAAATAGCCTCCAACTGACTAAACTGTGTGCCAGGCATTGATAGACTCTGCAATACAAGATTGTTAGACATAATATGCTTGAACCATAAAGCATACACAAAAATGTGTTATGTAGTTCTCCAACAACTCCCTTGGCTTGGGAACATGTCGCCTGAGCTGCAAGTCAAGCAACATTCACTTAGAAACTCATACTTCAACATTTTAAACAAATTTCTTATCAATATGTGTAAAATAACAAACACTAGCAAAGTATGCATATAAACAGTGCAAAAACTAGTGTACATGAACCATGGGTTTTAAGGTGAACAAATAGAAACAAACTATGTATAAGCATGACAAACCAAGGCAACAAATCATTAAAAATAAACATGATGGATCTTGCTACAGATAGGAAATTCCAACATCCAAGATCTAAGGATTAAGGGCAGTTCAGATTTTGAATCCAAATAATCCACTATCTCTCTCTCTTTCTTCCCATTATTAGATAAAACAAAAAAAGAGAAAAATAAGGCAGCTTAGGATTCAATTAGTCTAATAACACGTGAATGTCCATTTTATGAGTTGACCACGAAGGACCTATGCAGCATACTGCATTCATTCCCACTGGCAAGCATGAAACCAAACCCAAACTCCTTTTTGAAACAATAATAAAGATCTAAAGCCTTATTTGGTTTTCGCCACGGAACCCAAACTGTTTATATTTTTTAGTGGTACATGGTCATATTGTAGGGGTGATGATGAAATATATATAAGCTCATGCCTCTCATTTTCTTAAAATTTAATCCCTCCCCCTACTAGTTATTAGAATTTCAAATAATTGAGAGCTATATATTCCTATTTTTAATTGTAGCCTTAGCAATACACTGAGCATCAAACTAAAAACAGCATCCATCGATTCCCATTCCTAAGAGAAATCTAAACGATCCCTAAACTCATTTTTAAGCTAATAAAACCAAAAATCACTAATGGAAGAATTTTTCCCATACTCCACTATGTCTACTCGTTCACATCCATGTCAATTATATATAGGTCTGCATCAATTAGTCATTACATGTGACAGGCATGCAACTGATTGTTATACAGTGTATACACAAGGGGTACATGAAAACTTCCTCCTTTGCCAATCTCAACCATGTTCCAATCGATATGCACATTTCCAATGGTAATTTTTGCATAAAAACAACACAAACCAGCAATTGATTCAACGACCATTATGGAAAGGTAATAAAACTTAATCCTAATTTCGATAACTGAAAACAACGTAAACCCTAAAATAAGATGATAACCTATCAGGAACACTTCTACTTCAGAATAATCACAAAGAAATACGATATCGAACAAACCGAGCTCAAAAGAAGTGAATTTTTCTATAAATACAAAACCAGAAAGGGTAAATAACAGAATTAACAGCATAAAGTTTCAATAACATATAAACAAGGAGATTTTCGCAAGATATAAGAAACTAGTATTGCGGGATATAGCATAAACACAAATTGATTTGAACATGCAGAAAAAGGAAAAAAACAGTAAGGATTCTGAAGAGGTTCGAGGAAGCGTACCTGACTGTTGAAGTGCGGGAAATGGAGAGTGTAAGATGTGAGAGGAAAGAAAACCCTAGAAGCAGAAGAGGAAGAGAGAGAATGAGACAGTTGTGTTGTGTTGTGTTGTGTTAATAACACGTAAAGTAACCTATTCGTGGCAACCTTTGAAGATTAATGGATATGGCTCGAGCCGACTGCGACACGTGGGACATGTGTAGTATGGACTTTGGGTTCGCTCCGTTCGGAGTCATTTGCCGAACTTGGTTCTCTATCTCGCCTTCTATATTATATTTATATTATTTATTTTTTTTATAATCAATTAACATCTATTATCTATCTTCCATCTTTATTATTAAAGTATTTTTAATTTTCTTTTAATATTTTATTTTAGCAAAAAAAAAAAAAACCCTTCACTGTGAAATCCGAAAAATTTCAAAAAAAATTATTATACAAATAATTAAAGAAAATAAATAGAAGAATAAATTTCCCAAAACATAATTTTTAAAAAATATTAGGTTAAATAATAAACTTAATTTAAATTATAAATCTAGGAATTTTAAATGAAAATTTAGAGTAAAAATTTATGTTCGAAATAATCATATTAACATAAACATGGAATTTCGTAGTAAATTTCAAAATTATAAAATTTAAAGTATTCTCGTATGCGTATGAAATACAAAAAATAGAGATGATTATAATATAAAATACAATATAATATAATATATAAATATATATACACAACTGTTAAAAAAAAAAAGCCAACCGCAATAGGGACGTGACCGGCTCTTATCCCGTCCAGCGCCCTTCCTTGCTCCCTCTCTCTTCCCGTTTCTGCCCTCTCTCTCTCGTTCTTCCTTTTTCTTTTTCTTTCCTTCTTCTTCTTCTTCCAGCCATCTTCTTCCCTTTCTTTTCTTCTTCTTCTTCCTGTTCGTCCTTCTCCCGGAATCACAGCTCCCTTGCCTTCCTTTATCTAGTGCCTCCCCTCGTTCGCCCTCCCGTCACTCTCTCTTCCCTTCTCATTTCTCTTCCTTCCCTTCTTAGCTAGCCACCGTCCCTCTCTCTCGCCGGTCTCTCATGTGTTAGAAGTGGCAACGATGGACAACGACGGTGTTAGTGATGACCCCGACGACAGCAACCATGCGCGTCCATCACGTCACTTTTGCCAGGTCTCCGGCCATGTCCACACGAGGAGGGGAGCTTGACAACAACGACAGCGAGCAAGTTTGACAACAATAACAGCGGTCACAACCCACAGTAGCATCGAATGACGATGAGCTCAACGACAACAACCACAGCAACGGCGATGATCACTGCCACTCCGACATAGCAACAACGATTCGACAGCTGCAACCATAACGAAGAGGACAACAACAAAAGCTACTTTGACAATGAGACAAGCAGTGACCACGATCCTAACAGCAAAGGCAGTAGCATAGACGGTAGGGTAACGGATAGCGGCTGGACGCCGTGTCCGTCTTGTCCCCTTTCCCAACGACGGCGGAGGCAGCAGTGACAACGAGGAACTTTGACCATGGCAGCAATCGTGACAACCACGACTCTCAATAGCAATGGCGATGGATGGAGTGTGAGGATGTGTTTGTGTGTACGTGAAGAAGTGTGTGTGCAGGTGAAGAAAGTGTGTGGGTGTTCATGGAGGGAGGCCGTGTGTGTGCATGTGTGAGAGGGAGGTGAAAGTTGTGTGGTGTCTACTGGACAACGAGGAAGAAGAGGAAAGAAGTAAGGAAAGGTGGGGTTTGGTTGCTGCCGATGTTGGATGGTTAGGATGAAGAGGAAAGGAAAACAGCCACAGCGGCGTGTAGTTGCGTATGCGTGCATGCGTGCGAGGAAAGAGGTGTATGTGTGTGAACGGAGGTGTGTATAAGTGTGTGTGTGGAGGAGGAAAAGAAAAATGAGAAAAGAGGAAGAAGGAAGGTGAGAAAAGGAGGAAAAAGAAAGAGGAAAGAGGAACCGAGTGTATATGAGGCGAGTGTGTAGTGTGTGTATGTACGTATGTGTATTGAAAATGTGTGCGGTGAAGGATGGTGAGATGTATGTGAGGATGTGTGTGTGCATGTGAAGGAAGTGAGGGTGTGTGAGAGTGTGTGGATGTGCACAAATGTAGGTTGTGTACGTGTGGGCGTGCAAGTGTATGTGGGTGTGCGCAATGTGTGTGTATAAGGGTATGGCGTATGCGGAATGTAGGAGGATGTATGTGTGCATATGTGTATGTGATGGTGTGAGGCGCATGTACGAATGTATGTATGTGTAGATGATAGTGTATGGTGTATGTATGAGGAGGCGTGTGGATGTGTGCGGGGATGAAGATGTATATGTGTGTGTGATGCATATGGAGATACGCCTATGTGTAGGTGATGGTGAGTAGTGTATGTAAGGATGTGTGTGAGTGTTGGTGATGATGTATGGTGTGTGAAGGTATGTGTATGTGTAGAGGAGGAGCCGAGTGTGTAATGCTTGTGAGTATGCGCGTAGGTGCATGAAGTGATGTAGGGTGTGCGGTATGTGTATGTGGGTGTGTGGCATGTGTGTGTATAAGGGTGTGGTGTATGCGAAATGTGTGTGTGTAGGATGATATGTGGCACATGTAGAGAGAGTGTATGCATATGGAGGGTGTGTGGTAGACACGGGTTGTGTGTGTATATATGGATGCCATGTATTGTGTGTGTATATATGTATGGAAGGTGTGGGGTCTGCGGTGCTAGTGTGTATATGGATGGTGTGTGGAGTATGTAGCATGTGTGTATATGTATGGAAGACATGTGGTATGTGGGTATGTATATATGTATAAGGAAGGAGTGGTGTGCGTGGGTGTGTATGTATGTGTGTGAAAGAGTGTAGGGTGTATAGACATATATGTGTATAAATATGGAAGTTGAGGATGATGTATGTCTGAATATGAAATGATGTGCAGAGTGTGAACATGTATGTGTGGGTATAGAAGGTGAATATAATGTGTGCGGAGTATGTGGGTGTGTGTGTATTGGTGGTGTAAAGCGCATGTGGAGTATGTGTGTAAGTGTATGAGATGGCATGTGGTGTGGGTACGTATGTGTGTGTAAGAGATGATGTATGGTGGGGGTATGCGAGTATGAATATGGGAAGTGTGTAATGTGTGTAGAGTATGTAGGTAAGTATGTATTAGTGGTGTGAAATATATGTAGGGCATGTGTGTATGTGTGTGTGATAGTGGTGTGGAAGGTGAAAGGAGTAGGTGTGTATGTATGTATAGGTGCGTATGTGGTATGTGAAGTGTGTATTTAAATGGATAAGAATTTGTGTATGTTGGTGTGCATGTGGTGTGTGGGAAAGATTGGTGTATGTATGGTAATGGAAGCGATGATTCGTAGGAACATGTTAGAGATAATTGGATAAATGAAAATTTCAAAGATACTTCATGGATAAGAGAAGTGTCTATGATAGTGTAGATGGTGAAGGGAATGATTCAAGCAACATTCAAGATGATAGCCTGGGAGATATTTGGAATGAAGTGGATTTCACAATGGAGTATTCAAAGGATGCCAAGGAAGATTGTTCCTTCCGGAACCTTGTATCAGAATCATGTTGTAGAAGTGTTCAACATTTGAATCTTGTTTGCCCAAAGTTCCTTAAGGAGGAAACTTCACGCCTTGCCATCAACCACAAGATGAGCAGAGTACACATATCGGGTACTAGAAGACTACTAAAGTCAGGTGGAGATGCGGCTTTATGATTGGGCTAAGGAAGCATTGCAGAAGGATACCGACTTCAAGAGGAACGCAAAGGAGTTACTCGCTGGAATTGCTCGACTCCGGCTAAGACTATGATAACCCTAAACAAGTAAGTGGGAAACTTAATGATATGCTACTATGTTGTGTTATATGTTGAATGCTATGCATGTGAAATTGTTATTTGTTGTGTTTGCTATTTAATGTGATTATTGTTGAGTTATGTAGTGGGAATTAATGAGTTAGGAAATAAGTCGTGAAGAGTGTAGAGGAATGAATGGTTTGAGGTTATAGATGTCATTACCTTAACATTAACACTTAGCTTCATATTGCTTGTGCTATAACCATAAGCCTAACTTATGTTTTAAAAATTGTTTTCTTCCAAAACAAACCAGAACATAGAAACTTAATTTTTCCCTTCTATAGCTACCAAGTAGGTATGCTTAGTTGGAATAGGGTCTATAGGTATTATTATGAATACATGTCAGAGTTGGTTCCTGAATGTATATACATATATTTAAACAAACTTATTTTCATATTATATTTATGGAGTACACTCGTGAACCCAATCATACCAATCATGAATTCAACCTTGGCTTTTATAACTCAATGACCATATTTTCTTAATCTCTTAAGTACGTAAGGGGAGATGTCTAGTAAAATGTCTTTAATTAAAGAGATGTTGAGCACATACCTATATTTGTGAATACATACATATATATATATATATACAAATGTCTTGAGGACATCAAAAGAGAATACGAGACGACCTTGTTGGCTCTCAAAAGTGAGAATGATAAAGCACTTGAGAAGTGTGATGACATAGAGGTGTTAGAGATGATGATTGTAAATCAATCGCGAGTGGTTGGTTTGACATAGAATATAAATGACACAGAGGTGTCAGATGTGATGACTGTAAGTAACTCGAGTGGTTTGACATTTAAAAGAAATGATACAGAGAGGTGTCGAGTTAAGTTAACTGGTTGTAAGACTAGATGAGTCTACATTCGTAGGGTTTGGGTTCAGAGTCGGTTTGTGTGACAAGAAATGCTTGATCCTTGCTTGATTGTGATGAGTGTGAAATGGAATGTTTGATGTTTACCTTTATGGTATGATGAAAATTGATTGTGATTATAAATGTTGTTTGATCACTTTAAATTAATCAATTAAAGTAAGAAGTGGACGAGATTAAAACTTGACATGTATTTTCACAAGACATGTGCATGAGATTGAAGGCGATCACTGTCATGGGGGCCATCGGAAGTGATCAGAGGATCGTTGTTCCGCCAAGTGCGAACTAAGTGATTAGGGGATTGTCGTGCCTTGACGGTTTCGAGTTTAGCCCGTCCCTTGAGGGTTTAATGCTCGATGTATTGAGGCACTTAAAGCTTAAAACATTAAAGCTAAGACATAGCTTAATGAAGTGATAAGAATAAGAAAGATTGAGTTTCACCTAGGCACTAATGGTGGCTTCGGAATCCCCAACCCAAGGTCAAAGGGCATAAACCCTAGACTTAATGTCAGTTACCAGAAGACCATGTGAGATGCTGCATTCATATGGTTCCTCATGCATAGCATATGTTTAATAACTTAATTTGATATTGCTTGTGTGTGCATAGCATTGAAAGTGTTACCATCCCATTCATTGAGCCATAGTGTGCTTACCCCCTCACAGACTCTTTTGCAAATAGCGATTACGAAAGTGCGAGATGGGATAAGATGTGAAGTGTTAAGAGTTTTGGAAGACCAAAACAACAAAGTAAGATTTGTGAATGATAGATTTACTTAGATGAAATGTTAGGACCCCCATGTGAATATAATTTGAAATTGAGAAACTTAGGATTTATCCTATTTTACTGATTGGTAGGGGATACCGATTCTCTGTGATCATGGTTGACCGTGGGGTACGAGATCCATAGTTGTATTTTATTATCCAATTATATGTACTATGATTAGTTGTAAATGCAATTATTTATTTAGAGTCTTACAATCTCTAACACGTAAGATGATCATCATGTAACGGGTGTACACGTGGCATGATGGTTTTGGTGGAGACTTTTAAGCCCCATTTTGGGGGGTGACATTCACCATGTGAAAGAGGAAATTTTGGTAAAGTGTTTTGTTAAAATTACCTACTATTTTAAATAACCTTACTCGTTCCTTAATAACCATTCATTATTAATATTACATTATTTTATAATTTTACTCTATTTTATTTTTTAAAACCCTATAAGTAATGTTTGGTTGGTAAAACTAGATAATATGACTCTCTTATACCACGTATAATGTCTACAATACTGAGCATAGATTATTACAAACTAAAAATTAATAAAATTAAAATAAAATAATTATTTGTTTTATAAATTAGGAAAAGGTTCAATAATGTGATTTTGAAATTTAGTTTAGAGTTATTTCTGGAATTTCAAATACACATTTATTTTATATTGTGAAATAGATTTTTATATTATTAAATATGTTATACAAATTTTATAATTTTAGTGTAATACCTTAAGGTCATTTTGTTCAGTATGAAAATATGACAACTAAACGATATCTCAACAAGTGAGATTGGATATTTTGGTGAAGTATTTGTTAAAATCATCCACTATTTTATTGAACCTCGCTCTTTCCTAGATAACTACCCATTATTAATTATTAATATTTTATTGTATTATTCCATTATTTTATGTTTTTTTCTCCATTTTATTTGTTTTGCTGTATTTTTCTATCCTTTTTCCTTTTATGATCATTTTTTTTGTCAAATATGTTGATTTTTAAAAATCAATATTTCTTTTGTAACTATAATACGATGTAGTGTTATCAGTAATACAATAGTATATAATTTTAGAAGTTTTTATCTCATTAATAATACCTGTCCACTACTGGTATATGTTGGTTAATCTCTTCCTCTCTCTCTTTTTCTTCCAATTATAGATTTAGGAGATGTTCTTTGTGTAATGAAAGGGAAGAATTGTAACCTTTGCATAACTTTATATAAAATGATAGAATTCTAAATATCTTTAAAGAGTTGCAAGTATTCTAGATAACATAAAATTTTATATATAAATTTAGAATGATGACCAATAGTCATGATAGTTTAAAGTAAGTAATGCTAATTATACCATATTTTAAACATTTTATGAATATAAATTATTAGTATATTAATCGTAAAGATCTTTTAAAGCTGGGGACTTTAACTAATTATTTTTTTAAAAGAAAAAAGATGAAATGAAGAAATGAAATCATAAAAGAAAATGAAAAATTATACCAATTACCTTAAGAAATTTAAAATTATATAAGACACTAATTTTTATTAATCTATACATTGCACTTTATGTAACATATATTGTGTGATTTTTGAATTCACTAGGTTTGAAATTAATTACTTACCTTTTTTAGCATACTACTTTATAAATTATATTTATTTTTTTATTTTGAAATAATATTAAATTTAGTTCTAAAATAGGTTAAAGTTTATAAAGGGAAAATATAGAAAAAATATTGAATATAAACTTCAAATTATAAAGAAAAATGAAAAGTATACTGACTACTCTTAAAAACTTTTAAAATCATATGATACCTATAATTTTTGTATGCTTACACTGCATTGTATAAACAACATGTGATTAAGGAACTATAGCTTTGCTTGATTTATAATTATTTGTTTATCTTCACTTTCTTGCTTACCTTATAAATTATATTTACTTTTTTTTTTTGAACAGCTTTAAATTTAGCTCTAAATTAGGTTAAAGTTTAGTTACATTTACACTTTAATTTTGAAATAACATGAAACTTAGTTCTAAAATAGGCTATAATATATGAAGATAAAAGAGGAGATGAAGAAAAGATTATCAAATATAAACTTAAGATATAAAAGAAAATAAAAAATTATTAACTATCTTTAAAACTTTTAAATTTGCATGACGCTCTTAAATTTTTATTTATATACTGCACTCTATGCAATATATGTGCTTTTATGAATTTTGGGTTCACTTAGCTCTAACTTATTAGTGAAATATCCCAACTAAATAAATTAAAAATGCGGCAAAAGGTTAATATCAAATTTAAGTCTTTTCCTAAGTTGTAAGTATTAAAATACTCTCATTCTATTCATTAGAAATTCTCAGTCTTAGCTAAGAGAAAACCCTAACCCTTCCCCTAACACCCTTATTGCTGCCATCCCCTTTATAACCTAAATGGCCATTGATGTTTGTCTCTCTCTCCTCTTAGTTTTATACTAGTTGCCATGTATGCTGAAGATTTCTAACAATCTAAAGCTAAATTTTTTATTTTTATCAAGTTTGATTATTTTAAAATATCAATATAAAATTGATAAATTCTAATGGTTAGTTCCATATGGGTTAGTGGGCAATGTAATGACATGATCGAAACTCCTTCCACTGAGATATTATCTACTTTGGCATGTTATGCCACACAGTTTTGTCCTTTAGTCTTACTGCTTCTTGAGGGAGAACCCATCTTGTCACTGCTTTAGATTGAATACACTTAACCTTAGAGTTTCAAAAAACTTCAAACTAACATCCTTTTCTATTTTATTACATAGGACCAAGACCATACACTAAGCTAAGAGGACTCTAGAGGTGCTCTCTTACAAGCTTAAGAGATGCTCTCATACTATAGTACTTTACCCTACATGGCACTTGGCTCCTTCATTTCTGATTAGTACATTATTTTGATACCACCTTGTAATCACCAAGCCAAAACTCTTTCCATCAAAGTATTGTTCTCTTTGACATGATATGCCTCACGATTTTATCTCTTGGTGTAGTTACTTCTTAAGGGGTTACCCATCATGGGAGCGCTTTAGGTTGAGTATGCTTAATGTCAAAGTTTCAATGAACCTTAGGCTACTACACCGAAGGTATCTCGATGATTAGAGTTCTATCACCTTTTCATTAAAAAGATGTCAAAGGAAACAAGATTATGAGGAATCTTTAAAGAATGTAGAAGAAATGATAAATAAAAAATAAGTGTTCTCTATTAAGCTATGATTCCTTATTTAAAACCTAACCATAATCTTGTTTTTATGGAAAGGGATTATGAAGTGGTCAATTTGGAAGTTTTTGCACTAGATTTATAAGTGTATAGGTTCTTGCAATTAAGGTGAGTAAATCGTCACTTTTCCATGAAGGTTTAATCATTTAAAATCATTCATCTATTAAGATGCCACATAAACCCTAGGATTTATTCTTGTTAATCTAAGTGTGGATTAGTGAAATTAGGTTTTGAAGAAGAATCATGAATGTGTATTGATACGTTGAGACAAGTGATGTTAATCAATATTCATAATTGAAGGAATTGATGAATTGGAGATTGAAATCCATAAGATTGCAATTTGATGATAAAATCAATGAAACTCTTAAGAAAATTTAGTTAACAAGACGTTTGTAGACTGAGAAATCATGTTGGATGGAGGCAAAGTCGAACTCTTAAGAACCTAAGGTCGATTAACTCGTATTTAGGAAAGAGATAGAAGATCCATGATTAGTCAATCAACTGCTTCTATAGTATAGTCCATCGACCCATATTGAGGTCGACCAACCCCTTTTCCCTTCCCTAGGTTGACTAACTTGGGTTCTATGTTGATTGGGTGACCTTTTAGTGACCCATGCGATGCTAGTAAGCGTATAATTAGTTGAATAAACAAGGGAAATGAGTTTAGATATAAGATTTTTTATTCATGAGCATATATAAGCATTCATTTATTAAATGTATTGCGTTAGGTGTTCATAATAATACTAAGTCACATCAAGGTTTTAGACGAATTCCATGTACATAACTACTATTGTATGTTGTTTATGCATGATCAGGTAGTTTAATCTAAGCTAATAAAAATCTAGCTTAAATGATGTGTGCATTGTTTATCTGTAGCCAATCTAACTTGTGGGTAGTAGCTAATGATGAAGGGATGTTGGTCTCAAATTGATTGAATGATGTGATTAGATTAGGCGAAAATGTTACTATAGTAACCGAATGGGGTTGTATGGGAGAACTAATGAAAGAATTTTTGGAACAAAAAACTCAAACTTTATTCATTGTAGAAGATGAATATAAATACATTAGTTTCATCTCTCTTGTACTAGATTAGATATATTATAATATGCTACCAAATCTAGGAAATTTAAGATAAACTAATTTAAATCCATTCCTAACCCATAACATTAATGGAAACCTAAAAAAAAAAAAGCAAATCAAAATAAACATACTTGAAATCAAAATACAACTAAAAAAATTAAATAATTAAATAAAAACTAAATAAATGAAAAATATTAAATAAAATGTTGTGAAAATCTATATTTTCTGATTCCCCCTCAAGCCGAGAAAGTGATATTTATCATTTTTAGCTTGCTTGAAACTTCTATAAACTACTACTTGGATTGCAACTTCTTGAAGATATCTACCTTCAATTCCTTGTAAAGATATGATGTAATTGGATTCTAGCTCCTTCTATTTCTTACTTAATGAAATTATGATTCAATTAAACATGTTTTATCCATTTATGTTAAACTAAAATTTTTACAATACTTAATGTAGTTTTACTATCACTCAAAATTAACATGTCTTCACACTTAATATTCAAATCTTTTAGCAATCTCTATAGCTAGATAAACCCACAAATCCCTTGAGCAATAACCTTATACTTTAGCTTCAACACTACTCCTAACAACATGTGACTGTTTCTTACTCCTTGATGTCATAAGGTTAACCAATAGTTTTGTATAATATCTTGAAGAAGGAATTACAAAGTTTAGGACCAAATTTTTCTAAAATAACATTTTTGCTTTTGAACTCAGTTTTATTTAATCTAGTATCGAATTAGCTTACAGACCTTGAATTAAGTCCCAATACTCTAATTAGATAAATAAAATCATTAAAAAGTTATTTGAAATCAATTGGAAAAGAAAAATTGAGAATTACAAATCAAATTTACAAAATGACCAAAATGCCCTTAAGCTTGATTTTATTAAGAGGTGATTAGAATTTTTAGAAGAGTAAACTAACTTGGAGACATAGGAAGACGTATTTTCAACCAGTATAAGGTGGGAATAAAATGGAAGAAAATGTCTCACATGCTACACAACAAGGGACACTTGGTAACTTTTGGTTATTAAACATCAAACCCATGTGGTCCCCCATGTCCCTTAAACCCTAACAATTTAGAACCCACACATATATACCCTTATGTGTCAAAATTTAGAAAGTTAGTAACCCCAAAAGCAGCCTGATAGAGCCATTTTATACTCAATCTTTATAGTATAAATTGTGTTAAATTATTATTGATTTTATAGAAATCATAAGGAAATGGTACTTTAATTCTATCATCGTGATAAATCAGGTTAAATGGAGTCAAGGATGCTAATTCAAGTATTTTAGAGAAGTCATCTACAACTTGGATCAAGACAAGGAATTACACCACCGGAGGAAGCACGGTTTGAGGCACGGCCAAGGTTCAAACCGTGTTACACACTGGATAAGAAGGCGAAAATGAGGACTTTGAACAGAGAGAGACACGGCTTAGGGCACGGCCGTGGTGGAAGCCGTGGGAGAAACCGTGCTTGGAGCCGTGGTGGAAGCTAGACGTGCTAAGGAGAAGAAATTGTGGAACATCAACTAGAGTATGGCACGGCTTGAAATCTGGCCGTGGGTTTAACCGTGGTACACATTGGGTACGGATGAAGACTTGTTGATTATGCACAGAATAAAGCATGGTTGGAAATCTAGCCGTGGGTGGAGCCGTGGTACACACTGGACACGGAAGATGATGCATGAAATATGCATAGAGGATGGCACGGCTTGACCCACGGTCATGTGTTAGGGCGTGCCAGGCGGACGAACATTTACTTCTCGAAATCTACTTGGAAAAGGAAAGATATTTTCGTATCTTGCTAGCAAAAGATCACATGCTATCTCCCTAACAATATAAATAGAACCAACCCTAGAGGGTTAGGAGAACTTTTGAATTTTTGGATCTTGAAGAACCTTGGATCATCTTAGAGGCAGAGCAGGCAACCGGGTTCATTATGTTTCTATTTTTTATTTTCGTTTTATTGATGAACATGAGTGGCTAAGCTACTTTTCTAGCCAAAGGGTCACAGATGTTTAATTCTCCACGAATTGTGAGGTCTAATTGACTTGTATTTATTCTATTCTTTGCTTTCGGGTATTCATATATCTTCTGATCGTTTTGTCATTATTATCTTTGTTGATTGGTATGAATAGAGCTCTTCTACTCAATTAGCAAGTTAATATATTGTCAACTAGCACGTCAAATCCGTAATTGTTTGATTGTTTTAGTCTTAGTGACGCAATAACATGTTTGGTTATAAAAGAGATGATCGAATTCATGTTATGGAGGTGTGTGATCATGTTTAAATAGGTTATCTTATAATCTACTGGCATAAATTGGTGGTCTCTCTAGATCTTAATGCTATTGATAGATTAAATCCTACGCGCTTGTCTAGGGTTGTTTAATCAATAAGAGAAATAATTCAAAGCGCTTGTCTGAGGTTATCGAGGAAGTAAGGAGAGATAGGTTGTTAGAGCTTGTTAATAACCATAACCAGTTTATCTAGAACTAAGAATAGAAAACATTTGCATCGATGATCAATTCCTTGAATTAAACTATCTTGATTCCTTTGGCTAGGCTTTTATTAATATCTAATTTTCTTACCTTGTTTTACTTTATTTTGATTCACAAACAAAACCCCCCCATTTTTCTTTTCCCTTTTATTCTCCTTGAATAGAAATAAGTTTAACCAATCTCTGTGAATTCGACCCTACTCACCACTATATGCAAATCATATAATTGTCTAGGAGTAGGTTTTATTTTTGTTGGATTCGACACCCATCACAGCATCCCCCCCCCTAACAAGCACACAATTCTTTCTCTTTTTAAAGAATTTTCTTAAGGTAAAAAACAAAGAAACTATATTAAAAATCTTAATACCCAAAGCTTAAATCGTAATCACCTCAAATTATTTACTAACCTAGTGTTTCCTTGAATGTGTTTAGGTGATTAATCAAGACAAAGAGGGCACTAGAAAGGGGGACACAAATCTTACACGAGACATAACTAAGGTAAGTAGGTGATTAAGCTTATTTAAGTAAGATTAAGCATAACAAATCTTATGTTTATGCATTAATTGATGTCTTTTATCAAAGGAAATTGTGAGGAGTCCTTGTGGAAGTAAGGAAAGTCCACTCTTGGGAGAAGGAGGTGGTAGCAAAAAGAAGACCAAGAGCTAAGTGGAATCTCCAAAAAGTTACAAGGCTTTATGCTTGTTAATGTGGTGTTTAGTGACATATGAATATGTGGCTAGGTGATTAAGGAGATTTAGAGATTCATGAACAAAATATCACATGTGATTGCTACATTTAAGAATGGAATAAGTTGCCATTTGATGATTTTGATGAGTAATGAAATAATAAGCACGTGAAAGTTGATGTTGAATGTGAATTTGGATTCATAGATTTAAGTTTAAGGCAAAGGCATGCAAAATGGGATTATGAACATATTTGTTGCCACTTACAGATGAAATTTGGAGATGTTTTCTTGAGTTTAAATTTGAAATGGATGTTAAAATATAGTGAATTCATGATTGCTATGATGATTTGTGGATTAAGAAGTAGTTTGGATGGTAATTTTTAAGTATATAGTGATTACATGTTTAGATTGAGCAAAATTTAATGAGATGATATGAAAACCAATTAAAAAGGAGTTATAATCAAGTTTTCCAGAATAATTCATAAACAATTGAAGTGGAAGTTGGGTTGAAATTGAAGTTCATATGGTGATTTAAGGCTTAAATGAAGTTTAGTACATAGTAGGACGATTTAAGAAGAAAATTGGAGTATTTGATCATAGGATTTGTGATCACTACTACTTATTATGTTGCCATGTTTAAATATGAAAATTTGTGATTAATTATGGTTAGTTTGAGTCAATTAGAGCTACACCATGTTTAATTGATGATTTGAAGTTGATTGGATGTGAAATGAAGTTTTAGAAAATCAAAATGTTGTTAAATTTGGCAAATTATAGATTAATTGTTAAATGTTGGATGTTTATGAATTTCTAGGCTATTCTAGATTTTTCTTGGGCTTGAATATGGGATTTAAATGGTTTTTTATGAAATGGAAGTGAGTAGCTTTGGTTTAGAGTGATTTAGCTTAAAATGAAAGAGAGATAGGCTTTGAAAGATGAATTTTATGTGAGGCTGATTTGGAACTTGGAAGGATCTAAAATGACTAAAATAGGGTTTTTATTGATAAAATAAGTAAAGAGCGTGATTATGATTAAAATGGCTTTGGTTTAACATAATTTGCACTTAAAATAAATAAGTTATAGCCCTTTAAAGTTATGCCCCCCCTAGAATAATAGATTTAAATTAGAAATTAAATAACTTAAATAACTTGTGTCAAGGTCGGCCATTCCCAATTTAGCCTATCCATATAGGTCCATGGACCAAATTAATACCCTTTCCCCATAGGTGGACCACATGATTATACATAATTGAAGTAATTGGGCTTAAATAACATAATTGACCAAATCGGACCAAATTAGAAATTAACTTACAGAATAAATCTTAATTGAGCTTGAATGAACCTAAAAGAACCCAATGGATCCAAAATCTAAATTTAATTTTGGCCCATTCCTCCTTGAAGGCTTATACCTTAAATGGGTTTTATCAAAATTAAATATTCTAAATGGGCCTTAACCATAGTAAGGCCCCAAAGCAATTAAACATTTTAAATGGACTAGACTTAGACATCATAAAATAAACTTAATTAAGCTTAGTGGGTTTAATTTTCAAAATGAGTTGGACCTATTTTGTCTTTAGGACGTATATCTTAAATGAGCTTAACAAATTAAAACACCTTAGATGGGCCTTATACTTAGTAAGGCTCACAATTAACTATAAAACCTTGATTAAAATTAAATTAGGCATAACAAATAAATCAGGCTTAAGAAATAAAGAACAGGACCAAATAAACATAATAGGCCTAAGTTAATTATGATATCACATAATGGATTAAAATAACCCGATTGAACCTAAAATGAATATATCGATAATGATTGGGCCAAAATAATGTAATTGAACTCATATAGAATAAGATAGCCTAGACACTTAAAATAAGGCATTATAAACCTAAATGGGCATTAAGTTCTAATTAGATAGATCACTTCAATAATACGGTTAATCAAATTAATTATGGTTAATGGGCCCAATTTCAAATATAGTTGGGTCTACTTTTTTAGGGGCCCAAATACATTAATTGGGCCTTACTAACATCTAGATTTGGATTTGAACAATATAATGGACTTAAGTAAATGAATGCTAGATAATATAGGCCAATTTAGCTAAAAAGCTAATTGGACCTTCTTAACCTATAATGAGCCTATAATTAGTATAGGTTTTGAATAGTTTAAACCAAACCTTAGAATAATATCTAAATAATTAGAATAATTATTTAACTTAAGTTTTCTCTTTTAATGCATAAACTCGGCTCATCTTACTTAAATAAAAAATTAGACTTCAACTCGGAAACCTTTAACCTTTCCAGGTACATAGTAACATGCATGTTACTTACTAGATTAGGAACTTAAATTGGACTAATAATCAAACTGGTTAAGTATTTTAGTGCTACTTATGAGTGGTTATCTCGAGCTAGAGAGTGATGCCTAAGGCCTAGACTTGGGCTGTAGTTTTAGTCTAGTAATTCTTGTGGTTAAGTGCTTAAGCCATTGACAAATGGATCGATGGATAATTGATAAGTGAAATTGCATCGAATAACAGGGTACTATAAATGGAGAGAAGCTATATCAGGAATCATCCAGGGTTATGAGTCTCGATGGATGATACAATATATCTAATTTGTAATTAGTGAGGATAACATAATGGTGATCACACTTAAATGAGGCTATTAAGTTTTTGGTTTTGAGATATGAAGTCTAGTTGCTCCCATCAATCCCTAATTACTGCTGTGGTGGAATCGAAACCTAGGTCTCTTGTCATGTTATCTAGAGTCATGAGTATCTCTATGTTAATTGTTTACATTAATTAAAGAAAAATAAAAATTGTATGATTGATTGCTACATTAGAATATAGGCTTACTTGACATCTGTGTATAATTGCGTTACTGTGTATTAGGTCTCTTTAGCTCACTTTTCTTTTTCGTGAGAGGACTATCTTTCGGATTCATTATATAACTCTATGGGCTGTAGCTTTAATGAGGAGCTTTGGGGAGAGGATGGTGACTTAGATGACGATTATTATTGACTTTATTTCCTTTTGCAAACTTTTTATCTTAAGACTGTATTTATATTTTTATAGGAGTTGCTTGTGCCTCTATGGCTTGTTATTACTATGTATTTTGTGGGTTTTTTAGGTCTTAGGACTTAGCTTATTTATCTAGCACTATTTACCGTGTTTTCTAAACTCAATGGACTTCCAAAACATTTTCAAAATTTAATGAATTGTCAAATGTTTTCAAATTTTAATTAACAATTTCAAAGTCCTAAAATTGGTTTACAAACCTACTTACTAATTCTAATTTTATGCAAACGGTTAAACTGGCACTTTATACACAACATTTCGATTAGACATACTTAACTCATATTTAATACATTAAAATCTTAAAAATATTTCCCTTTGCATTTTTCTAATAATAATTTTAGTAATGATGACCAATTGATAAATAAGAAAGCATCAATATGCATAAGAATGACAAAATTATATGAAGACAATAGTGAATAAAAAATTAACCAAGAGCAAATTTATAATAAGATGAGAATTATATAAAGCCACTATAATAATAAGATTACTAACATGGACAACCAAAATTTTTATAGACAAGTAACTAACTCGAATTTCATAAAATTAATTAATTAAGTTAAAAGGACCTTATTACTAGTAGACACTACCCCCCGAATTGTTTTCCATTATTTTTGAAGTTCTACTTCAGATAATTTGAGATAAATAATTGAAGAAACCAACTAGGCTTAGGAAGTTTATGGGATGACATTTACATATCATATTTTAACATTTTTCTTGTATAAGTAATTTATAGATCTATATTGATATAACATTTTTAAGAATATTATGTTACAATACAAGCAAATGCACTACACCTTATATATATGTTCTTTGTATCTAAAATAATCACAGATTATTAACACATTTTGAAGAGGCATCTATAACAGTCTATGTTATATGAAAGTTAATTTTATATGGCATGGCTCATTATCGTGTTTCAAAATTAAATATTGTGAGTAACTTGGTTTTTGATGAAGTATGTTATAAAAAGTTATCTTGAATGTGGTAGGAGATGATAGAAGCATGAAGAGAGAATATGGTAAAACTATATTAGAAGACTCACTGCTTACCAATCAATAACATTTAAGTAATGTGCTAGGATAAGAGAACTAGAATAGATCTTGATATCAATGGTTAAATCTTGAGAATTCCTCAAATAATGAAATTGGATAAATGAAATAATAAAAAGAAATTCTCTTTATGGCTTAAGTTTTATTTATAACAGATTTTACAAAAAGTGAGGAAAGTTTTCAAAAAGTTCATAGACAAGTTTTCAAAGGTTCAAATGAAAGTTGTTATAAGTTAAAAATTATTTGCCGAACATTGTATAGACAATTTATAAACAAATATGTTAGAAAAAGATAATTCTAAGATGTGCCATGTTTTGATATAAAAGAATCCTTTTATACATAGAAAGCGCATATGTCAATATCTTTTATATAGGAAGCTTATGTTAAACACGTGTTTTATTTGGAATTAATTTAAATTCTTATCTCATTCTCAATGCTATACATTTTATCAAATCAATGTCTTTTTGAACAAAGTTTTTAGGTTGCTAAGCATTGAAAATTAAAAATCTAATAAATCGAGGAAGAATAAAAAAGTAGTCATTGTATATTTTGATCCTTCTATCTTTAGATAAGCTTGATCACTAAATAAGAAGAAGAGAAGACCTAAAGTAAAGGAGGAGAGTTTACAAAGCATACATCGCATCACATGAGACTAAGTATTACTAATAAGAAGTGTTCTTAAGAGATTAAAAGCTTGCAATATATTCTACCAAGTAAAAGGGCTTAGAGAATTTTTGACTATTGTGTTGTCTTTTCAAAAGAAGTGTCTCTTGTGAGAGTGGGTTTTGAGTATTTGTTGAGACCTATGATTTATACTTAGAGATTTAGTATGAGAAGTAATTTATGTGTAGAGGGTTAAAGGTTAGGACTAGTAAAAGTTGGCAGAACTAAGGAGAATCACAAAGGACATGAGAATAATAGCTCATACTAGATACTACTAGAATTGTTATAGTTGCAGACTCACTTGTACTTACTTTTGAAAAGAAATAGTGGATTCTCAATAGTTGAGCTAGTAGTATTAATAGAGAGGATGTACCTACTTTTATGTATCTAGGCTTTATCTCTCTTTCTCTCTCCTTCTCTCTCTCTCTCTCTCTCTCTCTCTCTCTCTCTCTCTCTCTACATTACTTAACTTTATTTATCTTACTGCTTGTTGTTATGTGCTATAACTTGCATATACAAGCATTTTTATCTAAGTAGAAGTAGATAGATATGCTTAATTTTGATATAACTATCTGAAGTACTTTCACATAATAATTTAATTGAGGGTTTATTTGAACCTAAGCTTTGATTTTATTGAACAACAATACACTTAGTTTCAAAATAAGTACAAAGATATTTTTCTACACAACCTATAATTAAATTTGTACCCTATTTAACAAATACTTCTAAAGGTTTTTAAGGGCTTACTTGGTTCATTTTATTTCTATTTGTTTGGTGTTAGTTATATATCTATTTGAATATAAGTGTTTGGTTAGAATCAAATGAAAAAAAGAAAAAAAAATACAATTACATATGTACCCTTATTAAAAAAACCAAATCCCTAAATTTTGCTTTAAAATATAAGTGAATTAGATACATATAAGATAATTTATCCAAATTCTAGGTTTTAAACAAACAAAAATCAGATATGAATCAAATGTATATTAGATATAGATAAAATACAGATAAGAAATAGACAATCAAAATAGGCCTTAAAACTATTTGTATATAGTATTTTACTTTTCACATGTAAATAAGTAACTCAATATGAAACTTCTTTAACTAACTTTTCAAAAGAGACCGCTTAAAAAATGAAACTAATAGGTTTCCTAATTAGCTTCCTTAAGTATATTATTTTAGAAACTTTATGAAGAGGTTTCCTAAGCAAACTCCTCAATTAGACATTGTTACCCATGACCTTGCCTGAAATGCATACGATGGTTTCGACCTAAAAGTGTGATCTAGAGTGATGAGTCTTGACTTGTACAGGAACTATTTGTTTTACGAGTCCATGGTAGATCCACCCTCTAAACTTGTAGAACTAGCGGTTTTGACTTGTGAATTAAAAAAAAAAAGAAATAAAAAAAAGTGAATTTGATGACATAAAGATATGGACAAAAGGCCACAATAAAAGCCATGAGAGAAAGAAACATTACTCATTAGACAAGACAAGATACCATACACTCACACACTTGTACACTACACACATGACACCATGTATAAATTTTAGGATAATGAATTATATCAAAGAAAGAATTAAAGGACAATTGAAAAAAAAAGGAAAAAAAAATTACAAGAAAAAGAAAGAAATAACAAAATTAAAAAATTTAATGAAAAAGAGAAAAAAAAAGAGGTCATGGATCTAGAATTGGCTACATGGTTCCAAGCATGATTCCCTTAATCTTTAACTTATGACCCATTAGTTTTGGGCCGATTTGAAATTGTGGCAGTGTCTATCCTCAAGAAAGTTACCTAGTTAGCTTCTTAAGGAGGCTATTAACTAGCTTCTCAAAGAAGGCTATTAACTAGCTTCTCAAAGAAGGCAGTTAACTAACTTATTAAAGAAGCTATTAAGGGTGTGTTTGCCTCATATTTTTCTTTTTCTTTTTTATTATTAGTTTGGTGTTTACTCGAATGTAGGTATTTAGCTCAAAATAGATAAAGAAAAAGAAAAAGATAAAAATTACTTATATGCTCTTATTAAAAGCTTAAATCCTTATTAAAATAGAAACAAATTAGATTCATATTAAACTATTATCCTAATATTCAATTTCAAACAAATACGGATTAAATACATATAAGATACATATAATATACAAAAAAAAATAGATAATCCAAATGGATCCTAAATTAATAAACTTACCTTGTAGATTTTTTTAACTTATAGGATGAATTATACATCAAGCATACCTAAATTACTTTTCCCTTTTCATTAATAAGTACTAAAAACTAAATTTTACCAAGAATAATTAATTAATATAAAGCTATGGTACTGAAGAAATTATTAAAGAGACAATCCAATCACCATGTGAGATTTGAAAGTTACGTTTAGGACTTGATAAACCCCTTAACTATAAACTAAAGATTATTTTTTCTAACACTAGAATAAGATAATAAAACACTAAAATTTTGATTCAAAACCCCAAATTTAAAAACCAAACTCTAAAATTTTGTAACACTAAAATTTTTGAAAGAAAACTTGAAGTAACTACTTCAATCAATATCTAGTAAGAATTAATTTAAATAAATGGAGAAAACACTTAGGCCTTAACACATGTACACATAGGAAGCACCACCTTATCATTCCAAAGGCCCATTTCCTATTCTATTGCCATTTTTTTTCATTCCATTTTTTGACACTAAATTAAATTAAACCATTTAAAAGAACAAAAGCCTAAGCATAACCCACTATTCTTCCTTTCCCTTACATATGAAGGCCTCTTAAGTAATGGATCTTGTGATCTTCTATTTGCATTATACACGACACCATGAAATCTAACAGGTACATGAGAGATCCAAGCAGAATTTAAGCCATATCCCTCTACATCTCCAACTACAAGCCAACCCTAAGCAAAATGATATGCCAAACCAATTTCAATCAAACAATCTTAGTTGATGAAACAATTGAACAATTGTTTTCAAAATAGTATGGATCCCCTTTTTGAATGTGGAACCCTAATTTCCATAGAACAAGAAAAAAATGAAATTCCAAATTTTTACTAGATATGACGCACTAGTAGAATTAAGAATAACTTGTAATTGTTGATACAACACACAACAATCCAAGCCCTACTTGCCCCAACCCTAATTTAGAATTGATAAGAGTGTCTTATGAAATAGAGAAGAGTCTCCTTTTCATGTGAAACAAGCTGCAAAATATGTCAAAAAGTGTCTTTGTTTTCCTTTATAAGTATTTATAATAAGCCCTAAATATGGAAAAACAACATAATGGAAATTACATAACACATGGCCGGTCTTCTAGCTCCATTTCGATCCAAATTACATAACATATGATCGGTCTTTTAGGTCTATTTTGGTTCAACATGGACCATGACTCATCTCCAAGCCAAGTGCTAATGTGTTTAATCATCTTCTTGTAATACCGACAAGTGTACCTGATTAAATACAAAACAATCATATAAAGTAAATGAAGACACTATATGAATGTCTTCGGGTTCCATTTAGTTAAAAGGACTCTCAATGTAAGGCTCTGCAGTCTTTCAGCTGTTGCTCGGGTAATGGGTCCTGTTGTCAAAATGGTTTGATCCCCATCATCTCCTCGGGCCCGTGGAAGATTTGCCCTCAAATCTAAAGGTTCTTCTGTTTTAGAAAATTTTTGAGAGTCACCTGGATTGAAAATTTTAGTTTGCAATTGTTTGTTATCCTGAAGTCGTAGTTGCCCTAAAGACTTCTGAATTACTTGTAGCTGATTCACTCTATTCAGGACGTCCCCCAATCTTTTCCTCTTTACTAATAAGGACTTCCTGTTTGATGTGCTCCAATGATAATTCAATACAAATCAAAGAAGGAAGAACAATTGATTCCAATTTCTAACCAATTGCGTAAACCTTAGCTAGAAAAGAACCCTAATTTGTGTGAAATGAAAAGAGGAACAATTTAAATCCAATTACGTACTAGATATTACACACTAGTGATAATTGGAAATGACTTAATAATGATTGATATTACTCGCAAAAATTCTTAAGCAAACTTGCCACAATTCTCTAGGGTATAATTGATAAGAGTGGCATGAAAAGAAGAAGCTCTCTCTCATGGCAATGTAAGTGTTTTTCTTATCTAAAAAAGTGTCCCCCAAAACCTTAAATAACAAGTATTTATACCTATTCTAAATAAGGAAAATTCAACAATGTAAAATGATGCTTGAACTGATCCTATGGGAGCATTTGGCAACCAGTTCATCCACATGAAATGAAGTGAAGTATGGCCGGTTTCTCGTCTTTTGTAGGTCCAAGCATAGCTCACACACACAAGCATTAGTGTGTGTTGGTTCATCACCCTGTAATACCGACAAAATGTATGTGATAAAAAAATACAAAACAATTACATAAAATAAATAAAGACATTATGTGAATGTCTTGGTTCCCTTTGTTCTAGAAGGCTTCATAATGTTAGGTTAAGAGGTTTGATTCCCATCATCTCCTCGGGCCTGTGGAAGATTTGCCCTCAAATCTAATGGGTCTTTTCTTGGACTGAAAAACTTAGTTTGCATGTGATTGTTGCCTTAAAGTCTTGATTGGCCAGTAGTTTTGTTGATATGTTCTTGGAACTCATGTACCTCAATTGGTGACATAGAAGTCAAGACAATCCGTTTACCATCCTTACAAAACACATAGGTGTTTCTACACGCATCATGCACCACTCTTTTGTCAAATAGCCAAGGTCTACCCAGTAGTATATGAAATGCACACATAGGAAGAACATCACAAATAATTTCATCATGGTATTTTTCCCTTATGCTAATTGGAACTTTAGCTCTCTAGGTGACATATAGACTATCTTGTACACTCAACCAATGCAATTTATAGGGATGGGGATGTGAACTAGTGACTAGTTGCAATCTATTTACTATTGTAGTAGCTATGACATTAGTTCAACTACCACCATCAATAAAAAGAACACACAAATTACCTAGAACCCGATAGGGAGTATGGAATAGGTTTTCCCTTTGTCTGTCCCCAACGTTAGGAGATGTGATCATTACCCTATGTAACATGTTAATAGATAGATATTTATCATTTCCTTTGTCTTCTTGTGCCTTAGCATTAGGATCATCATAATACTCCTGTAGTACTATTGACAAATCATTAGGCTTAAGTATTTCTCCCTTTCCCTCCATATTTTCCACCTCTATAGCAGTTATCACCCTTTTGTTGGGACACTAAGCTGCCATGTGTCCAAAACCTATGCATTTGAAGCATTTTATTTGACGAATCTTCTCACTTGTTGACCCTAGCACTGTTTGTTGGATATCAGTCCTAACAACCTCTTTTCACTTTCTAGAGATTTCCCTCTCCCTATCAATAATAGTTGTATTTGTGTCTACGGTCTTATTAATTCCCTTTTGTTCCATCTCCCGACTATCTGACCCATGAAGTTTTGTAGAAGTTCCATACCTGTTGCTCGCTACTCTAAACAGGTTGGGTCGCCTCTGTCTTTCTACTTTCAGAGCTAGTTGGATGGCCTCATCAAGGGTGTCATACCTCTGGAGATCTACAATGTAGGCAATTTTATACTTTAACCCTAACACAAATAGTGTTAGGGTCTGTTTAGGAGGTTTAATTGACGCACATCTGATCATTAGTGTCTTAAACTCTTGTACATACTTGTCCACTGTTTTGCCTCCCTACCTCAATGTTTGGAGACACATAAATAACTCTTGCCTATAGTGCTTTGGTATAAACCTCTTCTTCATCACCCGTTTCATTTCCTACCAGGTATATATTTCTGGATCACCATCTCTCCTTCTACTGGCTACAAGGTTCTTCCACTATAAGGCAACATATCCTAAAAACTTGATTGCTGCAAGACGAATCCGAGTGTGATAATTAATTTCATAACATTTAAATAGGCCCTTTACCTTTTCCTCCCAATCTAAGTAGTCTTCTGTAGAACCCCTTCCAGCAAATGAAGGCATCTGCAATTTTACATATTCTAAACCCCGAGGCAGTTTGAACTCACAATTTGGGTAAGACTCATTTTCAAAATTATCATCTCTTTCCTCCTTAAAAGCATGATAATCTCCTTCCATCCTCCTACCCTTATTACCTCCAACAACTGCTTCCTTGTGAGCATTCTAATGGGCTACCTGAGGTGGGGGTGCCTGTGGATTTGCCACTGGTGGTTGTGGCATCATTATTTGATCTACCCGTGTTGCTAATGTGGCGACAATAGTGGTGAGATCCTGTAGTTGTTCCTCTAGTGTTCTTTCACTTGCAGCATAACGACCCTAACCTCATCTAACCTAACTATTAGCCTCATTGCCAATTCCCCCATTCACACTATCATTTGACATAGCTGTTGAATTAAGCTTTTGACAATTCCTTTTTTTTTTTTTATACAATCACAGCTTCACACACCAATTCCTCCAACCAATACTCTTCACAACACACAAGAACAATTCAAACCACAATACTCCCACCCACGACACACTCATACCCATGGCACAAAACTCTCACTTCATGGTACACACACACCCTCAAACCACAACACACACTCTACGGCAGCACACACACACCTACGGTTTAACACATAACCAAGGCAACACACACTCCACGACAACCTCAAGACACAATAATTCTATCCAATAATGCAATCAAACTAATTTAATGTGCAATTACTACACAATTACACAATGGTGGAATTAATTGTAGAAATTTTTTTTTCTCCACCTTCTAAGGTTAGAACTCACGGCACACCGTAGATGTCACTTTCCCACTTCAATCCGCAATGGATCAAGATAGTACAAGGTAACAACAACATTCTTTCATGGTATTCACCAACAACAACACAACACTTACACGGTTCCAAACACACACACATAACCCTACTCCAACACTTCCACAATCACGACACAAAATAAATGATTCCAAGCTTTAGTTAAAGTGCATTCAAGGAAATTAATGCACAATTACTCCATAAGGTAATTATGGAATTCAATTTGCAAAGACTTCCCTATTCTTCTAAGTGGTGACCTCATGGCAATATGACTATCATAAGGACAAAAATTTGAACTACACACTTCCAATTCCGAATTCAATAAGGAGTAATACAACACACTTACACAATTACACTTCACACAACGTCAATTTCGAAATGAAAGAACAAGAACCCTAAATCCTCAATTTGTGATTCACAAATTCCCTTCTACAAACTTACGCTCTGATACCAAATTATGATGTGCTCCAATGATAATTCAATACAAATTAAAGAAGGAAGAAACTCTCTCTCATGATAATTTAAGTGTTTTTCTTATCTAAAAAAGTGTCCCCCAAAACCCTAAATAACAAGTATTTATACCTATTCTAAATAAGGAGAATTCAATAATGTAAAATGATACTTGAACTGGTCTTATGGGAACATTTGGCACTCGGTTCATCTACGTGAAATAAAGTGAAGTATGGCTGGTTTCTCGTCTTTTGTAGGTCCAAGCATAGCTCACACACACAAGCATTAGTGTATGTTGGTTTGCCACCTTGCAATATCGACAAAATGTTCCTGATAAAAAAATGCAAAACAATTACATAAAATCTATAAAGACATTATGTGAATGTCTTGGTTCCCTTTGTTCTAGAAGGCTTCATAATGCTAGGTCAAGAGGTTTGATTCCCATCACTATCGGTGGCTTTATTGATTTGCTCTTGGGCTTCGTGCAACTTAATTGGTGACATAGGACTTAAAATAACCCTTTTACCATCCTTCCGAAACATATAAATATTTCTAAACCTATCATGTAGCACTCTCTTGTCAAATAACCAAGGACTACCTAATAATATATGTGAGATGCACATAGGGAGAACATCGCAATCAACTTCATCCTAGTACTTTTTCCCTATGCTAATTGGAACCTTAGCCCTCTGAGTAACATATAGACAATGTAGTTCACTCAACTAGTGTAGTTCATAGGGCCTAGGATGAGGTGTAGTGGCTAGTTGCAATCTATTCACTAATGCAGCAACTATAACATTGGTGCAACTGCTACCATCAACAAGAAGAGTACAAAGATTACCTTAGACCCTGTAGGGAATATGAAATAGGTTTTTCCTCTGCACGTCTTAACCCTGCGCAGCACGTTAATAGCCAGATATGGATCATTACCCTTGTCTTCATGTACCTCAGCATTTGGATCCTCATAATATTCCTTTAGCACTGCTGATAAATCTATAGGCTCAAGTACTTCTTCCTTACCATCCTCACTTTTCACCTCTATAGCAGTCATCACCCTTTTGTTGGGGCACTAAGCAACTATATGCCCAAAACTCATGCATTTGAAGCATTGGGTTTGACGAATCTTCCCACCTGATGACCCTGGCACTATTTGTCTGATATTAGCCCCAATAATCTCTTTGTCTTTTCCAGAAATTTCCCTCTCCCTATCAGTAACTGTTGCATTTAATTCCACAGCCTTATCGATTCCCCCTTGTTCAACCTGCTGACTATTTGGTCCATGCAGCTTAGTAGTGGCTCCAAACCTGTTATTCGATGCTCTGTACAGAGTAGAGTGCCTCTATCTCTCAACTTTTAAAGCTAACTGAATGGCCTCATCAATGGTGTCATACCTCTACAACTCTACAATACATGCAATCTCATATTTTAGCCTAGACACAAATCTCGTTATGGTCTGTTTAATAAGTTCGACTACCCTACATCGGATCATTAATGTCTCAAACCTTTGTACATACTCATCCACAGTTTTGCCTCCCTGTCTCAATGTCTAGAGATGCATGAATAACTCTTGTCTATAGTCTTCGGTATAAACCTCTTCCTCATAACTCGTTTCATTTCCTGCCAAGTATGAATCTCAGCATCACCATCTCTCCTTCTACTGGTGACAAAGTTCTTCTACCATAAGGCGACATATCTTGTAAACTCGACTGTTGCTAGACGAACCCGAGTGTGATCATTAATTTCATAACACTCAAAAAGGCCCTCTACCTTATCTTTCCAATCTAGATAATCCTCTATAGAACCCCTTCCAACAAATGTAGGCATTTGTAACTTTACATATTTTAAACCCCTAGGTGGCCTGAACTCATGGTTAGGATTAGGTTCATCCTTAAAGTTGTCCTCCCTTTCCTCCCGAAAAGCATGATAATCTCCTCCCAATCTCCTACCCCTATTTCCTCCTACTACTCCTTCCCTATGTGTATCATTAGGGGCTACTTAAGGCGGGGATGCCTGTGGATTTGCCACTAGTGGTTGTGGTAATGTCATCTAATCAACCCATGTTGCTAGTGTAGCAACAATAGTGGTAAGATCATGCAATTGTTCTTCTAAAGTTCTTCTTCCAGTTGCAGCACGAAGTCTTTAACCTCTTCTTACAACTTGACTATTGGCTTCATTACCAATTCTCCTATTCACACTATCATTTGACATGGTTGTTGAGTTAAACTTAGACAAATTCCTTTTTTTTTTTTTAATACAATCACACCTCCACAACACCAATTCCTTTAACCCAAATATACTCTTCACAACATACATACAAACACTTCAAGGTACAACTCACACACACTCACGGTTTAACACATATCTCATGATACAACAAAACCTCAAGGCATAACACATACTCACTCACGGCACAACATACCCTCACTCATGGCACAACACACCCTTAAGGCACAACACATGCATAATCAAAGCACCATGCCCTCACAGCAATAACAACATCTCCTCTACAGCACAAATTTTTTTATACACTCAAACACACATACTTACGGCAACAACACTTCCTCCAAGGCAAAAAATTTCCTTCAACTTAAGTCAATAGTGCATTCAAAGCAATTTAATGCATAATTACTATTCAATTACACACTAATGGAATAAATTATAGTGGTTCCTCAATTTCATCCACGGCACGGAACCCTAAAGCAATCTTTCCTTCGAATTCAACCCACAATGACAATTAGAACACGACACAATTCATGTAACATACACAATTTCAACTTAAAATCAACAATTGAACAAGTGCATGTCATAAACCCTAAATTCCCAATTTCGAAATCAAGACTCCTCACATGCAATTCCCTTTTCAACTGTAGCTTTGATACCAAAAGATGATATGCCAAACCAATTTCAATTAAACAATCCTAATTGATGAAACAATTGAACAATTGTTTTCAAAATAGCATGGATCCCCTTTTTGAATGTAGAACCCTAATTTCCATAAAACAAAAACAAAATGAAATTCCAAATTCTTACCAGATAAGACGCACTAGTAGAATTAGGAACAACTTGTAATTGTTGATGCAACACACAACAATCCAAGCTCCACTCGCCATAACCCTAATTTATAATTGATAAGAGTGTCTTATGAAATAGAGAAGAGTCTCCTAATGATATGCCAAACCAATTTCAATCAAACAATCCTAATTGATGAAACAATTGAACAATTGTTTTTAAAATAGCATTGATCCCCTTTTTGAACATGGAACCCTAATTTTCATAGAATAAGAACAAAATGAAATTCCAAATTCTTACCAGATATGACACACTAGTAGAATTAAGAACAACTTATAATTGTTGATGCAACATACAACAATCCAAGCCCTACTCGCTATAACCTTAATTTAGAATTGATAAGAGTGTCTTATGAAATAGAGAAGAGTTTCCTTTTCACGTGAAACAAGCTGCAAAATATGTCAAAAAGTGTCTTTGTTGTTCTCCTTTACAAGTATTTATACTAAGCCCTAAATATGGAAAAACAACATAATGGAAATTACATAACACATGCCCGGTCTTCTAGCTCCATTTCGGTCCAAATTACATAATACATGGCCAGTCTTTTAGGTCCATTTCGGTTCAACATGGACCATGACTCATCTCCAAGCCAAGTGCTAATGTGTTTGATTGTCTTCCTGTAATACCGACAAGTATACCTGATTAAATACAAAACAATCATATAAAGTAAATAAAGACACTATGCGAGTGTCTTCGGGTTCCATTTAGTCAAAATGACTCTCAATGTAAGGCTTTGTAGTCTTTCAGCTGTTACTCAGGTAATGGGTCTTGTTGTCGAAATGGTTTGATCCCCATCACAAAATCTCTCACAAGTACCATGTAATCCCTTCAACTATAACTTTAACTAAGCTAATATTGCTAACTAAACAAATCAAAACCCCTATCCCTCTCCTCTAACTGTCCTCTTTGATATCACCATTTGCTTAACCAAGCAATTTAAAGTGCCATGATATTAGGATTTCGAATCCATGCAAGTATAAACCATGTAGAACTCAATCCACTCAAAGTACCACCTCATAGCTCACTTAAATCCATTCAAGGATATTCAGATCCTAACTTAATCATATCACATCTCTCTCTCTTTTTCTTCTTTGTCCTACCTTCAGCCTCCATCATCTTTCACTTTTCATTTTCATCTCTCATTCCTTCTCAAACTTTCACCTAGATTCTTGAACTCTAAAATAAAATCAAGAGAAAAACTCAAGCCTAAAATCTCTTACTTTAACCAAGACCCTAGCCTTAAAACTTAATTTCAACTAAAGATCAATAAACCTTTAAGGATAATCTTTGATCATTACATGAATAACTAACGAGGTAAAACAAATCAACGAAGTGGAAGCTAGATGGGAAGGGGGTGAAGCTTTTGCTAAAGGAAGAGTAGGAGTAGGGAAAAAAGTTACTTGAAGGCCACTAGAATAAAGTGGTTGGGGTACTTAACAAGTAAAATCTTTTCACTTATCAAGCCCTAAATTTTTTTTTCTTAATTTAACTAATATGAAGCTTGGCCACTTAATATAAGTTACACAACATAAAATTAAGAAAAAATCTTAAATTTCTTTTGATAATATTTCAAAAGTAGAAGGCGCCATCGATATAAGAAATTTGGTTTAATTAGGTGTATTAAATGTAATTTCAACTATTGATCTACAAATACTCTAAAAAAATTTTTATAGAAAAACCTTAACAAAAAATTTTGGACTTAGGGGCTAATTTATTAAAACTTAAATGATTACCACTTATTATTTTTCAAAAATAATAATTAAAAGGCTTTGTTAAATTCCCTTCATTTTTATTTTTCCAAATGAACAAATATGACAAGATAGATAAAATAATTAATTTTTTTTTATTTTTCAATTTTCAATTTTTTTACTTTTTGGGAAAACATATTTTTATTTTTTTATTAAGAAAAAAAATCTAAAAAAGGCCTTACGTTTGTTTGCGAAATATTTGATAAAACCTAATTTTCCTAATTTTTGAAAACACCTATTAAAATTTTTATTTTCTAAAAAATCTTTCTCTAAGTAGGAAAAACCATTAAGAAAAACCTAAATGAAAGGAAAATAAAATTTAAACTAAATGGGCAACCTAATTGGCTTTAAGAGGTGGATACACCATGAAGCCTGAAGTTTATACAATGGTTCATAGCCCTAAGATATGAAATTCATTAGTAAATATTATAACTACGTTAAATCCTATAATCACAACTCGTGTATGATAATAACATGACATAATCATGAAGATGCTCAAATAATCCTTAAGATACATTCAATAAACTAAAATATGAGACTTGTTGAAAATAAAACACAAGTTAATAACAATGAAATAAGATTTTCTTATTCATGGTTTTATAATTTTCTCTTTTTCATTGTCTTTTTTTCTTTCATTTAAAATATAAAAAACTAAACAATTAAAATAAAAGTGCTAAGCTACTACAGATGCAGGCTTCAATAGTGGTCTTCTTTTCCTTCTTCGAGCAACAGTAATGACTGTCGGAGCAATAGGAGGTGTCGGCCTCGATCTCTTAGTGGTGGCAAATCCAACAGTCGTAGTGGTTCATCTCCAGATGCAATAGGTATTTTTAAAGAAACTGAACTTAAAGTTTATGTTTTTCTTGCAAATTGAGACTCTCTGAATCTGTTAATGCCACTATAGTGCTTTGATTTACTCTGTAAAGGTAGAATTTCTAGAGAATTGAAACCAGGTTTCAACTTTTTTAAAGACATAATGCTTGAGTTAGGAAGATTTGGAGTGATTTTGTTTGTAATTGATCATCCTTTTGAACTTCTCCTACCATCTAGTATTTGTAGCCATGTAATTTGATATGGATTAGGAGCTCATTTTCATTTGCTTTTTCTCATTTAAAATGCCAATCTTTAGTATATATTGAATCTTCATGCATTAATCTACTAATTTACATAAAAAAATTTGAATTTTTTTTGCTAAATTTCTTCCCCTAATTCTTTCTCACTCATGTCTAGAGCGCCTAGGGTCTGGGGGCTAGGGATGATACATGTCATGCACATGACTTTGATCGAGTGAGGAAAAAAAAATAAAAATTGAAATCTATATTAAGCGTGATTTGAACTTAAGATCGATCATCTAAACTCCCATGCACTCGGGTTGACACCTCGACTATGTTATGAGGTGTCTACATCACTTTTTTTGAATTTTTATGATGTAATGAGCATAATTTGACTTGTTCTCAAGAAATCCTATAATATAATGAAGATGTAGTAAAGTAACGTTACCTTACTTGTTGAGTAGTGTTGTGTTGGGTTTCTAGAGGTGGTTGGGTCACATTTAAAAGAGAAAGAAGTTAGGCTATTGGTGTGCTAGATGTTGCTCTAACATAACGACTCTGATGCCTAAATTAACATAAGTGAATAATAATAGGCATGTGAAAGTGTGAAGAGTCAAAAGTCTTTTACTCGATAGTCTTCAACCAATAATTACAGGGATTGTGGGTGATCTTCATATAGAAAGTGCATTAACTCCTAAGATCCTAAGATCTTCATTGTGAGTATGTGCACAAGTGATTTGAGCTAGAGTGTAGATTCGAATTTGGGCAGTTCTATGCTAGAATGCTTTGGAATAGGTCGGTATGGGCAAGTGAAGCTCAAATGAAGGTTTAAGTGGGTTGAAATAGACCTTGGGGTCCATGCCCAAAAAGCTCTATCAATAAGTAGTGTGTTAATCTAGTGGAAAACGTAGATAAATCAAGTGATTTTTTGAAATAGATTAGTAAATGCTTGAGCTCTTAGTGGACCAAAAGTTAAAGGAAAGAAAAGTGTAAGTGTCTCTTGAAATTTTAAATTTAAATCCTAATGGAATTGGTGAACTCATAAAGTTATTGATGATCTTGCAAATTGCTAAAGATTTTGTGTAAGCGGAAATCCTTGCTAGTATAATCCTTTAGGAGGAAATTAAAGAACTCTTGATAGTTTTAATTTGGAAACAGTAACCCTTTTAATAGTTTTATATAATTGAAATGAGATTACATAAAACTTAAGTTGATTCAACCTAATGACCTAGGTGAAAGTTGGATTCATTTGAAAAGAAGTGAAATGAGATTAGTTATTTATAAATATAGTATTAAGCTATGACACTAGGAGGAAGATCTAAGAGCTTGTGTAGTGAATTTCTAAATTTTGGAGTTGAATTAAAGTTAAACTGATGGTAATTAGGATAACGATGTGTTAATTGTTACGTTACGTGAGATTAAGTGAAAATGAACTTGTTTTAGGAAGAATCATCCTTGATTTGGGGCCTATGAAATACTTCATTCATTAGTGACTAAATGAGGACTTGGTAAAGTTAAAAACTCAATTAGATAAGAAAAGTTAGGTTAAGTTCTCATTGAGACTAAATAGTAGGACCATGCCAAGTTTTTATAAAAAATTATAAGTTTAATAATCTTAAATGATAGCATAAGTTGTTAGCTTTGAAATGTCTATTAGATCATGAAAATTGGAGTTAAAATGAGTAAAATATGACCAAATACAAAAGTGGGTTATAATCAGAAATAGGTGAACTTTGGTTAGTTTATTTGGTTCACTTTAGTATATTTGCACTTTAGGAACTTATTTTATTCCTTTTATTTGCTAAGTAAATCTTGGTTCTCCTTATAACGCACCTGAGGATCATTACAACTAAGTGCTCCATTATATCCAAGTGAGTGAATATATATAATTATTGTACTTGCAGTATAATTTTACTTAAATTATATATGACATGAATATGAATTGCTTGGGGTTATTGGAATGTGCTTGATATTAGTGGCCTTGCTATGTGTAAAATACTTTAGAATATATAAAATGAGAAGGTAGATGCCATATAGCTTCACATTGCATTATTGCAATGTTAATGATTGTTTGCTAAAATTTGGTTGATCGCCCCATACCTATTAAATATTTGAAATAAGACATAAATAGGACATGTATTGCACGAATGTATGAAGAACGCTATTAGTATCATACGGTGGCATGAGGAAGCTATATGAAGGTGATGCTTCATTAGCTAACTCACCTTGACCTTTGGAAACTACATGGTATCGAGAAATACGGTCCTTCACTTGGGGCTTAGTCCAATGACACACCATTGAGGGATACATCCACACTCTTAGGCCTATATGTATTTCATCATATTTACACTTGTGCTTTAAGCTTGTAGATGTTTTCCATAATTTATGATGATTAAGCTATGTGCGAAGGATAGCCAACAACAGTGATTAGAGCTTGAAGCTAATATGCTAGAACTTATTACCCACACTATGTATCGAAGGATGTAAATTCGTATTATATATAGTTTTTGGATTTATTATGTAACATGATAATCTCTGATAATTGTCGACCCTAAATTTTTATTCATCTTTCCTAATTTGATTCACACTAAACCTCATACCCATTTAATGTAAATCCTCGACTAAAATTAGGAAAAAATTTATTTCTTATTTAACTTGGAGAAAAAGGAGTCGCCACCTGATCGAGATTGGGAAAACTATTAAATTAAGACGAATTGAGCAGATTAGTCTTAATTTAGCTATTAGTCCACATAGAATATTTTAAATAAAATCAGAGATTTGGAGTCAGAAGCTATCCTATTAAAACCTTACGATTACCACTTTAACCTTCTAAAATTAAACTTTATTTTTAAAAAAATGTTTAACTAATTTTTTTTTATTATTTGAAGTTGCCCCGTAAGTGCTTATGTACCCACTATTCGGGACCAGACAAGTCATAGTTCACTTTTTATAAAAATTTAATTTGTTGGTTTATTTTATATAAAATAAATTTTCACTTTACGTTATTAACCGTTTATTTATTTTTTTGAAAAGAATTCTAAAACCCTATATTTTTTTCCTTTTTTTTATAAAAAACTAAATTTTAGAAAAAAAACCATTTAAAAATTTTATTTTTTTTAGAAAAAATTTTCCTAGATGAGTAATAAGAAAAAAATTATTATTATTTAATGTATTATTTCACATAAAAAAAATAATTAGAGTCTATGGCATCAATTTTTAACGAGGAAACTTTTATACCGAAATTAGCTTAATGACTATTTAAGGTTCTTGAATATTTTTGGCCAAAATTGAACATGAATATGTGATAATTAAACATGAATTTGGCCAAAATTCGTATTATAGGAGCTTCAACTCACGTATACGAACAACATGTAGACTAGCTAAGCTAGCCTATTTCTCGGTTTATTATTGCAATTGAATTATATATTAACTTTTTTTTTAAAAAAGGGGAAAAAATGGAGTGTTTACAGCTGCCCCTCTTAGTAAAGTTTGAAAAAACTTAGCTACAAAGATAAAAAAGACACCATTTTTTACCTAAGAGAAAGGATAGATAATGCTATAATCAGCTGGCTATCCAAACCTTGGTCCACTAAGGATTTATCTAACTAAAAGTTTGAGTAAGGAAAATGCTCCATGAGCTAACAATCCCATGTTGTAAAAGAATATAGTTACTTTATGATGATTAATACTCCATAGGGAGTGGTCTTAGGTAAGAAACATCTCACCGGACTAGTAACCTTGAAGAAGATATCATCTAGAAAACTGCTTTTATGAGCTGACTAATTGATAATAGGAAGCATCTCATTAGACTAATGACCTTAAAAAGAGATTGTTTTAGGAAAGTGCTCTTATGAGCTAACTAACCGACAATAGAAAGTGTCTTGCACGACTAGTAACCTTAAAGAAGAAATTGTTTAGGCAAGTGCTCTTATTATAAGCTTACTAACCGATTATAGGAAGCGTCTCATTAGGCTAATAGCCTTAAAAGGAAAAATTATCTAGAAAAGCCTTATCATGGGCTAACTAACCAATATTGGGAATGATCATTACAGAGTAGCAACTCGTAGTAACGATTTAGTGCACTTATGAGCTGACTAATTTTTATGGAAAAGTATCTATTACAGACTGGCAATCTAAAGAAATGATGAATTTTTTTAGTGATACCCTTGTGGGCTGACTATCTTTTATGGGAAAGCGTCTATTATAGACTAGCAATTCAAAGAAATGGTGAATTTTAGAAAAGTTCCCTTATAGGCTAACTATTTTGCTACTCATGTATAATGAAAGATCTTACCTAGTTTCACAAATATCACCCAAACAATGAACCCTTCTGTCGAAGTTTACAAACACCCATTCATTAGCTCTTTCCTCATTGGATAAATCATGCTTGTATGAGATTCATTTTCATTCCAAAGTTCCCACCATTCCAATTTGTTTTGCTCAAATTCTATCTCCACTTTCACCTGAAATAGCAAAAAAAACTTCTTTTTGAATTAAAAAAAATGAAATCATGACGTAGTATTTAAAGAGTTTTCAACATTTATTATTGTTTTATTCCTCACAACTTCTCTCGTGTTTGAATGTGTATGGAAAAAATAGGAATACAAGAAGAAGAAGAAGCTTATCAATGATGGGATGGATGATCAGTCCAACACAAACAACCATTGGAGATATCGGCTTTACACATAGATGATAAAAATTAGACCATCAAGAGACTAATAATTTCCAGCATTTTCATTAAACTTCAGTAAGATTCCATTGGGTCATTAAGGATAGTAAACTTTGACTGCATTGGAATTTACAGGGTCTTTTAAATTCAGACCATCCATTCGTGATAAAATCAATGCTCCTCCCGATAATACTTTCTTTACAAAATATGGCCCCTTATAATTGGGCGTAAACTTCCCTCTAGGATCTTGTACATTTGGGAAAATTTTCTTCAGAACTAAGTCTCCCTCTTGAAAACTTCAAGGTTACACTCTTTTATTAAAAGCCCTAACTATTCTTTGTTGGTAACATTGACCATGGCATAATGCTGCTAACCTCTTTTCATCAATTAGGCTCAATTGATCAACCCATTTTTCATCCAATCAATTTCATCTAATTGAGTTTTTGACAACACTCTAAGTGATGGAATCTCAACTTTGATTGGTAATACTGCCTTAGTGCCATATACCAAAGAATAAGGTATAGCTCTTGTTGATGTTCTAATAGAGGTTCAATATGCCATGAGTGCGAATGGTAACATCTCATGCCAGTCTTTATGAGTAACAACCATTTTCTCAATAATCCATTTGATGTTTTTATTGGCCGCTTCTACAGCTCCATTCATTTGTGGTCGATATGGAGTAGAATTCCTATGATTGATTCCAAAATGTTAGCATAATTCTGTTATGAGCTTGTTATTTAGGTTTGTGCCATTATCTATAATAATCAACTCAGGAGATCCATATCAAGCAATGATTTCCCTCTTGATGAATTTGACAACTACTCCTTTGGTGACGTTGGTATATGAGGAAGCTTCAATCCATTTAGTGAAATAATCAATAGCTACTAGTATGAATTAATTACCATTGGAAGCTTTTAGGTTGATTGGTCTAATTATGTTTAGGCCCCACATTGAGAATGGCCATGGTGAAGAAAGTATATGAAGTTCTTACGGCGGAGCATTTATTCATTTGGCATAAATTTGACATGGATGACAATGTCTCACATGTTTAATGCAGTCAGTTTCTATAGTCAACCAATAATAACCCAATTTCATGATTTTCCTAGCAACATGTAACCATTCATATGTGGACCACATATTCCCTCATGTACCTCTTTTATGAGAGTGTTTACCTCCTTCTCATCTACACATCTCAATAATGTGTATCAAAAGATCATTTATATATTGTGGACCTACTTAGCAGAAAATGACTTGCCAACCTTCTTAGCACTTTTCGATCTTTTCGATCGGCCTCTTCGGATATTTTTCCTCTTGAAGGAAGATCTTAATATCATAATACCAAGGCTTATCATCGGGTGTTTCTTTGATGGCTAAATAAAAATCTAGTTTGTCTTTAATCTCAATCTTGAGAGGTTAGATTTCTACCTCTCCTGATATTTAGATCAAAGATGCTAATGTGGCTAGAGCATCGACAAATTGAATTTGCATCCTTAGTATATAGGTGAACGTGATCTTTTCAAAATTCTCCATTAACCTTGACAAACGTTGGTGATAGGGTACTAATCTTAGATCCTTGGTCTTATATTCTCCTCAGGTTTAACAAATGATGAGTGAGGAGTTTCCATACACTTCCAATTCATGAATTCCCATATTTAAAGCCATTTTAAGACTGAGAATGCATGCTTCATATTCAGCAATGTTGTTAGTATATGAGAATGTGAGTCTTGTCGCTATAGAGAATTGGTTACCTTTAGGTGAAACTATCACTACCCCTATTCCACAATCATATACATTAGTAGCTCCATCAAAATACAATTTCCATTTGAGAAGTTTTTCTTCTTTGGCGTTTGGATCACCTTTAGTTATCAATACTTCTTCATCTGGAAATTGTGTTTGCGATTCTTGGGAAGTTCTTTCAAGTGGATGTTTAGCCAATTGATCTGCTATAACCTGACCTTTGATTGAACTTTGGTTTATATAGCTGATGTCGAATTTAGACAACAACATTTGCCATTTAGAAATCCTACCAATTAAGGTTGGTTTGTTTGCTAAATACTTCAGGGGGTCATGTCTTGTTAACAATTCAATTGAATATTAGAGCGTGTATTGTCTGAGTTGATGCATGAACCAAACTAATGCACAACATGTTCTCTCTATTTCCGAATATTTTTGTTCCCCCTTGGTGAATTTCTTACTCAAATAGTAAATAGCTTGTTCTCTTCCTTCTTCGTCCTTTTGACCGAACATGTAGCCCATAGATTTAGGTAGTATTGTCAGGTATAAGAATAATGGTTTCTCAATTTTAGGGGCCACTAGTACTGGAGAGTTCATGAGATACTTCTTGATTTCTATGAAAGCTGTTTTACATTCTTCATTCCACTTAGTGGTGGCATTCTTCTTGAGTAGTTTGAATAACGGGCGACATTTGTTTGTGAGTTGAGAAATGAACCGAGTAATGTAGTTCAAGCATCTAAGTACTCCCTTGACTTCTTTGAGTGTGCGTGGAGGTGACATTTCTAATATTGCTTTGACCTTATCTGGATCTACTTCGATGCCCTTTTGACTGACCATAAAACCTAATAGCTTCCCAGAGGTAACTCTAAAAATACATTTTTTTGGGTTAAGTTTCAACTAGTATTTTTTTAACCGTTCAAACAACTTTTTCAAAGTATCTATGTGGTCTTCCCCTTCTTTGGATTTAGCAATTAAATCATCAACATAAACCTCAATTTCCTGGTGTATCATGTCATGAGATAACGCAACCATTGCTCTTTGATATGTTGCCCCAACATTCTTGTGACCAAAAGGCATAACCTTATAACAAAAGGTGCCTTAAGTTATGATGAAGGTTGTCTTGATTTTATCTTCCTCTGACATCTTGATTTGGTTATACCCTGAAAAGCTATAATGAAAAAAAAAAAGACTGTTTCCATCAGTATTATCTACCAGGACATCTATGTGGGGTAAAGGGAAATTATCTTTTGGTGTGGCTTAATTTAGATCTCGAAAATCCACGAATACACGAACTTTCCCATTTTTCTTTATTACAGGGAATATGTTAGCTACCCATTCGGGATAATCCGATACTTCAATAAACCCAACCTCCAATAATTTCTTGACTTCTTCCTTAATTTTCAATAAAATATTAGGCTGAAATCGTCTTAATTTTTGTTTCTTGGGTTTGATATCTTCTTGTATGGGTAGCTTATGAACTACGATTGATGGGTCAAGTCTCGGCATATCCTCATAAAACCATGCGAATACATCAAGGTATTCGAATAATAGCTGGATCAACCTTCTTTTCTGTTCATTATTAAGATTGCCACCAATCTTAAGGTTCTTAGGATTATCTTCATTTCCTAGGTTGATTGTTTCAACCAACTCATCAAATGAAATCTTACTTTGCTTATGTTGTTGGTAGTGTTCTTGAATCACTTTGTGGTCATTGTCCTCATCTAAACCAGTAGAGTTAGAGGTGATATCATTTTTATTCTCTATATGTGCGAGATATCCCTGATTTTCATCATTGGATTTGGATAAGTGTAAGAGAAAAAAAAAAGAATGAGTAGAAGAAATGAATTCAAAATTTTATTGATTTCATTTATGTGGGTTACATTTATTGGAATGAAAACTCAAAGAATACTAAACCATGATTCATTCTTACTCTAAAGCAGTTTTATTGCTATTTAAAGGGAAAGAGAACCAATTTTGAAGTAATTGGGAGTCACAAGATATGCTCGTTGATTCTTGCTGTTGCCTCATGGCGAGCTTGTTGGACTTGTCTTCTTTTGCTAGTATCGGTGTCTCAGCAGTGGCCGGGTGGGTGAATGTTGTCTAGATTGGTGGAAAACTCATTGGGGTATTATACAGTCTATCACCCCTTCTTCCCTACTTGAATCTCATTTGAAATTCTTCTTTCGAAGTAGGGACATATCTAAGACTAAATATCCCTATTTGACACTCTTTGAATTGCACATTTTTACTTCCCTATCTTTTGGAACTAATAATCATGTAAACCTCATCAAAGATCTGGAGTCTAAGGTCATCTAGGTCTTCTTCTCCTATGTAGGGTATGGTCCTTTCTTTGTAAATGGCATAATCTTGTTCATCTAATACAGTGATGATCTGACCATTAAAAATGAATTTAACCTTTTGGTGGAGGCTAGAGGGAATCGCCTAAGCTGCATGAATCCAAGGTCCCCCAAGGAGCAAGTTGAAGGACCTTAGATTGTTTAAGACTTGGAAAGGAATTCCAAATAACTGTGGGCCAATTTTTACCATTGATTCAATTGCCCCTACAATTCTTCTTCTGGATCCATCAAAAGCCCTAATTGTGGTAGAACTTGGTTTGATGTTAGTTGCGTCAATACCCAATAATTTAAGAGTAACTAGAGGACATACGTTGAGGGATGAACCATTATCAATGAGGACTCTAGAAACAATCATGTTATTACACTTTACCACTATGAAAAGTGGTTTGGTGTGTTGATTACCTTCTTCTCCCAATTCTTCTGTTGAAAAGGATGTCTAATCAATGGTAAAAATAGAATTGACAATATATCCCAATTTTTCAGTAGACATTCCCTGTGGCACCTTAACTACCTTCAAAGTCTTAAAAAAGGCTTCTTTGTGAGGCTCGGAAGAGAGTAGAAGACCCATAAGGGATATTTGAGCTAAAGTAATTGATAATTGGTCCATGATTTTGTATTTACTGGACTTAATCATCTTTGAAAAGGCTGTTATCCTTTCTTCTTCTACTTCTAGTTTTATGACTTCATTACTTGATTCACTAGTTTTAGCCTTTTTTGTGGTCTTTTCTTCAGGATTATAGACTCTTCCTGACCTAGTGATCCCTCCAATGATAGAACTTGGAAATTTTTCTTGATTCATCACCTCATAATTAAATGGGGTAGCCTTATAAGTTTCAGGTGCTAAGAGAATATGGAAAGTATACTTCTTAACTTTTAGGATTTTTTGCTCTTACTTGAGCTCTTTGTAACATTTTAGGAGCACTAGTTTCAAGTCAGGTCCTATTATGTTAACTGTTTGATCATTCTTCTTTTCATTTTGGGAGCTATCTTCCTCTTCAACATCTGAACCCCAACCACTTGGAGTAGGCTCTTCATGAATCGGCAGTTGGATAGAATAGTCAACAAAATAATTAAACTTCCTTGAAGGTTGTCCTAATAAATCGATTGTGGGATCACCTGCATGCCATCTTCTTTTTAATTCTTTTTGAGCTGTTAATCTATTAGGCTTGGGAATTAGCATTTCTTAAATGTCTACTGACTAAATTTTGCCTTCTAATAACAACTAAGAAATGACTGACTTAGCTTGTATTCTGTTGCTTGGATTGACTGATAGTGGAAAGCCAACTTTTTGCAAGTTCCACGTTATTTGTTCTATTGGCAACTTATCTAAATCAATTTCTGGTTCAGGTGTTTTTGAGGTGATCATGTTGATGGCAGGGTCATGATTGGGAAGTGGGTTATTGTTGACATTAGGAGTAGGTGACTCAATGAAGTCTAATTGCACTGCTCTTGCATCAATTAGATCATGGATTTTATTTTTAAGTCTCCAACACCTGTCTGTTGAATGTCCTACCTACCCCATATGGTATTTACATTTGAGGTTGGGGTCATAGTTTCTGGGTCTGTATCTTTGATTGGGGATTTCAAAGCTGTTTAGATTATCAGCCGTAAGGCTAGTGAAAACTTGGCTTAATGGAATTGGGATATAGGTGAATTGTCTAGGAGGTCTATTCATTTGAGGTTAGTTGTTTGGTTGTGGTTGGATTGAAGTGTTTGGTGTTTGGAAAGAAAGATGAGAGGTTGGTCGATTATTCATGCTTGAATTAACCATGCCAATTGTGGTTTCTTTTCCTTTGATGCGATTCAAAGGTTTGGATGAGGTTGTTCTAGATGTTTCAGGCAATTTTCCAAAAGTGATAGCATTTTCGATCTTGCATCTTGCTACTACTACTTCTGTGAAGCTTGAATAGGTCTGCCCAATCAGGTGAGTGAAATAGGGTTTCTCTAATATATTGATGAAGATAGATGCCAATTCCTTCTCAGAGATTGGAGTATTGACCCTTGTAGCTTGAGCTCGCCAACGCTGAGCATCTTCTTTGAAGGACTCATTATGTTTCTTATGGATATTTCTTAAATCCCACACTGAGGGAGTAACCTCAATGTTGAATTTGTATTGTTCGTAGAATGCTCGAGCTAACCTTTCCCAAGTGTTGATTTAGTTGAGGTACAATTGCGTATACCAAGTTAGGGTAGGTCCAATAAGACTGTCCTGAAAAGTTTGTACCGTTAATTGATCATACTGCACATATTTGCCCATTTTTCGGACATATAATCCGGTATGCATCTTTGGACATCCGATACCATCATATTTCTCAAATTCTGGTACTTTAAACTTTTCAGGATAGGCAGCAGTATCAAAAACAGTATCGTCGGATATGCCAATTGGCTTGTATCCATCTAGTCCTTCCAGGGTTCTTATTTTTTCAGCAAATTGTTGGTAAAGTTTTCTCTCCATCTCTTTCTGCCTTTCCTCCATTTGCCTTTGCAGGTTTTTAGGATGATACGGGATTCGAACCTTTGATTTAGGTTCCACATCAAATGTAGGATTGTTTATAGAGTTGATTTCTTCATTTTCGGGAGGTGGAATTTCAACATTTTTTCCTTTCTACCCCCCTGAATTGCCTTCTTAATTTGGTTAAGTGGATCGCAAGAGAATAAGACTTTCTACTAGAAATTTGACCTAATCATTGAGACTCTGCACTGTTCGTTCCAATGAAATCATTCTTTGATCAACAACATTGTCACCGGTGTTGTTGTTGCTTAACATCTTAACTTTGGAATGAGTGTTATACGGACTTCTTATGGGGTTTTGTTGTTTAGGCGCTATCTTGAAGCCTATTCGGATAAACACTTGTAGGTTTTTGTTAATGCAAAATGATTTATTATTATGCATGCATGATTCAAGCAGATGCAAGTATGGAAATTGGCAAGTAATCATTAAAGCTTTATTGAAATTTTATTGAAGCTACAAATCTCAAAGTTTTGATTACATTGTGAAAAAAAAAACCTAACGTCTAATCTTTCCAATTTTTTTGGCTTCTAGTTCCTAAAATGGTTTCCTTTTGTGTCCCTTCACTTGACTGGTTAGGGCTTCTAACTTTTGATCTTCTGATTAGCCATCCTTAGTTGGGCTTCCAAAGCTTTATTTTTTTTGTGTGACTTTTTGAATTTGTTCTTCCAAGTTTCTACCTCAACCTCCGCACAATGAAAGTAAACCTCCATTCGAGCTTGCACTTGTTCCATATAGGTTTTTATCTCTAGGCAAGGATTACTTGGTGCAAGAAGTGTAATATGGGGAGCTCAATAGATTCTCTTGCCGGTTTTGTATAGTTGATTGATGATGAAGTCCCTAGTGACCCGATGTTTTCCAACTTCGCCTAAATCAATATTAGGGCTTTCAATTTAGGATTCTCATAAAGCCTTTATTCCCAACAACTTAGTTACCTTATCAGTAATTATCATGCTAGGGTTTTGACATTCGAATGTAATTGATTGTAGTGATGACTTATGGACTATATCTTGAATAGTGTTAAATTAACGCACCACTGAATGTGGATGGTAGCCTGTGTACCAATTAAGCCCGATTAATGAAACTGCTTGAAAATATTTACACCTTAGGATGATTTTGTTGCAATTACTCCATCTGGCAGTCTATAGGATGTCATCCATAGTAAAATTTTCGAGTATTTCAACCCAAGAGTAGCTAGGGATGTCATAAGGTAATTTCATTCTTTCTCCAAAAGATTCAATGAGATCGATCTGATGGGCTAATGACCATCTAATCATGTTCAGCCCAAAGCATTTGATGTGGCTTACAAACCAAATTAGGAGAAGGTTGATGTTGCTTCTGAAGATGGCATGCCTTTTTCTCTTTACAAAGTTTAAGTTGCGAATTTGTTCAGCTAAGAGAGCAAGAATATATGATTTCCCTTCTAGAAACTGGGCCATTAGCTTAGCTACCCTATAATGAATGTAAAAGACCCCAGTAGGAAATAGGAGAGTTCTAAATGCTGATAATATATAAGCATGAACTTTGTTTTGTTTGAAATTTTTGGGGTCTCCACATAGGACATCTTTCTAATCTTTAGCATCATATTGGGCTCTAAACCATGTTTGCAAGTCTATTAGACGGATGCAATGTCCATTACACTTTCCTAATGTTTCGTTAATTACTGATTTACGGATCTTAATAGCTTGTTGAAAATGCTAGTTGGCCCTAATTATAGATTTGATACATATACTTCATTTGCCAATGGAAGGGCTTGGAGAAGTTGAGTATATTCCTCTATTGTTGGCGTAATTTCATGTGGACCAAAGAAAAATGCTACGGATTCTGATTTCCAAAAATGTACTATAGCCCGGATTAGGGAAATGTTGGCATCAATCTTCATGAGAAATAGAATTGGCCCAATCTTCTTATTGATGTAAGCCTGTTCTTTAGGATGGTAGAAGGTGAACTAAAAATTTAGTATAAGCTTTGGGTCTAACGGTTTCTCAATGTTGGCCATCTAAAAAATTACAAGAGGAAATTACAACTAACAATCTTTTGTTACAAAAGTTCCTACTTTACATTTTCTAAAAAAAAAAATCACATCTCTAATTACAATATTACTTTTACAGGGAAAATACTTCAAAACTAGTATTTGCAGCTTTAATTTACATCACTTTAGCGTTTACTTGCCAATTTATGACTTCATGTATGCACAAGGTAGGTTCTAAAAGTTCCCAAACTCTGTATCCTCTCACGTTTTCAAAGAAACGGATTACAGGTTACATTGAAGTTTGAGTGGGGTAGCCTATTCGGCCTCGAATGGTAGTCATTTCATTGCGCTCGAAACTTACATAATGGCTCCTCTCCTAAGGTCCTAAGATGGTTTGGGTTTGACCGTATTTAACATATATTGGAAATAAATAAATCCTAATCCTGCATAAACAAAAGTTAGTACAAATATAATAAAGAATAATAATAATAAAACTTTAATGAATAATTCTAATAAATAAATAATAAAATTTATTTTTGGAAGTTTTTAGTAGCTAGCCCACTTGAGTCCCTAGTGGAGTCGCCATCCTGTCGAGCCTAAAATTTTATTCATCTTTTCTAATTTGGTTCACACTAAACCTTATGCCCATTTAGTGTAAATCCTTAACTAAAATTAGGAAAAAAATTATTTTTTATCTAACTTGGAGAAAAAGGAGTTGCCACCTAATCGAGATCGGCAAAACTATTAAATTAAGACTAATCGAGCAAATTAGTCTTAATTTAGTTACTAGTTCGTATAGAATATTTTAAATAAAATTAGAGATTTGGAGTCAGAGGTTATCCTATTAAAACCTTACGATTACTACTTTAACCATCCAAAATTAAACTTTATTTTTAAAAAAATGTTTAACTTAAAAAAAATTATTATTTGAAGTCGCCTCGTAGGTGCTTACGTACCCATTATTTAGGATCAGATGAGTTGTAGTTCACTTTTTATAAAAATTTAATTTGTTGGTTTATTTTATATAAAATAAAATTTCACTTTACGTTATTAACCGTTTATTTATTTTTTTGAAAAGAATTCTAAAACCCTATATTTTTTGTCCATTTTTTTTTTTAAAAAACTAAATTTTAGAAAAAAAAACCATTTAAAAATTATTATTTTTTTAGAAAAATTTTTCCCAGATGAGTAATAAGAAAAAAAATTATTATTATTTAATATATCATTTCACATAAAAGAATAATTAGAGAAAGATTTAAAGGCTTACCTTGTGAGCGATAAGTGTCCTTAGTTTCATGTAGCTCTAAGTGTCCTTAGTTTCCTTCAACTTCTTGAATTTTTTTCTAACATGACATAGTATAGATTGTTGTGCTGCTTAGTACTATTAATCATCTTCCTAGAAGACTAGTCTTGCAAAACACAAGAAGTTGAAGAAAAAATCACTTGGTAGTCCGTATGTTTAGCAAGTTTACTCATGGATAGTAAATTATAATATAGATCGAGAACAAAAAGTGTGTTTGATAATTTTAGTTCAATCAAATACACAATTCCTTTCCCTTTAACCAATATACTTTCACCATTAGCTAATGAAATTTTGCTCATAAGTTGGAGAGACATAAATACTATGGAGAATTACACTCTCAATTATCTTACTTTCACTTCCAAATTCTTGGTAAGAAGTTAAGAGACTACCTTTTTAAGGCAATTGAAGAAGACTCTCCCACCTTACTTTCACTTGAAACCATTTGAACTTGGCTAAGAATATATTAAGAAAAAGAGTATGTTATAAGGTAAGTGTTGAGACCAAACTTAGGGTAACCTACGAGCTTGCTTTCATAGCTTGGGTGCTCTTGGGTTTGAACCCTCTTTTTGGCACCTATTCTTCAAATTCTCTACATGCTTGTGTAGCTTCCAACAAGACCTTAATATGATTAAGCCTCTCACAGTGGTTACACTACTACTGCTCCTTGCTACCCATCTCACGTTTGGTCTACAATTGAGGCTAAAATCAAAATTTTATTTTCTTAAGATGTATTAGATATCATTACATGTTTTCTACTCTCCTCTCATCTGACTTTAGTGAAAGACTCTTTAAGATTCGATAGTGGTTGCTATCTTAATCATTTGACCATTAACTTCATCTAGGTCAAAATTTTACCCTTGTAAGAAGTTAAAGATTCAATCCTTTTCAAGCATCTTCTTATAATTGATGCTATCTTCCATTTACTTCCATTGCATCTTGTAAACTAAATCCATCTACTGCTACAATTTCATTGGTATGTTAAAATATTCCATAACTCATATATTTCCTTAAGTAGCCATTCACAAACTTGAACAAGTTTCAAAACATTAGGATATATTTTCTAGATTCAAATAAATTTCTTGGGTGCTTTCCCATGTTTCCTTTGTCATTCCAAAAAAGAAATATGTTCACACAATTTTGAGCTCCATACAATTCATGAGCCAGGTGATTACCAACGCATTGTTAGCTTCCCATATGCCCTATTTTTTAAACCCCATCTAAGTCATTATGTTAAATGACTATACTTGAGTTAAGAATTCAAAAAATTCAGTATTTTGACTTAAGGTAATGTAAAGTTAGGTAGGAACTCTTGAATGTGATTCACATATGAACTAACTAAAATAGCTACCTAGTCAGAACTTTTAGTTATAACATAATTTCACTGTTTAGTAAACCTAAAGCCACCTTGTAGTAGCATTTAGTGAAGTTTAAATGAGAAGAATTAGGAAATTTGCAATATTAGGTCTTGGGTATCCAAAATTCAATGGTGGTCTTGCTGTTGTGCTCAATCAACTCTAGGTTGAGCACCACCCTCGTTGGTCGTTTAGCATACCCCCTTTGTTGTTTAGCCACTGAAATTGCAGCAAATGGTAAGGTTAGAATCTTGCTTGGAGTTGAATTTTTTATTAAAAATATTAAATTAAAAATATTAGTTGATATATATATATATATATATATATATATAATTCTTAAGTTATTTGATCTATAGTTTAATGGAGCATTTTTATTTAATGGGTGCCCTTAACAATCTACCTTTTTTTTCATGAATTTTGAAATTAACTCTCGAATGCTAAGATGACGTGATTTCATGCTAAAAAAATTTATAATGGACTCCTTACAACATCTAGTTTATGAAAATGGAAAGAGTTTTTGATAACCTTCATGTTTATATTTATTTAAAAATTCAATAATGTAAATAGAGTAATAAAAAAATTCTAGAAGAATAATTGATTTTATTAAATTAATTGGTGTATATGTGTTTACTTGATTCCTTGAATGATTTCATGATATGAAAAATGATTAGATGTAATCTCATGTGTAAATATGACTAAAGATATAGCTAATTGCTAATATTAGGAAAAAAAATTATGTTTCCTAATTAATGAGCAAAAAATTATTTTGTATATATTATTATGGACAAATCTTGCTAAGTATATATTTTTTGAATGCGTACTGATTCTTTTTTAAATTTTGGACGTTTAATACCATTTATTTCATAAGTTTTATATCAAATGGCTTAATTTTTCTTCCATAAAGGTAAAGCCTTATTATTAAACAATATGATCTTCTTTTTGAATGGTGGCATTGCAATAAAGGTGTACTACTTACATTAGTTAGGGGCTTCTCTATAAGTAGTAGTGCAAATTTATACTTAAGATGTGATATTAGTAGCTTAGGAATACTATAGGCATGTTAAATTACTATCATCCCTCATAGAGTACCCTGATTGTATCAGCCTGTTATGTATTATATTAAAATTAATGAACAAATGTTCTTAAGCTTATTCATTAACCGATGTGCCTTGATTCTAAATCACTGGCACACAATTACAATTGAAGAATCAATTAAACAAAAACCTACATTATGGCATGATTCCAAGTGCCTTAAAAGATGATGTGCTCTGATACTAAATCATGATGTGCTTAATTGGCTAAAGCACATTCAAATAACAAATGGAAGCAACTCCAATCAAGAAATCTACAAATGGCGTGAAAGTCACAAACTCCAAACCCCTAAATGTCCAATGATAATCACGCAAGTAACAATTAGAATCACAATGCTCAATTTGCAACTTCCGAAAAAGGATTACACTAATCACAATCAAGAGGATATGAAATCAATTGAATTCCAACCCTAAAATTGCATGAAAATTACAATAAAAAGATAAACTAATTCCTCACCAGATATGACTCACTAGTAAGGAATTAGGATAGATTTGATGTTGTTGATACTACACACAACAAGGATCAAATCCCAACTCGCCACACTTCACTTAAGAAATGATAAGAGTATGTGAAAAGGAGGCAACCCTCACGTTTTTCCAATATGAAAAATATGGTCCAAAAAGCTCCCACAAACCTTACTTTAGCAAGTATTTATACTTGCTCCAATTAGGGTTAAAATGTCAAAAATAATACGTTTATGCCATTAGTGTGGCTGGTTCTAAATTCAACAAGTACAACCAAATAAAATGTTTCAAAATGATTACAAAGTAACCGATTCAAAGATAAAATTACAAGTACAAAAATAATGGTCTTTAAAGAGCCAGTTCGTCAAGTCAATTGTGATCACAACGAGCTATTGGATGTGAGTCTGATGATGTTCCCAATTTGATCAACAGTGTAGGTCATGTGGCATCCTTTGAAGACTGATCACTGTTCCTACTAAATTACCATTCAAACTTTATTAGATAAAGAAAATGTATACATGTGAGTGATTTGGATCATCATCCAAATTAGGTTCCCTGACTATTAGGATCACAGGGTAGATTCCCATCATTAACTTCAACATAGTACATAAAGTATCTTTTACAACTAGTTACTCATTGAAATATAGTGTTGTGAAGCTTTTAATATAATACTAAAGTTTTAACTATCATTTTAATTATATACTAAGATCTAGTTGCCACTTTGTTAGTGGGATTTATAATATTATAGACAGACAAATAAAATGGAGTCTTTAAAATTAATACAGTTATTCATCAAATTCTAAAAGTATGTATGAAAATAAAATCTAAAAAATTTTCTTCTATTTTCTTTCTTTATCTCATTTCCTAAGCTAGTGTTCTTTGTGTATATTAGCTCACCATGGGTGTGTGGTTCTACTAGGATACGTCCAAAAAGGTTCCTACAAGAACATAAATCTATTAAGCTATAAGTTATATCCAATGTACTGAGCTATCAACTCACATCATTTTTCAAGCAAAGCAAGTAAGTTAAAACATATGCCATGCATAAATTAACCATATGAATGCAAATATTATACGCGATCTTTCGATAACCGAAATGAAGTCTAGGGTATAATCTCCACCTATGACTTTAGGTTAAAGGTTTCTACATAGTTCCATCAGAGTCCAAGTGTCTAAAATATTATATTGTTCACTTGGCATGTCATCTTGGCTACAGTAAATTGCCTCAAGAGTCTCATACTTTAGGTTAAAATAAGTATGCTAGAAGAAGGATCTTCTGTGCATGGTCCTAGAAAAATTTAAATAAAGTACAATTTTTTTTTTTTACCTTAATATGTGCTAAGATAAGGATCTTCTAAGCAATCCTAGAAAACCAAATCACTTAGTTTACTCATGAAAGTGTAAAGATCTCTCCTTAGATCCATTTTACTTACTATGTGACAGTGATGGCAATATGTAAAATGCACGGTGTGAGATGCATGACTCATTTCACATGATTTTTGATATCCTTAAATTTATTTCTTTTAGGTGACCAACCAACGTTGCAGATACTCAACAAGATGATTAATAACTAATGCAACCAGTAATGGAGTTATAATATATTAGGGTATTTTCTTAAGTAAATAGCAACTAAATAAAACATATACATAATCCAATATCCCTACACATCACTTGATTAATATAATCAATGAAGTGCAACTAAATTTATAACCACAGATAAAATGATAATTATCATAGATACTCATCATGCCATTTTAGCTTAAGGATTGTAGTTGATGTGCCTAGTATCCAAATACAATTACACAAAGCCAATTGGAGAATCAACTAAACACAATTCACAAAAATGGCGTGATTCCACTTTTACGTGAACCCTACTAGCACGAACTAATTTTATTTTGATACGAAATTACAATGTACTCAATTGGAATTCTAATACCAATCAAAGAAACAAGTACAAGTGTTTCTAATTTCCAACTAAATGGCATGAGTCCTAGCTTGAAAATTGAGCCCTAATTGCAAAAATCAAGAACAACATAAAAGTAACTAATTCCTTACAAGATATTATGCACTAGTTGGAATTAGGATCAACTTGTAATTTGTTGATATGACTCACAACAAATCTAAGTCCACTCGCCACAATCCAAACTTGAATTGATAAGAGTATTTTTGTGAAAAGAGTCAAACTCTTCACGCAAAAGGTAGTTGAAATGTGTATTGTTCAAAAGTTTTCTTCTAAACCTACTTAACATGTATTTATACTTGCTCTAAATAGGGTAAATTCAACAAAACAAAACTACAAGTAAAATCCACAAGTGACCGGTTTTAAATGCCAAAAGAAAATTACAAATAAACCCTCAGAAGTGGCTAGTTCTTCACTTCTATGGAACAATTGTTGGACTGGTTCTTTTGATTGATGTAAGTGCCTGAATGACCCATAATTGATCCTTAGTGAATTTTATTTGCCATCCTGTAAAACTGATAAATTTACTTGCTACAATACAAAGACAAATTTTATTAGATAAATAAAATAATATGTGGATGTTTGAGATCATTTATCCAATTTAATTTCCCTACTATTGGATCTAAAGGCTTGATTCCCATCATCTCCTTAGGCCTATAAAAGATTTGCCCTCAAATCTAAGGGTCTTTTCTTAGACTAACATCTAGTGTTTGCATGTGCTTGTTGGCTTGAAATCCTAAGAAGCCATTAGTTTTACTAATTTGTTCTTGAAATGTGCGAACTTCAAATGGAGACATAGGAGTCAAGATAACCCGTGCACCATCTTTTTGAAACATGTAAGTGTTTCTGAACCCGTCATGTAGTACCTTCTTGTCAAACAACCAAGGCCTACCCAGTAGTATATGAAAGGTGCACATAGGAAGAACATCATAGATAATCTCATCACTGTATCTATCTCCTATACTGAATGGTACCTTTACCCTCTGTGTGATATGCAAACTACCTCGGTCATTCAGTCAATGTAATTTATAAGGGTGTAGATGTGGATTAGTGACTAGTTGTAAGTTATTTACTAATGCAGCAGATACAACGTTAGTACAACTACCACCATTAATGAAAAGAACACAAGTTACCTCGAATATGACAAAGTGTGCGGAATAGGTTCACCCTTTGTATGTCCCTGACATCTGGAGATATGGTCATAACCCTGCATAACACATTAATAGGCAAGTATTTATCATCCCTCTTGTCCTCATGTGTTTCAGCATCATGATCATCCTAATATTTCTACAGAGCTATGGATAAATCTATAGGCTTGACAATTTCTTCTTGATCATCTTCATTGTTTCCCTCCATAACAGTCATCACCCTTTTATTGGGACACTGCGTAGCCATGTGTCCAAAACCCATACATTTGAAACATTTAATTTGGCGCATTTTCCCACCGGTTGACCCTGGTACTGTCTGCTTGAAATCAGCCCCAATAACCTCTTTTCCTTTCCCAAAAGTATCCCTTTCCCTATTAGTGTTAAAGAATTTCTTATCCAAAGCCTTAGCATGTTCCCCTATTCCTTTTTATCCTCTCATTTAACCATCTGACCCAAGAGGTTTGGTAGAAGTTCCATACTTGTTACTAGTGGCTCGGAAAGGGTTGGATCACCTCTACCTCTCTACTTTTAAGGCTAACTAGATAGCCTCATCAAGTGTATTATACCTTTGTAATTCTACAACGCAGGCAATCTCATATTTCAACCCAGACACAAATCATGCTAGGGTTTGCTCAGGAGGCTCGATTGATCTACATCTAATCATCAGTGTCTCGAACTCCTGTACATAATCATAAACTATTTTGCCTCCTAGCCTCAGTGTTTAGAGATGCATAAATAGTTCTTGCCTGTAATGTTTAGGTATAAACCTTTTCCTCAATACTTGTTTCATGTCTCGCTAAGTATGTATATCGGCCTCACCATACCTTCGTCTGTTAACCACAAGATTTTTCTACCATAAGGCAGCATAACCTATGAATTCCACAGCTACAAGATGAACTTAAGTGTTATCATTAATCTCATAGCACTTGAATAGACCCCCAACCTTGTCTTCCCAATCCAAATAATCATCTACAAAACCCCTGCCATCGAATGAAGGCATATGCAGTTTCACATACTCCAATCCCCGAAGTGGTTTGAAATCCCTATTTGCGTAAGGGTCATTCTCAAAATTATCAATCATTGCTCTAATACCAAAAATTATGATGTGCCTAGTATCCAAATACAATTACACAAAGCCAATTGGAGAATAAATTAAACAAAATTCACAAAAATGGCGTGATTCGACTTCCACGTGAACCCTACTAGCACGAACCAATTTGATTTTGATACGAAATTATAATGTACTCAATTGGAATTCTAATACCAATCAAAGAAACAAGCACAATTGTTTCCAATTTCCAACTAAATGGCATGACTCCTAGCTTGAAAATTGAACCTTAATTGTGAAAATCAAGAACAACATAAAAGTAACTAATTCTTTACCAGATATTACGCACTAGTTGGAATTAGGATCAACTTGTAATTTATTGATATGACTCACAACAAATCCAAGTTCACTCGCCACAATCCAAACTTGAATTAATAAGAGTATTTTTGTGAAAAGAGTCAAACCATTCACGCAAAAGGCAGTCGAAATGTGTATTGTTCATAAGTTTTCTTCTAAACCTACTTAGTAAGTATTTATACTTGCTCTAAATAGGGTAAACTCAACAAAACAAAATTACAAGTAAAACCCACAAGTGACTGGTTTTAAACACCAAAAGAAAATTACAAATAAACCCTTAAAAGTGGCTGGCTCTTCACTTCAATGGAATAATTGTTGGATCGGTTCTTTTGATTGATGTAAGTCCTTAAATGACCTACAATTGATCCTTAGTGGATTTTATTTGCCATCCTATAAAATTGATAAATTTACCCGCTATAATATAAAGACAAATTGTTAATAGATAAATAAAATAACATGTGGATGTTTAGGATCATTTGTCCAATTTGATTTCCCTACTGCTGGATCCAGAGGCTTAATTCCCATCAGTAGTAGTACTCAAAATATTTAGTAGTTAGATTGTAATCACCTAATGATAATAAGACATAATAAGAACAAAGTATTAATTTTTCCTAACTTTAATAGACATCTTAAATATCTTAATTTGAATTTTATAAATTAATGGTGTCTTTTAGAAATCTTTAAGGAATGAGTTCCATGCCATTACCTTATTAAGTCCAACAATCTAAATCAATGTCCAATTAATTTTTGGTCCTTGTAATAGGTCGAATTGCTACAATATAAATAAAAGGTCATATAGAGGTAAGTCCTTAAGGATATATGGCATGGAATTGTCCACTTATTTTATTCTATTTTTTATAATCTATTATTTAAGTGTTTAAAGCTTTTCATATTATATTATTACAATTAGTCTAAAATATGCAATCAAATTAGTTAAGTTCTTTATCATGCCTTAATTATTTATTGGTTAATAATATGATAACTAATAGCATCTCATATGGTAAAATAATCGAGGATCTTACTTGATCGAGATTAGGAATCTTGATACTTCCAAAAGTTTTGACCTTTAATCACATGACTAAGATTAGGAAAAGGTTAGTATTGATTAAGTTATAAACTAATATTGAGCTAAAAGGAGTTAGCTAAGTGTTTTACCTTTCTAAAGTTCTTCCAAAGCATGTGAATGTTAGGTTGGATTGTTGTGTGTGAAAGGGATGTTTCAAGAGCAATGTTTAGTGTAGAAATTAGGAGGATGAGGTTTGATTAATTTAGGTGTTGAATCATTATTGTCAAGTGGTCCACTACTAAAAAACAAACAATTGAAAGTGATGGATAGATGTATGAAGAAAAGGATGGCAAAGAATGAGGGGAACTGGTTTGCAAGTCTTTCCAACTCAAAATTTCCACATTCTCAATGTAAATGTTGGATGTTTGAGGAGGTGTCTTCTTCATCTAGAGATTTAAGTCTTTTCTTGTTTTAGCCACTTACTTTAAGTACAATAATGAGGAAACATGAGGGAAATGTGGCTAGCAAGCTTTGCATGTTTGAGTTGAATTTGAATTCCTCTTAATTTGATGAATGTGAGCTTGATTTTCACCTATGTTTCATGCCATTCATTGATAAATTTTGGCTTTAATTTCATTTGATTACCTTTTAACAATTATTCTTTAGGTATTTAATAAGATAGATAATTTTTTATGTCTTTAGAAGAGTTCATTTTTTGTAAATAAACTTAATTTAAGTTTCAATTACCTAGCCTCCATTTTTAGACTTTCATTTTCTTGAAGTAGATAATTAGTAGTGAGATCTTTTGAGTTGAAACTTTGTCTTTTAAGGTTTATTAAAGGATAATTATTGTTGGGAATGTGAACAATCAAGAGGAAAAATTTGTGAGGCCTTTGGTCTCATTTGTGTTGAATTTGTATGTATTCCTCCTAGGTTATGCACTAGCTTTAGGGATTTGTTTGGTTCCATTTGACTTTTAACATCCTAAGTTAAAGAAAAGAGGAATTATGAAGTTATGTTAGGTGTCTTCTTGTTAAGTTAGTTATTTCAAAAGTAGGAGGCATTTAGGACTACTTTTAGTGTCTTATTGTTTTCTTATAAGAACTACTAATACCATAAAAGTTTGGTTCTTTTTTCTAAATTGCCAACTTCTAGGGCCCTCAAGAGTGAAAAACATACTAAGTTTTGATGGTGACATAAATCTACTTCAATTGTCACTACACCACTTCTAGTGATTTTGGGTCATTGTTTTCTTTGTTTTTAACATATATTGAATTTATAGTTGATAGTATAGCTTTAATTAGAGTGCTTATTAGATATATTTTAATTTAGCTTTCAAAGGGTTTGACTTTGTTTCTACGATATTTAAAATTTGAATTAAATTAGTTAAACTTGGTTTTTTTGGTATTCCATCATAAGTTTATATATTCTAGTTGACATCTCTCAAATTTCACTTAGCGATTTAATTCTATCCCTAGAATTTGAGGGTTTACAAATACTATACTATATTATGAACCATACTAAGTTATATGGTTGCATTTCCTCACATGATAACTAGGTCATGTGGTGCTTTATTGGAAACCTCTTTAATAGCAATTAATGAATTCATACTCCTTTATTGTTGTTTACTATGCATTCGATAATACTAGTGTTGCCAATCTTAGACAACTATGTAAAGAGAAAAGCATTTTGTTAAAGCCCAACTAAGATGGCCAACTCAGTATTAGGGTTTTGTGTTTCCTTTGTCCTCTCAAACCTCTCTTCTTCCTCAAGTAAGTTCTTTTTCTACCCTCTTGCCTCTCTCTCTCTCTCTCTCTTGCTATAAATGATTGAATCTAACTAGAATGTGATTATTTGTAGGTTTATTGGCTATTTTGAGCAGCCACACTCCTAAGGAGATTTACTACTGGTTTTGGGATGTAAAACTAATGATCTCTTTTATTTTTTTTCTATCCTTTTTATATTTTTTACATCTTCTAGATATTCTATTGTATGATTGTTACAACTACTATCTTATTACAAAAATTATTTATTATAATCATGTCTATTCTACATATGATAGTCTTTATGCCACTTAAGACATGTTACTCATCTTTGGGTTGTATCATTTTCCTCCCCTTTGTTGAAAAAGCACCTTGTCCTCAAGGTAAAAATAGGAATAAATCTATTGAAAAATAAAAAGATCTTCCCATGATGTGTCCTTTGTCACTACCCTTGCCATTGGAGCAAAATCTAAGGCACCTAATGTCCCTATTGAATGATAGTCCGAGTAGAAACTACATTGAGTGGTCTTAATAACGGATGACTATGAAATGCCTTTAGAGGTAGATCTAATGAGGGAATAGTTGACCCATGTGCTTGTTTCAAATTAGAAACATGAGAAACATTGTGAATTCTTGCATAATTGGGTAACTGTAGTTCATAGGCAGTTTGACCAAGCCTCTTTATAATTCGAAAAGGCCCATAATATCTCTTCGTAAGTTTGTGATATGTATTCCCTATCACAGAAAGTTGCTTATAAGGTTAAAACTTGACAAACACCATATTACCCACCTAGCATATCCGATATGTGTTTGTCAACCTACTTCTTCATATGGTTCTGAGCTCTCATCAACGTTTCCTTAAGCAATCACAAAACTTCATCTTTAGCAATTAGTTCACTATCTACGGCTTCCAACTTCAATTCTCCTTAAACATAAGTAGGTATGGTAGGAGGTTTTTAGCAATACACCACTTCAAATGGTGACATTTGAGCCCCTTCATGGAATGAAACATTGTAAGCAAATTCCACCCATGGAAGAAATCTAACCCACTCCTCTGGTTTGTTAATAACATAGGCTCTCAAATATTGTTGAATTACACTATTAAGCACTTCAATTTGACCATCACTTTGAGGATGGTAGGTACTACTCAAAATGAGTTTAGTGCCACTAAGTTGAAAAGCTCCTTTCAAAATTTTCTTACAAAAATTGCATCTCAATCTAAGATAACAGATCTTAGAAAGCCATGCAATTTTACAACAATATATAGAAATATCTAAGCTACCTTTGTTACATTGAAATTAGTATCCAATGCACCTAAATGACAATATTTTGCAAGCCTATCTACTACCACTAAAATGATAGTATAACCTTGAGATTTTAGCAAATATGTGTCAAAATCCATTGAAACATCTTCCTAAACTTGATCAAGTATTGGTAATGGTACTAGTAATCCTATTGGGTTATGGGTGGTATATATAATCTATTGACAACTAGCATAATCATGCACAGATAGCTCCACATCATGTTTCATTCTTTCTCAATAAAATTCAGTAGCCAATCTCTTATATGTTTTCTATACCTCAAAATATCCTATTGAAGGTACGCAATCAAATTCATGTAAGAGTTAAGGCATCAACTATGATATAGGCATAAACAAAAGTGATGCTTAAAATACAATAGACCATTCTTCCATTGTAAGTCCCATTTCAAAGATTTTCCTTCTTCTATATTTGTGATAAGTTGTTTAAAAGCAGCTAAAGTGGTGTACTCTTTCTTCAAATCATAAATCAAAGAAAAACAAGGAATGGAAAAAAGGTTAAATGATGAAAAATAGTATCATGCTACCTTAATAAAGCATTTGCGGCCTGATTATCCGATCTTGCCTTGTAAACAATACTATAATCGCATCCCAATAACTTTGCCAAGTGTTTTTGCTTCTTTAGAGTTTATATTACTTGATTAGTAATTTCTTTAAGCTCCTATGATCTGTGTGGATAACAAAATGAGACCCAAGCAAATACTGTCTCCATTTTTGGATTACCTCAACCACAACATGTAATTCATGAACAAAAGTTGAAGTCTTAACAATACACAAAAGCAACTTTTTAATAAAATAAGCTATAGGATGATTGTATTGTATAAAAAAAAAAACTCCAATGCCCATTCTTGAAGCATCTCTTTCTATGATAAATTGCTTAAAAAAATTCGGCAATGTGAGAATAGGAGCACTTATTGATGCTTCCTTTAGCTTTAAAAGCCATTATAGCCTATTTAGTTTACTCAAAGTTATCTTTCTTTAACATGTTTGTTAAAGGGGCAGCGATATGTTGATAAGCCTTCACAAATCTTCTATAGTAACCCCAGGAAATAGAAGAATGCTCTAAATTGCTTCATAGTTGTTTGTAATGGCCAATTCTTAACTGCTTCAATCTTTTGCGACTTGGGACTAACACCATCTATAGAAAGAAATCGTGTCCCAAATATTCTATAGATGATTGGCCAAAGGTGCACTTTCTTTTCTTTAAGAAAAAAGTATTGTCAACTAATATTTGCAATACTTAAGTTGAGTGTGCTACATGTTCCTCCATGGCCATGCCATATACTAGGATATCATCAAAGAATATAATGACAAATTTCCTTAAGTATGGTAAAAAAATCCTATTCATTATGAACTAAATGGGTTATGGCCATTGCATAACCCAAATGGTATAACTAGAAATTCGTAATATCCCTCATAAGTCTAAAATGTTGTTTTTTACACATCATATGGATGTATCCTTATTTGATGATATCTTGCTTGCAAATCTAATTTTGAAAAAAATTGAGGCACCTTTCAATAGTGTTGTGTAAATGGGTTATGACTCACAAGTTGACTTATTTAACCCACTTGAGAAATAAGTTAAGGGTTGAAATTTTCAACCTGTTAAAAAAGTAAGCCAAATGAGCCTAACTCATTTAACCCATGGGTTAAAGTGGGTCAATCTCTTTAATCCACAAGCCGATCCACCAACCTAAGGGAAAAAAAATGGGCATAACTTACCTTAACCACATATTATATTTATAGTGTAACATTAAGTTGCTAATTTATCTTACTTTTAAACTTAATATAATAAACTACAAAACCCATATCGCATATCATCATTAATCATCATCTTCCTCACTCTTCTTTATTACTTTTTTTTTTAATTTTTTTTATCTTAGTCTTTCAATTTTCCTCACCAATTCCATCCCTTAATTTTTTCATCATTTCATAATATTCATATTATAAAGATGTTGCAATTATAGGGCTTATTTAGTTCATCTTATTTTTGTTTGTTTAAGGTCTATTTCATATCTATTTGAATATGAGTGCTTGGTTGGAATCGGATTGGATTTATATGTAAAAAAGGATAAAGATACAATCACACATATACCTTTATTAAAAAAACCAAATCCCTAAATCGTGTTTTGAAATATAAAGAAATTAGATACATATCACACAATTTATTCAAAAGCTAATTTTTAAATAGATATAAAATACATGTAGATCAGATACATATCAGATCTAGATAAGATATAGATAAAAAGAAAAACAAATAATTCAAATAGGCCCATAATATTCATATTATAGTATTAAGTACCAAGTCAATTCATCATGCTATTGTATAAACGATATAAGGTCGTTATAGACTTTATATTTTATATAATTTTAAATGAAAAAATAAAATATATTTTTAGTGGGTTGTGGGTTAACCAATGTGTCCCACTAAAATATATAAATGGAACAAATGGGGTGTATTTTCCCATTTAACCCACCAAAACATATATATGAGTTAAATGAGCTAGTTTAGTGCACTAACCAATTTAACCCACCAATCCATATGGGATAGGTTAGGGCTAATAAGTTTTGGCCCATGTGTTAAATGGGTTGTCATAAGTTAGCTTATTTAACCTACTTGCACACATTTACTTATAAATTCATCTATTGTTGGTATAGGAAACTCATCTTTAACTATAGCTTGATTCAAGTGCAATAATCAATGCAAAACTTCCAAGTTCCATCCTTCTTCTTTATTAATAAAACTAGTGAAGAAAATGGACTATTGATATGGCATGACATTAATTGGTGATGACCTGGTAGGTAAATGAATATGATGTTATATTTCTTGTAATGGAGGCAATGATGATGTTGCCTTAATGACTTCAAAAAATCTACTCAACACCTCTTCCAAAAGAGTATTGCTAATAGTACTCTTGGATGAATTATCAAAAACCATTTGAGCCACTAATTGATAACATGAAACCACAACATTTGTTTGAAACATATGACGAAGTTGACTATGTGATATTTGAGCACCTTTAACACTATTATCACTAGTTAATGTCACCTTGTTACTATTTCTCATAAACTGCATAGTCAACTTAGAGTAATCAATGTTAATCGACTCAAAACATTGTAACCATTATACTCCTAACACTAAATTAGCACCTTAAATTGGTAACACATAAAAAGTATCCACAAATGTCAAACCTTGTACTGCCAAATGTTTTACCAATTTACTTTAAATGAAATTATGGGTGCTACCTGAGTCAACTAGAATAGAAATACTACAATTATGAAGCACTCCTCTAAATTGTAAAGAATGAGGCACTAACTCACCTAGCATAGCATAATAACTTATTGAAAATGTAATACCTTCTTGGATAAAGTCCTCATGATAACCCATGTCAATCTCTTCACCTATTTGCTTATCCTTATTATCATGTGAGAGAAGTAAAAACTTCACTTTTTCTCATCAAAATTATGGCATAAACCCTTTTCTCTTTGAGCAAGCATTTCAATTTGGCTCAATTTCTTGATTGGTAAAGATTCTTTAGAAGTGGTAAAAACTAAAGATGGTATTTGAGAAGAAACCATACTTGTTGCAAGGAATGGTTTAGAATTTAGGTTAAGTGAATATGGTTTAGAAGAAATTAGAGTAGAAGGATAAAACTATTTGGAAAAGGATGAAGAATAATTAGTTCTTGGGGAAAAAAAAAAGGGTTCAATGAATTCTGATTAATGAAGCTTAGCCAATCTCATTGCTTGTGACACAGTTTTGGGATTATCAATTAATAATTCTCTTCTAATGGCAAGTTGTAACCTAGAAATGAGAAAACTAACCAAAGATTTTTCATATTATCCCATAACTCAATTAGAAAGAGTTTTAAATTGAGATTGATAGTCATCTACTATCCCATTTTGTATTAGTTTGGATAACAGTCCTTCAACATCCTCATATTTTGACGGTTTAAAACGTATCTCTAATGCTTTGATGAAATTTGTCCAAGAGTTAAGTTGTTGATTTTTATACACCCATTGATACCAATCTAAAGCACGTACCTCCATAGCAAATGATGCAATTGTAATTCTATATTCAATAGGAATCTATTGTAAATTGAAAAATTATTGTGCCTTGAAAATCCATCCCAATGGGTTGTCTCCATTAAACTTTGGTAACTCTAATTTGATGCCTTTGAGTGAATTCTTTGTTGACAGATGTACATTATGAATAGAATGTGATGATTGTGCTTGATGTTGATCCATCATTGGAACTAATTGCTGGTGCATCTGATTCTTTCCATTGTCTCTAAAACATGCTTGCAATTTTGCTAATAGTCTTGTCAAAATATCAAATTTATCATTAACATTTTGTTAATAAACTCTATTTTCTTCTTGAATCTTGCTTTGGTTTGCTTGTAGAATTTCAATTTTCTCATCAAGAATTGCAGCTCTTATAGTATTCATCATGATGAGAGTACCGAATTTTTAAGGCCTAACTAAGATGGCCTACTTAGAATTGTATTATGGTTATGTGTTTCCTTTGTCCTCTCAAATCTCTCTTCTTCCTCAAATAAGTTCTCTCCACACACTCTTGCCTCTCTCTCTCTCTCTTTCTTACTATAACCTTTAAGATCTAACTAGAATGTGATTATTTGCAAGTTTGTTGGCTGTTTCGAGCAACTACACTCCTAAGGAGATTCACTCAAGGTTTTGGGATTTAAAATCAATGATCTCTTTTATTTTATTTTATTTTTTGTCCCCTTTTATATTGTTTACATCCTCTAGTTATTTTGTTGCATGATTGTTATAACTACTAATAGATTACAAAAATTATCTACTATAATCATATCTATTCTCCCTATGATAGTCTTTTGTTCCACTTAAGACATGTTACTCTTCTTTAGGTTGTATCACATTTCATATATAATTCTTTAAGGACAACATCATTGTGACTTTTTAAAAACCTAAATATGATTCAATGAGTAACTTTAATGTTTTGACACAATCAAAACAATATATATATATATATATATGTTTTAAGTATTTATTTTGATTATTTACATTATAAATATTTATATATATGCAAATATTTACTTATATTTACACCTGTACTCTTAAAATTATTATATATGAGTTGTTTCTACTAGTCCCATCATTTATATAGATATATAAATAAAAATAGCTACAAATATGTTCTTACCTCTTTCTAACTTTAAAAATAATAGATCTCTTGTATCAAATGCATATATTACTTAATGGAATTCTTTATATATAAATATATATAAATAAGCATTTGAAATTGCTTTTAGTACTCATCAAACTGAAAGGGTAAAATAAATGTCAATGCCAAATAATGCATTTTCAATTAACCATGATGACATAATCATAACGTTACATAAGCTTTATAAATTTCTAAAGCTTTGTTATGTTATATAGGTTCATAAAAGGAGACATAGTGTGATCAAAGTATAGATATTTAAATTTCTAGGTAAGTGGGTTATGCTTTATAACATGTATGGGTATGCTTTGAGTACCTAAGGATAGCCATTATACTTATTTGTACTTGTAATTAGTAATGAACGTGCACATGCTATGCCTGTGGTTGGTAACAATTATGATTGCTTGATGTGATACTTAGTGGACATTATTGTGCTATGAAATGTTGTGGATTGTTTGGTCATCAACTAATGGATTAATAATGGTTGGCATAAAACTCAATGAACCATGCATTTTAACCCATTAGTGGATGTATCTAGGGTTAAAACACCAAATACGAACCTTTCGAGGAGAATTAGATATCTTTTTCCTACATTTCGGTAAATTAACTGGTAGGGGAAGAGGTTACGACAAAGGTTAGGAGCTTGCTAATTACGTGTTTAGGAGGAGCTAGAATGTCTTTATTGCACATTTTTAGGTTCGGTGCCATTCGTATTGGATCATAAACTCAACCTAAGCTTAAGTGGGAATTAATTTCTTATGGACTAGGCAATGCCATGTAGATGACATATGCCTCTAAACATTGCATTTAATAAATATCTAAAACTCATTTGTTATTGGGTGATACATATAATGTTAATACCCTACCCTTAACTAAGCTGTGGTTTGCTCACATCTTTATAGATGATCTTTTTGCAGGTGAAGATGAGTAAGGTATAAACTAGGGTTAGGCAAGAAGTCGAGTTGAGTAATTGTCATGAACTCTGAAGTTGTCTTTTGAATATTAGGAGATGTTTTGCTTCTTCTATGGTTTGATCAAAACCTATGCAACTTTTTTCCAAAGAGACTATTGCAAATATTTACTTATATGTATGGAAGTATCAAGTTATTTTATATCTATACTGTTGTGCTTTCGTTGACTGATAAGCTTTAAAGTAGTTAAGGTTATGGTACCTTGTGCATAACTTTCTATGATATTAGCTATGCGATTAGTTTTTACCATATACTATAATATATGATAGATTATTACAACTTAACTATATTTAGGACGTGATAATATTCTTTAAAGTCAATGTTGAGTGCATTGGCTATTCTATACAACTATCTAAATTTCTTGTGGCAACAAACCACTCTTTTCACTAATTTGAACCACACACAAAAAGTTTACACCATTCAATTTCCATCATGTAATTTATAGTGTATAATGATTGGCTATGGAGGAGGCTTAAGTTTGAGTCTTTATCTTCATCTCTAGGCATAAAAGAACTAAATTTGAGTTTAGATCTAGGTGTCATTTTGATTTTTGGAGTAGTATCACTCATAGTGAATTAGTCCCAATTAACACGGATCAACTTAAAATCTAATATCATTAAAAACAAATTCTGGAACAAAAACTTAAACTTTATTCATTTTCAAAGAAGAATACAATTACATTAGTTTTATCTCAATTGTATTAGATCATATATACCAAAATATGCTACCAAATCTCCTTTATATCTTAGAAATCTAAAATAAACTATTCTAAATCTAGTCCTAACTTGCAACATAACATAATTTTTTTTTAAAAAAAAAGAAAATATAAATAGATATATCTAAAGCCGAAATGCAACTAAAAAGCTAGACAAATAAAAATTAACAAATAAATATATCAAATGAAATATTATGAATATCTATAGTTCCTGTAAGAACTATGATTGATATGATAAGTCGAAAAGGAATGAAATTACAATGGAGTCTAGCAATGGAATGAGACACTGATTAGAACATTATCAATGGATTATACATGTGAAGTCTCAATACAAGTAATGAACTTAGTATGAGACGATTAGAAGTTGCAACAATGAGAAATAGAGTCATCCGTTGCATAATTTGTCTTATAGATGACAAGTTTGCATACCTAGTTGCATTATGTCTTGCAAGTGGGGAGCTACATCTCTACTGCTTCTAAAAAGTGGAACTTAAGTAGTTTCTAACTTTGGTTGTTAGGGTTGTGTTGCATGATTCACTTAAATTTTATCTTATAGAATTTAATTTGTTGTATTTAGCAATATATAGGCTCATTTGTGATGTGACACACGATTATGTATGTATAGTAGTAGATATGTATTGGGTTTAATGACTTACCCATTTGAGATTTTTATGTTTTGGGTGTAGATGATTTATTTCATTCTATAAGTTAGCTTATGATTTGTTGAATGTAAGTAGGTGCACTAGTAGAAGTGTAATATATGAATTTTTAATTATTTATTTAATTATAAAATATATATTGTCACAAAGAATAAAGGACGAAGATGGTAATTTTAGAATATTTAAGGGACAAATATGTCTTTTCGCAAGTAGAGTATAAATACTCTGTAATAACCCTAAGTCTCCTTTTTTCACTTTATCTGTAATCACATAATGACAAGCAAGAAAAGAAGGAGACGCTCTAGTCAAGAAATTGATGAGATCCATGATGAGAGCTAAGCCGGAAGAAGAAATGTGGATCCTCTTGAAGTGCCACCTAGACCGATCACAAGAAATCGAGCGAAATGATTCGAGGAAGCACTTAACGGGTTGATAAAGGTTGTTAATGAAGCCGGAAAGGATTGGAGCAATCATGAAGTTGGAACAGATTGGAACAACCATGGGAAGACCCTTGCTTTTGTACAAGTCACACTAGACACGGGATGAAGAGAGCGTGTATTTTCAAGGCACGACCGTGTAGGAATTCTAAGATTGCATAGAATCATACACGGCTAGACACACGACTAAAAGGCACGGCCGTGTATGGAGACAAGCAAATCTACAGAAAGATACACGACCAGAAGTACACAGTCGTGTATGTGACCGAAATGTGCACAGAAAAGTACACGACCAAAGTACACGGTCGTGTATACGGCCGTGTATCCCCTGCCAGCCAGCCTGTTCTGTTTTCATGTTTTTACGCAACTTATCTAAGCTACGTCGTTTTGGACTTGTTTTTCACGAATTGTAACCCTAGTATAAAAGCTCCTAGGGTTTAGAACAACTAAGAATTTACATCTTTGAACATTAAACATCTTTGAGAGGCTCCTCGCTTGGTTATTCAAGAACTAATTAGAACTTATCGGATTAATTTCCGTGGCGTTCATCCCGATTTATCGATCGGTCTTTCATCCCGATTGTGGCGTCTTCACATTATACCAAGGTTTTTGTCTCTCTTATAGACAACGGGTCGCGGTTTCCACTTTAGGTGTTTGGGCGTCTTAGGTAACGAATTTCCGAACGTATTGGTATTGGGTTTCGTTACGGGTTGGCGTGGTTCGTATCAGTTTGGTATCAGAGCCAGGTTTGTCAAAACATCAAGTTCGGTTGAGGAAGGTAATATCAAAAACCCTAACTCTAATCATTCATATCAATTATCTTATTCAATTTCGTAGTATTGATTGTCTTTTGATAGTGTAATATCGACTAGGCGATTGTTACAAAAAAAGAGAGAGTAAAAATCAGGACAAAAAAAAAGAAGAGAAAAGAAAAGAAAAGAAAAACGTGATCAAGCGCAACAACCAAGAAAAAAAATTGGATAGAAAAATAGAGGAAATTTTACGAACCCTAGAGTAGTTTTGAATTCTACGGAAGGAAATTGGTGTAGTTCGGGTTAGTTCCAAGAGAATTGAGAAGAGGAAATTGGCGAGTTGATATCATCATTATTTGTGAGAATACACAAGTGACTGTGTAATATCATCATTTGAGCGAAACACATAAGGGAGTGTATCTTGAGGTTTAATTTTATATATATTTGTGTTAGTACTAATCTTTTCTACAGGAACTATGTCGAGACAACATTCTCCTGAAGGTGAGAGGGGAAGGTTTGATGCTAGGTTAGTAATTGAGGCGTTGAGGGGAGAAATGAAGAGGATGTTCCAAGAGGGAATGGAACAAATTCATGAGATGGTAGAGTAAAGACTAGAGCAATCCACAAACGTATCCCAAGGGCGTAAGAAGGAGAGTCATTCTAGGAGAGTACTGAGGGGTGGAGATGAAATGTCGGATGATGATTTTTATGAGCCTTCTGTTGGGAGTTATAGAGGTTATAGTGGTCAGAATAGAGGAACTAAAGATTGGGAAGATAGAGGAGATAGGAATAGAGAGGATGATCAATTGAGTAGCATAAAGATGAAGATTCCTCCTTTCCAAGGGAAGAATGATCCCGAGGCGTACTTAGAGTGGGAGAAAAAGTTGGAGATGGTATTTGATTGTCATAACTATAGTGGGAGAAAGAAGGTAAAACTTGCTGCCATTGAATTTTCGGATTATGCTATAGTGTGGTGGGATCAATTAATGTTGAATCGAAGAAGGAATGGCAAGCCACCTATTGAGTCTTGGGAAGAGATGAAAAGAGTGATGAAGAAGCGGTTTGTGCCTGTGTATTACTATCGTGAATTGCACAACAAGTTGCAAACTCTGAGGCAGGGAAGCCGAAGTGTAGATGAGTATTTCAAGGAGATGGAAGTCACTATGATTAGGGCGAATGTAGAGGAGGATAGAGAGGCTACAATGGCTAGGTTTCTTGCGGGGTTGAATAGAGAAATCCAAAATGTGGTTAAATTGCAGCATTATGTAGAATTAGAGGATATGGTTCACATGGCTATAAAGGTTGAGAACCAACACAAGAGGAGAGGTAGTAGTAATGCACGATTTCAACAGGGTAATGGTTCATTCACTTGGAAGACTAATCAATGGAAGAAGGAAGAAAAGCCTTTACCCACCAAACCAAAGGGGGAGCTGAGGCAAGCGGGTTTTACTCCTAGTAACCAAGGTAACCCTGAAACTTCTACTTCTAGAAATCGTGACATTAGATGTTTTAAATGCCAAAGTAGAGGCCATATTGCTAGTTAATGTCCAAATAGGCGTGTGATGATTTTGCGTGAGGATGGAGAGTATGAGACTGAGGGGGATAGTGAAGAAGATGATATGCCTCCATTAGAGGATGCTAGTGATGATGAGGAGCCTGCAATGGGAAGGCTAGTGGCAGTAGTGAAGTGAGCGTTGAATGTGCAGGTAAAGGAAGAAGAGGAGGTGCAAAGAGAGAATATATTTCATACTAGTTGTTATCTAGGAGATCATATTTGCAGCTTAATCATTGATGGAGGAAGTTGCACCAATGTAGTGAGTAATTTTATTGTTAAGAGGCTGGGGCTCAAAACTGTTAGACACCCTAGTCCATATAAATTGCAGTGGTTGAATGATAGTGGAGAGACTAAAGTGAGTAAGCAAGCATTGATTGGTTTTCGCATTGGAAGGTATAAGGATGAGGTGTTATGTGATGTAGTGCCAATGCAAGCATGTCATGTGTTGTTGGGGAGGCCATGGCAGTTTGATAGGAAGGTTATTCATGATGGCTTTTCTAACAAGTATACACTTGTTCACCAAGGGAAAATTTTTAACCTTTAACCCCTAAACAAGTGTATGAGGATCAATTGCAGCTACAACAGTTGTTTGCAAAACACAAGGTGAGTGAAAAGCAGAGTGAGAGTGAGAGAGCAAAAGACAATGAGAAAGAAAAGGAATATAAAAGTCAAGATCAAAAGGAAAAAAGAGAGGAAGGCTGGAAAGAGTGTGAGAGGCCAAGTTGAAGGGGGATCAACTTTGGTGGTGAGTGAAAAGGAGAGGGCAGCCTTGCAAAAGGAGAGTTGTGTGGCAAGAGCGAGTGTAGTGAGGAGAGCGTTAGTGATGAAGCAACCTATGTTGTTTCTGGTTTTTAAGGAAACATGTCTTAATACTAACGAACTATCTAACTCTTTACCTAGTGTGGTTATGTCTCTTGTGCAGGATTTTGAAAATGTCCTTCCGAAGGAACTCCAAAGGCAGGTAGATGAGTTAATGGAGAAGGGATACGTGAGAGAAGGCATGAGTCCATGTGCAGTGCCTAAGAAGGATGGGACATAGAGAATGTGTGTTGACTGCCGCGCCATTAACAACCTTACGGTAAAGTATCGTCATCCCATTCTTTGTTTAGATGACTTCTTAGATTGGTTATATGAGTATAGTGTCATTCCTCGTGAGCCATGGATAAACATTTCCATAGATTTTGTGTTAGGATTATCTAGGCTTATGCATGGTCGAGATTCTAATTTTGTGGTTGTGGATAGGATTTTTAAAACGGTTCATTTCATTTCTTGTCATAAAACTGATGATGCTATACACATTATTGATTTGTTCTTTAGAAAGGTAGTGCGTCCGCATGGTATACCTAGAAGCATTGTTAGTGATCGAGATGAGAAATTTTTGAGTCATTTTTGGAGAGTATTGTGGGAAAAGTTGGGAACTAAACGGATGTTTTCAACTATCTGTCACCCACAAATTGATGGGCAAATTGATGTGGTTAATAAGACTTTAATTCAATTGTTAGGGGCAATCATAGAGAAGAACATTAGGACTTGGAAGGATTGTCTACCATTTGTAGAGTTTGCATATAACGGGGCTTTATATAGCATTACTCATTGTTCACCATTTGAGATTGTGTATGGTTTTAACCCATTGGTTCCTATTTATTTATTACCATTGCCACTTAACAAGTCTGTGAGTTTTGATGCTGATTCCAAGGCAGATTTCATGAGAAAGCTACATGCACAGGTAAAGATTAGGATTGTAAAACAAAATGCCAGGGTCGCTTCAAGGGTGAACAAGGACAGGAGACCCAAGATTTTTTAGCCTGGAGATTGGGTTTGGGTGCATTTTCGCAAGGAGAGTTTTCCATTGCAGAGGAGATCCAAGTTGAACCCTAGGGGAGACGGTCCATTTCCGATGCTTAAGAGAATCAATGATAATGCATACAAGAAAGATTTCCCAAGTGAGTCTCCAGTAAGTGTCACGTTTAATGTTACTGATCTGAGTCCATTTGATGCAGGCAATGATTTGAGGACAAATCCTTTTCAAGAGGAGGGGAATGATGAGATCTATGATGAGAGCTAAGCCGGAAGAAAAAATGTGGATCCTCTTGAAGTGCCGCCTGGACTGATCACAAGAAATAGAGCGAAACGATTTGAGGAAGCACTTAACGGGTTGATAAAGGTTGTTAATGAAGCCGGAAAGGATTGGAGCAATCATGAAGTTGGAACGGATTGGAACAACCATGGGAAGACCCTTGCTTTTGTACAAGTCACACCGGACACGGGATGAAGAGGGCGTATATTTTCAAGGCACGGCCGTGTAGGAATTCCAAGATTGCACAGAATCATACACGGCTAGACACACGGCTAAAAGGCACGGCCGTGTATGGAGACAAGCAAATCCACAAAAAGATACATGACCAGAAGTACACGGTCGTGTATGTGATCGGAATGTGCACAGAAAAGTACATGGCCAAAGTACACGGTCGTGTACACGGCCGTGTATCCCCTGCCGGCCAGCCTGTTCTGTTTTCGTGTTTTTACGCAACTTATCTAAGCTACGTCGTTTTGGACTTGTTTTTCACGAATTGTAACCCTAGTATAAAAGCTCCTAGGGTTTAGAACAACTAAGAATTTACATCTTTGAACATTAAACATCTTTGAGAGGCTCCTCTCTTGGTTCTTCAAGAACTAATTAGAACTTATCGGATTAATTTTCGTGGCGTTCATCCCGACTTATCAATCAGTCTTTCATCCCAATTGTAGTGTCTTCACATTATACCAAGGTTCTTGTCTCTCTTATAGTCAACGGGTCGCGGTTTCCACTTTAGGTGTTTGGGCGTCTTAGGTAACGAATTTCCGAACGTATTGGTGTTGGGTTTCGTCACGGGTTGGCGTGGTTCGTATCAGAACCCTAAAGACGAAAGGTAAGGAAATCCTATACAAGTTTTGAATTCGATTAGTAGATTTTTAACGCATTGGTATAATGTGAGTAACAAGATTCAAAGAATAAGAAAGGTGTAATGGGGGAAAGACTCAAAAGGTTTAAGGATTCAACTCGAAAGGAAATTGAAGTAAGTATACAAATTACGTAATTTAAATACAATTACGAATTTTAGAGATATGATTAAGCTTAAGAATAGAAATGATTAGGTTTTGGAGGAATTGAAGTAATATAAATGGGGTTCATGGAATTTCTGAAGGTAACACGGCCTCTCAATATGGTCGTGTTTCGACCGTGTTAAGTTAAGGGCAACACGACCTCCCAACATGGTCGTGTTTCGACCATGTTGAAATGGAAAGGTGCACTGAGAGATACACGGCCTCCCAACATGGTTGTGTTTCGACCGTGTTGAAATGGAAATGTGCACAGAGAGATATACGACCACCTAATACGGTCGTGTTTTGACCGTGTTAAGCAAGGACAACACGACCTCCCAACAAAGTTATGTTTAGACTGTGTTGAAACTAAGCTTTTCACCAAGAGATACACGGCACTTAACACAGTCATGCTTTAGCCTGTGTTGAGCAACATGGTCCCTAACATAACCGTGTTGAATAAAGTATAACATAATTATATGTTTGTTTAACTTCGATTTAAACTAATTTCCACGCAAACTAGACAACTAATAAGGCCTTAGAGAAATTAAATGAATAGGATTAAGGAGATTAAGAATGATATTGATCTTAAATTGAATACTAAGAAGAGCATGTTAATGTGTACAGATTTCCAATTAGGTTAAGTTCAAGACCGGGAAGTGCTTAAGGCTAGGATCCAAGGTACATGTAACTTGTGTGTTGTTCTGTATTTGATTATGTTAGTACATGTTTTTGAAATTGATTAAGTGAATGATTCGGTTTAAGTATTTAAGTGACATATTGTATGTGCTTGACTTGGTCTAGGAGCTCGTAGTGGCAGATCCCTAGGGAGCACCCCAATGATCTTTGTGTGACGTTGTCCCTAATAGAGTCGTGATCTAGGTTAGATGTTGTTCAAGTGGTTAAGTGTACATGGGTGTAGGGCCTGTAGTGGCAGTTTCTATCACTAAGTTTAAGTGTTTAAGTAGAAATGGGTGTGGGGCCCATAGTGGTAGTTCCCATCACCAGGTTTAAGTGTACATGGGTATGAAGCCCGTAGTAGCAGTTTCCATCACCAAGACATGCTCCAATGTGTTAAGTGTGTTAAAGGGGTCATGAGTTCCTTGTTGTTTGCTTGTGGACTTAAAATTATATTAAAAAATGATTGTTTGTGTTCAAGTTCTGCATGATGTATGTGATACTCATTTATGTTTATTCATGCGTATGTGTTTGTGTTATATGTACTGGGCATTAGATCACCTTTCGGGGAATCATTTTTAAATGCAGGTGTTGAGAGAGATGAGAACCCAAAAGATGACTTGGGTTTAACTGAACCACAGAGAGAGGAAGATGAAGAGTACCATTATTATTATGGTGATTAAGTTTTAGGAAGAATTATGATGTTTAACTATAATAGATAGTATCTATTGAGAATTGTTATCTTTGGTGTTTAAAGACTTCCGCTGTGTTAGATGTTTGATATGGTTTAAGTTATTATTTGAAACTTTGGAGATATATGAAATGCTTTTATTATAAGAGTTATAGGTTAAAATGTATTAGATTTTTTTCAAAGCCTTAACGTGTTCTTGTGAGATAAGGACACGTGGCGGGCAGCAGCAAGGCTTGAGTTTCGAGGTGTTACAAGATGTGACTATTATAATTAGTAGCAGCATTTGGACCATTAAGACTTCTTTGATTTTTTTTCCTCTTAAGTTTTAAGTTGAATCCTTTTAACAAATAATGGAGCAATTGGACCTTGGGGCATGACAATTTATGTTATATATTTATTTTCTAATTATGAAATAACATTAAATTTAGTCCCAAAATAGGTTAAAGATGTTAAAAAGAAAGGACAAGTTTAAGAAAATATGACCGAATGTAAATTCCAAATTACAAATGAAAATGAGAAATTATACTAACCACTCTTAAAAGCTTCTAAAATAATATGATATCCTTAATCTTTTATCTCTACATTGCACTTTGTATATAATACATGTAATGTGTGAATTTTGGGTTCATTTGATTATGAATAATTTGCTTTCCTTTCATTCTCTTACTCACCTTGTAAATTGTATTTATTTTTCTAATTTTGAAATAACATTAAATTTAGTTCTAAATTAGGTTAAAGTTTATGAAAAGAAAAAATGAAATGAAGAAAAGATGATTGGCTATAAACTCTAATTATAAAAGAAAATGAAAAATCATACTAACTATTTTAATTTTTTTTAAATTATACAACTCTTTTTTTTTTAATTATTCTTTTAATGGATACAATACACTTTACATAATATGACAATATGCCAACTATTGACCATTCCATAAACATATATATACAAGTTTTATAGTTGTAAGAACATCTTCTAAGAAGTTCTTCAAATATGATTCTCATAGGTATTAAATAGGAGCAAGTATACAATTAAAAAAATAAGTAATGAATTATATAAAATTGTACACTCAATTTACTTAGGTTAAATTTACATATCATGAACTCCATATTTGAATGTGTCACACCTTGAAACCTAAGAGACAATAGCAGTTCACCACATGTTTCACTCCATAAGTAAAACAAGTAAAGCTTCCTATCAATTATATTGGTCTCTATACCAATTTTGTTTTTGAAATTGTTTATTAATTTTGAAAGAAAAATACTTGCTCATTTGACTACATGATTTATCTGACTTTTACTATAGAAAAATACTCATTAAAGTTGTAGTTTGTACAAAATATTTTCAAAGAGTAATAAATAATATGAAAGCTCATTTAAAAAGCCCATTTGCAAATATTTATAATGTTTGATAACTATGCAAGTCTAAGTGCACTACTCTCTAGCTATCATTATCCTAAATCCTAGTATAGGATCTGATGAGAGCCAAGCTAGAAGATGGAATGTGGATCCTCCTAAAGTGCCACATAGACCAATCACAAGAACTCGAGTGAAATGATTAAAGGAAGCACTTAACGGGTTGGTAAAGGATGTCCATGAAGTCGAAAAGGATTGGAGCAATCATGAAGTTGGAAAGGATTGGAACAACCATGGGAATGCCCTTACTCTTGTACAAGTCATAATAGATACGGGTTGAAGAGGGCGTGTCTTTACAAGGCATGGCCGTATAGGAGTCTGGAGGTTACACAGAATCATACATGGTCATATATACGGTTCAAAGGCACGGCCGTGTATGGTGTCAAGAATTTCCACAGAAAGATACACGACTAGAAGTACATGGTCGTGTATGTTGTCAAGATTTCCACAGAAAGATACACGACTAGAAGTACACGGTCGTGTACATCTCCAAAGCTAATCGTATATATGCTTACGTCGGCTCCAAGGCCGCCGGCCTTTACGTCCCTGTTTTATTATTTTTACGCAACTTAATGATGTTATGTCATTTTGGGCCTTTATTGTTACGAATTGTAAACCCTACTATAAAGCTCCTAGGGTTTAGAATACATAGAAATATAGAACATACAACATTGAAGTTTGAAAAAAACACTTTTGAGAGAATTCCTCTCTTGGTTCTTTAAAGAACTAATCTAGAATTTATCGGATTTTATTTCCGTGGTGTTCATCCTGACTTATCAATCGTTCTTTCATCCCGATTGTGGCGTCTTCATATTATACCAAGGTTCTTGTCTCGCTTATAGACAACGGGTCGCGGTTTCCCCTTGAGTGTGTTTGGCATCTTAGGTAGCGAATTCCGAACGTATTAGTATTGGGTTTCGCCACACGTTGGCGTGGTTCGTATCAGTTAGGAATCCGAGCAAACCGATTTCGTATCAGTTTGGTATCAGAGCCTAGGTTTGTTAAACATCAGTTTGATTTGAGGAAGGTAACATCAAAACCCTAACTCCAATCGTTCATATCAATTGTTCATATTCAATTTCATAGTGTTAATTGTCTATTGAAAGTGTAGTACCTACTATTCAATTTTGTTACGACAAAAAAAAGGAAGAATCACGACAAAAAAAAAAAAGAAAATGATCAAGAGCAACAAACAAAGGCAACAAAAAAAAAATCTGAAAGAAAAAGAGGAAAAAAATTTCCGAGCCCTAGAATTGTTTTGAATTCTATGGAAGGGAATTGGTGTAGTTTGGGTTAGTTCTAAGAGAATTGAGAAGAGGAATTGGTGAGTTGATATCATCATTGCTTGTGAGAATACACGAGTGACCGTGTGATATCATCCTTTGAGCGAAACACGTAAGGGAGTGTATCGTGAGGCTTAATTATATATATTTTTGTTCGTGCTAACCTTTTTCTACAGGAACGATGTCGAGGCAACATTCTCCTGAAGGTGAGAGGGGAAGGTTTGATGCTAGGTTAGTGATTGAGGCGTTGAGGGGTGAGATGAAGAGGATGTTTTAGGAGGGCATGGAACAAATTCATGAGACGGTGGAACAAAGACTAGAGCAATCTAAAAACGTCTTCCAAGGGCATAAGAGGGAGAGTTGTTCTAGGAGAGTACAAAGGGGTGGAGATAAAATGTCTGATGATGAATTTGATGAACCTTTTGTCGGGAGTTATAGAGGATATAGTGGTAGGAATAGAGGAACTAGGGATTGGGAAGATAGATGAGATAGGAATAGAGAGGATAATCAACTAAGTAGTATAAAGATGAAGATTCCTCCTTTCCAAGGGAAGAATGATCCCGAGGCGTACTTAGAGTGGGAGAAGAAGGTAGAGATGGTATTTGATTGTCACAACTATGGTGGGAGAAAGAAAGTGAAACTTGTTGCCATTGAATTTTTGGATTATGCTATAGTGTGGTGGGATCACCTAATGCTAAATCGAAGAAGGAATGGCGAACCACCTATTAAGTCGTGGGAAGAGATGAAGAGGGTGATGAAGAAGCGGTTTGCGCCTGTGTATTACTATCGTGAATTACACAACAAATTGCAAACTCTTAGGCAGGGAAGCCGAAGTGTGGATGGGTATTTTAAGGAGATGGAAGTTACTATGATTAGGGCGAATGTAGAGGAGGATAGAGAGGCTACCATGGCTAGGTTTCTTGCTGGATTGAATAGAGAAATTCAAAATGTCGTGGAATTGCAGCATTATGTAGAATTGGAATATATGGTTCATATGGCTATAAAGGTTGAGAACCAACACAGGAGAAAAGGTAATAATACTGCACGGTTTCAACAGGGTGCTGGTTCATCTGCCTGGAAGACTAACCAATGGAAGAAGGAAGAAAAGCCTTTACCCACCAAACCAAAAGGAGAGCAGAGGCAAGCGGATTCTACTCCTGGTAATCAAGGTAAACCTGACTCTTCTACTCCTAGAAATCATGGCATTAGATGTTTTAAATGCCAAGGTAGAGGCCATATTGCTAGTCAATGTCCGAATAGGCGTGTTATGATTCTGCGTGATGATGGTGAGTATGAGACTGAGGGGGATAGTGAAGAGGATGATATGCCTCCATTAGAGGACGTTAGTGATGATGAGGAGCCTGCAATTGGGAGGTTAGTGGCAGTAGTGAAGAGAGCTTTGAATGTGCAGGTGAAGGAAGAAGAGGAGGTGCAAAGAGAGAATATCTTTCATACTAGATGTTATCTTGGTGATCATATTTGCAGCTTGATCATTGATGGAGGAAGTTGCACTAATGTGGTGAGTAATTTTATTGTCGAGAGGCTGGGACTCAAGACTACTAAACACCCTAGTCCATATAAATTGCAGTGGTTGAATGATAGTGGCGAGACTAAGGTGAGTAAGCAAGCCTTGATTGCTTTTCGCATTGGTAAGTATGAGGATGAGGTGTTATGCGATGTAGTGCCAATGCAAGCGTGTCATGTGTTGTTGGGGAGGCCATGGCAATTTGATAAGAAGGTTGTTCATGATGTCTTTTCTAACAAGTATACGCTTATTCACCAAGGGAAAAGCTTTAATCTTAAACCTTTAACACCTAAACAGGTGTATGAGGATCGGTTGCAGCTACAACAGTCTTTTGCAAAACATAAGGTGAGTGAAAAATAGAGGGAGAGTGCGAGAGCAAAAGACAACGAGAAAGAAAAGGAACACAAAAGTCGATATCAAAAGAAAAAAGAGAGGAAGGCTGGAAAGAGTGTGAGAGACCAAGTTGAAGGGGGATCAACTTTGGTGGTGAGTGAAAAGGAGAGTGCAGCCTTGCAAAAGGAGAGTTGTGTGGCAAGAGCGAGTGTAGTGAGGAGAGCGTTAGTGATGAAGCAACCTATGTTGTTGCTGGTTTTTAAGGAATCTTGTTTGAATACTAACGAACTATTTAACTCTTTGCCTAGTGTGGTTGTGTCTATTATGCAGGACTTTGAAGATGTCTTCCCTAAGGAGATTCCAAAGGGATTACCACCTATTAGTGGTATTGAGCACCAGATTGACCTAGTACCCGGAGCATCGATTCCAAACAAACCGGCTTATAGGAGCAATCCAGAGGAGACAAAGGAACTCCAAAGGCAGGTCGATGAATTAATGGAGAAGGGGTACGTGAGAGAAAGCATGAGCCCATGTGCAGTGCCTGTGATTTTGGTGCCTAAGAAGGATGGGTCATGGAGAATGTGTGTTGATTGCCGCGCCATCAACAACATCACAGTAAAGTATCATCATCCCATTCTTCGCTTAGATGACTTATTAGATGGGTTATATGGGTCTAGTGTCATTCCTCATGAACCTTGGGTAGATATTTCCATAGATTTTGTGTTAGGATTACTGATCCACGTAAAAAGAGATATAAAATGAGCGTGAATAAATACCGGCAAGTGTACCGGATTGGATCAAGTAATATAGTGAGAGAAGAGTGTCGAACCACGAAGATTGATTAAGTAATAAGCCTTTATCAATTTCTACTATTATTTAGGCAATGATGTTTGATGAGAATTGAATGAATTATGCTAAATGCTCAAAAAGAGAATTATGTTTGAAAAATGATGAATTGATGGTGGGAAATAGAATCCACCCTAATTCTACTAATCATATTGCCTTCATGTTATAATAACTCATAGCTATATGGATTTTCACAAGAAATTAACAAAACCTTAATCCTTTATCAAGTTTTAAAGTAATGTTACCCCAATTTAATTTAATAGCTCCCGCTAATTAAAATCAAACGAGGATTCTAATTCACAATCATAAATTTCCCAATTATATGATTGCCTAATATCTTTAAAATAATTTCTCCTAATCCCTTAGTGAAAAATTTAATAAAAATATTGCATAAAACACTTAGGTCAATTTCTAATAAAATTCAATAACGATGCTTCCACATGAATTATTAAATCTTACTTAGGAATTCCTGATAAAACCAAAATTTCTCTTTCGAGTCATTTACATTTCTATGCATTGATTTCAATTACAAAATACAATTCATAGCAGGACTTCTTATATGAAAATTCCGCATATCTATATGTCCTATAACATGAATACAATAATCATTTTAGTTTGAATTATGGCTTCATCATGTTTCTCACAAGGATGATTTAGAACATTATAGTATGAATATAAAAACAATTGAAATAAATAGGTGCAATGGAATTCATATTGAATAACAAGAATTAACTAATAAATGGCATAAAAGAAAATAAAGTAAATGAAACAATAGCTATAATCTTCAAGAACTTCAATCTTCCAAAATGATTCCTCGAATTCTTCAATTGAAAGCAAACTTCATCAAAATAACTTTCTTTCTTCAAACTAAAATTTGGAATAACATGAAATGTAAAGGAATTAAAGAAAATATAAAATCCTAAAGTTCCTAAGGGAATTCTAATGATTTCAAAGAAAGACAAAGGATGCTAAACAAAGAATCAAAACAAAAGGATTCTAAAACAAAAGGGACTGCCAAACAAAAGATGCTAAACAAAAGGGGATGCCTCCAAGGTTCACATAAGGGGCCTATTTATAGATCCAAAGAGGAGGAGGATAAGCTTGATCTGATGAGGAGTTGAGTCAGCAAATTAATTAAGATACAATTTTGGAGAGATTTTCGCAATGGATATCCGGGGAGTAATGAAGGTCGGCTCAAGGCCGGCGGCCTTGAATGTAGGCCAGCTTTAAGGCCAGTGGCTTTAATGTTTTTTTGAGGCCAGTTTAATATAGGCCGGCGGCCTTCCGTGCAATCCTCCGCTCACTTCTTCAATTTTGTGAAAAACTCCTCCAATTAACTTGTAATTTACTTTTAGGTCCTCAAAACCTGAATTTTCACAATAAACACCATTAAATATCATTTCTTTATATTTTCTTTATAATATTGAAATAAATTTAATATAAGTCCAAAAGAAAATATAAGTATAATGTGATCTTATCAATTACCCAGGTCTAGACATGGTCAAGATTCTATTTTTGTAGTCGTGAATAGATTCTCTAAAATGGCACATTTCATTCCTTGTCACAAAACAGATGATGCTTGCAATATTGCTAATTTGTTCTTTAGGGAAGTTGTGAGATTACATGGTATGCCTAGAACAATCGTATCGGATAGAGATGCTAAGTTCTTGAGCTACTTTTGAAAGACCTTGTGGGCTAAGTTAGGAACTAAGTTATTGTTTTCTACTACTTGTCATCCACAAACTGATGGTCAAACTGAGGTAGTAAATCGAACTTTATCTACTTTGTTGAGGGCTGTCATTAAAAAGAACATTAAAAGTTGGGAGGATTGTTTGCCGCATGTTGAATTTGCCTATAATCGCACAATGCATTCTGCTACTAAGTTTACTCCTTTTGAAATTGTGTATGGTTTTAATCCACTAACTCCTTTGGATTTATCACCTCTGCCTATTTCTGAGTATGTTAATCTAGATGGCAAGAAGAAAGCAGAATTTGTTAAACAGATCCATGAGAAGGCAAGGCTAAACATTGAGCGAAGAACAGAGCAGTATGTGAAACAAGCCAACAAGGGTCGTCGACAAGCTATCTTTGAACCTGGAGACTGGATTTGGGTTCACATGCACAAAGAGTGGTTTCCTGTGCAGCGCCGATCTAAACTACTTCCTAGAGGCGATGGACCATTTCAAATTCTTAAGCGCATCAATGATAATGCATACAAGATAGATTTACCTGGTGAGTATCAAGTAAGTGCTACATTTAATGTTACTGATTTGAGTCCTTTTGATGCAGGCGATGATTTGAGGACAAATCCTTTTCAAGAGGAAGGGAATGATGAGAGCCATGATGGGAGCCAAGCCAGAAGATGGAATGTGGATCCTCTTGAAGTGCCACCTGGACCGATCACAAGAACTCGAGCGAAACGATTTAAGGAAGCACTTAATGGGTTAATAAAGGATGTCCATGAAATCAGAAAAGATTGGAGCAATCATGAAGTTGGAAAGGATTGGAACAACCATGGGAATGCCCTTGCTCTTGTACAAGTCATAACGGATACGGGTTGAAGAGGGCGTGTCTTTACAAGGCACGGCCGTGTAGGAGTCTGGAGGTTACACAAAATCATACACGGTCGTATACACGGTTTAAAGGCATGGCCGTGTATGGTGTTAAGAATTTCCACAGAAAGATACACGACTAGAAGTACACGGTCGTGTATGTTGTCAAGATTTCCATAGAAAGATACATGACTAGAAGTACACGGTCGTGTACATTGTCAAGATTTCCATAGAAAGATACACGACTAGAAGTACACGGTCGTGTACATCTCCAACGCTGATCGTGTATATGCTTACGCCGGCTCCAAGGCCGCCGGCCTTTACGTCCCTATTTTGTTATATTTACACAACTTAATGATGTTATGTCGTTTTGGGCCTTTATTGTTACGAATTGTAAACCCTACTATAAAGTTCCTAGGGTTTAGAATAGATAGAAATATAGAACATACAACATTAAAGTTTGAAAAAAACACTTTTGAGAGAATTCCTCTCTTGGTTCTTTAAAGAACTAATCTAGAACTTATCGGATTTTATTTTCGTGGCATTCATCCTGACTTATCAATTGGTCTTTCATCCCGATTATGGCGTCTTCATATTATACCAAGGTTCTTGTCTCGCTTATAGACAACGGGTCGCAGTTTCCCCTTGAGTGTGTTTGGCATCTTAGGTAGCGAATTCCGAACGTATTGGTATTGGGTTTCGTCACACGTTGGCGTGGTTTGTATCAGTTAGGAATCCGAGCAAACCGATTTCGTATCAAGATCATTGTAAATTCAAGATATGACAACCAACTGAAAAAGTAAATAAGGAATAAGCCACAAGGGCATAATATAGAGCAACACAAGTACATACGAATGTTAGACATAGCCTACATTTAATGTAGCAAGCAATAGTTTAATTATCATAAATATTTTGTTAATAAACAACTATAATGAAGAGTACTCATGATTTTGAAAACATGATAGGGGACCTAGGGTTTGATGCTACCATAATAGCCATTGGGGGTTAATGGAAACAACTAGACTCCATGTCTAAATAAAAAGTGAAAAATCAAAAGTAGCCTTGTGTGGATTTCATTGCTGTTATGTAGTTATCACTGATCGCAATTTAACTATATTGTATTATTCACCGAGTCCCATAAACCTCAAATGACCCTTGTTATATCTTCTCTTAGCTTTTAGTGACTGTTATCTGACGTGATTCCACCTATTAGCTATTTGCTAAATCATCTTTGATGGTCCAAGCAACTAACTATGACAACAGCCACAGTCTAGTTCAAGGATGTCATTTGTTGACTCAATTGACCATGTACAAGTAGTAAGCAATCAAATTAGCCGAGTTGATTATTAGTTCAATTTATTTATTTATAACTTAACATGAAACACATAGTTACTATATATCTAGAAGGTAGAAGGCTCTTAAAGTTGAAAGTTATCCCTAATGATTGCAATTAATTGATTATTACACAATTGAAAAGAGCAATTACAAGTTCGTAAATTAAATTAATTGATCATTATTATTATTAGTATTATAAGTTTGGTTTCTTAGTCTTCAATATGACTAAGGTCCATATTAGTTATGGGCTCAAAAAGGTATAAGGGCTAATTAGCCTTTGACTAAATTAGGCCCATTTGTTATTTAAGGTTTATTAATTTAATCTATTCATGTTATTATAATTGTTTATTATTAAATTAATTATCTGATTTCTTTTAGCCTTTAATCAAATTAGGTTTTATTTTTTTTAGCTACCTACGATCAAGCTTATTAGATCTTGGCCCATACTAGTTCATGTCTCTTTTTAAATTCTAAGTCCATAATTACATTTTTTATCAAGACCCATTAAAGTACTGGGCCTTAAAAGAAAGTGGGTCTAATTTGTTTAGAATTAGGCCTACTAGGCTTAATCAAGTTAATTAATCTTGTTAATTAAGGTAATTTATTTAATTAACCATTTTAATTCCTTAATTCAATTAAGTTAATCCATTTAGGCTCATAATACTCTAGTTCATTTGCATAGGCACAATTAGGTTTCTTATACTCAAAATTAATTAGTTTAAGCCCATTTAATTTCTTTAGGCCCATAATACTTTATTTTTAGCTTTTTAGGCCCATTATCATCTATGCTATCTATTATGTTCAACTTAAGCCTACTAAAGTTATTCTTACTTTTTATTCCCATTTTAAGACCATTAAGGTTAAATTATGCCTAATTTATCTAATTTATGCTCATTTGCCATTTTAAGCCCATTATGTTCTATTAATCATTTCCTAAGCCTAGTTTTACACATTATGGCTAATTTAAGCCCAATTAGAATTCTTATTTAGTTTTAGGTCTCATTATATGCAAGACCTATTCAAGGTATTTTATTTTACTAAGACTAATTTAGTTTATAAGCCTTAAAGAGGAAATGAACCCAACTAGTTTTGGATTTGAGTCCACTAGACTTATAAAGTCTAATTAGAATTAATTATGGTTAATTTACCAAATTAATTGGTTAAGTCAATTAAACTAAGTAAATTTAACTTGACAAGTTTTATAAGAAAGGTTTAGTGAGTCGGCCATAGGGAAGGGATTTAGGTTGTCATTGGGTTGATTTGGGATTAGACCGAATTTGATCCAATTCAATAAAACATTAGTTTATTATTATTTTATTATATTTAGATTATTATGATACATATTTTTCCATTTTAACACCAAAAATTAGAATTTTGATGCTACAAACACATTTACACTAAAATCTTAGCCTCTAACAAAATCAAATACATTTTTCATCTACCTTTGATTCAAATATTGATTCCAAAATTAGGTTATGTGTTTCTTGTTTGAAGAAGTTGATTGTTGAAATGAAACTACGGACTTAAAATCTATAAGGAAATGTAAAAATCTAAAATCTTATGAAAAACACTTTTTTATTGAATTTTGAGGGTCAAGATGGATCAAAAAGTGGTGTTTCGTGAAGAATAGTTAAATGTTCATATGAACATTTAAGAATATGTAAACGCTTATGAAATCTTCGAAAATAATCATGAAACACACATTAGGCATTGTAATTCGATAAGAATTAAAGCAATTAATATACATAAGCTACGATAACATCAAATCATACATCATAATGGCATTTCCAATTATTCATGCTTGCTAGAAAATCTAGAAATTTTATCTAATTAAACCATACTTAAACATACATGCATCAAAATAGCAACTTTAGGGCCATAATCCTATCTATACACATTATATATCAAATTTAACATCTTTTTGCCCTAGAATCACTTAGAAGTCATCAATTAAACATCATTCAAATGAGGAAGCATGCTAGAATTTTCTAAAAATAACAATTTAAAGAATTATTTACACTTCTAATAACCAATTACACCAAGTTTAATGTATCAACAAACCCTTATCAATTAACACCTAAATCATTTCCTAGCCCACAAATTAGCATCCAAATCATCACTCAAACACAATATCACATTGAAATAACCAACCAAAGTATGACTATTCCCAAACTAAACACGAAGGTGGTAGCTTGCACATGGAACCTAACAACTGTACAACTTGTAATTTTAATCTAACTTCTAATCCTTCAAAATTTGTTTACGCTTTGGATTAATCTATCTAGCATTTCATTAACACATTAAACTAACAAATTATACTCTAAACTACCCTAGATAAAGGTAATATGCAAGGGTTCTCCAGGTTCAAAAACTAAAAACTCCTTTAAACACTTAAATGACATTTCTAAGCATCCTCAAGCATAATTTCAAAAAGAGTTTAGTATTTTACCTTTTGAAGAGCTCAAAAACTCCCTTCCTCTAAGCTTAGCCACCACTTCAAAGGTCTTTAAATGAGATTTCTCTTCACTTGCAAAAAACTTTTCAACACCAAGAACTTCATTTAGCATCTAAACTTACAAGTAAACCTTTAGAGCTTACTTAAACTTAATGAACTTGAAAACCTACTTACCCTTAAGATGTGCTCCGTGTCCCAACTTCTTAGAGTCCCCTAGGATGTCTTCCTTCTATCAAAACCTAAGTTACACAAGATAAGAAGACTAGATTAGTAGCTTGATTAACTTAAATTTATGGTTTTAGCTAACTAATTAGGGTTTTAGAGAAAGGATGAGAGTTTAACCTTTGAGAGGCTTATAGAAATGTGGAATGGGGCTAAAGGGGAGTGAGGGACAACAAAAAAAGTGTTTATAAAGAGAGGGTTTAGGGTTTTCTAAAACCCTAAAGTCAAGGAGGGACCACTAGACACTTGTCTTCTTTTCAATTTTCCCAACTTTTCTCCTTTTGTTATCTTAATTCTCTAATTAAGGCTTTTGCTTACCTAATGTCAATTTCCAACTTAATTAGGCTCTATAATACTCCAAACATTGATCTAATTGATCAAACTTGATTTTTCACCTTTCCCTTGAAAATCGAGTATAGGGGTATTTCAATCATTTTTGAGAAATTTGTCTTAAAACTTGGAATTTCTTCTTTAATTAAACTTCAGAAATTCCTTTTTGTCTTGAATTGAGTTTTCAACAATTTATACTCCTAATTGAGCTTTAAAGTCTTTTCTTTAAGCAAGGCTTAATGTAATTAGGGTAAAAAAAAAGTTCTAAAATTTAGAAACTCCTTAATTGACCTTTTAAAATCCTCTTAAATGATGTTTGAACTTTGAATATTTGCCTTCAATTTCTTCCTTAAAAGTCCTTTCTTTAATATAATTAACTTGATTGACCTTACTAAATTGTGTTGTTTCAAAATGTTTATCAAAGATATATGATAATTAACTTTAAAATGCAATATTTTTTTAATGTAACACAGATGATAAAAATATAAATTTGATTTTCAACACCTATAAATGCATGGATTAGCAGATGTGTATCACGTGCATGCAACATAAGTCACACTTAATGTAACATTAGAGGAGTAATGCAACTTGAGATGGCAACCTCAAGTGGGAGAGAGATCTCAAGGAGCAAGAGGTAATCTTAATAGAATCATGCATTTGTGGTAGACAAAGGAGTTTAAAAGTGTCAACTTTGTAGTTCTTGATCTCTAAACAAGAAAAGCATGAAATGCTATGAGTTTTTGATCTTCTAATCTCTATGTGGTCCTTGAGCTTGGAAGCTTAGGCCCTCTATAACACCAATCATCATTGATTAGATTTTATAAATTAACATGAGAAAAGCAAAATGAAGAAACTAGCAAAAGAAAGTAGTGTAAGCAAAGGCTTTATGTAATATGTTAGATTGTAAAAGTGATATAAAGAAAAAAAAAAGGAATTAAAACAAATAGTTATATTTGGAATAACTTATTAGCTTTTATTTTCTTTTTTCAAGAAAAAAGGAAAGAAATTGATTCACCAAAGGGCAACAACCTATTGCTATCTTTGCTTTGTGATAATTTTTTATTTAAGCAAATTGCTTCACTCTTGAGCACACTAGGGTGTTGCCTCATTCTTTTTATGCTACTGCTATAGTAAGAAATTTATTACCTTATGACTGCCCTTCTAGAGCACTTTATCTATACTTTAGTTATTTTATTTCTAGAAAATATAATTTGATCACTTTGACTTTTAATAAGATATGACTATTTGTAACTTGCGTAACATGGAATTAATTTGTTATAATATATAATTTTGAAATCTTTTTTTTTTCTTTCTTTATTTTTTTCAATTAGAGAGATGTATCAGATGCTATTTTTCAACTTGGTGCTAATAAAGCCTTGGGTGCAAACAGTTTTATTGGTGTCTTTTATTAATCATTTTGGAAAGTCTTAGGTTCTTCAATTCTAAAGCTGTTACAAACTTTATAAAGATAAGTAAAATTCCTTCCAATTTGATTTCATTTTAATACCTAAAGCGAAAAAATCAAGTGCTTGAGTTAGTTCTAACTAACTAGCCTACATAAGTACTCTTTCAAAATTATTAACAAATAGACTAAAAAAACCTTTACTAAACCACCTTATAACACCTTATTAGAGTACTTTTATGTCTAACCACTTGATCCAAGATAATATTGTCATAGCACATGAGATTTTCCACTTCCTAAAGCTCAACAAGAAGTGAAAACAAAATCTATATTTTATTAAAGTCAATATGATGAAAGCATATATGAGATCTATCTCTTTAGTTACATATAACTTCATGTTAAATGGTAAACAAATAGGGAAAATTCGGCCTACCTAAGGGATTAGATAAGGTGGTCCCTTACCTTTATATTTATTCTTCTTTGTAGTTGATGTCTTGTATAAGATGCTTATAAATGCCTCTATTACTGATTCACTCAAAGGTATTCAAATTAAATGTATCTACCTAAAATTAATTCACTTGTTTTTAGGTAGATGACTCTTTTCTTTATGAAGCTAATGGTTGAAACTAGACAAACAAAAATTGTTTTATCTTCTTATGGTCAAGCTTCTAGGTAACCCATAAGCTTCCATAGATCTTTTATTTCTTTAGTCAAAGTATCACAAATGCAAAAGAGAAATTTTATTGCAACAATTTTCAACATTTGATCCAATTCACTCTATAAAGGAACTAATTTATCTTATTAATAGAATTTGGTTAAAGGATAAGGTATATGCAAGTTCATTTAAGATATTGTGAATTTTGTGTATTAAATTCCACTTACAATGGCAACTAAATTTGATAAGTTGATCTGGTCATGGGAGAAAGATGGCAAATATTTAGTCAAATGTGCTTATCACCATCCTTTTAAACCATGCTAGCATTGTATAGTCAATAGAGGATCTTAACTACATTTGGTAGATTAGAATCTATGGAAGTGATTTGGTAGTTGAGGTGTTTCCAAAGATGAAGCATTTACTTTGGTATACTATTCTCAATCATTAACCACAAACCACGATTTATTCATAAGGAAGTGTTATAGTTTGTTGCCTTGTAAATTTTGTGGTCATGAAGAATCTTCAAAACGCTTGTACCTTTAATGTCCTTGGACACATCCAATTTGGTGTGAAATTCTTGGGTATCATATAGACAACTACAATCTCTACTTTCAATTTAAGGTCATAGGACAAATTAGGCTGCTACACATCTTTCTAATACTAAGGACTATTTTAATGAAGTAGCATTTACTTTGTGGTAATCGTGGAAGCATCAACGCCATTATACCTTCAATGACATTGTAATGCCCTAGAATCTAGGATTTGGCAACTTGTGTAAACCCCAAAAAATTCCAAGTCAAGAATTAGTATGAGGAAAAATCTCAAAGAAATATGTCTGAAAACATATAAGAAAACCCGACTACAAAATTGGATTTGCTCTGTGATATGCGAACTAACTAGTGTACCCAAATCCAAGAAATTCAAAACCTAGCCAAACCTCGATGATGGGACCTCACCCTAAGAACACTAAACTTGAATTTGGATTTTCGAAAAGCTCAAATTCAATTCCCAAATTCTTAGAATTAATTGTCGACATTAGGAATTCCTTTGGAATCAAGAACAACCAACGTCGAGCTCGGAAAAACCTAAGATTCGATCTGAATGAAATCAAAACTCAAACGACGACACACTACCCCATAATTAGCCTAAAGAAGCCCAAAATCTTAATAAAAAAAAAACTATACGAAAAAAATCAAATTAGGCAAAATAGAAATTAGAAAACGCGACCCCTAATAATTCCTAAAAGTAGCGTGTCAAGGGAAAGGAATATGGCCACATATGAGCCACCAAATACTCTAATCTAAAGCCAAAATTTGACTTGAAATTTCCCCCATCAAAGCCTTAACTAAAGCCCAATTAACCATGAGAAAACAAGGAAAAAGATCAACCCAAAGTAAGCCTCAATCTGCCCTTGCTCTAGGTGAACCATCCGCTGGACAACTAAAGGATTAAATGGAGATATAACTAGGATCAGTCTAACCAAATGATTTAGCAACTAGAAAATAACTAAATAGGAGCCTAGGGGAGATAAACATGATGCCTAATCACCTTACATGGCAGATATGCTCCCCAAGATGTGACCCTTTATCCAATGGATAATACTATTGACCATTGACCACTTACACATGCTAAAAACCAAAGAAATATTCCCTCCTAAATTAGTTGCCAAATCTTTTGATTTTACACCCTCAAAGACCCCTCATGTGGTCCCTCTATCTGGAGAAAGATCCCCTCAAACATCCTTAACCAAAGCTCCATAAACACCCTCAAACACCCAAGAAAAATCGCACCAGGATTACCCTTAAAAACAGCAACGTTCCAATGATTTTCTCCAAGCTTTTTCTTCTAATTTTGTCACTCCTGGACTTCCACATAAAGTCCCTAGAATTCTCAAGCATTAGTACAAGAAAACCACTCCTAAGAACCACCCAAAAACCCTAAGTAAAAGCTCAAAATAATCACATCCTTGGGAAGACACCCAAACTATCCCCTATTCTTGCTAGTTGCACCCTCACAATACCCACCCACAAATCACACACTAAACGACCTCTAATCAAGCTCATTTTTTTGTATCATCTACAACACTTAAGAGGCTTTTGGGAGAGCTAAAGACCCTAGGAAAATCGGAGCCCAAAGCCACTTCAGGAAGCTGGAAAAGATAGGAGAATTCCAACTACCACATAGGATCCTTACGCAGTGAGTGATGTAGTTTTATCTTCTTCTTCTTTTTTTCTTGTAATAATTGTATTCTCCAACTTAGAACTTCCTCATGTTGCCTTATTTTTATAATTTCCCATGTATATTAGAGTATTTTTGGCTTAGAAAAAGAAATAGAAATGCAATCCCTCTTCTTTAGGTATAAACTATAGAACACCACCCCTCTTTTAGCTTGTATATTAGATTTTGTAGAATAACCAATAAGAATTAGAAATGGGAGATTCTTGACACTTCTGGATGCCTAAGCTAAGGGGCTAACCAAGTGTATTTTTTACCTACTTCATGCTCCTTAGATCATAAAAAATTCATAGGGAAAGGAAAAGCCCTTTTCGTAGTAAGAAAGTTAGAGAAAGAGGTGAAACATGTCCAAAAATCTCAAACCATGACTAAGGATTAATTAAACCTAGGAATCTCTTCATTTCCAGAACCTAAGGATGCCAAAATATCAACAGAAAAAATTTGGAATTAAAAATCATAAGGGAAAACATGAAACTAACACCAACTAGATAGAAAAAGCGAAACCGAAGCCTTTGGAAAGACTAAACGAAATTCTTAGACCAACATCGAGAATTTATAGAAAAGAAAAAAGCATCCACACACCATTCTATGCCCTAAACATACTCCAAGAGATTAAAGTAGACTTCTCTTGGGTTGTTAGGTCAAATTAGATGGAAATGGAACCCAAACAAAATCTAAACTGAACGCATCCAATCTACCTAGTTTAGAACGTAACCTTCTGAAGTAAAAATGATCAAAATGACTTTGGAAATGAAAAGAACACTCAAAACCCTTTAAAATGACTATAAATACATGAAAAACGGATTTAAAATGAAAAAGTTATGAAGAAAATACTAAAACCTCAAAACCGACAAAACCAACGAAACTAACCAAACTAGTATAGGTTAGTTTTGACCCTAACTCATACGAATATTTTGTCATATCAGGTGACGTGATATTCGAGGACGATCTACTACCTGATTACTATGATTAAGGACCACGTCGCTGGGTGAGTGACAATCCGATGATTATTGTTCCTTGCTTATGTTTGTAGTTAGTGCACTCGTGTGTTTATAAATATCTGATATGTGAATTGGATTGGTATGCAAAGGTCAATTAGGCTCTTGTATGTGCTTGAGTGTTATGATTGAGTGCCAATCTACATTAATTATGCTCGGCTAATTGATAATTTCTTTCCTCTACATTTAGATTGTAGAAATTTTACTTGTCTATATAAATTGCCGTAAATGCCAAATAAACTGACTTAAGACTATTCGACCTTAAATATAATGAATCATAAATTATAGAGTCTTACATGTAAGAAGGCCGTCAGCATCATGTGGTGGTACAAAAAGTCCCCATAGAGGATGCACTTTGTGGGCAACCTTTGTCTCGACCTTTAAGAACTAAACGGAACCCCGGAAATTTTACCCTCTGATTGAGACCTAGGAATTTCTTTGTCCAGGGATTCATCGCTTAGGGTGATTGACTTATGAGTCCTTCACAATCCATACCCCATGAAGCACTTAGGATGATATATATATATACATACATATTTTCAAGTTTGTGGAAGTATACTTCAAAAGTATATATAGACTTTATGGATTATCTCGAAAGACAGCTCAGGTACACTAGAGCCTGGAGCCGGTGTATAGTTTGTGATTTCCCAATCCCTAGCAATGGAAGGCACAAATCCATGCTGTATGTCGTGTCCGATAAATCGTGTATATTGTTGCATTCATGTGATTGCTCATACATGGCATATGTGTGAATTAAATGACTTGCTTATTATTTGCTTGTTGGTTTAGTAAGAGGATTTAGCTCACTAAGCCTTATAACTTACATCCCAACATACTTCCTTTATTGCAGGCACCTATCTAGTTAAAGCCTAACCGCCAGATGCCAAAGGTTAGTATAGGATGTGAAGGAGTGGAGTAGAGAGATCACTTTTATAGATGTACTTAGTCAATGTTTTAATTTTAATTTCATATATGTAGCCTGGATTGATGTGTAATAGGATTATTAATCCTTAAACTGACTATTATGTACCTATAGACTTTATGAAATGCTGCTACTCTGAATTATTATGTATATATCTCTGTATTTCTTGAAAAAGGTTAAACCTTGAGTTGGGAATTTTGGATGTGAGTGCGCCTTGTACGCTGTAGGGTAAATTTTTGGATAACAAAGGGGTTATCCCTAGGTTTTTGTCCAGCACATGGCAAAAACTGTACGTCCTAAGGGCCCACGGGGCGTGACAGTTTTGAAGTGGTATTAAAGCATGAATAAAATTAAAATTTTGAACTTAGGAACCTTAAGAAAGCCAACCTAAGGAAAGGTAGAGTGTGGGTAAAACCAGGACAGTAAATATTTTAAATGTTTTGGCACCTAATTAATATATATATTCTAAATCTAAAAGTGCTACCTTCATATAATATACTAGCTTAGTTGAGGCCTTGGACCAGTGGGTGGCCTTTCGACTTCAAAAGGGAGAGACCTTAGTCAGCTAAAAGCACAAGTTGAGGTTACTTTGTGAGGATTTATCACTTCTTGGACGTCCTTGTTTGCTACTACCTACTGTGATGTGGTGGAGAGTCAAATTAGGATCGTTTTGGACTTCAATTTATGTGCAGATGAGGCGATCTGAGAGGGGTGTCTACACGGAGATAGAGATGATCTATGTCTTAGAGAGGAGAGCTTGGGAGTTGGGCCTAGGTGGACCCAGCAAGGACATGGCTTTTGTAGTGGGAGACTGCAGCAGGCTACAGTATCTAGACTTTGCTATATGGATGCCGGTAGGACACGATGTGGCCCTCGCGAGAGATAGGCAAGCCGACCATTAGAGGCTAGATGGAGAGGACATAATTGGGGCACCATTTGTATTATGGGATTACCAAGAAAACTACTTGATGTTTCCACCTCTTCCTGAGATAGGAGAGGATAAGATAGCCCTTGAGGAGGAAATGGCATCGATAGATGAGATACTTGAGGATATGATTTTGATAGAGGAGATTTAGGGGGATGCTGCCCCAGTAGAGATGCAAAAGGCCGAACAAGAGATAGTACTGATGGAGCCATAGGAGAGATCACTTAGTATACCCTCGAAAGACAATGAAGTAAGCTTAGAGATGGATGTGTTAGCGATGCCTCCAAATTTCTAGGATACGCCAGTGATGCCCTTGATTGATGAGGAGATAGCATGTCTAGTTCCTGCACTACTAAGCCCTAACCTAGCACCGCATGAGCCCATTATGTTGACTGGAGGGGAGCCTATGCTAGATTTAGATGAGTGGATGTTCAAGCCTGACCCTATAGATTACTTAGTATTTGGTGAGCCTTCAAATGACTAGCTCGAGCTCTATAAAGGACCTATTTTGACACCCTCTAGTGTAGGATCTACTAGCACTTACCCACCAGATTGGGAGGTGGAGGTAAAGGATGCTTTGCTTGGAGCTCACTCAGCTATAAGATTGGATATCTCAGACTAAAAGGTCCTTCGAAGTTTTTGAAGTGCCACTACATCAGAGAGTAAACTTTGGCACTTATATATTGAGGCTGTGAGCTAAAACTTAGTGGGGTTCTAAGAGTAGAACCATGCCATACTCGATAGACTAGGAGGCATTCAGACGGAAATTCTTGCAACAGTACTTTCCAGAAAGTTTGTGTGTCAAATATAGTGAAGAGTTGTTTGCCATACAGCTAAGCGAGAGAAGCATTGACCAGTATGAGGTTGAGTTTAGCAGATTGTTATAATTTGCACCTCTCAAGTATTAAATGAGTGATAGGTTGAAGATGCAGGTGTTTACAAAGGGGTTAGATTTCGAGATGAGGAGGAAACTTACTGAATTTAAGGTATGAACATTTAATGAAATGGTAGAAAAGCGAGAGTTTTGGAGAATGCCAAGAAGCAAGAGGCTGATACCTCAAGGATTAAGGTAAATGTTTTTGGGAAAAGGCCATTTGAGGGAGCTGGACATAGTAGGAGGAATAAGAGGTTTATATGCTCCTAAAGTTCACTATAGATAGGGGTAAGGTTAGGAAGTAACCCCCATATCATGTGCTGGAAATGTAGGGGTAAGCATTACCTTAAAGATTGCTTGATGCTAAAGAACAAGTGTTATTATTGTGGAGAGGGCACACATATGGTGGCTAACTACCCTAAGAGGACCACGGTGACATGCTTCTATTGGGCATTTATCTATGAATTGCCCAAAGAGACAAAAAACCACTACATTAGCAACTAGGCCACTTTAGATTGCTGGGAGGCCAGTACTCAACAAGAATGGTAATGGCCAAGGTAATAATAGGGATCACACTAACCCCACAGTCTGGCACTGCATGAGTGTATAACCTTAAGGGAACTTAGGATGGTGATGCATATGAAGAGGTAGAGTTCACAGCATTGGATGCTAATGACTTAGTCAATATAGACTTAATTGCAGGTGAGTACTTAAACCTAAGTGCCGTTCCTATTTATCTATTAAATATAAAGTTAAGAGCACGAGAACAAAAGTTATGAAAGCTTTAGGGAAGAAAACCAGACCCTTAGTGAACATATGAATAGAGATTATGCCTAAACTATAAACTTACCTTTTTAAACTCAGGGTATATCACAATTGCTAGTCAACCAACTTTCACACTCTTCGACATAGGAGCAACTCACTCTTTTGTCACTTCTAAAGTAGCCGAATGAACAAGAGTACCTATAGCCACCATAGATTCAAGCTTTAGTGTATGTACTTCTATGGGAAGCATAGTGATTACCAAGGAGATGATCGGAAGTTGCCCAATGGACATTCAGGACATAAAACCAGTAGCGATCTAATCATATTGGACATGAACAAGTATGACGCCATATTGGGAATGAATTGGATGTCGAATTAAAGAGCCACAGTAGACTGTCAAAAGAAGAAAGTAACATTCGACGACTCCATTGGACGAAAGGTAGAATTCATTGGAGGGTCTACTTTTGCAAGGTCTTTGGAGTTAAGCTCTTATTAAGTGATTACAGACTACGAAGGATTTCTAAAGAATGAGAGTTGGATAGATACAGCAGAAGTTGAGTTAGAAAAACCTAACTTAGAGGATATTTCGATAGCTAATGAATTTCCTAAAGAGCTCCCAAGATTACCACCCAAAAGAGAAAGTGACTTTGAGATCAACTTAATGTCTGGAACAAAACCTATATCAAATGCACCTTATGGGATGGCCCCAATTGAGCTTAAAGAGTTAAAAGAGCAATTGCAAGAATTATTAGATCAAGGGTTCATTCGCCGAAGTGTTTCACCATGGGAAGCACCAGTACTCTTTGTGAAGAAGAAAGATGGCTTGATGAGACTTTGCATTGATTATCTGGAGTTAAATAAAGTTACTATCAAGAATAAGTACCCGTTGCCCTGGATCGATGACTTATTTAATCAATTGGAAGGAGCCAGTGTGTTTTCCCATTTTGACTTGCATTCCGGGCACCATCAACTACAAATTAAGTTAGAAGATGTCCTTAAGATAGCTTTCAGAACTTGATATGGGCATTGTGAGTTCTTGGTAATGCCATTTGAGCTAACTAATGCCCCGACTGCCTTTATGGATCTAATGAATAGGATTTTCAGACTATTGCTAGACATGTGCGTAATCGTCTTCATCGACAACATTTTGGTTTATTCAACCACTCTAGAGCAACATGAGGAACATCTAAGGATGGTACTCTAAATATTAAGAAACACAGGTTATATGCCAAATTGCCTAAGTGTGATTTTTGGTTGAATGAAATATCATTCCTTGGTCACATAATTTCAGGGCAAGACATATCAGTAGACCTAGAGAAGATTAAGGCCATAATGGAACGGAAAAAGATTGAGACAGTAATGAAAGTGCATAGTTTTTTGGGACTAGTAGGATATTACAGGAAATTTGTCGAGGAGTTTTTGACAATAGCCAAACCTGATGAGGACATCGTAGCTGGCAAGCGTTGATACGGGCGTGTCTATTACAAGCACGGTCATATATGATGTTAGGAAGCTTCTAGAAACACACACAGCTGCATGCACGGCCAAAAGGCACGGCCGTGTGTTATACCAGGATGATTCTTAGAAACGTACACGGCCAGGAGACACGGCCGTATATTCTGTCAGGATCTCACCCAGAAACATGCACGGTCTCCATACACGGCTAGGGGACACGACCGTGTATTATGCCCGAAATATTCCCAGAAGCTTACACGGCCCGAATGCACGGCCGTGTACATGCTAGACGACGGACGTGTATATTTATATTTATTTCCACGTGTACATATTTATTTCCCTTTTTACATGTTTACCTGAGGGGTATAAATAGATATTAGGTCATTTTAGGGTTAGGCATTATTCAATATTCAATACACACTTTTAGAGACGAGTTTCTCTATGTTTTTCAATTGTGCGCAATTGAAATTTATCGAAGAATAAACTCTTATTCCTCTTTGTTTATTCTAGATTTCCAATCCTAGAATTGGTCTCGGGTTTATGCTTTCCTCCCTGCATTAAAACCGCTCACCCAGCTAACACAAAAGTATGAGAAATTTGAATGGAGTGAGACTAGGGAACAAGCATTCCAAGAGTTGAAGAAGAGATTGGTATTTACACCAATTTTAGTATTACTAGACACTGATGAGCCATATATTGTATATAGTGATGCGTTTAAGAATGGACTCGGATGTATATTGATGCAGAAAGGAAAAGTAATTGCCTACACATCGAGACAATTGCGACCACACGAGCGGAATTACCTAACTCATGACTTAGAATTAGCTGTAGTAGTCTTTACTTTAAAGTTATGGAGGCATTATTTGTATGGACAAAGGTGCGAGATATACACCAACCACAAAAGCCTCAAGTACCTATTTACATAAAAGGAGTTGAATATGAGGCAGAGATGATGACTAGAGAAGATCAAGGATTATGATCTAGGAATAAATTATTGCTTGGGTAAAGTGAATGCCATCGTTGATGCCTTGAGCAAGAAAAATCATGCAAAAGTTGCGCCCTTGTTGATAGAACAAAAAGACTTGATCCGAGAATTTGAAAGGCTCAACTTAGAGTTTGTGTGGCATGGTAAGAACTCGGAATTGTCAAGTCTAACTATTGAGCCCACATTGATAGGAAGAATTAAAGAAGCTTAGTAGAATGACCCTATATTGATGTAAATAAGACAAGGGAAATATGCAAGCAAATATACTGACTTCAAAATTCAAGATGATGGAGTTGTTTGATTGAAAGGGAGATTGTGCATACCGAATGATGGCGAACTCAAAAAGGAAATCATGAATGAAGCACATCATTTTGGTTATGCCATCCACCTAGGAGGAACTAAGATGTATCAGGATCTTAAAGATAATTTTTGATGAAATGGAATGGAGCAAGATGTAGTTGAGTTTATGATGAGATGTGGTACATGTTAGAGGGTAAAGGTAGAGCATCAGAGGCTTGGTGGATTACTCCAACCCTTACCAATTCCAGAGTGGAAATGGAACCAAATCACCATGGATTTTGTAAGCAGGTTACTAAGGACCGCAATAGGGTATGATGCTATATGGGTTATAGTAGACAGACTTACCAAATTAGCGCATTTTCTTCCCATCAACAAAACGTACCCATTGGAGAAATTGGTAAAGATCTATATTAGGGAAGTAGTGAGACTTCACGGGGTGCCTACAAGCATTGTGTTAGATAGAGATCTTTGGTTTGTATCAAATTTTTAGGGAAGCTTACAAAGAGCATTGGGGATTAGACTATAATTTAATATAACATACCATCCCCAAACTGATGGACAATCAGAAAGAACTATCCAGACCTTAGAGGATATGCTAAGGGCTTGTATAATTGAATTCAAAGGGAGTTATGATGTTCATTTACCATTAGTGGAATTCGCATACAACAACAGCTACCACTCTACAATTAAGATGCCCCCATAAGAAGCTTTATATGGCCAGAAATGTCGATCACCATTATTTTGGGATGACATAGAAAAATTGGCGATAAGACCAAACTTGGTGTAAGAGGTTGCAGATAAGGTAGCTATTATTAAGCATAAGATGAAAGAGGCCCAGGATCGATAGAAGAGTTAGGTAGACTTAAAACAATGACCATTGGACTTTGAAATAGAAGACCATGTATATTTGAAGGTGAGTCTAATTAAGAGCATACACCAGGCTAAGAAGCAAAGGAAATTAAGCCTACGATACATTGGACCCTTTAAGATATTAGAGTGGATTAGAAATCTGGCATATTGTTTGGTATTGCCCTCGAATATGTCAGAAATTCATAATGTCTTCCATGTGTCAGTCCTATGTCGACACATTCTCAACCCAGACCAGATTGCTACTATCAAACTAGTGGTCTTAAAGGAGAATCTGACGTATGAGGAACATCCAGTTTAGATCTTGGATCAAAAGACCTATAAATTGAGGAATAAGGAGATCAAATACATCAAGGTTTTATACGAAAACATGGGAGAGAAGAGGCCTCTTGGTGATGTGCCTAAATGGGAATTAAGCACAAGCAAAATAATCCAACTAACAATCCCCAAAAGACAAGGTCAATTCGGTTCAATTTGGAACAATATTGTTGTATGAACCCTAAATGCAATAATTAATCTGAATGATATATTCCATGAAATGAAATATCACAATGATATATTCCTCAACGAAGATCACTAATGCTCTTGAATACCACGTGAAATAATAGACAAATTCAACAAGAACAATGACCGTAATTCCACCTTCCAAAAGGATTGATTTCATGGTTTAAATGAAGCAAATGTTGATGGTAAATAACAAGTGCTAAAAACCAATCAATTAGGCAATAATAATTTGATTACAAATTCAATCAAATTTGACCAAGAAAGCTTCAATCCAACCCTAGATATGACTCACTAGAGAAGAAAAGAAATACAATAAATAGAAATTGATGCAACTCACAATTTCTCCTTGTTGCACTCGCCACAATTCCAACTCTTGGGATTGAAATTGATAATAGGGATTAACTAAGGATGAACCTTAATTCTCTCATGAAAATGATGTGTTTATTTTTAAAATTGTGTCCTAAAACCCTACTTAAGCAAGTATTTATACTTGCTCCCTTTAAGGTTAAAAAGCTCACAAAATTACAACTATGCCACTTTTAAGGTGGCCAGTCCTAAAAGACAATTACAAACAAATGAAAGTGTCCCAAAGAAAGATTACAACATAAATAGTCTAAAGAAATAATTATAAATAAAAATAGTCTTCATCATGCTAGCTCTTCCACAAGATTCGTCGGCTTAGCTCATCATCGGTTTAAGTCGATCCATGGATAACCCACAAGCTGAGTCTTAGTGAGTTTGTCCATCGCCCTGTAAAGTATGATAAGTGTGCCTATTGGAATATATAATACATGAATAATAGAAAAGAGGTTAGTAAGCAAATAATTCCGGAATCGATTTGCTCAAAAAGGACTCTCATCGCCAAGATTTGAAATCCTTTGGTTCTTGCCCTAATGATAAGTCTTGTAGGATTTTGATTCCTATTACTTGGGAAGTAGAAGATGAAGTAAGGAAGAAATACCCGCATTTGTTCACCAATCAAGGTACATTTCAAAGTTTTGAGGACAAAACTTATTTTAAGGAGGGGAGGATGTAAACCTTAGAAAATTCCAAGTCAAGAATTAGTATGAGGAAAAATCTAAAAGAAATACATTAGAAAACATATAAGAAAACCCTACTACAAAATTGGATTTGCTTTACGATATGTAAAGTAACTAGGGTACCCAAATCCAAGAAATTCAAAACCTGGCCAAACCCCGATGATAGGACCTTGCCCTAAAAACACTAAACTTGAATTTGGATTATTGAAAAGCTTAAATTCAATTCCTCAATTCTTAGAAATAACTGTCGACATTAGGAATTCCTTTAGAACTAAAAATAACCAACGTCGAGCTCGGAAAAACCTAAGATTTGATCCGAATGAAATTGAAACTCAAATGACGATGAACTATCCCATAGTTAACCTAAAGAAGCCCAAAATCTTAATCAAAAGCAACTCTACAAAACAATCAAATTAGGTGAAATAAAATTTAGAAAACACGACCCTTAACAATTCCTATAAGTAGTGTGTCAAGGGAAAGGAATATGGCTACATTTGAGCCACCAAATGCTCTAATCTAAAGCCCAAAATTGACTTCAAATTTCCCCACCCAAGACTTAACTAAATCCCAATTAACCATGAGAAAACAAGGAAAAAGCTCAACCCAAAGCAACTCCCAATTTGCCTTGCTTTGGATGAACCACCAGTTGGACAATTAAGGGATTAAATGGAGATATAACTAGGATTAGTCTAACCAAATGATATAGAAACTAGAAAATAACTAAATAGGAGCTTAGGGAAGAAAAACATGATGCTTAATCACCCTACATGGAAGATATGCTCCACAAGATGTGACCTTTTATCTAATGGATAATACTATTGACCACTAACACATGCTAAAGACCAAAGGAAAATTCCCTCCAAAATCAGTTGCCAAATATTTTGATTTTACACCTCAAAAACCTTTCATGTGGCCCCTCTATCTAGAGAAAGATCCCCTCAAACATCCTTAACCAAAGCTCCATAAACACTCTCAAACACTTAAGAAAAATCGCACCAGGATTGCCCCTAAAAACAACAATGTTCCAATGATTTTCTCAAAGCTTTTTCTCCTAATTTTATCACTCTTGGACTTCCACATAAAGTCCCTATCATTCTCAAGCATTATTACAAGAAAACCACCCCAAGAACCACCAAAAAAACCGCAAGTAAAAGCTCAGACAAATCGCATCCTTTGGAAGACACCCAAACTGTCCCCTGTTCTTGCCAGTTGCACCCTTACCACACCCACCCACAAATCACACACCAAACAACCTCCAATCAAGCTCATTTTTTTTTTTTTTTTTGTCATCTGAAACACTTAAGAGGCTATTGGGAGAGCTAAAGACCCTAGGAAAATCGAATCCCAAAGCCACTTCAAGAAGCTGGAAAAGATAGGAGAATTTTAGCTACCACATAGGATCCTTACACGGTAAGTGATGTAGTTCTATCTTCTTTTCTTTCTTTTCTTTTTTTTCTTGTAATAATTGTATTCCCTGGCTTAGAACTACCTCATTTTGCCTTAGTTTTATAATTTCCCATGTATGTTAGAGTATGTTTGGCTTAGAAAAAGAAATAGAAATGCAATCCCTCTTCTTTGGGTATATACCATGGAACACCATCCCTCTTTTAGCTTATATGTTAGATTTTGTAGAAAAACCAATAAGAATTAGAAATGGGAGATTCTTGACACTTCTGGACGCCTAAGCTAAGGGGCTAACCAAGTGTATTTTTGAGCCACTTCAAGCTCCTTAGATCATAGGAAATTCATATGGAAAGGAAAGGCCCTTTTCGTGGTAAGAAAGTTAGAGAAAGAGGTGAAACATGTCCAAAAATCTCAAACCATGACTAAGGATTAATTAAACCTGGGAATCTATTCATTTCTAGAACCTAAGGATGCCAAAATATCAATATAAAAAGTTTGGAATTAAAAATCTTAAGGGAAAACATGAAACTAACACCAAGTAGATAGAAAAAGTGAAATCAAAGCCTTTGGAAAGACTAAACGAAATTCTTGGACCAACTTTAAGAATTTCCAGAAAAGAACAAAGCATCCACACTCCATTTTATGCCCTAAATACACTCCAAGAGATTAAAGTAGACTTCTCTTGGGTTGTTAGGTCAAATTAGATGGAAATGGAACCTAAACAAAATCTAAACTAAATGCATCCATCTTCCTAGTTTAGAACGTAACCTTCTGAAGTACAAATTATCAAAATGACTTTGGAAATGAAAAGAACACTCAAAACCCTTTAAAACGACTATAAATACACGAAAAACGGATTTAAAATGAAAAAGTTATGAAGAAAATACTAAAACCTCCAAATCGACAAAACCAACGAAACTAACCAAACTAGTATAGGTTAGTTTTGACCCTAACTCATACGAATACTTTGTCTTGTCGGGTGATGCGATATTCAAGGACAATCTACCGCCTGATTACTACGATTAGGGACCAAGTGGCTGAGTGAGTGACAATTTGTTGATTACTGTTCCTTGCTTGTACTTGTAGTTAGTGCACCTGTGTGTTTATAAATATCTGATATGTGAATTGGATTTGTATGCGGGGGTCAATTAGGCTCTTATATGTGCTTGAGTGTTATGATTGAGTGCCAATCTACATTAATTATGCCTGACTAATTGATAATGCTTTCCCCTGCGTTTAGATTGTAGACATTGCAATTGTTTGTATAAATTGTCATGAGCGCCAAATAAACTAACTTAAGACTATTCGACCTTAAATATAACGAATCATGCATCATAGAGTCCTACATGTAAGAAGGTCATCGGCATCACGTGGTGGTATGGAAAGGGCCCATAGAGGACGCACTTTGTGAGCAACCTTTGTCTCGACCTTTGGGAACTAAATAGAACTCGAGAAATGCTGCCCATTAATTGAGACCTAGGAGTTTCCTATTCATCGTTTAGGGGTGATTGACTTGCGAGTCTTTCACAATCCATACCCCATAAAAGGGCTTAGGATGATATATATATATATACATATTTTCAAGTTTGTGGAAGTATACTTCAAAAGTATATATAGACTTTATAGATTATCTCGAATAACAGCCCAAGGTTATTGGAGGCTAAAACCGGTATGTAGTTCATGATTTCCCAACCCCTGGTAATGGAGGGCATAAATCCATGCTATATGCAGTGTCCGGTAAACCGTGTATATTATTGCATTCATGTGATTGCTCATGCATGGCATATATGTGAATTAAATTACTTACTTGTTATTTGCTTGTTAGTTCGTTAAGAGGATTTAGCTCACTAAGCCTTATAGCTTACATCCTCATAGACTTCCCTTATTGCAGGCACCCATTTGGTTAGAGCCTAGTCGTCAGATGCCAAAGGTTAGTACAGGATGCTAGGGAGCTGTGAAGAAGTGGAGTAGAGGTTACTTTTATAGATGTACTTAGTCAATGTTCTAATTTTAATTTCATATATGTAGCCTGGACTAATGTGTAATAGGATTATTAATCCTTAAACTGACTATTATGTACCTATGAACTTTATAAAATGTTGCTATTCTGAATTATTATGTATATATGTTTGTATTTCTTAAAAAAGGTTAAACCTTGAGTTGGGAAATTTGGATGTGAGCGTGCCTTGTACATTGTAGGGTAAACTCTTGGATAACAGAGGGGTTATCCCTAGGTTTTCATGCAGCCTATGGTGGAAACTGTACATCCTAAGGGCCCACGGAGTGTGACAACTTGCCACTTGTCTATAATTAATATAGACATGCTAAAACTCAAAACTTGCTATAATTCACCATATTAGCATAAAATCTACCAAGCACATAACAATTGAATCACGATATTAACATGAGGTCATTAAGCCACAAATATGAGATCTTCACAAATAAAACACATGTAGCTCATAAGAGTCCACCAACACTATGAAAAAAACTAGGAAATTTTAGAGTATAGTTACTCAAAAGTAATTATATGGTGTAGTCACAGTATATTATCCCAAACTACAGTATATAAGGCCCATTAATAGTACAAATGATAATGTCAACAACTTCCATAAAAACTATTAATGGGGCTTATATACTATAATTCAAGATAATATACTATGACTATGCTATATATTTGCTTTTAAGTAACTACACCTTAAAACCCCCTAAGGAAACTAACATAACTAAAATAATAGAGGGTCTACCTATAAACTAGTAAATACTATAAACAACAATGCAATAAGAGGTCCATGATCCTCTATAGAACAAAATATAAGCAACTGTTTTAACATCTTCTTAATTGTCATGCCCCTAATTCTCTATAGCAATGACAATTTGCTAAGTAACTTGCTTAAATAGAACATGTAAGGCTATAATTACTAAATGGGTTTCTAAGTTAGTTTTAAGACTTTGAAATCGTTAATTAAATGTTGAAAATGTTTGACAGTTCATTGATTTTGAAAACATTTGAAGGTTCATCAATTTTGGAAAACATAGTGGATACAGTGTGATAGATATTTGAGTTTTAGCGCTTAAGGGGCCCATAAAATATAGATATAGGATAAACAGGCCATGGAGTCACAAGTGGCTCCTATAATAAGTCTAATACAGTATTTAAAATATAAAAACCTAAGTCTGCAACAAAACAAGAAATTAGTATTAATAGTCCTTGTAATATAGGTCTTCATTCTCATCCCTGTACTCCCCCCCTAAGGTAAAACCTAGCGAATTGTAAAGGAGATCCATCAGATGGTCCTCATTTGAAAAAGAAAAGTGAGAAAAAAAACTCAGTATACAGTAATGCAAACACACACACAGATGTTGAATAGGCCTACATACTAATACAACTAATAATCATATAGTTTATTTTATCTTATTTAAAGAAAACAATCAATATGAAAAAACTCATGACTCCAGACAACATGACAAAAGACCTAGGATCCAATTCCACAATAGTGGCAATTAGGGGTTGATGAGAGCAACTGAACACTATGTCGCGAAACTAAAAACCAAGTAGCCTCATCTAAGTGACCTCACCATTACATGGTCCTCACTAATCATAGTCTAACTATATCGTATCATCTGCTAAGACCTAAAATCCTTAAATAATTCTCAATACACCTTCTCTTCACTTACATTACCCATTATCCAATGTAATTTCACTTATCAGCTACTTGCCAAGACATTCCTTGATAGCTTAAGCACTTAAATTATCCGGGTTACTAGACTAAAATCATAGCCTTAATCTAGACCTAGGGCATCACTCTCTAACTCAATTCAACCATGCATAAGTAGCACGCAGACACTTAACTAAGTTTGATTTTAGTTTGGTTTAAGTTCCTAATGTAGTAAGCAACACACATGTTATTGTGTACTTAGAAGGGTGAAAGGTTCCCGAGTTGAAGTCCAATTTTCCGTTTGAGTATGCTGAAATGGTTTTATGCATTTAAAAAGAAACTTAAGTAAGAGAATTATTCTAGTTAATTAGGTACTATTCTAAGGTTGATTTAGACTATTTTAGGCCTATACTAGTTACAGGTCCATTAGGGTTTATGAAGACCTAACTAACCTTTTAGCTAATTAGACTCAACTCATTTAGAATTTATTCACTTAGACCTATTATATTGTTTAAGTTTAAGTGTAGGTATTATTAAGGCTCAACTAAAGTATTTGAACCCCTAAAGAAAAGTAAGTCCAATTATGTTTGAAAATAGGCCCATTGGCCTTAATTAATTTGATTAACCTCATTATTTGAAGTGATTTATTTAATTAGGTCTTAATTTATTTAATTTGTTTAGTTGGGTCTATAGTGCCTTAATTTAGGTGTCTAGGCTCATTTATTTCATTTAAGGCCAATTATTCTATTTAGGTCCAATTTTCATTCTTAAGCCCATTTTAGGTTCAATTAGATTATTTTAATATATTATAATTAACCTAGGCCCATTGTGTCTACTTAGTCCTACCTATTATGTCTTAGGCCCAATTTGTTTATTATGCCTCATTTTTACTTCCATTTAGGTCTTTAGTTAATTTCGGGCCTTATTAGATATAAGGTCTATTTAGACTATTTTGACTTCTTAAGACCCATTTAAGGTATGAGCTTTAAGATAAAATGGGTCTAAATTAAATTTGAGTTTTGGGCCCATTAGGTTCTTGTAGGTTCATTTAAGCCTACTAAGGTTTGTTTGCTAAGTTAATCTAAAATAGTTTCTTAAGTGATTTAGGCTCGATTAATTAAATTATATATTTTTCATACAAGTCACCCATAGGGAAGGGTATTGGGTTGGTCTATGAGCCTATATGGATAGGCTGGCTTAGCCTTAATTATTTAAGTTATCTACCTCAATTTTTCAATTCATTATTTTAGAAGCCTATTACTTTAAATGCCTATAACTTATTCATTTTAGGCGTAAATTAAGTCAAACAAAAGTCATTTTATTCTTAATCACTTTCTCTATTTATTTTATTGACAAAGGCCTTATTTTATTCATTTTAGAGCTTCCTAAATTTCTAGAATACTCTAAGTTAAAATTTATACTTTAAAGGCCCATATCTTAGTCAATTTAAGTTTAAATCACTCTAAACTAAAGACCACATAATCTTACTCACTCCCCTTAAAATATCATTTGAATTCCAAAATTATGCCCAATGACATTTCAAAATAGCCCAAAATAATCAGAAATGTCAAGCAAGATTCTATTACCTAAAATTAACTTAATCTAACAACAACTTGATTCTTTAAGTTCCACTTTACATCCAATCAACCTCAAACCATCAATTAAACATAGTATAGCCATAAATAACTCCAATTTAATATAATTAATTAGAAATTTTTAGATTTAATCATGGCAACATAACAAGCAATGGTGATCACAATTCTCAAGATTAAATGCTCAAATTTTCACCATATATCATGCCATAATTTTGCTAAACCTTATATAAACTTTAATTTATCATATAACTTCAAATTCAACAAAAAAATCCACTTCACTCTTATATCAACATGCTGAAATTTCTTATAATCAACTTTAATATACCCATTTTACCACTTAATTCATCAATTTCACAAGTTTAGCCAACATACTCATTCCATATTTATCATGTAACCTCCAAATCATCACTAAACCTAAAAATCACTTCCCAAAACACCATTTAAACATATTGTATCATTCAAATGAAATTTAGTTTTAAGAAAACAACCCGTAAAAGCAACATATAGGTGGTGGCAATCAAATACACAATTTCACAATGTAATTTCATGTATCCAATTCCATTCTCATCACCTAAACTTGCATCTAACAACTCATTTAGCACATTAAATCATCAATCATCACCTAGAATTATCTAAAAACATCCTATTGAGCATCAATAGGGTGGCAATGTATAGGTTTTTACCATCAAATACAATACTCCAAAAAGTGGTTGATTAATATGCCTATTCTACTCCTAATCCCTCTAAATCACACACATTTTATCAAAGATGAGTTTCTTACCTCTTGATGAAAATTGAATGTCTCTCCCAAGTGTGTGCTATCCTAAAGAAGAATCCTTATTCACCACCTTTCAAACTCTTTGCAAAATTCTATGTTAAAGAACATTAATTATTACCTAAACCTAGTATTAAAGCATTTAACCTTGGATTAAACTTAGTCACTTACTTAGGGTTTTTCACGTTGAGATAGTTTTTTGAATGAGTGGGGAGGGTTGTTGAATTTTTCATGGCAAAAGGGGGTTATAAGGGGTCGAAAATCTAGGGTTTAAGGGAAAAGAAAAGGGGGGGCACTTGGGGTTTATGTTAATTCTTGTGGGGTTGCCATGTATCACCCATAAGTTGGCTAGAAAAGTGTTTTTCTCCTATTTTATTTCTTCCTTTGTTAGCTAAAAATATTTCAACTTATTTCCCTAAATTAGTCTAGTAACCTCAAGACTTTGGCCATTCTTTAGTAAAGCCAAGCCTAGGGGCATTTTGTCATTTTAGTAAAACCAAGCCTAAATTGTCCTCTAACTTAAATTTTCTTCTTCCAATTGACTCCGCATAACTTCTTAATGATTTTATTTTCCTAATTTAGGTCTTCAAACTATATTTAGGGTCTCTAAGCTAATTTGGGTTTAAACTTAATAAAATCAAGTTTAAGGGCAAAAAGGTTATTTTGAAAAAACTTGGCTCTAAACTTTATAAATCCATTTTAATTGACTTCAAAATCTCTCTTTTTTATTCCATTGAACTCATTTATTAATTTGGGATTTTTTAGTAATAGTCGTCATTGTTGACGTCATTCCCATAGTCGGCATACATGTCTAATCTCGGGTCATTATAGTAATTTATATCATCACCTATGCTTGAAAAACATTGAATTCAAAAAAATGAGCCAAGCCTAATCTATAGCTAGAGCAAGCATATGTGAATGCTAACCATCAAGCACATACATAAGTTATGTCGTTATTGCATCACAACATCCTATTATTATCTTCGATTTACTGGCTATGTACAATATAACCTTAGTGTTCCAAGACATGGGTTAACTCATGATTTCGAAACACTCAAGTAAATAAACATATATAATATATTAGGTATTAGCAATTTTATCACCCACAATTCTAACTAGTTACATTGTCCTAAGATTACTACTGGACTACCCATTAAGATATAACTTATTTGTAGCTGTCCATAAAAGTACCCCACAACACTTGTACAACCCGATATAGCTTTGTATCCATACCCAATCACAACCTCAGTAATTCTCTTGATTAGCAACCCACCAACCATATTGACACCTAATCTACCACATTCTTTGAATAAACTACTCCACTTAGGACACCACAATTTACTAATCAGTGGATACCTAGGTAATCACTGAAAGCCTAAACCTCTTAGCCTCAACCAAGCATAAATAATAAAGTTAATCATTATTCTTATTCAATTAGGTTCTTTAAATTGTACTAACCTATCAAGTACAACCATCAAACAATGTAATTACATACCTAGAATGATTTCATCTTTGATATCCTTCAATCCTAACTACCGATATAGAATTTTAAATACACTTGCCTTAGTATATGAGTAAATCATCTTTGACTTTTAATTGTGTAAAGTCCTAAAAATTACAGAAAATCATATAAACAATTACAGAAAATAAATAGAATAATAAATTATCCGAAACGTAATTTTCAAATAATATTTGGTTAAATAATGAAATTAATTTAAATTATAGATCTAGGGATTTTAAATGAAAATTTAGAGTAAAAAATTTATATTTGGTATAATCAAATTAGCTTAGACGTAAGCTTTCGCAATAAAACGCTAAAAATATAAAATTTAAAGATATTCTCGCACGTGAGCAGAATAATAAAATAGGGACATTATGAAATATAATATATATATATATCTACACAGCCGTAAAAAAAAAAAAAAATTACTTCAGATCAGACACGTTAGGCAGCAGCAGCCGTTTCGTCTGTCACATCGCCGGAGTCAACTGTCCCATCCTATCCGTCACTCCCTCTTTCTTCCTTTTTCTTTTTCTTTCCTTCTTCTTCTTCTTCCAGCCACACTTTCTCCTTCTTCCTTTACTTTTTCTTTTCTTCTTCTTCTCTTTCCCAACTATGTTTCCTACGGCAGCTCTGAGTCTCATCCGTCTGACTCATCGCTCACGACATCAGGCAACGCCACACAACAACAATGGTAGCTTTCAAATCGCGTGTTTGCTCGGTCTTCTTGACCCCGACGGCCGTAGCAGGAGTCTGGAACCTCGCCATCGGTCGTGCCCGTCCTCAGCTTTGCCGGATTGTCCCTGTCGAGTTGGAGGAAAGAGCTGTATGTGGAGGTGGGGACGCTGGCGTGTGCGATCATGTGCCTCCAGCAATGATAGTAACCACGATAACCCTAACGACAACAATAGTGATGGTAGTGACGGTGATCGAAATGAACCACAGCAACAATGATTGATAGCTACCTAACGACGGCCGCAACAACCATGATAGCGGCAGCAATAGTGATCTCCACAGCAACAGCAACGATGGTCCCACAGCAGCTACAACAACAATCACGACAACAATGAAGAACAGCAGCAACGACGACCATAGTGGACCACACCAGTAAGGACCACAACAACAATGGCGACGACAACTCCGACCATAGCAGCAACAGGGGCGACCTCAAAAGCAGTAGCACCACAACAACCCCGACCATAGCAACAGCAGCAGCAATAACGGCCCTCAACAACAACAGCAACAGCAACGGCGGCGGATGGTGTGTGAGGGTGTGTTTATATGAGCGTGAAGAAGTGTGTATGTGCAAGTGAAGGAAGTGGGTGTGTGTGGGAGTGTTTGTATGTACGTGAATGGCGACCATGCGTGTGGCAGTGTGCGTGTGTGTACGCGAGGGAAGAGGACCGCAACAACAGCGACAGCAGTAACCACGTCGGCCGCCATGACAATAACTACGGCTACAACAACAGCGGTGACAGCAAACGGTAACCACGATGGCAGCTACACCCCACGAGCAACGCCCGAGAGGAATCTGTGAGGATGGTTGCTAAGCTTAGTCCCTTGCGTTGATGCGGGCATGAAGATGTGTGTGTGTGCGTGAGGAAGGGGGGAAGCTGCGTGATATAGTGGGTGCGAGGGAAGATGGCAGCAATGTCGACAATGATTCAATAGCGACAGCAGGTGGTTGTAGTGGGAAAGGAGAGAAAGGAAAAGGAAGAGGGAAAAGAAGAAGAGATAAGAATGTATGTGTGTGTGTGAATGGGGGTATGTGCAGATGGGTGTATGTGGTGGTGGATGGTGTGTGAAAAGAATGTATGTATGTGTGGGTGAAAGTGTGTGGGATGTAAGGGTGTTTCTGTGAGTGTGTGTGGTGGTGTGCGAAATGTAGGAGGATATAGGTATGTGCATGTGCGATGATGCGTGATGTGCATAAAGATGTGTACATATGTGTGGGAAAGGGAGAGGCAAGTGTATAACGTGTGTATGTATGTATGCGTACTGAAATGGTGTGTAGTACAGATGTGCGTGTGCGGATATGGAAAGTGGGCGTGATGTATTCGAAGATGTGTGTATGTGTATGAGGAGATGTAGGGTGAACAAGAGTTATGTGTGCGTGAATGAAGTGTGTGTGTGAGTGAAAGTGTGTAGTGTATGTGAAGGAGGTGTATGTGATGGTAGGAGGAGATATGTGTATATGTGGGTGATAGTGCAAGGTGTGTGTGGGGGTGTGTGTAAGTGTAGGTGATGGTATGTAGGTGTATAAGGATGTATGTATGTGTTGGTGATAATTTGTGGTGTATGAGGGTATGTGTATGTGTAGAGGAGGAGCCGAGTGTGTAATGTTTGTGAGTATGTGCGTAGGTACATGAGGTGATGTAGGGTGTGCGGTATGTGTATGTGGGTGTGTGGCATGTGTGTGTATAAGGCTGTGGTGTATGCGGAATGTGTGTGTGTAAGATGATATGTGACGTATGTAGAGAGAGTGTATGCATATGGATGGTGTGTGGTAGACATAGGTTGTGTGTGTATGTATGGATGCCATGTATTGTGTGTGTATATAGTATGGAAGGTGTGGGGTGTGCGGTGCTAGTGTGTATATAGATGGTGTGTGGAGTATGTAGCATGTGTGTATATGTATGTGGGACGTGTGGTGTGTGGATAAGTGTATATGTATAAGGAAGGAGTGGTATGTGGGGGTATGTATGTGAAATAGTGTATGGTGTATAGACATGTGTGTGTGTAAGTATGGAAGCTGAGGATGATGTGTGTGGGCGTGTGTATTGATGGTGTAAGGTGTATATGGAGTATGTGAGTAAATGTATGAGATGATGTATGGTGTGGGTATGTGAATATGGATATGGGAAGTGTGTAATGTGTGTAAAGTATGTGGGCAAGTATGTATTGGTGGTGTGAGGTATATGTAGGGCATGTGTGTATGTGTGTGTGATAGTGGTGTGGAAGGTGAAAGGAGCAGGTGTGTACGTATGTATAGGTGCGTGTGTGGTGTGTGAAGTGTGTATGTAAATAGATAAGAATATGTGTATGTTGGTGTGCATGTGGTGTGTAGGAAAGGTTGGTGTATGTATGGTAATGGAAGCGATGATTCGTAGGAAGATGTTAGAGACAATTGGATAAATTAAAGGTTTAAAGATGCTTCATGGACAAGAGAAGTGTCTATGATGGTGTAGATGGTAAAGGGAATGATTTAAGCAACATCCAAGATGATGGCCTAAGAGATATTTGGAATGAAATGGATTTCATAATGGAATGTTCAAAGGATGTTGAGAAAGATCATTCTTGGCCAAATATCCTAATGCAAGATCTTCAGTTGTCCTTTTCAAAGGTATCTTGCATATATAGAAGAAGGAATTCCAGATTTGGCAAGTCGAAGACATTTCATTGCTCGACTTCTACACAAGGAAAGCAGAAAGTCGATCATAGCAACTTAGGGTGTTGGAAGCATAGATTCGTAGGAAGTTCAACATTCGAATCTTATTCGCCCAAAGTTCCTTAAAGAGGAAACTCCATGCCTTACCATCAAACACAAGATGAGCAGAGTACACATACCAGGTGCTAGAAGACTATTAAAGTCAAGTGAAGATGCAACTTTCTATGATTGGGTTGAGGAGGCATCGCAAAAGGACACTAATTTCAAGAGGAACGCCAAGAGGTTACCCTCTGGAATCACTTAACTCCAGCTAGGACTACAACAACCCCAAACAAGTGAATAGGAAACTTAATGATATGTGATAAGATCACACTATACTTATATTTTCTTTTAAGATTTATATTAAATTTATTTCAATATTATAAGAAAATATAAAGAAATGGTACTTAATGGTGTTTATTATGAAAATTCAATCTTTGATGACCTAAAAGTAAAATACAAGTTAATTGGAGGAGTTTTTTTCACAAAATTGGAAGAATTGCATTGAAGGACGCCGGCCTTGAAGCCGACCTTAGCTATTTATAGGATGTCCATGCGAAAATCTCTCCAAAACCTTATCTTGATTGATTTGCTGACTCAATTCCTCATCAGATCAGCCTTATCCTCCTCCTCTTTGGATCTATAAATAGACCCCTTGTGTGAACCTAGGAATTCATTCTTATTTTGAGGATTTTATCTTCTCTTTAATTCTTTTTCATTTCATGTTATTCCAAATTTTAGTTTAAAGAAAGAAGGTTACCTTGTTGAAGTTTGCGTTCAATTGAAGAATTCTAGGAATCATTTTGGAAGATTGAAGTTCTACAAACTCTTGAAGATTATAGCAATTGGTTCATTTATTTTATTTTCCTTTATGCAATTTATCAGTTTATTTTTATTATTCAATATGAATTCCATTGCACCTATTCATTTAAATTGTTTTTATGCAATCCACACCATAATGTTCTAAATCATCTCTGTGGGAAACATGATGAAGCCATAATTCAACTAAAATGATCATTGTATTCATGTTATAGGATATATAGATATGCAGAATTTTCATATGAGAATTTCTACTATGGATTGCATTTTATAATTGAAATCAATGCATAGAAATGTAAATGACTCGAAAGAGAAATTTAGGATTTATTAGGAATTCCCAAGTAAAATTTAATAATTTATGTGGAAGCGGCGTTATTGAATTTTATTAGAAATTGACCTAAGTATTTCATGCAATATTTTTTATTTAATTTTTCACTAAGGGATTAGGAGAAATTATTTTAAAGATATTAGGTAATCATATAATTGGGAAATTTATGATCGCAAATTAGAATCTTCCATTGATTTTATTTAGCAGGAGCTATTAAATTAAATTGGTTGGGGTTTTGATACTTTAAAACTTGAAAAAGGATTAAGGTTTTGTCAAATTTCTTGTGAAAATCTATATAGCTATAAGTTATTATAACATAAAGGCAATATGATTAGTAAAAATTAGGGTGGATTCTATTTTCCCACTATCCATTCATCCTTTTTCAACACAATTCTCTTTTTACACATTTAGTATAATTCATTCACATTTTATTCTCATCAAATATCATTGCTTAAATAATAGTAGAAATTGATATAGGTCTATTACTTTATCGATCTTCGTGGTTCAATACTCTTCTCTCACTATATTGCTTGATCCGATCAGGTACACTTGCCGGTATTTATTCACGCTTATTTTATATCTCTTTTTGCGTTGATCAATATGCTACCTTATTGTGTTGTATGTTGATTGGTATACATGTTAAATTGTTGGCTTGTTGTAATTGTAATTGATGTGATTATTATTGAGTTGAGTTATGTAGTGGGGATTTATGAGTTAGGAAAGAAGTCGTGAAGAGTATAGATGAATGAATGGTCTGAGGGTATAGATATCATTACCTTAATGATAGCACCTAACGCTATATCATTAGTGCTATAACCATAAGCCTAACCCATGTTTTACAAATTGTTCTCTTCCAAATCAAACCAAAATATAGAAACTTAGCTTTTTCTTCTATAGCTACCGAGTAGATATACTTAGTTGGAATAGCGTGTATAGGTATCATTATGTATACATGTCAGAATTAGTTCCTGAATGTGTATACATATACTTAACCAAACTTATTTTCATACTATATTTACAAAATACACTCATGAACTCAATCATATAAATCATGAGTGCAACCTTGGTTTTTATAACCTAATGATCCTGTTTTCTTACCCTCTTAAGTTCGTAAGGGAAAGTGTCTAGTAAATTATCTTTAAGTAAAGATGTGTCACGAATATGTATACACACACACACATATATATATATCATATACAAATGTCTTGAGGACATCGAAAGAGAAAATGAGATGACCTTGTTGGCTCTCGAAAGTGAAAATGATAGAGCACTTAAGAAGTGCGATGACACAGAGGTGTCAAAGTTGATAAATGTAAATCAACCCTGAGTGGTTAGTTTGACATGTAAGATAAATAACACAGAGGTGTCAGAGATGATGATTGTAAATCAACCCGAACGGTTGACATTTAAAAGAGATGGCACAGAGAGGTGCCAAGATAATTTAATCTATTGTAAGACTAAATAAGTCTATGTCCACCAGGTCTGGGTTCAGTGTTTGTCTTAAGTGATAAGAAAGACATGATCTATGCTTGTTGTGATGAGTGTGAAATAGAATGTTTGATGTTTACCTCTGTGGTATGATTGAGAATTGATTTGATTATATATGTTGTTTGATCACTTTAAATTAATCAATTAAAGTAGGAAGTGGACGAGACTAAAACTTGACATGCATTTTCACAAGACTTGTGCATGAGATTGAAGGCCATCACTATCACATGGTGCGTCGAAAGTGATCAAGAGGATTGCTGTTTCGCCAAGTGCGAACTAAGTGATTAGGGGATTGTCGTGCCTTGGCGGTTCTAAGTCCAGCTTGTCCTTAAGGGTTTTGCTCTATCTGGTGTAGAAAGGCACGAGAGCGTTCACTATTGAGTTAAGAAAATATCATAATTAACGAAGTGATAAGATAAATAACCTGGGTAATGACTTGGGCACTGATGGTGACTTCAGAATCCCCAACCCAAGGTCAAGGGGGGTGTAAATCCTAGACTTCACGTCGGTTACCGGAAGACCACGTGAGATGTTGCATTCATATGGTTGCTCATGCATAGCATATGTTTTGATAACTTAAATTGATATTGCTTGTGTGTACGTGGCATTGAAAGTGTTACCATCCCATTCATTGAGCCATAGTGTGCTCATCCCCTCACAGACTCTTTTGCAGGTGGTGATTATGAGAGCTTGAGATGGGATAAGATGTGAAGTGTCAAGGGTTTCTAGAAGACTAGAATGATAGAGTAAGAAATTGATTGATAGGTTTTATAAACCAAATTGTTATCTTAGGGCCCTAATGTAAGGTTTTATTCTATTTTACTAGATGGTAAGGGATACCGACTCTTTGCGATTATGGTTAACTGTGGAGGTACGAAATTCATAGTTATATTTTATTATATAATTATATGTAATATGACTATTTATAAATGTAATTAATTAGTTAGAGTCTTACGATCTTTGACTCGTAAGATGGTTATCATGTAACGGGTGCACACGTGCCATGATGATCTTAGTGGAATCTCCTAGGCCCCTTTCCAGGGCATGACAAATTGCAAACTAATAGATGACACATTAACACTTCGTGTGCATATATGAAAATATCAAATATATTAAGATAATCGGATTATATTGATTCATTTACCTACAAATTTTGCAATGAAAAACATATAGCAATCAAAGTGCTAATTATATGCATAATAGTCAAAATTGCTATTTTATTCATACAATTCTATAAGTTTACGGTTTTATAATGCCTATTCAAGTTAACATCGGTATAAAATCATTTTCTTATAAACTCATGATAGAATCACGAGTATATATGTAAAATCAATGAAATCATATATTTTTAACCAACTCCACCAATTCTATATATTTAAATTAAATGAGCTAAAAATTGAAAAATACAACTTAAATTTCATAAGATACAAATATTATTAATTTGAAAGACTTGAAATTAGAATATAAGGATATTATTGATAGTGGTATCAATAATGATATTGGCATTAATGATGGAGATGACGACAGTGATAATGATAGTGAAGAGAGAGCTAATAATAGTTTTAACTTTTGATGAGAAAAATAGAGTTGATTTTTTTTAGCTTTGTATTTTAATATTACAATTTATATTAAATGCATTTCATATTAGCATTATTATTTATATTGTAGTGTTATATGCATTAGATAACAATTTATGCTAAACTATAAGTATATAACTTTTTTTTTTATTGTGAGCTATAATGAAATTTATATTAAATTTCTTTATTTTCATATTATATTTTATGTTTTTTTTTATAACTATAGTATACAAATCTATAGTTTTTTTTAATGCTATTTTACATAGATTTTAGAAACTTATGTTTCTATATTTTGATTATATGCTCTAATTTTATACATCCTTGATGATTCTAGGTAGAATTACGAGTTTGTCGATCTTAATTATATGTTTTGATACATATTGTTATTGCTTGTCTTTCCACTAATAAATTCTTATTGTATAGATCTCAATTAAACTCAAAACAATCATTTTTTTTTATTTCTCTTTTCTTAGAAAGTGACTATACGTGTTACTTTATTCGATTTGCAGCATAAGAAAAAAAAAATGATAGATGAAACCTAAAACTTATGCTCTATTCTATTAAATGGAATTCAATAAAGAATTAGCAACACAGGATATTCACACCATGGATGCTAAAAAGGATAAGTAATTTAGTAAATCATTAACCATAGAATTGCTTAAAAAATAGTTGGTATTTTTTTTTTTAACTCAAGTAAGAAAATATACGTTCCCAATTACTTTTTTCCATTGCTGCTGTATTTATATAGCATCTCTACATCGTATATAAGCCCCCGAACACTTTCTGATGTTAGAGATGACAAACCATTGCAAGCTGAAACAAACAAGCAAAGGAAGTAAGCGAGATTGGAGCTCATATCATTTCATTATAGCTGAATCTCTCTCTCGCTCTCTCTTCAGAACGACAAATCAACACGGAAAACGACACCGTAACCTTCTTTAATTCTTCTACAGTTCTGGTCCCCAAAACCTCCTCTTCCTTTTCCGCCAAACCCTAGCTGGTACGATTTCGATCATTCTCTCTATCTTTCTTACGAATTTCACTTTCTGACTTATACCTAATATATAGAGTGCACGTGGATATTCGATGCTTGTGTTCGAGTAGTTGGAATTTCCTTTTTGTCAACAGTTGGATTGACGAATTTGAGTTTCTTTATGCTTTTGTGTTGAATTCAGCTGAATTTTGATAATCTGATGTCATATCTATTTTTTGTTGTTTCAGTAGTGTGTAATTGGAGTTCGGAGTTCTGAAATCTGAAGAAATAGAGGTCTTGGAGACTGTTTCTGGTATTCATGACTATGTAATGCGTGTGCTTTGTACTTGCCTCTTATCGTAATTCGTGCAGTTGATTCATCGCTAGTTTTCAATCGTAACTTGGGCGAATTTCCTTTTCTTTTTACGATAGTGATGGGACACGGACATAGTTGGACCGCTGGTTCCGGATGCTCAGACTCTGCGCCGGTTTAGTACAGCTTGCATTTAGTGGATATAAGGACTTTGTTAGGAATTAGACTAAAAACCTAAGGGGTTCGGAATTGGTATTTGCTAGGTTGTGACTAGGATGGTGCAGAATGATATGAATTATTGTTATCAACTTACTTATCTTTTCTTTATCTTTTTCTTCTTGTATGCTGTTGAAGTACTTTGGTTGAGGAGGTTATATTGATTTGAGTCAGTGCTGTATAGGGTTAAAGGGTTTTGATGGTTTCAGGACTGGACGGCTGAAGTTTTTATTTTCTAACTTAGGATTTGATGAACTTGCAATTAGAGATTGGAGGATTGGCCGAATAAGGTTTGGCATATATTGGATATTTACAATTTTTTTCTTTTTCTTTTTTGGTAATTAGTATTAGAAAATTGATTAACCAAAAAAAAAAAAAATAGTATAGGAAAGTTTGGATGTAGCCATGTAGTTAGGTAGCTTGTGTTGGACAATAAGAGAAAGGATTAATGCCTTTTGTATTTGGATTACTATATTTTTCAGGGTAAGTAATTTGGCTCTATCTTGCATGTGGCAGTTCTGTAAAGTTTGTTAGTTGTTATTAATTGTTGGCTCTGGAGATCTTTTTTAGCTTCCACTGTTATATTGTTGGAATGATACTACCCACATGAAACTTGAAAGGAATCCACTTACTAGTCTGGAGTGGATGTGAAAGGAGTGATATGTTATAAAAGCTGTCAGTATTAAATTTAGAGGCTAGCTGGAGCTATTACTAGCCACTTGCCAGGTTTTGTTGAAAAAGATTTGAGATTTTGTTCTCCTGAAATGCTATTTTGATGATTCATCTATCACATGTTTTAAGTATGAGCAGGTCTTTGGTCGTATATCTACGCATTTTCTTGTTCTTTTTAAGTTGCTTTGTCTAATGTTTATCAAATGAAGACTCTGTGGGTTCGTCTAATGTTGCTGATAGCAGATCTCTTCTTCTAGGAGGCTGAAAATTTGTGGAAGTTGTGAGGAAGTTCTCTTAAAAAACTTTTAGTGAGGAATTTATCCATGATAAATTACAATGACAGGATTAATTTTAATTTTGCTATTATATTTTGTTGTCTTGGTTTTTGTATCCCTATTTTCTGTTTTGCGGTGTTAACTACTTCCTTAATGAATGATATTATTATTTATTTACAAAAATTAAAAAAAAAAAAAAAATCACCCCACTAGTTAGGTTGGCTACACGAATCCTTCAATCCTGTTGTGCTTAGTCCAAAATCTTGTTTCCATTTGCATCCATATCATAAGGTTCCCTTTGTTCAGGATTTTTTAGTTCCCTCCCTTGTATAACCTTTCTAAAAAAAAAAATAAAAAAATTACATATTAGAAAAATTCACTAAGAGAAAACTAGCAAATAAAGTAGAATTGAGTTTGCCCCTACAATTAAAATATGTGTTAAATGAGTAACATGATTGAAAAGCAGAGGATGCCACCACCAATCCAATTTTCAAGACAATATTTTTTTAAGGATAAAGTAAGTACATGCCAATATTAGCATACCAAAGAAAATGCTCCATGTACCTTGATAGTCAGCGACCATCAGTGTCTGAACCCCTGAAGCTAAAGATGTGATTGTTGAGTACCTGTGGCATTTGCAGTTTACCTTGTGAACTATTGTGTTTGACAACTGCTATGAAATAGCCGGCATGGTGGATTATGGCAAGATTACTCGGGGAAAGTTTAATTGATGAAGTGAATTTCAAGGTTGAAAACCTAGTTAGCTTTCTCTAGTGAAGACATGAATTGATTTTTTGAGAAAATGATCTTTGAAATGAGAGGACCATGTTGGATGTTTTGCAGAACATTTCTTATAGAAGATGAGGTAACTATGACATGATGCATTCATCAAAAAGATTGACATGATGTTGTGAACAACATGCGGCCCTTGGGAAGATTGGATAGGAATGAACCTTCATTGACAAGAAAGGACCTGCACAAAAATTCTCCTCCCCCTTTTTCTCTGCCCTTATGCCTACATTATTTTCTTTTTACCTTGGATAATTCAAAAGGTTTTATTAATGTTAAAATAGGTACATGTACAGAGCTTATACAAAATTGCCCTAAGGGCCAAAAAGTAAATTGCATTACAGTGCTAATAGAGATTGTAGATCCCAATGCCAGAGTACAGTATCGGTATCTAAAATTAATGCAGACAAAATGTACATGCTTGGTGAGAATCTTATGTCAGATCTTCCAACTGCTAGGTCAAGATGACCCGTGTTCATGCAAAGTAAATGAACCGTGACTACTAGGGCCATCAAAATGGAAGTATAATGGATGATTTTGACTTAGCCAGCTGCTAGTTGCTGAGTAGCAGCAGATCTTTGGCAATACTGAGTGGGACAACCAAGTTGTCAAACCACTTCAAACCAGACCTGGGCAGAGAATGACCACTATAAAACCGGGTGTTTCTGACTTTCATCCATTGAATTGCATAGAGCATTGGAAATTTTGTATGACACACTGGCCCATTAACTTATCCATAGAGTAATTGTTTTTAGGATAACAAATATCCAAGTTCTAATCCATCAACCTTTACAGATTTCTCACACAAATGGTACTTTAGAGTCCAAGAAAGAAGAAATTTTTATCAAGAGCAGATAGATGAATATAAGAAATTCTAAAGAAGAGGACTTTCAAGGTTATTGAATTTGTATTCTAACCAACTATGAGCATTTTGCAGCAATTGAACTAACTTTAATCAAACTTCATCTTATTTGTTTCATTAATAGCTAGTGAGTACATACTGTATATCTCTAAAACTTCCGTTAACTATATTTCATTCATATCAAATTCCCAGTATAATCTAGTGCCTCATCTTGTAAGGACTTCCACTGGTTTTAAAGATTATGTTAGGTTCGTAAAAATGCAAATGAAAGACAATTTGCCTCCCACTTTAGCCCATCTTCATGAATCCAAAAAAAACCCATCAACACTTTTTGTGGAAGATGGCAGTAGCAGTTGCATCCAAACAGTCATATCTCAGGACTAAATTGTTTCATAGAATGGAAGAGATATGGGAGGGGTATGTCTGTAGAACTAGGGAGAATAATGTAGCATTGTGTTTTCTAGTATTTGCTTTGCAGGGTTGAAGTAATAGAAAATGGAAACTCGATTATTCAAATCACATGAATGAAAAAAAAATAATAATATGTTTGCTCTTCTCCTTGTGGAATGTGAAACCTTGCTTTTTAACAGCTTGCTGCATAATTTATCGATGCAATGGTTTTAAAGTAATCGAATCTGCTCTGTGCAGGTGTCCAATATTTCCGCTATTGATGTAAATGCAGCTTTTGTGATTTTTGGCTCTATGCTTTCTCTTTCCTTGGTGCTGTTGGATTTAGATGGATGTTCCCTCTCTGGAACTTAATACTGAAAGCAAGTCTGAAACTTACCCTTTGTTAATGGAGCATCCAGAGAACCGTAACAGAAGTGATCACGTTATTGACATAAGGAGCAATGAGGCCTCTACATCTAGTTTACATCATGATAGAGGTTCTGATGGGTTGGACACGTTGCAAAATGAGGATAGATCTTTAAGCAGTAGAGTTTCACAACCTCCAATTCCATCTACCAATGGTTTAAGTACCAGAGCTTCTTCTACAGGAAGGAGAGGAGATGCCCGTCGACGCAGAAGCCCATTAAATTCAGGGTTATGGATATCTACAGAACTGGTTCTCACAGTGAGTCAGATTATTGCATCTATCGTTGTTTTATCCATATCGAGGGATGAGCATCCACAAGCTCCATTGTTTGTATGGGTAGTAGGTTATACAATTGGATGCGTTGCTACTCTACCTCTTCTTTATTGGCGGTATCGCAATCGTAATCAGGTCTCTGAGCAAGATTCTGCTCAACAACGCCAGGGTACTGCACAAATTAATGTACCTGCAGGGCCTTTTTCTCTATCTGTTTCAAGACCTTCAGAAGGAGATGATCGTCGTGGTACTTCCGCATCTCCTAGGACCAGTCAGAATGGACGAACTCTGAGCTCAAGGTAATTGTAATTTTGTGTATACACAGTGTCTGTAGCCTAGTTTTATTGGTCAGGAGAGTTGAGATGCTAACTATCTAATTTGAATGTTGACATGTTTTAAAGCATTGTTTTTAATGGTCTAGTTCTTGAATCCATCTATTTGCAATTTAATTGCATCAGTCACAGGGATTTGCTCTGTCCACCCAGAAAGCTTTTTGATTACCTAGGAAATACACGTTGGAATAAATGCCCTGGGGGAAAATTGCCCACTGTATATTAAATTTATATGGTGCTTCTTCTAAAGCAAAGTTAGATGGAATGATATAGCTTTTTCTCGAGTTGATGGAATATACAAGCATGGTTGTTTTCATAGTTTTTATTTTGTAGGAGCATCTTGGAGTGAGCTTTTTAATTTCAAATTGAATTAAGTTTACCCAAAATTTTATTTGTCTATATACTGAAAATAAACTATATTTTTGCAGTAATACGTTTGTTACCTAGAAGCCTTATCTGTGGTTTTGGTACAGTGGCTTCAGTAACACCCTGTGGGAAATATTCAAACGAACCTTGTTTTGTTTGTGTTTAAAGAAAGCCCCCTGCTTGTCCATATATTATATGCTTGTGACCAGAGTGATTTTCACCTGATTCTGTGTTTATGTGATCCAGGCTAAAGTCGCTGATGGAATACTTCAAGATGGGGTTAGATTGCTTCTTTGCTATTTGGTTTGTGGTGGGCAATGTGTGGATTTTTGGTGGTCATTCATCTGCTGAGGAAGCACCAAACATTTATAGGTAAATTCTTGTTACCACTTTAACAGGCTGGCTTTTTCATGTCCTTTACTCCAGTTTTCATACTAATTTGTGCACTCTTCTCCCCTCTTGCAGATTATGTATAGTGTTTCTTTCCTTTAGCTGTATCGGCTATGCTATGCCTTTCATACTATGTGCAACAATTTGCTGTTGCCTTCCCTGTATAATTTCAATTCTTGGGTTCAGAGAGGATTTGTCCAGAACAAGAGGTGCCACAACAGAAGCAATCGATGCCTTGCCAACGTTTAAGTTTAAATTGAGAAAAAGTAGAAGTGGAAATGAAAGAGAAGGTGCTGGTGATGGAGGGTTAGTGGCAGCTGGAACAGAGAGGGAGCGCTTTATCTCTGGAGAAGATGCTGTAAGTTTTCCCTGATTTTGTGTCCTTATCTTTTTTATTTTTGGTTGGTTTGTTTGTTTAAATACAAGCACCATAAGGTCATTTCCCTCCTAATTCCAGTAGCCTTCTGTATGAAAATTTAAATCTACAGCTTCTCAATGAGATCTACCCCTTATACAAGCAATAATGTAAGTCATGAAAAGAAAAAGATACCTTTTAGAGAAAAACACTTTACCCAACAACTGAAAGTGTGCACATTCATGTACTGGGAAGAGGAGGGAGGGAGAGGAGAGAGAGGGAAGGGCTGGATCACAATAGAGGTGACATGTCATTTTCCTTATAAACATAATCAAGGACTCGGTCACATTTGGTGAGTTATTGCACCTGGCCCAATTAGAATGTTGCTTTTTGGGCATGACAATGGATTTAGGCTTTAAGCTTAAGGAAGTGTAGAATGCTTATTACTTTTACCCACTGGGCTTGCCTGCAGGTTTGCTGCATATGCTTGGCAAAGTATGCAAATAATGATGAGCTTCGGGAGCTTCAATGTTCTCATTTTTTCCACAAGGAATGTATAGATAAATGGCTGAAAATCAATGCCTTGTGTCCATTATGCAAAAGTGAAGTTACTACAAGTGCAAATGGGCAAGGAACTGCTTCTGATGCAAACTAGTGGGGGCATAACCAAGTTGGTGGGAATCTCATTGGCCTTGAGCGAGCTTAATAACCGGAAGATACCATATTGAATCCAAGAACCTCTTCTAAAGGTGTGATGGTTCACATTGTTTATATATTTCACGTTCGTGTTGCTGATGACAAGATATAGCTATAGTGTGTAGATATCTGGCTTGTGTCAGTGTGGAGACGTTGGAAGATCGCTTAATGTATGGATAGCATAGCTGACTATGCTTTGCTCTTTGATTTGAGGAACGATAGAGGAGTTTTGTAATTACTACATCGTAAGAATCTATGAAGATAAAAGGTTGTAAAGCAGGAAATGATGTCAACTAGCGAAATGCCCTCCTATTTCGATCATTACTGTTTCCTATTACTCAAGAAGTGTTGTTGTTTCTGAAGGGCTTCAGGCTTGAAGAAAAGAAGGCAAAGCAAACCATCTACGGAAGAGGCAAGAGTATACTAGTCAAAATTCTGAATATTTTGTCTATTAGCGAGTACAAGGTATTAATCATTATGAATTTGTGATGGTCTGGAATTTTTTACAGATAATTTTTTCAGTGCTGTTAGATTTTACCTGATTCGACCCATATGCATGGGTGCAATCTTATGTGCTTTGTTCTTTTCATTCATTTTTCATTCACTAAGTACCAATAGATAAATAAAAAGTGAGAATATGTCACCTCCTTCTCACACATTCTCGCAATAACACGATTCTGTCTTTTGGTAATATAAAAATGTTAGGGAATCTGATTCCATAAAAAAATCCTGTTCCTTGAAATCATAGAATCTAACTCATTTCATTTTTATTATCAAGATTTCAATTTCTAAAGCATACTTACAATAAAATTAACGCTTCACTCTCTCTCTCTCTCTCTTATACATTATATATATATACAAATCCTTCTATCGTGGGATACAACTCAAGACAGTATATGCATTAGTTCCCCTATTTATAAGAGAGAGAGAGTACACTGTAAAGTTAGTTTGCAACTCCCTGATATCATCGATTATACTTGACACTCCAGTTTGCTCCTTTCCCAGTAATGCATTTTGAATAATTGAGGATGAATTTATTTCAACAGCAACCTGAGTCCAATTCTTCCCATTTGCCAGCACCAAAGCTTCACGAAATGCTAGAGTATCTAGTATTTGCAGGACAATTTACCATGACTGCGAGACTTTCAGCTTGCAAAAATTTGCCATTATGGTTTCGAGCAACAGCACCTAACCTAGCTTTACCCCGTCGCAGCGGTCCATCCACCGTCACGATTAATTTTTGTAACACCATAAGGAGGAACAGTTCAGGAAGTAGAACTCACAGCAGCAGCATCCTGATGATGGGGAGAGCTTCTTTTTTGGATAAATGGGGAGAGCTTCTTATTTCAGGCACAGGACAAAAGTTCAGTAATGTAATCTTTATTCTATAAATCAACCTTCCAGGATCAGGCTCCATGTCTGAAATAACCCATACCTAACAAAACGTTCGGAATTTTTTTCTCCAACTTCATGTTAGAGGGGTTATTTTTGTAAATTCATTTCTATTCTTTCCCTGCCCTTTTTATAAATGTAAACTCCCATCCAATATTAAAAAAACTATTTCTCTCCTCTTTTCCCTCCCAATCTGGTTTCCTACAAACTTTCTTCAAGGTAATCTCAAATTCCTCTAAAATTTATTCCATCTATTTTGTTTCTTGCGTTTTACTCTTATCATTTTTGGGGAAAAAAGTCGTTCTTTTACTGCTGTACAATTGGTAAAAGCTGTCCAGAAGTTTTAGTGAGCGATCTGAGTTCTTTTGGGTAAGTTCCGACTTTATCGTGCGTTTGGATTCAAATAAGTACTCTCTCTGCATCTATTTTTTTACTTTGGAACATTCTGGACTTAAGTTGGTGGTTGGGTTGCGATCGTGTTTGCGTTTGGAAATATTGTTGCGCACCGAAAGTTCCGGCATTAAGAGTCAAGTAAGTTTCATGATGTCCTTTTGACTCCCTTAAGGATTCGTAGGAGTTTATGTCAAGAAGGAAGTTTGGATTAGAAAATGAAAATAAGTGATGATTCAAATTTAGCTTTTGTTAAACAAAGAGTTGAATACATATGTTGGGAAGGCTTTCAAATAATGAAATTTTAGGTACTTAAAACGAACTAAATATGTTTGGATTGTATCTTTTCTCATATGATTGAAGTATGGATGTATATTGCATAGTTCTAATTTTTGTAGTAAATGTCCAAACTCTATGTGTAACGCCCTGAAACTAGGGAGCACTACGACTTGTCATGTGTCCTTATTATACAAGATTATATTAAAGCTCTGAACCCATTTTGATACCATTTAATTCTGCAAATCTTGTAAACCTCAATTCAATATAATCAATATTACTAGCATGACATAAATACATCCCAATCCATCCTTCAAACCTTAGAACAAATTTAACATTTCATTCTTGATCAAATCTAAAGTAGCGAAAAATTTATAAAGTACTAATTTATTTTCTTTCAAAGGTCTCAACATTCTCTATATATACAAACATAAATTCCTTCTAAAATCTAGTCACCATAGTAATAGTACAACTCTTATTCTTCCCTCTCCTATGTATTCACTCTCATTTCTTCTTCTTGGTTATCTATTCTCTCAGTATTTGCATATAAAAAAGAAAAATATTTCCTAAAAGGTGAGCTACTGCCCAATATGTATAATACAAGCACATGCACATGAACAAACAGTAATTTAATTCACATACATTATGCAAAACTTAAATAGCAAGTAACCAATTCATGATATACTTAAATCCACAATCAACAATAGGGTACTCATGACCTTCTCAACACACTTAAATACTTGATCCTTAAATTGGTGATTGGGAATTGCCACTATGAGCCCCAACACCCCTGAGTCCTTAAACTTTTTAACGTGATGATAGGAATTGCCACTAAGGGCTCCACATTTATGATCCTTTAAACTTTAAACTTGGTGATGGGAATTACCACTATAGGCCCCATACTCATTAACCCTTAAACCTTAAACAACTCAGATCATTTCTAAGCACGACTCCATTAAGGAAAACGTTATATAAGGATCATTGATGTGCTTTATAGGAATCTACCACTATAGGCTCCTAAGTTGAGTGAAACACATACCACAAACACTTAAATTCTTAACCAGTCCTTTACTTAATCAATTTCAATACATACTATCTTAACAAGCACAAGAAAACAAACAAGTTACATGTATCTGAAATCTTAGTCTTAAGCCCAGTTGGTCTTGATCCTAAAGTAATATGAAATCTGTAAATGCAACAATGATTTCTTCTTAGCACTAATATAAGAACAATATATATTTTTTATTTTTTTTAGCTATTAGATTTTCTAAGGTCTTACTAGTTATCTAGGTTGCGTTGAATTTAACTTAATTAAAAATTAAATCAAGAAACAAAGTTTGCCTAAGTATACGGTTGTGTTTGAAATCTTGTACTTTAGCACACCTTAAGTATAGGGTGGCCGTGTGCCTTTCTGTAAATCTTAACATTTTGGCACGCTTAGGTACATGATTATATAATTGGCTATGAACCCTTCTATAAATTTTTTGTACTCAACACGCCCTAGTACTTGAGCATATACTTCAACCGCATACCCTTTGTACACACATGTACTCCAACATAAACAAGTATATGAGTGTGTACTTAACCGTATTCCATGTAATTCTTCACGAACCCTAATTCCTTTTTCCTAAATTCGTTCCTAAGCCTAATTTCCTTGATCTTAGGTTTTATTTAATCATAAAACATGTAATTTCTAATTGAATTACATAAATTGGAATACTTACTTTTCGAATTTTGTGAATTGGATCCTTAATCGCTTGATTTCCTTATTCGTTCAATCCCTTCCTTGATCCAAACTCAATTGAACAATATAATGGAAATTGATTTAAATTCTTCCATTCGATAACCTTAATAAAATTCCATCATCAAAATCTTTACTTAGTGAATACGAATTTAACCTTTGTGATAATTGTTAATCCGCTTTATAGTTCTCCAAAGAGCGCTTCCTCTTTCTTTTGTTTTGTCACTATATAAATGGCAAAAGGATGTGCTCTAGGTTAAAGTGGGGTATTCATACTTTGCTTGCAAAATGACTCATTTACCCCCGTTTTTCTTATAATATTTACACTTTTGTCTTCAATTATATTTTATAACAAATATTTCATAATTACATTTTCAAGGTATTTACATTCTACCTTCTTTATAAAAGCTTTCGTCTTCAAAAGTTACATGATTTTATAAAAGTTCTAGATATTTTTGTTCATCTCCTCTTCCAATTCCTATGTTGCTTCTCATTTGGTTTGATTTGTCCATCGTGCCTTGACATAGGGAATCATTCTCCTTCTTAGTATGTTATTTGATGTCTACAATCTGACTAGTCTCTCAATAGAGGACAAATTTTGTTGCACATTTAATGGCTTCAAAGCCACTATTTGATCTAGGTTGGGTATATACTTTCTCAGCATGAATACATGGAATACGTTATGTAGCCCAGCTAAACTTGGTGGGAGAGCCAACCTATAAGCCACTGTGCCTATTCTTTCTAAGATTTCAAATGGCCTATATACATTGGGTTTAGCTTCCCTTTCAACCGAAATTTGATCATCCCTTTGGTTAGCAAAACTCTCAGTAGAACCTTGTCTCCTACTCGGAATTCTAAGGAGTGCCTTTTTTTATCCGCGTAGCTCTTTTGTTGGGATTGAGCTATTAGTATCCTCTGCCTTATCAATTTTACCTTGTTTGCTGCCTCTTGAACTAATTTTGATCCCATCATCTGTCTTTCTCCCACTTCATTCTAATGTAGAGGATTTGCATCTTCTTTCATAAAGAGCCTCATAAGGAGCCATTTGGATGGTTGCTTGGTAACTATTGTTATAAGCAAATTCAACCAAAGATATATGCGCATTTCGGTTATCTCCAAAATCTGGTACACATGCTCTAAGGAAATCCTATAGAATCTATACAGTCCTCTTAGATTGCCCATCCGTTCGAGGGTGAAATGCAGTGCTAAACTATAGTTTGGTGCCTAATGCTTTATGTAAGTTGTTCTAGAATCTTCTTATAAATCTTTTGTCTCTATTAGAAGTGATGGTCATTGGCACTCTAAGTAATTTGACTATTTTCTAGATATATTTAGTTTCTCCGATTTGTATCCTACTCTAATAAGTAGAAATTGAGTAGACTTGGTTAACTTGTCTACTATTACCCAAACTGCATCCTGCTTCTCTTTGGTATTCGAGAGGGTTGTAACAAAGTCCATTGTTACATGCTCTCATTTCCATTTTGACACTAGAAGAGACTATAATTCTCTAGTAGGCTTCTGATGCTCCATTCTGATCTACTAGTAAGTGAGGCATTTGGCTACATACTTAGCTATCTCCTTTTTCATGTTTTTTTTCACTAGTAGTGACTCTTCAAGTCCTTATACATTTTGGTGCTTTCAAAATGTAATTTCTAATCGAATTACATAGATTAGAATACTTACTTTTTGAATTATGTGAATTAGATCCTTAATCGCTTTATTTCCTTGTTCATTTAATCCCTTCCTCAATCTAAACTCAGCTAAACAATATAATGGAAATTGATTTAAATTCCTCCATTCGATAACCTTAAATAAAATTCCATCATTAAAATCCTTACCTAGTGAACTCGAATTTGACTTTGCGATAATCGTTAATCCACCTTATAGTTCTCTAGAGAGCATTTCCTTTTTCTTTTATTTTGTCACCGTGTAAATGGAAAAAGGATGCACTTTAAGTTAAAGTGGGGTATTTATACTTTTCTTGCAAAATGACTCTTTTGCCCTCATATTTTTTATAATATTTATGCTTTTGTCCTTAATTATGTTTTATAACAAGTATTTCATAATTACATTTTCAAGGTATTTACATTGTGTATAACACCCCAAAAGCTAAAATGCTACAACCTGCCATGTGTCCTTATTGAGTAAAGACACATTAAAGCTCTTATGCCCATTTATTTGGAGATAGTAGAGAAGGAATAGAGTAGTTATTTCTTCTCAACTATCTATTACCTTAATTACTTGAAAAAATGGAGATGGAATTTTAATTCCTTAGGTTTTTTTACTCTCACTCCATTAAGAATAGATATTACCTATGAAAAGGTGGAATTTTTTATTCCCTCTAGTTTAAACATTATAACTATTATACTCTTATTAACACTATAATAAATAATTAAATAGAGGTTTAGTAATTTTATTCATATTTCCAACTTAATACTACAATTAATGAAGAGAAGTAAATACTAAAATACATATTCCTTAAGATAAAAAAATTACACGAAGTAAACTTTGGAATAAAAATTCCTAACCTATTCCTAGTAATAATCATTCCCAAGATATAACTTTTCTATTCCCTATCCATTCCATTCCAGAAAGTAAATGGGCTGTTGATGTAACTAAATCCACATGACACTTATAATAACTATTAGCCACAATATCATAAACTGTCAATTATCACCAATAATGGTTCTGCTGAGTCTCATTCTACATCTATAAATGCAACTAGTAAAACTATTTAATGCTTCAAACACTTGAGACTTAGAGTAGTTAACATCAATAATGAAGATCTTAAAATAATTAACAAGAATCCCATCTCCTACAAGTAACATCAGTCTTCTTACACTATCTTAGAACTTTAAGTAACTTTCCTCAACTATTGATTATCACAATAATAATATTATACGTTATCCCTATCCTATGCATAGGCCACTATATCCTCATCATATAACATGTAATTTTTCATACTTGTAGTTGAAAAAGAAGATCTTCGAAGGATGAGCTAATACTAAGCATTGTAGACCAAAATCACAGGCACATGAATAAGCATATCGCAATTCACATGCATCAGTGCAAACAAATAACCAAACATCCAATTATTATATCATTTAAATCCCTCAAGTAACAAAGGAGCACTCATGACTCTATCACATGCATTATATATATACACACACACATACACGTACATACATATATATTACGGTGTTGGAAACTATCACTGTGGGCCCCAACACCCATAAGTTATTTAAATCTACCGAATCATTTTGATATGTAACTTTGCTAAAGACACCGCCACATACTGATCAATAGATGCCCTCTAAGGTTCTACCACTACAAGTCCTTAAACTAATCTAAGCACAAACATCAATCAAGTTATTGATCTAATATGCTTGAACTTCATTTTCATTTCCAACCTAGAAATCACAAGCAACACAAAAAGGATTACACGCACTTGGAAAAGTAGTTTCAAACCTGTCTATAGCTAGCAATTCTATTGGAACCTGTTAATATAACAAAGTAAACTAACTTTAGTACTATCTTAGAGTATTGTCTAAAGTAATTTGATTTTGTTAACTAAATGCTACTGGATTATCTCCCCCTACTCTTATTGTAAGACTATAGATTTAAGATATCTTAGAATTGATGAAAGATAAGAAAAGGGTGATTAAAAGTGTTATAAGAAGGTTATAAGGAAGCAGGGTCGTATACATGGCCATATATAAAATCATAGGTAGGAACATGACTGTGTATGTCACGAGATGGGAGGTTCTCCCTTTCTAAAGATCTGATATGACACTCAACCATCATTTATTTCATACTTTTGTCTCAATTCTAAATGGTGAGCTAGCATACCATTCCTATTTACCTAGGAGTTGTTCTAAGCCTATCTCTTATTAAGAGAGCCTTTATCTAGCTTTGCCATAGTCCTCTTTATGATTGTGGGAACTAACCTTTTCAACTAGTTTTGGTTTGCCATGTCCATTATAAAAAAAGTGGCATTAACTCTTGACCAGTTTGCTCACAAGAAGCTAAACACACCTTTAAAGTATCCATAACCCTAAAACAAACTATCCCACTAATGCTGTTCACTACATTTTAAGTTGAAGTTGATCCCTTACTTTTCTCTTGATGTCATGGATCGTGACATTCTTCCCCACCTAAATTGTGATGTGCTTGTTACAAGGCCAATCTTCCACCACTACCCTTTCTTTAACAAGCTACCACCCTCCACCTATTAGTAAACTACTTCGAGATCTTCTTTGGCTAGGACTTTGGGCTTTTACGAGCCTTTCTCTCTTGCTCTCAACCCTCTCTTCATCCTTTGAGATCTCCTCTTTCAACATTGCACAAATGGTAAGGTGACTTACTATTCCATCTCTTCCAAATGAATACCAACCTCCTCTACCTGTTGTCTAACTCCACCTTAAGATTACCTCAGTCAGTACTTCAGGCTTCTACAGGCTTTCCTCTCTTGCCTTCACCCTTTCTCCCCATTCTCTAAGATTGCCTCTTGTTGAGTAGCCTAATAGGGGAGCGGCCCACTAGATTACTTCTTATTATTTCATATTGATTTAAGAAACTCTTATTACAAAAGTCTTAACTCATGACATAGATACTTCTCCTCTTGTAATAGTGTCCCTATAGTGGCCACTCCTCCTCTCGAGTATCTCTCATATGAGCTCTTTTGGCAACAAGACTACCTACATACAATTTTTATTTCACTTGGGTAACATTTAGATGGCTAAATGAAGATGGGAACCTTAGAACTTTGATATCACTTATCACAGACAAGAGGTTCTCTCCTCCTAAAGATCTTGTGTAGTGCTTGACCTTCCTTTATTTCATACTCTTGTTTCATTTTTGGATGGTGAGCTAGCCTTCCATTCTTATTTACTTAAAACTTGTTTTAAGCTTATCCCTCATTAGGAGAGCCTTCATTTGGTTTTTCCATGGTCCCTCTTATGATTGTAGGAACCAACCTTCTCAGCTGGTTTTAGCCTACTATAGCCATCATCAAGAGAGTGGCATTTGCTCTTGACTAGTTTGTTCATAGGAGACCAAATCTATGTTCAGAGTACCTACAACCTTAGAACAAACTACCTTATTAATGCCACTTACTATGTTTTAAGCTTAAGTTGATCCCTCACTTCTCTCTTGATGTCACAAACTATGACATGTACATAGCCATGTACCCTTCTATGCAAAATGGCCTCACAATACACTCAAGTACGTGGTCATATATTTAGTCATATATGTTAACACAAGTGGGTACACGCTTGTGTACTTGTGTACTCCTTATTGAACATTTCTTCTTTTCAACTCAACACAGGTAGGTATATGTTTATGTACTTGACCACGTACCCCTTAGTTCCTTTGTTTCTTCTCCCTAAATTTTCAAATTTCACCTTCATCAACCCTAGTTCCAAATTTAACACTCCTATGCCTAAAATCACATAATTTAAAGTATAAAAACTCTAATCTATGCCAATTTCTACTACTTGTTTGGATTGTCTTAACGATCAAAGTTTTGCTTAAATCCTTTAAATGCACAAAGTTTTTATGCACTATAATAGATAAAACAAAAACTTCATCATCCCACTTGCAAGAAACGATGAAAAGAGAGGTTAACAACTTAACATACTCACTTACCATGTGGAATTTTCGTTGGGATGTGGGATTTTGTGAGTATCTTCTTCAACTAAGGTTTCTTTTTTATTTGAGAGGCTGATACTGAGAAAGGGGAAAAGGGTTAGAATAACCTATCGTTGGCTTTTTATATTCTTAACAAAAGACCAAAAATGCCTCCTTTATTAAATCAATATTATTTTATTTACCATGACCCGTTTTTATTCATTTTATTTTTTTCTTGGGTTTTGCACTTTGAAGGAGTCCAGAGCATCCTTGGTTGAAATGTGAATAGAATCGAAACTTAACAAATGGTTTGAAGTTCGAAGTTTGAAGCATTGCATTCTACGAGGGAATTTCTCAAAAAGTTTGGACCTTATAAAAGGTCTGGTGCATCTATTACCGAGAACGGAATCTTTTCCCTGCATTGACGAGCAAGACCTTTTGTAAAAGGTCTGGACTCTTTTATCCAAGTCACTTCAACTTGTTTAAAACTTACTTATTTTGTTCCTAAACTATGTTTCATTTATTCTAGTAACTATTTAGCACATCTTTACACACTTGTAATGACTTTTGACAATATCTTATAAACTATATAAATATTTTAAATATAAGTATGTAAAGTAAGGTTCCTATGACATATTTGAAAATAAGTGGATATAAAACAATCTATTAAACACAAAGCATGGAAAATTAGCAAAGATTAACTAAGAAAATTTAATAAATGTTTAGAACCTATATTATTTAAGCAGTTAGCCTTTCGTTTTGGTAGACTTGTAGGCCTCATGGGCTAAGTCCTTCATTCTTAGTCTTATTGCTTTGACACTTAGCAAAGAATAGAAAGCTAATATATAAGGCGTAAAACTATGAATTTTATTAATCCATTGATAAGGGTCATATACATTACTCAAAGTATACTCTCAAATTATTGGCATTCCAAGCTTTAGGAATTGGCTAGCTATCAAGCATTTCAAGATTGTAGGCTCCATACCTAGTAATACTATTCACTCTGATGAGGTCTTCCCAATTTAGGGCTAATTTTCCTTGTTCTTCTTTAGAGTTAGTAGCCATAAGCTCTTTGCACACCAGGTTCCTAAGCTGAAATGCTCTATGCTTCACTTTCTCATCGTAGTGCCAAGCCACCTTCTGCTGATAGAAAGCTACACGAGTACTTGCAAGGTTCTAAACTTCCTCAACAAAGTCTAGATTAAGCCGAAAACCTATTCCATTAGCTTCCATATCTAAAACTTGTATTCTTGTCGTGGAGACCTCAATTTCAATAGATAATACAACTTTAGTTCCAAAGGCTAAGTTGAAAGGGGTTTATCCGGTTGAGGTCTTGCATGTCGTTTTGTATCCCTACATGAAGTAAAGGAGCTCATCCACCTACTTTCCCTTCGCATCGGATACCCTTTTCATAATATTATTTTAAGATTTTCTTATTTATAGCTTTAGTTTAGCCGTTAGGTTGCAAATGTGCAATTGAGGTATAGTGGATCCTCATGCCCTACTCTTGATAGAATTCCTTAAATTTACCATTGTTGAGTTGTGTTCCATTATCGGTGATAAGAGCATAAGGGACTCTAAATTTGCATAAGATGGTTCTCTATATGAAGCTTCGTATGTTCTCTTCATTGATATGCACCATAAACTCAGCCTTACCCGCTTGGTGAAGTAATCTACAGTAATGATAATGTACTAGTGTTGTCCTATGGCCTTAGAGAAGGGACCCAATATATTTTTTCCCCACTAAGCAAAGGGCTAAGGACTTATCATAGGTAGAAGCTTGGCATTTAGTAGTTAGTCGATTAATGCACATTTTTGGCATTGTGGGTAATACTAGATTGCTTCCTTCATGCCTTCCTTCATGGTTGGCTAGTAGTAACCGAGGTGGAGTGCTTTAATTGCTAGTGTATGGTGTTAGATGTGATTACTACATACTCTAGGGTGTAGCTTCTCAAGGACTTGCTCGGCTTCATTAGGTCAGAGGCATTTCAAGTAGGACAAGTTGAAAGATCGTTAGTATAATACATTGTTAATAAGGGTGTACAACATTTTTTACCTCTTTCATGTCTTCTTGAGCGACACCTTCTTAAATGTATGTGAGTATGGGGTCCATCTAGCAAAGCTTAGCTAGTGGGGGTTATATCTCTAGTATATGCTGGCCAGGCTTACCAATACTCTTGTTAGGTAGAAATTCTATAAACACTTTCTTATCTAGATTTTCCAGGTAGGTTAAGGCTAGCTTAGAGAAGCTGTTAGCTTTAGTGCTATTGCTTGTTAGGATCTTTTCAATTGTCCAAGAGGGGAAGTTCATTCCAAGCATTTTCACTTCCTATAAATGATTGGACATCACTTCATCTTTCACTGCATAATCTCTCTTTATTTGTTAGACAATGAGTTGAGACTTTGAGAAGATTTGGTGTAATGCCCCGAAGCCCGAGCCATGTTACTGTACACCACATGTCCTTATTTCACAAGAACACATTAAGGCTCTAAAATAACTTTGATACATTTTAGCATGTAACTCATATATAAAAACATTTCATACATCCTCAAAATTCAAATAATTTCATAAACCATATCAATTATCTAATGCAGTGGAAGTCTTTGAACACAAAAATCACCTTCTCAAAAGATATTGTCTGTTACAGTTAAATATCATAAATCACCAAAATCCTAATCACCATAATAATAATGTTAATCTTTGTCTTCCTCTCTCTATGGCTCACCCAGACCCAAGTTATCTTCTGGATTCTCATCTCCCTCAACACTAGTATCTAAAAATGTTCCCCAAAGGGTGAGCTAATGCCTAGTACGTATAACATAAGCACACACGCATGAACAAACATGAACAAATGTCACACACATTATGCAGTACTTAAATACAGACAACCATTTCATATGAAAATTATGTTCACAAGTAGTAACAAGGTACTTATGACCCCCTTAATACACTTAACACACTGGAACATAATTTAACGATGGGAACTGCCACTACGAGCTTCACACCCATGTCCACTTAAACCTCTTAAGCCGACATTTAACCCAAATCATTTTCAAGTATGACTCCACTAGGGACAATGTCACATAAGGATCATTGGGGTGCTCCCTAAGGATCTGCCATTATGGGCCTTTAGGCCGAGCTAAGCACTACAACATACAACTTAAATGCTTAAGACAAATCATTCCACTTAATCAATTTCAGCACATATACTAACTTAAGCAAATACAAAACAACACACAAGTTACACGTACCATGAATCCTAGCCTTAAGCACTTCCCGGTCTTGGACTTAATCTAAATGGAAATTTGTACAAACAACAAGTTCTTCTTAGTACCCAATCTAAGATCAATATTAATTCTTGAATTTCTTAATCCTATTCATTTAATCTCTCTATAAGGCTTTAATAGCTATCTAGGGTACGTGAAAATTAGTTTAATTTGAAGTTAAATAAATATAATTAAGTTATACTTTATTCAATAAGGCCATGTTGGGGACCGTGTTGCACAATACGGGCTAGAGCATAACTGTATTAGGGGTCGTGTATCTTTCGGAGTAAAATTTGGTTTCAACACGGTTGGAACAGGACCGTGTTGGGAGGTCGTATTCTTCTTAATTCAACATGGTCTAAACACAACCGTGTTGGGAGGCCGTGTTACCTTTGACTTAACACGGTCGAAACACGACCATATTAAGAGGCATGTATCTCTCAATGCATCTTTCACACTTAACATGGTCTAAACATGACCGTGTTAGGAGGCCGTGTTACCCTTAACTTAACATGGTTGAAACACGACCGTGTTGGGAGACCGTGTATCTCTCGGTGTACCTTTCAAATTTAACACGGTTGAAACACGATCGTGTTAGTAGGCCATGTTACCTTTGGAAATTTCCTTGAACCCTAATTCCTTTACTTTAAATTCTCCTAAATCCAATCCTCTCTATTCCTAAGCTCAATTATATCTCTAAAATACGTAATTATAAATAAATTACACGAACTTTCATACTTACTTTAAATTCCCTATGAGTTAAATCCTTAAACCTTTTGAGTCTCTTCTTCGTTACACCTTTCCCAATCTTCGAATCCTGATGCGCACATGATACTCATGAGTTTCAAGTCCAATAACATAATTTGAAGTTTATGGAGAATCCCTTACCTTTCGTCTTTGGAATTAAACCTCTCCTGTTTCCTTTCGCCTTAAGGTTCTTGTAGAGAGCTATCTGCTATTTTACTGTAACGGAGTGAAAGGGAGGTAATGTTAGGTCATTTGGGATTAAATATTCTCCATCGTGAAATACCCAAATTGCCCCTTCTAATTTTCTAATATTCCATCATTGTCCTTAGCTCTTCGTGATTATATATATCATAAATGCCTTGTGGAATGCTGTACTGAACTGTAGTTTGATGCCTAATGCCTTGTGTAGGCTGCTCCAGAATCTACTCACAAACCTTGTGTCTTTATTAGAAGTGATTGTCACTAGCACTCCATATAGTTTGACTATCTCCTGTATGTATATCTAAGCCAGTTTCTCCAATTTGTATCTTACTCTAATAGGTATAAAATGAGAAAAATTGGTCAATCTATCCACTATAACCCAAACTACATCCTGCTTCTCCCTGGTATTTGGGAGGGCTATAACAAAGTCCATTGTCACATGCTCTCATTTCCACTGTGGTACTGGAAGATGCTATAATTCTCCAGCTAGTCTCTGGTGTTCTATTTTGATTTGCTGGCATGTGAGGTATTTGGCTACGTATTTTGCTATTTCTCTCTTCATGTTTCTCCACCAATAACAACTCTTCACATCCTTATACATTTTGGTACTTCCAAGATGTAAAGTGTAAGCAGAGTGATGTGCCTCTTTCATTATCTCTCTCTTTAATTTTTCATCCTTTGGCACACATAGCTTCATTTTGTACCTTAAGGTCCCTTCTACATCTAGGTCGAATTTTAGTGCCTTGCCTTGTTCCATTTTGCTCTTGGTCTCTTGTATGTCCTTATCTTCTATCAGACCAGCTTTAATTCTATCCATTATGGTTAGCTAAATCCTTAAGGTAGCCATTTTTGCTCCCACTTCTTGTGTTAAGATTTCTAGCTCCAATTTGCGCATGTCTTCTAATAACTCCTTTTATGAAGTGATGAGAGTGGCTACATTGCCCTGTTTCTTTCTATTAAGGGAATTTACCACCACATTGGCTTTTCTTGGATGGTATTGTATTTCCAGGTCATAATCCTTAATTAACTTCAATCATCCCCTTTATCTCATATTCAACTCTTTCTACATAAATATATACTTTAGGCTTTTGTGGTTAGTGAAGATTTTGCACTTTTCTCTATATAAGTAATGCCTCCATAGCTTCAAAGCTAGTACTACAACTACTAATTCTAAGTCATGAGTTGGGTAGTTCTTTTCATATGACTTCAGTTGTCAAGATGCATAAGTTATTACTTGACCACCTTGCATCAATACACACCCCAACCCTTGAACTGAGACATCACTATACATTATAAACTCTTCTCCACTCTTAGGTAAAGTCAAAATTGGCGTCGACACCGGTTTCTCTTTGAGCATCTAAAAAATGGCTTCACATCTGTCATCCCATTCGAATTTCACATTCTTCTTTGTTAATCTGGTGAGAGGAGTTGCTATCTTGGAAAACTTTTCTACAAATCTCCTATAGTAGCTTGCTAGACCTAAGAAGCTTCTTAACTCTATAACTATTTTCGGTCTATGCCAGTCTACTATCACTCTCACCTTTTTTGGGTCCATAGATATCCCATCCTATTAACCACATGACCCAAGAAGACTACTTGTTCTAGCAAAAATTCACATTTATTGAATTTGGCATACAACTTCTCATCTTGTAACTTGCCCAATACCAATCTCAAATGTTCTTCATGCTCTTCGGTGCCTTAGAGAATATCAGGATATCGTCTATAAAGACGATTACAAACTTATCCAAGAAATCCCTTAATACTCTATTAATTAAATCCATGAATGCAGCTGATGCATTTGTTAGTCTAAAGGGCATAAGCAAAAACTCGTAGTGCCTATACTTAGTACGGAATGTTATTTTTTAGATGTCCTCTTGTTTGATTCTTAGTTGATGGTAGCCTAATCTCAAGTCTACTTTAGAGAACACTTGAGCTCTCTACAATTGGTCAAACAGGTCATCTATCCAAGGAAGAGGATACTTGTTCTTTATTGTGACCTTATTTAACTCTTTGTAGTCTATACAGAGTCTCATGCTTCCATCTTTCTTCTTTACAAACAGGATTGGTGTATCCTAAGGAGAGACACTGGGTCTTATAAAACCATTATCTTATAGTTCCTGTAATTGTTTCCTTAATTCTTCTAATTCTATTGGTGCTATCTTATAGACTGGTTTTGATATAGGTATTGTACCCTATACTAAGTCGATGTTGAATTCTATTTTCCTGGCTGGGGGTAAACCAGAAAGATCTTCTAGAAACATATCAGGAAATTCTCTCACTATCGATACTCCTTCCATCTTAACTTCTTCACTGGCCTCAATAGATATAGCTGCCAGTACACTTTTTCCCCACATCTCATAGGTAGGCAATCTAGTAGGTCTCTACACTTCTAACTTGTATTCAAAATATCCATCCCCTGGTATATTAAATTGCACCACCATGTTATGACAGTCAATGGTGGCATGATATTTTGACAGCCAGTTGACACCCAAAATAATGTCAAACTCTATCATCTCTAATACTAGGAGGTCTACTAACATCACCCTACCATTTATTTCTATTCTCACTCTTCTGCATATCCTACTTATTCTTCCTCCTACTCCTAAAGGAGTACTAACAGCTAAGCAGTCATTCATGTTTTCAACATTTAAAGCACATGCACAAACAAAATTCTTAAACACATAGGATACGGACGCACCGGTATCGAATAGCATATATGCATTGCATGAGTGTACTGGAAGCATATATGCAGTGTTGTTCACATTCGGAATATCCTGGTGCTGTTGCTACTAAATGACAAACACTTAGGTAGGAACTCTTTGTCTAAGGCCTCCTACTTGTGGTCTACTTCCTTATCCCCTCACTAGAGGTCTAGTTGCTTGTTGAACTAGTCTTGTCTGATTTCTAATTTGTCCCTGAGGACAGTTGATTGCCTTATGTCTCCTTTGGTTGCACACATGATAGAAGATTAGGAGGACTGACCTCTCAGTGCAATGTCTACTAATGTGCCCAATCTTCTCACAAGAGAAACATGCCCCATCTGGCCATCTACACTCTCTTAATTCATGAAGTCCGTAACATTTGGGACATCTAGCATTTAGGCCTATTGTAGCAAGTGCCAAAGGCACTCGTTTGATCTGGAGAGGAAGGGCTACAACTCTCGGTGTTCTACTTTGCAGCTTGTGATATCTTTTACTCATGTCTTGCCCTATTCCACTAGAAGTAGGTATTTTTCCCAGAGCTATTGTTGCTCTATGACTCTTCTATTCTTCTATAATCTTCTTATTCTACTCTAGATACTTCGTTTTGTCAACCATTTCAGCATATGTATTTAGCTGAAAGGCCTCTACTACAAGTTGTAGGTCTAATTCCAAACCTCTTAAGAATCTTCTAGCTTGGGACCTATCATCATTATGCACATTGTTAGGAAGGAATTGAATGAGGCGATTTAACTCTGCCTTATACTCTTAAACTGTTTAGTTCCCCTATTCGCAGTTGTAGTATTCATTCTCCATTCTGTCTTTGGAGCTATCGGGGAAATATCTTTGATAAAACAACTCTTTAAGCATCGCCCTACAAGTCTAGGAACCAAAGCTTACCATTTTGCTAAAGTTCCCTTCAACATGAATGCAACATAATTTACCTTCCTATCTTCTGGTATCTGGAAGGCAGCAAATGTTTTCTCAATTTCCTGTACCCAATCCTTAGCTTCGATTAGGTCATCTACTCTAGGGATAAATTCCTTAGCTACTCTTATGAACCTATCAAAGCTGATGGGTCCGTTAGCATTCCTATGTTGTGGGACCTTAGGGGCTTGGTGTTGTTATGCCAGTAGTCCTACCAGGTGGTTCACAATATGCAGTTGTTAAACTATCTCTTTAACCATTTGACCTCTTTCCCCTTGTATCTGTGGGTTCTAAACTTCCTCCTCATTAGGGTTATCACGTTTAACACCCTTTCCAGCTCCTGATCCGATAATTCTTCTTGGAGGCGTTCTGTTTAAGAAGAGACAATTGGATCTACTTGAGTTAATATAAGTCATATTCAGTGCCTTAGTGTAAATACATACACATATATCACTACATAGGGGTCTACTCATATATATAACTTAGTAGTTAGAAGAATGCAAATAAAGTAATAATACAAGAAAATAATTACATAATTAAGTAAACGTCTCATATTTTACCCACTCTCTTCATGTCTCACTATCTTACGGATCCAGTGCTTAACTCCTCTAAAGATTATATCTTATGCTTTATTGGTTTAAAACTTATGTCTATCGATCATCACTTAGTTCTAAAGATCATTACCTAAGCTCTTTAGGATCAATGACCTATGCTCTATAGATCAAAACTTAAATCATGTGGATTAATAACCTATTCCTTGTAGATTCAAACTTAAGTCTTCGAAGATCATGAACCTAAAGCTTTGATACTACCCAAGCTGTAACGCCGTGAAACCTAGGCTGCACTACTGCCCACCACGTGTCCTTAGCTTACAAAAACACGTTAAGGCTCTGAAATAACTCTGATACATTTTAGCCTGTAACTCCTATATAAAAACATTTCATACATCCTCAAAATTCAAATAATTTCATAAATCATATCAATTATCTAATGCAGTGGAAGTCTTTGAACACAAAAATCACCATCTCAAAAGATACTGTCTATTACAGTTAAATATCATAAATCACCTAAATCCTAATCACCATAATAATAATGGTAATCTTTGTCTTCCTCTCTCTATGGCTCACCCCCAAGTTATCTTCTAGATTCTCATCTCCCTTAACACCTGCATCTAAAAATGTTTCCCAAAGGGTGAGCTAATGCCTAGTACGTATAACATAAACACACACGCATGAACAAATGTCACACATGTTATGCAGTACCTAAACACAAACAACCATTTTATATGAAAATTATGTCCACAGCAGCAACGGGGTACTCATGACTCCCTTAACACATTGAAACATGATTTAGTGATGGGAACCGCTACTATAGGCCCCACACCCACATACCCTTAAGCTTAGTGATGGGAACTACCACTATGGAACCTACACCTATGAACCCCTAATCTTTAAACTTAGGGATAGGAACTACTACTATAGGCCCTACACCCATGTTCACTTAAACCACTTAATCTTGGTAATGAAACCTGTCACTATGGGCCCCACACCTATGTCCACTTAAACCTCTTAAACCAACATTCAACCTAGATCATTTCTAGGTATGACTCCACTAAGGACAACGCCACATAAGGATCATTGGGGTGCTCCCTAGGGATCTGCCACTACGGGCCCCTAGGGTAAGCCAAGCACATATAGCATACAACTTAAACACTTAAGCCAAATCATTCCACTTAATCAATTTCAGTACATAGACTAACTTAAGCAAACATAGAACAACACATAAGTTACATGTACCTTGGATCCTAACCTTAAGCATTTCCCGGTCTTGGACTTAATCTAAATGGAAATCTGTACAAACAACAAGTTCTTAGTACCTAATCTAAGATCAATATTAATTCTTAACTTTCTTAATCTTATTCATTTAATCTCTCTATAAGGCCTTAATAGCTATCTAGGGTGCATGGAAATTAGTTTAATTTGAAGTTAAATAAATATATAATTTAGTTGTACTTTATTCAACATGTCTTGTTGGGGACTGTGTTACTTAACACAGGCTAGGGCACGATTGTGTTAGGGGTCATGTATCTTTCGGCGTAAAATTTGGTTTCAACACGTTTGGAACACAATTGTGTTGGGAGGCCATGTTCTTGTTAATTCAACACAGTTTAAACACGAACATGTTAAGGGGCCGTGTTATCCTTGACTCAATACAGTCGAAACATGACCATATTAAGAGGTTGTGTATCTCTCGGTGCATCTTTCACACTCAACATGGTCTAAACATGATCATGTTGGTAGGCTATGTATCTCTCGATGTACCTTTCAAATTCAACACGGTCAAAATACGACCATGTTAGTAGGCCGTGTTACCCTCGGCAATTTCCACGAACCCTAATTCCTTTACTTTAAATTCTCCTAAATCCAATCCTCTCTATTCCTAAGCTCAATTATATCTCTAAATACATAATTATAAATAAATTACTTGGACTTTCATACTTACTTCTAATTCCTTACGAGTTGAATCCTTAAACCTTTTGAGTCTCTTCTCCATTACACCTTTCCTAATCTTCGAATCTTGATTTGCACATGATACTCATGAGTTTCAAATCTAATAACATAATTTGAAGTTCATGTAGAATCCCTTACCTTTCGTCTTTGGAATTAGATCTCTCCTGTTTCCTTTTGTCTTAGGGTTCTTGTAGACAACTATCTGCTATTTTACTGTAAGGGAGTGAAAGGGAGGTAACATTAGGTCATTTTGGATTAAATATTCCCCTTCGTGAAATGCCCAAATTGCCCTTTCTAATTTTCTAATATTCCATCCTTATCCTTAGCTTTTTGTGATATATATATATATGTGTATATATATATATATATATATTACATAAACCAATAAATAAATTTTCAGGTATTACATTTCGAGATTCTTGATGTTGATTTTCCTTGCGAGTTTCATTCTTACGATGAGTGCTTCATATTTTGCTTCCTTATTATTGACTGGGAATCTAAATTTTATTGCATAGCTTCTCATTGATCCTTTTAGGCTTCTAAGTATTAGTTTCATCCCACTCCCCCTTCAAGTGGATGAGCCAACCACATGGAGAGTCTACCTTAGTGAGGGTCCATGCAAGTTATGTTGTAGAAGTGTGCATTTGGCTATGAAGTCCAGTGCTTTTATTGCTTCTTAGGGTTAAAATTGTATACCGTGGGCACTTAGGTCTACTATATAGTGCACCATGTGACTTGAGGTATCTGGTTTGTAGAGTGTTTGGTATAGTGGCTGGTTAATGAGGATGACCACCTAGTGTACCTCAAAGTAGGGGTAGAGCCTCTAAGTTAACACCATGATAGCTAATGTTAACTTTTCAAAGAAAGAGTATCATAGTTTAGGTCCTTGCAAGATGTGGCTGACGTAGTAGATAGGTTTGTGTTTACATCCCTTTACTCAAACAAGTAATGAGGAGAGGGCTCAATTACTGATCAAAAGGTAAAGGTAAAAGAGTATAGGAAGCGATGTTAAAAACATCTTTATATTGTCAAAAGCATCTTGGCATTGGTCAATATCAGAAGTTAGATGGATTCTTCAAGATTTTGAATGACTCGGAACACTTGTTCGTGGCTTGGAAACTAACCTATTAAGGGTAGCAATTTGTTCTATTAGCTTATGGACTTCTTTGACGGTTTTAGGTGGTTGTGTGTTTGGGATGGCATGGATCTTCTCTAGGTTGGCTTCAATGCTTTGCCTAGTGACCACATACTTGAGGAACTTGCCTGATCCAACCTTGAAGATGCTCTTCTACGGGTTAAGCTTCATGTTGTATTTATGTAGTGTATTAAAGGTTTCTTGCAAGTCTTAGAGGTGGTCAGTGGGTTTAATGCTTTTCAAAATCATGCTATCCTCATAGACTTCAACATTCCATCTAATTTGGTCTTTAAACATTATAGTCACCAATCTTTAATATGTTGCTCCAGCGTTCTTTATGCCACAATGGCATAAAATTGTAATAATAGGTACCACAATTAGTGATGAATGAAGTGTGCACTTAGTCGGGCTCATGCATCCTAATCTGTTTATTGCTTTAAAAGGCATCCATGAAACTCATGAGGGTGTAGTCTAAGGTAGAGTCAACTAACTAGTCAATGCAAGGTAAGGGAAAACAATCCTTTAGGTAGGCTTTATTAAGGTCTGTGAAGTCATGCACATGCATAACTTCCTTTTTTTTTACTAGCACACAATTGGCTAAACTAGTTAGGTAAGGCTCCTCACATAAAAAATTGACTTTGAGCAACTTTTGGAATTTCGTCTCGATGACTGCTTGTTACTTAGGGTTGAAGTGTCGTTTCTTTCATTTCATGACCTTTGCATCAAGGTTAATGTAAAGTTGGTAGGTGATGACTTTAGGGGAGTTACTTGGCATGTTTGATGGAAACCAAACAAATATATCATAATTAAGTTGGAGGAAATTGGAGAGCTAGTTTTGAGATGGTTGCAAAGGGATTTTCTGACAATGGTGACCTCGTCTTTAGAATTCCCAATTGTAGTGGTTTAGTTTCTTCTATTAGAGCACCTTGAGAACTACGCTTCACTTTGGATCTTTTTTTGATGAATTGTGTAAGTTGTTGATTACCTCAATAGATGCTTACCTCGTAGGGGTTAAGAACTTTGCTTTCAAGTATAATGTGCTGATAGTCATCTTTATAGAATTACTCATGGGTCATTTGATTATGACATTATGTGGAGACCAACAATTGCAACTAGGAAGGCTACCATGGCATTAGCCATGTGTTTGCTATTCTTGAGTTATATGGGGAGTGTGATGATTCCTATAGTTTTCATAGGCTAATTGTTGAATCTAAAGAGGAGCTGCTCATATGGTTTTAGCTTTGTTAGCAACTTATTTTTCATTTAGTCATAGATTGAGTGATATAGGATGCTTGCGGAGCTAGCTATGTTTACTAAGATTAAGCAACATGGAAGCTCGTAATCCTGGCTTGTATAACTAAGGGGTCATCATGGGGTAGTGGATGTTTTCAAGGTCTTTGCTAAAGAAGATAACCAAAGGTTGACCTTGGGTTTCTTAGATTGAATGGAAAGGGCATCATTGTATTTGCGATAGCAAACATAAGCTTTCATTTGAGAATTTGATCGTTTGGTAGTTGGATCGCCTACAATTGTATTTATCTGGTTATTTAAGGTAGGGTGCTCGACCATGTTTTCATGGTTGTTGCATTGATCATTTTTCATTGCTCAATGGGCATAATTGGTATACCTTCTACTATAGGAGTGATCGTCATTACCATGTCTCATGGTTGTGCTTGCTTATATATTCCCAAAGGTAATTACATTTAATGATGTCCCCCAATGCATCTTTGAGGTTGGTGCATTGTTTTGTGGTGTGGCCTACATTATTGTGGAACTCACAAAACTTGTCTTGGCTTTTCTTAATTGGGTTGCCTTTTATCCTCATTGCCTAGGTCAAAATTCCACTATTTTTTATTTTGAGGAGTATTTAACTTGAAGACTTGTTTAATGGGGTATAAGCAGTGAAGTGAGGAATGTAGTACTTGTTGTCATGTGTATGGTTATTTTAGTTTGTGGGCAAGGTAGCATTGGAGCTTAAAGTTGGCCTAAGGTGCTCTTTTATCAGTGCTTAATCCTTATAGGTGGTTTCCTTCTTGCCAAGCAAGCTACAACTTGGTGTGCTCTAGACTTTAAGGTTATCTTTCATGGTAGTGTAGGTGGTGGCCTTTTCCTTGAATTTCTTTGTAGTGGTAGGCTGCCTTTTTGCAAGTGCCAAGAAAAAGGGATGGTTATGGCAGATACCTTGGATAGCCACTTTCAAGATGATGATGGGGTCAACATTGTGGATGTCGAGTTAGACCATTGTAAAGTAGTGGATATACTCACGTAACAACTTGTTTGACCTTTGTTTGATAGTGTTGAGGCTCATAGAGTCTTAGCTGGCATCTTGTTGGTTAGAAAATGTGTGGAATTGGTTTGCTAGTTGTTCAAAAGAAGAGATGGAAGCTTGTTGCAAGTGGTTAAACCATGTGTGCATAACCTTCTTGAGTATACTAAGGAAAGCTTTGCATATGATGACCTCATTATAGCCTTGGAGGTCCATTTGTGGTTGGAAATATCCATGATGATCTGCTGGGTTGGTGGTATTGTCATAGAATTCCAATGTAAGGATTCTAGTGCTGGGTGGGAGGTAAAGTTTCCTCTTGTATTTCTCAAGTAAATGAGGACCTACCGAAGGTTGAGGCCTACCATGGTTTATATATATATATATATATACTTTTAGACTCTTTCAACTTTATAAGTCATTTAATGACTTGGTCTAAGTCATTTGCATTGGTGTTTTGAAGGAAGTTTTACGAGTGAGCCTTAGACTGATTAGTGCATTGGTTAGGTTGTTTGACTTGATCATGGGAGGTGGGGGGTTGGGGTGACTCTTGCTAGAGCTTTGCCATGTGATGTAGCAAGTAAGACACTAGAGTTATTATTGTTATTTTATAGCAGAGTAGGTGATGCGGTAAAGTCATGGTTGTCTACCTATTGCTTGGGTAAAGCTACAAATTGTGACCGTCCCCACATTAAGTTGTCGAGGCGTGTGTACAATCCCTAGTTTTCAATGACCACTTGCTACAACATCTATTCCATTTGAGCTAGTTGGTAAGAATGGCTTGTTTTGACTTAGAGCATGTCATGGTGGTTGTCAAGGTCATGAGCTATGGTTTTTGTAAGTGGTTTTGTGTGTCACTTACATAATGGGCACTGAATGCTAATGGTGGATTTTCATCTAGCTAGATAGTGAGTTTGGGCTACCTATAAAACATAGTATAACTATAATGGGTGCTAGAGGTTTCTCTAGCATAGCCACTTTGATAGCTAAATTAGTGTGTAGGAGATGAGGATAATAATGAGTAAGGATTCAAGAGTAATAATTTGGATATGTCATGTTCTTATTTATTGCTCTTATTATGCCCCTTGATGATAAAAACTTAGGCCTTATAAAAGGAATCCTCTTACATGGGCTGGCCAGTAGCCTCAAACTTAGGGTGTCATTTATCTACTTTTAAGGTATGGGACAAATGTGACATGCTAGCATGTCAGGATAACATTTAGCTAGTCATTCCTATTTTGCAATCTTTTAAGCATACAATGTCTTTAGATAACACCTATCACCTTTGGTTGGGTTTGTGGACCAATTCGTAAAAGGCTTATGATTTTTGCTTATTAAGAGGACCATTGCCAGTTCTTATTCCCTAAAAAAGAAGAAACCCAAGGATTTCAAGAACAGGTATTTACATATATTGCATAAGAAGATGCCATTTTGGCTAGAAGACAAGCTTAGTAGGGGTCTTCGAAAAAGAAGAAGGGGAGTAAGACCGACCTTTAGCAAAGGATAGGCTTAGTCCAAAGGTTGATGGCAACGAGTCTACTTAAAACAAAGATAACAATGCCTTGTCCAAAAAATGTGCTATCCCTTTTTATGAACAACACACCTAACTAAATTATCCCCATGTTGACATACTCCTAGTGATTAAGAATAAGAGCATTTTTTATGGGAATCAAATCACAACTGTTACAAATTCCTTTGATGAAGGAATCAAATCATAAGAAATAAAATGGACAAAGATGAACCAACCATGTGTTATGTTGTTTGAACTGAAATGGACATAGAGAGCCGGCTATGTACTATGTTATTTTCTTTATTTTCTTATGCTTGTTTTTCTATATTTAGGGACTACTATAAATACTTGTAAGGGGGATAACAAAAAGACACTTTTGTCTTATTTTGAAGAAAGCATCACGTGAAAGAAAGGGAAATTTCTCTCTTTTTTTCATACACTCTTATCAATTCTTCTAAGGTTGTGGTGAGTGGAGGCTTAGATTTTTGTGTGTAAAATTAACAATTGCAAGTTGTTTCCTCTTTCTACTAGTGAGTAATATTTGGTAAGAATTTGGGAATTTCATTTTGTTCTTGTTCCATGGAAAATTAGGGTTCACATTCATAATAAGGGATCTACGCTATTTTGTAAACAATTGTTCAATTGTTTTAACAATTAGGATTATTTGATTGAAATTGGTTTGGCATATCATCTTTTGGTATTAGAGCTACAGTTGAGAAGGGAATTACATGCGAGGAGTCTTGATTTCGAATTGGGAATTTAGGGTTTGTGTCATGCACTTGTTCAATTGTTGGTTTTAAGTTGAAATTGTGTATGCTACATGAATTGTGTCGTGATCTAATTGTCATTGTAGGTTGAATTCGAAGGAAGGATTGCTTTAGGATTCCTTGCCGTGGATGAAATTGAGGAATCACTATAATTGATTCTATTAGTGTGTAATTGAATAGTAATTGTGCATTAAATTGCTTTGAATGCACTATTGACTTAAGTTGAAGGAATTTGTACCTTGGAGGAAGTGTTGTTGCCATGAGTGTGTGTTTGAGTGTATTTGAAAATTTGTGTTGTTGCCATAAGTGTGTGTTTAAGTGTATTGGAAAATTTTTTTCGTGGAGGAAGTGTTGTTGTCGAGGGTGTGTGTTTGAATGTGGAGAAATTAATGGCGTGAAGTGTGTGTTTGAGTGTTGGAGAAATTTTGTGCCGTGGAGTGTGTTTGTGAATTGAAGAAATTGTGCTGTGAGTGTATGATTTGAAATTGGAGGACTTGTGTTGTGAAGGTGTGATTGTGAGATAAAAAAAAAAAAATTCTTATCAAAGCATTAATTCAACAACTATGTTGAATTATAGCGTGAATGGAGGAATTAGGAATGAGGCCAATAGTCAAGTTGGAGGAGGAGGTTAAGGTCGTCATGCTGTGGGTGAAAGAAGAACTTTAGAAGAGCAATTACAAGACCTGACTACTATTATTGCTTCTTTAGCAACACGGGTGGATCGGATGACATTGCCACAACCACTAGTAGCAAATCCACAAGCACCACCACCTCAGGTAGCCCATAATGATGCACGTAGGGAAGGAGTAGTAGTAGGAAATAGGGGTAGGAGAATGGAAGGAGATTATCATGCTTATTAGGAGGAAAGGGATGATAACTTTGAGGATAAGTTTATCCATATTGTGAGTTTAAGCCGCTTAAAGGACTAGAATATGTGAAATTGCAGATGCCTTCGTTTACTAGAAGGAGATCTGCAGAAGAATATCTTGATTAGGAAGACAAGGTGGAAGGAGTCTTTGAATGTTATGAGATTAATGACCATACTCGAGTTCGTCTAGTAGCAGTCGAGTTTATGGGGTATGTTGCCTTGTGGTGGAAGAACCTTGTGGCTAGTAAGAGGAGAGATGGTGATGTTGAGATTCGTACTTAGCAAGAAAAGAAAAGAGTTTTGAGGAAGGGGTTTATTCCAGAACATTACAGATAAGAATTGTTCATGCATCTCCAAACATTAAGATATGGAGGTGAGACATAGAGGCAAAACAGTAGAAGAGTATGTTTAGGAATTTGAGGCACTGATGATTTGATGTGGAGTAGTCGAACCTCCTGAACAGATTATGGCATGATTTGTGTTTGGTCTAAAATATGAAATTGCCTGCATAGTAGAGTTATAGCGATATGACTCCCTTGATGAGGCCATTCAGTTAGCTTTGAAAGTGGAGAGATAAAGGCGTTCTAACCCTTATAGTGCAATGAGTAACAGGTATGTATCCACTACTAAACTATATGGGTCAAATAGTCAATAGGGTGAAAAAGGGGGAATTGATAAGATGGTGGAAGCAAATGTAGCGATTACTGATATTGGAAGGGAGAATGGAATTTCTGGAAAGGGGAAAGCAATTGCTGGGGCAGACATTAGGCAAATAGTGCCTGGGTCATCAAGTGGGAAGAATCTTCAAATCTAATGCTTCAAATGTTTGGGCTTTAGACACTTGACTGCTCAATGTCCTAACAAAAGGGTGATGACTGCTATGAAGGTAGAAAGTAAGGATGGTAAGGAAGAGATACTTGAGCTAATAGAATTGTCAATAGTGCTAAAGGAGTATTGTGATGATCTAGATGCTGAGGCACATGAAGACAAGGGAAATGATTAATATCTAGCTATTAACATGCTGCGCAGGGTAATGACTACATTTGCAGATGTTGAGGACATATAGAGGGAAAACCTATTCCATATTCCCTATAGGGTTCAAGGTAATCTTTATGATCTTCTTATTGATGGTGGTAGTTGCACAAATGTAGTAGCTGCTGCAATAGTAAATAGATTGCAACTAGTCATTATCCTACATCCTAATCCCTATAAATTGCATTGGTTGAGTGAACAAGACAGTTTGTATGTCACTTAAAGGGTTAAGGTTCCAATCAGCATAGGAAAAAAAATACTAAGATGAAATTGTTTATGATGTTTTTCCTACGTGTGCATCACATATACTATTGGGTAAACCTTGGTTATTTGACAGGAGGTGCTTCATGATGGGTTTAGAAACACCTATGTGTTTCAGAAGGATGGTGAATGGGTTGTTTTAACTCCTATGTCACCAACTGAGGTATATGAATTTCAAGAACAAATTAATAAAACTACTGGAAAGAAGTCTTTATTATTGGGGTGGAAGGAATTGGAAGACAACTTGAGTAGAGTGAAATAGTCACAGGAAAGTCAAAAGCTTTATCAAAAGAGTTATGAACATCTTAAGAAGACTTTAGGGTAATCACGACTTCATGGCAACAAGTATATGCAGACCAAGATTTTCAATCTAGGTGACTTTTAGAAATTTTCATCTAAAGCAGAAGAACCATCAGATTTGAGGGTAAATCTTCCACAAGTTTAAGGAGATGATGGGAATCAAATCACAACCATTATAAATTCCTTTGATGAAGGAATTAAATCACAAGAACTGAAATGGACAAAGATGAGCCGGCCATGTGTTATGTTGTTTAAACTGAAATGGACATAGAGAGTCGGCCATGTACTATGCTATTTTCTTTATTTTCTTATGCTTATTTTTCCATATTTAAGGACTACTATAAACACTTGTAAGGGGGATAACAAAAAAACATTTTGGTCTTATTTTGAAGAAAGCATCACGTGAAAGAAAGGGAAATTTCTCTCTTTTTTTTATACACTCTTATCAATTCTTCTAGGGTTGTGGTGAGTGGAGGCTTGGATTGTTGTGTGTAAAATAAAAAATTGAAAGTTGGTTCCTCATTTTACTAGTGAGTAATATTTGGTAAGAATTTGGGAATTCCATTTTGTTCTTGTTCCATGGAAAATTAGGGTTTACGTTCATAATAAGGGATCTACGCTATTTTTTAAACAATTGTTCAATTGTTTTAAGAATTAGGATTATTTGATTGAAATTGGTTTAGCATATCAATTTTGACTTGGCCCAAATGTATGAGAGCATCTAAGGGGAACTCTAACAAATATTGAGAGTTTCATAGAGACAAAGGGCCTTACAATAAAAATTGTACTTGTATGATGTGGTTATCTTAGAGAATATCTAATGGAGACAAAACGACCTCATAAGCGATGCTATAACAACAATGAACAAAATTAGGTACCTAATGCCAAACCCACCCATGACACAATAAATACAATTGTGGGTGGCATAGTAGTAGGTGGGCGATTCAATTCTCAAAGAAAAACTTATGCTGGCTCAAGGCACTACTAGCATGCTTTAAATTTGCAAAACAAAAGAAAAGGAATAGATACTACCATCTCATTCTCAAAGGAAGATATGGAAGGAGTTAAGACACCCCTCGATGATGCTTTAGTAATCCGAGTATGGATTGGAGACTTCAATGTTCACAAGGTATTAATAGACAATGGTAGCTTTGCTAACATCATATTTAAGAAGACTTTGAATAGATGGAAGATAAAGTTGAGGCTAAAATGAAGCCTTATTACCATGAACTCTATGGCTTCAATAACTAACCATTCAAGCTTGAAGGTATTACAACCCTTCTATTGGAGGTTGGTGATAATAATCACACCGCCCAAGTGCTAGTTAACTTCCTCGTGATCAATACAAGAAATTAAAGAAATGTTTAAAGATTCTGGAGAGTAATCATAGAATTCTTAAGCTATTTGCAAGTTTCTAATGATAAGCTAAGTACAAAACCATGCTAGAAGAATTACAAACTAAAAGTGTAAAGGTTGATCACCACAATTCGACACATAAACCGATAAGATCATAGATTGTAAGAGTCAAGATGGCAAGGATTGAAATGGAGGATTCTATTATTCGAGAAGGCAAAAACTAACAATTGTCATAAACAAGAAGTATTTATAAGTTCCCTTAACAACCTTAAGGGCATATATGTAAATATATTCACTAAAATATGAATAATACCTAAAACTAATATCTATCTAAAAAAATAATGTAAATTAACAAATCTATTAGATTCATGTGTAGGGATTACGAGCATGAAACTTAGCCGTGATCCTCTTTGTTGCCTCAATTCTCAATCAAATACATTAACACATCTATTGGATTCATGGGTAGGGATTACAGGCATGAAACTTAACCGTGATCCTCTTTGTTACTTCAATTCTCAATCAAATTCACTTGGAAGTTTACGGTTTGGATCATAGCCATGTTTTAGAATGTGATCTTTACTGTTTCCTTGTCCTTTCCATTCACTCTCCAAGATGATGGGCATGATCTTGACGATGAACCTCTCTGACTTTTCCTTAATGTCTAACACTTATGCTAACTTCATTTTCAACCGATAAACCTTCATTTTAGTAGATTAAAGTTATTCTTTTACCAATTCTAAATGTATGAGGTTGAAAATTTTCCATAAATGGCTTATCATCTTCATTCCCAAGATCATTAGTAATTCTTTGCACCAAACTATGAAGTCTTTATGCTCTTGATCTAGTAATTAGACCATGATACTCATAAGTTAATGTGGTAGAATCACAATGTCTTGTCTTGGAAAACCTATTAGACAGTCTCACCACGCTCGCTAACTAATTATGAGTGTATTAGATAACAAACCTTCATGATTAGTTAGTGGATGTAAGGCTTACATTTGAAAAATGACAATTACTAAAGGAATAATGAATTGGATCTTTTAGAAATAGATTAACGTATTTGCACATGACCTCACTTGACCCCCTTTTCAAGTACTGCATTAGTTGGTGGCAATTTTTTTTTTGCTGGTCTTTTGATTTTACTTATGGTACAAAATCTATAATAGTATGAGCAAAAACTACATGCTCAATAAGTGCCATAGGATAGGCATTATATGTATCAAATAAGAAAACAAGTCCTTTGAAGTATATGTAGCAACTAATAGTAACATATGCATGATGTTGATTGACACGTCATGAGACTAGAGAAATTGACTCCACTTTAATCTAGGTTTTGAGGAATTGACTACTATACAAAACATTACTTCACTAAACCTAGGCTTGTGCAATGGACTCTCATGTGTATCCTCTTGAAACCCATTAGAACTATTAATGTGATAGCTTTTTTCCTATATAGTGACCTCCTCTCTTGTCACTTAGTTCTGTAGAGGTTTAAAGAAGGACATTAATTATAATCCTAACCTAATGGGTGGTATTTGGTGAGTAGAAATAATGCAAAAAAGGTGCAATGCATGTTTAGTTATTAGGCTAGATATAACATTAATCCCATTTAGAGGGCCATCAAACAATATTATACTCTGGCCACAATACAATTGATATCTATAAACAACATTTACACATCAAAGCAAGTAGGCTTAGCTACCACAAGTATTACATTTACACTTGCTGCATGTGTACACAAAATCTACATTACAAGCACAAGCAGGTGTAATGATTTACAATCCCTTGTTAATAAAATAAAGATTACTGTGAGGCAAGCCACTTAGTTGTTGGGTGGCTTGAGTATGCTTTATTCCATAGGTAATTTTGAAAAATTCCTATAGATAGTTGAAAAGAAATAAGACCATTTCATGTTAGCCTCATTCATCTTCTATTTTACTATATATTGTTGTTGCATAATTATATTCTTTTAGGAAATTAGTGGATAAAATTGGGGTTTGTTTTAATATCAGTTTGAAAGCTTGAAAATCTTAGTTATTGAAAATAAGATAAATCATAAAACATATGTTATTGGATTTTACTTTCGATTTGATATTATAATAGTCAGTTATCAATGGGGATTTAATAGGGAATCATAATTGAGAGATGGTTAAAATTGATCTTTTTGATGAAATAAATTACTATAAAATAGTTTAATGACTTATATCTGAATAAAAATGAAATTTGGAATTTTTAGAAAACTATTAAAATATCATTATTTTAGCTATTTGTAGCAAAAATAGGCTTAAAATACAAAATAATTAGAAGATATTTTATCAAGTGGTAACAAAGGTTCCAAAACACGTTGAATATTATAAAATATAATGTGTAGAAGTATGAAAGATGGAATCAAGCCATAACCTAGTTATGTGAATTTTTATGTTAAACTAGCAAATTGACGTTTATAATACCATAGTTAGCAATAATTTTTTAAAAAAAAAATGAAATCTAGAAGATTAATCCTAGAAAAATTACCATAATTAAGGGGAATTATGAGGAACTTATAGTTTTAGTTATGATAAGAAAGAAGACCAAATGATTAAGATATAAAATTAAACCAAAAAACTACCCTATCATGCAAAACATCACCACAACACCCACCATGACCCCTCCAAGCTTGTTGGCCACCACCAAGGGAGGGGAGAGACTTCTCTTGTTAAGCCCTTGCTTTATTTGGTGATGAAAATTTTGATGTGGAGTACAAGATGAACCCCAAGCAGTATTTATAGGATTTTTCCACTACTTGTTTCATTATTTTTTAATGTTGTAGTGATTGAAAATTTCTGAAAATTTACACATGTATTCCATGAAAATTAACAAGTGTTTGGTTAAATTTTGGTAAATTGTAGGCACCCATTTGATTTTTGGTGAATTTTACAATTGGATTTGGAACTTTAAAAAATCTATTTTGATTTCTTATGAATTTTCGGGCTTTGTTCCCCATTTTGGAGTTTCTTTTATGATTTTTTCTAACCAATTCCAGGCATGGTGACACCATTTGGTAGGATATACATATATGTATTGATTTTATGGTTTTTTGTGGAATATTTCATCAAATATATGTATTCTACTATGTTATTTTTATTATTTTATCTTATTTTTAGGAATAATATGGCATCATCCATTTCCATTTCTTTTATGTGTGTGTGTATATATATATATAATATAGTGATTTTATGGTGATTTGTGGGATATTTTGTCAAATATATGTATTATACTACATTATTTTTATTATTTTATCTTATTTTTAGGAATAATATGGGGTCATCCATTTCTTTTATGTCTTGTAAAGATGAGGCATGGGTCTTGTTAGTATTTTTACCTTGTCTTTTTACTATTTACTCATCTATTTTTGTAATTTACTAATTACTATTTTACTATTTACTATAAATGTTTTTCTTTTACTTTAAGTTTTTACTTTTATTGTAACTTTTTACCTTTAGGTAAAATTTGACTTTTAGGGCTTTTTGATTTTTTTTTTAAACTATTTTTCTTAGTTAGAGTAGATTTTCTCAAATTCTACTTGAGTTCAAAGGTATTTAAGTTTTTTTTTTTTTTACTAAATTTAGATAACTAAGTGAGGTTTTAATCTTTTAAGTTAGGATATGTGTGTAATCCTTTCTTTGTCTTGATTTCGATGTTCTCTATAATTTATGGCATATTATTGTTATTTTAGGGTGAATTTTAGGTATTGTATTGCTAGGTTATGACTTAGGTTCTATTGTAAGTCCAAAGTTAGTTTCTGAGGAGTGATTTCTATATTGGTGGTCCTTACATGCAAACATATGATAATTTGAAAGATGTTATCAAGTTAGTCTTAAAAGTAAAAGCAAAAAAGAAAAATTAAGCCCCTCGAAGTGCAACCTAAAATATCAGAAGTTGACAAAGATATATATATAGTGGATAATGAAAAGAGAAGTCCTAAAGTTTTGGGAAAAGAAGTATGAAGTGATTGCAAAACTCCATAGGTACATAAACTACAGTTTGATCAGAAGTAGGTTAAGAGAAGTAGGTTGTTTTAAATGTTTATGGTTTGGCCATATAACTTTTGAATGTCCTAATAAGAGGATAATGGTGGCTAAAAGTGAGGCTTTGAAGATTGAAGTTGATAGTGAGGACTATAATGGGGATGTCCATATAGGTATCAAGAAAAGAATAGCCCTTCATGATGTGGAATTGAATCTAAAGGGTGGTCCTTTAATGAGTTTGGCGCTGAGAGATTTGTGGATGTAGCATAGGATAGAAGAAGTTAGAGGGAGAATTTATTCCATACATAATGCAAAGTATAAAGTAAAGTTTGTTTCTTAATTGTTGATTGAAGTAATTATACAAACTTAGCATTTACTGAGTGGGTTCAAAAGATAGACTTGGAAACTACTCCACATTCATCACCATATAATTTGCAATGGTTTGATAACAAGAGTTCTAAGTAAGTTAACAAGTAGGTACATGTTCCATTCTCTATTGGTTAGTATTCTAATTCTTTTGTTTATGACATTGTTCCTATAGAGCCCATGCATATACTATTGGGATGACTAGGGTAGTTTAATAAAAGGGGCTTTATATGATAGGCATTAAAGCTTTTATATTTTTCATAAGAAGGGTAACGGGATTAAGTTGTTGCCTATATCAATAGAAGAGGTTTTGAATGATCATAGGATACTTAAGGAACATCAGAAGAAGAAAAGAAGCAAAGTTTGTTTATGTGTGCACACGTTCAAGGTAATCCTCGTCCAAGGCTAAAGAAAAATTAGAAATGAGATTCAAGGGTAAATCTTTTCAAAGATAGGGGAGATGATAGGAGTTAGAATGTGTATCAAAACCTAGATTGTAAGTTCAGAAGGCCAAGTATAAATAGTAGGTTGAATGAGAAAAAATCATCTTAAGCATAAAGGTAGAAGTGAGGCCTTTAAGGTATGGATATAAGTCAAAAGCTTGGAAACTATAAGAAAAAAGTTCTTCTAAATGACAATTGAAAGGAAGTTGAAGGATCCATTCAAAAATTAAGTCATCAAAAGTAAGGTTGTTAGAAGAAGGATTTCTAGATGTAAGTGTAATGCAAGTAGTGAAGTTAGAATCAAATTTACTTGGTGACTAAGCATTTGAAGATTTGATTCTAGAAAATACTTAAATTGAGTCTTAGGATAATTTTAAACAATATCTTCATAGTTTAGAAATTAGAGATATAGAATTTTAATATTAGGAATATTTTTAGGATATTTATTTTATTTCCATATCATTTGGATATTCTACTTCCTTTTTATGAATATTTCATTTTAAGAGATTATTTTTTGCTCTAATATAAATATGTAACCCTACAAGGAAGAGAGTAACAATGTTAGACATCTTTTGAATGAAACTATTCTATGATTGAGTTTTCTCTCAATTTCTTTGTTCTCATTAATCTCTTTGATTGTTACAAACCTAATACTTGTTAGCCTATCTCATAAATTGTGGCATATCTTCGATTTTGTGATTTGTGTATCATACCGAGTCTTATTAATGAACTCATTAGTAAATTCTTCATGATTTCAATAAACCTAAGTTCAATTTACTATTTGTAAGTTATATTGAATAGTATTTTGTCCATATTCTTTATATTTTCATTGTTCTTCACATAAAAATCCATAAACTTTCCTTATAGTAACCCTAAAAAACTTGAAGGATCATGACTTTATTCCTTGCTATGCTTAAAAATTTGTGTTAGGAATCTACCTTAGATTCTTAGGCACATCACTTAAGGATATGGGTGATCATGAATGGCCAACTCAACACATATACAAAGTACAAAACAATTATCGATTAATAGTCATCAAGCAAAACCTCCAATTAAGCTATAATGGTTCATGTTTAGTAAACATTACAATGGTACTCATACAGATTCTTGAATGATCATACACTTTTAAGTATTTCACTACATAGGGTATAAGGGACTCACCTAAGCCATAAGCTTCAAGTCTTGCACCAACATCATCGAGCTTACCTACATATTATGTACTAAGTATCAAGCATTTATTATATAGTATTTCTTACTCTATAGCTTATCTTACTATGCTAACTTTGGTAACTCCCTAATCATAACTATGCTAACTCCCTAACCATAATTTTCTCAATGCTTTCCATTTTTATTAAACCTTACATACACGTGATGTGACTAGGAAACACAATCAATCTTTAACATCAAATTGTGATGGTTTACAAAAACACTAATGATAAAACATGATGTGGATATTATGCACTAAATCCCAAAAATAGAACTAAGATTATATCATGGATTGATATGATACATAATCTACAAAAATAATAAGAGATTAAGGGAAAGCTAATGTAACAAATGAATTCTATCAATCTATGCTTACCATAACCTATAAGATTGAAAGGAATACAAAAGTAAAATGAGAGATTCTTTTTTAGGTTTTCCATTAGATGATAATTCAAAACTGTTTACAAAATACAATTAAACAACTATATAATAAACATAAACTTGAAGCGTTAGATAAAATGCTAATTAATTAAAGTTTATTAAGTAAAATAATTGTAAATGTAAAATTCCATTCAAAGGATCATTTGAATGCCTCTAAGAGGAATTAGAGCAAAGTTCAACAGTAAAAACCACCTCTAGAAGTAGCGAACTTCATTAGGTCATTTAAATGTGATCCTCCTAACGGACATTTTTTTGTTTCCTATTCTAATAGTTAACGCAAATTGCTTCTTCCTTTTCTCCTTTCATCTCTCTTGACATTTGATGCTTCTGGTTTTGATTCCTATCAATTTTGTGGAGTTGGCAAAGATTCTCACTCGAATCTATATATCGTTTGAGTATAAGCAACCTATAGCGCATAAACAAGCTCCTCTTCTCCTTTTTTCTACTTCCTAAATGCGATGTGATAACTCCTTACTTTCATAAGGATCATAGGCAACAACACTATTCATGGTCCATTCTTTTACAATGTGTATGTATTCTAAAATCCATAAAAGGTTAATCTTAGTTCATATTACCATGATCTCCCTAATAGTAATTGAATGGCACCTATGGGAATTACATCAAATGCCCACCCATTAAAATAGGTCTTCTTAGTAAAAAAATAATAATAATAATAAAGGAATTCATGTCTATTTGTTAACATATAAAACTCTTTTTGCACTTATTTAATATAGACTATATAGCTTTTGATATATTGGAGTATTCAAAACCAACTTCTCCACTATACTAGTGGAAGCAACACTATTATAACTACTCCTATATATGTTAAAAAATGCATGTCTTTCCTTTCACCAAGCACCCTTATGATAAATTGCCTCATTGCTCATTTTTTAGTATAACTTATGCACCCAATTTTCTTTTGATCATGAAATAGAGTGGGCTTTCCTTACAATTAACTCATTTTGAATTCATTATTACCTTAACCTTGAGTTTGTTCTTTGACTACATTTGGCTACTCTCTATATTTAATCACTATTTCTCCATCAACTATAACCTCTCTTTCAACCATCACACATTTGTTTGAACATCAAGATACTAAGTGCCTATAATTTAAACATTTAAAGCATTTGAATTCAATACTCTATTTATTTACCTTAGCTGCCTTTGCTCTTTCTCCTTACTTATCATAGTTAGGTACTTGCCTCTACTATTGTCCCCTCATATTACACTCCTTTTTTTAACAACTCTCCATTAAACATGCCTAAAATCCCTACACTCCTTTATAACCCCGCTTATGTAAAACAAAATTGGGCCCTATTGATTATAAGATGATTGGAAAGTTACCATGTTTATGCCATCTCACTACTTTGATAACTAATTTAATTACGTCCTCTAAAGTGCGATATTGTTGCAAATCCACTACCTTAGAAATTTCAAACTGTGATCCACTAATAAATCCACCAGTAGTTTATAAGGGTAGTCACAACCTAACATCTAATTTATAATATGTTAAACTCCTTGACATAATCCTTTAATGATCAATCAATCTTGTTGCAAAGTCTAGAGCTTCATATGTAATTCTTATCTATAGTATTTAAGTGTAAAACTTGTTTGCATTAGTTATGTAACACCTTAAAACCAGAAACACTACAACTCACATGTGTCACTACTATGTAGGGACACGCTATAGTTCTAATTCTCCAATACACATTCAACCTATTCATGTCTACTGTAAACTAATATCATTAAACTTCAATAATAAAATTGAATGAGTCTTAGATGAGTCATTCTAATCATCATTATTTAAGGAAATACATTAGACTCCAAATTCAAAACTAGAGTAAACATTTATTAACATATAATAACTAACATAATTAAACATCTATTAACTACCACCACATTTTCAAATCAATAACTTAAGATTCTATCAAGGAGTTCTTCATTGATTTTCACATCATTCTTCACCAATATAATAGTAGTGCTCTCTTCCATATCCATCCTGATAATGACCCATTAAGTTCTCATTCTCATAGTAATCAATATGTTCATCATTCTCACTTGCAATTGAAAAATAAAAGGAATGAGTCTAACCCAAGCACATGAGTACCATATAGATATGTGCGTACCACATAACAACAATATCAACACATGTAAATGCAACAGTAATACACATCAAGTTATCATATTATTTGTATTCACTTAATCCACATTCAATATAAGGGTACTCATGACCCCGTTACATATATAATATTTACATAATATAATATTTATGTAATATAGTCATAAATTAGGAACTGCCATTATAGGCCCCATCTAACCTTAATATATCCCAAATCATTTCGATACATGACTCCATTAGGGATAATGAGGTATACGGATCATCAAGGTGCCCCCTAAGGATCTATCACTATAGGCCCTTAGGTTGAGCCAAGCATAAGCAACATACATAATTAATTCTAATATTCAATTATATTCATTTGATTATTAAGCTAACAATCACAAACAACAAAACGTTGTTGTTAGGAAAAGGATGTAACCTTGTTAAGTATAAAGGACTAAGTTCAGTTTTCTTCTACAATTTAATTTAAGTTTACTAACTAGTTAATTTCATTCTAATTGTAGAATCCCCTTCCCCGATGTTTTATCATGCATCTATCTTAGATTAGAATCATAGAAATATGAAATAGAATTGAACTATGAGTGTTCCAAAACAACATGGTTGTGTGAAAGGTTGTGTAGTGGAACATAGGCTAGAGCATGGTCATGCTAGTGGCCGTATATCTTTCTGTGTAAAATGTCATTTCAGTACACTTAAGTATATGGTCATGTATTTGGCTATATACATTTCTATGGACTTTTGAAAATTTACATGCTTAAGTACACAGGTGAGTCCTTCATCCATGTACCTTTCTGTACACACTCATGTTTCTACATGGGTAGGTACATGGGTGTGTATCTGACTATGTACAACACTGTTTCTTCGATATTTTACTAAGCCTAATTCTTAGAATTTTAAGTCTAATTGATCAATGTGCTTACTAATTCTAATGCATTATTTGGATCTTGTACACTTACTCCATTTAAAATTGCGAATGGAATCTTCAATTCACTTAATCCCATGCCTATCCTTTCCGCTCTTGTTCCATACCCTAACAATGTGTCAATAAATCTATTTAGACCCACTAATTCTTCATTAGAAATAATTATCTTGATGTTTATAATCCTTACTTGATGTAATTGAATTGGTCTCGTTCTTTCCTTTAAGTTGTTTGTGAGTCTTTGGAAGGTCTCTCTTGGGTTTTCATTATGCAAATGAGGGAAAATGAGAGATGTTAGGTTAAGAGACTTATATACTCTAACCTTGAAAAGACTAAATTACCCCCATCTTTTTATCTATTTACTTACTAACATTAGTCTTATTTTATATTACTTATTTAACATATATATATATTTACATTCTACGCCCCCCTTAAAAAAACTTTTATCCTTGAAAGTTACATGGTTTTGGAAAGAGTTTTGGATGCTTCCTTTGGATATCTTTTTCTAACTCCCACATCGCTTCATGTTCTGTCTGATTTTTCCATTGCACTTTGACATAAGTAATTACTCTCCTTCTTAACACTTGTTCCTTAGTGTCAACTATTCTCACAAGTCTTTTAACGAATGATAAGTTTGCTTGTACATGTAAAGGCTTTAAAGCCACTATTTGGTTTGGATTTGGCATAAATTTTCTTAACATTGATACATAAAACACATCATGTATCCCAACTAGACTTGATGGTTGAGCTAACTTGTAAGCAACAATACCAACTCTTTCTAGAATCTCAAATGGAGACACGTATCTTAGATTTAGCTTTCATCTCAAACAAAATCCGATTACTCCTTTAGTTAGAGGCATTTGCAATAGAACCTGATCCCCTACTTGAAATTCTTAGGGGCATTGCCATTTATTAGCATAACTTTTCCGACAGCTTTGGGTTGAAAAAATCCATCGTCTTATCACCCTTTCCTTGTCTATTTCTTCCTATACTATCTCTAACCCCATTGCCTATCTTTCTTCAACTTCATCCCAGTGTAAGGGAGATCTACACTTCTTCCTATACAATGCTTCATATGGAGCCATTTGAATAGTAGCTTGATAGCTATTATTATATGCGAATTCCACTAAGGGTAGGTGATCACTCCAATTACCCCCATAATCCAAAGTACATGCTCATAATAGATCTTCTAGAATTTAGATTGTCCCTTCTAACTGCCCATTTGTCTAAATGTAGAATGTAGTACTAAACTATAATTTAGTACTCAAAGCTTAATGTAAACTTTTTTGAAACCTATTCACAAACTAAGTATCCTTATTAGAAGTTATACTGGTTAGTACACCATGTAATTTGACAATTCCCTTAATGTACAATTGAGCAAGATTCTCTAATCTCTAGTTCACTATAATTTGTAGGAAAAAGGGTGGACTTGGTCAATCTGTCTACTATTATCTATATTGCATCATATTTCTCCTTAGTTCTTGAGTAGGCTGTCACAAAGTCCATAGTTATATGTTCCTACATCCATTCAAGTATAGGAAGTGGTTGTAACTCACCAACTAGTCTTTAGTGTTCAATCTTGATTTGTTGGCATGTTAAGCATTTGGATATGAATTTCACTACCTCCTATTTCATATTTCTCCATCAGTAATGACACTTTAGATCTTTGTACATCTTGGTGCTTTTGGGATGTACTGTTTATCCTAAGTAATGAGCTTCTTTCATAATCTCCTTCTTCAATTACATGTCATTTGGAACACACCATCTCATAACATATTTAATTACTCCTTTAGCACTCACATTAAATTATGTGGTTTCACCCTATTCTGTTTTGCTTTTGATCTTTTGAATTCTAAGATCTCCAATTTGTGCTACTTTAATTCAATCAAGAAGACTTGGTTGAATATAGAGAGTAGCCAACCTAGTTCTCACTTCATGTGTCACCATCTCCAATTTTAACTTGTACATATCCTCCAATATCTATTTCTAAGATGTTGATATGCCAATCTAATTGCACTCAACACAATCCCAATTATGAAATAATTGAACAATTATGTCCGAAATAGCAAGGATCCCCTTTGTGATGTGGAACCCTAATTTTTCCAAGAACAAGAATAAATGAAATTCCAAATTCTTACCAGATATAACTCACTAGTAGAATGAGGAAACAACTTGCAGTTGCTGATGTTAAATACAACAATCCAAGCCTCAACTTTCCACAACCCTAAAAGAATTAATAAGAGTATGGAAAAAAGAGGGAAAAATCCCTTTTCACGTGTTGCTTGACCGAAATATGATAAAGTGACTTTTTTTGTTCCCTTTACAAGTATTTATACTAGTCCCTAAATATGAAACAACAACATAAGAAAATAATGAAAAATAGCATACACATGGCCGACTATTTATGTTCATTTTGATTCAAAACATTGGACTGTGAACCATTCTCTAAACCATGTGCTAATTAGTTTGATCATCCTCTTGTAATACTAACAAGTGTACTTGTGGAACCCGAGGAAGGTAGTTTAATCGTCCTCTTATAGTTACATAGGCAAAGCTCTCTAGGAACTCCACCCATTTGGCTTGGCATTTTGACAAATGTTGTTGACTTTTGAAGTGTTTCAGTGACTCATGATCTATATAAATAATAAACTCCTTAGGAAGAAGGTAGTGCTGCTATGTTATCAATGCCCTCACTAAGGAATAAAACTCCTTATCATATACTAAGTAGTTTAGAGGTTTACCACTCAGTTTCTCACTGAAATAGGCAATGGCCCTCTTTTCCTACATCAACACAACACTAATTGCTATACCAGAGGCATTACACTCTAATTAATTTTTTTTTGTCAAAATCAAATAACGCTAACACTAGAGCACTAGTTAGCTTTGCTTTCACTTCCTCAAAACTCTTCTAAGCTCGTTCTCCTCAAACAAAAGGAACATTCTTTTTGGTTAACTCTGTTAATAGATTGACAATAATACTAAAATTCCTGACAAAGCGCCTATAGAAACAAGCCAGCTTATGGAAACTTCTTACCTTAATCGTTGATTGTGGTGTCAACCAATCCATAACAACCCTCACTTTTTCTTCATCCACCTTTACACCAGAACTAGTCATAATAAAACTAAGAAATGATACCTCAGATTGATAGAAAGAACACTTCTTGAGATTTGTGTACAACTGCTATTTCCTTAATACTGAGAAAACTGCCTATAAATGTTCAACATGATTTTCTAGGTTTCCATTGTAAATCAAAATGTTATCAAAATAAACAACAGCAAATTTGCCCAGAATTTCTTTCATGACATGATTCATGAGCCTCATAAAATTACTAGGGGTGTTGGTCAACCCAAATGGCATAACCATCCACTCATACAAGCCATGGCGTGTTTTAAAAGTAGTCTTCCACGCATCTCCACCCTTCATACAAATTTGGTGATATAAGTTTTTAAGATCCACCTTGGAGAATACTTGTGCACCATGTGGTTCATCTAACATATCATTAAGTCTAGGAATGGGATACCTGTATTTGAAGGTGATTTTGTTGATGGCTCTACTGTCAATACACATCCTCCATGTGCCATCCTTTTTAAGAATAAGAAGTGTGGGAATAGCACAAGGACTAATACTCTCCCTGATAAAACCCCTTTCTACCAGTTCATCCACTTGATGCTTCAATTCTTTAGCTTCTTCAGGATTCATGCGATATGCAGGCCGATTTAGCAAAACTGACCCAGTTGAAAATCAATGGCATATTCAATGCCCCTTATGGGTGGTAATCCCTCAAGTAATTCATCTGGGAATATATCCATGTACTCATCTAATACCTGGTTCACCATTAGGGGTAGCTGTTCTTGTCCTTCCACCTCCAATACATAACTCATTCATAACATATACACTGACCTCTCTTCCTCTATTGCCTCCTCTAGTTCATGTTGTACCACTAACAAGGTCTTCTTTTTACTAGTCTTATTAATTTGCTTATGTGCTTCTTATACTTTAATAAGTGACATGGGGTTCAATACTATGTGCTTACCCTTCTTCTAGAACACATAGGTGTTCCTAAAACCATCATGTAACACCCTTCTATCATACAACTAGGGTCTGCCAAGCAGTATGTGTGATGCACACATAGGAAGAATATCACAAATAATCTCATCATGGTACTTATCCCCTATGTTGAATGGAACCTTAGCCCTCTGAGTAACATGTAAACTGCCTTGTTTACTCAACCAGTGCAATTTATAAGGCTTAGGATGTAGGGTAGTGACTAGTTTTAATTTATTCACAAGTGAAGCAGCCACTACCTTAGTATAACTACCTCCATTAATGATAAGAGCACAAAGATTACCTTGGATCCTGTAGGAGATGTGAAATAGGTTCTCTCTTTATTCATCCTCATTAGCAAGAAAGGTAGTCATTGCCTTGCACAATACGTTGGTGGACAAATATTAATCATTCCCTTTATCCTCATGTACCTCAACATCTGCATCACCATAATATTCATCCAATACAACTGACAAATCTGTGGGCTCATGCATCTCTTCTTCTTCTTCCTCACTCTTAACCTCTATAGCAGTCATAACTCTTCAGTTTGGACATTAAGCAGCCATATGTCTAAAACCTAGACATTTAAAACATTTGACTTGGTGATTCTTTCCTCTTGATGACCTAGCTACCGCTTGTTTATTCTTATACCCAGCAACTATTTTCCCTTTCCCAGCAAACTCTTTCTCCCCTATAATGTCTGGCATAACTGCATTCTTTTCTACATTTCTGCTATATCCCCCCTTATTAGCTTGTTTACCCTCTGACCTATATAGTTTTATAGAGGATTCATAGCTATTACTCGCTGTAATATAAGGGTTAAAACGCCTCTATAGCTCCACTTTCAAAGTTAACTGAACAGCTTCATCAAGGGTGTCATATCACTGCAGCTTTACTATACAGGCAATCTCATATTTCAGACTGGACAAAAATCATGCCATAGTTTGTTTAAGAGGTTGGACTGCTCTACATCAGATCATTAGTGTCTCAAACTCTTGGACATACTCATCTATGATTTTTCCTCCCTGTCTTAAAGTCAGGAGATGCATGAATAACTCCTGCCTGTAATGCTCTAGTATAAACCTCTTCCTCATAACCCATTTCATCTCCTACCAAGTATGTATTTCCACATCCCTATCTCTCCTCCTACTGGCCACAATATTCTTCCACCATAAGGTGGCATAACTTGTAAATTTAACTGCTGCTAATTGTACTTAGGTATGGTCATTGATCTCATAGTACTCAAAAAGTCCTTCCACTTTATCCTCTTAATCCAGATAATCCTCTGCAGATCCCCTTCCAGCAAATGAAGGCATCTGTAATTTTACATATTCTAAACCCTTGGGTGCTCTAAACTCATGCTTGGTATAGAATTCATCCTCAAAATTATCATCTCTTCCTTCTAGTTGGGTAGGGTAATTTCCTCCAATTCGCCTTCCCCTACTACTTCCTAATGCTCATTCCCTATGGGCATTATTAATAGCTACCTGAGGTGGGGGTATTGGTGGATTTTCCATTGGTTGTTGGGGAAGTGTTATTTGGTCAACCATTGTAGCTAGATTAGCAATAATAGTGGTTAACTCTTGTAACTGCTCTTCTAAATCCCTTCTTCCACCAGCAACATGGCGTCTTTGGCCCACTCCTCTAACCTGACTATTAGCTTCATTCCCAGCTCCTCCATTTACGCTATCATTTGACATGGTTGTTGAAATAAAGCTCTGACAAAATTTCTCTAATCCATAAACACACCTTCGCGGCACAATTTTTTTTTTTTTTTAACTCACAAACACACCTTCATGGCACAAGTTCTTCAACTCACAAACACACTTCATGGCATAAGTTTCTTCAAATCACAAAAACACTTTACGGCACAAAGTTTCTTCAACTCACAAACACAACCCAACAATCATACCTTGTTCAAATTTCAATTCAAAATCACGTGTACTACAACACAACGTTACACACACCTTATATTCACCCTTCGTAACTAAGTCAATGGAGCATTCATAGCACTTTAATTCACATTTACTACTCAATCAAACAATTATGAAATCAATTGTAGTAAATCCCCAATCATTCACGGCAAAACCCCTAAAGTAGCCCTTTCTTCAATTTCAACCCACAATGGCTAATGAAACACGGAAACATTCATGCAATATATCTAATTTCAATTCACACAATCAAATAATTGAACAAGTGCAAGGCATAAACCTTAAATCCCTAAATCAAAATCAATACTTCCACATGCAATTCCCTTCTCTCAACTGAATGCTTTGATACCAAAAGAAGACATGCCAATCTAATTGCACTCAACAAATCCTATTTATGAAATAATTAATCAATTGTCTAAAATAGCAAGGATTCCCTTTGTGACATAGAACCCTAATTTTTCCAAGAACAAGAACAAATGAAATTCCAAATTCTTACTAGATATAACTCACTAGTAGAATGAGGAAATAACTTACAATTCCTATTGTTACACACAACAATTTAAGCCTCAACTTACCTCAACCCTAAAAGAATTGATAAGAGTGTATGGAAAAAAAGAGAGAAAAATCCTTTTTCACGAGTTACTTAACTGAAATATGAAAAAAGTGACTTTTGTTATTCCCTTTACAAGTATTTATACTAGTCCCTAAATATGGAAAAAACAACATAAGAAAATAATGAAAAATAGCATACACATGGCTAGCTATCTATGTTCATTTCGGTTTAAAACATTGGACCATTAACCATTCTCTAGACCATGTGCTAATTAGTTTGATCGTCCTCCTATAATACTAATAAGTGTACCTGATTAAATATAAAAAAAATCATATAAAATGAATGAAAACACTGTGTGAGTGCCCTTGGGTTCCATTTGGTTAAACAGGACTCTCAATGTAAGGCTTTGTAGTCCTTTAGCTCTTACTCTGGTAATGGGTATTGTTGTTGAATTGGTTTGATTCCCATAAGAAGTGACTAGGGCTGCTATGTTAATTTGCTTCTTTCAACTTAGGACATCTGTTACTACATTAGCCTTCTTGGGGTGGTAATGCATGTCTACATCATAATCATTGATTAATTCTAACCACCTTCTCTGCCTCATATTTAGGTCCTTATGTATGAATAAATATTTTAGGCTATTGTGGTCTGTGAAAATTTTGCACTTCTTACCATACAGGTAATGTCTCCATAGTTTCAGTGCTAAGATCATAGCCGCTAGTTCTAAGTCATGTGTGGGGTAATTCCTCTCATATGGTTTTAGTTGATGGGAGGCATAGGTAATGACTCTTCCAATCTACATGAGTACACATCCCAAGCCTTGAGTTGATGTATCACTAAATACTTCAAATTCTTCCCCTATCTTAAGTAAAGCTAATACTGCAACTGTTACCAATGTCTCCTTCAATGTTATAAAACTATTTTCACAATCTTCATTCCACATAAATTTGACCTTCTTCTTTATTAATTGGGTCAAGGGAGTTGCTAGATGAGAGAACCCTTCCACAAAATGTCTATAATAGCTAGCTAGTTCCGAAAAGCTCCTAACCTCTATCATTGTTCTCGATCTTGGCCAGTCAATAATTGCTTTTACCTTCTTTGGATTTATGGATATACCATTCCTATTTACCACATAACCTAAGAAGAATACTTATTCCAACTAAAACTCGCACTTGATAAACTTAGCATATAACTTCTCCTCCCATAGTCTTTCTAAAACTGTTCTTAAATGTGTCTCATGTTCTTCCTTACTCTTGGAATAGATGAGAATATCATTTATGAATACCACTATAAACTAATCCAATAAGCCTCTGAGCACTTTATTCATTAGATCCATGAAAGCAGTTGGAGCATTTGTCAATCTAAAAGGCGTTACTAGGAATTCATAATACCCATACCTAATCTTGAAGGTAATCTTTTGTATGTCTTCTTTCTTGATCCTTAATTGACGATACCTTGATCTCAAGTCAATTTTGAAGAAGACTTAAGCTCCTTGTAATTGGTTAAATAGATCATCTATTCTAGGGAGGGGGTATTTATTCTTGATCATGACTTAGTTCAACTCCTTGTAATCGATGCATGATCTCATGCTCCCATCTTTCTTCTTAACAAAGACTATTGGAGCACCCCATGGCGAGACACTTGGCTAATGGACCCATTATCTTGTAACTCTTGACGTTGGGTCTTCTAATTAGATAGTTTTGTGGGTGGCATTCTATAAGGTGCCTTTGATATTGGTGTTGTTCCTGGTAACAAAATAATGTAGAATTCTTTTTTTTTTTTTTCTTTTGGGTTCTTTTTAGAGGTAAGCTTAGCAAATTTTTTAGAAAGACATCTACATATTCTTTCACAACATATACATCTTCTAACTTCCTAACTTGCTTAGTCTCCATTAACAACGTCGATATCTTACCTTTATCTCACAATTCATATGTAGAAAGAGTTGGAAGCCTCTATGCATTCAACTTGAACATAATTGGATCTTCATTGAGGAAATTAAAACAAACTACTAGATTGCAACAATATATAGTGGCATAGTACTTAGATAACCAATTTAACCTTAAAATCATATCAAATTCTATCATCTCTAACATAAGCACATCCACTGGCATTTCCTTTCCATGTATTATAATTCCAACATCCTTACACATTTGATCTAATCTTCCTCCAACTCTAAAAGGCGTATTCACAACCATAGCATTACTTAATAGCATAGGTTTCAATCCACACAATGCATGAAGACAAGTGATATGTATGAATGTGTCACATTCATATCAAATAATACATAAGTTGTATTTGAGTTAATAAGCACTATACTTGCAATAATATCTTGGTTTGGAGTATCGTGTTGCTATTGCTATTATAAAGCAAATACTCAACTAGGTGCTCTTTGTCTTAGTTCAGGTATTAAAGTCTACCCATTAGTCCTCTAGGTGTAAGTCTTACTAGCTTCCATGCTGGAAATTGTTAAGGTGTAGCTATTTAGTTATGGGTAGCACTACATTCAAAGGATCTATGCTTCCTTTGTTTACAAGTATAGTCGAAAGTTTGAGGGATTGATTTCTTTATGCAATTTCTGCTAGGGTGTCCTATTTCACCACAGGAAAAACATGCCCCTTCAAGCCAACTTCCTTGATGCAATTCATGTGGTCCCAAACACTTAGAACATCTCCTCCTTGGTCCTACTTGTGGTGGTAGGGGTAGTGCTAGGCGCTAGCTTAGTTTGAAGAGGTCTAGGTGCAAAAGCCACAAGTCTGGCTTGATATACTACAAGCCTCTTTCTTTTATCAACATATGACACATTAGAGGTAGGTTTCTTTCCTAAGGCGATTCTTGACCTATGGAACAACTGTTCCTTTATTCTTCTCCTACTTTGGTCTAGGAACTTTTCCTTATTGACAACCTCTACATAAGTAGTTAATTGGAAGGACCCCACCATAAGTTGGAGGTTAGGTTTTTGACCTCTCACAAACCTTTTTACTCTAAAGACATCATCAATACGGATTGCTTTAGGTAAGAACTTAATCAAATAGTTACAATTTGGTTATCCTATTGGAAATTATAGTATTTTACCTATATTCAGTCTCTAATATTATTGGAAAAGTACTTCTCATAGAACAACTCCTTGAATCTCTACCATTGGATAAGAGCTCCTATTAACCTCGATGTACTAGTCCATCAACCTGTAGCCAACCCTTTCAACATGAAAGTTGCAAATTTCGCCTTCCTATCTTCTAACATGATGAAGGCCTTAAAGGTCTTCTCAATTTCAATGATCCAATGTTTAGCTTCTATTGGATCATCAACTCATGGATGAAACTCCTTTTCTAGCTCGACAAACTTATCCAGTCCATACGATTCTCCTACAAGCTTAGCGGGTCTCATGGCCTGTTGCTGCTGTTGTGTTATCATCCTAACTAGGGTATTCACAATCTCTAACAGTTGAGCAGTGATGATGTTAGCTTAAGCTGGAGATCCTTGCTAAGGTGGTCCAAGAGATACCTTTCCTTTAGAGCATCTTTACCCCATCCAGCACCAAATGATCCTTGTTTAGTATTTCTTTTGGGAGGCATTTTGTTTAAGATGAGGTAACAAAATGGTTCTAAAGATTAGAGTCAGTATGAGGAGTTAGTAATGGTATACATCTATGTAATTTAAAAGAAAGTTCAACTAAAGTAAATAATTGAAATAAAATAAATTATTAAACAAAATAGTCATCCTATAATTCACCCACTCTCTTTAGATTTTACCATTTTTAAATTCACCACTTAATCTATCTAAAGATCATACCTTATTTTCTATTGATTAACCTTACACTTAAGGATCAGCAACAGAATACTTAAGGATCTTCAAACCTAAATTCTATATATCAAAACCTAAGCTCTAACACCACATAAGTTGTAATGCTTTAGAACCAGAGATGCTATAGCCCGCCACGTGTCACTACTAAATAATGACATGCTATGGCTCTGATTCTTCAATATACATTCAACCTATTCATGCCTACTGTAGACTAATATTATTAAACTTAAATAATAAAACTGAATGACTCTCAGATGAATCATACCAATCATCATTACTTAACGAAATACACTAGACTCCAAATTTAAAACCAAGGTAAATGTCTATTAACATATAATAACTAACATAATTAAATGTCTATTGATTACCACTACATTCTCAAATCAATAACTTAAGATTCTATCAAAGAGTTCTTCGTTAATTTTCACATCATTCTTCATTAATATAATAGTGGTGCTCTCTTCCATATTCATCTTGATAATGACCCACTAAGTTTTTATTCTCATTGTAATCAATATGTTCATCATTCTCACTTGCAACTGAAAAATTAAAAAAAATGAGCTTAAGCCTAGTACCTAAGTACTATACAAACATGCACGTGCTACACAACAACAATATCAACACATGTAAATGCAACAGTAATACACATTAAGTCATCAGATTATTTATATTCACTTAATCTACATTTAACATCTGGGTATTCATGACCCTGTTACACATATAATATTTATGTAATATAGCCTTAAATTGGGAACTGTCATTATAGGTCCCGTTTAACCCTAATTTATCCTAGATCATTTTAATACATGGCTCCACTAGGAACAACGTAGTATACCAATCATCGAGGTACCCCCTAGGGATTTGCCACTATAGGCCCTTAAGCTAAGCTAAGCACAAGCAACATACATAATTAACTTCAATATTCAATTAAATTCATTTGATTACTAAGCTAACAATCATAAGCAACAAAACATGGTAAACACGTACCTAGAGAAATGTTCTCACTATAGTCTCTTGTGTAGGAAAAGGATGTAACCTTGTCAAGTATAAAGCACTAAGTTTAGTTCTATTTTACAATTTAATCTAAGTTTACTAATTGGCTAATTTCATTTTAACTTTAGAATTCCCTTTCCCAATGTCCTATTATGCATCCATCTTAGTTTATAATCATAGAAATATAAAATAGAATTGAAATATGAGTGTTCCAAAACAACATGGTCATGTGAGAGCCTATGTAGAGGAACACAGGCTAGAGCATGGCCGTGCTAGTGACTGTATATCTTTTTATGTAAAATTTCATTTCAGCATGCCTAAGTACGCGATTGTATATTTGGTCGTGTACCTTTTTGTAGACTTTTGTAATTTGACACGCTCAAGTACACGGGCATGTCCTTCATCTGTGTACCTTTCTATACACACTCGTGTTTCTACATGGATAGGTACACGGGCATGTATCTGACCTTGTATAAACTTGTTCATCACGAACCCTTATTTCTTTCTCCAATTTGTTTCTAAGCCTAATTCCTAAAATTCTAAGTCTAATTAATCAATGTACTTGCTAATTCTAATTTGTTATTTGGATCTTGTACACTTACTCAATTTGGGATAGTGATTGGAATTCTCAATTCACTTGATCCTATGTTTGTTCCTTTTCGCTTTTGTTTTGTACCATAACAATGTATCAAGAAATCTATTTAGACCCACTAATCTATCATCAGAAATAGTCATCTTGATGTTTCTAATCCTTACCTAATACGATCGAATTAGTCTCATTTCTTTCCTTTAGGTCATATGTGAGTCTCTAGAAGGTCTCTCTTAGGTTTTCACTATGTAAATGAGGGAAAAGTAGAGATGCTAGGTCAAGAAACTTATATACTCTAACCTTGAAAAGACTAAATTGGCCCCATCTTTTTATCTATTTACTTAATTAACCTTAGTATTATTTTATATTAATTATTTGATAAATATATATATATATATGTATATAAACGTGTATTTACAAGTTGTTTCATCAAATTCCATGTAGTTATTTTTGGTATGTGCACATAGTTCTTATACACTAAACAAGGGTTCTTGACAGTTAAATACATAAACACATTTATGATGTATTATGTGTATTTCAACAAGCACTAATTTATGACAAAATCCCATTAATTAGCATGTAATGCTAGTGTTCAATTGTATTTAGTCATTCATGAGGGTTCATTGACATTATGTAAGTCTAATAAATGTTCACAATAGATGAGTGCTTAGGGAACATGGGCATAAAATTATGCATGTGTTCATCTAAGTCATATAACTAACACATATGGGGAATTGAAGTTAATGGGTAAGGGACCATGATTAGCTTTTAGGGAATATAACATTCATATATCTTTCGTTCCTGCCCTATTGAACTAGTGTGATAAATCCTTGTATTTGAGATTGCCTTATATTGGGTGTGTGGACCATCATGCTTTAATGCTTGAAAGCATGTTTTATTCTTAATTTGTTATCAAGGTGGTTATTCGGTATGACCTCAAGCACTTGTGACCAGTAGAATCTATTCATCCTTAATAAGGGATAACATATTTAAAGCCACTAAGTCAGGCAAAAGCCACTCAAAAGTTCATTGCCTTAATAAGATTTAAATGAATATAAGTTACTTTGATAAACCAATCAAAGGATCAAATTCATGATTATGTCTTTTTGCACCTAATTTATGATATCTAAATGAAAAGATACCATCACATGCATAGATTCATGGTTGAATAGGATCATGAAGATCTTTCATAGAGCATCAAGTGGCTTGAGGAATATAATTAGGTACTTTTACATTTTGTCTTATCGAATGGCATAACCACCACAAAAGGGACCTAAAAGATTACACACATTATGAAAGGTATTTAGATTGGTTGTGAATGGGAGACAACGAGGTATTTAGACTAAACCATTCAAAATTAATTGATTTAATTTGAACTTAGAATTGGTTTAAAGATTGAGGTTCTTTAAATAAATTAATTCATTGGGGTTTCATAGTTAGTATCGCTTGAAAGATTGTTGTGCTTTTAAAACTAGAAAAATTAATTGAATAAGGTATGAATTGAATAAAAGAAATTTAGATAAAGCTTAATTTTGCTTACTTCTTGTAAATGAGACAAACCTTATCTCATAAAGCTTTTATTTTCTTTTCAAATAATAATGATGATGATCAATGGATGGTAAATAAATATAGATACCTTAATTCATACATGATAGCTATCTATTTGTTTAGTTCAAAGTGTCATATTTAGTATTGTTTTGAGAGATAAATTAACACATTTGGATACATTCTTATGATAACATATACCATTTAGGAATGAAAGACAACACGTTTACACATTAAATTTCTTCATTATTCATTTTCAATCTTTATTCATTCACTTCTTACCCAAGATTCTATATTAGTCTAGTTCTTCTTAACCTAGTAGTCATTATAGAATTTATCTAACTTGCTAATTAGTGTGCTAGATTTTAAAAGGACTTAATGTAACTCCTAAATCCCAATATTTAATTCAAGTCGATGTACTTAGTAAATTGAATTTTAATTTGTAAGTGGGCAAGGTTTGTGTGTTAGTCATGCCATCATAACCAAAGGAGAGTGATGTAACACTTATTATGGTTGTAGCTTTAAGATAGTTGCCAAAGCTTCCCTTAGTGGCCTTTGATCTTGGAATAGAGGTTTGGTATGTATATAATGGTGGAGCTATGTGGCACATATTTGTCTCTCATTCCTTGTGTTATTGGTGTTGAAAACATACTTGGTGCAATTAAAGGTTATTCATGACTACTAGTAAACTTGTTATCAATAAGTTTATGTCATGTACAATTGTTTTGATTATCATATGATATGATTTTAGTAAAATAACACTAGGTTACATAGTTGTAGTGATAGTCTCAGAAATCAATTGCCCAAAGATGTTTAGAAATTGGTTAAGTGCTTTTGTGTTTTCCTATATTGTTTGCCTCATGAGGGAACAAACTTTAAAGAGTTTATCCTATGTAGTTACAAGTGCAACATTGTCTTCTTATATTGGGGGATCATGCTCAATGATATCAATATTGGTTTCTTACTCTTGAGATTTTCCATCTTATCCACTCCTCTTTTTTACTAGTGCCATTGAATCAAATCCTTCTTTCCTTAATGGAGTTATAAAAAATGAGTGGATTTGAATGTTGTTGATGGTTATTTACATGTGTGTCACATGATGTTGCTCTTTAAATGACCTTGAAGAAGTTTTTGGTTCAATGACACATTGTGGGATGTGATTAGAAATAGATGTAGAAGAAGGAACAAGTGATCTAATAGTCCATTGGCACTTATGATAGGTGAAGGAGTTTAGAGTATCGACTTCACTCTTCTTGAGTAAAAGTTGGTAGTTCTTTGTTTAAGTAGGTGTTTGGCTCTTGAGAGTAGAACTTTTGTAGTATAGTTGTATTTGACAAATCTTTTTTATGTCTCAAATGAGGAAGACAATGCTCCTACTTATAGATTTTGGTGCTTGTCTTCTTTTGTTAGATGACTTTAGAGATTAGTGGTGAGATAAGTCTTCTATGTTTAATGGTTTTGGTGAGCAATGGATAAAATGCAACCTTTATTAATATACATAACCATTTATATAGCCTAAGCCCATGGGTGAGTATGCTTTGCATGCAAGTTTACTAAGAAAAACCAATAGTGGATGGACTAGTTTGGCAATTCCTATTCCATGCCCATCAAGCCAAATTTCCTTAAGAAATGGGTTTGAATTCTTTGGCCTTACCACTAGTCTAAAGAATTAGTCCATCACATATAATTGGGATAAACTCATACTAAGTTAACCTTTACAATATCATATAACTTTTGGTACCTAATGATGTAAAAATATTCTTTTCCTTACACCCCATCCCAAAAAGGAAAATACGATACAACTTTATCTACTTGACACATTAGGGTGAGTAAGGACCGTAGCAATCAATCAAGATAGCATTTATAGTCAAACTCATATAATTATGCAACATCAAAGTGTATATGCCCAAAATGTAATACCATATTGATTAGAAAGGGAAGGGAAGGAAGGAAAGAGAGGGAGATGAAGGGCTAGGATTTGCATCTTTCGAATTACATAATCATTTGAACATCAAATCAATTTATTTTTATATGTAGTAAAATTAAACAGAATTTTCAATTACCATTCATACATATGCACTTGCACATATGATGAGTTTAGGCTATAAGCATAATCCAACTTCAAATGCAAATAATATTATGTAGATGAGTGATACTAAATTGATGAAAAAGGTATATGCTATAAAATGCCCCTCTAATAATTCTATAGTAATTTCTTAAATATTTTATCCTTGTAAATGCCTTTCCCCATCATTTTGGTAATAGAGCTTACACTTTTTTATTCCTTGTTATGCAAAAATGTAGTTTGATACTCCATCTAAGTGTGGTTGCTACAATAGCAACCACTACCTAGACATAACCATGGTATCACAAACCATGAATTAAAATGGTATGTTTAATTAGCAACCACTACCTAGACATAACCATGGTATCATAAACCATGAATTAAAATGGTATGTTTAATCGCATCCTAATCCTACTGCAACTTATAAATATGTATGTATGTATGTATATTAAAAAGAGATAAGATGCATTTAGTTTTGAGTTCTACCTAAAGCTCTAAACCATATTAATCTTTCTCCATCAACCGAGCAATACAATATAGATTTACACAAATTTTACATTTACAATGATAAATTGCAAATGTGAGTTTGAATTTTCTTCCCATTTTCCTCATTCTCTAACTCTTATGCTCTTTTTCTCTCTAAGTAGATTGAAAATGAGTTCAAATAGCCAAAGCTTTTTAGTATTTAACTTCTTGACTTTTCATCATAGCTCTAACTATAATTTTTCATTTGTTTTGAGAACTAACAATTTATCTAATAAAACCAAGTTCCTAAAAATAATAACAAGTGATTTTTTTTAGGTAATTCAATTTTAGATCTAGGTTCTCTTTATGATTCTAAAGGATAGACTCTATAACCTCAACCTTAATTTTCCATTTAATTGATGACTACTATTTATAAACCAAGAAGTTGGAAACATCAAAACACCTAAATTGCTTTCACCAATTCATTAAGAAATTAAAGTTAATGAATGTTTGACCAGATGAAAAAAAAGAAAGCATATATATAGAGGGGAAAATGTATAATACCAATTGAGATGCTTCTTTAACAATAAAGCAGTTGATTTTAAGATTAAGTTGATGTTAGAGTTTTGTCTACAACAAATTAACTGCCTTAATGCAATGAGCATCTTGTTACTCAAAAGACTTGGAAACTATAATCATCAAAATGTCCAAATAGCTTTCACAAATTGATTAATAAATTTGAGTTATATGAATGTCAGACAAGATGCCAAAAAAAAAAAAAAAGAAGAGTAAACAATGATGAAAAAGCTGCATATACTCACACTTGAAATCAAGTCTTTAACAAGACAATGGAAGAGTGTACAACTTAGTTGGTTCTAAAGCTTTTTCTCCTATAAATCAACTACCTCAATGCAATGTGCGTCCCATTGCTTGTAGAGCATAAAAATGCTATTGCATGTAAATAAATGTCATACACAAATTTGGATAGACAACTAGAGAAACTTGGTTGGGAAACTGGGTTTTTCATGAAAGGGAGAGGGTTTTCTATTTAAAGATGATGGCTTGGTTGAGCAAAAAAGGTAGAGAGTTTAAATCAAAACCTAGTTTTTCTCACTCTACAACCAATAAAGCAAATTAATAGCTTTAGCTTGTAATTAATAAATAAATAATACAACAACCATTGTTGGCCTCTAATTTCCTTTATAAAATGCAGCAAATGATAGATTTAATTATTAAATGGGGTTCTTGTAGCTAGCCAATCACATGTAGCATTCGTGTTGGTTAGCCTTAGAAAACTCTTCATTTGATGACACGTAGAGGGATGATCTTAGAGAAAAGCATTTGAGGAGGAACAAGCAAACTCATATTTATGTTACACATTGTGATAGTGGATTAAATATGAAGTTTATAATTTTTCTTAATCTACTCTTAGTTAAGTAAGCCATTTTAACTTATATGAAGCTACTATAGTAGAGTAATGATGTTTGCATGAATCTTGTCAATATTTTGAATGTTGTAAATGCGGAGGAGGAGGAGGCTCATATATATAGAGTTTAGCCCCTTGATCTTGACCATTAGATGAAGCTATGATAGACAGACCAAATAAGCCAACATTGAGGGCCAATGGATTGAATTTAGGTGATCGATAGTCTAGATTGAAGCTTCCTCCTCTTATAGATCAATGGGCTTAAACTTAGATGATGGGCTTGCTTAGGCCTAACTCATTTTATAAAGCTTATCTCATTTCAATTAAAAGAAACCCATCTTTTCAAAAATGGATCCAACAATCCCCATTCTTGGTCTACTAAGCTAAATCTCCTAAAAATATCTCTAATTGGGTTCGGTTTCCTAGACCTTGTCATTTACCCAAGAAATTGATTAGCCTTAAATTAGGCTAAAGGTTAAATTACCAAAATAGCCCCCTACATTTTATCCCCTGAGCGAAAGCTCCTTTAGCATTGTCTAAGGGATTTTGGACATTTCATTGAGTTAACTTTTTTTTTTTTCTTTTTAAGTTATTGTAAAGCATGCATGAAGTGTTGAGTTGTGGCTAAATTATTTGCTGTGTTTGTGGCACTTTATGCTTTTTTTGTTTGTTAATGAGATTTTATAAGGTAAAGTCGTATTTATGTTATCAACATGAGATTCATATTTTTGAATGGCTCCCATAGCTCTTGTAATAATCTTACTAACATCATGTAATGCCTTAGAACCTAGAACATCACAACCTGCCACGTGTTACTACCACCAAGTAACACACTAAGGCTCTAAAACCCCATCATACTTTAAAACCTGCTCATATACATTATCTATCATACTACTATAACAATAATCAAAGGAATGACTCACCTATGAGTCATTATTTAATAACAAAATCTCAAGCTGTAATTTGTCTCTATAACTTCAATTTAACCATAAAACATCCATTTACAAATGTTCATCCTTCTTGTCACTCTTATTCCACATAGTAATAGTGTTCTCTTCCCATCTCACCCATGTAATGTCTCAACAAGTTTCCATTCTCATCATACTTTAGTTGTTCGTCATTTTTGCCTGCAGTTAAAAAAATATATAAAAGGGAGGGGGAGGGGGGTTGAGCCTAAGCTTAGTATGTGAGTACCACACCCATATGCACATGACACACCACATTAATATCACATGCATATATGCAACATTTATCTATAACTCATTTACAATTTAGTTCACACATCAATCCCAAAATGAGTTATCACACAAAGAGGTACTCATGACCCTGGACACACAACATTTGTCTTAGTGGGAATTGCCTCTACTAGCCCTATCTAACCCTAATGGGAACTACTACTGTGGGCCCCGTCTAACCCTAATCTAACTTAGATCATTTCAATACACGGCTCTACTAAGGACAACGCGGCATACCGCTCATTGAGGTGCCCCCTAGGGATATGCCAATACGGGCCCCTAGGCTGAGCTAAGCACAAACAACATATCCCATTCCATTCACATAACACTGCATTACTTCATGATACCACATAATTCACATTATATCTCAGCATTTCATTATTTCACATACAACTAATTAGATAGCTTCCTAACAATTACATACAACAAATAGAGTAAACATGTACTTGGTATCCTAACCTTAAGTACTTCTTGTCCCAACTTAAGCTAAGTTGATATCTATATAATCAACACATTAATCTTAGTACTAATCCAATATAATATAACTTTCCTAATTCCTCTTATTCTATTAAGTCATTTAAGGTTTTACTAATTGTTTTGGTCGGGTGGAACTTAGTTAATTAAGAAGATAATTTGATATATATAATAATAATGTCCATCACTTAACACGGCCATGTTAGAGGCCATGTTGCCTAACACGAGCTAGTATACAACAATGTTAGAGGTCATGTATCTCTCAGTGAGATTTAGCTTTAACACGGTTGGAACAGGGGGAGGTCGTGTTTCTCTTAATTCAACACAATCTAAACACGATCGTATTAAAAGGCTATGTATCTTTCGACATAACTTTTAAACTTTTAGACTTAACATGATCGAAACACAATCATGTTGGAAGGCCATGTTCTTCTCATTTTAACATGGAGGTAACTCGATCATATTGGATGGTTGTGTATCTCTCGGTATAACTTTTAAATTCAACACGATCATAGTACGACTGTGTTGGGGGGCTATGCATCTCTTGGCTAATTCCACGAACCCTAATATTTAACTCCAAATTCACCCAAATTCGTTCCTTTTTATCCCTAGACTCCATTACATCTTTAAAATATGTAAATAATCATTGATTTATGTAAGTTAAAATACTTACATCAAACTTCCCATGTATCGACTCCTCGAACCGGGAATTCCCTTGTCTTTTACATTCCCTTTTGCTACGTCGTGTTACCTCCTCGGATTGCTTTAGGTTTCCCTAAACGAGCTCTCTCTCTCTCTCTCTTTATGTCACTTGATCTCTTTAGGTGGCTGGGATTGTCAGATATGCAAAAAAGAAGATCCATAGGTCAGTTTAGCATATATATGTATAGTCTCGTTAGAAAAGACAAAACTGCCCTTGTGTTTTATCCGTATTTGCACGATTGCCTTAGCTCTTATATTATTTATTTGTTTGTTTATAAAAAAAAATCGTATATTACATTCTCCCCCCTTATTAAAACTTTTGTCCTCGAAAGTTACCCGAAATTGGGAAAAGTTCTGGATGCTTTCTCTTCATTTCTTCTTCTAATTCCCATGTCGCCTCTTGCTTGGTTTGATTTGTCCACTATAGTTTGACATAAGAAATTCTTTTTCTCCTTAGCACTTTTTCCTTAGTATCCACTATCCTCATGGGTCTTTCTATAGAGGACAAGTTTGGTTGTACCTTCAAAGGTTCCAAGGCCATCACTTGACCTAGGTTTGGTACAAATTTTCTTAGCATCAATACATGAAATACATCATGTACTCCAGCTAGACTTAGCGATAGGGCCAACCTGTACATGACTATTCCAATTCTTTCTAGAATTTCGAATGGGCCCACATATCTTGGATTTAGCTTACCTCGCAATCCGAATCTAATTACTCCTTTAGTTAAAGATATCTTTAGTAAGACTTTATCTCCCACTTAAAACTCTAGAGGGTGTCACTATTTGTCTACATAACTTTTCTGATGACTATGAGCTGATAGGATCCGTTGCCTTATGACTTTAAACTTGTCTACTATTTCCTATACAATCTCTGGCCCCAATATCCATCTTTCTCTCACTTCATCCCAATGTAAGGGAGATTTGCACTTCCTTCCATATAATGCTTTATAAGGAGCCATCTGTATAGTAGCCTAGTAACTATTGTTATAAGCAAATTGTACTAGAGGCAAATGACCACTCCAATTACCCCCTTGATCCAAGGTATAAGCTCATAGTAGATCTTCTAGAATTTGAATGGTTCTTTCATATTGTCCATCTGTCTGAGGATGAAATGCTGTACTAAACTGGAGTTTGGTTCCCAAAGCTTGATGTAGACTTTTCTAGAATTTGCTCACAAAATGAGTATCCCTATCAAATGTAATCATAGCTAGTATCCCATGTAATCTGACAATCTCTTTAATATACATTTGAGTAAGCTTTTCTAGTCTGTAGTTTGCTTTAATTGGCAAGAAATGTGCAGACTTGGTCAATCTATCTACTATTACCCAAATTACATTATATTTCTCCCTTGTTCTTGGGAGTGCTATGAAAAAATCCATAGTTACATGTTCCCACTTCCATTCAGGTACAGGAAGAGGTTGTAACTCACTAGCTGGTCTTTGGTGTTCAATCTTTATTTGTTAACAAGTGAAACACCTGGACAAATATTTGGCTATCTCCCGTTTTATATTTTTCTACTAGTAAGTGTTCTTGAGATCCTTGTACATTTTGGTGCTTCCTGGTTGTATTGTATACCCTGAGTAATGGGCTTCCTTCAACTCCTTTTGAGTAAACAAATACTTCAAACTTTTATAGTCTGTGAAGATTTTACACTTCTCCCTATAAAGATAGTGTCTCCACAATTTTAGTGCCAAGATCACAGCAGCTAATTCCAAGTCATGGGTGGGGTAATTCTTCTCATATTGTTTTAGCTAGCGGGAAGCATATGCAATGACTTTCCCATTTTGCATAAGCATACACCCTAAACCTTGATTTAATGCATCATTGAATACTTCAAATTCTTCTCCCATCTTCAGTAGAGCTAACACTGGAGCTATCATTAATTTATTTTTCAATATTGTAAAGCTGCTCTCGCACTCCTCACTCTATACAAATTGGGCCTTTTTCTTTGTCAATTGAGTCAAGGGAGTGGCTAACCGGAAGAATTCTTCTACGAAGTGTCTATAATACCCAGCTAATCCCAGAAAACTCCTTACTTCTGTTATAGTTCTTGGTCTTGGCCAGTCACTTACTACCTTCACCTTCTTAGGGTCTATTGATATTCCATTCTTATTCACAATTTTGCATAAAGCTTTTCTTCCCTGAGTCTTTCTAGTATAGTTCTAAGATGTGCTTCATGTTCTTCTCTACTTTTGGAATAGATAAGGATATCATTTATAAAAACCACTACAAACTGATCTAACCAGTCTCTGAGCACTCTATTCATAAGGTCCATGAAGGCTACTGGAGCATTTATCAAACCAAAAGGCATCACCCGAAACTCATAATGCTCATACTAAGTCCAAAATGCAATTTTCTGTATGTCTTCCTCCTTGATTCTTAACTGGTGGTATCCTGATCTCAAGTCAATTTTTTAGAAGACTTGAGCTCCTTGTAATCGATCAAATAGATCATCAATCCTACGAAGAGGATATTTATTCTTGATTGTGACTCGGTTTAGCTCCCTGTAATTTATACACAGCCTCATACTCCCATCCTTCTTCTTGACAAATAACACTAGAGCACCTTATGGTGAGACACTTGGTCTATTAAACCCACTATCTTGAAGCTCTTGAAGTTGAGTCTTCAATTCGGATAGTTCAGTAGGTGCCATTTTGTATGGTGCTTTAGATATGGATGTCGTTCCCAATATAAGATCAATACAGAACTCTATCTCTTTGGATGGTGGTAAATGTAATGAATTCTCAAGAAAAACATCTGTATACTCATTCACTACTTGCACGGTTCTCAATTCCTTAACTGGTCTTGTCTCCACTAATAAGGCTGACAATCTTCCTCTATTCCATAACTCATATGTTGGAAGAGTCGCAAGCTTCTGTGGATCTAATTTGTATACAATTTGCTCCTCATTAGGAAAATCAAACTTAACCACTAGATTGTGACAATCTATAGTGGCATGATACTTATACAACCAATTCACCCCTAAAATTAGATTAAACTTTATCATCTCTAATACAAACAATTCAACTAGCATTTTCTTGCCATGTATTATAATCTTTACATCTTTACACATTTGATTTAATTTTTCCCCTATTCCAAATGGAGTATTTCCAACCATAGCATTCTCCAATACAATAGGTTTTAATCCATATACATTCATAAATACAGGTGATATACAAGAATGAGTTGCACTCGTGTCAAATAGTACATAAGTAGTATTTGAGTTTATGAGCAGTGTATCGGCTATGGTATCTTAATCATGGGCATCCTGTTGCTGCTGTCATTATAACATAAACACTCTACCAGGTGCCCTATGTCTTGGTCCTACATTATGATTTCTACCTAGTGGTCCTCTAGGTGCAGTCCTTATAGGTTGTAGGGCTTGTAGGGGTGCAGTTCCCTAAGTGTGCTAAGCAAACACTCGAATGATCTATGCCCTCTCTACTTACAAGTATAATAGAAGGTCTGAGGGAAAGTCCTATCTGTATAATTCCTGCCGGTGTATCCCGTTTTGCCACAAGAGAAGCATGCCCCTTCTGGCCAATTACATTGTTACAGATCTTGTGGTCTTAAACATCTAGGACATCTTATACCTTGACCTGCCTGTGGTAAGGGAGGTAATGCTAAAGGTGCGGGCCTAGGTTGAAGAGGTCTAGGCACATAAGCCATAGGTTTGGCTGGATATATAGCTGGCCTCTTCCCTTTATCTACATAAGATATGTTGGAAACAAGCCTTTTTCCTAGAACTGATCTTGATTTGTGAGATAGTTGTTCCTCCATTCTCTTTTTACTTTGCTCCAAGTATTTTGCTTTATCAATTACTCCTGCATAAGTAGTCAATTGAAAAGCCCCCACTTCATGTTGTATAGTAGGCTCTAGTCCCCTCAAGAATCTCCTAACTCGGGAGGCATCATCTCATCTCATCATCTCTGGTAAGAATTTGCTTAAGTAGTTCAGCTCCACTTCATATGCTTTTATAGATCTACTACCCTACTGGCAGTTATAATAATCTACCTCCATTTTGTCCCTGATGTTGCTGGGGAAGTACTTTTCATAAAAGAGTTCCTTAAACCTTTGTCATTGGTTAGGAGCTCCTATTAATCTAGACATATTAGTCCACCAATTTGCAGCTGCTCCCTTCAGCATATAAGCAGCATACCTCAACTTTCTATCTTCTAGGACCATGAAGGCTTCAAAGGTCTTTTTCAGTCTTAGTGATCCAATATTCAACCTCTATTAGATCATTAACCTTTGGGTGAAACTCCTTAGCCAATCTTACAAAATTTTCTAACCTACAAGGTTCTTCTATAAGCTTGACCGGTCTCATAGCCTGTTGTTGTTGTTGTCCCAACATTCCCACTAGAGCATTTATAGTCTCCAGCAACTGAGCAGTAGTGACATTAGCCTGCTCTAGGGTTTCCTGCTGAGATGGTCTTAGAGGGTTCCTATCCTCTAGAGCATCTCCACCCTATCTAAAACTAAGTGAACCCCACATGATATTTCTTCTTGGAGGCATTCTGTGTAAATTGAGGCAGTAAAATGATTCTAGTGTTAGAATTTATAAGAGGAGTTAGTGATAGTATACATCTATGTATACTCAAGCTCAAACATACACAAACACATATGTATAGTTAAACAGGAATATTCAATAAAATACATCCGCATAGAAAATTAGGATTACCACAACATACTAGTTATCCCTTAATTTACCCACTCTCTTCATTCTTATGGATCTATAGATCATTTATTTGATCTTCTAAAGATTTCAACTTAACTTCTATTGATTAAATCCTACAACTTTTAGATCATTACTTAATTCTAGAAGTCATCGACTAAATCTCTGTTTGATCACATCTTCATTTCTAAAGATCATCAAAACCTAGTGCTCTGGTATTGCTTACTTATATTCTTTTGATCAAAACCTAAGCTTCTAGGGTTCATCAACCTAAGCTTTGATACCACTTAAAGCTGTAACGCCCTAGAACCTAGAGCATCTCAACCCGTCACATGTCACTACTACCAAGCAATACGCTAGGGCTCTAAAACTCCATCATACTTCAAAACTTGCTCATATACATTAATAATCAAAGGACGACTCACAGGTGAGTCATTCCAAATGTCATTATTTAACAATAAAATCTCAAGCTATAATTTGTCTCTATAAATTCAATTTAACCATAAAACATCCATTTATAAAAGTTTATCCTTCTTGTCACTCTTCTTCCACATAGTAATAGTGTTCTCTTCCCATCTCATCCATGTAATGTTCCATTAAGTTCTCGTTCTCATCATACTCTAGTTGTTCATCATTTTCGCTTGTAGCTAAAAAAAAATATAGGAAGGGGGGTGAGCCTAAGCTCAGTACATGAGTACCACACCTACATGCACATGACACACCAATATCACATGCATATATGCAACATTTATCTACAACTCATTCACAATTCAGTTCATACATCAATCCTAAAATGAATTATCACACATAGGGGTACTCATGACCCCAGTATACATAACATTTGTCCTAGTGGGAACTACCTTTGCGGGCTCTATCTAACCTTAATGGAAACTGCCATTATGGGCTCCGTCTAACCCTAATCTAACTCAGATCATTTCAATACACGGCTCCATTAAGGACATCGCCGTATATCGATCATTAAGGTGCTCTATAAGGATCTGCCACTATGGGTCGCTAAGCTGACCTAAGCATAAACAACATATCTCATTCCATTCACATAACACTGCATTAATTCATGATACCACATGATTCACATTATATCTTAGCATTTCATTAATTCACATACAACTAATTAGATAGCTTCCTAACAATCACATACAACAAACAAAGTAAACACGTACCCGATATCCTAACCTTAAGTACTTCTTGTCCCAACTTAAACTAAGTTGATATCTGTATAATCAACACATTAATCTTAATACTAATCTAACATAATATAACTCTCCTAATTCCTCTCATTCTATTAAGTCATCTAAGGTTTTACTAATTGTTTTGGTTGTGTGGAACTTGGTTAATTAAGAAGATAATTTGATATATATAATAATGTTTATCACTTAACATGACCATGTTGGAGGCTATATTACCTAACATGGGCTAGTATACCACAGTGTTAGAGGTTGTGTATCTTTCGGTGAGATTTAGCTTCAACACGGTTGGAACACAGCCGTGTTAGGAGGTCGTGTTTCTCTTAATTCAACACGGTCCAAACATGACCATATTGGAAGGCTATGTATCTCTTGGCATAACTTTTGGACTCAACACGGTCGAAACATGACCGTGTTGGAAGGTTGTGTTCTTCTCATTCTAACATAGGGGCAATACGACCGTGTTGGATGGTCATGTATCTTTCAATATAACTTTTAAATTCAACATAGTCGTAGCATGATCGTGTTAGGGGGTCGTGTATCTCTCGATTAATTCCACGAATCCTAATATTTAACTACAAATTCCACCAAATTCATTCCTTTTTATCCCTAGACTCCATTACATCATTAAAATATGTAAATACTCATCGATTTATGTAAGTTAGAATACTTACATCAAACTTCCCATGTATCGATTCCTCGATTCAAGAATTCCCTTGTCTTTTACGTTCCCTTTTACTACGTCGTGTTACCTCCTCAGATTGCTTTAGGTTTCCTTAAACTCTCTCTCTCTCTCTCTCTCTCTCTCTTTATGTCACTTGATCTCTTTAGGTGGTTAGGATTGTTAGATATGCAAAAGAGAAGAACCTTAGGTTAGTTTAGCATACATATATAGTCCTATTAAAAAAGACAAAAATGCCCCCGTCTTTTATCCGTATTTGCACAATTTCTGTAGCTCTTATATTATTTATTTATTTTTATTAAAAAAATCGTATATTACACATCTATATTGTTGATGCGATATCTTCCCCTTCAATGTGTAGTATATTATCTTGTAGCTGCTTTGTTAACCTTAGTACAGTGGTTGAACATTTGTGGTATAACATTGATAATAAAAATCTTCTTAATAATTTCTCCATTCGTGAAGGTTTTTTTTTTCTTTTCTTTTCTTTCAGATGCTTGTATAAATTTGAGGCTTCAAAATTTTCCTTCATGAATTTGTTAGATGATAATAGAATTTCAATTTTCTTTAGCTTATTGCATCTTTAATGAAAAACATTGGCTTCATGATCTTGGACAAACCGATAATGAAACTTCACAATAAATTTTTCCAAATGTTGCTTAACATTTTGGACTCTAAGAAAAAAAATTCGTTGATAGATGTTGTATGACGAGCTCCAACAAATTTTGTCAATAGATGTTGGAAGACATGCTCTTTATATTTTATTTATTCCATGTTGAGTAAATACTCCATAACGTGGTAATTTATTCAACATCCTCCATGAGAATAGCATTAGCTTAAATGTTAAGGGAATTAATCTGTCTTGTCTAGATTCAAGATTCATGCCCTTCAAAGCATATATTGGGCTTTCTATTTTTTCTTTTCTAATTGCATTTTCCAACAAGTCAGCATAATGTTTTTTTCCTTCCACCTTCAATCAAGCTTCATTCAACGTCAAAAATTGATATGCAATTATCCTTGGTCACTAACTCCTCTTTAATTCCCATCACATAACTATTATATGCTTCATAAACTCAATAAAATTGAAGTTCAATTTCTTCCTCGTAATCATCCTTTAATTTGCTTGACCGTCATTAATCTACCTCAAGAACGATACATCCTTGGCTGTAAAGGTGGTCTTTAGCTGCTTAAATCCCAAAATTGAAGCTTGAGTTTTCTCAATAAATTGAAGCAACAAATTGAGGAATAAAATAGGAAGCCACCATCAAAGTTCTAAGCCTTTTTTTTTATTAGGCAATGCTTCTTTTATGAATTGAATTTCTTTCAAACTTTTCTTTAATTTATGTTTTTTTTTTAGTTATTTGCAGATATTTAAAGTTTCTTGGGTTGTGTTGAAGCAAGTGTTCATAATCTTTTTTTTTTTTTTTGGCCAAACAAAAAGGTAATTTTATTGATATCTTACCTAACATCCAAATGGGCCATAGTAGATATAAACTAAAAAACATAGCCCAATTGTAAATCTAGCCAGGCAAGCTTCTAGAGAGGGGATGGGGCTCTAGTCACATGTCCATAGGACACATCCTGCTCGTTGTCATTGAAGCTACCTAATCAGTCATACTATTTGCCTTTCTAGAATTATAAGAAATAGAAAACCTAGAAATAGTAGACCGAAGAAATTTTTTAATGGACTTTAAATAGATTTCAAAGGCTTAATGAACTAGTCTACTACTGCCTTAATTAGATTTAACTAAAAGAAGGCAATTTGATTATATTTGAACCAGCAACCAGCCTTCCTCGATTGCAAGCTCTAACCCCATCAACAGGGCCTAACATTCAATTGCTTATACCATAATTCCTCTACACACCATGGCTCTTCCCATTATTAATCACCCTTAGTTGTTATACACCACAGTTGAAAAAACCTCAAAATTCTAAATAAGTTTAATGGAATTAAGAAGGAAAATTTAGAGTTAATTAAGAGAGGATTTACAAAATTTAGGGCCAAATTTTTCCAAAATGACCATTGTGCTCATAAATTTGATTTATTGAAAATAACTTTGGAATAGCCTAGTGACCATAGATAAAATTCCAAAACCTTAATTAAGTGAATAAAACCATGAAGGAATTATTTGGAGTCAATTAGAAAAGAGAAAATTAAGTTTGGAGATCAATTTTGTAAAATAAATAATTTGCCCCTAAACCCAATTTAGAGTCTTTGAAGTTGGCCAAAATCACCAAACAACTTAAATTAAGGTCATTTGGAGTCATTTTAAATTATTGAAAGTGATCTCTTGAAGTTTGGAGACAATTTACCCAAGCATAACCATTTTTACCCTTAAAAATAGTTTTATCAAAATTGAACTCGAAATTCCTTAGAGATCCTAAATATGACCTTAAGACCTTAATAGGTGAATAAAATCAATTACAAAATATTTGGAGGAAATTGGAAAAGAAAATTTTAAATTTAAAGATCAATTGAGTAAAATGACCAAAATGCCTTTGAGCTTAGTTTTATTTAAGCATAGTTAAATTTTTTAGTTCCTAAGGACAATTAAGGGAAAAGAAGGAATTATTTTTCAGCTGGAATGAAGTGGGAAAATAAGGAAAAATAAAATTTCTTTTATTCCAAAATTAAAGACACATGGTACCTTTTAGCAAAAACCCTTAAACTTAGTGGTCCCCCCTTACTTTTTTCCAAAAACCTTAGCTTTTTCCCACCCCATAAACTCCCTTGAACCAAACATGAGAAAACAACAACCCCTTTCCTTTTACTTCAAAATCCCTTTAAGGTAAAACCCATAAAAAATATACTAAAACCCAATCAACAACCTAACCTGAATTACTCCTTAATCCTCTTAGTAACTTAGCTTGTTTCTTGTAAGTTTTAGGTGCTAATCAAGTTAGAATATTGGAGGAGGGGCTTACAAGATCACGGTTTAGAAGATCAATTAAAGGTAAGTAAGTTATTTGTAAAGATTAAGTTAATTTAAGCATATTGATCTCAAGTATTAGTACTAAGTTAGTTGTTTTAATGTATAGGGTTGAATTGGAATTAAATATATATATATAAATTGAAGGCTTAGAAGTAGCGACCAACTTATAGCAAGAAGGATTAGATTGATCTTCAACAAAGTAAGGGAGCTTAAGTAAGTTGCTTGGATGAATAATGAGAATCTAAAGTGATTAAAGTTCCTATTAAAGTAATTAATGGAAATGAACATGGATAAAGGTTGAGCATATAAGAATCATTACCCAATATGTTCCTCTTGAATATTCTTTGGTGAACCTAAATGAGGATTGATGTTTTAGCATGCTAAATATTATGTTGGAAGTAAGCTTGAATTTTGATTTAGTAAAGTTGGAAATGATTAACATGGGTGTTTGATGATTTTCTTGCACATTGATGGTGTGATGCTGGAACCATTGTGATCACCACTATTCTTGTCTCTCCTTGAGTGTTATTTGATGATTCAAGTGTTGATTTAGGACTTGATATGCTAGATGGGTCATTGGGTATTAGAGATGTAGTTAAAAATCAAATTTGACATAGTTAATTGGAGATTTTGTTGAATAATGAGCAACCACCACTATGATAATGAATTTGAGGCTTAATTTGTTCTTATCAAATCTGGTTTGAGCATTAATTGGTGATAATTTGAGGATTGGAGTAAGAACTCATGATATCTAGATTAATTTTGGTCATTAAATGGTATATATGCAAGTTTAAGAGTAAAAATTAGTGCTGTAGTTGAACTTGGTAGTTGAATGGAATCAATTGATGATTTAATTATTAATTCCCAGCATGTTGACATGTTTTTCATGTGAATAATTCAATGAAAATTGAAGTAAAAAAAAAGAAAGATAAGTATTGAGTTTAGTAAGAATTGAGGATAAATTGGGTTGAATTATAGTATGGGTGAACTTAGGATTTTGTATTTCTTGCATATTTTGGTATGATGTGTGAATTTGGAAAAAATGTGATAAATTATATTTATTTTAGGTTAAGTTAGTAGAATTATGAATTAATTACAAATGGGAGTTGGTTATGATATGAAATGAGGCATAAAGGTGATAATGTGTCAAATTGGACTAAAGAATGGATGAAATTTTGAATTAGGGCGTGTCTTGTACTATTTTCTCTATTTTGATAGTATTTTAGGCTTGAAAATGAAAAATAAATGATGCATTAGATACTAGAAAGGAGTAGGAGCAAGTGAGCTTTGATTTGAAGTGATTTAGACCTAAATTGGATAAGTTATGAAATCTTAAAGATGAAAATTTATAATTAAAAGTGGTGCGGTAATTCAAGGGCTTTAAATTGAATAAAATCAGGTTCTTTTTGATAAAATGAGTAAAGAAAGTGATAAGGAGACCAAATGAGCTCAACCAAAATAGACCTAAGGACCACCCTCTTATCTTCCCTTGGATGGCCTATGTAATTAGACATAATTTACTTAAATGGGCTAATTAACTAAACTATCATAATTGAGCCAAAATAAGATTTGACATGTAAGTGTGAACCTAACAAACCATGGACCCAAGATCTAAAAAACCAAAGCTTAATTGGGCTTATTTCTTTTTAAGACTCATATCCTAAATGGGCCTTAATAAGATAAATAACTCAAATCAGGCCTCAAACCAATTCAAGGCCCAAATCGATTCAACTAATTAAATAAATTAGACTTAGGATTAAGAAATAAAATGGGTTTACTTAATTATAATAAAACCTAAATGGGTTAAAAACCCAAAACATAGTTAAGCTTATTAAACTTTAGGGCCTATAACCTAAATTGGCCTTAATAATCATATTAAATTTAGTTGGACTTTAAACCCACCAAGACCTTAAATTAGCTAAGGGCCTAAAATAGAATTGCAATGGAACTTAATAAATTAATTGGATTTAGGACTCAATGAAAGGGACTAATTAAACATAATAAGCCTTGACTGATTAAAATAGATAGAATAATCAAATTTGACTTAAAATGTATTTAGTGATTATAACTAAACTTTACTAAATCAATTAGGACTAATGGGTTTAATTTCGAACATAATTAGGCCTACTATACTTAAAGGCCCAAATACGTTAATTGAGCCTAAAACAAAACTAGGCTTAAAATTCAAATAAGTTATTAAGTTTAATTAAATAAACCCTAAATGATTTGAGCCACATTTAGTTAAAAGCTAATTGAGCCTAAATAACTCTAATTGGGCTCTTAATTAGTATAGGCCTTAAGTAGCCTAAACTAAACCTAGAATATGATTTAATCATTTAGAGTAATCAATTAACTTTTAATTTTATTTTGATGCATAAAATCAATTTAATTGACACAATTGGAATTGGATTGTGATTCAAGATCATTGATCTTTCAAGTACACAGTAACTTGTGTGTTGCATGCTAAGGTAGAAAAAGTAAACCTGACTAATAATCAACTCAACTAAGTAACTGTTTATAGCTTGTGCATGGTTACTTAAACTAACAAGTGATAAACTTTAGATCGGGATTATGGTTGGGGTCATATATCTTAAAATGACACGATAGTTAGGCACTTAGGTTGCCAAGGGTGGCTCGACGAGTGGTTGATGAGTGAAAATACGTTAAATAATGGGCGCTATAGATGGAGGGAAAGTATATCGAGAGTCATCTAAGGTTATGGGTCACAACAAGCAATATGATATAGTTGGACTATGATTAATGAGGATCGCATAACAGTTGGTTCACTTAGATGAGGTTACTTAGGTATATAGTTGTCAGCAATGTGGATTCCGGTTGCTCCTATTAACCCTTGATGTCCATTATGGTGGAATCAAACCCCTTGTCCTCCATTTTGATGTCCAGAGTCATGAGTACTCTCGTGTTAGATGTATAATTACGATAATTAACTGAATTCAGTGATTGATTACTACATTAGTTGTAAGCCCGTTTGACATGCGTATATGTATTTGTGTTATTGTGTACTAAGCCTTCATGGCTCACTCTACTTTTCCTTTCTATCTTTCTTTCTTTTTCTTTTTCTTTTTTTTTTAGGTGAGAATTTTATTGATCTATCATATTACTTGTTGAGTTATGGCTCCAATGAGGAGACATAGGGCGAGATCATAGAGATAAGCCATGTCGATTGTTTTTATGACTAAGATTTGTTATGTTTTGAACCTAGCTATTATATTTTTACTTGTACTGAAACTTATTAAGAGCCACCTATAGCTCCATTGCCTATTTTAGTTTATTTATATTATGTAGGCCCTATAAGCCTTAGAACTTAGATTATCTTTTCTTACTTTACCACACATTTTTATGACAAACAAACCATCAAACATTATTGAATATCCAACATTTCACTCAAATGTTTTCAAAATCTACTTAACCATTTTAAAGTCATAAAACTAGTTTAGAAAACTACTTAATAATCATAACCTTACGTATTCTACTTAAATAGGGTACGTGGTAAAATGTCAGTATCATAGTGGTTTCAAGGCATGACAATAGTGCTCACTTTTGCTTGATCATCCTTTGATACCCACGATCCATTTACATTGACTTTAACCCACTCACTACCTAGATATAACCGCTTATCCAAGTTATAGTTTGTCAATTGCTCAATTTGCACACCTATTCCTTCTTTGTACTCATCTCTCTTGGCTAAGCATAATAGTTCATTCAACAAAACCCCAGATGCTCTAACCACAACTTCAGGGTCAAGTTATTTCCCTCCATCACTGCTACACATCTTATCCTCTAAAATTGCTATGCAATAACACTAACAGTAGTTTCAAGTTTTTCTCTTTGCTTCCCATTCAACCCCATGATCTTTTCAAACTGCTCCAAAAAGCTCATCACTGAACCTTTGCCAACACGTATGCTAAAACTCTCATAGCATGCTACCTTTGTCCATTCACATAAAAGAAGTGCATGTTCTATACTCTCCATATCTCCATAGAATGAACATAAAGGGGAGGATAAGATCTTTCTTTGATACATATTAGCAACTACTAAAAGTGTATCCAAAATGATCTTCTAGGAAAATTTCAAACTTTTTTCCATTAAGTTTTTGTTATCTACTGAGATATTGATGCCTTCTCTTTATACTTTTCTTTTTTCAATAATTTGAAATGGTGATATAAATATTTTCTCATATAAATGCCAAGATGATGATAGGGCCACATTAGAACATCTTCCTGCATGGTGGAGCTCATAGGAATTTTCTTAATACTGTTAATCTCCTCCTCTTGTATAAACATCTGTAGTTTAGGAGTGTTCCATGCATGCTTTGATACATCAATAAACTTGCTTACTTTAAGACCCCCCCAAACTCCCTTTAATCTTGCCCATCAGTTTATGATGCTCTAGGAGAGGAACCCATCTATCCCTTCCATCACCTATCCTCTTGCCATTACAAAGCTTCCACAAACTTTCTTAGAAAAGATGCCCCTTTCCTTGCAAAATACTACTCTAAGCCTAAGATGCCTTGTCCCCTTTAGTTGCATCCTTAAAATCTCTATCCAAAAAATATAACCCCTTAAGTATTCTAACCCATAAGTCTGTAGGCTTTGACCACAATCGTCAAGTAAGCTTTATCAAAAGGGCTAATTTAAAAGTTTACAAATCTTTGAATCCAATACCCCTCAATTCCTTAGCAAATGTAAGCTTATTCTAACTATACTAGTGTATCTTATTCTCATTACTTTTTCCCCCCCAAAAGAACTTTGCTATTAAAGCATTTACTTCATTACACCATTTTGTTAGGTAACTAAAGCATGACATAGAGTATGTTAAAATGGTAGAAGTAACAGACTTTATGAGAGTTTCCCTTCCCACTTCAATTAAGAGGCTCTACTTTCACCCTTTTAATTTCCTCACAATTTTATCCCTTACAAAAGAAAGTGCCTCATATTTAGTTTTGCCTTAGATAGCTAGTAAACCTAAATACATTGATGGAGCATCAATGGATTGAATACCTAATACATTAGCTACTTCAACCTTAACCTAGTCCTCTATGTTTCTACTAAAATAAACATTTGATTTTTCCAAGTTGACTTTCTAGCCTGAAGTTGAGCAACAAGAGTCTAAAATATCCTTCAATCTTCACACTTTTTCCACTTTAACTTGTAGGAAAAAAAGAAAATCATCTTCAAAAAACATTTGAGAAAGAGTAGGATAAGATGGTTTCATTGTTAATCCCACTATGTTTCCACTATTAATGTTCTTCTCAATACCTTTTGGCAACACTTCCACAACCAAGATAAAGAGATATGGAGATAAAGGATCTCCCTGTCTCAATCCCCTACTTGGTATGAAATGAATCACTTTTTTTTTTCATTCAATTTAATATTAAAACTTACAATAGAAATACAACACATCATCCATCTAACCCATTGCCTATCAAACCCAAATTTTAACAACACTTTCCTCAGAAAACCCCACTCAATACGATCATAGGCTTTGTTTATATTAACCTTTAAAGTATAAAAACCTTTCTTACTATTCTTTTTGTTTTTGAGAATATGGAATGCTTCATGTGCAATGATAACATTATCATGAATCAATTTTCCTGATATAAAAGCACTTTGATTTTCCAAAATAAGCTCTCCTAAAAAAGGTTTCAACCTATTGACTAATATTTTTGAAATGATTAAATATGGAAATTATATAGGCTTATAGGTCAAAATTAGGAAACATTTTAGGGGTTAGGCACCTTAGGCACTTAAGGTAACTAATTTGATAAACAGCTTTGCACTTCCTACAGTAACTAATTTGCTCACCATTGACCATAGATGTTGATAAAACACACTAGAAAATCCATTTAAACCTAAGGCTTTTAGTCCTCTTAGTTGATAAATAGCTTTGCACTTCCTCAACATCAACTTCACTACAAAGGACTCTATTTATGTCCTCATCAACCATTAGATCCACCTAACTCAAGCATTCATCCTCATTAATCACTTCTTTAAAGCAATACAACTTCTCAAAAAAATTTGAAATTCCGTAACAATATCCTCTTCTTTCTCAGTCCAATTGCCCTCTTGATTTTGAATTTTTAAGACTTTGTTTTTATTCAAACGAATTCTAGTTGAATGGTGAAAGAAGGATGTATTTCTTTCTCCAAATTTTAGCCAATTAGTCTTCACCCTTTGATGCCAATACATTTCTTCCCTTTCTAGTAACTCATTTAGTTGACCAAAATACTTTTCCTCCTCTTCTATGTCGAACCCCCTTAGATCATTTTGCACCAATTCAATTTTTTTGGAACACACTATCAATATGATTTCCATTTTTTACAAAGCACTTTTACTCCACTCAAAGAGCTTGTATTTATAAGAATTCAGATTGTTTAAAATCAAATCCTAGTATCAACATTTCTTCCTTCATTCCAATGTGACTCAACTACTTCCTTATATTCATTATACCTTAGCCACAATTTTCAAACTTGAAAGCCTTCTTACCTTTATTATCATAAACATAGAGATTAATATACAAAGCTACATGGTCTAAGACAAAAGCTTGGACGTGTTCTACTCTACAATTCGGGTGTTTTTCTAACCAATCAATTGAAGCAATTACCCTAGCAATTCTTTCGCTCAATAAAGCCCCACCTTCTCTTTTATTCATCCATGTGAAGCTTGGAGACAAGAAACCCAGTTCTTGTAAATTCATACCTTCAATCATTAGTCTAAAACCATCTACCACACTTTTATCCAAACTTCTGCATCTTTCATCGTCATATTCAAATAACATTGCATTAAAATCACTCACACATAACTACTGTTCTTTCCATAATGATGAAATGCTTCTTAGTTCATCCTAAAGCCATTTTTTCATTTTAAAATCCATAGAAGAATGTACCCAAGTAACATACCTAATGTGACTACCATCTAGCTAACATAGCAATATGTCAATGTCATACTTGTAGGAGTATAAAACTTAAACACTAACATTATTATTTCACCACAATGAGAGCCCTCCAACAATCCCTCTTCTATCCATAAAGAAATTTCCCCCATATCTCAACTTATTTATCAATCTTTCCATCAAACTTACTTCATTTTTTGTTTCCATAAAAAAAAAAAAAAAGAAGCAACATAGGAATTAAATTTATTAATAAGGCCATTCAAATTACGGGTTGTTTGGAGAGGCTTTACCCCTTGATAGTTCCAATATAAGAAATTTATGGGGCCTTGTGTGGCTATATCAAGCTAGCCACCACTGCCTATATAATCACAATTTAAAATTAGAACATCAACCTACCTATAAAACTCTTCAACCATTTTTTGTGTAATAACAAAATCTTTCTTAAATTTCCTTTCTTTTTTGGCTCTACTAGTTTTTTTCCCTCTTTTATTTTTATTTTTATTTTATTTTTGGTCATTACTAGCATTTTCCAATTTTTTCCCATTATTTTCATATCACACACGTTTTTCAACTAAATCTCCAACCTCCATCAATACTTCTTGAATTTTGAACTTCTTTACTCCTCCCCTCTCTTTTAACTCTTCCCTATCTCTTTCTAACTTTAACTTTTTCATTTCAATGGACAAGTCGTTAGGGATAACCATTAGTGATGTTAAAACCTTAGTATTGTTTGCCTTGTCTCTAGCCACTCCAACATTTATCCTACTTCTAAAGCCTCTCTAGGTTCTTTATTCTTGGGCATAATTTGGTTACTAGTAGTAGGTTGTGTTTGGGTCTCAGTTTAATGGATCTTAATAGAGGGAAGGTAAGACTTAGGCTATGAGGAAGCATATTGGGGATGAGAGGATTAGATTGATGGAGAGGGATTTCTTGTCTCTAGTTCATTTAAGGTTACTTGGTGATTCTTGGTTAGAGCATAGTTTAAATGAATGGGGTTTACGAAAGAAAAGGGTTGAGGGGTTAAGTTCAGTTTGTTGTTTAAAGGGATAAGAGGGTTTGGAAAGTGCTTGAGGCTATTTAGATCTTGATTCTCTTTATCAGGTTTAGAGTATTTTTCCTTACTCTAACTTTGTACCATCCCAGCTCTCAAACTAAGCCCTAACCTTTCATCACTATTTTTCTTGTATTCACACATTTTACTTTAATGCCCCAATCTCCCACAATTATAGAACCTATCATTTAATCTTTTATACTTAAAAAACAAAAAACCCTATATCTATCTCCATCTCCCTTGTGCACCTATATACTCGGTTTCAAAGGCTCATCCTTTGGAATTTTAACTCTCACTCTAAAAATTGTTCTTCTCTCACCTTTATATGAGCTCGGAGGTTCTACTTCCAAACTTCTTAAATCTTAATTCATATTACTTGTGCACTTTTAAGAGACATATGGTTTGACCTCGGTTCATGGATCTGTGTACCTGAATTTTCATCAAATTCAAAGATACATCCTCTAACTTCGAACAACCCATAGTGACCATACAATGCCCCATAACTAACCATGGATTTTCCTTTAAAAGTCTCTCCATATAATTCCTATTGCTGAAACTCAACAAATAGGTATGGGTGGGTGTAATTCGATTTAGTATGATTCGTCTCTTGAAACAAACTAAACTGTATATTATGAATCATTTTTTTTTTCTTGAATCAAACCTAACCACATGGTTTAGTTCATAAGTTTTTCAAACCTTAAAAAAAAGTTTGATCCGATTTGGTTTACAGTTCGAACTGTTTTTATACATGTTATTAATTTTTTTTTCTATATGTAAGTTAGTAAGTTATGAAAAATTATACTTGATACAAAAAAAAAATAATTTATTAGCATTTCTTCTATATTATTCATGATCTTCAATACCTATTTTATATATTTAAAGAGATTTTATTATCTTTTTTAAAGTAATTATAGTTTCTATATTAATCAATAAGTAAAAATATAAAATAAAAAAATAATAATAAGTAACTTGATGAAAACTAAAAAAGAGAAAGAATTGAACAAGTAATATGAAATCCTCTTTTTTAATTATATATTTTCTAGATTTTCATCACCATTTTTTTTTTTATCTTTACTTCTCATGGCTTAATTTGGCTTGAAATGGTTCAGTTTAATTCATAATTTTTTCAAACCTAAAAAAAATTGATTCGATTCAGTTTGTAATTTTTTTGAACTTTAAAAGACGATTTAAATCTAATTTACGGTTCAATATGCAGGGTAGAAGATGCACGAGCAAGAAGAAGAATAGAAGAGCTCGAAATTATGGAAAAATCTATGCAAAAAATCGGTTGAATGATGCACAACTAGCTTCACGTCACATGAGCATGCAAGAGAGGGAAAAGAAATAACAGAAAATGTAACATACAGCCCATAGGTGTGATGACTCTCCAATTAAGAGAATATTCTCTCTCTAAAAGGCTAGAGAGAGAGAGAGAGCCCAAACCCCTTCTGCGTTATCGTCATGATCCGTTGAAGAGCTAGATGCTGAAGACTGAGTAATACTTGGTCAGCAACAGCCATCCAACTGGGTGGCTCAGTAATCCGACCGGCTAGGAGTAATGGAGCGTTACTCGAGTGCCTAGATGAACATTTCCAAAAGCGAGTGCCCAAACCCGATTACAAGAAGCCACCGTTTAGCTAAAAAAGAGGTCCATCCAAGGTGAATCCAACCAGCTATCATGTTCAACTCCAACATCCATCCACATAGCAGCTAGAGAAGCACATCCACGCGTCCCAAGCCTTGAAATGAAATGCACGTAGCCATCTCTACTATTTAAGCTCCAGCAATACCCAGCAATCACTTGCAATCTTCTACTGATATTCTTTTTTTTTTTTTTAAATATATTTCTTAACAACAGCTCTTGCATTCTCATCTCCTTTCTTTCTTTTCATTTTCTTCCGTTTATTTCATAACATATTGTCTTCCATTCAAAATAATTCCCTCCTTTTTATATTTTCCTGCCTATATGCATTCGTATATTTCTTCATTACAAGTGTAGGTTGATACTCATTCCTATCTGCAAGAAATAGATAAATAGTTCACAATTCTCGTGCATTTATGACTTTTTTCAAGTTACTCTATGGAAGTAATGTTATATGGTGATCGCTTCTATCGCAGAAGGAGACGATAGATGCTTGCGTGGCTCTTCCTATCGACCTTAGAGAATTTAGCTACATTGTACATGTGGGATGAGAAGCTCTACGGAAAAGACAAACCAATAGTGGTATCACTATTGTTTACGTTTGCAGCTTCACCCTTTTCCCTTGTACCTATATCTTTGGCATTGACTTTGCCGCATTCTTCTGCCCTTGATATTTACCTTCTTCGAATCATAGTCTCACAAACATGGACATTGCTATGATAAGCATTTAGGAGAAGAGTTAAATGACGCTTCATAGCAAACACCATAACTTTTTCGGTTAAAACTGCACAACATGAGAAATTATGAAATTATTCCGTAGTGGGTAGTTGCTAAGCATATAGGGGATAGTGTTCCATATTCCGAAAGGAAGATACAGCAAGCAATAATCATATCCTGTATGAAAAAATGTTGGCTTGAGGTAAAGTGATCCATTATTAAGGCTTTCGCAAGTTCACAGTTCACAAAATGCAAGTGTGAAATTCCGCCATTATGTCCAAGTCCAAGTCTAAATAAAGGAAGGCAACAATAATGGTTTACGTGCCAGAAGATATCAGTTGCACGTGCGAGCTTCCTTTGAGTCATTGAAGCAATATATACCATGTGTTTAAAGAGAGCCCGGTGAAGGAAAGCATCTTCTTCAAGCATAACAAGAGCTAATAGTTCAAGCCAAACTTTGTTGGTGAATTGTAAGTTACCGTCTTCATTTTTTGTAATTAAACTTTCAAGATCATGAGACTTCTGGCACCATGGATAGTTATTTGCAGAACAGGAGCCGCTACGCCCATGTATACCCGATCACATAAGAGAGGTCGTGCAACCTTTCTTTTTTTCTTTTTTCTTTTTTTCCCCCTTTTCGTATCATCATCATTATTATTATTTTTTAACTGAAGAAAGCTTTACGATTTGTTTTTTTTTTTTGACAGTTAGTGTACACAATCCAATGAAAGGATGGTCCTGAACACGAGGATAAAATATTATTTTATTGAAGGTAGCTTGTTTCATTCCTTCACTCGGCTCCTTCTAGCATTTCCATGTTGCTTCTATGAAATGGTTTCATTTCATTACGAGGGACGCAAGAGTAGGAAAGTAAATAGATGGACGACAAATATGGAAAGCAGCGACACCAGTCAATAACAAACTTGTACCCTTCCCCCCTCCCCCCCTTTTTTTTTCTTTTTTCTTTTTCCAACATATAGTAAATATTCCCCTTTTATTCTCTTCTTCCATATTCTCTCTCTCTCTCTCTATAGTAACTCCCGAGATTTAAGAGATAAGACTTAATCACTAAACGAGATTCCAAAGATACATTTAAAATTAACTAGAAGCTATATCACTAAAGAAAAAGTTCAAGTTTTGTTATTTAAAGTTAGCGTTTTAAGTCCTAAAAGCTAGTTTCATAGTCTTTGTAGAATAAATTCAAAACCACAAAACTCTTGTAATTCAAAACTTCCTAAATGAGACCTAAATTAAGTTGACCATCCGTAAAAAAAAATCTTATTGTCAAAACAAGTTAAAAAGAATGATAATACTCCTAGAAATGCCGTGAACTATATGTGTGATCTTACATTCTAGTTACTCATTTCTAGCTGAAGAGTAACCACAACTTTACTAAGGATAGCACATTAGTTTCATGTGCATCAATTGCCGTCCACACAAATGGAAATACAAGTCTTGTCTTCTTCTTTAGGCGTCACTTATTGGGTACTTCAATGTCCTTGGAAGACTCTTTGACACACCATGAATCCAGAAAATCTTATCACAAGTTATAGATATTTAATGAGGGAATCATGATAAGAGTTGACCAAGACTTTGGGAAGATTTATAATAAAATGCAATGTGATTTAAAATTTTCTAGAAAATGGCATAACTACTAGTTCAAGTCACTAAGTCTAGTTACATAAGAACTTAGACATTATCTAAACTAGTTGACATTCATCTTAAGTGACTTTTGTTGTTTATAGCACAAGGAATAAATGGTTAGGAATGGATTTTCCTTACTGTCCCTATCCTAGATATTTTATCTTCAATGATTTTACATCCAAATGAATCTAAGAAAGGAGATATGAGGTGTACATGAGAATCTAAGTTAAAGATAAGGCCATTAACTAAAACTTCCAATCTTCTTATATAAGTAAAAAAGGAGTCAAGCCACGTAAACTTCTTCCTCATTTCCCTACAATTCACAATGACAATAGCCACTCCCTTCCCTTTCTCTTTCCAAAATTTCACTTTCATTAAAATTACCTCCATCATTTTCCCATGTGGTCCACATGCCATCTTCACCCAAAAGCCAATCATTTTTCTTCAACCAACTTTCATCTATCAACATTTTAAAAGACCACACACTAAATGCCATTCCATCTTCCATTCCAAGGTCAATTATCTCACCAAAAGAGGTAAGAAACCTACTTATCAACTTTGTTTTATCTAATTATAAGTGTCTAGATACTTGTGCTTTACCATTTCTAATGATATGGATTAGGTATTTCGTTCAAAGAAGGTCCCTCACAAACAAGACCAATAAGGATTGGTTATTGAAAAGTTCTTCCAATAATATAGAGCGCTCTTATTTTCAAGTAAGATCTTTCCTCGTCATCTATAGTTTAAATAGTTATTACCAAGTTAGCACTTATAATAGATAACTTGGATAATATTTTATGTGATTAGGATACTTGAAGATAGAAATTAAAACACTTATAAAAGAAGATTAAAAGAATTAATGAATATTTTAATAAATAAATTTAAATTTTTGTAAGGATATAAGCAAATAAATTTAAGATATGGACCTAAAAGACAATCTTTATGATTATACATAAGAACTTGAAACGAGTTATGAAATCTTTAATAATTAAATTTAAAAGATTTTATGAGAATAAGAAGTTTAAGTTAACGATTGAAAGGAACTCTTACAATCTTACCTCAGGACCTTACTCATTTCCTATACTCATTAGACCTATTTTTGACATTTGATATGAAGATGGACATATTCTTGCCATGTGACATGATATTGGATATATTATGACCATTTTAACGTAGTGCAAGGACAGTATATGGACCCAAGCATGAAGGACTTGAAACAAAATATATGCACTTTAAGACTTATGGACTAAGGATAGACTTTTATTACTTTAAATTGATTCACTCAAGACTTGAATTAAATATAAAAAGTTATAACATTTAAAACAACATAAATTTCTAAGAATTGGGGATTAGAGGGGAATATATTAAGTTTTTAAAACATGTTTTAATATAGTTTTATTTTTCTTATCATGTTCTATTTATATTTAAGTGAATCTCATGAATCGTGTGCTCTTCTAGAAGATTATTATGATAGTTAAGGGAATATGACTAAGTGAATACCATTAGTGGCTATCACTTGCTTGTGGTTATAGTATAGTAGCAACAATAATATATACACTTAATAAACCATATGTATGTGACATGTGTGTGGTTGATTGGTTTGTATTTTTTTGGAAAATATGTTAAAATGATCAAAACTACAATCGGTGGTTATATTGATTAGTTAACTAGTTGAATATTTTCTAATTGATGATTGGACACCTATAAGGAGTTAAATGCATCAAAATTTTAAAGTAAAATATATCATGCATTGTAATCTTACATAAAATACCTTTGCCATCACTGCTACATAGTAAAAGAAAGGATCTCTTAAGTCATTCTATCATTTGCAAACAAAATGATAGAAGAGTTGTTGTGCTTTTGAAAGAATTTGAGCTCATTTTATTGTTTAGCGCTTGCATACATCTAGAGATATAGTAGTTAGAGAGAACATTTCATTTAGTTCTCCTAAGGTGTAGTAGCCAGAAGATCCTTCTTTTATGGTGTCATATTTGTGAGTCTAGAGTTTAACTCTTAAGGCATTAAGTAGTTAAGGATGTCATGTTAAGTGAAATTTGATATTGAACAACCTAAACACTGATGGAACTATCGAATCTTCAACCTAAGGTTAAAGTAAAGAGTTTGGGGGGTGGGTGGTGTTGGTGTCACTAGTTAATTTATACCCTTGGACATTATGTGGTTACCCGAAAACCACGTCTGATGTTGCATTCCTATGTTTGATTTTTGCATTGCATACAATTGTAAACTTATATGATTTTGCTTGAAAGGTGATATTTCACTAAGCTAAATGTAATGTATACCCTTATAGTCTTTCATTTTTGTAGGAGCCATTTTAGGTTTACCTCAGTAAATCCATGACATTGGTGAGAAACTACAAGTTTGAAAGCTAGGAGTGGGATGTGAGAAAAGGAGTGGAAAGGTTATGAATTTAGTTGGAAAGACAATTGTTATTTTTGTGGATGACTATGATATTTGTACTCTAGTTATACTTGGATATGTAACTATGATGCTAAACTATTAGTTGTATTACCTTAAATATGATGAACTTTTTATTTTAGTATGCTGCTTTGAACTACATAACTCATTGGAGGAATCTAGAATAGCAACACCTTATAAACTGTATTGAAGCTCATGGGCAATTGTGACCTAACTAATCATTTGCTTTAGTGTAGTGCATAGTAGATTGCTACAATTAAGGTAAACCTCAAGGCATGACACTTTTTCTTTTTCAACACATGCTAAATGCAATACTCCTTTTTTCTTCATTCAAATATTTATAATTCTTTGCTTTCTTTTCTTTTTCAACACATGTTAAATTTACTACTCCCTTTTTTTTCAAAAACAAATAATAATAATGATAATAATATTTTTTTTCAAAGGTTACTTTCTAACTCCACTTCTCACCTAGGCAAAGCTATTACAATAAATGTGAATTCGAGGTTAACCCTAGGTCTCACTTAGGTTTCCAGTATTAACCACTTGGAATTGGAACATCGAGTCATGAACTAAGCCTAAGCTTTAGCGACTTCTTGAGTAAACTGTAACGACCTTATAAGGGGGCTAGTAGAATTTCCTAAGAGTTGCCATATTACATGTGCACTCGTGATATGAAAACCACCTTGCAAGTCAAAGGTTACAAGATTCTAATTAAATAATCATTCCTCAACATAACTGATAGTACATATAATTAATTATTATGAAAATAACTATGGAAACCGATTATTACAATTCTCTAAAATCGTAAAGAATCAATATCCCCTACCAAATAGTAAAACTAGGTGATCTCAACATTTTAGAGAACTAGTTCGAAAAAGTTTTAGAAAATAATAAAGTTTAAAAATAAATAGCTTTACAAATTCTTTTTCACTCATCCTAGACATTTAACTATCTTCTAATTCTTCATCTATTCTTAAAGCTTGAGTCCGAAACACTCATCACTTTGATCTTAGCCCATTTCCCAACTTTAGAATACCTTACAAGATAAACTATTGGGGGTGAGCAAACTATGGCTTAGTGAGTTCGCCCACTGATACTACCATTTAAGCAAGTTATCAAACATTAATTAGCATATCATGAAATTTATCTACATACAAAATGAATGTGTGCATGATGAATGCAAGTAACACATTCATGGGAGTTCGGAATCATGAAAGGTATAGATTTGTGTCATATATACTTTAATTAACCTCCATACTTACTCACATGGAGCACCTCACCTTACTCAGGAGGCTATCTAAGGGCATGGTCCCCTAAATAAACTTAATGCTTACTCGTCGCTGAGAACAAAAATACCTTAAGGGCCAATCTTAGTGAATTCTACGTCGGGCCATTCACCATCAATAAAATATTCAATAATGCCTCCTCGGCTAAATTAAGTGATCCCTCATTAGGGCACCAACCTGCAATCAAACTATTAACAATGCCTTATAAGCTTCAAACAAGAGTTGTTCCAACCTCTTTGCCTCTAAAAAAATCAACTTTGATAACATTGCCATCGGCGACACCAAGGTTTTATAAATAGCAGCCTCTAGGAGCACATGCTAGTCTTTAGATATAACCTTTACAAAAACATTTTAAAAAAACTTGAAATGTTTCAAAAAGCTTCAACATGTTTCAAAATTTTTTGGCAAAGGTAAAACACTCTTCATTCCTTTTTGTTTACCTATTGAATTATAGACATGTGACGAGTAATTTGATTATTTTAGTTAAGAATTTAAGTTTACCAGTTAATAAGGTGAGCACACGAATGAAAGCATATAAGGCAAACATCATTAAAAATAATCAATAGCAATCAACAAAATGTCACACAATTAGCAAGCAGCAAGCAGATAGTAGATCATCTGAACTCCCTAACCTGGTCTTGACTTAAGGATTGTAATAATCCTTGGGTAGAGACTAGGGATTTTCTGAAAAATCTAAATAATTAGACATAAAAAAATACATATAAGAATAACTGCTACTAAAATATATTACTCTAGTATTCTGATCTAAACTCCAAATCTTATTAGAGTCTTTTAGGGAATCTTTTAACTATTTACATTCTTAAAAGTTCAAGTTCAAGGTCTCAAGTCCAAGTTCACGGTCCTTCATTTAGGAATTGGTCTGTTATCAATGTCCGTGCTTAGGTTCTCATCACGGTAAGTCCTATTCTCAAACGATGTCATGATAAAGCAAATATATAATCAAGGTATATGTCCATGAGTATGTCCATAAGCATGTCCAAGAATATGTCCATGAATGTTCAATAGGTCAAAAATAGTCATAGATGATCATAAGTCCTTAAGATTTGAAATTAAAGCCTCAACATCCTTTCTTTAAAATTTTGTAAATATTAAAGGTTAGTATTGAAGAACTTAATGCCTTAATAGAATTCATTAAGATATCCCTGATGGATGTTCTACTACACAATTAAAGAAAAGATCGGTGAAAAGATCTTACACTTTCAAGGATGAGGATTATTGGATTAATTTGTGAAATCCTACAACTTTTGGAAATACAAAGTATTAGTATATTATCTAAGGGCTATATTATGAAGATGATTAAGGTGAATCGGATTACCTTCCTTGGTTGGAAATCCTTTGGAAACCTATAATAAAGGCCTTATAAAAAATAGCTAGAGTTAACATTGACTTTAAGAAATTCACTAGAAGTTTCACCAATCTTCTACAAAGTTTCTTATCTTTGTTCTTGAGATAGATAATCCTTAGAATTCCTTATGATAAGGATCCTATAACATAAAAATCTGCTAAAATTAGTAACAAACTTCTAAAAATTAACTAGAAGCCTTAGAAACTTCAAAGAAGTTGAAGTTTCTTACCTACAAGCATAAAGCCGGTGGTTCCGAAACTCTTGTTAGTTTGGAGATGTAAATGGAAATAATTATGGATGAAAATTTCCGACTTCTTAGAGGAATAATAGGGGACTCAAAGTGGCGTGAGAGATGGGGAGTTTTACTTAGGTAGGTTAACCTCCTTACATCCCCTTTTATAGTTGTTAAGTTTTATTACTTTGTAATTAATTTTAGGTTGTAATTTTCCATGCCTAAGGAGACAATATTGGGTAGTTTTTAAGGTTATAATTAGCCAAATAGCTTATAGGATAAGTTAGGATAGTGATTGCACAAGATAAGATAAGGTTGATGTGAACAAATCACATGGAGTTGACATGGTCAATGAAGGGTAGCAAATTTTTGAAACTTTTAAGTAGTTTCTTAAGCTAATCTTTTATTTGTATTCAATCAAATTCCTTAGCTTATTCATGACAAAGTTTAGGCTAATTTTGATTAGGTTAAGATTACGTAGGATGGCCTCAATGATGTGCTTAAAACCAAGTGAAAGCACACAAAACCAATATTGAAAGACAATTATACAATGTCAATCAAACTAATCAATCAATGGCGTAATCCTCAATTCTTATAAACCAATTTCACAACAAGGATGTGATCAAGATCGGATATCTAAGTATGATAAGCTTTGATATCAAAATATGATGTGCTTAAAAGGGGATCTAAGCATAGGCAAATAATCCAATTAAACCCCTCCTAATCATAAGATCAAAACCGGATCAAATTGGAACAACTGATGTGAACCTTAAAATTTGAAGGTGATCCAATTTATTAAAACAATGATGATTAAAACCACAATGATGCTATTGCTCAAATGAATCAAGAACTCAATTCAATTTCCAATAAAATCCCAATCAATAACACCAACACATAAACCATGAACTCCTCCTCAACACAATGGAATTCCATGCAAAACAATATAAGATAAAATTGAAGGCAATATCAAGAGATAAAACCAATCAATTAGATAACATTACATGAAAGGATTTTGGATCACAAGTGATGCAAAAATTAGATCAATAAGAACTAACTTAATCAACCCTAGATATTACACACTAGTGATGAAAAGGAAATCAACTTAAGGAATTGATATAACTCACTATTCACTAGGTTTCAACTCGCCACAATTCGAATTGGATTGAAATTGATAAGAGTCCTATGAAATCTTAAGAAACCCTAATCTCTCATGAAAAATGTTTGCTGCAAATTTTCATGTCTATCCCTCAAAACCCTACTTAAGCAAGTATAACACTTGCTCCCTTTAGGGTTAAAATGACTAGAAAATTACAACTATGCCACTATAGGGTAGTCGTTCCTAAAACACAAATTACAACAAAATAAAATGTTCCAAAAACTTACAAAATAAATGCTTCCAAGAAAATAACAAACAAATAAAAATAGTCTTCAACATGCCGGTTCTTCAAATCAATTCGTCAGTCCAACTCATCTTCGATTTAGGTCGGTCCATGGATAACCCACAAGTTGAGTCTTAGTGAGTTTGTCCATCACCCTATAAAGCCCCATAAGTGTGCTTGTTGGAATACACAATGCATAAGTAATAGAAAAGAGGTCAATATATAAATAATTCTAGGATCAGTTTGTTCAAAGAGGACCCTCATCACCAAGATTTAAAATCCTTTGGCTCTTGCCCTAATAATAGGTCTTGTAGGATTTTGATTCCTATCACTCAAACATGGGATGAAACAAGGTTAAGTAACAAGGTATTTTTAGAGATGAGATTTAATTGTCATTTTCCTTTTGTTTATAAGACTAATATTTCCAAGTGCTTATCCTATTTAAATCAAGTTAATTTATGTTATTTTAGATTAAATTAAACTAAGATAGGAATGGGTGAATTGAATGGTGACAAGCTAGATAGGTTTACATGATGGTGCTCACGTGAAGAGGCAGAGGTGGGGGGTGGGGGCGCTCATCTTTTTAAATTTTTCCATGCAGTTTTACTGAGTAGTCAAGGTATATTTAAGTTATAACAGGATAAAATTTGGGTATGATTTAATAAGTATAGGATATGATAGATTAAGTTAAGTAAACTTTAGCAAAAATTGGAAAAATCACATGTTTAGGGTACTTTCTTAGACTCGGTCATCATATGCAATTTTTCAAATTAGTTTCATATCTTTTCCTTTAGTTAGATAAGATAAAATAGGATAGGATTGAGATAAGATCAAGTATAATAATTTTGGTTTTGATAAGAAAAGATAAGATAAGAGTTGAATTTTCAAAGCTTAAGGTGGAGGTTTGACACACTAGATGGCATCTTGGAGAAGGAAGTATGACTAATGGAGTTTTGTGTGGATTTTTTTATATTTTGTGTGTTATTAGGTAATTAAAGGTGTAATATTGAATTAGGAAAAGTTTGGTTAAAATAGACTAAAATTTGGGGGTGGTTTTAAGCCTAACCACTTAGAAAGCTTTAGGGTAAAGTTTAAGGAACTTTCAATTTTGATTTGGTTTTTCAATTAGATTTATTATTAATTTGTGTTTATTTTTGCTGATCTATGTTTAAGGATATTAATTCTTATGATTAGGATAAGATATGATAGATTTAGGAAGGATTAGACTCAAGTCAATGCAAGTTTTCTTGAGTCATCTTATTGCTTATCAAAAGTTAACTTAAGTTAAATAAGAGTAGACTTAAGTAAACTAAGTTCATTTTTTTAAATCCAATACTCAAGGAATGTTTGAGGCTAAGTACTGGTCCTATAGATGAAATTTGACAAAATTAAAATTTAATCTACTAGGTGAAATATTAAGAATAAGATTGAACTTTCAAGTAAGGAGTTTAGTAGAAATTAGTACAGTTGACTATTTTCAACTAATCTTTTATTGAGTCAAATCCATCAATTTTATTGGAAAAGGGTATCGTGTGAATCTTTGGTGTCTTATTTATCAAGTCCTCTCTAAGTCAACCTAGGTCTTAGGTCTAAGGCTTTAAGTCTACTCTAGTCTTCCCAAAGGTGTCGAATGGAAGACTTAAGTCAGTGAGTTGGGTAGAGTAGACTTAAGTCATTGAGTCTTCTCTAGCTTCTAGACCTTACATGGGTTCATTTGGAGCTAAATTCTAGGTGTATTTCCTTGTCTAATAGAATTTCTAAAAGTGTTACCTATGAAAATTCTTAAGAATTATAGATGACATTTAGGCTAGAATTTAGGATCTTTGATTTTGATTTTTAGACCAAATCTATCAAGTATTTATACTTTTTTTTCTTTTCCATAAGATATTCTAGTTAAGATAAGGATCTTACCATCATCTAATAGCTTGGTTTAGGATTGAATAAAAGTGAAAGGAATTGATATTGACTTGTAGAAGTTTTGGTTTTCTTTGATAAACTTTGTTATCAAGTTTATCAAGATGACTCCCTTGAGAAACTAGTAAAGTAGCTTTATTTAAGAAGTTAACTTTGAGGTAGCTTTCTTGGGAAGTTAGTTAGAAATGCTCCTCAAACAAGCTTATTGTTTACATCTCTTAGAAGAAGAAAAATTGTATATAGATATTTAAAGAATTCTTGGATTGACTAAATGAAATTCTTGTTTCATAAAGTTTGAAAACTAATTTTATGTAGCTAATAATATTTTATGTCTAATTGTAAAACATAGATAGGAATCGTAGTTATTTGAAAAAAAATTAGGGTACCATATTCTACTTTATTGAGATCTTCAACAATTATCTAGTTAATTTTATTATTAGAAATGGCCTTCTTTTTTAGGGTTTCATATAAACTATGGTTAAAATTACTCTAACATAGGCTACCAAAGCTACATGACACAAGGATATACTAGCTCATAATGAAGGACAAGTACCTGTGATGCTATCTCCTTGCAACAACTAGATTGATAAGGTTTTCTAAGGAGACCCTTAGATGAATACTGAAATTTAGGGATTGTGTGTGCAAGCAACTATAGACGGCTTAATGAAGCTCATCATTTCAAAGATTCCCCTCCTTTTTAGAGAAATAACATCTTCTTCTTTTTTATTTTCTTTCTCATAGGATGTCTTCTTGGTGCTTTTTAGCTTTGAGGTTGGACTTCATTATTCAAATGGACCCATGGATAACCTTAAGCCTTAGGTGTTATCTCAACTACCAATTTTACTAGAAGTCTCTCCACAATGATCCGAACTTCAATTGGTGGTATCCCTCTTCAACTATCTAAATAACACTCCATCAAATTAGATGTCAACTCCCTACTAGTGCATACCTATTTTATCAATAAGGTATTGTTACACCACCATTAAAGATTCATTCTACTGGTGAGACATCATAAACTCACATAGTTATTAAGGAATTTAGCTTCCATTCCATCAATTAGGCAATAGCGTTGATAAGATGTTATCACTCCATTAGCAAAAACTCAAATTTCACTCCATCAATAAAGCGATAGTACTCTATTAGCAAAGTTGTTTAACACTTCACCAATAAAGACACAATCCACCAACGAGGTATTATCATTCTACTAGCAATGAGTCAACACTCCATTAGCGAGTCATCGATTCTTCAACAATAATGTATTATACTACTCAATAGGGATCATAATAACAGTAGTGTTATCTCTACTTCCCACATCAATATTCCATTAATTAGGCCTACTTGTGGAGCTTAAGCATCATCAAAAGAAACATCACCTATGGAGAGGCAAATTTGTCTAGGAGCAAGTTTCATGTGTGTAAAGCCCCCACTTTGGAGTACTAAGCATAGTTCAAAGGTTTAGACATGGAGGAATGATATTTACATAGACTAAGTGTTCTATCTAGGACATGACCTTAGCATGATTTTTCCTCTTGGGTCTTAGTTCATTCCCATATTATAGTCTTTTATTAGCTCTAACCATCATCTTTGTCTCATGTTCTAATCTTTCTGCATGAACAAGTACTTGAGGCTCTTGTGATCGGTATATATTTCGCACCTTTGTCTATATAGGTGATGCCTCCATAATTTTAAAGTAAAGACTACCATAGCCAATTCCAAGTCATGTGTTAGATAGTTCTGCTCATGTGGCCACAATTGTCTTGACGCGTAAGCAATTACTTTTCCTCTTTGCATCAATACGCATTCCAGTCTATTCTTTGAAGCATCGCTATGTATTGTATGTAGCTCATCCACGTCTAGTAACACTAGAATTAGTACTGATATCAATCTCTATTTTGGCTCTTGGAATCCTCATCCCTTAGTGTTAGTCCACTCAAAATTTCCATTCTCTTATGTTAACTAGGTGAGCAATTTAGCTATTATCCAAAAGTCTTTGACAAATGTTTTGTAGTATCCCGCTAATCCTAGAAAACTTTGCACTTTTGTCATTGTCTCAGACCTTTTCCATTCTACTATGACCTTTATTTTCTCTAGGTCTACTAATATGTGTTGCTTGGAAATAATGTGTCTAAGGAACAATATTTGTTTCAACCAAAAGTTGCACTTAGATAGTTTTACATATAGCGTGTGTTTCCTCAATGTCTAAAGTACGATTCTTAAGTGTTCCTCATGCTACTTTAAGGTAGCTAAATAAAGCAGAATGCCATCGATGAAGATGATTACACATTTATCTAGCAGTAGTCACAAAATCCTATTCATCATATCCATAAAAGCAGCAAGGGAATTCATTAATCCAAACGGAATCACTAAGAACTCGTAATACCCATATTGACTTATGAAAGTTGTTTTAGGAATATCTTCTGACTTGATTTAGAGTTGATGATACTTCGAAAGCAAGTCAATTCACGAGAACACATTGACTCCTTTTAATTGATCGAACAAGTCATCAATTTGGGGCAATGGGTACTTGTTCTTTATAGTGACTTTATTCAACTCCTAGTAATCAATGTAAAGCCTCATAAAGACATCCTTCTTTTTCACAAAAAGTATGAGTGCTTCCCAAGGTGAAACACTTAGGTGGATGAAACCCTGATCTAATTATTCTTATAGCTGCTTTTTCAATTCTTAAGCTCAATTAGAGCCATCTTGTAAGCTGCCTTAGAAATCGGTTTCATTCTTAACATCAAATTAATCTAAAAGTTAATTTCCCTCTTAGGTGGTAATCTTGGTAGATCTTTAGGGAATACATCAAGAAATTCATTAGTTACTTGGATATCCTCCAAGTTAGGTTCCTCTACTTCTGCTTCTGCTCCATTCATCAAGCTCACATTCTTAAAAAAATTCTTCGTGATCCGTGATAATCTCATAAGAGCTCAACTCTAAAGATCTCACAAAAGTCGACTGTCTAGTGAATTCTACTTTTCATCCATCGAAGTCGTCAAATGTTACTTTCCTCTTTTGACAGTCTAATTATAACTCGTGGAGCTAACATCCAATTTGTCCCTAGTATGGTGTCATACTTATTCATTTTTAGTATGATCAAATCACCATTGGTCTTATATCCTTGAATATCCATTGGACATCTTCTAATCATCTCCTTAGTAATCACAACACTTCTAGTAGGCGTACGCATGCCAAAAATCGAATCTATAGTAGCTATGGGTAATCTTATTTGTTTAGCTACTTTGGAAGTGATAAAGGAGTAAGTAACTTTAGTGTCAAAGAGAGTGAAAGCTGGTTGACTAGAGATCGTGATATGTCGAGTTCAAGAGGATAAGACTACAGTTTAGGTATACTTTGTATTTATATTTTTACTAAGGGTTAGATTTTCTTTCCTAAAGCTTTTATAATTTATCTTTGTGTTCTTAACTTTTAGCCTTTCAAGGAAATAAGAATAAAAATTTGGGTTCAAGTACTTACCCACAACTAACTCAGTGTTAACTATGTCATTAGCATCCAAGGCTACAAACTCTACCTCCTCATAAATCCCGTCATCATAGGTTCCTTCAAGGTTATATACTCAGGCGATACCAGCCGTAGGGTTAGTGCGATTTCCATTATTACCTTGGCCATTCCCATTCTTGTCCTATTCTTGTTGTGTGCTAGGCTCCCTATAATCTGTAGAGGCTTGGCTGCTGGTGTAGCCACTTGTTGGGTGCTGGGCTCCCTTTAATTTAAGATATCCAGTCCTTAGCTTCTTTAGGGCATCCAATATTGCCCTCAAAATATTTGTTGCACCTAATGAAGTTAAGCAACATATTTCTCTAATAGTGTAGCTTTGGTGGTGTAACCTGAGCCACTGCTACTAGCGTCATGGTGGTGGTAGTGGTGATGCCTCTTCTATAGCCACTGGTGGTGATGGTGTAAGAGTGGTGGTGTTGGTTGTCTTTCCAAGTACAACCCAAACCACTCATTTTATCTCTCAATGGTAGCCAAGATCTCATTCATTCTGTTATGGGGTTGACTAAGCCCTAATTCATTTTCTCTATTATTATCTGCCAATGGCGGTCATCCACGAAAACCACGTCATTTGCAATATTTTTTTTAAGTTAATCTCCAATACAATGCTTATGGTGCCAATTTGTATTCTTTACACATACTTTCACTTCATTTGTATATATAAGGTGCTCTTTTCCTTGCATTTCCAATTTTGTTCCACTAGTATAATGGCAACATAAGATGAGATAAAGTATATACAATTCTCATTGATAAAATAATACATCTGATTTTCCATTAATTTCAGTAGCATGATATTACACCTAAAGGTGGTCACTTCTAGTAAGTGAGTCTCTACCCACAAAGTCTAAATACATTAATGTGTACATATATTCATTATAATATCAAGCTTTTAAATACAAAATGATCATCTATAATCCCTAAAGCAAAATCCATAGCATCTATGATCATGATCCAAAATGGCTACTGGAATTTGCAAAAATACATCAACATATATATATATGTATATACATGTACATATCATCAAAATATGAAAGTCATCAATCAAAATAAGATGTCAATCTTTAAAATAGCAAGCTCATGCATCCATTTACCCAGTAGTTAAGTGGGCTCTAAGTGAACCATCGCCTCTCTCTACCTCCCAATCTGGTGAGTAAGCACCTATAGAACTCACATTAGAGGGCATCTTGCTCAACCCTCTCGGAAATGCAAGCTAAGCGTCTAAATTTGCCATATCTAGCTCACTAAAGGTTAAGTAATCCATAAGATCGGTGTCTACAATCAACTCCGTCATGCGCTCACCTCTTACCAATATAATAAGCTCATGCGGTACCAAGTCGAGTCTAGCCAAGGAAAGATTTACATGTGCCATCTCCTCATCTGCGTTAAGCATCACAGGGGTATCTTAAAGAAGGTCCATTGATCTAATGCCTCCACTAGAATAATCTATCGCATGAATATAGTATAATCAAAATACATACAGAAATTAAATAAGGAAACATACTATATATTTACCTTATCCCGGTTATACCTATACTTTGCCTTTCCTTGGGATGGTTTCCCTTAGGGTTTCTAATTTCAAATTTTAGTTGTTCATTTACGCTTTGATACCACTTAACACTGTCACGCCGCGTAGGCCCCTTAGGACGTAATAGTCTATTGTACACTACATGGAAACCTAGGGATAACCCCTCTATTATTTAAGGATTTGCCTTACATCATATAAGGCATACTCACATCTAAATTCTCAATCAAGGTTTATCATGTTCAACTAAATATAAAGGTAGATACTTAATCAGAGTAACAATATAATAATATCATATGTCCATAAGCTAATAACATTGTCTAGTAGTTAATAATTTAAAACATATAAGTCTACTAAATATTGATACAACTAAAATTTGAACTAAAAAATAAATGTAACAATGATCTCTCAACTCCATTATAATCCTTCACTTTTCCCTTGTTCCCTACACTAACCTATAGCATCTGTCTGCTAAGCTCTAACCATATTAGCTCTTGTGATAAGGAAATATTGTGGGGGTGTAAGCTATGACAACTTAGTAAGATAGACCCTTCTATTGAATTGACAACAAGTTATTTAATCAAACATATACAATATAAAATAAATCACATGAATGTAACAATATATACTATCTCCTGGATACCGCATACAACACAGATTTACCACCCTCTGTTGCCTAGGTTGGGAAATCACGAACTACATGCCAGCTCTAAGCTCAACTGACCTCTGGCTTCCTTTTTGAGACAATTTATATAGTATATATATATTTGTACTATATTTAAATAGATTCAAAAATATGTATATATATATATATATATATATTAAGCCCATGTAGGGTATGGATTATGAAAGGCTTGCAAGCTTAATCACCCTTAAGCGATGAATCCCCATATTAGGTCTCAATTAGAGGGTAGCATTTCTCGATTCTACTTAGTTCCTAAAAGCCAAGTAAGATATACACATAGAGTCTACCTTCATGTAGCCTCTCCATACTATTGCGTGATGCCAACTACCTTCTTACATGCAAGGTTTTGTGATGTATGATTTATTTTATTTGGGGTCAAATAATATTAGGTCCAATTATTTGATGCCTACATCAATTCAATATAAACATTCACAATTTCCAAATTTTGAATGTAGGGGAAATCCACAAGTAGTTAGCCAAGTATGATTAATGTGGATTAGCAATCAAATCATAGTAAACAAACACAATATATATCCCAATTATTCCACACATAAATCCATTTCATAAATCATAATTACATGTGGATGCATTAACTTACAAGCACAAACATGGAACAATAGTCATTAAATTTACTCACCTAGACACATTGTCCTTAATCATAATAATTTAGTAGTAGGTCATCCTCAAAATAGGTGTCACCTAGTAGGATAAACAATAATTCTATAATTTAAGTTGAATATCAACTTTAATTGGTTTTAGTAAATTTGTTGGTTTTCTCGGTTTTGAATGTTGTAATGTTTTAATCATAACTTTTTTTTTTAAGTATGTTTTCCACATACTTATAGTCGTTTTAAACGTTTATGAGTGCTCTTTCTATTTCTAAAGTCTTTTTGGTCATTTGAGCTTCAAAAAATTAAGTTATAGTCAGAATAGTTTGAGTGTGCATTGTTTAGGATCATTTTAGAGCTCTTTACCTAATTGGATCTAATACTCTAAAAGATTTAATTCCAATTACTTGGGAATTTATTTAGGACTTTTCTTAAGCATGTGAAGGTTTTGATTTTTTTGAAATTCTAGAATTTTTGTCTACAAATTTCGGGTGGGTTGTTTAAGGTCTTAATTTTGAATCTTCCTTATATTTAAGCATTGTTTTGTATATTTTCTCTTGGGATTTTATTTCCAAATTTTTCCTAATATTATTTCATCATCTTTAGGCTCTAGAAATTCTAAAAATTATAGATATAAATTGGTTTAGGCATCAGTTTAGGGCTCAAGAACTAATCTTGCAATTTTTCCACTTTTTCTTACTACTAAAGTATCTTAATCATCACCTAAAGCTTTCTATAATTAGGAGTATATGTAATATATCAGAAATAAACTTCTTTAGCCCTTAAATTTTGGCGTCCAAAAGTACATTAATATCCTCAAATTTGATTTTCATAAAGCTTCTCCAAAATCCAACATGTACAACTCATTCCATGGTGGTTTCTCATGGTTCTTCATCTTGATCTTAGGTTTACATTTACCACTTGTATCCTAGGCTAAATACATTCTAATTATACATGTAAAACTTGAAAAAAAAAGTAGGGTAAAATGGCTTATTCTATTATAATCAAACGAGATATTATAATGAAAAAAAGATTATGAGAAAGAGTTGGAGCCCTACACTTAAATGCTACTTGGGGAAGCTCTAATCTTCACCTTTTTGCTCCCTTTTGGTATAGACTTCTATTCTGATTTTGCTAATGTCTTTGGTTCCTTGAATGATCTTCTAAATAGAATAGAATATATTTGGAAATGAGTTTAGGTTGGTGTTGTTTTCTTGGTTTTTCTCATTGGAATAGGTATTCAGTTGTAGAGGAGGGTGTTGCGGTTTAGAGTGATCTTTGCTTTGATTTTTGAGTAAGTGTTAAAGAATGTTTTGGGAGTGTAATTTAATGGGGAAAACTTTAGAAGGAAGGAGTTCATTTCCACATGTAGATGGATGGATTTTATGGAAGTTTGGGTAGCTTGTTTAGGTGGTTTTCCACATGGGTCAAAGGATGTGTTTGTTGGGTAATGTTTTTGTATGTTAAATAAAAGGTTAAGCCTTATCAAATCACCATACTTCATCTGTAAATGGGGTCACTTATACTAGAATTCTATGCCCTCTCATGTAATTTTCTAATTCCCCAATGTATTTGCAATGAGTGGAACCAAGTTGTCTCATTCTCCTAGTATTCTACAAGTCTTAAGCTTAGATAGTGTAAAAAAGGGAAAAAATTGCTAGTTTGTCTAACTTGTTTTCTTGTAAATGAATGAGGACTAAATAGGTTTTAGTTAAGGCATTTTTCAAAAGTCAATTAAGCCTTTAGTTCAAGCATTTGGTGGGTGAAATTTAGCCTTTTTGTCCCTCTTTCACCATGCCACCAATGGGGTTATTTTGGGGATTATGTTTCCATGTTTTACTTTACCTAATTTGGTTAATTAGTGAGCTTAGTTTTAATTAAATTATTGGGTCTTTTATATTAATTAAGGTGTAAATTATCGTCATTTAATTTTTCGTTTTACTTGGGTTGAACTTTGGGTTTCCTGAGCTTAATGTTGGTTTTTCCAATCCTTGAGGTAGTTTTAATGTCATCAGGTGATTTTAGGATTTAGGAAATTGAATTCGAGCCTCGCATACATCTTAGTTAGAGTTTAGGTTTCCTAATATAACATTCTATAGTCAGTTCGTTTAGGTTTTGCATCCCTTAAGTTTGGGTACACTAATCGTGTCGAGTGTTATTGGGTAAATCCTACTTCATAGCTATGTCTTTGCATTCATTTTCTTATATATTTCCTAATATTTCCCTTTATCCTAATTCTTGAATTTGAAAATTTTCAAGCTTTACAAAATGCCTTCATGTCATGTGTCAAGTATGAACGTTTACTTTCCTAGTTGATGGCATGTCATATCATGATGGGGTAACAACTCATGGTACGATTTAACCCTTTTGATCTCATTATGCAAATTCCTTCACACTTGCCATATAGTTTATGGATCATTAAGTAGAGCACACCATAGATTGCAACATAAAGAAAGAGCATTCTCTATCCCAACTTTGCATGCATTTGAATATGTCATTTGTTGTCGTTTATGTTCAATAATTGCCACATTACATCTCATTTCATTTAGTAGTCTCATAACAAGATTTATTCAATTGATGTATGCAAGTCTATAAAGAAAAACCTATGAATGATATAGAGATCATAGATTGACGATTTTACTTCTTCATTTATCAATTGGTTATTTCCTCATATAACTTAGTTACTTCTCATAATGAACTCACTTCAACTCATAGGGATTACCACATGCTTTAATTTGTTTAGATCATATGTTTATCATCATTCATTTTTTTCTTTTAGCATTATGAAAAAAATTTGCGAAGTCACTTCAACTCCCTTAAGATCAATTATGTACTTGGGAGCAATGAGAGTCATGGTCAAGTCACTATAGAGTGAATACATTAGAGCCATTTTGACTCCTTCAATTGGCTATATGAGAGTGACTCATAACTTAGTAGTAGCAATGGTGGCAAGATGACATGTGATCACCATGTGGAACCTAGATCACTAAGAAACAATTTGTGCGAATCTTGACCTAATGTGAAATCTAACCTAAAACCAAAGATATTGATTAATAGTGACCTACGGTTAAGAATCCCATGAATCTTGGTAAAGTTTAATGGATTAACCTTGACTTGTTGATTAAGTAAATTTAACAACCCTAATAAAGATCATGACCCTTTAAATTATACCAATCAAGAACCTCGATATAGCTTGCTAAGTTAAAAAGTTCACAAAAGAACTAAAGAAAGAAGATAATTCTCGCTATTATAATGTTTATAAACTAGCCATAAATCTCTATGCTATGACATAAAAGGTTTAAAGAATAACAAACGAAACCCGAATGACAATATTGTAAATAAAAGAATAAGTAAATGCAAATAAAAGGGCAAATTTGACATTATAAATTTGTTACATGTTGTGGCCCAGTCTAATAGGCACATTATCTATTTAGATGGATCACTCTAGAACTTGAAAACATCACTATAGTGCATCAACCATTTAGATGGGTGGTTTAGCCATTCAGATGGATGGTCTGGCTACCTTGTTTTCTTGCAATTTCTCCATCATCAATCCTTGTTTCTTCTTGGCTTCATTTTTACACATTCTTAGACTCCTAAAGTAACCTTGAGGACATATCTTAGGACCTCAATTCCTATCATATAGTGTCTCAATATCTGTAACCATTTGCTCCACTTAAATTAAAGCAAATTAATTGAACTTTTGCTTAGCTACAATGTTGTTTCCAAATAATTTTCAATAGCTTCCATTGCTTCATTCATGAAATTATTAAATTCTACATAAATCCTTTTAGCCCAAACCCATGTAAACAATCAAACTAAAACTTTTAATTGCCTTGATGAACTCACTGCATTTAGATTCCCATCATTCCTACTCTCTTCAAAAGGATTTATCCTTGAAGATCAAGCTTATATGCATTATCATTGATCTTTTCTATCACTTGAAATGAACCATCTCCTCTTGGACCTAATTTAGATTTCCTTTAAGTTGGAAACCTTTCTTTTCTCAAGTGTAACTAGACCCAATCACCTAGTTCAAAGGTCTCTCAGTTTTTTCCCCTTGTTTGCTTGCTCATACTATTTGTTCTTCTTCTCTATCTATTGTTTAACTTGCTCACGAATCTTCTTCACAACTTCAGCCTTTTTCTTGCCATCTATACTTGAACACTCATTAACAAGCAAAAGAAGTAAATCCATGGTAGCTAGTGGGTTAAAACTATAAACAATCTCAAATGGTGCAAAACTAGTAGAAGAATGAATAGCATGATTATAAGCAAATTCAATGAATGGAAACACTCTTCCTATGATTTTAAGTTCTTTTAAATCACAATATACAACAAATTTGTCATAGTCCTATTAACTACCTCATTTTGTCCATCAATCTATGGATAGCAAGTAGTAGAAAACAAAAGTTTGGTACCTAACTTGACCTATAGCACTTTCCTAAAGTAGCTAAGAAACATGATATCTCAATCGCTAACAATGCTTTTGGGAATGCCATGAAATCTAACAATCTCTTTAAAGAACAATTCAGCAATATGCCTTACATTATCAGTTCTACTACATGAATGAAATGTGCCATTTTTGAAAGCCCGCCTATCATGGTAAAAATTGAATCTCAACCTCTTTTTTCCTATGTAAACCTAACACAAAATCAATTGATATGTTGACCCATGGTTCACTAGGTATAGATAGAAGTGTATAAAGTCTATGTGGCAATGCCATAGACTTAACCTTCCTACAAGTAACACATTGACTATAGACTCTTTCCACACCTCTTCTCTTGTCATGCGAGGCTAATAAAAATGCTCAATTAAAATATTGATAGTCATGTTTACTCCAACATGTCCCATTAAACCTCCCCAATGAAACTCATGCACAAGCAACTTTTGCTAAGAACAATTAAGCACACATAATTTTCCTTCTCTAAATAAGTAACCATCATGCCTATAAATTTTATTGAATGTAACTTTCACACACGCCTCATGCGTAGTTGAAAAATCAAAGTCACTAGCACATAAATCCTTAATGAAGTAAAAACCTAACAAATTAGTATTAAAAGTACAAATAAGTGCATACACGCGTGAAAGTGCATCAGTAAAAACATTCTCGTTACCTTGCTTATACCAGATAACATATGGAAAAGTTTCAATGAATTCCATCCAATGCACATGTCGTCAATTAAACTTGCATTATCCCTTTGGATTTTTCAATGATTCATGATTGGTATAGATAACAAACTCCTTTGGCTACAAGTAATGCTACCAACTTTCCAATTCCCTCACTAAGAAATAGAGTTCGTTGTCATATGTAGGATAGCTCTGATGAAGATCACACTAGGAGGATTGGTCTAAGAATGATCAAAGACAAGATAGGGAGATTGGAGCAAGGAGCACTGCCCTATTTGAAGTGTGGATCACGAAGGCGAAAGTCTAGAAGGAACTAAAGGTCGATAGCTTCAAAATTACTAAAGGCTACCGACCTTTGAGGTTTAGGCCACCGGCTTAAATGGCTGGCTTCGTAGAAGGCCGCCGGCTTAAAGTGGTTGGCGTAAATTACATGATAGGCTGGCTAGTAAGCTACCAACTTAAGTGAGCTAGCTTACAATTCATTTAGGCCGGTTGGGATTTTAAATCAAAGCCACCGACTTTAGAGTCGGCTTTGCATCATTTTTAGGTCGACTTTAGATAATTTTAAGCCATCGGCTTTTGTTGTGTTTTCCTTTAATCGAATTAGGGTTTATATGTCATTTTAACTTTATTTGAGAAGACTATAAATAGTCCCCTTATACTCCATTGTAGACACTTTTTGATCATATTGAAATACAAACACTCTTCTTCTGTTCTTAAAGAACTTGAACTTATCGGAATTGTCCCGTGGTGTTCATCCCTTTACTTATCAATCGGACTACCATCCCGATTGTAGCGTATACATTATACCAAGGTCTTGCTTCTTTATAAGCAACGGGTCGTGATTTCCCTTCGTTTGTGGTTGATCGTCAGTTGTTTGATTCAATTCGATTTCAAGTTTCGGCATAAGTTGATGGAGTTCATATCATTTGGTATTAGAACACACCCAGGTTGGCTAAGAATTACCTATCTTGAATCCAATTTGTGTTCTTTATAGATCTAGGCTTTGAATTCAAAAAGAAAGAAAGAAAGAAAGAAAGAAATTCGTATAAAAAAAAAAGAGAGAGAGAGAAAAGTTTGAATCTTTATGTATCTATTCATCTTATTAGACTTGTTATAGCAATTACTACATGCATTCATTGATCCACATTTGAATTCTTGTTTGAATAGTTAAAAAAAAAAAAAAAGAGGAATATTCATATAAAAAAAATCATTAGGATTCTTAGCAATTATTTTGTGGAAGACCCGAAAATCATATTAGCTTTTGTTTGAATTGCTGGGGAAAATTTTAGTGACTTGTTGAATTATTGATTCCAACAATAAGGAATCTGTTGAACCAGTAAAAAAAAAACAACTCTGATTTGTTGATTAGTTCTAAAAGAACTGAAGAAGAGATTGTGAGTGGTAAAAGGTAAGAGTGGTAAGACCATTAGAGTGTGTAAAAGCCAATTGAATCTTGTGAGCCATAAAATACGAGTGATTAGAGAGATTCAATGATTTAGTAGAAAACACGTGAGGGAGTGATTCAGTGAAGATCTGTACTTTTCTATTGTCATCTTTGTTTTTGTTGCAAAAATATGTCTAATAGAAATTCTCCTGATAGTGTGATGGGGGGTATTGACATGAAATTGATCATGGAAACTCTGACTGTTGAGATGAGGAGGATGTTTAGAGCAAAGATGGATCAATTTCAAGAGCAGATAGAGAAGAATTTTAGGCAGTCCCAGATTGCTTCTACTAGGCATAGGTGGGATAAAATGCTAAAAAAGGTAGTGTGCATGGAGGAAGATGAGTGGGGTAGAGAAGGGTCTACAGCTGAATCTAATAAGAATTCTTTTATGGGTCATAGGAGGAATGTAGGGAGAAGTAGAGGAGCTAGGAATGAAAAAGATAGCAACCTAGACAATATAAAAATGAAAATTCCTTCCTTTCAAGGGAAGAATGATCTTGATGTATATCTTGAGTGGTAGAAAAAGGTAGAACTGGTTTTTGACTATCATAACTACTTTGAAATCAAGAAAGTGAAATTAGCTGCCATAAAACTTTCTAACTATGCTATAGTTTAATGGGACCAATTGTTAACAAGTAGGAGGAGGAACAAAGAGCCACCAATAAAGACTTGGGAAGAGATGAAGAGGGTGATGTGGAAGCGATTTATTCCCACTTATTACTATAGGGATTTGTACAATAAGCTGCAAAATCTTAGACAGGGGAATAGGAGTGTGGAGGACTATCATAAGGAGATGAAGGTTGCAATGATTAGGGCGAATGTTGAGGAGGATCGAGAAGCTACTATGGCTAGGTTCTTGGCAAAGCTTGAATAAAGAGATTTAAAATGTGGTAGAGTTACAACCCTATGTGGAACTAGAGGATATGGTTCATATGGCCATTAAAGTCGAGAAGCAACTCAGGTGGAAAGGCAATAGCACCACGCATGCCATACTGAGTTCTTCTAATTAGAGAGCTAAAATAAGGGAGAAGGAGAAGAAATAGCTCCATTCCAAACCACTACCAGAACAAACATTAGACTTGGTATCTTATGGGACTAGAGGTAAATCTGATTCTTCTACTTCTAGAAATTGAGAAATTAAATGTTTTAAATGTCAGGGTAGAGGACACATAGCTAGTCAATGTCCCAATAGACGAGTTATGGTGATGAGAGATAATGGTGAGATTGAAACTAATAGTGACTTGAATCATGATCCAATGGCACCATTAGAGGATGATAATAGGGAGGAGTATGTTGTTGAGGGAGAGTTGTTAGTAGCCATGAGAGCTTTGATTGTACAAGTTAGAGGAGAGGACAATGTGCAATGGGAAAATATTTTTCATACTAGATGCCTAGTTCAAAATAAGGTGTGTAGTGTGATTATAGACGGTAGGAGTTGTACAAATGCTGCTAACACAACCATGGTGGAAAAATTGGAGCTTCCTACAATTAAACATCCTCAACCTTATAAATTGCAATAGCTGAACGATAGTAATGAAGTTAGTGTCACAAAACAGGTGTTGATTTCTTTTAGCATTGGAAAGTACAGGGATAAAGTACTATGTGATGTAGTTTCAATGCAAGCTACACACTTGATATTAGGGAGGCCATAGCAATTTAATAGGTAGGTGAAGCATAATGGATTCACCAACAAGTACTCATTTGTACAAGAATCGAAACTTATTACTCTTTGTCCTTTGAAACCTAGTAAGGTTTATAAAGATCAATCGGGGATACAAAAAGAGAGAAAACAAAAGAGAATGAGTGGAAAAAATAAACTGAGTACTATTATAAAAGAAAAAGATAGAGAACAAACGAGAGTTAGTGGTAAAAATAAGTTGAGTGATATTACAAGGAAAAAGAAAAGAGGGAAAAAAGATTAAGTGCTAAGAGAAAAATAAAGTGAAAAGAAAATTTTGATGAAAGATTCAGTGAGGTTAAGAATGTTCTATTTACAAGAACAAAGAGATTTGATGAGGTGCATGAAAAGGCCAAGCTCAATATTGAGTGACAGAAGAAGCAATGTGCTAAATGAAGCAATAAAGGGAATCGTCATGTACTCTTTGAACCAAAAGATTGGGTTTGGGCACATATGAGTCAAAGGCAATTCCCAGCACAAAGGCGATCAAAGCAGCTTCCAAGAGGCGAGGGTCCATTATGAGTCCTTAAGTGCATCAATGACAACCTTTACAGATTGGAATTGCTAGGTTAGTATCCAACTAATGCTATTTTTAATATTACTAATTTGAGTCTTTTTAATACAAGTGACGATTTGAGGACAAATCTTTTTCAAGAAAAGGGGAATGATGAAGATCACACTAGGAAGATTGGTCCAAGGATGATCAAAGATAAGATAGGGAGATTAGAGTAAAGAACATAGCCCTATTTGAAGTATAAATCACGAAGGCGGAAATCGAGGAAGGAACCAAAGGTCGACAGCTTCAAGATTATTGAAGGCCGTCAGCCTTGGAGGTTTTAGAGAAGGTCGTCGACCTAAAGTGGCCAATGTGAATTACATGATAGGCTGGCTAGTAAGCTGCCGACCTAAGTGGGTCAACTGACAATTCCATTTAGGCCGGTTGGGATTTTAAATCAAAGTCGACGGGTTTACATCATTTTTAGGCCAGCTTTAGATAATTTTAGGCCGCCGGCTTTTGTTATGTTTTCCTTTAATTGCATTAGGGTTTGTATTTCGTTTTAACTTTATTTGAGGAGACTATAAATAGTCCCCTTAAACTCCATTGTAGACACTTTTTCATCATATTGAAATACAAACACTCTTCTTCTGTTCTTGAAGAACTTGAACTTATCATAATTGTCTCATGGTGTTCATCCCTTTACTTATCAATCAGACTACTATCCTGATTGTGGCGTATACATTATACCAAGGTTCTTGCTTCTCTATAAGCAACGGGTCGCGATTTTCCTTCATTTGTGATCGATCATCGGTTGTTCGATTCAATTCGATTTTGGGTTTTGGCACAAGTTAACAGAGTTCGTATCAAGCTCAATGTAGTGCCATTCAATTTCTTACTAAAATACGCTATAAAATAGCATTCTTGCGTTAAAATGGCTCCAATGCTAATGCTAGAAGCATCGCATTCCAATTCAAAAGTCCTGAAAAAAATTAGGCAAAGCCAACAAAGGTACAAAACATAATTTTTCTTTAATCAAATTAAATGCCCTTTCTTGTGCATTCCCCTAATTAAATCCAACATATTTCTTAACAATCTTAGTGAGTAGTGCAAATAATATACCAAAGTCCTTAACAAATCTCTTATAAAAACTAGCTAACCCATGATAGCCCCTAACTTTAGCAACACTTTTAGGAGTTGGCTAGCCTTTAATTGCCCTAACCTTCTCCTCACCCACTCTAACCCCCTTAGCACTCACAACAAATCCAAAAAATATAACCTTTTCCATGGAAAAAGAACACCTTCTCAAATTAGCGTACAATTTTTCCTTTCTCAACACATCAAGCATGTATCTCAAATGCTCAATATGCTCATCTAAACTCCTACTCTATACCAAAATGTCATCAAAATAAAACCACAACAAATTTTCCAATGAAAGGTCTCATCACATGTTTCATTAATCTTATGAAAGTGCTAGGTGCATTAGTTAAACCAAAAGGCATAGCTAACCACTTATATAAACCCTATTTTATCTTTAAAATAGTTTTCCATTCAACATCCTCTTTCATTTTAATTTGATGATAACCACTTTTAAGATCAATTGTAGAGAAGATACATGCACCATGCAATTCATGAAGCACATCATCTAACCTAGGGATAAGATGTCTATACTTTACTGTAATCTTGTTAACAACTCTACAATCAATGCACATTCTCCACATTCCATGCTTCTTAGGTACTAACAATATAGGTATAGCACATGGACTCATGCTTTCTCTAGCATATCCCTTTGCCAATAGCCTTTCCACTTACCTTTGAATCTCCATTGTAATGAAATCAATTTGGTGCTCAATCTCTCTAAGAGGTGGTAATCCTCTTGGTATCTCCTCTGGAAGTAGATCCTCATAATCCTACAAAAGAGACACAACAAAACTTAGCAAAGTATAATCAAGCTCGTTAATGTTCAAACAAGCCTCCTTGTACATAAGTACAATCATTAGCTTTTTATTAAAAATAGCACTCATAATCTCACCTTCTTCTTTTTCTTTTTTTTTTTCTTTTTTGCATAACAACTTAATTGTTTTTTCCTCTCAAACTCTTTTCTTTTCTGTTCTCCTATCCTTCCTTTCTTTTGCTCTCATTCTCATGTTTCTTTAGTCTCACTTTCTCTCTTGTTTTCCTTCATAGACTCACCAGCTTTTATTTACTCAACCTCTCTTTTCAATGCCAACTAATCCTCATACACCTGTTTTGGGGATAATGGGTCAATTATGAAATGTCTCTTATCTTTGACCAATGTGTATTGGTTCTTAACTCTATTATGGTGTGCCTTCCTATCAAATTGCCATGGTTTACTCAACAAAACATGGCTTGCATGCATAGGCACCACATCACATAACACTTCATCTTTATATTTCCCAATGGAAAAACTTGGCAAAACCTACTTATTCACCTTCACCAATCCTAAATCATTCAACCATTGCGTCTTATGAGGTTTTAGGTGTCTCAAGGTAGGTAAGTTCAATATTTTCACCAAGTTTCCACTCACAACACTCATACAACTACCCCCATTAATAATCAAACTACACACTTTCTCCCTTGCATGATACCTGGTATGGAAAATATTCTCTTTACAGCTCTATGTCATTCTTCTTAACGTAACTATTCAAAGTACGCCTAATAATTAAGGATTTGTTAGGTAATGCAACCAACTCATTATCACTAGTATCTTCCAATGTAGGCATATCATCATCATCATCACTCTCACTTACTATAACTTATTCATCATTACCTATAGCAATCATAGCCCTTTTGTTTAGACATTAAGAAGCCATATGACCTACTTTATTACATCTAAAGCACCTCGAATCACGATAGCAAATCTGAGTTTCAAATTCACCTTTAACCTTACTAAGCTCCTCATCTTTGTGCTCTTATGGCATCAACTTTGGTTTTGGAATAGTCTTCTTCTCACTCTTCCAATTTCCTTTCCAAGATGTAGTTGGCATGGAACTAAGGTTAGATCAACTACTTTTCCTCTTAAGTTGCCTTTCTACCTTCATGGTCATATATACCATATCCTTTAACCCCACATAATGCTACAACACTATAATATTTTCAATATCATGATTCAACCTAGTGAAGAATCTTTCCATAATGGCCTCCCTATCCTCATCTAGATATACTCTCATCATGAACATCTCCATCTCTTTATGATACTCCTCAACACTCTTAGATACCTGAGTAAGTCCCTACAACTGAGTCCCCTATAGTAGTGATTAGGAAAAAATTGCTTTCTTATCACAGCTTTTAGTTTACACCAAGTGTTAATAGGTGGCTCATAATTCCTCATTTGCTAATCATAAGTTGATTCCACCAAATAATAGCATAATCAGTAAATTCAACAATAGTTAATTTTATCTTTTTCTCTTCAAAGTAATTGTGTCAATTAAAGATTAGCTCCATTTTCTTTTCCCACTTAAATATGCATCTCGATAATTCTTGCCTAAAACAAATGGAATTTTAAACTTGATGCCATCCAAGTCCCCTATAAATACACTCACCACCTCTTCTACGCTCCCCATGCCTTCTTCCCACATCATCTAACATAGCTTGCTCTCCAAAATCATCCTCAATGTCATAATCCCTAAACTCTTCTTGAGCATTTAATCTCACCTAACGCCCGATAGGTCTTACTTGTGGTGTTGGGGTTATTGTTGCATATTTGCCACTGTTACCTCATTTTTTTCTAACCTTCTACAAATATCATTACCTTTACTATCATCCCTTGCATCATCCTTGCTAAATCACCTATTCCTAACTCACCATTTCTTTTCTTCCCATCTTGATTATCTCCTTTAGTATACATCTTGCAAAAATTAATAAAAATGAAGAAAGTAATTCTTATAGCACTCCCTCATGTGTTTCACTCAAATCCAATAACAGTCAATACTCATGTCTCACTCTTTATGGCTTTTTTCTTACTGTATTAATCTCTCTACTCTTGACTTTTTAACACTCTTATCTTTGTCTATCAATTTTTTATTGAACTAATAAACTCAATCTAGAATTCAACCTATTTTGTTTATCTACCACACTTTGAATTCTTGATAGACAATTCAAATAGGTCAAGAATCTTTATGGTTCGACATATCACAAATATCAAAACTAGATTAACCACAAAGATTTTGACAAAGGGAAAATATCTTTGGCAAGAAGAACTATTAAATTGATGACTTTGCTCAACTCAATTGTTCCTGTAATTTCTTTTTGTTTTTTCTTTTTTATTTCATCATTCTTTTTTATTTTGGTTTACCTTTTTTGTTTTCTTTTTTTTCTTTTTGTTTCTTCTTCTTCACAAGAGCAACTAGGAGATTAATGAAAACTAAAACAAACAATCAATACTGAAATAGAATAAGAAACTAATGAGATATGAATGAATTGAAATTGGTGTTGATGTTGCCTATTTCAAATTGAAGTGGATAGAACTTGATTCTTAGATCCAAATGTTCTAATACCAAATTGATGTGTGATTGCTATGTGGAACCCAATTCACTAAGAAATAAGTTGTGTAGACCTTGACCTATTGAGAAATCTAACCCAGAACTAGAGGTATTAATTAACTTGACCCTACTGTTACGAATTCCATGAACCTTGGTATAATTTAATGGATTAATCTCAACCTATTAATTGAGTAAATTCAAGAACCTTGATAAAGATCATAACCCTTTGAATTATACCAATTAAGAACTTCAGTGTCGCAAACTATGCAACAAGAATGTAAGAACTCGATGAGTATAAAATTTCATAAAAGAACCAACTACAATAGTGTTCATAAATTGATAATTGACCACAATTTTTATTGTATGACATAAAAGATTTAAAAACTAAAAAAGGAAACCCTAATGGCAATTATGTAAATAAAAGATTAAGTTAATGCAAATAAAAGGGAAAATTCATGTTGTTGCTTGATCAAATGGACACATTATCCCTTCAAATGGATCACTTTGGAACTTGAAAAATCACCTTGTCATGTCACCCATTTACATAGGTGATTTAGCCATTTGGATGGCTACCTTGTTTTCTTGCAAATTCTCCACCATTAACCCCCATTTCTTCTTGGCTTCATTTTTACTCATTCTTAGACTCCTAAAAGTAACCTTGAGGATGTGTCTTAGGACCTCGATTTCTATCATGCAGTCGACTCCATATTCATAACTACTTACTCCACTCAAATTAAAGACAAATTAATTGAACTCTCACTTGGCTCCAATGTTGTCTCCAAATAATTTTTAATAGCTTCCATTACTCTATTCATGAAACTATTAAATTCCACAAAGTCTTTTGGCCTAAACCCATGTAACCGGTTTAGCTGGAATTTGTAATTGCCTTAATAAACCTAGTGCATTTAGATTCCCATCACAAGACCTTGGAATTTCTTTGATTCCTTTGTAAGTTAACCATGTACTTTATTGCTAGTAAGATCTTATGATAAATTACTTTGATTTTCAAAATATTAAATTAATTGTGCACTCGAGAGTAATGCTACAGCTAAGTGGTGACAATTAGCTATTAGGAAACAAACATAAACAAATAGTGCAAATTCGCAACAAAAGAGTTCGATCATTAATGGAAGAGATAGCTTAGTCTAAATGTCTATAGTAGGTGTTAACTAGGAGGAATTAGCTAGTGAAGATCACTTTAACCTTCTATGCTAAATTTTTATTTTGACAATAGACATATGCCCATTTTCTTTACTTCTGAGTGATTATCATCTTATTCATCTTGCATAGCCTTGTTCATGGAGTTACTTCAACTCCTAAGAAGATCAAGTATGTCACATCAAGTCATGTGTCAATTGAGTACCTAGGAGCATATGCTTGTAAAGGAGATGTCCATGCTAGTTGCTTAAGTTGCAAGATTGCTTTGATCTTTATTGACCTAGATTCATGATGGGAATTAGACTTTGATCTAGTGTAACCCAAGTCAAGGATGGAATCAAAGTACTAAAGATCGAATTAATGACTTACGGTAGGACAAAAGAAGAGGGGTGGATTAAAAAAATGAGGTGCAGAGAGGTACATGGCCACCAACATGGACATGTTGATGGGTGTGCTGACTAACATAAGCATAGCATGTCCATGTTTAGTGGAAAATTGGAGAACAACAACATCAGCAGGTTGACAATCATATTAGCTATGAATTTTTATTTTATCTTATCTTGTCTCTTAATTTTATGTTCTATTTCACTATCATATTACCATTAGCGCTAAAAAATATTTAAGCTCTTTTATTTTATTATAAGGGGCATCTATCAACTTTCAAATTTTCAATATCAAATATTGTAAGCTCTTTGAGATTGATGCTTAGCAATTCGATATTGAAGCTTATCAATCAATCGCAATAAATTGATTATGGTGATTCGTTCCTTAATAAGAACCACTTGTAAGTTATATTAGGTAATTCTAATTTAACTCGTTAGATTTCTAAGATCATGGATAATATCTATTTAGGGATTACAGCAACCTAATTCAATTGTTGAACTCATTCTTAATAATCATCCACATCCCTTTATTGTGTATATTAGAGATTGTGTTTGGGATTGAATCCAAATTGTAGGCACATCATATTTAATTTTAGATTAAAGCTTTAGTGTTTGGCATGCTATTGGTAAGTTGAGTTCCTCATCTTGTTGAATTTCATTATTGATTAGGATCCTGTTGAGTTGATTGGAGTTTGATGGTGGAGAATTGTTAAGATTGTAGGGGGAAGAGATCTAGAGTTTGTTGTGTGTGATTGTGGGTAAACTTCACTTTGATTGTGTGGTGTGGAGGATTTGTTGTCATTAGTGTGGTGGTGTCGTTATGCTGTTGTTGCTACTATTGAGTTGCAGGTAAGGTGTTAAGTGAAATTCCTGTATTGAGGAGTTATTGATTAGCAATACCATGGGGTGTGTTTTTATTGTTTATTCAAGGTATGCATGGTTGAGCTACTGGATTAGAAAAGAGTGGTAAAAAAATGTTTTTGAATTGATGGATAGGAGATTACTAATTGTGAGAATGTTAAGTTCTATAGTTTAGTTTTGATGATAACAAAAGATGATTAAAATATCTAATATATTTATTCTTGAGTACAAGAGTTTCAAATTATATAAAAGTTTTTTAATGAACTTTTGAAACAAACAGAAGGTGTTTCAGAAATTTAACAAAAGAGTTTTCAATAAAAATAAAGTAACAAAAGATAGTTCAGAACCTCTAGATACCTTGTTAAAGTCCTTAATCTTATTAATAGTTAGACAAATGTTTTTTTAGAACCTTTAAAACAAAGAGAGAAATACGAAGTTCTTAGACAGAAGCTATTTCAAAACCTTCAGCGGGAAGAAATATATGCTTGACAGAAGCATGTTCAAAACCTTTATGTCTAAGCACGGATTTTTCCAGATTCAAAGAAAATGATTAAATTTTGTGTTCTTGTAATCTTTTCAAGGCCTAGCTCCACTTGTCAAGTATATTTGGGTAATATACTTAATGTGTTTCACTAAAGTAAGATTTATCATCTTAGGGATTTCATCACTTCAAGTTTTTATCAAAAGTTTTATTCAAAATTTATTTGTTTTCCACTTTAATTTTGACTGCTGGTTCGTTAGTATGTTACAAAGACATATTCTAGAAATTCTTCATAATTTATTCTTAGATATATGTTTAAAGATGATAAGGTTAAGTTGTTATAAAGATAAGGATATATTTATAATAAAGATATGGTTGTTATGAGAAGATAAGGTTCCACAACATAAGGGATATCATGAAATCTCTTAAAGTTTATCTAGAAAAATCTCAACAAATTTATTTTTCAAGCTTATCTAGTTTTTCAGATATTCAAATCTAATAAAAGATCTCTGCAATAAGAAGATACACACCACAGGATGGATTTCTATTAAAGATTATCCATATTTTAAATTCAAATATCAAAGAGGAAATCGCGGTCATTTCTATCAAAAGGATTATTTGAAATTCAAATTGTTGTTGCGTTTTTTTTTTTCTTCTTTCTAGTTGACCATTGTTCTTCTTCTATAAAAGAGAAAGAAGCTCCAAAAGTCAAAGACAATCAATCAAGAACATGAGCAGAAAATCTTCACCTTGCTATCCTTCAAAAAACATACAAAAGAGGTCTCATTTAATTGTTATTGAATTTAATTTTAAAAGATACTTTATTTTTCTTCTTTGTTTATTTGATTGTTCTTGTGAGTGATTGAAAGTTGTTTATCATTGTAGTTAAGTGATTAGCTTAGTGTGAAAGCTAGAGAGACTCAGCAGTGAGATTTTGCCAAAGTGTTGGTGTGTTTGTACTCTCAATTTGATTTTGGTATAGTGAAACTCAACCGGTAGAGACAACCAGGTCCTTAGCGTGAAGCTGAAAAAGAGGACGTACGCATAAGGTGGAACCTCTATATATCACTGAGCCTGATTTTCTCTCTCTCTCTTTTTATTTAATTACATATGCTTATTGTTTATTTGTTGCTCACACCATTAGAATTTCCAATCAAGAGTGTTTTTATAAAGCTGCAAAAAATTGTAATTTTCAATAATTAATCAATTCACCTCCCTATTGATTAATTTAACAGGACCAACAATTGGTATCAAAGCTAGTCTCTTTTCAAATTGAGTGATGCAAATGGCTGAGAACAATGTTGCAATTAACTGAACACCTTTCTTTGATGGTTCAAATTTTTCATATTGGAAAATGCACATGGAAACTTATATCAAGGCTAATGACTATGACTCATGGTAGGTTATTTTTGTAAAAGATAGAACAATCAATTTGGATGGAGATTCAATTCTATCAGACTCGGAGAAGAAAACCATTGAGAAAAATAATAAAGCAAAAAGTCTGTTGCTGACCACCATTGTTGCGATAGAGTTCTATTTGATATCCTCTTGTGCAAATGCAAAGGAGATATGGGATACTTTATGCGACACATATAAGGGGATAGATACAATCAAAGAAACTAAGATAAATGCTTTAGTTCAACAGTATGAATTATTTAAATTTAAATCCGATGAAGCTGTTAAAGATGCTTTTAACAGGTTCATAGCAATCACCAATGTCATGCCTCGAAAGGGGGCTTAGAATCCTCTACTAAAATTATCATGGCACGTGTGCACCCGCCACATGATAATCATCTTACAAGTCAGAGATTGTAAGACTTTAAGTAAATAATTACATCTACAACAAGTTATAGTATACATAATTAGATAATAAAATACAACTATGGATCTTGTACCCCACGATCAACCATGATCGCAGAGAATCGGTATCCCCGACCAATCAATATAATAGGATAATCCCTAGGTTCTCAACTTCAAAATCTATTCACATGGGGGTCCTAACATTTCATCTAAGTAAATCTATCATTCACAAATCTTACTTTGTTGTTTTGGTCTTCCAAAACTCTCAACGCTTCACATCTTACCCCTTCCCGAGCTTTCGCTATTGTCACCTGCATAAAGTCTGTGAGGGGGTGAGCACACCATGGCTCAGTGAATGGGATGGTAACACTTTCAATGCTACGTACACACACAAACAAACTTAAATCAAATATTAGACATATGCTATATACATAGACAAGCAAATTCAAATTAAGATATTAAACATATGCTATATACATACACAAGAAAATTCAAATTAAAATATTAAACAAATGCTATGCATAAACAACCATATGAATGCAGTATCTCACGTGGTCTTCCGGTAACCGCCGTGAAGTCTAGGGTTTACGCCCCCCTTGACCTTAAGTTGAGGATTCCGAAGCCACCATCAATGCCTAAGTCATTACCCGATTTATTTATCTTATCACTTGGTTAATTATGATATCTTATTAACTCAACAGTGAACACTCTCGTGCCTCTCTACACCAGACGGAGCAAAACCCTTAAGGACAGGCCGGACTCGGAACCATCAAGGCACAACAATCCCCTAATCACTTAGTTCGCACTTGGCAAAACAGTGATCCTCTTGATTACTTCTGACGCATCCTATGACAGTGATGGCCTTCAATCTCATGCAATGTCTCATGAAAATGCATGTCAAGTTTTTAAATCAAGTCCTCTTCCTTAATTAATTAATTTAGGGTGATCAAACAACATTTACAATCACAATCAATCCTCAATCATACCATAGAGACAAATATCAAACATTCCATTTCACTCATCATAAGCAAGGATTATGCATTTCTTATTACACAACATCGATACTGAACCTAAACCCCATGGACATAGACCTAGCCAATTTTACAATGGATTACATTATCTCGGCACCTCTCTATGCCATTTCTTTTAAATGTCAAACCACTTAAGTTGACTTACAATCATCAGATCTGGCACCTTTATGCCCTTTCTCTCAAATGTTGAACCACTCAGGTTAACTTACAATCATTTCTGACACCTCTGTGTCATTTATCTTACATGTCAAACCAACCACTCAGGGTTAATTTACATAAATCATCCTTAACACCTCTGTGCCATCATACTTCTCAAGTGTTTTATCATTCTCACATTTTCGAGGACCAATAAGGTCGTCTCGCATTTTCCTTTTAATGACTTCAAGACACTTGTATATAATATACATATATACATATCTATACATATATGTTTGTGACCTCTCCTTAATTAAGGACAATTTACTAGACATCTCCCCTTATGTATTTAAGAGGGTAAGAAAATATGGTCGTTGTGTTGTAAAAACTAAGGTTGCACTCATGATTTATATGATTGAGCTCATGGGTGTATTTTGTAACTATAATATGAAAATAAATTTGGTTAAGTATATGTATACACATTCAGGAACTAACTCTGACATGTATACATGTTGATACCTATATACCCTATTCCAACTAAGCATACCTTCTTGGTAGCTATAGAAGGAAAAGCTAAGTTTCTATATTTTGGTTTGATTTGGAAGAAAACAATTTGTAAAACATGGGTTAGGCTTATGGTTATAACACTAGCGATATGGTGTTAGGTGCTATCATTCAAGTAATGACATCTAAACTCTCAGACCATTCATTCCCCTATATTCTTCGTAACTTCTTTCCTAACTCATTATTCCCTACCGCATAACTTAACTCAACAACAATCATATCAAATAGTAACACAACAAACATCAATTTCACATGCATAGCATTCAACATACAACACAACATAGTAGCATATCATTAAGTTTCCTACGCACTTGTTTAGGGTTGTCGTAGTCCTAACTGGAGTCGAGCAATTCCAAAGGGTAACTCCTTTGTGTTCCTCTTGAAGTCAGTATCCTTCTGTGATTCTTCCTTAACCCAATCATAGAAAGTCACTTCCACACTTGACTTTGATAGTCTTCTAGCACTTGATATGTTTACTCTGCTCATCTTGTGGTTGATAACAAGGCGTGAAGTTTCCTCCTTATGGAACTTTGGGCAAACAAGATTCGAATGTTGAACTTCCTTCAAATTTGTGCTTCCAACACCTCAAGTTACTATGATCGACTATTTGCTTTCCTTGTGTAGAAGTTGAGCAGTGGAATGTCTTCAACTTGTCAAATTTGGAATTCCTTCTTCCACATATGCAAGATATCCTTGAAAAGGATAACTGAAGATCTTACATTAGGGTATTTGGCCAAGAATGATCTTCCTCAACATCCTTTGAACATTCCATTATGAAATCCATTTCATTCCAAATATCTCCTAGGCCATCATCTTAGATGTTGCTTGAATCATTCCCTTCACCATTTACACCATCATAGACAGTTCTCTCGTCCATGAAGCATCTTTAAACCTTTCATTTATCCAATTGTCTCTAATATCTTCCAACAAACTACTTATAAGATAACCCGCAAGATTTAGCAGTCCTTAAAGGTTTGTATCATCTTCTTTCTTTTTTTCTTTGTTGATATTTCCACCTACGAGTTCCTTATACTTTCTACTGGTTTTCATCCTCACTCACACTTCCATCATACATACACCAACCTTTCCCACACATCACATATGCACCAACATTTTCTTATCCAAACACATACACACTTCACACACCATACACGCACCTATACATACATACACACCTGCTTCTTTCACCTTCCACACCACTATCATACACCTATACACACATGCCCTACATATACTTCACGCCACCAATACATACTTGCCCACATACTCTACACACATTACACACTTCCTATATCCATACTCACATACCCACACCATACATCATCTCACACACTTACTCACATACTCTATATACATCTTACACTATCAATACACACTCACATACTTTGCACACACCACATTTGCCTTCCATACCCATATATACATATTCACACTCCGCACCTCATTTCATACTCAGAAATACACATCCCACATACGTTCCATATTTACACACACACATGTCCATACTCCATACCTTCCATACATATACACATACACCCTTACACACTACTCACCATCACCTACACATAAATGTATCTCCATATACATCACACCCACCGTCACATACACCATCTTCACATACACTACTCACTTTCTCACATACATCACACACATCCCTACACAGATACGCATACATACATCTTTATACACATCATACACCCTCAACCACACATACACATATACCCACTTCATTCACACACACATTCCGCATACGCTACATCACCTCCTCGTTTACACACATGCATACATACACATTCCTACTTACACACCATACGTATCCTCATATATACACATTCGTATACACATCCTCATTCTTGCACATACACATACACACCTTCCTCCACACACATACACTCTCGTACATCCCACCCCATCATCCACACATACACACGCATCTTTCTCATCCACGCACACAGCCACACACACTCACACGCACACACGTACACAGCCTCCATTCACGCACACCCACACACTCTCACACACCCCCACTTCCTTCACATGCACACACACATCCTCGCGCACATCTCACCATCCTACACACACACACATCATCCTTCACTGCACACCCTTTCAATACACATACGTACCTACACACTTGCCTCTCCCTTTTCCCCACATACGTAAACACACTCACAGCCTCCATCCATGCACACCCACACACTCATACACACCTTCGTTCACCCACACACTCACATACACCTCCTTCCTCGCACGCACACGCACCTACACGCCGTTGTGGCTATTTTCCTTTCCTCCTCATCTTAACCACCCAACACCGGTAGCAACCAAACTCACCTTCCCCTACTCCTTTCTTCTTCCTCCTCGCTATCCAGTAGGCATCACATAACTTTCACCTCTATCACACACACGCACACACATGGCCTCTCTCCACAGATGCCCACACAGTTTCTTCACCTGCACACACTTCTTTACGCACACACAAACACACCCTCTCACACCATCCACCACTGTTGTTATTGTTGTTGCTGTTGAAGGTCGTCATTGCTACTACCGTTGCTGAGGGTCGTGGCTATTGTCGTCATGGCCATCATAGACGCCGGTAGTGTTACTGTTGTGCCATTGCTGTCGTCATGGTCACTGCAGTTGTTGCCATCCTCTTCGCCGTCGTCACTATCATCGGCAAGGCCAGCAGCAACAAAGAGGGAAGTGCGAGAGTTTAGGGATGGAGGAGGTCGACGAAATGTGGGTAAAGGTAGTGGCAAAGTGGTGGAGAGATTTGTTGTTGTGGTAGTCGTCATTGCTGGGGTCAAAGTCGTCGTTGCCATTCGCCGTTGCCGTCGCTGCTACCATTGAGGGCTATTGCTGTTGCTATGGCCATGGTTGTCACCATCGCTGTTGCTGTTGGGGTTGCTGTCTTCATTACAGTTGCTGTTCCGTTGCTGTCACCATTGTTGTTGCCGCCAAAGTTGCTAGGTCGAAGTTGTCACATTTGCTATCATCGCTACAGTCACCGTTTGTTGTTGTTGCTGTTGTCGTTGCAGCTAAGGTTGTCGTCCAAGTTACTGCCGTCATTCCAGTCGTCACAGTTGTAACCGGAAGGAAAAAGAAGAAGAAAGGAAGAAAAGGGGAGAAGATGGCCAGAAGAAGAAGAAAAGGAAAGAAAAAGGGAAAAGGAAGAAAGAGAAAGAGAGGGAGTAGGGGGTGGTCGAGGGAAAAGAAAGAAAAGATAAGAAAAGAAAGGGGATGGGATTTTTTATTTTTTTACAGTTATGTATATATATATATTATATTATAATTATATTTTATTTTAAAAATACCCTTATTTTAACATTCCACACGCGTATGAGAATACCTTTAAAAATTATATCTTTAACAATTTATTACAAAAAATTACATCTAGGTTAATTTGATTATTCCAAACATAAATTTTTACTCTAAATTTCCATTTAAAATTCCTAGATTTGTAATTTAAATTAATTTCATTATTTAACTAAATATCATTTGAAAATTTCATTTCGAAAATTTTATTTTTTTATTTATTTTCTTTAATTGTTTATATAATTTTTCAAAAAAAAATATTTTAGACTTCACAACCAATGAGCTTGCATCACTAGGGAAGAGACTTCCTGATTCAGATCTTATGAGAAAAATGCTGAGGATACTGCCACCATCTTAGGATGCAAAGAAAACAGCTATAGAAGAAGCTTAAGACCTCAACAAGCTCTCTCTTAGTCAACTAAGGGAAAAGCTCATAGCGTATGGGTCTCATGTAAAGACCACACAAGGAGCAAAAAGCAGTACCAAAGGAATAGCATTCAAAGCTAAGGAAGTTAGAAAAATGATTCAAAATCTGATGATAGTGACGATGAGGAAGAAGATGATATAAATTTACTAACTCGAAGGCTTAACAGATTACTTAAGAAGGAAAGAGGTAAGAAGTTTAGTACATTTAAGAAAACTACTGAATATAAGAAAAATGATGTAGGCAAAGCCTATAAGGAGAAAGAGAAACGAAAAGAGAAAAAGGAAATCCAATGCTGCGAATGTAAGAAGCCAGGACATATCAAGTATGAATGTCCTACTCTGATAAAAAAGATGGAGAAATACAAAAAGTAGAGTCATGCAATGCTAGCTACATGGAGTGATCTGGAGGACTTAAAAACCAATCCAAAAGATTCAGAAGCAGAGGAAGAGGAAGCAAATCTTTGTCTCATGGCCAATTCTGAGGTACATTCTGAATCCGATGATGATATAACTGAAGATAATATGTTAGTAGAAATGAAGAAATTACAAAGAGCACTTAAAAAGGCTGACATGAAATTGGCTAAATTTGATAGTGAAATAAAGGCTCTTAAAAATGAAAAAGAAGCATTAAGACAAACCAATTCATTGCTTGTTGATGAGATTGACATATTGAAGTATGAAAATGAATCTATACATGTTAATCTTGATAACTTAAGAAAAGAGAATCACGTGCTTAAGGAAGAATCCAATAGTATGAAAGTAAGAATTGATGATTTATCCAACTCCTTGAAAAACACATTTAATAAATTTGATGAAAGTGATAAGAAATTGAGCATACTAATTTCCTCTCAAAGATTATCAAATGAAAAACATGGTTTAGGATATAATCTTGGTACTAATTCAAAAACAAATCATAATACCGTGTTTGTTAAGGCTAAGCAAGTTGTTAATGATGATTTTATCATTAAAAAGAATGAATCAAATAATAATTATGTGAAAAAAAATTCTATGAGAAATGTTAGAAGTTATGACAGAAGTTATCCTAAGATAAGGTATCCATATAATGGGTACTACAGAAGCAATGTCAAAAGGTATACCAAAAGGTATACAAATCAAAATTACAAGAAGCAGGTAAATGACAGGTATTGGAATGATGATACTTATTCTTATTTCTTTTGTGATAAACCTAGACATGTAGAAAAATGTTGCTTTTATAAGAAGAATAAGCTTAGTAGCCAATAAGTAAATCAAAGAAATCAAATGAGCTTATCTTTTGGAAGACCCAAACCTGTTTAGGTTCCTAAAAGGGTTTGATCCTTTTTTATGTGTGTAGGAACATTAAGCTAAAACCAGAGGAACATGGTATCTAGATAGTGGATGTTCCAGACATATGACTGGAAATGCTTCATTGTTCAATAGCATAATATGGGAAGAAAAAGGATATGTGAAGTTTGGAGACGACAGTAAATGTAAAATCATTGCTTCAGGAACAATTGGTATACATCCTTACACTATTGAAAATGTTTATCTTGTGAAAGGTTTAAAACATAATTTGCTAAGTATTAGTCAATTATATGATAAAGGTTACAAGATGATATTTGAACTAGACAAGTGCTATGCTTTTAATGAAAAAGGAGTAAAATTATTTGAGGGATTTGGGAAAAATAACATTTATCTTATAAATCCAACTGATGTTGAAAATGTTTGTTTGTTATCAATGAATGATCATATTTTTGCTTGGTATAAACGATTAGGACATGTTAATTTTAATCAATTAGAGAAGCTATCTAAAAAGAATATTATAAAAGGATTGCCTAGAATTAATATTAGACAAGATATGAAATGTGATACTTGCTTAAAGAATAAAATGGTCTTTATGTCTTATAAAAGCAAAAATGCAATTTCTACTCAACGACTTCTTGAATTATTGCATCTTGATCTATTTAGACCTACTAGAGTTCTAAGCATGGGTGGAAGTAAATTTGGACTTGTTATTGTCAATGATTTTTCAAGATATACATGGGTTATATTCTTATGACATAAAAGAGATACCTTTGATTCTTTTCAAAAATTTGCAAAACAAATACAAAATGAAAAAGGAATTTCTATAATTAGTCTTAAAACCGATCATGGAATCGAGTTTCAAAATGCAAAATTTTTAAATTTTTGTGAAGAACAACTTATATCTCATAACTTTTCTGCTCCATATACTCCTCAACAAAATGGAGTTATGGAACACAAGAATAGAAAAATTCAAGAAATGACAAGATCTATGTTAAATGAAAGTGGTATTGCTGAGTATTTTTGGGTAGAAGCTGTTTCCACAGCTTGCTATACATCAAAAGAGTTTTTATTTGGCCCATGATGACTAAGACTACTTATGAGTTATTTTGAGGTAAGAAACGTAATGTTTCATATTTTTTGTGTTTTTGGCTCCAAATGCTTTGTGAAGAAGAACATTCTTAATCTTGGTAAGTTTAATGAAAGATCTAATGAAGCTATTTTCTTAGGTTATTTTTAAAATAGTCATGCTTATCGTGTTTTTAATAAAACAAATAAAACTATTGAAGAATCAATAAATGTGAAATTTGTTTTAGATCTGAAAGATGATGATTCTAATGGAGAAAAGAAACCCAATCTTAAAAAAGAAGCCGGTTTAAAACCTAAATCTAAAGCACCCTCTATTGTTACTCAAGGATCTGATCACCCAGAACCTATTTTAGAGAAAGCGGCAAAAGGTACTTCAGAAGTTATGAGATCTGAACCAGAAGCTTCTAAGGCTTAGAGATATAAGTTTACTCATCCTTCTAATATAATAATAGGTAATATAAATTCTGGTGTTAAAACTAGAGCTAGTTTACAAAACTTTGAAAATCACTTTGTTTTGTTATTTGAAATTGAACCTAATAATATAGAAGAAGCCTTAAATGATAATAATTGGATAAATGCAATGCAAGAAGAGTTAAATCAATTTCAAAGAAATAATGTATGGAATTTAGTTCCTAGACCTCAAGGAAAATCAATAATTGGAACTAATTGAGTGTTTAAAAACAAATTGGATGAAGATGGGAAAATAGTAAGAAATAAAGCTAGATTAGTAGCTAAAGGTTATTCACAAGAAGAAGACATAGATTTTGATGAAACCTATACACTTGTTGCAAGATTAGAAGCAATACGTTTGATGCTTGCATATGCTTGTTATAAAAATTTTAAAGTTTTTCAAATGAATGTGAAAAGTGTATTTTTAAATGGATTTATAAAAGAAGAGATTTTTGTTGAACAACCCCCTGGTTTTGAAGATCCTTTTAAAACTAATTATGTTTCAAACTCAATAAGGCGTTATATGGTTTAAAACAAGCCCCGAGGGCATGCTATGAAAGATTGAGTATGTTTTTACTTGTAAAAGATTTTCAAAGAGGAAAAGTGGACACTACATTATTCTTAAAAACATATAGTCATGATATTTTGATTGTACAGATATATCTAGATGACATAATTTTTAGATCTACTAATGAATTATATTGTCATGAGTTTGCTAAGACTATACAAGTAGAATTTGAAATGTCAATGATGGGTGAGTTCGTGAAGTCCAAAAAAATTTTTCGAAAAATTATATAAACAATTAAAGGAAATAAATAAAATAATAAATTTTTTGAAATGAATTTTTCAAATGATATTTAGTTAAATAACTAAATTAATTAAAATTATAAATCTAGGAATTTTAAATGGAAATTTAGAGTAAAAATTTATGTTCAGAATGATCAAATTAACATAGACGTAAAATTTCGTAATAAATTTCCAAAAATATAAAATTTAAAAATATTCTCGCACGTGAGCAAAATAATAAAATAGAGATATTTATAATATAAAATATAATCAAAATATAATACAATATAATATACATTCTTAACTCTAAAAAAAAAAATATGGTCCCATCGCACCAGAATATAGCAGCCCCTATGTCGTCCTATCTTATCTTTCTTTTCTTTTCTTTTCTTTTCTTATTATTCTCTCTCCCGCCTTCCTTCCCTTCTTTTGCAACACGTCCTCTTCCTTCCTTACTTTTTCTTTTCTTCTTCTCCTTCTAGATATGGCTCCGATCACGCTTCCGGCGACAACGATCATGGCGACAACAACGACAGCAACCATGATGACGATGGCAGAAGCAACAGCAACGATGACAACAGCCACAACCCTTAGCAACGGCAACAGCAATGACGGCCTTCAACAGCAACAGCAACGGCGGTAGGTGGCCGAATGTGTGGTGTGTGCGAGGGAGGAAGACAACAACCATGACAAGATAACCCCGACCACATCAATGGTAGCAACAACAACAACAACGGTGGTAACAACCATAATAGGCAACAACAACGATCATGATGACAACAGCAGCACCACCAACGGTGACCCCCACAATAGCGACAACAAGGAACTCCGACCATAGCAACCACCGTGACAACCACGACCTTCAACAACAGCAACGATGGTGGATGGTTGAGTGTGTGAGTGTGCGTGAGAGAGAACGATCACCGCAACAACGACAACCGAAATGATGACGAGCCCGATGGCAGCAACAGCTGCAACGGCGACCATAGCGACGACTAAACTGTGATGACTTCGACTCAGCAACTTCGATGGCAATAGTAATGGTGATGGCAACGATTCAGTAGCTGCAACAATGACAACAACAGCCACCCAATGACGGCCGCAACAACTGTAATGGTAGCAGCAACGGTGATCCTCACAACAATGGCAACAACGGTCCCGACGCCAGCCACAACAACCATGACGACAATAGCAATAGCAGCAACCTCCTCAGGTGATTAGGTCTTAGGCATGTGTGTATCGACAAACTAACGGGGAGGAAAGGATGAAGTGGAGTAGAATGTAAGAAGAAAGTGTTGTCCAATGAGATGACGTCCAGCTGGGGCAAAGCCGTGAGAGAAAGGGGGAAAGAATAGAAAAAGGGAAAAGGAGAAGGAAAGGGAAGAAAAGAGGAAAGAAAAGAATAAGAAAGTAAATGTAGGGGAATGTGGGGTGTATATGGAAAAGTGTGTATATGTGTATGTGTGATTGAAGGTGTGTGAGGTGTGTAAGGATGCATGAGGATGCGTGTGTGCGGGTGAAGGCTGTGTGTGTGTGAGAGTATATGCGTGTGCGTGAATGGAGGTGTGTATGTATATGTGCATGAAGGAGGATGTGTATATGAGTATGTATGTATGAGGATGCGTATGCGGAATGTGTGTGTGTAAGATGATATGTGGCATGTGTGGAGGAAATGTATGCACATGGATAGCATGTGGTATGTGCGGTTTGTGTAAGTATGTGGATTGCCACGAGGCGTGTAAGGGTGTGTATGTAAGTGTGTGTGGCGATGTGCAGAATGTAAGAGAATATGTGTATGTGTATGTGCAGTGATGTGTGACGTGCGTAAGAATGTATATGTATGAGGATGCATATGGTGTGTGTGTAGGAATGTGTATGTATGCGTGTGCATAAATGAGGTGTATGGATGTGTGCGGGGATGAAGATGTGTATGTGTGTGTGATGCATATGGAGATACGTGTATGTGTAGGTAATGGTGAGTAGTGTATGTAAGGATGTGTGTGTGTTTTGGTGATGATGTATGGTGTGTGAAGGTATGTAAATGTGTAGAGGAGGAGCTGAGTGTGTAATGCTTGTGAGTATGCACATAAGTGCACGAAGTGATGTAGGGTGTGCGGTATGTGTATGTGGATATGTGGTATATGTGTGTATAAGGGTGTAGTGTATGTGAAGTGTATGTGTAGAATGATATATGGTGTGTGCGAGAAGGGTGTATGCATATGGAAAGTGTGGGATGTATGGAGTATGTATATAGGAGTATGGAAGGTGTGGAGTATAGACATGTATGTGTAAATATGGAAGTTGAGGATGATGTACGTGGGATATGTATGTCTGAGTATGAATATGTATGTATGGGTATGGAAGGCAAATGTGGTGTATGCAAAGTATGTGAGCGTATTGATAGTGTAAGATGTATATAGAGTATGTGGGCAAGTATATATTGGTGGCGTGAAGTATATGTAAGGAATGTGTGTATATATGTGTGATAGTGGTGTGAAAGGTGAAAGAAGCAGGTGTGTATGTATGTATAGGTGCGTGTATGGGGTGTAAAGTGTGTATGTATATAGATAAGAAAATGTTGGTGTGTATATGATGTGTGGGAAAGGTTGGTGTATGTATGATGGAAGCGTGAGTGAGGATGAAAACCAGTAGAAAGTATGAGGAACTCATAGGTGGAAATATCAACAAAGAAGAGAAGAAAAAAGATAATACAAACCTTTAGGACTACTAAATCCTATGAGTTATCCTACAAGTAGTTCATTGGAAGATATTAGAGACAATTGGATAAATGAAAGGTTCAAAGATGCTTCATGGATGAGAGAAGCATCTATGATGGTGTAAATGGTGAGGGGAATGATTCAAGCAATATCCAAGATGATGGCCTGGGAGATATTTGGAATGAAATGGATTTCACAATGGAATGTTCATAGGATGTTAAGGAAGATCATTCTTGGCCAAATACCCTAATGCAAGATCTTCAATTGTCCTTTCCAAGGATATCTTGCATATGTGGAAGAAGGAATTCCAAATTTGGCAAGTCGAAGACATTCCATTGCTTGACTTCTACACAAAGAAAGCAGATAGTCGATCACAGCAACTTAAGGTGTTGGAAGCACATATTTGAAGGAAGTTCAACATTCGAATCTTGTTCGCCCAAAGTTTCATAAGGAGGAAACTTCACGCCTTGTCATCAACCACAAGATGAGTAGAGTACACATATCGGGTGCTAGAAGACTACCAAAGTTAGGTAAAGATGTGGCTTTATGATTGGGTTAAGGAAACATTGTAGAAGGATACTAACTTCAAGAGGAACACAAAGGAGTTACCTGTTGGAATCGCTCAACTCTAGTTAAGACTACGACAACCCTAAACAGGTGAGTGGGAAACTTAATGATATGCTACTATATTGTGTTGTAGGTTGAATGCTATGCATGTGAAATTGATGTTTGTTGTGTTGCTATTTGATATGATTGTTGTTGATTTAAGTTATGTGGTAGGGAATGATGAGTTAGGAAAGAAGTCGTGAAGAATATAGGGGAATAAATGGTCCGAGAGTTTAGATGTCATTACCTTAATGATAGCACCTAGCGTCATATCACTAGTACTATAACCATAAGCCTAATCCATGTTTTACAAATTGTTTTCTTCCAAATCAAACCAAAATATAGAAACTTAGCTTTTCCTTCTATAGCTACCGAGAAGGTATGCTTAGTTGGAATAAGGTATATAGGTATCAACATGTATATATGCTAGAGTTGTTTCCTAAATGTGTATACATATACTTAACCAAATTTATTTTCATATTATATTTACAAAATACACTCATGAGCCCAATCATATAAATCATGAGTGCAACCTTAGATTTTACAACACAACGACCATATTTTCTTACCCTCTTAAGTATGTAAGGGGAGATGTCTAGTAAATTGTCCTTAATTAAGGATAGGTCACAAACATATATATGTATATTATACACAAGTTTCTTGAAGACATTAAAAGGAAAATGCAAGATGACCTTTCTGGCTCTCAAAAGTGTGAGAATGATAAAGCACTTGAGAAGTGTGATGGCACAAAGGTGTCAAGGATGATTAATGTAAATTAACCCCAAGTGGTTGGTTTGACATGTGAGATAGATGACACAGAGGTGTCAGAAATGATTGTAAGCCAACCCAAGTAGTTCAGCATTTGAGAGAAAGGGCATAGAGGTGCCAGATTTGATGATCGTAAGTCAACTCGAGTGGATTGACACTTAAAAGAAATGGCACAAAGAGGTGCTGAGATAATTTAATCCATTGTAAAACTAGATAGGTCTATGTTTACGGGGATTTGGGTTCAGTGTCGATTTTATGTGATAACCCATGCATAATCCTTGCTTATGATGAGTGAAATGGAATGTTTGATGTTTACTTCTGTGGTATGATTGATTGTGATTGTAAATGTTGTTTGATCACTTTAAATAAATCAATTAAAGTACGAATTGGACAATATTAAAACTTGACATGCATTTTCACGAGACATTGCATGAGATTGAAGGTCATCACTATCACAAGATGCGTTAGAAGTGATTAAGAGGATCGATGTTCTGCCAAGTGCAAACTAAGTGATTAGGGGATTGTCAAGCCTTGACGATTCCAAGTCTGGCCTATCCTTGAGGGTTTTGCTCCGTCTAGTGCAGAGAGGCATGGGAGCGTTCACTGTTGAGTTAATAAAATATCCTAATTAACAAATGATAAGATAAATAATCCAGGTAAGGACTTGGGCATTGATGGTGGCTTCGGAATCCCCAACCCAAGGTCAAGGGGGGCATAAATCCTAGACTTCACGTCGGTTACCGGGAGACCACGTGAGATGCTACATTCATATGGTTGTTCATGCATAGCATATGTTTAATATCTTAATTTGAATTTTCTTGTGCATGTATATACCATATGTCTAATATTTGATTTAAGTTTGTTTGTGTGTATACGTAACATTGAAAGTGTTACCATCCCATTCACTAAGCTATGGTGTGCTCACCCCCTCACAAACTTTTTGCAGGTGATGATAGCAAAAGCTTGGGATGGGATAAGATGTGAAGTGTTGAGAGTTTTGGAAGACTAAAACAACAAAGTAAGATTTGTGAATGATAGATTTACTTAGGTGAAATGTTAGGACCCCCATGTGAATAGAATTTGAAGTTGAGAACCTAAGATTTATCCTATTTTACTTATTAGTAGGGGATACCAATTATTTAGGATCATAGTTGACCGTGGGGTACGAGACCTATAGTTGCATTTTATTATCTAATTATATATACTATAACTTGTTGTAGATGTAATTATTTACTTACAAGCTTACGATCTTTAACTCGTAAGACGATTATCATGTAACGGGTGCACACATGCCATGATAATTTTAGTAGAGGCTTTTAGGCCCCCTTTCGGGGCGTGATAGAGTTGACATTCTTTCTTAGGCTACAAATAAAACAAACTAAGGAAGGAATTTTTATCCATCAAGAAAAGTATACAAGATAGATTTTAAAGAAATTTGGATATAAAGGTTGTAAAAAGGTCGCAACACCTATGAGCACTTCAATAGGTTAGACTCTGACTCAAATGGAAATAAGGTAAGTGAAAAACTTTATAGAAGTCTTATAGGATCTTTTCTATACTTGACTGCATCTAGACACGATATTCTATTTACTGTATGTCTGTGTGCAAGATTTCAAAGTGCTCCAAAAGAAACACATTTACCAGTCGTTAAGCAAATTTTCAAGTACTTAATAAATACTTCTAAATTAGGCATCTAGTATTATAAAAATCAAAATTTTAATTTAATAGGATACTTTGATGCAAATTATGTGAGTTGTAAAATTGATAGAAAAAGTACATCAAGTACTTATCAATTCCTAGGTGACAAATTAGTTTCTTGGTTTTCTGAAAAACAAAATTCTATTGCTTTATCTATAGTTGAAGCATAATATGTTTCTATTGGTAACTATTGTGCTCAAGTTTTATGTATAAAATAGCAATTGAATGATTATGGAATGAATTTTAAAAATGTGCCAATTAAATGTGATAATACAAGTGTAATAAATTTAACAAAAAATCCAGTACATCATTCTAGGTCAAAGCATATAGAAATAAGACATCACTTCATTAGAGATCATGTGAATATTAGAAATATAAATGTTGAATTTGTATCGATTGAAAATCAATTTGTAGATATTTTTACTGAACCACTTAAAAAAAATAAAATTTGAATTTATTAGGAATGAAATGAGAATTTGCAATCCATTTTGAATTTTAATTCTATTTCCCATTTGTTATAATTATAAAGATTCCCCTTCTTTTAATTTTTAGAGAAAAGAAAAACCAAAACGTACATTTATGAGTGGTCAAATTTTTTTCTTTTAAACCTCCATCTATTTGTTCTCTCTCATTCACTCAATAGTTCATCTTCCTTGATTCTGAATTTTTTTTTCTTTAATCCTCAAACTTCGACAAAAAATGGCACCCAAAAAATCCGAGAGGATCAAACAAAAATCTTTCAAGACAAAATCCTCAAATGCTTCACTTTTCATCCACAACGAGTCATCTGAAAACCCTTAAGAACCTACTACAGAACCTGTAATGGAAGAAAACCAAAGTTCAACCAACTCTAATTTTGTTTTTGGTTCTTCAGAAAAGAATGTGGGAAAGAAAAAGAGTAATTCACTTACTAAGAAAGGAAAAGAAAAGATCAAACAAGGAACATTAAAGGCACTTAAGAAATCTTCTGGAAAAGGTAGAGGACAAAGTTCGAAACCCTCATTAGACATTGCCATAGGATAAAAAAGGTATGAGGTTTGTCCATGCAATTTTATCGATTTTAATTTCTTTGAAAGTAGTGGTTTTTACCGAAATGAGTTGTTAGAACCAATAAGGTGTACAAATTTATGTTCTTTACAAATTCTAGTATATGGAGAATGCATAAAGGAGTTTTATGCAAATCTGAAATGTTCTAGAGACAATGTGTTAGTTTTTAGGGTTAGCAATCAAGAGATCGGGATCACTAGAAATGATGTGATTCGATGTTTTCAAATGCATGATGTTAATGATGATGTGGAGGTACTGAATTTATCTAGAAATGAACTATTTGCTGCTGTTAATGGAGGTCTAGAAATGGATTATGGTAAAGAAGCCATGATAATGGATTTCGAGTTATTTCCTAGGATAATACATAAGATTCTGATTGAGTATATTTGTCCAAGGAAAGGAAGTTCAACTTCTATGTCTATTGAACATGCACAGATTATCTATGCAATGGTTCAAAGAAAGAATTTGAACATGGCTTTGAGGATAGTTGATCAAATATGGAGGAATAAGGAAAGTTTAGTTTTTAGGGGTGTTTTAATGAAACTGTTTGAGTTTAAGAGGATTACTCTGCCCCCTAGCTCTTCCAATCTTTTGAAATTAAAAAGAATAGGTAAGGAAGTGTTTCATCATATGTCCATATATGTAAAGGATTTTTTATGGTATGCAAATGATGGATCACATTATGTACATCAAAGGCATAAGAAAAGAGAAGTTTCAGTTGGAATCTCTTCTACTATAAGGCAAGAAGGAGCTCTAGAGGTTATATCAAAACCTGCTTCTAATCATAATAAAAAGCAAAAGTTGGAAGAAACTGAAGCAGGAGAAAGTAGGACAACAAGTTATACTAGACAACTTGATGTGGAGGAAGTGAAGACTGCCATCAAAGATTTAATGAAAATTGAATTGGAAGAAATTGTGTAGAATATCGTGAAAGAGGAGTTAGGTTTTCTTCAAACTTTTGACAATAAGAGGATGGACGTTCTGCAAAAATAGATTAAAGGAAGCTGTGAAACAATTCTCACTAAGTTCAAACATTTTAGGATTCTCTGTGATGAATTCAGCATTAGGGTCAAGAGTGATCTAAACCATAGTGTGGTTGCTTTTAATAAGCTGGTGGATTAGATGAGGAAGATAGGAGATCTAGTCACTTCTTAGTTTAAGAGTATTGACTTTAAATTTGATCGATTCATCCAACCTGTCAAGAATCTATAAGGAGAAATCCAAATCTTCTTATCGCAACACTTTCCATATTATGTTTACAAAGGAGCACATGTGATTGATTTAGACTCCTCACTAGAAAAATCAACCCCTTCCAAATCTCATTCTTTAAAACTTTCACCATGAAAATCCACCAGAATAAAGTACATATCGTTATGTATTGATCCAAACATTTATTTCTAGTCAAGACTTTTATTTCCTTCTAGTTTCACAAATATTTTTTTTTTCAATATTAATCGTTTTATCTATATTATGCATTAATTAAGGGGGAGATTTATTTTTTATTATAACAAAAAGGGGGAGAATGGAAAATAATATGATTGATGATTGGTAGTTGATGAATGACTGATAAAACTTGTGAATATTTGCTATTGTGAGTGTTTGATCTGCAGAAATCTTATTGTATCTTATTGTGAATGTTTGATCTGCAGATAAACATAAATCTTGTTGCATCTCTTTCGAATAATGTTAAAGAAAAGGATGTTTTGTTATCATCAAAAAGGGGGAGAATGTGAGAATGTTAAGTTCTATAGTTTAGTTTTGATGATAATAAAAGAGGATTAAAATATCTAATATGTTTATTCTTAAGTACAAGAGTTTCAGATTATATAGAAGTTTTTTAATGAACTTTTGAAACATATAGAAAGTGTTTCAGAAATTTAACAAAAGAGTTTTTAATAAAAATAAAGTAACATAATGCAGTTTCAAACCTCTAGATACTTTATAAAAGTCCTTAATCTTCTTAATAGTTAGACAGAAGTTCTTTCAGAACCTTTAAAACAAAGAGAGAAGTACAAAGTTCTTAGACAGAAGCTATTTTAGAACCTTTAGCAAGAAGAAGTGTATGCTTGACAGAAGCATCTTTAGAACCTTTATGTCTGAACACGAATTTTTCTAGATTCAAAGAAAATGATTAAATTTCATGTTCTTATAATCTTTTCAGGCCCTAGCTCCACTTGTCAAATATATTTTGGTAATATACTTGATGTGTTTCACTAAAGTAGGATTTATCATCTTAGGGATTTCATCACTTCAAGTTTTTATCAAAAACTTTATTCAAAATTTATTTGTTTTCTACTTTAATTTTGACTGTTGGTTTGTTGGTATGTTGCAAAGACATTTTCCATAAATTCTTCATAATTTATTCTTATATATATGTTTAAGGATGATAAGGTTAAGTTGTTACAAAGATAAGGATATATCTATAATAAAGATATGATTGTTATGAGAAGATAAGGTTCCACAACATGAGGGATATCATGAAATCTCTTGAAGTTTATCTAGAAAAATCTCAACAAATTTATCTTTTAAGCTTATCCGGTTTTTTAGATATTCAAATCTAAGAAAAGATCTCTACAACAAGAAGATACACATCATATGACAGATTTCTATTAAAGATTATCCAGATTTTAAATTCAAATATCAAAGAGGAAATCGCAATCATTTCTATCAATATTTCTATCAAAAGGATTATTCGAAATTCAAATTATTGTTGTGTTTTTTTCTTCTTTCTAGCTGACCGTTGTTCTTCTTCTATAAAAGAGAAAGAAGCTCTAGAAGTTAAAGATGATCAATCAAGAATACGAGTAGAAAATCTTTATCTTGTTATCCTTGAAAAGACACACAAAAGAGTTCTCATTTAATTGTAGAAGATACTTTATTTTTCTTCTTTGTTTATTTGATTGTTCTTGTGACTGATTGAGAGTTGTTTATCACTGTAGTTAAGTGATTAACTTAATGTGAAGGCTAGAGAGACTCAACAGTGAGACTTTGCCACAGTGTTGGTGTGTTTGCACTCTCAATTTGATTTTGGTATAGTGAAACTCAACCAATAGAAACAACCAGGTCCTCAACGTAAAGCTAGAAGAGAGGACATATGTGTAAGGTAGAACCTCTATATATCACTGAGCTTGATTTTCTCTCTCTCTCTCTCTTTCTTTAATTGCATGCTTATTGTTTATTTGTTGCTCACACCATTAAAATTTCCATTCAAGAGTGTTTTTACAAAGCTGCAAAAAAATTATAATTTTCAATAATTAATCAATTCACCACCCTCCCCCTCCTCCCCCCCCTCTTGATTAATTTAACAGGACAGACACTAATGTTATAAGCAAAGATGGAAATGGTAGGAGAAGAGAATCAAATATTAACTAATATTGCTGAAATGATGTGCATGATGTTGATTGTGCAAACTATGTTAATATCGACCTTAGGGGTAAATGCCACTCAAGGGAATGTTTATAGGGGTAGACATGACAAAGAGCGACTTGAAGATAATGAATTGGCTGAAGGAGGAGGAGATAATTTTAGTGAAAATCATATGGGAGTTGGTAACCAGCAAGTGAGGGGTTTCAATACTATTAAACTTTCCATTCTAAAGTTTTAAAAACGTGGATTGCCAGATGATTACATGGATTGGGAAAGTCAAATGGAGTCACTATTTAAGTGCTATGAATATGACAAACATACTAAAGTTAAGTTGGCATCATTAAAGTTTACAAGATATGTCATATTATGGTATAGGAACCTCAAGATTTAGAGAAGAGAAGACAATAAGGCTAAGGTAGCTACTTAGAACATGATAAAGCAATTGTACAGAAAGAAGTTTGTAACTTATTATTATAAACAATAGTATGAGGCATTGCTCATAAGGTGTGAGGTAAGAGAACCTATTAAGTAAACCATAGCAAGGTTTATTTCTAGCTTAAGGTATGAAATTGTTGATGTTATGGAGGTATAGCCATATAATACTCTAAATGATGTTATTAAATTGAGAGGTAAAAGTAGAGAAATCATACCAAGCTATAGAACTCTTATCAGGATCATCAAGCTAGAGAGAAGCCTAAGGAAGAATCGAAATCCAAGGAATTAGGCCTTGAGTGTAAGGAGCTCAAGAGTTACGATAAAGGAAAGCAAATCCACTCCTATTCCACCAAAAATGTAGGAAAATGAATAGCTGACTCATAGGTAGAGATCAAGTAAAGTCAAGTGCTTTAAATGTTAAGGATTTAGGCATCTAGCTTCTAAGTGTTTGAATAGAAGGGTTATGATAATTAAGACTAAATTTCTAGAGATTGAGGTAGAGAGTGAGGAAGAGAAAGAGGATTTGGTTGTGGCTTTAAAGGAGTGAGTGAAAGATTTTTGAGTTGAAAATCACAATGTGAAACATGGTGGAGAGGATCTCATTCAACTCATGCTACTTGTCATTAGACAATCTCTACTCTAGAAGCCATAGTTGTCAAAATTGCAACTCTAGCTAAACGATTTTATGAATTTATGATTTTAGAAGACCTTCCGAGTTAACTCGAGTATAAAATCATTTTTATATAAACTCATAGTAGAATTATGAGTCTATACGTAAAATCAATAAAATCTTATATTTTTAACTGAGTTTAGCGATTTTGCTTATTTAAGTCAAATAGATTACAAACTAGAAAATAAAACTTAACTTTTATAAAATATGAATATTGTTGGTTTTTGTAAGAATGGGAATTAGAATATAATGATATTATTGGTAGTAGTATTAACAATAATGTTGACATTAACAATGAAAATGATGACAATGATGGTGATAGTAAAAAGAGAACTGACAACAATTTTGACTTTTGATGATAAAAATAGAGTTGATGGTTTTTTTTTCATATTTTATTTTATTATTATAATTTATATTGTAACTCATTTTATATTGATATTGTTATTTATATTGTAGTTTTATACATTAGCTTAACAACTTATACTAATTTATTCGTACTATAAATATATAACTTTTATTATAAATTGCGACCAAAATTAATATTAAATTTCTTTATTCCATCTTATATTTCATATTTTTTATGACTATAGTAAACATATGTACAATTCCTTAAAAGCTATTTTACATAGATTGTGATAACTTATGTTTTTATATTTTAATTCTACATTCTAATTCTATAAACCCTCTAGCAATTCTTAACAGAATCATGAGTTTAACAACCTTACCTAGAGTAATCATTTAATGCTACATAAAGAGATAACCTATTCTTTACCCTATGCCTAGTGAAAGGAAAAACTTACTCTTTAGTGATCGATAGTGGGAACTACACTAATGTCGCTTCAATTGCTTTTGCACATGTGATGGGCTTGAAAATAGTCCACTTCCTCAACCCTATACATTACATTGGTTTGGAGAAAAAGGTAAAATTTATATCACTAAGCAAGTTAAGGTTCTGTTGAAGAATGGGGAGTATGTGGACAAATTAATATATTATGTTGCTATTATAGAAGTTTCTTATATTCCCTTTCATAGGCCCTAGATGCATGATAGGAGGGTAATTTATGACAGGTTTAAGAGCACCTTCACCTTTGTCAAATATGGTGAGCAAAGTTTTCTAACTCCCATGACTCCAAAAGATATTACACAGGACCAAAAAGCAAGAGGTTGACTAAAGGAATGACAGAAGAGCTTGATAATATGGAAACTAAATGTTAATTCTTGCACGTCTAAGCAATTAAAGGATTTGAGGGTGAATCATTTGCAACTTAGGGTGGATAATGGGAATTGGGGTTCAATCTAATGTAATAAAAGTACCAATGATTGAATTAATGGCTTATGATAAGACAAAAGAAGAGGAGATAGATAATTAAAAAAAAAAGAGGCACGACGAAATACATAGCCACCAACACAAATGTTGTGACTAGCACAAGCATAACATGACCATGTTTAGTGGAAAATCAAGAACTAAACCTACATAGTCTCCAACACAAGCTTGTTGACAACCATATTAGCTATGCATCCTTTAATTTATTTCATCTAGTCTCTTAATTATGTGTTCTATTTAACTAGCATATTACCATTAGTGTTAAAAGATTATTTAAGCTCTGTTATTTTATTGTGAGGAACATATGTCAACTTTCAACTTTTCAATATTGAATATTATTCTCTCTTTGAGATTAAACCCTAGCAATTTGCTATTGAATCTTATCAATCAATCACAATAAATTGATTATGGCGATTCAATCCTTAATTAGAATTACTTATGAGTCATATTGGGTATTTTTAATTATACATGTTGGATTCCAAAGATTATAGGCAATATCGATTTAGGAATTGCAACAATCTAGTTCAATTATAAAACTCATTTTCAATAATCGTCTATATCCCTTTGTTATTTTCAATTTCATTATCTATAAAACACTAAAAATACATAAATCCCATAATTTAGAGGTTGTTCTGTAAATTAGAGATTGTGCTTAGGATTAAACTTAAATCCTAAGCACATCAAGTCACTTCCCTTTTCAATAGCTAAAAGGAGAGCTATTATAGCTGCAAAGTGTTGTGGTTTCACTACCAACTTGCATAACCAAGATTCCTTTGATCTCATGATTAAATGAAGATGACTTCAAATTTTTAGATGAAGTGGCGTTACAACTGCTAAGCCTACTATGGTATCGCTTTGATCTAGCATAGTTGAGGTCGCTTTAACCCAACAATTAATGTGTCATTACCATTACTAAGCCTACTGTAGGCTCATTTGGAACTTGTATGACTAATGCTGCTTTGACCCAATAATTGATGAAGTCATAAAAGAGGCGTTAAGCTTGCAATGTGCTTAAGAGTAGGTGTCTTTACCAAATGCTAGCAACTACCACGAGATGATCACTTCAACCTCAAGCTTTACGAAAGGACATTATGGTTGCCTAGCCTACTATGAGTTGCTTCAACCCATCGCAACTAAGATCACTTCAATCTCATAAATGATGTTACAAAATGGGTGTTGTGACTATTACATGCTTAAGAGTGGATGCTTTTACCTAGCGAGTAATAACTACCATGGTATGCTTACTTCAATCATTTATGGACGAGGTCATGTGATCTTAACTTTATGAAAAGGCATTATGACTGCCAAACTTGTTGTGGGATCATTTCAACCCTTTAGAGCTAAGATCACTTCGATCTCATGAATGATGATGTCTTAGAATGGACATTATGCCCATTGTGTGCTTAGAAGCATAAGCTTCTATTAACTAACAATAGCCACCGTAAGATGATTGCTTTAACCATTCACAAATGAGGTCACTTTAACCTTGCTTTATAGATAAACATTATGGTTGCTGAGCTTGTTGTGGAGACACTTCTGACTCATCAAAGATAAGATCACTTTAATCTCATGATGACGTCGTAGAATAGGTATTATGCCCATTGCATATTCAGGAGCGTATACTTCTACTAAGCAATTGTAGCTACTAAGATATGAAAACCTTAATCATTCACAAATAAGGTTGTATTAACCTCAATATTATTAGAAAGCATTACGGTTGCCAAGCATACTATGGAGTTGCTTCGACTCATTATAGCTAAAATCACTTTGATCCTATGAGTGGAAAAAAAAAATGCCAGCCAGTGATGTCTACTATATTTGCATGTTTATAGATCGTAGTGGCAATGTTAGTTGCATAAGACTTCCTTCGTGAAAACTGTCATCGTAGGACGTCAAGTAGCAATGTTAGCTACACTTAAGCTTACTTGAAAGTCATGTACCATGGCAGTGATACTAGCTACACCATGCTGGATGCAAGTAGACATCAAAGATGACTGTACACTTTAATTATGCCACATCTCATAAAAGGGCATCTCAAATGGCTTTATGTGTCCAGACATTACATCTCGTGTTAACACAACGATGAGGACTTCCATATGTGAAGACAATTAATGATAGCCTTTGATAAGTAATGTTCGCCTTACACTTGCAAGGGAGATTGCATGAAGCTAATTGTGCCTTTATTTACTTTAAAGGGTAGTTCAATAATTTCCTATTTCCTTTACTTTGTCAAGTTCATCTACTTTAAGTCTTGATTGATTTGAACAATTGCTCCTCAATACTCCCTTATTTTGCCATTAATCTTGTTGACTCTAAGACTCATGTTGTCTTTGGAGTAGGACTTCTCCATCATCCTCTATAGGCATAGGAGTTTTAGACCTAAGATTCAAGCATAGAACATCATGTGGACCTACTTTAGGTACTTTCTTAAGATACTCCTCCTTCACATAAGTTGAAGGAATTGATAAAAATCCGGCTCAAAGTCAAAGTGTAGATGTGGTGTTCACTTGTTGGGTTTGAAAAATGAACATCTTTTAGGATGAAGTTGTGTATGATCAACAATCATTATCAAACTTAAAGGAAGGAGAACCTCCAAGGTAGGTCATTACCTTTTCTACTACTATAAACTTTAGGTAAACTAGAATTGGGGACAGCTATAGCTATAGTCCATTGTTATAGTCCCTCCTCATATTGTATTCTTTCATCTTCTACAGGGAGTTAGTAGACTTATTTGTATAGGGCATCTTCTACCACAATAATAGTTTATGCGAATTTAACATACTATAATCTTAGCATGGGCATAATAACCTTACTAGTTTGCATACTAATGATAATAGCAATGATAGCCACTAGTCTAAGGAAGGACTGCATGAAGGAATTGAAATGAGAACTAAAGTGCTCTCTTGCAAGGCATACACCATAATTCAAAGCAACGATAGAAGCATCATTCTTATGAAGTCACATATGTGATGTTCTCCTCTTCACTTAGACTTGCTTAATAGTATTAAGGATTTTTTTTTCTTTTCTTTGTTTTTTTTTTAATCTTAGGTGCTTCCTCCTTATGTCATTCTACTTAAGAACTTCTCATCCCTAATGGAGTCACTAGATAATGTATTGGGAGTTTCTGTAGCTAGCCAATCACATATAGCATGTGTGCCAATTAGCCTTGGAAAACCCTTGATTTAATGGCACATAGAGGGTGATCTAAGAGATAGGAGTGGGAGGAGGAACAAGCATACTTGGATTCTTATTGTGCGTGAATGAAAGTGCTTGATCTACTCTTGGTGAAGTATGAAATTTGATATTTTATAGAGCTACTTTGGCAAAGTAATGGCATTTGCATGAATCTTGTCAATACTTCACAATGTTACAAATGAGGAGGAGGAGGAGGAGGCTCCTATACATAAAGTTTCGCCCCTAAACTCAACCATCAAATAAAGTTGAGATGGACAAACTAAATAAGCCAATGCTAAGAGTCATTACATTGAATTTAAGCAATCAACAGTCTAGATTGAAGCCTCCTTTTCTTATAGATCAATGGGCATGAGCTTAGATGATGGGCTTGCCTAGACCTAGCTCCTTTTATAAAGTTCAACCCATTTTATTTAAAAGAGGTTCATCTTCTTTAAAACATAAGCTTAAGGCTTAGTAAGGGCATATGAAGCCCAAATGAATTCAAAATGATCTTTTCGAAGTCTACTTTTTACATGTGAAACAATCGAGTAAGGCCATAAGTAGGAAAATTAGTTCAATAATTGTTATTCTAAGCTAATTAAATAAAGGTGTGTGTGGTTCAATTCAATATGATCTGTCCCTCAAATCAAACTAAAGCGCATATTGCAGTTTTTTTTTTTTTGCTTAAATTAAATATAACTGTACAATTTGATTTATAATTTTTTTTTCAAACCTAAAAAAGAAAAATTAGTTCAACTCAGTTCGATTTATAGTTCGAACTGTTTTGACACATGTTATTAATTTTTTTTATATATAAGTCAATAAATAATGAAAAATTATACTTGATATAAAAAAGATTTAATTTATTATTATTTCTTTTATATTACTCATCATCTTTAATACTTATTTGATATATTTAAAGATATTTTATTATCTTTCTCAAAATAATTATAATTTTTATATCAATCAATAAAAAAAATATAAAATAAAAAAGTAAAAAGTTATTTAATAAAAACTAAATAAGGGGAGTAATTGAGTAAGTAATATAAAATTATCTTTTTTAGTTATACAATCTTTAAATTTTCATCATCATTTTTTTTGTTTTACTTTTCATGATTTGGTTCGATTTGAAATAGTTTAATTCGATTCATAATTTTTTCAAACCTAAAAAAAAAAAAAAGTTTGGTTTGATTTATAATTTTTTAATATAAAAAAATGATTCAAATTTAATTTATAATTTGATTTAGTTCTATTCAGTCCATTTTATAATTCGATTAATTTTTTTTTACTTAATCCTACTATTAAGTTAAATCTCTCTAAATATATCCTTAATTGACTTAAAATCCAACCTATAACTTTAAATTGAGACAAGCCCAATTATTCAAATAGCACTCCACGATCTTTCATTCCTGTACATTGCCCCTCTCTGGGCCTTCACTCCTCCAACGCTGTTTTTTTTTTTTTTTTTTTAAAGCCTCTTAAGAAAACAAGAGTGCAGAAATTTGTTACGAAATTTACTATTTATTGCTGAAAAAATTCACTGTAAATTATTATTATTATTATTTAATTTTTTAGCTTTTGGACGGAGGGGTTGAGGTTACCGATAAAGAATAGAAAAAGGGGTACATCTCAGAACTGAGTACACAGAATACCCATTATTTAATCAGAAGCCAAAGGCTTGAGCGTCCAAATTCTCCAGTCTTTTCATGCAGAGATCTTTTGTCCAATTGAATTATGGTACAGATTCAAAAACCAAAGATCTCATCTAAACTCAATCTCCATTACATTATTTACTACAAAGCACATCATTCCATATATTTATAATTACCCATTATGTCTCTTTTCTCTCTCTAACCAAAAAAAAAAAAAAAGAAAAAGAAGAGTAAAGTTTTCATCTTTGAATGATGAGATTCAGATTCAACTATGCAAAATCACAATTCACCAAAACACCATAATGTCTCCCGATTTTTTTTTATTTTCAATTTCTCTCTTTCTCTCCCTCTCTCTTCCATTCCACAAAAGCTGCTCCTTTTTTTTCGGTCAGTTTCATGATAGGAAAGAAAAAGAGCTTCATTCTTTAGCAAAATCTAAACTTTCTTGCATTTTAATGCTAATTTGACAAATCAATCACTTCCCATTTTCTATCTTACCCAAATCTGCAACGCCCACAAATGTTTTCGTCTTTCTACACAGATTTTCCCATATGGGTCAGATCCGTGCACATTTTTAGTGTTTCGAATTCTTAATTGAGAAGCCTAAAGGGATTTATTCATCCGGAAGAAAAACCCTTATTTTCATCATATATTTACTCTGTTATCACCATGATAAAGCAATTACTTAGCAAAATACCCAGGAAATCGCTTAAATTGGATGCGACTGAGTCGACTCAGTCCGTTTCAGGGTCGCCCAATGGGTCTCAGAAATCCAATGGTAATGGCAACTTCAGCTCTACCAGATCAAACGGTCCAAAACGCACCTCTTCAGTTGTTTTCCCTGCAAGCATAATTGCTGGTATTGAGCCTTTAATCCCTTTCAAAGATGTTCCTACTTCAGAAAAGTTGAATCTTTTTACGAGTAAGCTTAGCCTTTGTTGTGTAACGTTTGATTTTACTGACCCAACGCGGAGCACTTTAGAGAAAGATGTTAAAAAACAGATCTTGATTGAAATTTTGGATTTTGTTTCATCTGGGTCTGTTAGATTCACTGAGCCTGCAATTTTAGCAATGTGTAGAATGTGTGCTGTTAATTTGTTTAGGGTGTTTCCCCCAAATTATCGGTCTGCTTCAAGTGCTGGTAATGGTGGCGGGGAGAGTGATAATGATGAACCGAAGTTTGATCCCTCGTGGTCCCATTTGCAATTTGTGTATGAGATTTTGCTTAAGTTTGTTGCCTCCCCGTGTCTTGACACAAAAATAGCAAAAAAGTATATAGATCATTCTTTTATACTGAGGTTGCTTGATTTGTTCGAGTCCGAGGATCCTAGGGAGAGGGAGTGTTTGAAGACTATATTGCATAGAATTTATGGAAAGTTTATGGTGCATAGACCTTTCATTAGGAAGGCTTTGGGCAATATATTCTACCGGTTTGTGTTTGAGACAGAGAAGCATAATGGCATTGCTGAGTTGTTGGAGATATTTGGGAGTGTGATCAGTGGGTTTGCATTGCCACTGAAAGAGGAACACAAGATATTTTTGTCGAGGGTTTTGATGCCATTGCATAAGCCTAGGTCTTTGGGGGTTTATTTCCAACAATTGGCTTTTTGTGTCATCCAGTTTATTGAGAAGGAGCCGAGGTTGGCAAGTGTTGTCATAAGTAGTATGCTGAAGTATTGGCCAATTACAAATAGTCAGAAGGAGGTGCTGTTCTTGAGTGAGATAGAAGAGATCCTTGAAATTATTAGTATGGTAGAGTTTCAGAAGGTCATGATTCCACTTTTCTGGAGGATTGGGTGTTGCATTAACAGTTTCCATTTCCAGGTATCCTTCACTGCCTTTTGGTGCTTGCATTTCATTTTGCTTAATTTGGCTGCAATTCTTCTGTATATACTGATGTAATCTATCAGTTCCCTTGTAAATATCAATTATTGCTTGTTTATTGTCTATCTTTCTTAGAACCAATGCTGTATTTCCTTTTGCTTTGTTCCTTAAATATTCTGAATGAAGGGTTTGTTTCCTCTTTGCCAGCCTTGGGATGATGTGCTGAATGGGGAGCTTTACCAACCCCTTTATAAATATTTCCAGAAAATTTGTTACTATAATCTCACATATGAAATGCATTTGTTGTTTAAAAGGTAGAAAAATGATTCTGAGATTGTTGATTAACAAATACACTAGGATGGCACCCTTTAAATTGGTCATTCAAATGGATTAAAGTTTGATCTCTCGCACAAGTGTAGCATGCCCTCTTTGTGAACTGCATTGAATACAAGATTTCTGTTAATAGAAGGTATTTGCTTTACTGAAGCCAATGATAATTCTATTGACTGTTTGACAAGCTGCAGATATGCTATTTAGATAGGAATATGGCTTTGCAGGTATATTGCCTATCAGGATAGTAAAATAATAATAGGACTTGTTGTGAAACGGTCTGCAGGCATCTTCTTTTGACCTCTGTGTTAAGTGAGAAGTATGGACTGGTGAAGATGTATCATCTATTAAGGTTGCACTTTAGAGGATGATATATCTATGATGTATGAATATTAAGGAATATGAAATTTCAAGAGATTCCAGTGTGTATGTTACATAGAATTGTGGAAGCTTATGAAAAGGTGATGATTAATGCTGAGAAAAACTGCATTAGGTGCCTTCCGCCATATGCAGCTTATATTTGCTCTGCTAGTTGCAAGTTAGCATGGATGATATTTCTTGTTATGGCAGTAAAATGAGCACTACTATTAGCCTTCTTTGCTTTGTGGATACAGGATGTTTTGTTTTCTACGTTTACATGGTAGCTAATGAACTTAGCTTCATTTATAATTGGGGTAGTCTACTGAGACTTGATCTAAGCGAAATGTGGTTAATTACTCTTTCCATTTGGCCTTTGTTACAGCATACTTTATGCAATTAAAACTTGTATGTAGAAGAATTTCTGCACCCTAAGCTGAACATCTGGTTCATATTGAGGGTTGTATGCTAGGAGTGAACAGTAAATTCAATATTGTGGATAGCATGTTGAAACATATAGTTTGGTGTCCCCATTTCAATTCAAAGGATCTTTGACTCTTGGCTCTTATCATTACTCGCCAGTTCTAACATTCTTTTTGGTCATTTTGCTAACATGTATTTCTTAAACTTCTATCCCTCTTGCATCTAGTATATTTCATAGTATCAGATACTTAATATTTCTGGGTAAGTGGTGTATTCATGTAGATTTTTTGAGGGATCTGTTATATTTGACATGATATTGTACATAATATTAAATTTTGAGGCAGTGGCAAATTCTTTAAATGCTTTGTGAATTGAGAGCTGATTATTGTAATGGGGGTGCAATATTTCAGATTTTGTTAAGACTTTTTAATTGGTGTTGCTGCTTTGGTTTATGTACTGTTGAAACATATTTTGGTTCTTTCTTTTCAATTTTGCCTTGTTGATTCATCCTTGTTGCTCCCATAATTTCCATTTTAAAGTGCCATACTCATCTCATCTTAGGACTTTTGAATCCAGGTCTTGTGTTTCGTAGACATGGCAATGATAGTCTATTCAGATCAAAGCCTGCAATGATATGTTACTTTTATATGTGATGTAGAGCAACAAAAAATAAAGATTGGGTTCATGGTGTATTGCATATGCAATTTATTTAAGCTATATGAGCTGAGTTTGACTGTTTCTTGTAGACAGTAGCTAATAATATCGTTTCCTCCGTGTCTTTTTCCCCTTTTTAGTTAGCATGTGGAGACATTCTAGATTGTTGGGAACTTGTCTTGGTTGATGCGTCTGATACCTATTGATGTTTGGAATCTTTAACTCTTTTCTTGGCCATTGTTTGTCAGGTGGCAGAAAGGGCCCTTTTCCTGTGGAACAATGAACAAATTGTTAATATGATAGTGCATAACCGACAATTGATCATGCCTGTTGTATTTCCAGCCCTAGAGAAAAATGCACAGGGTCACTGGAACCAAGCTGTGTTGAACCTCACGCACAGCATAAGAAAGATGTTCTCAGATATGGATGAAGCTTTGTTTCTCTCTTGCCTTGCTCAGTGCAGAGAAGAAGAAGAGGAGCTGCAGTTAGCAGCAGAAAGGCGCAAGCAATCATGGCAACAAGTAGAAAGTGCAGCCAGTCTTCGTCAACCAGTTGGTGGAAACATTGCTGTACTTGTCACTCCTTTAGCAGCTACTTCAATTGCCTGTTAACTTTCATTTGAACTTCTGATCCTTTCCCTTGTTGCTATTAATTTTTATGCTCCACTTTGTTGTGATATGGTACTAGATACTTGAGGTTTAACAGAAGAAGGCTGTAGCTTAGGGCTGTGTTGTTCTGTAGGGTCTCTTTTTGGCCTGTTATTGTAATGTATATCTAATGATGTATATCTACTATGTGAGGTGTCCCTTTCTCAAAGCAGTTTATGAGAAGCAGCTTGCAGTGATATATAATATATATATTGCTGTTTTGCCATTGCTTGATTGCAGTTCAATCCTGCAATTTAGTTTCACTAAGTGCCATCTTCATTCTTCCCTTCCTACTTCATTGCGCACCTTTGCTGGCTAGATACAGTAGAGATTTAAAGATGCATTGTTTTATTACAACATTTAAGGGAGAGTTGAAACTCCAGATCTGCAGTAAGTGTACAAGAGGGATTTTAGGTATTAAGAAAATTTGTCTGTTCTAACAAGAGTCTCATTTCATAGTAATAATCAATGCATATGGTTTATGGAGCAATTAGCTGGACTTGCTTGCTTTACTTGGACCAACCCAAGTGGCTATCCGTTAACTTCATGCCCGATGTGTAACTATGTGAACTTATAGATAGGTTCTAGTTGTACTTGTACCAACACCTCCTAGGGAATGGAGCTCCATTTACATTAATGTAAATTGCTTTGTAGGTGTTTTGAATTAGACTGATGCTTAGGGGGTAGAGTTTGTGCTGTCCTTATTGGTGTCTTGAATAGGAATTTGGAAGCTGGCTTTGGATAAGGGCAAAGTGGTTGCAGTGTTTCGGTAGTTCTGACACGAGCATAGGGGGTTCGCGTGGGGGTGATAAAAGGGGTCAAGGCTGGGGCATGCTCGGAGGACAAGAATGCTTGGTATCTGTGCACATGCTTGGTACTTTCCAAAATTGCCTCAACTTTTAATTCCAATTGTCTAAAGTAAGAGACAGTCGAATGCTAAGGGTCAAAATAAGAGCGATTACCATCCGCACTATCCTCTCAAAACATCTTGTTTGCAAAGTATCCCAACCGATTCTAATAACGCACAGTATCAGGAGTGGCAACATGTCACCTGCATCAGCATATACCTAAGTTTTGAGATAATGGGGATACACTTACAATATTATTCGCGAGTCGAGTCGAAGCATATGTATATATAAGCCTATACAATTAGTCAAACAAAAAATAATGTTTAACTTATAAATTGATTTACTCAATTAACTGTTTTAAGAATCTAAGGGAAAAAAAAAAATTCCATCTAATCCGATTTATCTCACAAAATAGATTTACATATTATAATAATTCTATGTGAAACTAGACTTTCCAATCGACATAATGCCTATTAATTCAATAAAAACAAAGCTAGAATAAATAAACTACTTTAAATTGAAAATTAGGTTCAAACCAAGGATTAACCAAACTATTGTAAACATTTAGTTTATTCAAATAGCATAGCTTTTTAAAATATTCAATAAGTCTTACTATCTCTTTAGGTGACTCAATTATTGGATTTGAGGTATTCCAAGAACTATATCAAGTGAGCAATTATGTCCAAGTGAGGAAATTTTAATGATCGACTATCTGCTTTTGGTTTGGTAAATTGTTGGTTGTTATTGCTTGTATGATTGAATGATTGGTTGCTTTGTATACTATAATCTATATGATCATCTTATTAATTAGTAAAATTTAAAGGTTTGACTAAAATAATTGGATATAACCGTCACATGTCTATGACTCATCAGGTACAAAAAAAAAAAAAAAGAGTAGAGTGTTTAAGCTTTGCCAAATATTTCTAAAACGTTTCTTTTAAATATATATTTGAATTGTTTTAATAAAGATTTTATTTAAAATTCTGACATGTGCTTCTAAAAGCCACCTTTTGTAACATCCAGTGTGAGCTCTCAAAAGCTATCATTTATAAAACCTTAGTGTGTTCTTTCGAGGCCACTGATGAAAATTTTATTTAAAACCTTGTGTGTACTTTTAACATTTAAAACCTTGGTGTGTATTCTCAAACCCACTAAGGGTAATTTTGTTTAAAACCTCAGTGTGTAGTAGTTTTATCTAAATTAATTTTGTTAGGGTAAAACTGTTAGATCATCCCTTCAATGAGGCTTATGTACCATTATTGATTAACTAATTGATGCTTTATATCCCAAAGTCGAATCACCTAGATTGACCCTTGTGGAACTTTTTTTCTTGACTAAGGTTAATTGTTGAGTTTGTCTAGTGGGATCAAACATATAGATAGCCTTAAGTAGATAAGTTAAGGTGCTTTGTGTAGTTAAGTACATAGGATAATTGATGTGTAGATGATGCAAATATATACTTTTCATGGTTTTGACTCCCATTGATGTGTTGCTTGTATTCATCATGCGTGCATTCATTTCATGTATAGTTAGATTTCATGATATGCTAATTAATACTTGATAAATTGCTTGAATGGTAGTGGTAAGGGACATATTCATTGAACCATGGTTTTGCTCACTCCCTAATAGTTTGTCATGTTGGTCACTCTATAGCCAGGAATGAACTAGGATCTAAGTGAATAGTGTTTCTCTAACCTAAGTCTATTATGAGATGTTCAATTGTAGGATTAGCAAAGTGGAATTTAAAAAAAAAAAAAAGGACTAAGACTTCTTTAAACCATGCTAACTTAATTTTTTAGTAGGTTTTAGTGATTTTGAAGCCTTAGGTTGCAAATTTAAGCACAGATGTGGTGGATTGACTACTTTGTGAATGGGCTTATAATGTTAGCTATGAACACCTTGGGTTCTATCTCCAAAATCATTGTTTATTATATCTATTGCTACTTTTACACTTATATTCATGATTTTTGTGATGAATATTGTATTTACTATGAATATGAGTATTTTACGCTAATTAATGAATTGGGGTTATGTGAAATTTGATGAATTCATTGTTGTCGTTGATTTGTGGATATTGTATTGTGAGTGAATGTGGTAGTTTAGATAATTTTAGGGAATACTTGGTATAACTTAAGTATAAAGTGATCCATTATCACAAGGAGTACAGTGACTCTTTACATGTGGTATCACTTCCTATTAACCTACAAGATCTAACTACCATAATAGGATGCACCTTCAAGCTACTAGACTTAACATTAGTTTTAGTGTTGGAATGTTGGGTAGATATCAAATTAATCAAAGATTGGATCATTGGAAAGTTACTAAGAAAGTCATAAGATACTTGTAAGGAATGAAAGATCACATGCTCACTTATAGAAGGTCTGATCTATTATAGATGATTGGTTTTTTGGATTTAGATTTTGGTTGGATGTGCTAATACAAGAAAGACCGTATTTGGTTATTTATTCTTATTAGCTAGAGGGGCGATCTCATAGAAAAGTGCGATGTAGTCTATCATTATTGCATCGACTATGGAAGTGGAATTTTTAGCTTGCTTTGAGGCCACGATTCATGATTTATTGTTACGAAATTATATGTTAGGGCTTCAATTTGTTGACACTATTAGTAGCCACTGAAAATTTAATATAAAAATTACATAATAGTCTTGATTTCAAAGAACAACATGTAGTCAAAGGATATTGAACATATGGAAATCAAGTACTTTGTCATTAAAGAAGAAGTTAAGAAATAAAGGGTATCAACGAAACATATTAGTACAAAACTAATGGTTGCAAATCCATTAATAAAAGGATTACCACCTAGTATTTTTAGAGATCATGCTAAAAGAATGGGCATTATAGGATGTCTTGATTGAACAATGTTGTTTATATTTGTATGGTACTCTTAAGCTTAATTAAAGTGTTTTTGGAATTTCTTATTTCCTAAATGGTATATATGATTGAATTAGAATTATATTAGCGTGAATCATCTATTATAAAAGACTTTAAAGTTAGACCTTTGTTTATCTCTTTGTTAAGTAGAAATAAATTATAATAACGTACAATTGCTATGAAACTAATTAATTTTTTACTCAATCAAAATATAATATTGTTAGTCCTAGCTAATAATCAAGATGAGGGGTAAATTGATTATTACAATTTTTTAAATCTTTCTTCATATCGATACAAATAGAATTCTCTTTTAATTATTATTGGTAGATTCTTAAAGTAAATTAGTAGTAGATAACAAACAAATATAAATAAATTGTGAAATAACAAAAGAGTTGAGTTTAAGAATATTAGGCAATTGATGTATAGTGATTCCATTTTGTATGCAATTCACTCTTCTAGTTCTACTTGCTAAGATCATAATTGTCTTTATCAGTTCATTCCACTCTATAAAAAAAATACATGAGTGTTACAATAATCTTCCAATCTATAGTCACTCTTCAATATAACTTTAGTCACATATCAAACAATAACAATCACTCTCTATTCTACTTTCTCCTAACATCTTAAGCCATCTCACAGATCTACAAAGAAAACACTTTCACAAACAAAATTGAAATCAAATCCTTGAAAACAAGAACAATTTAGAAAATCTCTTGTTTTGGCACATAAGTAGTGTATTTTCTTTTCTTGTGTATCTCATGTGAGTATATTTGTATATCCTCTTGTTACATTTGTTATTCATTTTGTTCATGGTTCCATGTGTTTATGTACTTCACTTCCAACAGTCATTTGGATCAGTATGGCAATCCTTTATCAATCTTTGAATAAAACTTTATTGCTTTTCCAAATATGTCTTTAGCAAATAATTATCTTTTCTTAATCTCCGAGAAGTTCCCGTGATATTATAATCTATCTTTTAGTAGAAAAGGTCAAATATATTTCCCAAATATATTCAACTAATGGAGGTGGGTCTTGAACTATTGTGTAGCTTTTGATCCTTTTAAGTCTTTTAGAATCTTTATATCAATTTAGAATAGTTTCCTAAGCTTCCTTCTTCAATCAGAAAACATAATGTACCCAAACCTTTCGACATTTCAACATATAATCCTTATTCCAAATTTCTCAAGAATAACACACGAATACATAGATTTTAGAGTATTATGAAGAATTATAACATGTAACAAATATACATATCTTACAGTAAATATACATACCTTCCTATACAACATAACTCAAATAAAATCGTATAAAAATCAAATAGAATCATAGACTTGTTTTGTTATCATGAAAACTCTATCATTCAAATACCTAACAAATATAATGGTACAATCAATTTAATGAAAACTTAGAATAATATTGTTGTGCAAATTATGTATATAAAAGTTATTAAAGGGCATATATAAGCTAAGTAGGAGAATGTTAAAATTTGTGGCTCTATGTGTAACATTTCATCATGAAGAGTTATGACTTTTAATCAAAGGTTATGGTTATTTATTTATTTATTTATAAAATAAGAATCTAAGATGTCTTAAAGGGAGAAGTCTTTTCGTGGTTTGTGAAGATGTATCGACTTCTCCCTACCTTTTATATAGATAAGAGTGAACATTGCTAATTGATTGGTTCATTCTTTTCATAATCACAAAATCCATCATAAATTAAAGGGTTAAGGAAGAGATATCATTCTCTTGGAGGAATAAGTTAGACTAAAGGGATAAGATTCTCCATCCTCCAGAATTCAAGAAAAGAGCGAGAGCATTACTATGGATAAATGTATGTAATATTATCCATTATATTTTTGTGGAAATCATTAAGTTTGAAGATTTAGGAATTATTTATTAAAATAATTATATCTTGTAATTATAAGATTTACTTACACCATATACAAGTATTTTATTATCTAATACCTAATAAAATCAAACAACCAAATATAGATATTTTTTAATCTAAATTATTAGATGTTTAATCATCATTGGCAGAACAACATTAAGGTAGAGAAATTGAGATAGCAGGTGTAAATCCTCCCTCATCATTGGAACTTTGTTGTCTCAATTGTATCTTCACCAACCATAATTTAACTCCTAAGCAAATCAAACAACAAAATACAAGTATTTTATTATCTAAAAAATTAGATGTTTGATCATCATTGGTCATAACACCATTTAAATAGTGAAATTGAGTTAGTAGATGTAAATTCTCTCAAATCAATGGAAATTTGATGTCCTAAAGTTAGTGTCGCAAATGTGTTTCTATCGATCTTAATTTAATACTTGAGCAAAACAACCAACCAAATATGGGTATTTTATTATCCAAACTACTAGATGTTTCATCATCATTAATTGAAACTTTATTAAATAGCAAATTGAGACGGCAGGTGTAAATCCACCATGAATTCAGTAAAGGAATAAGGACTAGCAAAAGAGATAATCTTAGGTAAGGCTTGACCTATGTAGGGGTGTAATCAAGGTAGATTTGAGAAAGGTTTTATAAAACCTTAACTTGCTCCAATAGGGTTTAGCATTTCTTAAAACCCTATAAAAACTCTATAACAATTTTTCTCTTATTACAAAAACCCAACCCTATAGGGTCATGAACCTTATAGGGGCAGGTCAAGTTTTTATAAATTTAATATGAGCTAAGGAAAAATTAGAGTAGAAAGTAATTAGGTAAGGTTAAGATTAAACTTACTGACTTACACATAAATGAAATTTGAAAATTAATGTATTATATTGTGTAGAATTAACATAAAGCTTGTGTGTTGTGTAGGTTCAAAACAAACATTATTATTAATATATTATTTTTTATTAAGTTGAGTTTCCCATTATTTTTTTAAAGTCTTAAAACCTGACCCTAAATTCTATAAGGTTTTAAATTATATTTCAAAACCCAATAAAAATCCTATAAAGTGTCCAAAACTCAATAAAAACCTGATAGGGTATTCTTTTCTAGGGTTTTATCGAGTTAGGTAGACCATGTACATTATAATGACCTACTTGGTAGCATCCATAAACTTATGGACTTAGGCCTAATGTTGAAGACAAAGCAAGATAGATATATGAGTGGCACACTTAATGCAATTGCATCACAATAGTTAGTTTAATATTACAATAATTACATGTATTGCATCACATATCCATAGCCTCTTGCACTAATTTCTCCTAGGAAATTGTTAGATTGGATTGAGTTGATTCAAACCTCTTTTCTAGTGTTTCTTGTAAATATACTTGATGGTTTTAAGCCTTTGATCTCTATCATAAAAGTCTTTATTTCAAAAAAGTTAAATCTTTTTTATGAGAAAACTTAGCCTTTGTTATGTAACATATGATCATACTAACCCAAAAAGAGCACTTTCGATAAGTTAAAAAATAGATCTTGATTGAAAATTTAGATTTTGTTTCATCTAGGTCTATTAGATTCAATCGGCTTACAATTTTAGCAATATGTAGAATGTGGTTTGTTAATTTGTTTAGGGTGCTTCCTTTAAATTATCGGTCTACATTGAGCGCTGGTAATGGTGGTGGGGAGAGTGACAGTGATGAAATGAAGTTTGATCCCTCTTTGTCACATTTGCAACTTGTGTATGAGATTTTGCTTAAGTTTCTTGCCTCTAGAGTGCTAACTTTGCTCCACTAAAATATTAAGCTAAGCTCATTATCATTTCAAGCTTAACTCCTTAAGCTAGGTAACAAGGCTTAGGGAATCCAATATGCAATTAGGATGACTTAAAGAGATTTGACTTAATGGGCTTAAAATAAGGATTGTTAGATCAATCCATTTGCCTCTAACCTTTTTTTAGGTAGGCTTGTGCACTCATGAGGAAAGGTTACTAGAATTAGGACCATAACAAGCTCATCAAGATAACTCTAAAATAAGCATAATTTAGCTCATCCATTGATTGCTAAAGTGATTAAACAGATGTCTTTAGTTTAAGAGTCCATAAATACTTAGCTATTCCTCCTCATTTGAGATGATTCCAAATATTAGAGAAATGACTTTCTACTATATAGTCTTTGCTTTCAAAGATCAAATAAGCAATTTAAGCATTTATAGATCTCAATCACATAAGTTATAAGTGCAAGGTCAATGCCCAAGAGTCCTAAGGCTCCCTTATATGTCACTCATGCATTCAAACACTAAGATTGTTTGTTTCTTGTCCTTATCATTCTCTTATAATCATCTCACTTAGTATCCTCTCTACATCACTATTCTAAAGCTATGAGTGGTGTGAGACTCTCATGGGTGGTATGTGATCACTTCAGTCAAAACTCTTAGTTTACATTTTGGTGACTTCACTAAGGAGTAGAGAAAAGTGATAAAAGAGTAATGACACCTCTTAAGAAGAGAATGATTGGTCTATCTGATACTACCTCTCAAGAATAGAAGACCAACATTGAAGCAACTAAGTATAACTTGCTCCTACCACTTAAGAACATTAGCTAAGAAAACTTAGCACCGGAGGTCCTCTTGAAGTGGCACAAATGATGTAGACTATGTAAGAGACCATGAAGATTATGAATTAATTCATGGCTGTGTTCTCATATTTCACATCAATGTTGGCTACCACTACTACCGCATTATAGGATGTAGCCTTATTGATCCTTAACACTACTATGTAGTAAGGTGCTACCTTTTTGGTTCAACTAAACAACTTTCTTATTACTAAGGAGGACACCCTTTAGGGAGAAGGAGAGTAGATACCCACCAATGCATTTGTCCCATCAACAACTACAGTTAAGCATAACCTAGTGCTGGAGGTAAAAAATGCATGGGTCTAACTTAGTGACTCTTTGTCTTCATGTACCTGTAGCATTATACATGTAGGATCTAATAATGCATTGGCATGGATTACCTTTCTTTAAGGTTTAAAGGCCCAATGTTAACCTCTTGTCTTAAGAACTTTGTTGACATTTCCCATGTCATCATCGTGATCATCATTAAAGTGTATAAAACAATCTTTGTAACTCATCAAAATATTGACCTTACATGATAATCGTTGTGCACAATGCTTTTTACAATGCCTATCGTCTACATGTAACATCTATGTGCAATGGTCACTATGTAAGATAACTATATATGATACTCTTTATGAATAAAGCCTCATTGTGCATGAAGCCTCACTATGTGTGACACCCCACTATGCGTAATTCCCTACTGCTTGTGATGTCCTACTATGCCCTTCTTGCATGGCACTATTGCAACATACTTGCTATATGAAGTGAAGGATATTAGCATGGGAACACCTCACCAAGGAATGCTATCAAGACCTTAAGATATCAAGATTAGGAATTCCCTAACACCATACATTCTTCCAAGACCATGCTAGGGGTATTGTATAATCATTAAGACCTATGGCTAGGGTACCGTATAATCGTTAAGATAAGGAAGCCTTCCTAACATAACGTATTCTCCAATATTAAGAGACTCCCTTGATGCTATCCCTTATATCGTTGTTGCTTTTAAGAGCACAATGCTTTCAAAGCAAAGGCAAAACTCACTTGTCCTCTTGAAGCTCACCATGAAGCAACTTTTCAACTTAAATGGTAATAAATGACGTATTGCACTAGAGTTGAAGAGATAAGCTCCTCTAAAACATCATAACATTCTTAGAGATAAGAAGACCTTAAGTTTATTAGACAATAACATGGCTCCACTCTATCACTAGATGAGCCAGATTTACACTTTCTCAAATTGGAATGCATCCTCCTCCAATACTCCCTTAGCTATAACTAAGTGGGGGCATGATGAGATGAAGTGCTCTCTTACGGCACCGCTATTGCCTAAGAGTTGCTACCCTCTCTTGTTGTGACATGTTGGCAACTTGTGGAAGAAGGAATTAGAAGGGGAATCCCTTTTTAGGTAATGATGTCCTTGCATTGTGCTTGTTGCATGATGTCCTCATATGGTGCTCCTTATGCAACAATTTGGCATACTGCTCGGTATAAGGCAATTGCTTTACTTTGTACTCACTTTTCTAACACTTGGTCAATCCATCTCTAAACCACTATTAGTCCTAGTTAGTAATCAAGAGGGGGTGAATTAATTACATTTACAAAAACTTTTTCGATTAAAATATTCCATTTGATTACTTATCAATAAATATTTGATTAAGATTAAATTGTATTAGCAGTTGAAGTTGTAGAACTTTAATCAATAAATAAACTGTAAACAAAAATAAATAGAGAGTAATGGATTAGAAAAGTAGGCAGTGATATAGTGGTTCTACTTTGTGCATTAATTTACTTTTCCACCCTTCACTGCTAGGATCGTAGTTGTATTTACTAGTTTATTTTATTATATGAAAGAAAAATTCTTAAAGAGTGTTATAATAGTTTACCACTCTATAATCACTCTAATATAATTTCCACTCTCTTCATCTACTTTATATTACTTAGCTCCACACATAAGCTAAATCACGAAAACTACAAAAAATAAATAAATAAGTCAACTTTGTAGTGAAGTTTACAATTTTTAAGGATTTGATAAGTAATAATCCTCTACAAAATTAGATCAACTATAATTTAGAATATAAACTCTATTACTTCTGCTCAATACTCTTTTCCTCTCTCATATTGTGTCATGTATTGTTATTTTTATTTTTAACCTCAACCATCTTTCTTCATATTTATAGATGAAGTTCCCACATTCAAAACTTGATTTTCTCCTTGATCTCAGCCATTTTCATTTTCATTTTTAATTTCTTCATTCAAATTTGTTATTTTATTAAATCTAGATGATAATTTGTAATGAATGTTGATAATCTCTTATTAATGCTTCCAAATCATTCCTTTCTAGTCTTCTTTATCAATCATTAATTTTCCATGTATATTTCTCTTTTTGATTGATAAATATGTTATCTTATGATATTTATGTCCAACTTTAGTGGAACAGTCAAATATGTTACCAAAATATTTTCAACCTAAGGAGGTGGATCCTTACCTGTAATAAATTATTTCCTTTATTTGTTTTATAACTTCATAACTTGTATTTTCCTTATGAATTATTATGTCATCATACATCTTCATTTTTCCCTTCTTTAGAATCAACTTTCTTTCTTCTTAGTTGATTGGAGTAAGAATTCCAATAGTATAATTCTAACTTCTAATTAATTTTCTTTTTGGAACCAACATTTATTTAGATATATAAACTTGTTTCGAACATTTTATTTCTACACATTCAAACAATATACTAGTAATGTGTAATAAACTTTTACCTTTCTCAAGCCTTTGGTATAAAGCTTATTTTTCAAAAACCTATTTATACCTTTTGTTAGCATCAAAAGATCTTCTTATTACTTACAACCACAACCATGAGTCATCTATGATAATATTTTGAAACAAAGTCTAGAAGGGGTAATCCAAACGTCATCATTGATTGGTAAGAGCATTGACTCCTAAGTTAAGCTTATGTATTGCAGACTAATAAGAGCATTGTCTACTAGGTGCATCACAAGCTATTGTAGATAAGTAAGGAGAAAGAGTCTGCTTAAGTGCAATAATGAAATTTTTTATGAATCCCATGATGGAGTTCTTCTAATTGAAAAACCTTGGTAACTCATCTTAAGTAGTCAAGTAGTGGGAAATACTCTCTTGACTAATGAAAGAAAGTTCTTGATCCCTAGCAAGGAATTCCATTGTCCCTATGCAAGTATGATCAAATACTTCCTTAAAAGGATCACTTGAATATCATTGCTAGCAACTAATAGTTATTGACACCCCATTTTCACACCTCTTTTAGGAAAAAAAAGAAGGGAAAAATAACAAAAATAGAAAATTTTTTTAATGAGTTTTGGTTCAAAAGGGCTTTGTTTTATAAAAAAATATAAAATGTTCACTCAAGTTGGGTCCAATCACTCCTAAGAGTATGGAAGAGGATAATTTAAGTGAAGCATAGGTTCAAATTAGGTCTAGAACTTAAATTTGCCAAAATATGCAAAAATGAAGTTTTAGATCAAGTGGATCGTCAATGAATTGGAACTTGAATTTTTATCATGTTGGCTCGATCGTAAAACTTCAATTTCTTAAATATATATGTTAGGCTCAATTTTGGGCTTGGGATTGATAAGCTTAGGTTAATAATTAGCTTAAAGTTTGTTTATAAGTTACTTTTGCCCAATAGATCTTTAGGTTTAAATTTAATTTAGATTCTTTAGTTTAATGGGATGGGCCTGTTCTAGCGATTAAAGAATTGGTCATATATATAAACAGTTGTGCATTCGAATTTTCTCCTTATCAATTTAATTTATTTTATTTTATCTTTTTTTTTTGAAAGAAAAAAAAGAAGAAAAATCATGCACACGAGTGCAAGTTGTCTTCAACCTCCAGAGGTAAGGGAGCACGACGGCTGCCATTGAAGGATTTGGGAGAGCTTGCAAGCTTGATTTGTTGCCATTTTAGCTCCAGTCTCTTCATTTTCTCAACCAGGAATGCGAAATCATCGATTCTAAAAGCAAATTGCTTCTAGAAATCAATTAAACGAAGATATTCAAGAGAGAGCAAAACAAGATGTGTTTAAAATTAAATGTGCTAGTCTTTTCATTTTCCAGGTTTCTTAATGGGTAATCTTTCTTCACCTATAAATATTAAGGTTCTCTGATTCATTTCCAGCAACAAATCCTTCCCAATCTTGCAAAAACAAGCTTAAATCCGTCTTCTCTCTAAGAAACCGGAGAGATCCACTTCCATTCTCTCTACCTCCTCGCTGCAAAACGCCCAAACCTGGTTGAAAGCTCTACCATCATTGGTTTTCTCTTCACTCCATCTACCCAAAGCTACCATCTTTCAGCCGTAAACAACTAACGGGAGCACCAAATTGAAGGTCTACGCTTGAAATCCGGCAGCCCATTTCACCAGCCACCATCATTTATCATCACCTATCAAATCCCGCCACTAGCATGTAGAGCTTGTCGAAATTGGAAAATCGGGTAAGAATCGGAATTTATGAATTCCAAAGCACGACTAAAAAAAAAAAAGAAAATAAAATAAAATATGCTTGCTAATAAATATTTTATATTAAGAAATCTCTTCCTCTCTCACACTGTGTTACATTGTCTTAATTTATAGTATTTCTTAATAAAAGCTAACCATGAAATAACCGCTAAAGAATAAGTGGTTTTATAAATTTTCTAAATTTATTTTGTTAAATTTGACTTTCTAATTCAAGTTTGTTATTTTTAACCTATCCTTTCAAATTTAAATCTTTCACTTAAATTTGTATTAAAAATTGGTGATTTCAAGCATAGTTTTGAACTTTTTGAACAAGTTAGCCTTTAGTAGCTTTGTCATAATATCGCAACTTGTTCTTTGAATTTACAAAACTAAAGCTCAATTTCCCCATGCTTGACAAGTTCTCTAATATTGTAAAACTTGATATCAATGTGTTTGTGATACGGACCTTAGGTTAAGATGTTCCTAAAACCCGATCGGATGGAAAAAGAAACCCTAAAGTCGTCTTGAAATCAAGCAACGAAACTTGATCCCAATTCATAATATCGAATTAGAGCCAAAGCTATAATAGGATTTTGATTGCCATAAGTCACATTGATAAGATCAAATATAGTTCTTGATGAAGAACAAGGAGGGATTTTCTTTTAATTTCATGAATGGTCTGTCTTTTTCATCTCCCTAAAAGACTATTTATAGTCTACAAATAAAAGGGGCGAATTACAAAAGAAATCACAAGATGGAAACATATAGGTTGTTATCTTAAGCTGGCCCCAAAGCCAACGGCCTATAACCTGGGCCAGTTAAGTAAGCCAGCTGCCTACATTCCTAAAACTGGTCGCCTTTATTCTAAGCCGGCTAGGTAGGCCAGCAGCCTTCTTCCACTCCCAGGCGGCCTTCAATATCTTTTAAGTAATGATATCCTTGAAGCTTAAAAGTTGTCTGATTGCTAAGGTTACCCTAGGCTTTGATCTTCATTATTATTATTGGAGATGCTTGATAAATGGAAAATGATCTTTTCATCTCTTGGATTACTTAACTGCAATGCTTGGTATAGATGATCTTGAAAAAATCTATTCAAAGCCTGCTCTATGCGTTTTGCTCTTACCCTTGTCATTGGTCTTCCAATTCCTTCCAATGGATCATTGGAAAGAGTTAGTGCAAGCTAATTTCCATCATTCCGTCCCTCTTCGAAATGATTCGTCCTTGAATCACTTACATCATACAAAGATAAGTCAGCAACATTAAAAGTAGCACTTATGTTTCCATAGTTACTAGTCAAGTCAATCTTGTAAGCATTGTCATTTATCCTTTCTATCACTCAGAATGGCCCATCTCCTCTAGGTTATAGCTTAGATTTTCTTTGTTCGGGAAACCTTTCCTTATGAAAATGTACCCAAACCCGATCTCCAAGCTAAGAAAAAACCTTAGTGCACCCTTTATTGGCTTGCCTTGCATAAAGCTTATTCTTCTTGTCTATATTAGCACGAACTTTGGCATGTAAATCCTTAACAAAATTAGCCTTTTGTTCTCCATCAAAATTAACAATTTCATTAGGAGGCAAAGGTAAAATATCTAAAGGAGTTAAAAGATTAAAGCCATATACAATCTCAAAAGGTGAATGTGATGTAGTAGAATGAATAGTTCTATTGTATGCAAACTCAATATGAGGTAAACAACTTTCCCATTGTTTCAAGTTCTTTTGAATGATAGCATGCAACAAAGTAGTAATGTCCTATTAACTACTTTAGTTTGCCCATTCGTTTGGGGATGTGCAACAGTTGAAAATAGGAGTTTAGTCCCTAATTTATTCCATAAGGTATGCTAAAAATGACTTAGGAACTTAACATCTCGATCACTTACTATCATTCTAAGCAATTCATGCAAATTTACTACTTCCTTGATGAACAAATCAACAATATGCATTGCATCATTGGTTTTAGAATATGTAATAAAATGTGTCATCTTACTAAACCTATCAACAACAATAAATATGCTGTCCTTACCACTTTTAGTCCTAGGCAAGCCAATCACAAAGTCTATAAAAATATCAGTCCAAGGTTAAATAAATACAGGCAATGGTGTATAAAACCCATGTGGTTTTACTTTAGACTTTGCTTGTCTATAAGTTATACACTTATCACGAACATATTGCACGTCATGTTTCATGTTAGGCCAATAAAAATGTTCATGCAATATGTCTAAAGTCTTTTACACACTAAAATGTCCCATTAAACCTCCTCTGTAGGACTCTTTAACCAACAATTTACACAAAGAACACATAGGCACACACAGTCTATCCCTTTTGAACAAAAATCCTTCTTGCCTATAATATTCTCCATATGCACATTTAGAATATGCATTTCATGCTTGGTAGAAATCAGCATCATTAATGTACAATTCTTTAATGAATTTGAAACCAAGTAATTTAGATTGCAAGGAAGTGAGCAATACATACCTTCTGGACAATGCATCAACAATAACATTTTCCTTTCCATTCTTATATTTAATCACATAAGGAAATGTTTTTATGAACTCCAACGACTTATCATGTCTCTTATTAAGCTTACCTTGGGATTTCAAGAACCTTAAGCTCTCATGATCAAAATGAAGGACAAATTCTCTTGGCCACAAGTGATGCTACCATGTCTAAAGAATTCTTACTAAGGCATACAACTCCTTGTCATAGGTAGGATAATTCAATGTTACCCCACTAAGCATTTCATTGATAAAGGCAATCGGTTTGGAATCCTACATCAAAATAGCCCTTATTCCAACCCCGGATGCATCGCATTTAACCTCAAAAACTTTGTCAAAGTTAGGCAAACAAAACAAAGGTGCATTAGTCAAATTTTCTTTTAAAGTATTGAAAGCTTTCTCATATACTTCTCCCCACCTAAATAAACATTCTTTTTAACAAATTTATTTAAAGGTGCTGTAATAGAATTGAAGTCCCTTACAAACCTCCTATAAAAACTTGCTAAACCATGAAAACTTCTTACCTCACTTGCATTCTTTGGGGTAGGTCTTACAAACCTCCTATAAAAACTTGCTAAACCATGAAAACTTCTTACCTCACTTGCATTCTTTGGGGTAGGTCATTCCCTAATCTCTTTTACCTTGTCTTCATCCACCTTTATTCCCTATGAGCTTACAATAAATCCAAGAAAAACAATGGATTCCATACAAAAATCACACTTTTGCAAATTAGCATATAATTTATTTTCCCTCAAAACACTCAAAACAGCCTGTAAGTGTTTTACATGATCATCCAAATTTTTGCTGTACACTAAGATATCATCAAAGTAGACTACAACGAATTTTCCAATGAAAAAGTGCAAAACATGATTCATTAGACTCATAAAGGTGCTAGGTGTATTAGTTAAACCAAATGGCATGACTAACCACTTATATAACCCATATTTTGTCTTAGTGCAATTTTTCATTCATCACCTTCCTTTATGTGAATTTGATGATAACCACTTTTTAAATCAATTTTTGAAAATAAACTTGAACCATACAACTCATCAAGCATATCATCTAACCTGAGGATATGATATCTATACTTTATGGTGATCTTGTTGATGGCTCAACAATCAACACACATGTGCTATGTTCCATCTTTCTTGGGAACCAAAAGCACATGAGTTGAACGTGGGTTGAGACTTTCTTGCACGAATCCCTTTTGCACTAGTTCCTCTACTTGCCTTTGAATCTCTTTTGTCTCTTCTAAGTTGGCTCTATAAGCGAGTCTGTTAGGGATTGATGACCTTGGAATGAAATCAATCTATTGTTCAATACCTCTTAGAGGAGGTAATCCATCTAGAATGTCCTTAGGAAATAAATCTTCAAATTCCTACATTAAAGACACATCCACATTAGGCAAAGAGGAGTTAAGATTGTTAGTTGAAAAATAGACATCCTTGTACAAAAGTACCAAGTAATTGTTGCCTCGCCAACATAGCTCTCTTAATCTCTCCCTTTGTAGCAAAAGCACTCACTCTCTTAATGCTCTCTTCACTACTTTCTCCACTCTTTTGTACACACTCACTCTTTTTATCACTCTTTCCTTTTTTTAGTGTATTCACTTTGTTTTCTCTCAATTTGTACTCTTTCACTATCCTAACTTGATCCTTATATGCCTCCAAAGGTTTGAGAGATGCTAGCATAATGAGTCCGTTATTCATTACAAGTTTGTACATATTCTTGTACCCATCATGAGTGACCTTCCTATCAAACTGTCACGGATGCCCTAAAAGGAGATGTCCAGTGTATGTTTGTGCCACATCACAAAGTACCTCATCCTTATAGTTGCCAACGGAAAATGCAACTACAACCTTCTTTGTTAGTTTAACTTCACTACATTCATTCAACCATTACAACTTATATGGCCTAAGATGCTTCAATGTAGGTAGATGCAATTTCTTAACCATCAAAGAACTCGCAACATTTGTATAACTACCACTATCAATAATCATGCTACATACCTTACCACTCACATGGCACCTAGTATGGAAGATGTGCTCACGTTGTTCCTCATCATCATCTTCCTTAGGTTGTATGTTTAGAGCACGCCTAGTGACCAACATCTCTCCTTTCACAGGACCCTCTATATCAACATCACTACATTCCTCCAATGGTGGCATCTCTTCCTCAATTGAGCTGATACTCTCCATATCACCATTATCTAAAACAACCATAATCCTCTTGTTTGGACATTGAGATGCAATGTATCCCAATCCTTGACACCTGAAACACTTAATATCACGTGATCTAGCAGAGGATTTAAGTTCAATTTTACCTCTAGGATAGATAGTTGGTTCCTTAGTCTTTGCATCCTCCTTTTGCTTAGATGCATCCTTGTTATGCTTCCAAATTGTCTTCCCTAAAGAGCTAGAAGCGGAGCCATACCTAAAGGTACCCTTAGACTTTAACTGCCTCTCCACCTTAATAGCCTTATGTAATAATTCCTCCATTTCCACATAATGATGTTGCTCCATACTGTCAACTATCTCTCTATTTAGGCCATTAACAAATCTAGCCATTGTTGCTTCACGATCTTCATTTATGTTAACTCGAATCATAGCTACCTCCATTTCTTTGTAATAATCCTCAACACTCATGGAACCTTAAGTCAACCCTTGCAACTTTCTATACAAATCCCTATAGTAATGACTAGGTATAAACCTTTTTCTCATTACTACCTTCATCTCTTCCCATGACCTAATTTGTCTCTCCCTAATTCTTTGCCTACTAACCACAAGTTGGTCCCACTAAAAAAAATATAGATTCAAATCACTCGTGTTTCACTCAATTAATATATATATTTTTTATCCAATAAACTCCTCCTTACAAGCTCTTTAACAAGAACCTTATCAATGACTTTACCAAGCAGCAAGCAATGATAAAGTAATGCTAAGAACAAGGGAATAACTCTATCGAATCAATCCAAGAGGGAATTTTATGACAAGCCTTTTTTTATACGAATTTCTTTTCTTCTTCTTCTTTTCTCTCTCTCTCTTCTCTTTTATATGAATTTCTCTTCTTTCTCTCTCTCTCTCTCTCTTTTTAACTCTTTAAACACAATTAACAGCGTAGACTAACAATAATGTGTCAAATCAAATGAAGAATACTAACAAGATGGATTTTTTTTTTTTTTTTTTTACGAACAAGAACAATAACGACAATCAAAACTTCAAGGACTAAACTAATGAAAGACAATAATGCAATAATCAAAGGATAGATAAACACTTGATTTCCAAGAGCTAAAGTTCTGATACCAAATGATGTGAACCTTAGGTTGAGATATTCCTAGAATCCGATTGGATGGAAAAGAAACCCTGGAATTGTCTTGAAATCAAGCAACAAAACTCAACCCTAATTCATAATATCGAATTAGAACCAAAGCTATAGTAGAATTTTGATCACCACAAGTCACCTTGATAAGATCAGATATAGTTCTTAATGAAGAACAAGGAGGGACTTTCTTTTAATTTCATGAATGTTCTATCTTTTTCATCTCCCCAAAAGACTATTTATAGTCTAAAAATAAAAAGGGGCAAATTACAAAAGAAATCACAAGATGGAAACATATAGGCTGGCATCTTAAGTCGACCCTAAAGCCGGTGGCCTATAACCTAAGTCGGTTAAGTAAGCTGGCAACCTACATTCCCAAAACTAGTAGCCTTTATTCTAGGCCGGCTAGGTAAGCAAGCGCCCTAAGTCCCCAACACCAGCAACCTTCTTCCACTCCTAGGGAGCCTTCAATATCTTCTAAGTAATGACATCCTTGAAGCTCAAAAGTTGTCTAATTGCCAAGGTTGCTCCTAGCTTTGATCTTCATTATTGGAGATGCTTGATAAATGGAAAATGATCTCTTCATCTCTTGGATTACTTAACCACAATGCTTGGTCTAGATGATCTTGAACAAGTCCATTCAAGCCTGCTCCATGCATTTGCTCTTGCCCTTATCATTGATCTTCCACCTTCCAATGGATCACTGGAAAGAGTTGGTGCAAGCTGATTCCCATCAATTTGTTCCATCTATGAAACATAGGATTTTTAGCTAATGTCATAGTAGATTTATTGTCACATTGGATAATTGTTAGGCCTATTTGACCATGCATTAAATCTTTCAATCTAAAGCAAAAGTTATGTCATGATTGATAGAGTTTGAACCAAGGAATAAGGTAGAACAAGCATGGAATCAAGTGACTAAGGGATTCGAATCACGAATTGATACAAGTACAACAATCCACATAATGTATTAGGAATTAACAAAATTTAAGGTCTAATTACACCTAGGATCATAGAAATTAGATTGAGAAGCAAATTAAAAAAGAGGAAAAGCAATTTGGAATAGCGTAGTACATGGTCAGGTATACGCTTATGTACTCGCTTGTGTAGAAATATGCATTTTGAATAGGAAGGTACATAAACAAGAGACACACTTATGTACTTGGGCATGTCAAATCATGAAAATACACAGAAAGGTACATAACCAACTATACGATTGTTTTACCTAGGCCTGTTAAAATACAAAATGCATAGAAAGATACATGACCACAATACATGGCTATATATCTAATCGTGACAAAGTACATGGCCTAATGCATAGTTGTGTACCTAAGGAAATCATTCTATTTGGTTTAATTTATACATATTTGAAATTCCATGCAACCCCAATACTTAATATAATCCTACAAATTTTAGTAGAGTAAGAGAAGTAATCCTATAACAGTTAAGTGAACAAAATTGAGAAATTTAGATATTTCTTAGACTAGTACTAAGAGTAAATTCTTGACATTTTTTATAGATTATAATTTAGTTGTTAGTCCAAGATTAGTCATGCTTAAGACTACATTTCTAAGTATGTGTAACATTTGTTGTTTCTTGTGACTACTAGGATAGTTGTAAACTAGAATAACTTGTAATGGTTAGATTAAGCTGGTTAATGGTTATGCTTGCCTTGGCTTAGGAGCTTGTAGTGGTAGATCCCTAGGGGGTACCCTAATGATCTTTATGTGATACTGTCCTTAGTAGAGTTATGCTTGGAAATGATTTGGGTAGTTTTAAGGACTATGGATGTTAGGGCTAGTAGTGGCAATACCCAATATCGTATTATGTATTAAGCATGTGTATATGGTTTGGTGGGGTCATGAGTTCCCCATTGTTGTTATGTGAACTAAATGAAATAATAACCTATTATATGATTTTGATGTTTGCATTAACGCATGTGACTTAAATTATGCTTGTTCATGCATGTGTGTTTATGGGTTGTACATACTGGGTATTAGCTCACGCCTCAGGGATTTTTTTTTTCAGTTGCAAGCATAGATGAGTATGCTACCCATGATGGATACCTAGGGTCAAATCTACAAAAAGGGAATGATGTAAATTTCTTTTATTACTATGGTGACTAAGTGAAGATTTACCTTTGAAGCTATTAAAATAGTAATGGGACTTATTTAGATTATAGAGGATTAGAGTATTTAGGATAGATGATATCTATAATATTTTGAATTGATGTATTAAGAGCTCTTAAAGAAGTATGTAGATTGTGAATGAGATTTAATTGAGTTATTTATTATATTGTTAAATGTTATATTGATTGTGATTAATAGAAAATATAGATTTAAATGACATTAGAGTAGAGTTAAGAGTCTTAACATGTCTTTGCCTTGTAAGGACATATGACGGAGTCGTAACGTCCTAGGTTTTGAGGCATTACAGCTTAAATGGTATTAGAGTTTAAGTTTAATGATTCTTAGAACTTAGGTGATGATCAATGGGTATAGGTTTCAAGCAATAAAAGATAAGTTATGATCTTTAGATGGATTAGGTATTGGATTTATAAGATAGTGAGACATTAAGAAAGTAGCTGAGGCTATGAGACGGTTGCTTTCATTTAGTAATTTATTTTATTGTTATTATTATTTGTATTTGTAGTTTTCTTAATTTCCACATTTTCATATCTAAGTATACAAGTATGAGTAGAGGTATATCTATGTATATATCAGCATACAATAGCACTAACATTGAACTGACAGTAACTCTTGGGTTTATTCGATTGTCTCTTCTCAAATATAATGCCTCCAAGAAGAATTACTGGATTGGGGTCATCAAGGGGTATTAGATGTGGCAACCTAAATGGGGGGAATATCCATGGGTAACCACTATAAGGGGGATAGGTCAAGTAGCAGACTAGACCGCCAAACTTCTATAGGTTGTAAACAACCTAGTGGGGTTGTTGACATAGCAACAACAAGCCCAAAATGTCCCACAGAAAAAAGCTGCTGAAGAACCAATCAACTTTAATAAGTGCATTAGGGTAGTAAAGGAATTCAACCGTAGAGTGGATGACTCAATTGAAGCAAAGAATTGGATGTAGGAAATTGAGAAGGCATTTGCTGCCTTTCGAGTACCTAAAGATAGAAAAATAGACTATGTTGTGTTCATGCTAAAGGGAATTGCAAGAAAATGGTAGGCATTAATTCCTAAACTAGCAGGAAAATGTGTGAACTGGATGGAGCTTAGGGAACTATTCTACCATCTAGGGACAAAATGGAAAATGAGTATTATAACTTTGAACAAGGGAGGAGAACAGTGGAAGAATATGAGGCAAATTTGAATCACCGAATTCAATTCCTGCTTGAGATGGTCCATGTTGAGAATAACTCTAAGGCAAGAAAATTTTTTATGGGATTAGAGCCGAGTCTCCAACATTAGGTTGGAGCCTTTTAGTTGACCACATATGCTGAAGTAGTTGACAAGGAAAAATATTTGGAATAGAGCAGAAGAAGGATAGAGGAGCAACTAAACTGTAGAGTAGAGATAGCCTTGGGTAAGAGACTTACCTCTAGTATGGTGGTGCAGGATAAGGGCAAGAGGCCCTTGATGTTCCAAAGCAGATCTTAGATTACCATAACCCCTCCTTTACTTAGACCAGTGCTTTTGGCACTTCATACAGCAGCCCTTACAATCAAATGCATTGGTGCTATGGGCCCCATGAACTAAGGAAATGCAAATGTCTAGAGGGTACGTATTTCTCCTATGGAAATGTAAGACATATAAGTCGGCATTGTAATGAAAGGTTAGTCCCATTGGTATTCTACCATATGTGTAAGCAGAGGGGACATAAGGCAGTAGGTTATCCTTAGAGGCAAGTAGGAAATTAGACAGCTCTAGTTCAATAAGCAATAAGACCTCTAGCAAGGGTACCGACTAGTAGGCCATAGACAGGGTGGCTTAGATAATAGGTTCCCACTAAAGTATTTACACTCCAATAGCAATAACACCAGGACCTCTTAGATATAAACACCATTGTAGGTATATTTTAAATATATACCTGCAATGCTTATGTATTATTCAATACTAGTGCTTCTATTTCCTATGTTTCTGAATAATTTGTATATGAGCGTGAGTGAATATTAAATGTATGGATGATCAATTGGTTGTTAGTACTCTTGTGGGAGTTAGAAAGATGTTAGGTAGAATCTACATAAGAGTAAGGATAGAGATATAAGGTAGAGTGATGCTAGTAGATCTATTGGTTATGGAGATGGTAGAGTTTAATATTATATTAGGATTCAATTAGTTTTTAGAATACCATGCCACCATTGATTGCCATAACATGATGGTACACTTTGACACACCTGGGGAAGATTCATTTGAATTTAAGTTGGAAGTACAAAGACTAACAGATTACCCACTTATGAGTTGTGGGGAAAAAGTGTGTTAGCTGTTGTAACTACTAAAGCTAGTGAAGAAATGAAGTTAGAGATGGTGGCAGTAATGAGAGAATTTCCACATGTGTTTCCAAAAGACCTTCTTGGTTTATCCTTAGCTAGGGAGATCGAGTTCAGCACTGATTTGGTATAGGGTATTATACTAATATCAAAACTAATATACAAGATGGCACTGGTTAAATTATAAGAGTTGGAGAAACAGTTACAAAATCTTCAAAATAAAGGTTTCATAAGACCTAGTATATCTCCCTATGGTGCGCCAATCCTTTTTGTCAAGAAGAAGGGTGGAAACATGAAACTTTCTATCAACTATAGAGAATTGAACCGAGTCACCATCAAGAACAAGTATCATCTTCCCAAGATAGATGACCTGTTTGACTAGTTATAAATGATATGCCAATTACAATTAACAATCAACACATATATAATTATAAGACAATTGGACAATCCCCAAATTAAGAGATCACTTTCCATGTTAAAACCTAATTCACGCCAAGAACAAGAAAATAAAGAAGATCCAATGTCTTACTAGATATTACACACTATTAAAAGAAGGATTAAGCTTGGAATTGTTAATATGACACACAATAATCCTAGCCTTTGACTCACCATAATCCACAAAAGATTGATATGAGTGGATGAAATGAGAAAACCTTCAATCTCATGTGTATTTTTACCAAGATCAATAATGCCTTTTTGTATCCCTTGTATAAGTATTTATAGTAGTCCCTCATGTGGAAACAAATATAAAGAAAATAAAGGAAAACAAAAGTACACGGCCGGCTCCCAATTAGTCTATGTTGGTTCAAAAGTGAGCCATAAACCATCCTCTAATTAACTTGGTCATCATCCCGAAGCACTAACAATTGCACCTAACTAAATGTAAAGCAATCATGTAAAAGGAATGAAGATACTATGTGAGTTTCTTTGGGTTCTATCTAGTCAAATAGGACTCTCAATGCAAGACTTTGTAGTCCTTTGGCTCTAGCTTAGGTAATGGGTCCTATTACGGAAATGGTTTAATTCCCATCATCTTCTCGGGCCTATGGAAGATTTGCCTTCAAATCTAATAGGACTTCATGAAGATCTTCTAATAGGTAAGGCGATAGATCTGCAACATTGAATGTAGTAGAGACACTGTATTCTCTTAGTAACTCCACCCTGTAAGCATTGTTATTGATGCGCTTTAGAATCTTGAATGGTCCATCTGCTTTAGATGAGAGTTTCTGTGATTTCTTGCAAGGAAACCTATCTTTGCTTAGATGAATCCAAATTAAGTCACCTGGATTGTAAATCTTAGCTATCCTATTTTTATTGCCCTAAAGTTTTTGTTGCTCCTAAGATGTTCAGAAGCCTTTTGATGAGCTTTTGAATCTCTTTAGAACGCTCCACTCCACTCAAACTTTATTCCTTTGTTGTCGGGTTAGCTATTAAATCCAATGGAAGGGTAGGATTATAGCCATATACGACTTCAAAGGGAGACTTACCGATTGAACTATGAGTTGACATATTATAAGTGAACTCAACAATAGGGAGACACAAGTCCCAATTGATAAGATTTTTGCCAACTATTGCTCTTAGTAAGGCACTAAGAGTGCGATTGACAACCTTTGTCTGGCCATCCATCTAAGGATGACAAGATCTACTATACATGAGTTTAGTATCAAGTCACTTCTAAAGTGTCTTCCAAAAGAAGTTGAGGAACTTAGTGTCTCTATCAAACACTATGCTGTAGAGAGCACCATGCAATCTTACAATTTCCTACACAAAAAGGTTAGCAATAAAAAGTGTGTCATCAATTTTGTGGCAAGGTATAAAGTGTGACATTTTACAGAAACAATTGACGACTACCATGATGGAGTCTTTACATCTCCGTATCTTGGGAAAACCCAAGATAAAATCTATATTGATATCAATCCATGGTTGTGTGGGTAGAGGTAAAGGCATATATTCACCCCAAGCTTCCTTCTTTCCCTTTGCCCTCTTGCAAACACCACATCTCTCTAAAACCTTGTGTACATCTTTCAGCATATCTCTCTAGTAAAAATGTTCTTTTAACAACTCTAATGTCTTCTTTTCACCAAAATGTCCTGATAACCCTCTAGCATGAGCTCCTCGTACCAACAATTCCCTTATAGAACCATAGGGTATACACAACTTTCCTGCTTTATACAGAAAACCATCTATCATATAATACTCTACTACATTTCCTCTAGAACATCGCTCAACAATCAATTTCAGGTGATCATCATGAACATATTGTTCCTTCATTAATTTAAACCCAAGAAATTTTGTTTGGAGAGAAGTGATAAGTACATACCTACGTGATAATGCAATAGCTACAATATTTGTACTCCCTTTCTTGTACTTAATCACATAATCGAAGCTCTCTAGAAATTCCACCCATTTGGCTTGTCGTTCAGACAAAAGTTGTTTGGCCTTTGAAGTGCTTCAACGACTCATGGTTTGTATAGATAACAAACTCCTTAAGGAGAAGATAGTCCTACCACATCATTAATGCACGCACTAAAGAATAAAACTTCTTATCATATACTAAATAGTTCAAAGGTGTACCACTCAATTTCTCATTGAAATATGCAATGGGCCTCCTCTCCTGCATCAATACAACACCAATTCCTATCTCGGATGCATCATACTCCAGTTCAAAAGTTTTTTCAAAATCCGATAATGTTAAAACTGGAGCACTAGTTAGCCTCGCCTTAACTTCCTCAAAAATCCTTTGAGCCCGATCTCCCTAAACAAAAGGAACATTCTTCTTAGTCAATTCAGTCAGTGGATTGACAATGCTACTGAAGTTCTTGACAAATCTCTTATAAAAGGAAGCCAGACTATGAAAACGCCTCACCTCAGTTGTTGATTGTGGCATTAGCCACTCCATGATAGCCCTAACTTTTTCTTCATCAACTCTAACACTAGAACTAGTCACAACAAAGCTAAGAAATGTTACATCTGACTGACAGAATGAACACTTCTTAAGATTTCCATACAATCGCTGATTCTGTAAGATTGAAAAGACTGCCTGCAAATGTTCAACATGACTTTCCATGTTTCTATTGAAAATTAGAATGTCATCAAAATAGACTATAAAAAATTTTCCCAGAAATTCCTTCATGACATGATTCATCAGTCACTTGAAAGTACTAGGAGCGTTGGTCAATGCAAATGGCATGACCATCCACTTATACAAACCATGTCGTGTCTTAAAAGCAATCTTCCACTCATCTCCACCCCTCATATGAATTTGGTGATATCCGCTTTTAAGGTTCACTTTAGATAATACTTGTGAACCATTTAATTCATCCAACATGTTATCAAGTCTAGGAATGGGATACCTGTATTTAATGGTAATTTTGTTGATGGCTTTACTATCAATGCACATTTTCCACGTGCTATCCTTCTTTAGAACAAGAAGTGCAGGAACAACACAAGGACTAGTACTCTCTTTGACAAAATCCCTTTATACCAGCTCATCCACCTATCACTTCCATTCTTTAGCTTCTTCAAGATTCATGTAATATGCAAGCCAATTTGGCAAGACTGATCCAAGATATAAATCAATCGCATGCTCATTGCCTCTCATGAGTGGTAATCCCTTAGGTAACTCATCAGGGAGTACATCCATGTACTCATCTAGCACGTAGTTCACAACTGGAGGTAACTATTCTCGCTTATCAACTTCTAACACATATTTCATCTACAATAAATACACTGGTCTCTCCTCATGAATTGCCTCTTCCAGCTCATGTTGTCCCACAAGCAAGGTCTTCTTTTTTATAGTTTTATTGATTTGTATCTATACTTCTTGTACTTCAATTGGTGACATGGGATTCAACACAATGTGCTTACCATCCTTCTGGAACACATAGGTGTTCCTAAACCCATCATGTAACACCCTCTTATCATATAACCACAGTCTGCCAAGCAGTATATGTCATGCACACATATGAAGAATATCACAAACTATTTCATCATGATATCTCTCTCCAATGTTGAATGGAACCTTAGCCCTTCGAGTACCATGCAAACTGCTTTTTCACTTAACAGTGCAACTTATATGGCTTAGGGTGTAGGGTAGTGACTAGTTTCAATTTATTAACTAATGAAGTAGCCACTACATTGGTGTAACTACCACCATTAATAATAAGAGCACAAAGGTTACCTTGGACCTTACAGGAAATATGAAATAGGTTCTCCCTCTATTCTTCCTCATTAGCAAGAAAAGTAGTCATTACCTTATACAACACATTGATAGCCGAATACTGATCATTCCCCCTGTCCTCATGCACCTTTGCATCTACATCTCCATAATACTCATTTAATACTATTGACAAATCAGTGGGCTCATGCATCTCTTCCTCATCATCCTCACTCTCCACCTCTATAGCAGTTATCACCCTTCGATTAGGACATTGAGTAGCCATATGTTTAAAACCTAAACATTTGAAGCATTTGACCTAACATTCTTTCCTCTTGATGAATTGGTTGTCATCTATTTATTCTCAGTCCCAACAACTTCTTTTCCCTTTCCAGAAAATTCTTTCTCCCCTCAAACGTCCAAAATAATTACATTCTTTTGCACATTCTTACCATATCCTCCCTTATCAACATGCTTACTATTTGACCCATATAGTTTATTAGAGGATCCATACCTATTACTCACCTCTCTATAAGGATTAAAATGCTTCTATCTCTCAACTTTCAAAGCCAACTAGATGTCCTCATCAAGTGTGTCATATTGCTATAAATCCACAATACAAGTAATCTCATACTTCAGAACAGGCACAAATCATGCCATTGTCGGTTTAGGAGGTTCAACTACTCCACATCGAATCATTAGTGTCTTAAACTCTTGGACATACTCATCCACGGTTTTGCCTCCCTCTCTTAATGTTTGGAGATGCATGAATATCTGTCTGTAATGCTTTGGTATAAACCTCTTCCTTATAACTCATTTCATCTCCTACTAAATACGTATTTCAGCATCTTCATCTCTCCTCCTACTAGCCACAATGTTCTTCCACCATAAGGTGGCATACCCAGTAAACTCAATTGCTGCCAAATATACTCGAGTATTGTCATTGATCTCATAACATTCAAAAAGTCCTTCCACCTTATCCTGTCAATCAAGATAATCCTCTATAGATCCCCTTCCAGCAAATGAAGGCATTTGTAATTTCACATATTATAAACCCTTAGGTGGCTTGAACTTACGATTAGGATAGAATTCATCATCAAAATTATTATCTCTTCCTTCTAGTTAGGCAGGGTAATTTCCTCCAATTCGCCTTCTCCTGTTACCTCCTAATGCTCCTTCCTTACGAGCATTATTAATGGCTACCTGAGGAAGGGAACCTAGTAGATTTACCATTAGCTGTTGGGGAAGTGCCCTTGTAGCTAGATTAGCAACAATCGTGGTTAACTCTTGTAATTACTCTTTTAAGTCCCTTCTACCATCTGTAGCATGGTGTCTCTAACCTACTCCTCTAACCTGACTATTAGCTTCATTCCCAATTCTTCCATTCACATTATCATTTGACATGATTGTTAAATTATAAGCTTAATAGAATTATCCCAAATCACAATCACACCTCTATGGTACACCCTAATATTAATCCTTGTTCAATTTCCCAATTCCACAATCTCATTAATCACAAAGTAATCTAATTCTCAACCTTTGTTCAATTTCCAATCTACAATCACGTATACTACAACACAAACCCAATTATCACTCATTGTTCAATTTCCAATCCACAATCACGTACACTACACCACTACGTCACACACACTTTAAATTCAACCTTACTCAATTTTCAATTCAAAATGAGCATTCACGACACTTACTTAATTTCAATCATCAATCATGTAATCATAGCATACCTACACACCATCTACGTATAAACCCTAATTTAGTTTTGTTTCAATTCCAATTCACAATAGTCAATGAATCACGGTATAAATCATGCAATAATCCTAGCTTCAATTCACAATCAAACAATTCAAGAGGCTCACGGTATAAACCTTAATTGTTCAATTCAAAATCAAACACTCCCATGTTGCAATCCCTTCTCTCAACCTTGCTTTGATACCAAATTATGATATGCCAATTACAATTAAAATCAACACATATGTAATTATGAGACAATTGGAAAATCCTTAAATTAAAAGATCACTTTCTACGTTAAACCTAATTTAAGCTAAGAACAAGAAAACAAAGAAGATCCAATTTCTTACCAGATATTACACACTAGTAGAAGAAGGATCAAGCTTGGAATTATTGATATAACACACAACAATCCTAGCCTTTGACTTGCCACAATCTACAAAGATTGATAAGAGTGGATGAAATGAGAAAACCCTCAATTTCACATGTATTTCCCTTGTGTTTTTACTGAAATCAATAATGCCCTTTTGTGTCCCTTATATAAGTATTTATACTAGTCCCTCATATGGAAACAAATGTAAAGAAAATAAAGGAAAAACAAAAGTACATAGCTGGCTCCCATTTAGTCTATATCGGTTCAAAAGTGGGCTGTGAGCCATCCTCTTATTAACTTGGTTATCATCCCAAAGCATTGACAATTGCACCTGATTAAATGTAAACCAATCATGTAAAAGGAGTGAAGATATTATGTAAGTGTCTTCAGGTTCCATTTGGTCAAATAGGACTCTTAATGCAAGACTCTATAGTCTTTTGGCTATAGCTTAGGTAATGGGTCTTGTTACGGAAATGGTTTCATTCCAATCAATAAGGAGCTTAAAAATTTTCTAAGATCAAACTGGGATCAAGATACCACTAGTTGAGGATTAAGGAAGGGGATATCTAAAAGATAGCCTTCAAGACTTGATATAGGCATTTTGAATTTTTGGTGGTACTTCGGATGGACCGATGCACTTGAAACATTTATGAACTTGATGAATAGGGTGTTTAGGGACTTCCTAGATATGTTTATAATCATTTTCATAGACAATATCTTGATATACTCCAAGAGCAAGAAGGAACATGAAGAACATTTAAGGTTAGTGTTAGACAAGTTGCAAACAGAGAGATGGTATGCTAAATTCAAGAAATGTGAATTTTGGCTAGAGCAAGTAGTTTTCTTAGGTCGTATGATTAACAAAGATGGAATCTCAATAGACATAGAAAAGATGAGAGCTATAGTAGACTAGCTGAAATAAAAGATAGTAACAGACATAAGAAGCTTCTTAGGTTTAGCAAATTATTATAGAAGGTTTGTAGAAGGATTCTCTAAGATAGCTAATCCTCTCATCAGATTAAAATAAAAGAAGGTGAGGTTTGAGTGGGATGATAAATGTGAAGCCAACTTCTAAAAACTTAAGGAGAAGCTTGTGTTAACATCAATTTTAGCACTACTTAAGAGTGAGGAAGAATTCACTATTTATAGTGATGCCTCAACCCAAGTGTTAGGATGTGTTTTGATGCAAGGCGAGCAAGTCATAGCATATGCATCCTTTCAATTGAAGCTAAGAGAAAATTACCTAACTCATGACTTGAAGTTGGAGGCAATGATACTAGCAAAAAAACTGCGGAGACAGTATAGGGAGAAATGAAAGATTTTTATTGACCATAAAAGCCTTAAATATATCTTCACACAAAAGGAGCTAAACATCTGCCAAAAGAGTTGGTTGGAGTTGATTAAGGATTATGACTTAGAAATCTAATACCACCTAAGAAAAGTCAATGTAGGGGCAGATGCCCTTCGCAGGAAGAAATAAGGTAATCTTGCTACTTTAATCACTTCATGGCAAGAATTATTAAATGACATGCATAAACTGTAATTGAATATTTTGATTCAAGAAGTGGGAGCAAAGATGGTTACTTTATGTATATAACCGACTTTAGTAAATAAAGTCAAGACTGCTCAAGTAAAGGATGGGAATATTCAAGAAATTAAGAGCAGATTGGAGCAAGGCTAGGTGCCTGAATTTAATGTTAACTTAGATGTGGTTTTAAGGTATGGAAAATGATTGTGCATGCTAAGTGATGTAAAATTGAAGAAAGAAATCATGAAGGAGGCTCACTATTTTACCTATACAATCTATTTTAGAAGCACCAAAATATATAAAGACTTGAAAAGTCACTACTGGTGGAAGCAATGTTGTCAAAATCGTGAGTCAAACCATAGAATTATCTGAGTTTACATTCATACTTCACTATCCCTAGTTAACTTGTTTACAAAATTGAGTGGAATTGTGAGTGGACTCGATAAACTCGGTGAAATCGGGAGTTTGGAGCCATTTCAGCCAAGTTTGGTTTCTGCTTCTTCTCCTTTAACTACTTTTTTTTGTTCCCTCCTTCCATAAAGCAACACCAAAGAGAGAGAGAGAGAACCTACATTGTTCTTGGAAGTAGTAATTTCCCTGAAGTTAATAGTTGAGGTGATCAAAGGCTTGACCAATCTTATGGATCCAAAATCTAATGGAGTAGATTGCTATCCCTAATGTGCCCATCGGCTCAATTTAATTATAATACCTAATTGATAATGTCCTTTGTAAGTCGCATTTCGTTATGCTACAAACTTTCAAACGTGAGAATAGAAACATCAGAGAGGAAGAAGCAAAAGGAGAAGAAATGGATGAAAGAGGGTATGTATGTGTGAAGTAATGGCGAGTCTGTCAAAGTAAGGTGTGTATATAGGAGTGGAACGTCAAGTAACATTTTCAATTTTTACTTTTCACCTTTTACATATTCCTTGTTCGTTTATATTTATTATTTTAATAGAACTAGGCTATCTCTTTCATATATATATATATATATATTTAATATAATTCCTAGCAAAAATTATTTAAATATAAAATCATGCCTTCAGGTGCTATTTTTAGCTACCTAAGAATTGTGTCTTCAAAAGAGTATTTTAATTCTTAACTAGAAATTGTATCTTAAAATCACAATTCTATTAAGGTTTAGATAAATTTTAGTTGAGTTTTAATTCTTGGCTAGAAATTGTGTTTTAAAGTCACAATTTCATCAGATTTAAATATATTTTAGTTGAATCTTCTTCCTCATTTTATTGATTATATTTTTTTTATTACTACTATAAGTAAATTTATAATATTTGGAAGTCATTTTACAAGGTTGTAAGAACTTACATTTCTATGTTTCGATTCTATGTTCCAATTTTACAGATCCCTTAGCAATTTTATGTAAAATTGTGACTATAACAACCATAGGTGGAAGAACATGAAAAGGGAGATAACTAAGTATGTATTGAGGTGTCTTGTTGGCATATCAAAGTTGAATGTTAGAGGTTGACTAGAGAATTACAGCCTCTCCTAGTACTTGAATGGAAATGAGAACATGTGACAATAGATTTTTTTATGACCCTTCCAAGAACTAAAGAGAAACAAGATGCAGCATGGGTGATAATAGAACAACTTATTAAGTCTGCTCACTTTTTGCCTATTAAAGTGGTATAGAAATTAGAGAAATTGACCAAGATGTACATACAAGAGATAGTAAAGTTACATAGGGTGCTAGTGGTAATAACCTCTTATAGAGATTTAAGGTTTGTAAGTGAATTTTGGAATAGCTTACATAAAGTCTTAGGTACAAAACTATAGTTCAGCACTGAGTTTCACCCTCAAACAGATGGACAATCTAAGAGGACTATCAAAATCCTAAAGGATTTGCTTAGAGCCTATGCACTAGACTTTGGAGGTAAATTGAATGAGTACCTACCATTGGTTGAGTTTCCTTACAACAATAGTTATCATGCAACTATCCAAATGGCTCCTTATGAAGCTCTAAATGGAAGAAAATGCAAATCCCTATTACATTGGGATAAAGTAGGGGAAAGATAGGTGATGGGATCAGAATTGGTTTAGAAGGTTGTAGATAAAGTAAAATTGATAAGATAAAGAATATAAACAGCTCAAAGTCAACAAAAGAGTTATGTTGATAAAAAATGATGCCCTTTAGAATTTCAGGCATGAGATAAAGTACTATTGAAAGGATCTCCAACTAAAAGGGTAATTAGGTTTGGTCTAAGAGGAAAATTAAACTCGAGATATATAGGCCCATTTGAGGTTCTGGAAAGCATTGGTAATGTAGCTTATAGGTTGGCTCTACCACAAAGTTTGGCTAAAGTACATGATGTATTTCATGTAACAATGTTGAGCAAGTTTGTGTTAAATCCAAACCAGATAGTGACTTTGGAGCCTTTAGATGTACAACTAAACTTATCCTCTAATGAAAGACTAGTCAAAATTGTGGACATCAAGGAACAAGTGTTAAGGAGAAGAGTAATTCCCTATATTAAAGTATAATGAACAAATTAGATTGAATGTGAAATGATGTAGGAACCAAAAGATGATATGCGAAGGAAACATAAAAAATTTGTCCAAACTCAAGTAACTTTCAAGAATAAAAGTCTTTATAAGGGGGTAAGAATGTAAATACTTGGAAATTATATAGTCATATAATATTATTAAAATATAATGTAAAGGACAAACTTATAATTATTACAATGACCCGGGGGTAATTCTGTCTTTCCATAGTTAGGATATATAAACCACATATTGACTTAATAAAACCTTTTTCACCATTTGCACAATAGTAAACAAGAGACATTATTAGAAACCCTTAAGACTACTTAGTGAATACCCACAAAAGGCAAATCCGATTACATTAAGTAAGGGATTCTAATATTCAAATCATTGTTTCTGATGATGGAATTGTAGACTAAAGCAAAATTTATGTCATGATTGATAGAATTCAAATCAAGGAATGGGGCAAAACAAGCACGGAATCAAGTGACTAAGGGTTTTGAATCATGGATTGAGACAAGTAAGCACATTAATCCACATAATGTATTAGGAATTAACAAAATTTAAGATCCAATTAGACTTAGGATCATAGAAATTAGATTGAGGAACAAATTGAAAAAAGAGAAAAAGCAATTCATGTGGAACAGTGTAGTATATGGTCTAGTACATGCTTGTGTACTTGCTTATGTAGAAATATGCATTTTATACAAAAGGTACATGGACAAGAGACACACTTGTGTACTTAGGCATGTTATATCATGAAAATACACAGAAAGGTATATGGCCAACTACACAATCATGTACCTAAGCATGCTAAAATACCAAAATAAACAGAAAGATACATGGTCATGTATCTAATTGTGCCAAAGTACATAGCCTAATGCATGGTAGTGTACCTAGATGCATCATTCTATTTGATTTAATTTCTACCTATTCAAAATTCCATGCAACCTAAACACTTAGTATAACCGTAGAAATTCTAGTAAAGTAAGAGAAGTAATCCAATAATAGTTAAGTGAATACAATTGAGAAATTTAGATTATTCCTATATTAGTACCAAGAGTAAACTCTTGATATTTTTGACAGATTATAGTCTAACTGTTAGTCTAAGACTAGTTATGCTTAAGACTACTTTTCCAGGTGTGTGTAACTTTTGTTGTTTCTTGTAACTATTAGGATAGTTGTAAATTAGAATAACTTATAATGATTGGATTAAGCTAGTTGTTGGTTGTGCTTGCTTTGGCTTAGGGGCCTATAATGGTAGATCCCTAGGGGGTATCCTAATGATCTTTATGTGACACCATCTCTAGTGGAGTCATGCTTGGAAATGATCAGGGTAATTTTAAGGACTGATGGATGTTGGGGCCTGTAGTGGTAGTTTCTAACACCATACAATGTATTAAGTATGTATATATGGTTTGGTGGGGTCATGAGTACCCATTGTTATTATGTGAACTAAATGAAATAATAACTTGTTGTGTGGTTTTGATGTTTGCATTAATGCATGTGACTTAAATTATGCTTGTTTATGCATATGTGTTTGTAAGTTATACGTATTAAGTATCAGCTCACCCCTTAAGGACTTTTTTTTTTTTTTTTTAGTTGTAGGCATAGATGAATACGCTACCCATGACAAGGACTTAAGGTCAAATGTACAAGATGGGGATGACGTAGATTTCTTTTATTACTACAATGACTAAGTGAAGATTTACCTTTGAAGCCATTGAAATAGTAATGGGACTTATTTAGATTATAAAGGATTAGAGTATTTAGAATAGATGATATCTATAGTATTTTGAATTAATGTATTAAGAGCTCTTGAAGAAGTATGTAGATTGTAAATGGGATTTAATTGAGTTATTTGTTATATCATTAAATATTATCTTGATTGTGATTAAGAGGAAATACATATTTAAATGGAATTAGAGTAAAGTAAAGAGCCCTAATGTGCCCTTACCTAGTAAGGACACATGGTGGGCCGTAGCGTCCTAAGTTCTAAGGCGTTACATGTACTCTACTTCTACTATTGATAAAGCCACCACTTGTTGCATTTTTAAAGACCATGAAACAACTACATTTCTTAGGTAGAACACATATTCGAATGTGTTTTAATGTGTCTCAATATCACCTACCCAATCACTGTCGGTGTATCCTTTTAAATTGAAAGATTGAGAATGAGTATAGAAAATTCCATGATTACAAGTACCACTAAGATAGTGTAGAAACCTTTTAGCTACTTGCAAGTGTGATTGGTATGGTTTCTTCATGAAATGATTAATAAGCCCAGCTCCATAAACAAATCAAACCTACTAGATGTTAACTAACATAGAATACCCACTATGCCTTTAAAGTAAGTTGGGTTTACCAATTCTCCATTACCTTCTTTTTTCATTTCCACACTTTTTGCAATTGGAGTTTAGATTGGTGTAATTGAATCCATCTTAAATTTATTTAATATATCGTTAATATATTTCTTTTGTGAAACAAATATACCATCATTAGTTTGTCTCACTTTAATTCCAAGAAAATATGACATTAATCCTATGTCGGTCATCTCAAACTATTGAGTTATGGCTTCCTTTAATTCAATAAATAGTACTTTATAATTTCCAATAAAAATCAAATCATTAACATATAGGCGTAAGATTAAAAGAATGCCATTGGCCTTTAATTTAACATATGATGTATGCTCCTAAGAACACTTTTGGAAATAATCTTATAGTAAATACATATCAATGCATGAGTACCGAGCAAGAGGTACTTGTTTAAGCCATATAAGGCTATTGATATGCTTTGTTCTCATGATCTTTCTTCATGAAGTCAAGTGGTTGCTCAATGTAAACTTCTTCTTGTAATACACCATTTAAAAATGTTGATTTCACATCCATTTGATAAATTTTCCACTTATTCTAAGTTGCAAGAGATAAAATCATACATATGGTATCCACACATGTAACTGGGGCAAATACCTAAATGTAGTCAATTCTTGGTTTTTGCTTGTAGCCCTTAACAACCAATCTTGCTTTGTAATGTTCTACTTAACCGTTAGGTCTAAACTTTGTATTGTATACCCACTTAACTCCAATCAACTTCTCTTTAATTGGTAAAGAAGTTAACTCCCATGTCTCATTTTTCTCAATTGACTAAATCTTCTCATTCATTGCTTAGATCCATTTTTCATTTGCTACTACATCTTCATAGGAAACTAGATCACAATTTGCAAATAAACAAAAATTTACTAGAGATTCATCAATCAAATTTGCCTCCTCTTCATCATCCTCTCTAGTCACTACATAATCTTGTAATCGTACTAGTAAGACACAAGTCCTTTGAGGATGCCCTAATGGCCTTGCATTTGTTGGTACAAGAGAAGTATCAACTGGTGATGTTGGACTGCTAGTAGAAAGATGAGACTTTGAATGTGTCTCATCTATGAATACCTCATTAATGATGATGTTGTTAGTTGTGTTATTATTTTGATTCCACTTCCATGCTTTATCTTTAAGAAATCGAACATATCCACTTAAGATCACCTCTTTAGTGTCTAGGTTATACAACTTATAACCCTATGTTGTGTTAGTATGGCTAATGAAGATATATTTTTAACTTTTGTCATCTAATTTCTTCCTCCTTTCATTTGGTACATGGGCATATATAATACACCCAAATACTCATAGGTGGGATACATCTGGTTTGTTCCTACTCTAGGCTTCTTATAGGGTTTTTCCACAAACACTTTTCATGGGATACTTGTTTAGCAAATGAACAACATAAGAAATAGACTTTGCTTAGAAAAGCTTTGGCAAATGTTTAGCCTTTAACATACTTCTAGCCATCTCAAATATTGTTCTATTTTTTCTTTCAACTATACCATTCTGTTGAAGTGTATAGTTAGTTGTTAACTTATGTCAAATTTCTTCTTTCTTGTACTAATCATTGAACTTCTTTGATGTGAATTCCCCTCCTTCACCCAATCTTAAAATCTTTAAAGAAAAACCACTTTGTTTTTTAACAAGTGCCTTAAACTCTTCAAAATTATCAAAAGCTTCAAATTTTTCTTTTAGAAAATAAACTCAAATTTTCCTAGTAAAATTTTCCATAAAAACTAGAAAATGTCTCTTATATCTAATTGATTCTACCTCAATAGGTCCACATATATCTGTATGTACCAGTTCCAATGGTTGCTTGGCTTGTCTTGATTTACCTATTGGAAAAGTGCCTCGATGATGCGTTTCTGAGAATGCAACCTTCATAGAAGTCGCTAGGGGCATCAATTTAAGGTAAGCCAGTCACCACTTGTTTTTGTACGAATAACTTCAAACCTTTGAAATTCAAATGACTGAATCGAAGATCCCATAACTAGTTGCTATCTTTCACCATTGCTTGTAGGTTTATCAAAGTTGTCATTTGAAAAGGCAAAGGAAACATGCAGTTTTTTGTCATTTTTACTTTGGCAATGGTTTAGTTATTTTTGCCCTTAATCTCACAATCTCCATTTTCAATATGAACTTTATGAAATTTCTTTGAAAGTTGGCCCATGCTTAATAAATTCCAGTATTATCTAGGCACATAAAATATATCTGTAATTGTAACGTAAGTACCATCTTTTAATTGGATACTAATATAACTTTACCCATCATAGAAATTTTGGATTTTTTTCCAAAATTTACTTCTCCTTGCTTTGTCTCATCTAAGCTTGAGAATAACTCCCTCTTTCTAGTCATGTGATTACTAAATCCTGTATCAAGATACCAAATGTTGTTGCATTCAGTATCTATTCCTTGTTTGCGAGTAAGAACTAAATTTTCCTCTACTTCTACTACCTTGTTCTCCATGTTCATCGTGTAACTTGGTTCAACATTTTGATGTGTAATGTCCAAACTGATTACATCATAACAAGATCAAACTTTGAGATCAAGGATAGCAAATTTTTTTCTACAACCCGTTGATCACTTATGACCTCTTTATTAACCTACATTTGGTTAACTATGAATTGAACACGATCAAAATACTTAGTAATAGATTTTGAGTCATTCATATGTAAATTTTCAAAATCACCGTGAAGTGTTTGTAAACGAACTTGTTTGACTCTATTATTACCTTGCAGGATTTCTACAAAATCTCCCATGCTACATGTGATGTTTTTGTTAATGATATTTTTTGAAATATCGTCTTTTGCTCTACATCTGAAAAAATAAAGGACAATGCTTTTTTATCTTTGTTGTTTTTTTCTAATAATAAATCCTTCTCTTTTTTAAATGACTCAAAAGCAGTTGAGTCGGTAATATCTTCAAAACCTTTTTCAACCAAATCCCATATATCTTGGGAAAATATATATATATACTTTTAACTAGATAGTCCAATCATTATAATTTTCTCTGGTCAATTTTAAAAGTGACACTGGAATTGTGCTGGTTGCTGCCATGATTTTTCTTAAATGTCATTGAAACTCAAGCTCTAATACCAAATGTAGGAATCAAAATTTGTGAATTCCAAAACAACACTAAAAAAATAGAAGAGAATAAAAAAAAATGTTTGCTAATAAATATTTTCTATTGAGAAATCTCTCCTTTTTCTCTCACACTATGTTTGTTTAAATTGTCTTCAATTTATAGTATTTTATTTTTTATGAAAACTAACCATCAAATAACCACTAAAGAATGAGTGGTTTTACGCATTTTCTAAATTTAGTTTGCTAAATTTGCCTTTCTAATTTAAATTGTTATTTTTAACAAATCCGACTACCTTTCGATGATTAACAAACGCTGTGGGGGTTTGTTGAGGCTTCGATGTTCCAAACTCCTTCCTCTTCTAGCACGTTCGCTTCTGGTACTACTCATAGTACCCCTTTTTATTTTTCATATTTTATCATGTCTTATTTCCTTAATAATAATTAAAATAAAATAAAAAATGTGAAAAAGGTAAAAATAAAGAAAAAAAATGAAAATAACAATAAATTAATAACAATAGTATTAATGATACTTAGTTTTGGAACTAGTGTTTTCGTTTGTAATGTTTCTCTTAACAATAAATTAAGACTTTCTAATCAAAATAAATCTTTTAGTTAAATTTACGGTTTTTAGTTAAATTAGATTTTTTCAAAAAATTCATTTATCTTCATTTAATCGGCACAAAAATAAAATGATAAAAATTAGAAAGTAGTGAAAGTCATGTGTTATCATGTCATTCTTAGATTATTTGTAATTTGATGTTGTTTTTAGACATTGCAATATTGGAGTTATATGTTAGATTATATCATATTGAATGATTTGATATTTACTAATGTTGGACTATGAATATTATGATAAATTGCATGCCACTATATGAAATTGGGATCATGTGCTCTATAGTTCAATTAGGTTATAAATGGATCTATTGAATTGCATGTTTAAGCTATAGAATATAATCATAGGTCAATTAAGATTTTTGACATATCAATTGTATTTAATTTTAGATCTATTTGTTAATATAGGCATTGGTTTATTTTAGTTATAATCAAATAAAAATATATGTTAATTTCAACATAAGCATTTTTAGGGATTATAAACCAGATTGTATATTATCAATGAATACACAGGTTAATATTGTTTTCAAATGTTTAGGCTTACTATGATGCATTATTAAATACTCCATCGTGTTAGTGGATATTTGATAATTCCTATAGATTACAGATTAACTGCATCTTGATTTAGCTATAGTGTAGTTAAGTAATAAATTGGCATGTTGGTGATGATAGGAAAATTTGCTATTGAATTAGAAAGAGAATAGTTGATAGGAATCAAAATCCATCAAGACCTATCATCAGGGCAAGAGCTAAAGGATTTAAAATCTTAGTGATGAGGGCCCATTTTGAGCAAATCGACCCAGGAATTATTTGTCTACTAATCTCTTTTCTCTTATTCATGTATTGTATATTCCAACAGGAATACTTATCATGCTCTACAGGGCAATGGACAAACTCACTCAAACTCAGCTTGTGGGTTATCTATGGACCGACTTAAACCGACGATGAGTTAGGCCGACGAATCCTATTGAAGAATTAGCATGTTGAAGACTATTTTTACTTGTAATTTATTTTCTTTGGACTATTTATATTGTAAGTTTTTGGGATACTTTTTATTTGGTTGTAATTGAGTTTTAGGACCGGCCACCCTAAAAATAGTATAGTTGTAATTTTGTGGACTTTTTAACCCTAAAGGGAGCAAGTATAAATACTTACTTAAGTAAGGTTTTTGGGGAAAGAATTTTTCAGAACAGACATACACTTTTATGTGAGAGAATTAGGGTTCTTTCTTTGCAAAACCCGCAAACTTTAATTTTATATAATAGCAGAATAATTAAAAGATTTTATTTAAAAGCCTTAAAACACTCTTCGAATAGAGTTATAATAATAGAAATAAGTGTATTAAAGACAAACCCTAAGAAAATTTTGAGTAAATGAAGGAATAGAATAAAATCCTAAATTTAGGATTGTTAAATAGGAATTTCGAGTGGATATTCACACTTAGAATAATTAAATTAGCTTAAGCGTAAAAATGCATGATAAAATGTTAAAATAATAAATTTTATCGAGACCGTCGTATGAGTAAAAGTACATTAGGATTTTCTTAAAACCTTAATCTAATAAAGTATTAAATAATATATATATGTATATATATATATATATATATATATATATATATATGGTGAGACCGTAGAGGACCCACGGTCACCGTAAAACCAGACCAAAAAAACAAAAAAAAAAAGAGAGAAAGAGGAAGGACGAAAAGGGACAGAACAGGGGGAGACGAGGAATGAGACGAGAACGGGAAGAAAACAAAAAGGAAAAACCGAATAAAAAAAATCATAACTTGCACATATGACTTTCAATCGATGATCCAAGACCACCAACGTGTTTCTTGACGTGAGTATAACTCAATTAGATTAACTTTTCGCAAAACAGAGTTGTTTCTAAAAGTTATATATAAAGAATAAATAAGTATAAAAATTAATATTTTACTTAAAATTAGTTATAATAACTTAAAAAACACTAGATAAATTGATCTAAACTATGTATTTAGTGTGTTGACATGCTTTTTCCTAATTTTCTAGGTGAAGAGGGTTTCGATTCAGGAATACTCGAGGATTACTTCGAGTAAAATCCTGATAAAATGAGATCGAGGTGAATAAGATTCCATGATGTGTTGTATTATATGTATTTGTGTTGTGCAGGGTGCTCATTGTGAATTTGTTTGTCGTGTAAATATATATATACACATATAATAGGTGTTGGAACAGAACATGGTACATCCCCTTCGTACGTGTATTGTTTTCCTTTATTGAGAATGAGGTTATACATATATATACATATATGCATATGTAAAATTGTGGCTGCCGATCCTTGCTTTCGTAACGGATGTATGTGATGGTTTTACTTGTAGGAAACAATTTTTTTTTTTTTTTCCATTCTTCCTCCCCTGTGCGCAGGACAAGTTCCCCGGGTGCATACCATGTATAGTTTAACCAAAGAGTGTTGGGCATTTGTATTTTTTTTCTCCTTGTGTTCTTGTGACATGTATGCGTGGCGTCCTCCCTCACTGTGGTAGAGTAGTGGACATATATATATATATATATATGTATGTATAAGACGTTGTGGCTTGCTCTCTTCCTCGGAGGACATGCGTGTGTTTGAATTCTCCTTGCTGGGCGTGCTGGACGTTCTCCATTTTAATTTATTTTCCTGCAGCTGCAGTATATTCTTGCATATATAAGTGTAGATGAGATGGTTTGATTGAGTTGGCTGGCCGAGGATGGAGAAGTTAGGAACTTGATGCTATATGGCATCTTGCTAGTTGATATATATGTGTTTATGTGTATGTGTATATGAGCACTTTGTTGGATTGGGAAGTTAGCGGAAATGCTATATAGACATATGTTTATATGTAGGATGAAGAAGGAGGAAATGGAAATTCAACTTGAGTATGTGGCAACATAATGACATAAAGATGAAAGTGGGGATTATGTTGATGATGGATTGGTCATGGGCTTGTGTGTTGGGAAATTGGAAGAAGGATGAAAGGAATCCATGAATGAGGATATGAGATAATATGTAGGAGCATATAGGTGTTAGATCTATCCCTTGATGTGAGTATGTATGATTTTACTAGTAGTAGGAATGAAATATACAATAGCATGTGTATTGTTGCGGATCGTGGTAGTTGGTGTAAAGAATGTAAACATGCATAAATGTGCATTACAAATTGTGGAGAAGGAATTCTAGGCCCCAATAATCTAAGTTCTTACACATGCACATACATACGTTGTATGCAAGAGAGATAGAAAGATAAGATGATGCATGTGACACATGTTATAAGTTTATAGATATGAAGTAGGAAGAGTGGTATTACAAAACCATAAATATAACATGCTTAGATCTACATGAGATGTATATGGCCAAAGGAGACAGGGAAATTAAATTCAACATCTACGCACTAATGGTATCTATATAGGCATATTCAAGGTTAAGGCATGGAATTCTAGTCATGAATGTAAGTATAGAGAAGGAATGGGAAAAGAAGAGTGCAACGATGGAAGTTGTATTAGTACTCCTTAGCTTACTAATATATCATGTCTACTGTATGTGTGTTGTCTACTTGTCTATGTTAAGTCGTGCCTTGCTCCTAGAATGGTTTTGTGTGTTATGGTTGGTTATTCACATGATTGATGATTGTAGATTGCACTTATACTTGATTACATGATCACCCTCAAAACTTTAATTAATTATGAGGTTTAATTAATAACCTAGCATGCATCACACGAGACATTGCATGAGATTGAAAGCTATCATTGCTACAGGATGCGCCGGAAGTGATCAAGAGGATCGTTATTCTGCTAAGTGCGAACTAAGTGATTAGGGGATTGTCGCACCTTGATAGTTTCGAGTCCAACCTGTCTCTTGTGGGTATAATGCTCGGTGTATAGAGGCACTTGGAGCCTAAAACATTAAAGCTAAGACACAACTTAATTAAGTGATAAGAATAATAAAGATATGAGTAAGACCCGAGCACTAATGGTGGCTTCGGAATCCCCAACCCAAGGTCAAGGGAGGCATAAACCCTACACTTCACGTCGGTTACCGAAAGACCACATGAGATGTTGCATTCATATGTTTGTTCATGCATAGCACTTGTTTGATAACTTGATTGAATTTTGTTGTGTGAGTTGCAACACTGAGAGATTGCACCCTATCTCACTAAGCTTTGGCTTACCCTCCTATAGATTTTGTCTTGCAGGTAGGGACTACCTAATCTTCCTGATGAATTGACTAACTAAGATGAGTAAATGTTACATCACTAGGTGACATGGTCGTGAAAAGGGTGTGAGGCCTAAATAGAGATAAACATCATTAGAATGGACTTTTTGAAATTAATGAGAATGTGATTGAACAATCAATTTGATCTTAAGTGTACCTGTAGTGGTGTAATGGGACCCATTTGAGGCCCTCCGATACTTCTGTATAATTAATTATCTTACAAGCAGGGAATATTATTACTTTGATAATCAGGTTATTATTGGTGATGAGATGCTTCACGGTTGCTTAACAAAGGGGTTAAGTGATTGTGGCGGGTTGTCACGAGAGGCCTTTAGAGTGGGGCATGACAGCTTTTGTTGGTATCAGAGCTGAGTTGGGATAGGAATAGGATATAAGCTGAGGATATAAGGGGTTGAGAGTCAACATCTTAAGATATTGACTCGATAACCCTTTTGGTAGAAGAAAACTTACCATAATAGGAGAGAGCGGGTTGAACTTAGGAGAGGATTAAATAGCTTAAAGGCTTATGATTTTTTTTTTTTTTATATATATTCATTGACATGCAAGGTATGCTTCGCCATCTTGACAGGAAGTGGAACACTTGTTGCATGAGGGACGATGATGACTTGATTAACTATCAGTTGAAGATGGAGATACTGTTACATCATTATGATTACTTCTCTCGTTATAAGATGGTTGATGAATTGATTGGGGATTGGAGAATAAGACTAATCGAGTTTTGGCAGGAACAATTGGATAAGCTGAGTGAGAACCTGGGGAATAGGTATAGTAGATATATAGTAATACCTGCTCTAGAGGCTAAATATGCGTAGATGAAAGGTATGCTAGAGATACCCTATGAGATAGAATTTATTGCCCGATTTGACTTAGGGAAGAGGTATCCTCAGGAGGTAATAGCACCCTTCATCACTTTCAGACGGAATAACCGGAGATATAATTGGGAGATATATGACTGGAAGCCAAAGGTTGACTTAGGACTTTTATTCGACGAGGACTCCTGGGATACTATGGAGTATGTGGAGCACCGAGAGTTTGAAATAGTAGACCAAGGGGACATGTTTGTCGTGGAACAAAAATTATGGGAGGACTAGGAAGAAGATCCAGAAGAAGACTCATCTCCTGAAGAAAACTCATATATGGATGGTGCCCCAGAAGACGACGCCATGCTTTCAGATTCCCCAGAAGAGGAAGAGGAAGAGGAGGAAGAGGAAGAAAAAGGATATGAAGAAGAAGAAGAAGAAGAAGAGCTAGAAAGCGATGAGGATATGAGCGGGTAATAGCGAAATGTTGCCTAGGAGGAAGAAAGTAGATGTAAATGTCATCTTTTGGAAAATATGTGTTGGGAATTATTAATGTATATACTCTTTGTAAAACTTACGAGGGAAAATTTTATAAAATAATGTATATATATATCCCTTTATGTTAAATGGTGTAAATTATGGAAAGTATGTATGAAACATCTAGATTTTAGTATGCCTATAGTCTTTAGTACAAAATTTGAGATATGTTGTAGACTTTTATTGATATTGAGTCACTCATGATGTATATGTCATTGGAATGACCTAACATTGATATGTTGTAATGGGGGATTTCAGAGGAGTTGCTAGTAGGGGGCAAAAAGCCACCACATCACTAAGGCGTCGAGAGGACAAAGGAATCTTAGAAATGGAAACACCACCTAGGGTCCCGCAAGAGAATTTGGAGATTCAACTCGTAACGTTAGGTCGAGTGGCTAGACCAGGATGATAAAGAGCTGTAGAAGCTCCTACTGAAGGAAGAGAAAGTGGGGAAGAGCGTATGACGAGGCTTGAAGCGACAGTGCAACAATTGGTATAATAACAAGCTTTGTTGATTCAGCAGTTGATGCTAGGAAGTCAACCATCATCACAGCTGGCCCCTCCATCATCTCGAGTGCATCCAACACCACTGGTAGCACCTCCACAATCCCAATAAGAGACGGTACCAGTGCCATTAGCTCCAACGGCCCAAGTACCACCAGCAGAAAGTGAACTTAGAAATGACCAAGGAAGAAGTGGTCAAATTTAGAGGAATACCTTCCCTGACTTTGTATGCTCCAATAGATTCTTCGATGGGGCATATGGGAAGCCGGAAGAAGCTGAGGAATGGATGACCTAGTTGGAAAGGTCATTCGCTGTGTATGAGGTAGAGGATCCTTAGAAGTTGGCCTCCGCCTCTTATATGCTAAAAGCCAGAGCCAGGATATGCTGAGATGTGAGACAAAGAGCATTAGCCCAACCAATCTCTTAGGAGACTTTTCGGGACGAGTTTTTCAAAGAATACTTCTTAGAGAGTGTCAAAACCCGACTAAGGGGGCAATTATTTCAATTAAAGAAAGGCTAGAGGAGTGTTGACTAGTACGAGCATGAGTTTCTCAAGTTATTACAGTTCCCTCTGGTTGTTTATAAGAATTCAAATGAGCTGAAATGATAGCTATTCTTGAATGGATTGAATGCTGAAATCCAAGGACAGATCATGGAGTTTAAATTAAAAACATATGCTAAGGTAGTGAATAAGGCTTGAGCTCTAGAGTAGACTAAATTGAAAGTGGAAGAACTGAGGGCCCGAGCAAGACTAAGTGTTAGAACTCACATTCCTGCAAAGAGACCCCAATTCCAACCCAACCCAAGTGATAAGGGAAAAAGGCCAATGTTAAATGTAAGGCTTGCAGGTACAAAGTCGTTGTCTATTGTTCCTCGGGAAAAGCCGATAATAGTGGTTTGCTGGAAGTGTGGGAAGATGCATTACCCCTGAGACTGCCCCTACCTAAAAGGGAGATGCTTTAGATGTGGGGCAAATGAGCACAAAGCCAAGGATGCCCATGAAAGAATTCCACGATATGTTACATGTGTGGACAAGTAATGCATATAGCCAATACATGCCTTAAGAAGTATCAAGGGCTTAGACCTAAGGTCACTGGACCTAAAACCACTGTCAAAAAACCGACCCATAAACCACCAAGATTAGGAGCACAAGGAACCAATCTTTAGGCCCCTAATGCTCAAGTTTTTGCCATAGAGGGTGTGACAACCGAAGAATGGGAAGGACAGGAGCTAGAACAGTATTAAGACATTGATTTGGCTGCCATGGAGTATTCAGAGGAAGAAGGTGTGGTAACAAGTACGTAGAAACTGAAATTTACCAATTTATGATGTTTTATAGAAGTACAGTATAAATAAGAGGTAATTACAACAAATAGGAGGTATAGAGGCCTACTACTAAGAGAAATTGATTTATTAAAATATAGTAATCAAATATTACCTAATTGATAGGATTTATCTTAGTTGCTGCTTAACCAACCCTAGTCTTGTTCGATACGGGAGCTACACATTCCTTCATAAGCCTAGCCGTGACTCAACAATGGAGATTGGACGTTCAACCTTCTCCAAGAATCTTAAGGATTAATACCCCTACTGGAGAAAGGACTATTGCTAAAGCTATGGTGAAGGATTGCCCGATCAAAATCCAGGGAAGAAATATGCCTGCGAACTTAATTGTTTTGGCCATGAGAAGCTACGAAGTGATATTAGGAATGGATTGGCTATCTAGAAACTTTGCCTATGTAGACTGCAAGAACAAGGAGGTGCAATTTAGCAGGCTAGGGAGTGAAACAATAGTGTATCGGGGGCAAGTGAAAGAGACTCGTGAAATCTCAGCTAGCTAAATTGAGGAGGAAAAGAACAGTCTTTCAGGTTGGAACATGTACTTAATAAGTGCGGTGGAGGTGGAAAGGGCATTGCCGAAGTTAGAGGAAATACCAGTTGTTAATGAATACCCTGACGTATCTCCTGAAGAACTACTAGGATTACCACCTTAGAGGGAATTGAATTTTACCATTGAGACAAAGCCGGGTACCGAACCAATCTCAAAGGCACCTTATCAAATGGCTCATGTGGAATTACAAGAGTTGAAAAGGCAGTTACAAGAATTGATCGAGAAGGGGTTTATTTGCCCAAGTGTAACACCATGGGGAGCCCCAGTATTATTTGTCAAGAAGAAAGACAGATCTATGCGATTATGCGTAGACTATCGAGAGTTGAACAAATTAACCGTCAAGAATAGATATCAATTACCAAAGATTGACGATCTCTTTGATCAACTGAAGGGAGCACATGTCTTTTCTAGAATCAATGTGTGAACCGGATACCATCAATTGAGGATTAAATTGGAGGATGTGCCAAAAACTGCCTTCCGAACGAGATTGGTCATTATGAGTTCTTAGTTATGTCCTTTGGATTAACAAATGCTCCAACTGCATTCATGGATCTTATGAATAGGATCTTTAAGCCGTTCTTGGATAAGTTCATTGTAGTTTTCATCAACGACATTTTGATCTATTCCAAGATGTTGTTAGAACATGAGGAACACTTGCGAATTGCTTTGGAACTATTGAAAGAGCACCAATTATATGCAAAACTATCTAAGTGTGAATTTCAGATGCATTAAGTAGCATTCTTGGGACACATTATATCTGGTGAAGGGATAATGGTAAACCCAGCAAAGATCGAGACCATAATCGATTGGAAGCCACCCACTACAGTGACAGAAGTTATAAGTTTCCTTGGGTTAGCCAGATATTACCGGCGATTTGTGAAGAATTTTTCACAAATATTGAAACCTTTGACTAGACTAACCCAGAAGGAGGTGAAGTTTGAGTGGGATGAGAAATGCGGGAAAATCTTCTAAGAGTTGAAGCAAAGATTAGTTACAGCCCCAATCTTAACATTGCCTAACACGGAAGAATCCTTCAGCATATATAGTGATGCCTCCCAAAATAGATTGGGTTGCGTACTAATGCAGAATAAGAAAGTCGTAGCTTATGCTTCTCGGCAACTGAAAACCTATGAGAGGAACTACCCTACTCACGATCTAGAGTTGGCGGCGATCATATTTGCCCTGAAAATATGGAGACATTACTTATATGGGCAGAGGTGTGAAATATACACCGACCATAAGAGTTTAAAGTATCTATTTACTCAAAGGGAACTCAACATGAGACAGAGGAGATGGCTTGAACTCATTAAGGATTATGACCTCAGTATTAACTACCACCTGGGAAAAGCCAATGCAGTGGTTGATGCTTTGAGTCGAAGAAACTATGGCCAGGTAGTAGCATTGTTAACGGAACAACCACAGTTAATACGAGAATTTGAGAAGCTTAGGATTGAGTTCAGGTGGCATAAGGAAGAAGAGGCTCAGATATCTGCTTTGGAGGTATGGCCTACGCTTTTGGATAGACTAAAAGAATTACAACGGGTCAACCAAACAATCACAGAACTTAGGGAAAAAGTGGAACAAGGGGTCAACACCGATTTCAAAGTGGACCCAAAGGGAATCTTAAGATTAAGAGGTAGATGGCGTGTACCATCGAATCAATAGTTAAGGAATGACATCCTTGACGAAGCCCATACTTCCGATTACACCCTACACCCTGGAGGAAATAAGATGTACCGGGAGCTTAGAAAAGGCTATTGGTGGAAAGGAATGAAGAGGGATCTAGCACGGTTTGTTTCCTAATGTTCCATTTGTCAACAATTTAAGGCCAAACATCAACGACCTGGAGGATTGTTACAACCATTGTCGATCCCCAAATGGAAAAGGGAGCAAATTACAATGGACTTCATTACGGCTTTACTGAGAACTAGAGCTGGATACGAAGCAATATGGGTAATCGTAGACTGATTAACCAAATCCGCCCATTTCTTACTGGTTAATATGACTTATTCATTGGAAAAATTAGCTGGGATCCACCTACAAGAAATCGTTAGACTTCATGGGGTACCACAAAGTATAGTATCCGATCGAGATCCTCACTTTGTATCGAAATTCTGGAGAAGTCTACAATAAGCTCTAGGAGCTAAACTGCAATTCAATACAGCATATCACCTTTAAACAGATGGACAATCCGAGCGGACTATCCAAACCTTAGAAGATGTGCTATAAGCTTATGTATTAGACTTTAAGGATAGTTGGGAGCAGCATTTGCCATTGGTCGAATTTGCCTACAAAAATAGCTATCATTCGTTGATCAAGATGGCCCCGTACGAAGCTTTATATGGACGAAAATGTAGATCTCCATTGTATTGGGACGGGATAGAACGCAAGACACTTAGGTTCGACTTGCTATAAGAGACAATAGACAAGATTGCCATTATTAAGCAATGAATGAAGGAAACCCAAGATTGCTAAAAGAGCTAGGCCGATCTAAAGAGAAGGGAAGTAGAATTTGTACCAGGAGAACATGTCTATTTAAAGTTCAACCCAGTTAAAGGAACTAGACGGTTTGGAACAAAAGGGAAGCTAAGTCCCAGATACGTAGGGCTATATGAAGTATTGGAATGAGTTGGAGAAGTGGCCTATCGCTTAGCTTTACTACCTCAATTGTCAAGAGTTCATGATGTCTTTCATGTGTCGTTGCTTCAGAAACACATTCTAAACCTTAATCGAGCAATTGAGATGGATATCCTGGCAATTCAACCTAACCTGACATATCGAGAACATCCTATTCGAATTCTCGATACTCAATCTCGAGAGTTATGTAATAAGACCATCAGGTTTGTTAAGGTCCAGTGGAGTCAACACTTAGAGCGAGAGGCTACTTGGGAGAAGGAAGATGAGATGAAGGAGAGATACCCCCAACTCTTTAAGGAACCAGGTATGTCCTAAAGTTTTGAGGACAAAACTTTTGAAGGATGGGAGAATGTAAAACCCGCGAACTTTAATTTTGTATAATAGCAGAATAATTAAAAGATTTTATTTAAAAACCTTAAAACACTCTTCAAATAGAGTTATAATAACATAAATAAGTGTATTAGATGCAAACCCTAAGAAAATTTTGAGTAAATGAAGGAATAGAATAAAATCCTAGATTTAGGATTGTTAAATAAGAATTTCGAGTGGATGTTCACACTTGAAATAATTAAATTAGCTTAAACATAAAAATGCATAATAAAATGTTAAAATAATAAATTTTATCGAGACTATCGTGTGAGTAAAAGTATATTAGGATTAAAGTATTAAATAATAATAATAATAATAACATATAGTATATATATATATATATATATTATGGTGAGACCGTAGAGGACCCACAAGTCACCGTAAAACCAGACCAAAAAAAAAAAAAGAGAGAAAGTGGAAGGACGAAAAGGGACAGAACAGGGGGAGACGAGGAACGAGACGAGAACGGGAAGAAAACAAAAAGGAAAAACCGAACAAAAAAAATCATAACTCACATCCGACCTTTGAACGATGATTCAAGACCATCTACGTGTTCCTTGAGATGAGTGCAACTCAACTAGACTAACTTTTTGCGAAACGGAATTTATTTCGAAAAGTTATATACAAAGAATAAATAGGTGTAAAAATTAGTACTTTATTTAAAATTAGTTGTAATAGCTTAAGAAATATTAGATAAAGTGATATAAACTATGTATTTAGTGTGTTGACATGCTTTATCATAAGTTTCTCGATGAAGAGGGTTTCGATTCAAGAATACCCAAAGATTACTTCAAGTAAAATCCCAACTAAATGAAACTGAAGTGAATAGTATTCCATAATGTATTGTATTATGTGTATTTGTGCTATGTAGTGTGCTTTATTGTGAATTTGTTTGTCGTGTAAATATATATATACACATATAATAGGTGTTAGAACAGAACATGGTACATCCCCTTCGTGCGTGTATTGTTTTCCTTTACTGAGAATGAGGTTATACATATATATATATATATATATATATATACATATGTAAAATTGTGGCTGCCGATCCTTACTTTGGTAACGGATGTATGTGATGGTTTTAATTGCTGGAAACAATTTTTTTTTTTTTTCCATTCTTCCTCCCCTGTGCGCAGGACAAGTTCCCCGGGTGCATACCATGTATAGTTTAACCAAAGAGTGTTGGGCATTTGTATTTTTTTTCTCCTTGTGTTCTTGTGACATGTATGCGTGGCGTCCTCCCTCACTGTGGTAGAGTAGTGGACATATATATATATATATATGTATGTATAAGACGTTGTGGCTTGCTCTCTTCCTCGGAGGACATGCGTGTGTTTGAATTCTCCTTGCTGGGCGTGCTGGACGTTCTCCATTTTAATTTATTTTCCTGCAGCTGCAGTATATTCTTGCATATATAAGTGTAGATGAGATGGTTTGATTGAGTTGGCTGGCCGAGGATGGAGAAGTTAGGAACTTGATGCTATATGGCATCTTGCTAGTTGATATATATGTGTTTATGTGTATGTGTATATGAGCACTTTGTTGGATTGGGAAGTTAGCGGAAATGCTATATAGACATATGTTTATATGTAGGATGAAGAAGGAGGAAATGGAAATTCAACTTGAGTATGTGGCAACATAATGACATAAAGATGAAAGTGGGGATTATGTTGATGATGGATTGGTCATGGGCTTGTGTGTTGGGAAATTGGAAGAAGGATGAAAGGAATCCATGAATGAGGATATGAGATAATATGTAGGAGCATATAGGTGTTAGATCTATCCCTTGATGTGAGTATGTATGATTTTACTAGTAGTAGGAATGAAATATACAATAGCATGTGTATTGTTGCGGATCGTGGTAGTTGGTGTAAAGAATGTAAACATGCATAAATGTGCATTACAAATTGTGGAGAAGGAATTCTAGGCCCCAATAATCTAAGTTCTTACACATGCACATACATACGTTGTATGCAAGAGAGATAGAAAGATAAGATGATGCATGTGACACATGTTATAAGTTTATAGATATGAAGTAGGAAGAGTGGTATTACAAAACCATAAATATAACATGCTTAGATCTACATGAGATGTATATGGCCAAAGGAGACAGGGAAATTAAATTCAACATCTACGCACTAATGGTATCTATATAGGCATATTCAAGGTTAAGGCATGGAATTCTAGTCATGAATGTAAGTATAGAGAAGGAATGGGAAAAGAAGAGTGCAACGATGGAAGTTGTATTAGTACTCCTTAGCTTACTAATATATCATGTCTACTGTATGTGTGTTGTCTACTTGTCTATGTTAAGTCGTGCCTTGCTCCTAGAATGGTTTTGTGTGTTATGGTTGGTTATTCACATGATTGATGATTGTAGATTGCACTTATACTTGATTACATGATCACCCTCAAAACTTTAATTAATTATGAGGTTTAATTAATAACCTAGCATGCATCACACGAGACATTGCATGAGATTGAAAGCTATCATTGCTACAGGATGCGCCGGAAGTGATCAAGAGGATCGTTATTCTGCTAAGTGCGAACTAAGTGATTAGGGGATTGTCGCACCTTGATAGTTTCGAGTCCAACCTGTCTCTTGTGGGTATAATGCTCGGTGTATAGAGGCACTTGGAGCCTAAAACATTAAAGCTAAGACACAACTTAATTAAGTGATAAGAATAATAAAGATATGAGTAAGACCCGAGCACTAATGGTGGCTTCGGAATCCCCAACCCAAGGTCAAGGGAGGCATAAACCCTACACTTCACGTCGGTTACCGAAAGACCACATGAGATGTTGCATTCATATGTTTGTTCATGCATAGCACTTGTTTGATAACTTGATTGAATTTTGTTGTGTGAGTTGCAACACTGAGAGATTGCACCCTATCTCACTAAGCTTTGGCTTACCCTCCTATAGATTTTGTCTTGCAGGTAGGGACTACCTAATCTTCCTGATGAATTGACTAACTAAGATGAGTAAATGTTACATCACTAGGTGACATGGTCGTGAAAAGGGTGTGAGGCCTAAATAGAGATAAACATCATTAGAATGGACTTTTTGAAATTAATGAGAATGTGATTGAACAATCAATTTGATCTTAAGTGTACCTGTAGTGGTGTAATGGGACCCATTTGAGGCCCTCCGATACTTCTGTATAATTAATTATCTTACAAGCAGGGAATATTATTACTTTGATAATCAGGTTATTATTGGTGATGAGATGCTTCACGGTTGCTTAACAAAGGGGTTAAGTGATTGTGGCGGGTTGTCACGAGAGGCCTTTAGAGTGGGGCATGACAGCTTTTGTTGGTATCAGAGCTGAGTTGGGATAGGAATAGGATATAAGCTGAGGATATAAGGGGTTGAGAGTCAACATCTTAAGATATTGACTCGATAACCCTTTTGGTAGAAGAAAACTTACCATAATAGGAGAGAGCGGGTTGAACTTAGGAGAGGATTAAATAGCTTAAAGGCTTATGATTTTTTTTTTTTTATATATATTCATTGACATGCAAGGTATGCTTCGCCATCTTGACAGGAAGTGGAACACTTGTTGCATGAGGGACGATGATGACTTGATTAACTATCAGTTGAAGATGGAGATACTGTTACATCATTATGATTACTTCTCTCGTTATAAGATGGTTGATGAATTGATTGGGGATTGGAGAATAAGACTAATCGAGTTTTGGCAGGAACAATTGGATAAGCTGAGTGAGAACCTGGGGAATAGGTATAGTAGATATATAGTAATACCTGCTCTAGAGGCTAAATATGCGTAGATGAAAGGTATGCTAGAGATACCCTATGAGATAGAATTTATTGCCCGATTTGACTTAGGGAAGAGGTATCCTCAGGAGGTAATAGCACCCTTCATCACTTTCAGACGGAATAACCGGAGATATAATTGGGAGATATATGACTGGAAGCCAAAGGTTGACTTAGGACTTTTATTCGACGAGGACTCCTGGGATACTATGGAGTATGTGGAGCACCGAGAGTTTGAAATAGTAGACCAAGGGGACATGTTTGTCGTGGAACAAAAATTATGGGAGGACTAGGAAGAAGATCCAGAAGAAGACTCATCTCCTGAAGAAAACTCATATATGGATGGTGCCCCAGAAGACGACGCCATGCTTTCAGATTCCCCAGAAGAGGAAGAGGAAGAGGAGGAAGAGGAAGAAAAAGGATATGAAGAAGAAGAAGAAGAAGAAGAGCTAGAAAGCGATGAGGATATGAGCGGGTAATAGCGAAATGTTGCCTAGGAGGAAGAAAGTAGATGTAAATGTCATCTTTTGGAAAATATGTGTTGGGAATTATTAATGTATATACTCTTTGTAAAACTTACGAGGGAAAATTTTATAAAATAATGTATATATATATCCCTTTATGTTAAATGGTGTAAATTATGGAAAGTATGTATGAAACATCTAGATTTTAGTATGCCTATAGTCTTTAGTACAAAATTTGAGATATGTTGTAGACTTTTATTGATATTGAGTCACTCATGATGTATATGTCATTGGAATGACCTAACATTGATATGTTGTAATGGGGGATTTCAGAGGAGTTGCTAGTAGGGGGCAAAAAGCCACCACATCACTAAGGCGTCGAGAGGACAAAGGAATCTTAGAAATGGAAACACCACCTAGGGTCCCGCAAGAGAATTTGGAGATTCAACTCGTAACGTTAGGTCGAGTGGCTAGACCAGGATGATAAAGAGCTGTAGAAGCTCCTACTGAAGGAAGAGAAAGTGGGGAAGAGCGTATGACGAGGCTTGAAGCGACAGTGCAACAATTGGTATAATAACAAGCTTTGTTGATTCAGCAGTTGATGCTAGGAAGTCAACCATCATCACAGCTGGCCCCTCCATCATCTCGAGTGCATCCAACACCACTGGTAGCACCTCCACAATCCCAATAAGAGACGGTACCAGTGCCATTAGCTCCAACGGCCCAAGTACCACCAGCAGAAAGTGAACTTAGAAATGACCAAGGAAGAAGTGGTCAAATTTAGAGGAATACCTTCCCTGACTTTGTATGCTCCAATAGATTCTTCGATGGGGCATATGGGAAGCCGGAAGAAGCTGAGGAATGGATGACCTAGTTGGAAAGGTCATTCGCTGTGTATGAGGTAGAGGATCCTTAGAAGTTGGCCTCCGCCTCTTATATGCTAAAAGCCAGAGCCAGGATATGCTGAGATGTGAGACAAAGAGCATTAGCCCAACCAATCTCTTAGGAGACTTTTCGGGACGAGTTTTTCAAAGAATACTTCTTAGAGAGTGTCAAAACCCGACTAAGGGGGCAATTATTTCAATTAAAGAAAGGCTAGAGGAGTGTTGACTAGTACGAGCATGAGTTTCTCAAGTTATTACAGTTCCCTCTGGTTGTTTATAAGAATTCAAATGAGCTGAAATGATAGCTATTCTTGAATGGATTGAATGCTGAAATCCAAGGACAGATCATGGAGTTTAAATTAAAAACATATGCTAAGGTAGTGAATAAGGCTTGAGCTCTAGAGTAGACTAAATTGAAAGTGGAAGAACTGAGGGCCCGAGCAAGACTAAGTGTTAGAACTCACATTCCTGCAAAGAGACCCCAATTCCAACCCAACCCAAGTGATAAGGGAAAAAGGCCAATGTTAAATGTAAGGCTTGCAGGTACAAAGTCGTTGTCTATTGTTCCTCGGGAAAAGCCGATAATAGTGGTTTGCTGGAAGTGTGGGAAGATGCATTACCCCTGAGACTGCCCCTACCTAAAAGGGAGATGCTTTAGATGTGGGGCAAATGAGCACAAAGCCAAGGATGCCCATGAAAGAATTCCACGATATGTTACATGTGTGGACAAGTAATGCATATAGCCAATACATGCCTTAAGAAGTATCAAGGGCTTAGACCTAAGGTCACTGGACCTAAAACCACTGTCAAAAAACCGACCCATAAACCACCAAGATTAGGAGCACAAGGAACCAATCTTTAGGCCCCTAATGCTCAAGTTTTTGCCATAGAGGGTGTGACAACCGAAGAATGGGAAGGACAGGAGCTAGAACAGTATTAAGACATTGATTTGGCTGCCATGGAGTATTCAGAGGAAGAAGGTGTGGTAACAAGTACGTAGAAACTGAAATTTACCAATTTATGATGTTTTATAGAAGTACAGTATAAATAAGAGGTAATTACAACAAATAGGAGGTATAGAGGCCTACTACTAAGAGAAATTGATTTATTAAAATATAGTAATCAAATATTACCTAATTGATAGGATTTATCTTAGTTGCTGCTTAACCAACCCTAGTCTTGTTCGATACGGGAGCTACACATTCCTTCATAAGCCTAGCAGTGACTCAACAACGGAGATTGGATGTTCAACCTTCTCCAAGAATCTTAAGGATTAATACCCCTACTGGAGAAAGGACTATTGCTAAAGCTATGGTGAAGGATTGCCCGATCAAAATCCAGGGAAGAAATATGCCTGCAAACTTAATTGTTTTGGCCATGAGAAGCTACGAAGTGATATTAGGAATAGATTGGCTATCTAGAAACTTTGCCTATGTAGACTGCAAGAACAAGGAGGTGCAGTTTAGCAGGCTAGGGAGTGAAACGATAATGTATCGGGGGCAAGTGAAAGAGACTCGTGAAATCTCGGCTAGCCAAATTAAGGAGGAAAAGAACAGTCTTTCAGATTGGAACATGTACTTAATAAGGGCAGTGGAGGTGGAAAGGGCATTGCCGAAGTTAGAGGAAATACCAATTGTTAATGAATACCCTAACGTATTTCCTGAAGAACTACTAGGATTACTGCCTCAAAGGGAATTGGATTTTACCATTGAGACTAAGCCGGGTACCGAACCAATCTCAAAGGCACCTTATCGAATGGCTCTGGTGGAATTACAAGAGTTGAAAAGGCAGTTACAGGAACTGATTTAGAAGGGGTTTATTTGCCCAAGTGTATCACCATGGGGAGCCCTAGTATTATTTGTCAAGAAGAAAGACGGATCTATGCGATTATGCGTAGACTATTGAGAGTTGAACAAATTAACCGTCAAGAATAGATATCAATTACCAAAGATTGACGATCTCTTTGATCAACTGAAGGGAGCACATGTCTTTTCTAGAATCAATGTGTGAACCGGATACCATCAATTGAGGATTAAATTGGAGGATGTGCCAAAAACTGCCTTCCGAACGAGATTGGTCATTATGAGTTCTTAGTTATGTCCTTTGGATTAACAAATGCTCCAACTGCATTCATGGATCTTATGAATAGGATCTTTAAGCCGTTCTTGGATAAGTTCATTGTAGTTTTCATCAACGACATTTTGATCTATTCCAAGATGTTGTTAGAACATGAGGAACACTTGCGAATTGCTTTGGAACTATTGAAAGAGCACCAATTATATGCAAAACTATCTAAGTGTGAATTTCAGATGCATTAAGTAGCATTCTTGGGACACATTATATCTGGTGAAGGGATAATGGTAAACCCAGCAAAGATCGAGACCATAATCGATTGGAAGCCACCCACTACAGTGACAGAAGTTATAAGTTTCCTTGGGTTAGCCAGATATTACCGGCGATTTGTGAAGAATTTTTCACAAATATTGAAACCTTTGACTAGACTAACCCAGAAGGAGGTGAAGTTTGAGTGGGATGAGAAATGCGGGAAAATCTTCTAAGAGTTGAAGCAAAGATTAGTTACAGCCCCAATCTTAACATTGCCTAACACGGAAGAATCCTTCAGCATATATAGTGATGCCTCCCAAAATAGATTGGGTTGCGTACTAATGCAGAATAAGAAAGTCGTAGCTTATGCTTCTCGGCAACTGAAAACCTATGAGAGGAACTACCCTACTCACGATCTAGAGTTGGCGGCGATCATATTTGCCCTGAAAATATGGAGACATTACTTATATGGGCAGAGGTGTGAAATATACACCGACCATAAGAGTTTAAAGTATCTATTTACTCAAAGGGAACTCAACATGAGACAGAGGAGATGGCTTGAACTCATTAAGGATTATGACCTCAGTATTAACTACCACCTGGGAAAAGCCAATGCAGTGGTTGATGCTTTGAGTCGAAGAAACTATGGCCAGGTAGTAGCATTGTTAACGGAACAACCACAGTTAATACGAGAATTTGAGAAGCTTAGGATTGAGTTCAGGTGGCATAAGGAAGAAGAGGCTCAGATATCTGCTTTGGAGGTATGGCCTACGCTTTTGGATAGACTAAAAGAATTACAACGGGTCAACCAAACAATCACAGAACTTAGGGAAAAAGTGGAACAAGGGTCAACACCGATTTCAAAGTGGACCCAAAGGGAATCTTAAGATTAAGAGGTAGATGGCGTGTACCATCGAATCAATAGTTAAGGAATGACATCCTTGACGAAGCCCATACTTCCGATTACACCCTACACCCTGGAGGAAATAAGATGTACCGGGAGCTTAGAAAAGGCTATTGGTGGAAAGGAATGAAGAGGGATCTAGCACGGTTTGTTTCCTAATGTTCCATTTGTCAACAATTTAAGGCCAAACATCAACGACCTGGAGGATTGTTACAACCATTGTCGATCCCCAAATGGAAAAGGGAGCAAATTACAATGGACTTCATTACGGCTTTACTGAGAACTAGAGCTGGATACGAAGCAATATGGGTAATCGTAGACTGATTAACCAAATCCGCCCATTTCTTACTGGTTAATATGACTTATTCATTGGAAAAATTAGCTGGGATCCACCTACAAGAAATCGTTAGACTTCATGGGGTACCACAAAGTATAGTATCCGATCGAGATCCTCACTTTGTATCGAAATTCTGGAGAAGTCTACAATAAGCTCTAGGAGCTAAACTGCAATTCAATACAGCATATCACCTTTAAACAGATGGACAATCCGAGCGGACTATCCAAACCTTAGAAGATGTGCTATAAGCTTATGTATTAGACTTTAAGGATAGTTGGGAGCAGCATTTGCCATTGGTCGAATTTGCCTACAAAAATAGCTATCATTCGTTGATCAAGATGGCCCCGTACGAAGCTTTATATGGACGAAAATGTAGATCTCCATTGTATTGGGACGGGATAGAACGCAAGACACTTAGGTTCGACTTGCTATAAGAGACAATAGACAAGATTGCCATTATTAAGCAATGAATGAAGGAAACCCAAGATTGCTAAAAGAGCTAGGCCGATCTAAAGAGAAGGGAAGTAGAATTTGTACCAGGAGAACATGTCTATTTAAAGTTCAACCCAGTTAAAGGAACTAGACGGTTTGGAACAAAAGGGAAGCTAAGTCCCAGATACGTAGGGCTATATGAAGTATTGGAATGAGTTGGAGAAGTGGCCTATCGCTTAGCTTTACTACCTCAATTGTCAAGAGTTCATGATGTCTTTCATGTGTCGTTGCTTCAGAAACACATTCTAAACCTTAATCGAGCAATTGAGATGGATATCCTGGCAATTCAACCTAACCTGACATATCGAGAACATCCTATTCGAATTCTCGATACTCAATCTCGAGAGTTATGTAATAAGACCATCAGGTTTGTTAAGGTCCAGTGGAGTCAACACTTAGAGCGAGAGGCTACTTGGGAGAAGGAAGATGAGATGAAGGAGAGATACCCCCAACTCTTTAAGGAACCAGGTATGTCCTAAAGTTTTGAGGACAAAACTTTTGAAGGATGGGAGAATGTAAAACCCGCGAACTTTAATTTTGTATAATAGCAGAATAATTAAAAGATTTTATTTAAAAACCTTAAAACACTCTTCAAATAGAGTTATAATAACATAAATAAGTGTATTAGATGCAAACCCTAAGAAAATTTTGAGTAAATGAAGGAATAGAATAAAATCCTAGATTTAGGATTGTTAAATAAGAATTTCGAGTGGATGTTCACACTTGAAATAATTAAATTAGCTTAAACATAAAAATGCATAATAAAATGTTAAAATAATAAATTTTATCGAGACTATCGTGTGAGTAAAAGTATATTAGGATTAAAGTATTAAATAATAATAATAATAATAACATATAGTATATATATATATATATATATATATGGTGAGACCGTAGAGGACCCACAAGTCACCGTAAAACCAGACCAAAAAAAAAAAAAGAGAGAAAGTGGAAGGACGAAAAGGGACAGAACAGGGGGAGACGAGGAACGAGACGAGAACGGGAAGAAAACAAAAAGGAAAAACCGAACAAAAAAAATCATAACTCACATCCGACCTTTGAACGATGATTCAAGACCATCTACGTGTTCCTTGAGATGAGTGCAACTCAACTAGACTAACTTTTTGCGAAACGGAATTTATTTCGAAAAGTTATATACAAAGAATAAATAGGTGTAAAAATTAGTACTTTATTTAAAATTAGTTGTAATAGCTTAAGAAATATTAGATAAAGTGATTAAACTATGTATTTAGTGTGTTGACATGCTTTATCATAAGTTTTCTCGATGAAGAGGGTTTCGATTCAAGAATACCCAAAGATTACTTCAAGTAAAATCCCAACTAAATGAAACTGAAGTGAATAGTATTCCATAATGTATTGTATTATGTGTATTTGTGCTATGTAGTGTGCTTTATTGTGAATTTGTTTGTCGTGTAAATATATATATACACATATAATAGGTGTTAGAACAGAACATGGTACATCCCCTTCGTGCGTGTATTGTTTTCCTTTACTGAGAATGAGGTTATACATATATATATATATATATATATATATACATATGTAAAATTGTGGCTGCCGATCCTTACTTTGGTAACGGATGTATGTGATGGTTTTAATTGCTGGAAACAATTTTTTTTTTTTTCCATTCTTCCTCCCCTGTGCGCAGGACAAGTTCCCCGGGTGCATACCATGTATAGTTTAACCAAAGAGTGTTGGGCATTTGTATTTTTTTTCTCCTTGTGTTCTTGTGACATGTATGCGTGGCGTCCTCCCTCACTGTGGTAGAGTAGTGGACATATATATATATATATATGTATGTATAAGACGTTGTGGCTTGCTCTCTTCCTCGGAGGACATGCGTGTGTTTGAATTCTCCTTGCTGGGCGTGCTGGACGTTCTCCATTTTAATTTATTTTCCTGCAGCTGCAGTATATTCTTGCATATATAAGTGTAGATGAGATGGTTTGATTGAGTTGGCTGGCCGAGGATGGAGAAGTTAGGAACTTGATGCTATATGGCATCTTGCTAGTTGATATATATGTGTTTATGTGTATGTGTATATGAGCACTTTGTTGGATTGGGAAGTTAGCGGAAATGCTATATAGACATATGTTTATATGTAGGATGAAGAAGGAGGAAATGGAAATTCAACTTGAGTATGTGGCAACATAATGACATAAAGATGAAAGTGGGGATTATGTTGATGATGGATTGGTCATGGGCTTGTGTGTTGGGAAATTGGAAGAAGGATGAAAGGAATCCATGAATGAGGATATGAGATAATATGTAGGAGCATATAGGTGTTAGATCTATCCCTTGATGTGAGTATGTATGATTTTACTAGTAGTAGGAATGAAATATACAATAGCATGTGTATTGTTGCGGATCGTGGTAGTTGGTGTAAAGAATGTAAACATGCATAAATGTGCATTACAAATTGTGGAGAAGGAATTCTAGGCCCCAATAATCTAAGTTCTTACACATGCACATACATACGTTGTATGCAAGAGAGATAGAAAGATAAGATGATGCATGTGACACATGTTATAAGTTTATAGATATGAAGTAGGAAGAGTGGTATTACAAAACCATAAATATAACATGCTTAGATCTACATGAGATGTATATGGCCAAAGGAGACAGGGAAATTAAATTCAACATCTACGCACTAATGGTATCTATATAGGCATATTCAAGGTTAAGGCATGGAATTCTAGTCATGAATGTAAGTATAGAGAAGGAATGGGAAAAGAAGAGTGCAACGATGGAAGTTGTATTAGTACTCCTTAGCTTACTAATATATCATGTCTACTGTATGTGTGTTGTCTACTTGTCTATGTTAAGTCGTGCCTTGCTCCTAGAATGGTTTTGTGTGTTATGGTTGGTTATTCACATGATTGATGATTGTAGATTGCACTTATACTTGATTACATGATCACCCTCAAAACTTTAATTAATTATGAGGTTTAATTAATAACCTAGCATGCATCACACGAGACATTGCATGAGATTGAAAGCTATCATTGCTACAGGATGCGCCGGAAGTGATCAAGAGGATCGTTATTCTGCTAAGTGCGAACTAAGTGATTAGGGGATTGTCGCACCTTGATAGTTTCGAGTCCAACCTGTCTCTTGTGGGTATAATGCTCGGTGTATAGAGGCACTTGGAGCCTAAAACATTAAAGCTAAGACACAACTTAATTAAGTGATAAGAATAATAAAGATATGAGTAAGACCCGAGCACTAATGGTGGCTTCGGAATCCCCAACCCAAGGTCAAGGGAGGCATAAACCCTACACTTCACGTCGGTTACCGAAAGACCACATGAGATGTTGCATTCATATGTTTGTTCATGCATAGCACTTGTTTGATAACTTGATTGAATTTTGTTGTGTGAGTTGCAACACTGAGAGATTGCACCCTATCTCACTAAGCTTTGGCTTACCCTCCTATAGATTTTGTCTTGCAGGTAGGGACTACCTAAACTTCCTGATGAACCGACGAACTAAGGTGAGTAAATGTCACATCACTGGGTGACATGGTCGTGAAAAGGGTGTGAGGCTTAGATAGAGATAAACATCATTAGAATGGACTTTTTGAAATTAATGAGAATGTGATCGAACAATTAATTTGATCTTGGGTGTACCTGTAGTGGTGTAATGGAACCCATCTGAGGCCCTCCAATACTTCTGTATAATTAATTATCTTATGAGCAGGGAATATTATTACTTTGATAATCAGGTTGTTATTGGTGATGAGACGCTTCACGGTTGCTTAACAAAGGGGTTAAGCGATCGTGGTGGGTTGTCACGAGAAGCCCTTAAAGTGGGGCATGACATACTTAGTTCAATTCCTCTTATCAATTTCAATCCTAAGAGTTGGAATTGTGGCAAGTGCAACAAGGAGAAATTTTGAGTTGTATCAATTTCTATTTGTTGTGTTTCTTTTCTTCTCTAGTGAGTCATATCTAGGGTTAGATTGAAGCTTTCTTGGTCAGATTTGATTCTTTTATATTCGAATTGTTAGTGCTTAATTAAGTGGCTTTTAGCCTTGAATTCTATTCTTCCATTTCACACATTGTTGAACCGTGGAAGCAAATGTTGTGGAAGGTAGATCACGGTCAATGATCCATTTGATTTTGTGTAGTATTAACATGGCTTTTCAAGTTTAATTAGTGATCTTCATTGAGGAATATATCATTGTGATATTCATTTCATGAACTATAGCATTCAGATCAACTATTGCATTTAGGGTTCACGTAACAATATTGCTCCAAATTTAATCAAATTAACCTTGTCCTTTAGGGATTGTTATTTGGTTCATTTTTATGTGCTTAATATTGGTTTTAGGCACAACATCTTTTGGTATCAAAGCTATATCATACTTGGATTTAAGATTGAACACATCCTAATTGAAGAATTGGTTACATTCATTGAAAATTGACGCCATTGAGTGACTAGGTTGATTGAAATTATATGATTGTCTTTCAATCTTGGTTTTTGTGTGCTTAAACTTGGTTTTAAGCACATCATCTTTAGGTATCAGAGCTTGTGGTTTAAGAGAAGGGATTTAGTGTTGGTGATTTCTTAATCTTCATGTTCAATTAGGGTTCTTCAAATTGTGTGTTGTGAATTGAGGTTGCGTAATTGTCTTGATTGAGAAATGAATTTGCTGCTTATTGAAGTTGAATTGAAAGACTTGTTGTAGCTCCTTGTGGTTGATCATTTTCGTGAAAGGGAAGAGGAGTAGAAGTGTATTATTGATTCAAATTTCTAAATTCGAAAATTACCTCATTTGTGAAGCGAGTGAAAGTGTAATCCATTGCATGTTGATTTCAAAAATAAGAGTATAGTTGTACAATTTTCAGAATTGAATTTTGTGGATTATATGGAAGCTATTTGATTTTCAAAACACACATTAAGTGATAGAAGTTATTGTGTGTTTATTTGAATATGAAAGTTGCTTCTTACCAATTATGAAAAGGTTGCAATAAGTGAAACCATTTGAATTTGAATTGAGCTACCTTTGTAAAGTTGTGGTTAGAAATTGTGTTTGAAGTGGAGGAGTGAAACGTGTGGAAGTGTGTGTGTGTGTGTTTGTGTGTTAGTGAAGGGTATGTATGTGTGGTGTTGTGTGTGTATGTTGATTAAAGGAATTGCAACGTGGTGTCTTTGAGCTTGCCGTGAGGAAGAGTAGTGTTTCTTTATGATCATTTGCGATCACTTGGAAAAAGTGGAAAATTAAAAAAAAAAAAAAAAAAGCAAAAGGAGAGTTGATGATCTCGGAATTGCAGTTTGAATTTTGAAAGCAAAGGAGAGTGAATAGAGTGTTGATGATTTCAAAATTGTGGTTGTCTTTTACCATTTCCAGATTTGAAGAGTGTAGAGAAAAGGAAATTATTTCAAATTCAAACACCATTTTTTTTTAAGTTGAAAGAAGTTATTATGTGATAGTTGAGTAAATGACTATTTGAATTTGAATTTGCTTCTTACTATTTGTAGAAGAGGTTGCATTTAAAGTGGAATTTGAATTTTTTGCTCCCTTATTTGTAAGTGGCAGTGTGAAGTGAGTTGTTGTGAGTGGCCAATTAGAGTTGTATTGTGAAGGAGTGTTGCAACGTGAAGTAAGTTGTGGTGAAGATAGTGCACCATAAGTAAATTGTTGATTGTGTGTGTATATGTGGCGGAGTGAATGTGTAAGTAAGGGAATTGCCTCTTGTGAATTTGTGCATTTGTGTGTAGTGTAAGGTGCTACACATTGTGGTTATTTATAGTGTAAAACCGTGGCAAGAAAAGGAAGGTTTGAGTAGTAGAATTTGAATTTAAAAACAAACATTAAAGTGTGAAAGTAATTGAAACTTATTACTTCAACACTTATAGTTGAATTTAATTCTATCTACTTGAAAGTAGTTGAGTGTGCTTCATTTGTGACTTGGTTGTGTACTTGAACAGTGGAAGTGTAAGGGTAATTATTGTGTTCTTGGGTTTTAACACAATCATGTCTAGTGAAATGTTTCATTATACTAATGTATTACGCCAAACATTGACTACTTTTACTACTAAGGATGATGAACAAAGGAAAAATTTGTTCCATACTTCTTGTAGGGTACAAGGAAATTTATGTGTCCTTATAGTTGATGGTGGTAGTTGTACCAATGTGGTAATAACATTGTTAATATCGAAACTAAAACTTACCATCTTGAACCATATAAATTGCATTGGCTTAGTGATTAGGGGAGTTTGCATGTGACCCAAAGAGTTAGGGTACCATTTTGTGTAGGGGATAAATACTTTGATGAGATTGAGTGTGATATTTTGCCTATGTGTGCATCCCATATATTGCTTGGCAGGCCTTAGTTATATGACAGGAAGGTCTTACATGATGGTTTCAAGAATACTTATGTATTCCAGAAGGAGGGAAAATGAATTATTCTGAATTCAATGTCGCCTTTAGAGGTTCAAAGGGTTCGGCAACAAATCAATAGACCATCAGAGGGCCATGAGCAGTTGAGCCAACCCTTAGAGCACAAAATTTGTCAAACATAGATGTACCAACCTTTAGAGGATCCCGATGATCATAGTTAGATAAGCAAACTACCAAAGGACCAAACTGTTCAGGGGCAGTTGTGTTCACCTTCAGAGATACTAGAGGCTCATGAGCAGTTGAGTAAACCATTGGAGGATTCTGAGGGTCAGAGTTAGATGAGCCCATCATCAGAAAGCCAAACTGTTCAGAGACAGTTGTGTCCACCTTCAGAGGTTTTAGAGGGCAGTGAGTAGTTGGGCCAACCATTAGAGGGCCATGAGGATTAGCGCCATACAGATGAGCTAGAGAAGGAGAAAACAATTTTAGTGGAACGGGTTGAGATAGGGGAGACCTTAGTGGATAGTGGGTCATTATTTGTGTTGCAGATGAGATACCTCCTAGAAATAGAGGAGAGAAAACAATCACCCCTTGTGGTATTTCAGATATTGGGATTCTACAATGATACTTCTTTAGGTGGCTTGCTAGGAGGAAACAAATTCTCTACTACATTTGATCTATTAGATTTGAGGACAAATCGTTTTTAGGCTTAAGGAGATGATAGGAATCAAAATTCGTCCAGACCTATCATTAGGGCAAGAGCCAAAGGATTTCAAATCTTGGTGATGAGGGCCCATTTTGAGCAAATCGACCCAGGAATTATTTGTCTACTAACCTCTTTTCTTTTATTCATATATTGTATATTCCAACAGGAACAATTATCATGCTTTATAGGGTGATGGACAAACTCACTCAGACTCAGCTTATGGGTTATCCATGGACCGACTTAAATTGGCGATGAGTTGGGCCGACGAATCCTATTGAAGAATTAACATGTTGAAGACTATTTTTACTTGTAATTTATTTTCTTTGGACTATTTATGTCGTAAGTAAGCTTTTTGGGGGAAGAATTTTTCAGAATAGACATACACTTTTACGTGAGAGAATTAGGTTTCTTCTTTAGTTCAATTCCTCTTATCAATTTCAATCCCAAGAGTTGGAATTGTGGCGAATGCAATAAGGAGAAATTTTGAGTTGTATCAATTTCTATTTGTTGTGTTTCTTTTCTTCTCTAGTGAGTCATATCTAGGGTTAGATTGAAGCTTTCTTGGTCAGATTTGATTCTTTTATATTCGAATTGTTAGTGCTTAATTAAGTGGCTTTTAGCCTTAAATTCTATTCTTCCATTTCGCACATTTTTGAACCGTGAAAGCAAGTGTTGTGGAAGGTGGATCACGGTCAATAATTCATTTGATTTTGTGTAGTATTCACGTGGCTTTTCAAGTTTAATTAGTGATCTTCATTGAGGAATATATCATTGTGATATTCATTTCGTAAACTATAGCATTTGGATCAACTATTGCATTTAGGGTTCACGCAATAATATTGCTCCAAATTGAATCGAATTGACCTTGTCCTTTAGGGATTGTTATTTGGTTCATTTTTATGTGCTTAATATTGGTTTTAGGCATATCATCTTTTGGTATCAGAGCTATATCATACTCGGATTTAAGATTAAACACATCCTAATTGAAGAATTGGTTACATTCATTGAAAATTGATGCCATTGAGTGACTAGGTTGATTGACATTATATGATTGTCTTTCAATCTTGGTTTTTGTGTGCATAAACTTGGTTTTAGGCACATCAATAGTATGTCAAATTGAGTCATGTATATGCTTTTTAATGAAATTGCCTATTAATATTAATCACAAGTTAGGTTTAGTCATTTAGTGATTCTTGAATAAGTGTGTAATACTGGAATTTTTTTTTTCTTATGATGCATCGATTTATATATGTTATAACATTATAATGTAAAACCAAGGCTAAGACAAGAATTTCATAAAAAGTCGAGGGGCAATTTAGAAATTTCACACGAAAGGTATAAATACCCGAAATTAACCTAGAGAGCCTCCTTTGACATTTTGAGCAGTGAACTTAAAACCTCAAAAGACAAACACTTTCTGAATAAACCCTAAGATAACGAAAGGAAATGGCACAACCTAACTCTAAATACAAGAGGTAAGGATTTTTATACTAAAGTTTCAATTTCAATTATTGGATGTGGACCTTATATGTGTCGTGTGTGCATCAGGACTCGAGATTTAAGAAGGGAAGATACGAAAATGGGGAATCAGCGACTCAAGGATACGATTTGTGGAATTTTTGAAGTAAGTAATCTAATTTGTGTAATTTATTTATAATTACATGTTTTAGAGATTTAACCAAGCTTAGGAATAGAGAGAATTGGGTTTAGGAGAAATTGGAATGAAGGGTTAGGAGTTCGTAGAGATTGTCGAGGGTAACAAGGCCTACCAACACGGTCATATTTCGATAATGTTGAATTCAAAAGTTATACCAAGAGATACACAACCTCCTAACACGGTCGTATTTCGACCGTGTTGAGTTAAGGGTAACATAACCTCTTAACATGATCGTGTTTAGACCGTATTGAGTGTAAAGGTTACATGAGAGATACATGGCCTCTTAACACGATTGTGTTTCAACTGTATTGAGTCAAAGGTAACATAGGCTCTTAATACAGTCGTGTTTCGACCATGTTCAATTCGAAAGAACATAGCCTCCTAACATGATTGTGTTCCAACTGTGTTAAAGCCAAGCTTTACACTGAAAAATACACGAACCTTAACATCGTTATGCCCCAACTCGTGTTGAGCAATACAGTCCCTAACATGGCCATGTTGAATAAAGTATAACATAATTATATATTCATTTAACTTCAAATTAAACTAATTTTCACGCAACCTAGGTAGCTAGTAAGACCCTAAACAAATTTAATAAATAAGATTAAGAGGAGTAAGAGAATGATATTGATCTTAGATTAAGTACTAAGAAGAGCTTGTTGATGTGAACAGATTTCAACTTAGCTTAAGTCCAAAACCGAAAGTTCTCAAGGCTAAGATTTAAGGTATGTGTAACTTGTGTATTGATTTGTGTTTCTTTAAGTTAGCTTATGCATTGGACTTGATTTAACTGGATGAATTGGCTTAAGTGTTTAAGTGTATGTTGTATGTGCTTGGCTCGACCTAAAGGCCCATAGTGGCAAATCCCCAGGGAGCACCCCAATGATCCTTACGTGACGTTGTCCCTAGTGGAGTCGTGCTTAGAAATGATCTAGGTTGAATGTCAATTTAAGATCATTAAGTGGACATAAGTGTAGGGCCCATAGTGGCAATTCCCATCACCATGATTAAATGATTTAAGTGTACATGAGTGTAGGACCCGTAGTGGCAATTCCCATCACCAAGTTTAAGGATTAAGGGATCATGGGTGTGGGGCCCATAGTGGCAATTCCCATCACCAAATCATGTTCTAGTGTGTTAAGTGTGTTAAGGGGGTCATGAGTACCTTGTTGATGCTTGTGGACATAAATTGTATTAAGAAATGGTTGTCTGTGTTTAAGTACTGCATGATGTGTGTGATACTTGTCCATGTTTGTTCATGCGTGTGTGTTTGTGTTATACATACTGGGCATTAGCTCACCCTTCGGGGAACATTTTTAGATTCAAGTATTGAGGGAGATAAGAACCCAGAAGATAACTTAGATTTGGGTAAGCTATAGAGAGAGGAAGACGAAGATTACCATTATTATTATGGTGATTAGGATTTGGGATATTTATGTTGTTTAACTGTAATAAATAGTATCTTTTGAGGAATGATTATTTTTATGTTCAAAGACTTCCATTGCGTTAGATGTTTGATATAGTTTTTAAGATTATTTGAATTTTGGGGATATATGAAATGTTTTTATATAGGAGTTATAAGTTAAAATATATCAGAGTTGATTCAGAGCCTTAACGTGTTCTTGTGAGATAAAGACATATGGCGAGCAGTGGCGCAGCTTGAGTTTTGAGATGTTACAAAGTGATTCATGAATAAACTTAATTGCTAATGTGTCTTAATGTAAATCAATCCATTTACATGATTAAAAATAAAATTGTTTGTCATTTATTAAACAATATGTTAAACTAGGTCCTTTGTATTAATCATGAACAAAAGTACCTATAAGTAGTGTTTGAATTGATAGGCTTGTTATACAGAAGCTTTTTATATTATATCATAGTTAAGCACATTAGCATGCTTTTGCCTTAGGTAAAAAGATATGCAAGTTATAGAACAATAAACAACAAGTAATAAGATATAAAGCAAAGTAAAGTGAGAGAGAGACAAAAGTCTAGATATCTAAAAGATTAACCTCTTCTACCTATATCCTCTCTACCAACACTACTAGCTCAACTGCTTAGAATCCATTATCTCTTTTCAAAATGTGAGTTTTTCAATTGTAATAACTTTAGCAACACCTAGTAAAAGCTATTATTTCCATGCCCCCCCCATGGTTCTCTTAGGTTCTCATGACTCCCAATAATTTAATCCTCCATCCCTTCACACAAAACTCACTTCTCACACTAGGTCTCTGAGTCTAAATCACCGATCTAAATAGACACTCACAACAAGCCCTCTCACTAGAGCAACTTCTTTTGAAAAGACTCCAAATGGTTGAAAACTCCATGAGCTCTTTTGCTAGGTAGATCATCTCCTAAGCTTTAATCTCTCAAGAGCACTTTTTGCTACAATATTCAACTTCATGTGATACAATGTTTTTTCTATATACACTCATCTCCTTTTATCTTATAGTCTTCACTTCTTATAGTCATTGAGCTCATCCAAAAATAGAAGGTTAAAAAATATACAATGACTAGAATTTGATTTCTTCCTCAATTTTGATCTTTGAATTAAATGTTTTAATGGTTATGAAAACTTTGTTTTAGAAACAATTTACTTTGATAAAATATACTACTTTTAAGATAAAATAAGAATTTGAAATATTTTTCTTTTAGAAACATACGTTCAAGTTTCAACACCACTTTCCTCTAGAATAGATTTAGATAGATATATATACCATATTTAGCAATTTCTTCCTACATCAAAGCTCAAAATATCTTTAGACTTTCTTTTTTCACTATATCTTTATTTAACAAGATTATATCATGTTCAACACATATCCTAAACTTTACAAAAAAAAAAAAAAATCTTTGACCATCTAAAAACTTTTTTCCAAACCTTTTTGAAAACTTTCCTTATTTTATAGAAACTTATTGTAGTTAAAACTTAAGCTATAAAAAATATTTTTCTTTTTATTATTATTATTTTACTTATTTAAATTAATTAAAATTATTTGAGGAATTTTTCAAGATTTTCAATATTGATATTAAGATCCATGTTGGTTCTCTTACCCAAATTTACATTATTGTTAAGTGTTGAGAACTTTAATTCAATTCTACCAAATTCTCTCTTTAGACTTATACCATCTTCTACGATATTCAAAATAATACGTTACAGTAATAATATACTTCATCAAAAACTAGATGTTCATAAGTCGCATATACATGTATGCACGAACAAAGCAGTTATTTTGTTGCTTGTTAAAAATAAAAATTTAGGCTTTTCACATGATTAGGATCTTTATAATTTAAAAAAAAAAATCAATAGGATTTTTATAATATGTGTGTGTGTGTAAAGGTAAAAAATGTAAATTTAACATATTTTCAAAATCAAATGGAACCAACACATAAACATTTTACGAAATGAAAAATGAACTACAGAGGCCTAATTCTGACTAGTGGATATATAAAAACTTGTAGAGCAACTATAAAAAATAGGCTTTTTCTCCAAAAAATAAAAATTTCTTTTAATTATCCTAACATGTCATAAAAATAAAAATAAAATTAAAAAATCAAATAAATAATAATATATTATGCAATAGAGCCCTTTTATTTTTAAAAATTATTTTTGGTAACTCATTTGAGTTTTTAAATTCAAGTCTCCAAATCTAAAATTTTCCTATTCTTTGACTAGACTAATGGTCAAGTTAGAAATTGATCCATGCATTTGATTTCTAACCTACTTTTTTCCGACTTTGGTTGATGACAACTCCTAAAAACTCATTCTAATTATTTTTTTTTTATAAAAATCCTTTAATTTCTAGTCAAGTGTTTTGATAAGTGTTAAAAGAACCCTATATATAGTGCTTATTGAATATGAATTTTGTGTGAATTTATTAAGAAAAAAAATACTTAAGTGCTTAATATTTGATTTCAGGGGTTAAAGAGTGCAAATTAAAGATTTAAAGAAGATCTGAGCGAAAACGAACAAAATGTGGAAAAATATGAGAAAAAGTGATTTTTACATATGCACAACCTTCAACATAGCCATGTTGATGCTAGTGCTAGGGAGCAAAAAGTGATCAGAATTTATCGTGCAATTGTGCCTTGGCCACTGCACAAGTAGTGTAGATAGTCGTGCTGAAGTAAGAAATATACCTAAAGAAAAAACTGCAGGAAACTTAGAGTGCACGACCCCGAGCACGATCGTGCAAGAGGCTATGCAGAAACCAGAAAGTAAAAATTTTATGTTTTTTCCAAAGTATATGGCCTCGAGCATGAGCGTGCACCAAGCAGTGCATGCAACAAAAATTCCTAGACTATAAATACTCGCTTTATTATGAAAATTAGGGATCTTATTTTATTTTATCTCATAGCCACTCTAAAAACCCTATGAGAGCAAAATCGTTGGAGTATCATCGGAAATGACAAACAATTATGGGAATTTATTCTTTTCATCATGAATCATTATTACTTCTCTAGATTTCTGTTATTACTATAAATTCCATAGATGAGTAGATTTATATACTCTGCATCTTGTGAAACTTTAAACCATGTGATTGAATTACTTATTGATAAATTAAAAGTTTATGTCTTTATATCTATTCATGTGTTTTACTACTATGTAATTAATTTATGCGCACAAATTGATTTATTTTGTTTGTTTTACTTCTTTCTACTCTCCTCATCTTTAGAATACTCTAACTCGTAGTTGTTGTTTTTATAGTGCATGACAAGGACTCTCCCTTCCAACATTCTTGATTTAGACCCTGAGATTGAGAGAACACTCTGCAAGATTTGTAAGAATACAACCATTGAATCTTCCAAACAATTGGAAATCAAGAGAGGAATGTCTATTATAAAAGTCACAATAGCGGAGAAGGATGTAGAATCAACTATGGAATTTTTTAATAGTGGGATAAGATTACTAGAGAATATTAAAGAGGAAACATAAGAGACCATGGTGAGGATCTACCCAAGACTAATCTAGACTATGTAAGGCTAACCTTAGATGGAACAGGGCTAACCATTGTGAAGCCCCCCATGGGGCTAACAATTTCAAAATTAAGGATGTGGTGATTCAACTCTTGCAATAATATTGCCAATTTAATGGATTACCTAATGAGGACCCTTATGCTCACATTCAAATGTTCTTAGAAATCTATGAGACTTTCAAGAATAATGGATGACGGATGAAGCTGTAAGCACTAGATTATTCCCTTTCTCATTAAGGGGGAAGGCTAAAAACTGGCTTCAATCATTGAGTCCTAAAGCTTTAACTACATGGGATGATATAGTTAAGCAACTTCTAGATAATTACTTCTCTCCATGCAAGACAAATAAGCTCCAGAATGACATCGCTTCATTCATGCAACAAGATGGTGAGGCCATGTATGATGCTTGGTAAAGATGGACCAAGTGGGTAAGAAAGTGCCCACACCATCAACGACCTACATGGATGGAAGTTCAAACCTTTTTGAATGGGCTTAACCCAACCACCCATCAATTAGTACACATCGCAGTTGGCGGTACATTAAATTCCAAGACCCTAGAAGAATCTTTGAAACTTTTCGTTGATAAGCTAAAAATAATTATCAGTAAGGCAACAATAGGGGCAAGAAAAAAGTGGTAGGAAAGTATGAAGTAGATCTCATGACCACTTTAGTGGCAAAGATGGAAGCTCTCAATCACCAGGTTTCTACCCTTAAGAATCCCTAAGGATTACAACACCAAGTAGGCAAAGTTAGCGAAAATATGGACCTCTATGAGCAATATGAGCAAGTAAACTATCTTGGGAATCAAAATAGGTAGTAGTATAACCTGTATAGTAACACTTACAATCCCGGCATGAGAAACCATCCCAACTTCTCCTATGGCAATCAGAATGCCTAGAGAACTAACTTTCCACCACTAGGATTCCAAAAGCAACAAGTGCTACCCTACCAACCTATGCCTAACCCATCGGTCTGGCCACCTCAGTAGGAAAAGAAAACCAATTTGGAGGATTTGATGAGCCAATTCATTCAAAGTTCTAAGGTAAGACATTGGAACCAATAGGCTTCTATTCAAAACCTTGAGAAGCAAATTGGCCAATTAGCTAAGATGATGTCTGAAAGGCAACCAGGTTCCCTCCCTAGTAACATTGAGAATATTCTAAGGGAAAAGGCAAACACCATAACCTTGAGAGTGGAAAGGAACTGCGAATTAAAAAGGAACCTGAGCAAAAGAAAGAAGATAGTCGGTCTTTTGAGAAGGAGAAGGTGGAACCTGAAAAGAAATCACCACCAGTTATCAAGGTGTATGTCCCAAAAATTCCATATCCAGCTCGCCTCAATTAAAGGAAAGACAAGAAGCAGTTTAGTAAATTTCTTGAACTTTTTAAACAACTGTATATTGATATTCCATTTATTGAGGTGCTTTCATAGATGCCGAAATATGTCAAGTTCCTAAAGGAACTTCTATCCAATAAGTAGAAGTTGGAGGATGTTTCTACAGTAGAAGTCGGAGCAAATTGCTCATCCATCATTCAGAACAAACTCCCTCCAAAGCTAAAGGATCCAGGCAGTTTCACTATTCCGTGTTTAGTTGGTGACATCTTAGTAGATGAAGCCTTGGCCGATCTTAGGGCAAGTGTTAATCTTATTCCATACTCTTTCTTTAAGAAATTGAGGTTAGTTGACCTAAAACCTACCAAAATAAGTTTGTAGCTTGCTGATTGATCTATGAAAATTCCTAAAGGACCATTGAGGATGTCCTAGTAAAGGTAGGAAACTTCATATATCATGTTGATTTTGTGATTTTGGGCATGGATGAGGACGGAGATACGCCTTTAATCCTCAAAAGACCATTCCTTGCCACTTCTAGGGAAGTGATTGATGTGGGGAGAGGCAAGCTTACACCGAAAATAGAAGATGAAGAGTTGGTAATTAAGATCGTTGCAACCATGGAACACTCCATGTGTGTTGATGATTCGTGTTATTTTGTCAATGTTGTTAATTCCTCAATAGACGAGCATATTGAAGAGATCCTATGTAAGGATGAGTTAAAACTAAGCTTAACACAAGAAGAGGAGAAAGATATAGACAACGTAGAGGTTAAGGCATTCATTGAGCAGCTTAATGCTATAGAAGAAGTTACACCTTAAAGAAATAAATGGAGAAGGCAAGCATATGAGAATATGAAGAAATATCATAATATGCAAATCTACCATCCAAAGGAGTTTACGGAAGGGGATCAAGTGTTTTTGTTTAATTCTTGGTTAAAACTTTTTTCCCTAAAAATTGAAATTAAGATGGTCTGGTCCTTTTGTAGTCAAGAAGGTCTTCCAACATAGCGTAGTGGAGCTAGAACACCTAGAGCATGATGATTTTAAAGTGAATGGCCATAAATTGAAGTTGTACATAAGAGATGGAAGAGAACATGAATATCGAGAGGAGTCTCAACTCCAATTACTAGACAATTAATTAACTAAAGTGAAGGATGTCAAGCTAATAACATTAAAAAAGTGTGCTGCGTGGGAGGCAACCCATGATTAACTTAAGTATTTTAAGTTCCTTTTTGTTTTACTTTTACTTCATCAGGCTAACTTTGCTCTTTAAAGAAAAAAATGTAGATGTGTAGAAGAGAATTTCATTTACTTGTGTGGAGTGGGAGTCATCTTCAAGTGTGGGAAGCATTAACCAAGTAAGGAAATTTGGGCTTTAACGTTTCAAATGTACCTAGTAAGTTATTCTCTTGCCCTCTTATTATGATAAGGTGCTCTATGACCAACTCCATAGATATAGTAGCTTCAACACATAGGATTAGAATTATGTACAATCTTCCACCACCTGCACAACCTTGAGCACAAGCAATGCTCAAGGTCGTGCACACCTCAAGAGAAGCTTCTAGGCACTTTTTGGCACCCTAAACGGCCCCGAGCATGGGTGTGTAAGAGCTAAGGCACTTCGTGCCCTCCTAGTAAGAGCCTTCATATCACTTTTCGGCACTTTGCATAGCCCTAAACATGGTTGTGTAAATGGATAGGCAATTTGGTGTCTTAGGGGGATAGCCTCGGACCACTTTTTTGCACACTAAAAGGCCCCAAGCATGGCTGCACACAAGCTCGTGCAGAGCATCCATATATAAATCCATTTTTTTCTGCCCTCTAACATGCTCTCTCATTTTGCTTTCCTTTCATACACTTTTCTCTTTACACCTCCCTCACGAAACTCCACCTTTGCACTTCACACATTTTTGTTATAACGTTTAAGTGTGGGGTTAACACATTTTCCCTTACGTTTTACTCCATCTTCAATCCTTTAGATCAAACATCCAAGTAAGTTCTTCTTTCCATTTCAATGAACATGTGAGACCTAGCCATTATAATCTGCATTTTTTTTTATCTATGTTTTTTTTTTTTTTTCTAACATATGTGAATGCGGTTTTGCACATAGGCAATTATGAGGTAGTGGTGGTTGCATACTAAGTATATCATTATACTACATATCTCCTTTTTCCATACCTTTGTGCCATTATGAGATTTTCGGATACTCTATAATACACATAAGATCTCATTTCACACTTAGGGTTCATGATGAATTTGTTTTATTACGATTTCATAACTTTTGGGGCTTTTCTCATTAATGTGCAATTTATTGTTGTTGAAGTCATTTGATTTCACTAGTTCCATTAATTTTGAGTTGTAGTGCATATTTTTCCAATCTAGGGTTCTTAAGCATTCAAAATTGGGGGTTGTTGAATTTCTAAGAACTAAAGTACAAATTCATGGAGTTTTGCTATGGTTTTTGCCCTCCTATTGTCTTAACACTTCAGCACGACCTTTTGCACAACCAAATTCCTACACCTATATTGATTTAAATCTTTACCTATTCTTAATCCTACCCCACCTATTGCATGACCGTGTAGACGACCATGTTGCCTGTTACAAACTACCCTATGATTTTTCTTGTCAAGCATTGATAACTATTTCATTACTCTTTTCTTATACAACTCTTTTCTAGATATTGTGAACCATTGTGAGCTATTTTACAATTCAATTAAGTTATGGAATTCAATTTGGATACCTTTGATATTGGCCTCTATTATACTTCTTTTATGAGGATAGAAAGGGCAGCAATAAAGAAGAGATCACAAAACACCTCCACATTCTAACAACCATAAGAACCAGCCTCCAACTCTCACAAGTGGCAGTGAACCCCTTTACAACGAGACGTTGTGCATAAAGTACCTTCAAAATACTTCAACGAAGATTGGAGTAAAAAATGACACAAAAGACTAGAGACCTTAACCTTTAGAAACAATGAATACCTTGACTAGAGAATACTTCAAGCCTACGACATTGAAAAACGTATTCGAGCAATAATTAGTGTTGAGACCTGGGCTACCTTCTTCGAAATTTAAGAGACGGCTTATAGAGAGGTCACGCTTGAGTTTCAAGTTTCAAGCAAAGGGGATATATTATGGAGGCTATATAACTAAATTTTTTAAAGGATATGACATCTTTCGAGCCCCCAATCCTAAGGAAATGGGCATCCTTGCAACGAAAATTTTGGATAGCCCATCTCGGCTATGGGGGTTAGTCAAGTTACTTAACATCCCCACTTTGTAAAAGTATTCAATGCCAACTAAAGGAACTTATACTTCTAGTGCTGCGTCGACTTCAAATGCCTACCCTCTCGAAGATGAACTCCAAAGTTAAAAAAGGGATTTCTAAAAAGAGAGGGAGCTGCACAAGAAGGAAAGGAAGAAAAATAAATGCTTTCACAATGTAGTATCGGCATTCCTTAGACGACTAGTTGGCTGTTTCTCCCCACCACCAAGTGATCTCCCCATGTATGATTCCTCTCCCAACTCTACTTCACCACATGAAGATACTCGTGTACCATCTAGGAGAAAAGGAAACGACCCAGTTATAGTTGAATCCCCCAGCTCTGAAGAAGAAGATGATGAGGGTGCCGATATCTAAGAAGAGGATGACGATGACGATGATGATGAGGGAGATGATACAGCAACCATAGACCTTGACAGTAGCAATGAAGACGATGATTGAGCATTAGCCATTCTACTACTTTACATTTTCACCTTCCATATTTTTTTTCTTTTCTTCAAACTATTTTAGTTCTCTATGCTTCTAATTTGTAATTAATTAAGCTCCCTTCTAGGAAAACTCTATATCTGACTTGGTTGAATGCTTATTCTCTCAACTAAGATAGAATTTTTTTTAGTTTGGTGTTTTTTTTTTTTTTTAGGTTTGATGATGTATGACTTTTGCTTTGCTGGAATTCAAATTTGTATGTGCTGACAATCAGGGAAGTCCTCAGTGTCCTTTTTCTTTTATTTCCTTATTTTTCTTTTATCTCTTTCCTTTGTGTGCTTGCTTTAAAAAGACATTGAGGACAATGTCTTAAATAAGTGTGGGGAAAGGATATAAAGATAAAAGAAATTAGGTTCTGAATTATTTATGTATCTTATGCTCTTGTTGATCAAATTTTCCCATTTACAAGTTTGCAAATGAATTTTAATTTGATTGTCTATTATTGAAAAATGGAAACCTTGAAATTATACTCATTAAAATTTAGACATAGCATTCTTGTACATACACATGTAAAAGTAGTGACTTTGTGTGCCTTATTCACCCATTATTGGGCTTAGTATACTTAGTTAGAGTTTTAAGATGAAATCCAAGTAAGGTAAATCTATTTGCTGTTTACTAGCTAAATTTAGAGTTATGAAGTAAATGGAAATCCTTAGTTTCAAGTGAATTAGTTGTGTTTTTTAAGTTAACTAGCTAGTATATTTAATACTCAATCATTTTGAGAGCTCTTTCAACTTTTTATGAAAGAGGCATGTGAAATTTTTAACTTAGTAATTTTTCTTGAAATGGTCTCTTTGAAAATAATAAATATTAATATTGAGTCTCTATGTGTTAAGGTAAGGAAGGTTTGATGGGGTCCCTTTAAAACTTGGTTACCTAAGGTCGTCTGTCTTGGGATCAACAAATTGATGAAATTACTGTAACTTTAAGGGATATCAAAAAGACAAATCCATTGAGTCTTGTAACTCAAGTAAATAAGCTTGTAAGGACACCCTTCATTAAGGGAGTAACATCTATTAACTTAGGTGATGAACTCGAGATTATCGGCTGGAAGCTCACTACATGGGTTACTTGGTTCTATCCAATTGCAAAAAAAAAAAAAAAAAAATTGTAATGAGACTTGAAAGAAAAAGAAAAATAATCTAAGGGAATGATAGATGCTATATACTTTCACTTCTTGTTGTGATGCTTTCAAAAATAATTGAATGGTTTATATACTTTTTAGTAAGTGGCAAAATACAACTAAGTAACTTAGATTTTATTTGACTTTTTATTTTCTTCGTAATTTTGAAGGACGTTGCTAAATAGTGAGGATACTGGTTTAACTTGCTTAAATTAATCTAAAAGGTTTAACTATTGTATGCCAAGTACACATACAATTATGGTAGGTTTGAGTAGTAGGCACTAATAAGTCACTAAGAATTAATTGAGTAAATAATGCTGCTTGTGATTTTAAGATTATGATGAGTATAATTTATGGTAGAGTTTTTTTCTCTTCTTATTTTGTTTACTTGAGGACAAGTAAACATTTAAGTGAAGGGAAGTTTGATAAGTGTTAAAAAGAACCCTATATATAGTGCTTATTGAATATGAATTTTTATGAATTTCGTGTGAATTTATTAAGAAAAAGATACTTAAGTGCTTAATATTCTATTTCAAGGGTTAAAGAGTGCAAACTAAAGATTTAAGTGAAAATGAAGCAAAATCTGGAAAAATATGAGAAAAAGTGATTTTTACATGTGCATAACCTTCAACATGGCCATGCTGATGCTCGTGTTGGGGAGTAAAAAGTGATTAGTATGCATCATCCAATTGTGCCCTGGCCACTACACAAGTAGTGTAGGGAGTCATGTTGAAGTAAGAAATATATCAAAAGAAGAAATTCTAAGAATCTCGGAGTACACAACCCCGAGCACGGCTGTGTAGAAACCAGAAAGTAAAAATTTTATGCTTTTTCTAGAGTGCATGGCCCCAAGCACGGGTGTGCACCAAGTCGTGCATGTGACAAAAATTCTTAGACTATAAATACTCGCTTCATTACAAAAATTAGGGATCTGATTTTATTTTATCTCATAGCCACTCTAAAAACCTTAGGAGAGCAATCACGCATTTAGAGACCAAAATCACTAAAGCATCATCGAAAATCACAAAACGATTATGGGTGTTTATTCTTTTCATCATGAATCATTATTACTTCTCTAGATTTCTTATTATTACTATAGATTCCTTGTTATTACTTTAGATTCCATGGAGGAGTAAATTTATATACCTTGTATCTTGTGAAACTCTAAACCATGTGATTGAATTACTTATTAATAAATTAAAAGTTTATGTCTTTATATTTATTCATGTGTTTTATTGCTATGTAATTAATTTATGTGCGTGAATTGATTACACGTATGATTCTTGTTAGATAGAGAGAGGTCTCATCTAATAGGATAGATCTTCATGAATAGAAGGATTGCATGTTTTACTTAGAGGTAGAAAGACTTCAAATTTTTGCATAAAGATTCAATCTTTATTTGGGAATTGTGAACTTAATGAAATCTTATAAGGCGATAGTGAGGGAGAGGTCTCAAATATTCCATATAAGGTTATTAATTAAATAACTTGAGGGAGTAATTAGTTTACTTGAGAATTTCTATAGTGCAAAGCATAAATAATTAATTAGTCAATACCTTATTATAAGAAAGTTAGGGTTCAGAGTGGATCAAGATGAAGGGTATGTCTTTATGATTGAATTCATTTATTACAACGATTATAATTAATCTTAGGGTTATTAGATTAGTTAATTAGTAATTGAATTTATTATTCTCACATTAAAATTTAGACTAGATAGCAGAAAAATAGTAATATTAATACTTGTTTCTAAGATCCTTGAGGACGACGCCCATTGCAATCTATACTACACTTGCCTAGCTAGGTCATTAGATTTCTTTGGGTTAATAAATTTATAATTTGATACGATCGAATAACGAGTCATCAAGTTCCATATTAGATAGGTGAGATCTAATATAGATAAAAAAATAAAAGAGTGCAATTGTCAAGCTTGATAATAGCTTTACTCTAATGCACAATATGGCTTTAGGTGCTTCTTAATTCATAAGAGTTTAAGTAACCTCATATTCATGACAAGCCTCCAAGTCACTCCTTAGATCATGCGAGTCTAAGTAGCCTTATAATGTCATAAGCTTAGTGACCCATAAGAGGTTATATTAACTCAAATTATGGTATCTTCACATTGTTGTTGCTAAGTGAACACATTTCCTCTTAAGCACATAATGACTTGCACATATTGAAATAGCTTAAGCAACTAAGAGACCCCGCAATGGTGTTAAGAGATGATATGTCACAAGAAAATTATGAGAAAATAAAGTTTCCTCCAATGCAGTAACAACTTCTAAAGTTGCTACCCATCTTGAAGAGACATGTTGATATTGGAGGAGGAGGGATATTTGCAAGTGTAGTACCAACTCACTTCCATAGTCACTTAAGTAGAGCAAGGCATCAATCTCATCCCCTCTCCTTAACCAGTACATCATTGATAAAAGCAATATCATCTGGTTCATAAGAATCATTCAATTCTTCAATGTCATCATCATCACCACCCTCGTCATCTTTAAAATCGGTTGGGCATTCTTCATAATTCACAAGCCTAGATAACCATCCTCTTTATCTAAGACTATCACTTATATAGCTAAACCAGTTGAACAAAATTCAAAGCATGGGGCAACGACATTCTTTAGTCGAAACCAACTGGTATACAATCTTGTATAGGGAATATACCCATAATTAGGGGTGGGCATAGATTGGATTAGTTCGATCTTTCCTTAAAACCAAACCAAACCAAATTATAAAAATGTGATTTGGTTTTTCATCGCTTCAAATTGAACCATATGGTTTTTTTTTTTTCCAAACCATAAAATTTCAATTTGGTTTGGTTTGGTTTATGGATTAAACCATATTTTATCTTCTAAGAAAATACATTTGTTTAACATGTAATCTCATATTAGTAGTATTAAATTATTTAATAATAACATGTATTAATATCATATAAGAGATTAAAAAAGTCAACATTCAGGCAACTAAAATATTTTAAATGTTTAATATAACTAATTTATTTATCAAGTTAGCATATAACAAAAAAATTGAGTTAACCTATACACATATTTGTTAAATTATGGTCACAAAATTTAAATAAATTTACTTTTCATTAAAGGCAAATTAAAAATTCTTTTAAATGTTATGTTACATTAAAAGAATTTTTTTAGTTATAAATAAAATATCATTATATATTTTTCAAAACAATTTGATTCAGTTTTACGTTTTGGTTTAGATTACCCTTCCAAACTAACTATAAATTTTAGATTTGGTTCGAATTGAAAATTTTTCAAACCAAATTGCAAAAAAAAAAAAAAAAAAAAACATATTTTCAATTTGGTTTGGTTCGGTTTGCAGATTAGTTCAATTTAGTAAGTTTTTTCCCCATCCCTACCCATAACCCTCTAGGCCAAGAAGTGGCCAAATAGGTTTCATAGCTAGCAATCTACTCTATATAAAGGTAGATTGTGAACCTGCCCATAATAGCAATAAGTTGAAAGAATGGCTGCTTAAGTGCATCCCCCGACCCATACCCATGCTTGAGGGAAGGGTAGGTTAGACTTTTCATAAGCATATAATGGTTTAAAGGAAAATTACAAGAGAGGAGATTAACATTTGGGGTCAAGTTCAAATAGGGATTAAACTTTTAAATGGTTAAAATAAATTATCAATACTATGCTAAGTGGTTAAAATAGAGGATTAACGTTTTACTAAATAATTTAAATAGAGGATTTATTACTATCCTGTAAATATGCTCCATGACTCAAAAAGAGAATCTATTACTATTTATAATAACACCATAATAAAATCTCCTATTTGAACTATTTAGCATAACGTTGATCATCTATTTGAACTACTTTAAAGTTTAATCATCTATTTGAACTTAACTCTAAACATTGATCCTCTCGCTTGTAATTTTCTCAATAGTTTAGCATAGTATCCAAATTGCATGAAATGTATGTGCTTATAGTTAGAATTAACCTGATTAATAACTAATTTCATCTAAATAAATGTGTGTGCTTGTGTGTGCTTGATTATGCTAGCTTAGCAAGCAACACCCTTAAACTAGGTATATGGCTCCAATTGTAAATATTGGAATGATATGATAGTTAGGCATTCAGGTCACTATAAGTGGTATGGTGGGTAATCGATAAGAAAGAACCACTTTTGGTATAAAGAGCTAGAACGAAAAGAAGCTATAGTGGGTGTTATACAAAGGTGTGAGACTTATGTATAATACGTTATATGTAAATTGTGATTGCTAAAGGTAGATTTAGGTGATGATCTCCGTATGTGACTATTAATATATAGTTATTGTTAGACATGAATCTGGCTATTTACATTAACCTTCAATTGTACTACAGTGAATCGAATCCATTCTCCCCCATCTAATTAAGGAGTCATGAGCTACTCTAGCTTCTAGGATGTCAGAAGAGTGATGTTTGCTTGGCTTAAATTAGTCACCTATGATGAGCCTTGGATATGTTGGCACCAAAAAAGAAAGAAAAAGAAAAAAAGAACCTTGGATGTTATATTAGAATTAGGTATGCATGTAAGCGATATAGTGTGTGTTTATGTGTACTGAGTATTTTTAACTCATTCTATTGCATTTACCATCTTATTAAATAAGTTCATATGCAAATACGAGATAGGATTTAGGGTAACATGATGAAGTGTTCTTAACTTTTAAATGCTTGATATAACATGTTCTATTTAGTAGATTATTGTATATGGACTACATGGACTTTGAACAATAATGGGTTTTATATTATTTTCATACTTTTCCAAAAACTTTTCCTTAAATTAAATTAATGATATGTTCACTAAAATTAAATTTGAATAAAGACTAATTTATAAATAGTTTAGAGGTTTTGTTAGCCTTACGTGTTCTTTTTAAATAAAGCACGTGATAGTTGCATTCCTTTTTAAGTTTTGGGGTTTGACATTATTACTTTTAATTCTTGGTATTTATGGTGAGTTTATTGACTTTTTTATTATAATTCTTGCTTAACTTAGCTTTCTAATTTAATTTTTTGCAACCTTACATATAGTCTCTAGTTCATCAATTTAATTTGATTGCATATATGTGCTTTTCTCTTCTTTTCATCTAATAATATGTTATGATCTCCTAAAATTTGGAAAGAAAAAAAACTACATGGGCTTTTTAACCACTTCTTATTCCTTTGACTTATCATCAACCTCTCTAAGGTCCTCCCATCTATTCTCTCCATCATAAATTTCACTATTGCTATAGCTACACTCACCTATAACCTTTCATTCACACCTATTGAAGGGGTTTTCTTTTTCCCTTATCTCATCCTTGCAAGCACTATGTTGCCTCTCTTAAAAAAGGCAAAATTATCAAGTTTCACTATTAAAATCAAGAAATAAATAAATAAATAAGATCTAAATGCTTGGAATTGAACCTTTAGAAACAAAAAAAAAAAAATCCATATTAAACTATTTTATATGAAAGAGAACATGTAAAACTGAGAATACTTGTGCAATATAGTAACCTTAGGAGTTTTGGTAGAGTAAGATGAAAATCTTAATTATAGATTGAATGTTATACGACTTTCTAAAGATTTTGATGAACTTTTGGCAAACTACTACTTAACTCTAAGCTTTGATGAGCCTTAGAATGTATATAACCAATAATGTATAAGTAGTTAGTGTATGTATGTCAGCACCAATATACTTACATAAATGAACAAGTATAATCAATGAAACAATAAATCATTTATTGTTTCTATATGCAATTTACTTGCAAAAAAAATTCCCATGAGGATAATAGATGATGTTGGTAATTGGGTGTTGTTGGTGATTTGCGAGGGTTTTATACCAATATTTTAATCTTAGAATTGGCTATGCTTGAAATAGTTCTTATAGGAGATATTTGCATATAGCATTGCATGTATTGATCTCAACTCATACTTACTAACCATGGAATTTGGTTTAGGGAAAATACATGTTAGGAAGCCCTAGTTAATAGTGAGCATACGTAACAATGAAAGATACATGCTAGGTGTTTCAAAAGTCCATGCCTAGAGGTGACATAATCATCACAAAGAATAATACCTAGTGGATCGCAAGCATTACCAATGAATTTGAGATTGACTGTTAAATAAGGGACATCAAGAAAACTTAGATCAAACCATTTGAAACTAATTAATTTGACATGGAGTTATCATCAATTAATTAATAAAAGTGCTCAAAATAAATTGATTGATTATGGTTATGATTGATTGAAAAATTGATGTGCTCTTAAAAATCAAAAAATTAATTACAAGATGAAATTGGATTAAACCTATATTGGACAAGACCATGCATGCTTAATCTATTGCAAATAATACCAAGCTCTCTTAATAAAGAGAAGGAAAAGTGTTACATTCTTATTTTTATGTACATAGGCACATGGTGAAGTGGCTAAACATGTGAAGTAATGTGGCTAAATGATTGGTTATAACTAAGAGAATACAATGCTAAAAATGGTGAATGTAGGCTATACAATTGGACAAAATAGTAGCTCACATCCACCTACTTGTTTTGCTAGTGAACAAAAACATAAGTGTAATACATGTGCATTTTTCTATATTGATTTAAACAAAAAGACTCCAGAATTTGGTGGGTTATCCTTATCTACTATTGCTTGCACCAATTGCCCTTCACTTTCATTCCATCCATATTGCTATGTTTTTCTTATCTTGATCTAGCTTACTTTAATTGATTTTCAAATAATCAATTCCTATAGTATAATTTAGTAGTATCTAGTAACTTATGAAAACTTGTGTCTCTAGCAATTTAGAGATATTCTAATTAGAAATTTCAATCCTAGTATAGGGTTTGATCAATCAAACAAAGGGTCCAACCTTTTAGCGTGTTTGTGAGGTTGTGTTTTTGTTGTTTTTCCAAAGGAGGCCAATGGTACTAAAAAGGACTTACAATAAAGTGGTGATGACTAGTGGTGGTCAAAGGGTTATGGTGGATAGTGGTGACTAAGAGAAGTCTCAAGCAATAATAATGTATTGGTGGTGGAAGAGCATCTGACTCGTATCAATGTAGTGTTTTTTATGTGCCTAATCACACTTGAAAGCACATCCAAAAGACTTAAGAAAAACAATCTCAAGTCAAGACAAATTCGGATCCACAAAGGGCACTTTTCAAATGAACCCTGATGATGAAATGATGAAATCCAAACATCCAATGATATAATTAGAATACCACAATGAAAATGCCTTCTAACAACACTCTAATTTCATGTAATCCACGTAAATAAAACCTCAATTTGACAAAGAAAAAACCGTAACAAAATAATCCCTTTTCAAATAGTGAAGAACACACTTCTAAGGGAAATCTTCAATGATGAACCGAATATAATTGATAAATACTTCAAATAAGTACAAGGATTCGTGAACAATAAGATGTATATCTGACCAAGAAATATCTCAATTCAACTCTAGATATGACACACTAGAGAAGAAAAGAAATCACAACAAAATGAAATTGATATAACTCACAATTTCAAGATGTTGCACTCGCCACAATTTCAACTCTTGGGATTAAAATTGATAAGAGTTTGGAACCAAGGTATGAACCCTAATTCTCACGTGAAAGGAGGTGTATAATCTACAAAATGATTAGCCTTCAAACCCTCTTTTAAGCAAGTATTTATACTTGCTACTCTTAGGGTTAAAAAGTGCTCAAAATTACAAGTTTGCCACTTTTAAGGTAGTTAACCCTAAATGAAAGTTACAAAGAAATAAAAGTGTCCCAAAAAAAAAAATACAACCAAAAATAGTTCATAAAAGAGTAAATATATAAGAAATGGTCCTTCATGATCTCGGTCTTCAAGAAGCTTTTGAATCAGGTTCCGTTGATAACCCCGATTCACTCAGTACTAAGGGTGTTTCTCTAGCAAAACCCTCATAACTAGATTCTGGAGACCCTTAGCTCGGGCCCTGGTGATAGGTCCTGGAAAAGTCTGATTCCTATCATCTCCTCGGGCTTCTGGAAGATTTGCCCTCAAATCTGATGGATCTTCGTGCAAGTCATCTGCTAAATAAGGTAAAAGATCTAAAACATTAAAAGTGGCTGATACTCCATAATCTCCTGGCAACTCGATGCGATAAGCATTGTTGTTGATGCGCTTTAAGACCCTAAATGGTCCGTCTGATCTAGGAGATAGCTTCTGTGACTTTTTGTGTGGAAACCTGTCCCTGCTAAGATTAATCCAGACTAAATCACCTGGATTATAGAGATGAATTTTCCTGTGCCTGTTTCCTTGGATCCTCTGTTGTTCCTGAGTCTTCTGAAGGTGTTTAGTGGTCCGATCATGTATGTGTTGAATTTGTTGTGCTCGGTCAACTCCACTAAGACTTTCTTCCTTTGTCGCTGGTCCAGCTATAAGATCCAATGGAATAGAAGGGTTATAGCCATAAATAACTTCAAAGGGAAACTTACTGGTTGAACTATGAGTAGACCTATTGTAAGCGAACTCAACAATAGGAAGACATAAGTCCCAATCAGTAAGGTTCTTGCCAACTGTTGCTTTGAGAAGATTCCCAAGCGTGCGGTTGACAACCTCTGTTTGTCCGTCAGTCTGGGGATGGCAAGAGGTACTGTACATCAGTTTAGTACCCAGTCTTCTCCATAGTGTTTTCCAAAAGAAACTAAGGAACTTAGTATCTCTGTCTAACACTATGCTGTGTGGAACTCCATGTAATTTGACAATTTCCTGCACAAAAAGGTTAGCAATAAAAAGAGCATCATCTGTTTTGTGGCATGGTACAAAACGTGACATTTTGCTGAATCAATCAACAACCACCATAATAGAGTCTTTCCTTCTTTGTGTTTTGGGTAATCCCAACACAAAATCCATGCTGATATCAGTCCAAGGTTTAGATGGTATAGGTAAAGGCATATATTCACCCTGCGCGCCTTTCCTCCCCTTGGCTCTCTTGCAAACACCACACCTTTCTAGTACCCTATGGACATCCCTTATCATGCCTTTCCAGTAGAAATTCTCCCTCTATATGGCTAGAGTTCTCTTCTCACCAAAATGCCCTGACAAACTACCCGCATGTGCTTCCCTCACCAATAATTCCCTCACAGATCCAGATGGAATACAAAGTTTCCTGATTTATAAAGAAAACCATCTATCACATAATAACCATCATACATCCCGCCTCCAAGACACCTCTCCATGGCAATTTTGAATTCCTCATCACATACATATTGTTCCTTCAACAGCTCGAAACCCAGTAGTTTTGACTGAAGAGAAGTGATTAATACATACCGTTGTGATAAAGTGTCAGCAACAATATTCTGATTGCCCTTTTTATACTTAATCACATAAGCAAAGCCTTTCAGAAATTCCACCCACTTAGCCTGGCGCTTAGACAAATTATGTTGACCCCTGAAATGTTTCAAAGATTCATGATCTATATAAATAATAAACTCCTTTGGGAGGAGATAATGCTGCCACGTCATGAGAGCCCTAACTAAGGAATAAAATTGCTTATCATATATAGAATAGTTAAAAGTTACTCCACTCAACTTTTCACTAAAATATGCTATAGGCCTCTTCTCCTGCATTAATACAGCACCAATTCCAATCCCTGAAGCATCACATTCCAATTCAAAAATTTCAAGTAAGACCAGTAATGGGGCACAAGTGAGTTTTTCTTTAATCTCTTCGAAACTCCTCTAGGCCTTTTCACTCCAGATGAAAGGAACACTCTTCTTAGTCAGTTCTGTGAGAAGGCTGACAATGCTACTGAAATTTTGGACAAAGCTTTTATAAAAAGATGCAAGCCCATGAAAACTTTTTACCTCAGTAACTAAAGTTGGTGTTGGCCATTCCTTAACTGCCCTCACTTTTTCCTCATCCATCTTAACTCCTGCACCTGACACAACAAAACCCAAAAATGTTACCTCAGTTTGACAAAAGGAACACTTCTGAAAATTCGCAAATAACTGTTGTGCCTTCAATACGGAGAATACTGCCCGAAGATGCTCCACATGTTGTTCTAGGTCTTTACTATAGATCAGAATATCATCAAAATAAACCACAACAAATTTTCCTAAGAACTCCTTCAATACATGGTTCATCAATCTCATAAAAGTACTAGGAGCATTACTCAAACCAAAGGGCATAACCAACCATTCGTACAGTCCATGACGTGTTTTAAAAGCAGTCTTCCATTCATCCCCTTCCCTCATCCGAATCTGGTGATATCCGCTTTTAAGATCAACTTTGGAGAAAATCTGTGAACCATATAGCTCATCCAACATATCATCAAGTCTAGGAATAGGATACCTGTATTTAATGGTGATTTTGTTGATGGCTCTACTATCAATACACATTCTCCAAGTTCCATCCTTCTTGGGAACAAGAAGGGCGGGAACAGCGCATGGGCTGAGACACTCTCTAACAAACCCTCGTTCCACCAATTCATCTACCTGACATTTCAATTCCTTAGCCTCCTCAGGATTCATGCGATATGCGGGTCGGTTTGGTAACACTGAACCGGGCATAAGATCAATAGCATGCTCTATCCCTCTCAAAGGTGGTAATCCTGCTGGCAAATCATCAGGAAATCATCAGGAAAAATGTCAGTATACTCATTTAATACCTGAGAGACTGCTGGAGGTAGAGGTTGTGATTCCCGTAGCCCTAAGACAAATCTCAACTGAAGCAAGTATGTTAGACCCTCCTCTGTGATTAACCTCTCCATCTCACCCTGTCCCATCAACAATACATTTTTTCCCTCAGAAACGTTATTTTGAATCAAAACCTTCTTAGCCTCTGATGGTCGATTAATCTGTTGCTGGACATTATGGACCTCTGAAGGTGGCATAGGATTCAAAATAATTCACTTGCCCTCCTTTTGAAACATATATGTATTTCTAAAGCCATCATGTAAGACCCTCCTATCATATAACCAAGGTCTACCAAGCAAAATATGAGATGCACACATGGGCAAGATATCACACTCAATTTCATCACAATACCTGTCCCCTATACTGAAGGGTACCCTAGCTCTTTGGGTAACATACACACTTCCTTGATCATTAAGCCAATGTAGTTTATAAGGTTTTGGATGTGGAATAGTTGAAAGCTTTAGCTTTGATACCAACAATGCAGCTACTACATTAGTACAACTACCACCATCTATTATAAGGACACACAAATTTTCTTGTATCCTACAAGAGGTGTGGAACAAATTTTCCCTTTGTTCTTCCTTCTTACTAGCAAATTACTTAATGAGCGTCGCAATACATTAGCATATTGAAGCATTTCACTAGACATTGTGGAATTCAACTTAATCCACACGTGAACAATGTTCCCCACTTCTTTTAAGATCACGGTGCAATAAACTTTAATCTCCAAAAATTCACTCCATGGTAACACACAAGTAACAACAACAATTAAGATGTATCACTTCCACGGCAACAACAAGGTGAATATTGATTACAAGTAGATTTCAACTTCCATGGTAAATAATGAAAACAAAAGATTAATAAGTAGCTTTCCCAAAATGAATTCCGAATCCCACTATAGGCAGCAACTTTCAATTTGAAATTCAAATAACTTCACTTATTGCAAGCCTTCCACAATTGGTAACAATGAATTCAAATTCAAATAGCAATCATTAACTCCCATAACTTAATTGCATATGTTTTTTAATTCAAATAATTCCTTACTAATCAAACTTAATGTAATCTGCAAATTGTACTCCACCAATTCAGAATTACACGATGGAAATCAAAGACAACAAACAACACAACTCCTCACGCCACAAGCTATTTCACGGCAAGAATTGGTAAGTTTTGCAAGTTCAAAAAAATTGCTAAAGTAAACTTCACTTTGTACTTCTGCTCTTCCACGTAAATTATTGGCCACAAAGTGATATAATAACCTTCCTAAAACAACTCCAACAATCAGCAAATCAAATCCCAATCCAAGGTAATTTCGCAATCTCAAACAACAACAACAACACAATTGCGGTTTTCACTTGATCAACCCTAATTGATGATCACTTCCACGAAATTGAATACAACCAATTCCCTTCTCTCAACAAGAGCTCCGATACCAAAAAGATGATGTGCCTAATCACACTTGAAAGCACATCCAAAAGACTTAAGAAAAACAATCTCAAGTCAAGACAAATTTGGATCCACAAAGGGCACTTTTCAAATGAACCCTAATGATGAAATGATGAAATCCAAATATCCAATGATATAATTAGAATACCACAATGAAAATGCCTTCTAACAACACTCTAATTTCATGCAATCCATGCAAATAAAACCTCAATTTGACAAAGAAAAAACTGTAACAAAATAATCCCTTTTCAAACACACTTCAAGGAAATCTTCAATGATGAACCGAATATAATTGATAAATACTTCAAATAAGTACAAGGATTCGTGAAAATAAGATGTATATCTGACCAAGAAATATCTCAATTCAACCTTAGATATGACACACTAGAGAAGAAAAGAAATCACAACAAAATGAAATTGATATAACTCACAATTTCAAGATGTTGTACTCGCCACAATTTCAACTCTTGGGATTGAAATTAATAAGAGTTTGGAACCAAGGTATGAACCCTAATTCTCACATGAAAGGAGGTGTATAATCTGCAAAATGATTAGCCTTCAAACCCTCTCTTAAGCAAGTATTTATACTTGCTACTCCTAGGTTTAAAAAGTGCTCAAAATTACAAGTTTGCCACTTTTAAGGTAGCTAACCCTAAATGAAAGTTACAAAGAAATAAAAGTGTCCCAAAAACAAATACAACCAAAAATAGTTCATAAAAGAGTAAATATATAAATAAATGGTCCTTCATGATCCCGGTCTTCAAGAAGCTTTTGAATCAGGTTCCGTTGACAACCGTGATTCACTCAGTACTAAAGGTGTTTTTGCATCCTGTAAGACTGACAAATGAACCTGCTAAAATGCATCAAAATTATAGTGCAAAGATGTAGAAAGTGAGTTAGACTTCTCAAGGTTAGGTTTCTCTAGCAAAACCCTCATAACTAGATTCTGGAGACCCTTAGCTCGGGCCCTGGTGATAGGTCCTGGAAAAGTCTGATTCCTATCAGTTTTAGATCAAATACCATTATGATGTCGGTGAGAAATCCTACATCCCAAGTTCAATTACCTTATCATATTGTAAGTTTTTATGTTTATATGGTATGAGCATGTATGTTTCGTGTATGGTCATATTTAAAAAGTGATAAGTCTCTCTCTCTCTATTAATTTTAGAAAGAGAAAAACTTCTCCATTATGAGACAAGGTATAGCTTCTTAAGAGTAAAAATGAAGATTAATGTTAATTTGCCAATGAAGGCAAGAGTTTGGGTAGAAAGGAAGGATGGTTCTAAATATTTAACACTATTTAAGTATGAAAGGCTTTCAAAGTTTTGGAAGGATAGTTCTAAATATTAAGCACAATTTAAGTATGGAAGACTTTCGAAGTTTCACTTTGATCATGGTAGATTTTGGCATGTTAATAGAGGTTAAAATTTTCAAAGAAGTAGTAATGGAACTTATAGGCCACAATTAAGGGTGTTCCTTATGTGAAAACTGGTTCTTTTATGCAAAAAAAAGGAAAATGGCTATGGTAATGGAAAAGAGAATGTAGAGCAAAAGAATCCACAATGTGATAACGTAGGGGATTTTGTGCTAGTGTAAAGAACATTGTTAAGGTGGAGTGTCATTCTCATTCACAACAAAAACAAATACATTCCCCTCCCTATGTTTTGCAACCCATAAGTTTAAGTCATTTCTTATCCCATAGCCAACCCTTTTCAAATAAAACATAAAACCAAAATCATGACCAATCTTTCTAAACCAAATTCAAAACCCTTTAGCCGATATTCTAAATATGATAAAACTTCTTTGAACCAAAATCATGCTCTTTCAACCCAAACTCAACACATTTAACCTAAAATTTTAGCTAGATTTTACCAACTTTCAACCATATTCATTTGACACATAGTAATACAACTCAAGGCATCCACTAGAAAGTTTTTGATCTTATCAAGCTTTTCTTAACCCGTACACAACACAAACACATAATTGAATGCCCATAGTTGAATAAATTAGAATAAAGATAAGATATCTTTACCTTCAGAGAATGAAGCAGTAGATCAAGTGAAGTCACTAGAGCATACTATTCCTCATGTAAGTACAACTATTGTTACTGATAATGTTTTAGTTACCATGCTAACTTTGGTCCTTGTAAAAGCCTTCAAAAAAAAAAGAAAAAGAAAAAAGTTGAGTAAGGTGAAGAAAGAGTAAGAAAAATAAAAAACCATGTAAGAAAAAAAAATTAAATGCTGAAAAAATCTAAAAAATGTCAAGTAAGAAGCGGAAGGAAATATGCACTTGAAGGGAAAAAAAATTGAGTTGTTTGAAGTGCCAATTAGTGCCCTTTAATCAAGTGGCGATGGTCGGTAGCCTTTAATAGTCACACGAGGTGATTATTTATCCATCTTGGAATTGCTAAGGATGTGGGCTAACCTCAACAATTCAACAACTTAATAACCTAATACATTATTTTTCTAATGGAACAAAAAAAAAATGAAATTAAATTAGAGCATAAAAGAAGTAGATTAAGGCCTCTATGTAGTTTCTATGAACTTCCTTATGGGCTAAGTCATTGAATTTTACTTTGGCGGAACATGATTATGAGAATAAGTGTTTAAGAGAGTTGTAAATGGTTCATTAACTTTGAAGTATGTTTTAATGATGGTTCTTTGGTTAGTTACTTCATGTGATGTCATTCGCCATGTAATTATTGGGAGAAAGTCAAGTTATGGGATAGTTTGGTGGATTTGTCTACCCTAGTGGATGGACCTTAGTTGGTTGTTAGAGATTTTAATGAAGTTCTTGATGATGAGGAAAAGAGTGAGGGTAGAATAAGAGATAGGCAACAAGATTGTTGCATTCCAAAACATGATTTCTAATGCTAAGCTACAAGATTTAGGCTTTGTGAGTCAAAACTTTGCTTAGTATAATAGAAGGTTTGATGGAGTCTTTATGAAAGAAAGGACAGGTAGGGGACTAGGGTCAATCCCTTGGTTGGAAAGGTATCTAAAGACTCAAGTCTTTTGTGAGCTAGTAGTAAGGCTTAGCCATGCTACTTTAATCATAAATTTGAATGTCTTGAAAAATAAAGGAAAAAAGCCATTTCAATTTGAGAACATGTAACGGGTGATGGAGGATTGTAGGGAGGTAATTAAACTGGTGTTGGCTAGTGAAGTAATTAGGTTGGTTTTGACTTTATGATGGAAAAGTTGGTAGATTCTAATTATCAACTTACGAAATGGAGTAAGGTAAATTTTTGTAACAATAGAGTGACGACTAAAACTCTTAAAGCTAAATTAGTAGAAACTCAATTTAAACTAAGAGATGAGGACTTAGAGCATGAAGAAGAAATTTAGGCTTAAATTGATCAGCTTTAGGGAAGGAAGGAAATGTTTTAACACCAAAGGTTAAGGGTGAATTAGTTAACATATGGTGATAGAAACAGGGCTTTCTTTCATCACAATATGATTGAAAGAAGGTATAGAAACAAAACTTTTATATCATAAAGAGAGGATGGATTAATAAAGGAGTTAAAGGAAGAGTTAGTGAGGATGTTTGTAGAGTACTATAATAAACTATTCAAGACTAGTGGTAAGAGAAATTAAGGGAATTTCCTAAAATGGGTAGATGAAATAGTTACAATTGACATGACTCTCATCTGTATACTCTTGTTTGGTAAAGGGGGTAGAGTGAATAGTTTTCTAGTTAAGAGCTTTAAAAGCTTCGATAACTAATGGCTATCTCAGAATATTCTACTAAACATATTGAAGTACTATTGGATGCTTTGTGATAGCTATGACACAACAGTTCTTTTATTTAGGTGAGTTCCTTCCATCACTCAATCACCTTGATTTTGTCCTATACTTAAGGCTCAAAACCCTACTCATGTTACTCAGTTTTACACATTAGCTTATGTAATAACTTGTATAAGATTATGTCAAAAATTCTAGTCAATTGTCTCAACTAATTCTAAAATGAGTTTGTTACCAAAAATTAGAATGTGTTTGTAGCATGATGTTTGGTTTATGATTGATATAGTTCATAGTGCCCCCCTTATCATTAATTTTTATAAAAGAAAGGATAAGGGCCAAGTTGGAAAAAAATGAAAGGGAATTGGGTGAAGACTTAGGCAATTCGAGTTCGAGTGTAGAGTTATTTAAGGGAGTCAATGTTGATGACAAGTAGTTACCTTACATATTGCATGAGATAAGAGGTGCTTAATTGGCACTATGAGATATACATATATACCCTAAAACCAGTGTAGAAAATAAGCTAGATACTCAAGTAGAGAGAGAGAAATCAATGATGAGTGAAGTGCTCATGTACTCCATTCCATCATGACCACCTATCCCACTTATACCCTACCATCATCTTCCTCCATTCTCACCTTTCTCAACCCTAGTCCTACTTCCATAACCTTACTAATGTGCCTAAAACCAAGATTAAACACATGCAAAACCAATTTGAAAGACAATTAGCAAATGTCAATCAAACTAGTTTCAATCACATGAACAATGGCGTCAAATCTTCACTACTTGTAACCAATTATTCAAACAATGGCATGATCAATCTTAATTCCAAGTATGATATAGCTCCAATACCAAAAGATGATGTGCTTAAAAGGGGGTTTAAGCACATGTAATTGAATCAATCAATAATCACTAAAATGGCAAGATCAGTTCGGTTCCAAGGGGCATAAAAATTGCGTGAAACCTAAATGTGAAAGATGATCCGAAGGCTATATTTCAAGGTAAGGAAAATCACAATGATGAAATCCTCAATTGAATCACTAAATCAACCTAAAATACCAAGAGATTACTTATCTTCAACAATCAAAACAAGGCCATATTCCTCCTTCCCAACAAGGTAATCCACGCCACAAAATGAAGCAATTTTTTTGTTAGAACTAATGTCAAAACCAATCAATTTTATAACATGATAGAATGGTTTCAAATTAAATCAAAATCTAACCAAGAAAAATCCTAATCAACCCTAGATATAACTCACTAGTGATGAAAAGGAAACACAATAAAAAGGAATTGATATTACTCACAATTTCTCTTTGTTGCAACTCGCCACAATTTCAACTCTTGGTATTGAAATTGATAAGAGCAATTTGGGTTTTAGGAAAAACCCTAACCTCACACATGAAATGTGTTCTATTTTTGAAATTTTGGCTACCCTCAAAACCCTACTTAAGCAAGTATTTATACTTGCTCCCTTTAGGGTTAAAAAGTCCACAAAATTACAACTATGCCACTTTTAGGGTGGCTAATCCTAAAAGACAATTACAAGCAAATGAAAGTGTCCTAAAAACAATTACAACATAAATAGTCCAAGTAAATAATAATTGCAAATAAAAATAGTCTTCATCATGCTAGCTCTTCCATAGGATTCGTCGACCCAACTCATCGTCGGTTTAAGTCGGTCAATGGATAACCCACAAGCTGAGTCTTAGTAAGTTTGTCCATCGCTCTGTAAAGCATGATAAGTGTGCCTGTTAGAATATACAATATATGAATAAGTGAAAAGAGGTTAGTAAACAAATAATTCCAAGGTCGATGTGCTCAAAATGGGCCCTCATTGCCAAGATTTGAAATCCTTTGGCTCTTGCCCTAATGATAGGTCTTAATGGATTTTAATTCCTATCATCTCATGTACTCCATTCCATCATGACCTCCTGTCCCACTTATACCTTACCATCATCTTCCTTCATTCTCACCTTTCTCAACCCTAGAGTCCTACTTCCATAACCTTACTTACATACCCTATATCCTAATTTGACCTCTAAGCAGCAATTAAGTGTATATACATTGATATTTAACTCATACATACACCTACTTATAGAAATTCATGCTTTAATTCACATACCTATAAACAAAAGCTTACTTATACACTTACCCATACACAGATACTTGTACTTAACACCCTCCCATACATAAATAGTATAGTTCACCAATATTTAGCCTTCACAATCTTGCTACTTCTATGCACCTGCTCATCATCTTCATTACATACTTAGTCTCATTATGAATCTCATATCATATAAATAATATTGTCTCTCTCTTCAGCTATTTTCTTGTGTGTTTGTTTATTTACTACTTCAATGGATCATATTAATGATAATATTGTGATCACCCATGAGAGTTTTCTCTATTTGAAAAATAAAAGACATAGGAGAAAAAAACATTTCGAATGTTATGAAAATCAACATGAGTAAGTCCTATAGCTAAGTGAAGTGGAATTTCTTAAGGGTCACAATGACTAAGATGGATTTTGCAATTAGGTAGATTGATTAGGTGATGTAATCTATTACTAGTGTGTCCTTTAGAATTATAATTAATTGCTAGGAATGTTCATTATAGTAAGAGGCATTAGGCAAGGGGTTCCGCTCTCTCCAAATCTCTTTATTTTGGTTGCTATTGAGCTCTCAAAAGGCCTAATTAAAGCTTCTAATAAAGGAATACTTAAAGGAGTGAATTTAAGCCCTAATTGGCTTACTCTAACTCGGTTATTGTTTGTAGATAATTCTTTTTTTATTGGCCTACTCTAACTCATTTATTGTTTGCAAATGATTCTTTTTTCTTTGTAGATGTTGAAGTTGGTAGTATAAATAGACTAAAGAGTGTACTGATGAAATATTATGATACTTTAGGATAGGAAATCAATTTGAGTAAATATATTGTTTTCAATAGCACAAATACTTCAAAGCATCATGAAGAGGAGATTAGAAACTTATTGAATATCCTAAGTACTTTAAACCTAGGTAACTATCTTAGACTGTTCACTATTTGGGAGAGATCTAAATGGGAAGCATTGAATTTTGATAAAGAAAAGATCATTAAGAAGCACCAAGGGTGGAAACAAAGCCTTTTGAAAGAAGAGAATATTTAATAAGCCTATTTTCTATACTACTCCGACATATTCTGTAGGGTTGTTAAAATTTCCCTAAAGTAGTTTAACCAAGTGAATTAACTTATTGCCAACATTTTGTGGGGATAGAGGAAGGGAGAGAGGAAGATACATTAGGCTTTAAGCTTGTTGGGAGAATATAACTAAGTATAAGGAGATAGGTGGCATGGGCTTCAAAGACTTACATACATCTAATCTCAATCACCTTACAAAGCTAGCATGGAGGGTACAAAATGTCTTGATGTGCTATGGTTTATAGTCTTGAAGGGTCTTTGTTTTCCCATGATTGAATTTCAGTTTGCTATTAGAGGTGGTAAGGCTTCCTAAGGATAGATATAGTTTAATTAAAAGGAGAAATAATGTAACGTGCTAGAACCTTAAACGCTATAACCCACCATGTGTCATTGCTGTGTAGCAACATGCAAAGACTTTTCAACTTCACATTTAATTATACAACTCTAGGATATTAAAATGAATGACTCACAAGCAATTCATTCCAATCTCAACTATAATTAAAAGTATACTAAAGAACTGATTGCAATTACAACTAGCAATAGTAATTAGAGTCCTCAACCCTATACAACTTCATCTCCATAAAATATAAGAAAGTCACACCAAGAGTAGATAAATGAACTTAAAACTTCCAAGCATGACTATCAACACGTTTTCCATCTAACTCTCCATTATATTTCTACTACTCATCATCATACTAGTAGTAGCAGTAGTAGTAATCCTCACTTTCTCCATCCTAATAATAATAATTTGCGTTTCTAATTCGTCATGATTTATGTATTCAACATAAACCCTATAGCTGAAAAAGAAAAAAAGGGTTAAGACTGAGTCTAGTATGTGAATACCATAAACACATACACATACCATAATGATCATAGTATACACACACAAGATGCAACAAACATATAATAACCATTTCATTAAATATCTTTAAATTAGCCAACAAACAATATATATATATATATAGGTCTGACATTAGGAATTGCAACCCCTGACCCCAACTTTCTAAATGTCATCAGTTTCTACCACCATTAGCCCCAACACCCTTAAATCTACCTTAGATCATTTTGGTACATGACTCTATTAGGGACAATGTCATATACTGATCAATGGGGTGCTCCTTAGGAATCTACTACCTTCAACCCCTAAGCCAAGGCACTTACAAGAAACATACAACTTTTAGGTCCAATATGTATTAAGTTCATATAATAAAAATACTCTATCAATCATAGCAACAAATAAAGTAAACACATACCTAGAATCACACTATTAGCATCATAAACAACTCTAGCTAAGCCTATACCTAGTCAAAATAGCTTAAATAACTAATTTAGAAACTCTAGTTAGCTACAAACTAACATATATTTATCCTAAATTAGTTTAGAAGAGCTTGGGAAGTGTAGGCTAAAAAAATTGAAATTTTGAAAAGTATAAGGGGTATATGGGTGGAAACACAAGCGTGTTTCTGACCATGTATCTCTTTGTTTCTTAATGTGTAGGGCTGCATAATTGGGAACACGAGTGTATTCTTGGCCATGTATCTCTCAAATCAAAAAGATAGTTTTCAAATTTATGTTACACACCCGTGCTTGTGTGTGTGTATCGTATGTTAAAGGTACATAGGTAGGAACACGACCATGTACTTGCCTGTATTCTCCATTGTTCCATAAGGATGTGCAAAAAAAAAAAAAAAAAAAAATTCTTCTACAATATGTCATCTTACCTCAACAAAAACATTAATACACTAAATTCATACTATTTCTATATGACTTACTTGAGCAAATGATTCAAGGTTGTGTTAATCAACCACAATCCTTTTCAATTAACAATATGTTATGTCAACCTATAAATCCCATTGAAAAACCTATTCAACTAGAATTGAAAAGAAAAAGGGGCTAAGGAGATTCATTGTACTTACCTTGTAAAACTGGCATTGACTTGTGTGGATTGGTGATGGAAAAGTGATAGAGAGAGAGTATGTGTTTCTGTGAGAGGCAGGTAAATAGGAGCGAAAAAGGGGCTACAAAAAGACAACATGAGATTTATAATCTCTTAAGCAAAAGACTAAAATGCCCATGTACTTATCTCCTTTTTATTTCTTTACCATTATCTTACAAGTTATTTTATTTCTTTTTATTAACAATTCTTACATTCTCCCCCTCCCACTTTTGTCATCAAAAGTTACCTTATTCTCAAAGAGGTCTAGATACTTCCTTCACATTTCTTCTCTAGCTCCCATGTCGCTTCTTGTTCTATCTTATTAGTCCACTGCACTTTAACATAGAAAATCATCTACCTCCTCAATACTTGCTCTTTAGTGTCTACTATCCTTATAAGTTGTTCTACAAAAAACAAATCCAACTACACGTTCAAGAGCTCTAGGCAATATTTTATCTGGATTTAGCACAAATTTTCTCAACATAGATACATGGAATACATTAAGTACCCCTTCTAAACTTGGTCGTAAAGCTAACTTGTAAGCTACATTCCTAATCCTCTTTAGAACTTCAAATGGGTCAACATACCTTAGGTTTAACTACCCTCTTAAACCAAATTTTATCACTCCTTTAGTTGGGGAAATCTTCAATAGCACCTTATCTTCTACTTGGAATTCTAAAGGGGCCTCAACTTTATCCACATAGCTTTTCTAGCAAATCTACATGGAAAGAATCTCTACTTTATTAGTATCACCTTGTCCATTGCCTCTTGAACCAACTTAAGACATAACACCTTTCTTTAGCCTACTTCATTCTAATGTAGAGGAGATCTACACTTCTTTCCATATAATGCCTCATAAGGAGCCATTTCGATTGTTGCCTAATAACTATTATTATAGGAGAACTCGACTAAACATAAGAAATTGCTCCAATTCCCTCCAAAATCTAAAGTATAGGCACATAACAAATTCTGTAGAATTTATATAGTTCTTAAAAACTATCTATCAGTCTAAAGATAAAAGGCAGTGTTGAGTAGCAACTTGGTACCCAAAGCCTTATGCAAACTTCCTTAGAACCTACTTACGAACCATGGTTCCTCATCAAATGCTATGGTGACCAACACTCTGTCTAATCCTAACAATTTTCTTGATGTATAACTAAAATTAGTCTTTTAACTTATATCCCACATTAGCTGGTAGAAAATAGGCTAACTTAGTCAATCTATCAATAATTACCCATATTACATCCTACCTTTCTTAGGATTTAAGAGGGTTGTGATGAAATCCAGAGTTACATGCTCCCACTTCCATTGAGGCATTGAAAGCAGTTGTAACTCACCAATTAGTCCTTAATGTTTAATCTTAATTTGTTAGCATGTCAAGCACTTTTAACACATATTCTACTATTTCCCATTTCATATTCTTACATTAGTAGTAGCTCTTCAAGTCTTTATACATTTTTGTATTCTTATGATGTACTGTCTACCCTAAGTAATTAGCTTCCTTCATAATTTCTTTCTCTAGCTCAGCATCATTTAGTACACACAGTTGGGTGCCATGTCTCATAATTCCTTTAGCATTCACATTAAATTTAGCTACTTCACCCTATTCCACTTTACTCTTATTTCCCTATATACCAATATCTCCTACCTAAGTGGCTTTAATCTTGTGAAGAAGAGTTGGTTGGATGTGTAAACTGGCTAATCTAACTCCACCTTCACATGTTACCATTTCCAACTCTAACTTGCAATTATCCTCTAACAATAGTCTTTATGAGGTAATCAAAGTTGCGATGTTACCTTGTCTCTTCTAACTAAGTGCATTTGCTACAATATTCACCTTTCCAAGATTGTACTAAATGTCCACATCATAATCCTTAATCAACTCCAATCATCTGTGTTATCTCATTTTCAATTCCTTCTAGGTAAAAAGGCATTTTAAACTTTTGTAGTCTGTGAAGACTTTACACTTCTCATCACATAAGTAATGTCTCCAAAGCTTAAGTGATAAGATCATAACTGCTAGCTCCAGATCATGAGTGGGATAGTTCTTCTCATAAGATTTTAATTGGCAAGAGGTATATGTAATGACTCTTCCATCCTACATTAGAACACATCTCAGACTTTAAGTTGATGCATTACTAAAGATAACAAATTCTTCTCCAGCTTTAGGAAGTGTGCTAACACCAACATTTCCTTTAGCTTTAAGAAGTTGTCTTCACACTTATCATCCTAGACAAAATTTACTCCTTTCTATGTTAATTTGGTTAAAGGAGCTACTAAACGGTAGAATCCTTCTATAAAGCACCCATAGTAACCAGCTATTCCCTAGAAACTTCTAATTTATATCATTATCCTTAGTGTTGACCAATCAACCACATCTTTAACCTTCTTAGGATCCACTAAAATACCTTCTTTAACTACATATCCTAAGAAGAACACCTACTCTAGCCAAAAAGCTTACTTCTTGAATTTAGCATATCGCTTCTTATCTTGTAGCCTTCTTAATACTATTCTCAAATGTTCCTCATGTTCTTCACTGTTTAATACTATACCAAGTTTCAAAAGTTGTCTTTTAGATGTCATCTTCTTCAATTCTTAATTTATGGTATCTCAATCCCAATTCAATTTTAGAAAAGACCTAAGCTCCATATAACTGATCAAATAGGCCATCAATTCTAGGAAAGGGATATTTCTTATTGATTATCACCCTGTTCAACTCCCAATAGCCTATACATACTTCATGCTTCCATCTTTCTTTTTAATGAATAGCATTGGTGCATCCCATGGCGACACAGTTGGTCTTTTGAATCCCTTTATCCAATTATTCTTGAAGTTAGACCTTTAACTCTACCAACATAGTAGATGCCATTCGGTAGGGTGCTTTAAATATCGGTGTGGCTCTAAGCACCAAGTTGATGCAGAATTCTATTTCCCTAACTGGAGGTAATCTTAGTATATCTTCTAGGAACGCTTCTACGAACTTATTTATTACATGTACTTCTTCTAGCTTCATGGCCTATCTTGAACTGTAGGTCTTTAGGCTTTTAGATTCATTCGCTATGCTTTACCCTACCATTACCCTAGTTGCACCAAGCTTTGTAGTTTTAAGTAGAGAGTAAAGTTTAAATTTTATGTGGCTTACATCCTTAAGTAATTGTCTCTTACTTAATTAAAGTGTCCATTATCTAGTGGTGTTTTATTAAAGAGAAGTAAATATATTAAACCAAGGTAAAATTGGTAATTTGATAAGTTCAAGTGCATGTGAAACCATTTTAAATGTGCATTTAGGTTGTAGCACTTACTAATGTAATCCTACATTATTTTTAGCAATTTCAAAGGAAGTAGAAATGAGTAGAATCGTCTAAAATGTGATAAAAGAAAAGGAAAGAAATGTAATGTAAGTTTCACTTTATCCGTGGATTCATTGGGATGTTGTTTGGTTAATATGACAAAAGGAAATGGAAACTAAAGAAACTTACTTTATCTTCATAATTTGGTATCCTAATAATTTTTACATCAATTCTATTCATTTTCATTATTTTCGCTATAACATAGTGTCTAAATTGGGAAAAGAAAGAGGAAGGAAGGAATTTTGGAGGAAACTATTACTTTCTCTTATTTGAAGAAATAATGGAAAATAGAGAAAGGAATTTTTAAGGAAAATATTCTCATTAGCATCATAAAAAAGCCATCATCTCTAATATGGAGAGAATTCAGAAGGAAAATGTGTAAAATGAATTAAATACCTTTTTACTATAATGATATTTTAAAATTTTAAGGATATTTTGTTATTTTAACAATTTAAAAAATACATATATCTATTGATAGGCTTTTTTGGACTAAAGCCCCTTGGCCCAATCTAACCTCTCTAAACCTACAATTGAGCTCTAAAGATAGAGTCCAATCTACTAAATCCGTCACTAAGCTCTTGCAATGGGAAGTTCCATCAATAGAGCTTAAACCAAGCACTAATAGGTCATACCAACATATCTTTAAATTGGAATAGGCCATTGGAAGTAGAACTTAGAAGCCTCCATACCCTTGAAAACCTGAGCTTAAGGGTTAATTCAACTAAGTTCAACTAGGACTTTAGATAAGGAATGCGTAATAATCACCTAGCAAATAAAGAAAGATTGTAGTTAAAAATTCCTATCCCATTAAATCTAAAGTGGATCTCGAGGTCATTAATACCTGCTTAAAATAACTCGATCTCATCCCCTATAAATAGAGGATGAGACCAATTGGTAAAATATTCAAACTTTCTTCATTCTACACGTAGTATTCTCTAATATATTTATACTAATTTAAGCATCAAAGTGGCCATGTAGCAACCACAACAAACTACTCCCCCTCCCTTTAGCTTTGTTTTCTGCTTTGCAAGTGATGTCAACCACCTAACTAAAAACCTAGCACAACATTTGGTATCGTCTTCATGACTTAACCACCACCATCATGGCACCAAAATCAAAAACACCAAATCAAAAGAAGTAACGAACTTCCCTGCCATAGATCAACTAATTCACACAAACACATCTAATCCCTAAAACACAAAATCCCTAACCATAGATCTACAATGCTTTTTAGATTTGTAGAGATTATGCAAGACTGGCTACACAAAATGAAGTAACGAGAACTGACAACACTGGGCTTTAGGCTCAAGTGGCTAAACTTGAACAATTGAATAATATCCTAAAATTGGAGAATATGTGACACATTCTCCAAAACATGGGATGCATAACCCACCACCACCATTAGCCGCAAATATGCCACCTCAAAATCAGCAAGCTCCATCTACGGATGCCGACAACTAAGCTCCTATTAAACAAACCTTGCCAACCATGTTACGCAATCAAGTTCACTCACCATCAAACCACCTAACTGCATCATGCAACCATAATGGTGTTACAACTAGAAGCACTTGACCCAAGCCATTTTATGCTTCGACAAGAGCCAATTAGCCAATCGACAATATGGATATCAACCAAATTAACAACTATATTAAGAGGCTTTTCGACCTAAAGGAAAGCAAGAAGGTCAACCCCTCTACTAGATTCTCCATCAATAACACTCCATTCACATAGGCAATCTAAGATGAAGTTTTTTCACCTAATATCTACCTATCCCAACTTGAACACTTACAATAGGACGATCGATTCAAATGACCACTTATGTCATTTCTAGTCCATGATGAATCTGCACAGCTTCAATGATGCGATCACTTACAAAGTATTCCTAAGCACATTGCACAAGGCTACTTGGATATGGTACAATACCCTCCCCCCAAACTCCATCTCCTCCTTTAATGAGCTTGCTCATCAATTTCAACAACATTTTTTAGCAAGCAAACTGCCAGTGGAAGACTTATCCATCTTGAGCTTGATTAATATAGGCTCAATGAGTCTATTAGATATTATCTAGCTCACTTCAATGTTGTGATGTTAAAGATCCCTAACATTGACAAAGGCATCGCATTAAATGCAATGATTCAAGACATAATGCCAACTAACGAGTTCTTTAAGTCCTTAGCTAAGAAAAAGACAAAAACTTTTAAAGAATTTAGAAAGAAGGCTAAGAAGTATATTCCACTAGAGGACTATATCTAAGCAAGGCAAAAGTCTGACCAAATTAGGTTAGAAAAAAGAAAGATAAAGTGAAAGGCTCGATAAAAGATCATCTTGGCCTCAAGAATGATCGGGGGTCCTCACAGGTGATGGCATGAGAGATTGGTAACGTGCCATCCCGAGCTTCATCACCTACACCCCACTAAGCTGACTAGTAGAGGATATATTCATGGAAGTACACAATAGGGGTGTCTTACTGATGTGCTCTAATGACCAAAGCACATACACACAACAAATTGAAGCAATCCAATCAAAACCAAGTCTATAAATGAGGCGTGAATTCAATAAATTCAAAAACCCCTAAATGTCAAATGACTTCCACGTAAATAAAAATTGAAAATTACAATTACACAATTGCAATTTCCAAATTCAATTACATAATACACAACCAAAAGGGTATGAAATCAAATTAAATTGTAACCCTAAAAATTGCATGAATGAAATAGCAAAAAGGATAAACTAATTCCTCACCAGATATTACTTACTAGTTGGGAATTAGGATAGATTTGATGTTGTTGATATCACACACAACAAGATCAAATCTTAGTCGCCACACTTCTTTAAAGAAATAATAAGAGTTTCATGTGAAAAGGAGGAGTCCCTCACGGTTTCAAGTCTGAAAAATATTTTTCAAAAGTCCCTAACAAACCCTAGTTAGCAAGTATTTATATTTGTTCCAATTAAGGTTAAAATGTCCAAAGATTTACGCCCTATGCCACTAATGTGACTAGTTTTAATTCAACCAAAATACAAGCAAATCAAAATGTCCCAAAAATGATTACAAAGTGACCAGTTCAAAGATAAAATAACAAATACAAAAATGGTCTTCAAAGAGTCGGTTCTTCAAGTTAATTGAGTTCATCGCAGGCCATTGGATGTAAGTCCGATGATGTTCCCAATTTGATCAATAGTGTAGATTATTTGGCATCCTGTAAAGATTGATCACTATACCTGATCCAAATCAGGTTCCCTGACTATCGGGATTGCAGGGTAGATTACCATCATCTCTTCGGGCCTCTAAAAGATTTGCCCTCAAATCTAGAGGGTCATTTCTTGGACTAAATCCGGATGCCTTTGTAGCCTTGTTTGCCCGACTGTTAGAAGAAATAGAAATAGTCCTGATTTACTCTTGGAAACTGTGCACCTCTTATGGAGAAATAGGTGTCAATACTATTCGAGACCCTCCCTTCCGAAACATGTAAGTGTCTCTGAATCCATCATGTAACACCTTCCTATCAAACATCTATGGTCTACCCAATAGCAAATGAAAGGCACACATGGGAATCACATCACAAAAGATCTCATCATGATATTTCTTTCCTACACTCACTACCACTTTTGCCCTTTGTGTAACACGAATATTATCTCGATTGTCCAACCAATGCAAATTATAAGGAGTAGGATGTAGATTAGTGGATAGTTGTAATTTGTCTACTAATGCAGTAGATATAACATTAGTATAACTACCACTATCAATGATTAGTACACAAAGGTTACCTCTAATCCTGCAAGAAGTGTGGAATATGTTCTCCCTCTGTTTTTCCCTAGCCTCTGGAGATATAGTCAGAACCCTATGCAACACATTAATAGGTAAATACCATTCATCTATTCCCTCCTCATGTGTCTTAGCATTTTGATCATCATAGTACTCCTGCAATGCTATAGACAGGTCTATAGGCTCGACAGATTCTTTTTCATCTTCTTCTTCTTCTCCAATTCCCTCCATAACTGTCGTGACTCTCTTATTAGGGCACTATGCAGCCATATGTCCAAATCCCATGCATTTAAAGCATTTAACTTGGCACATTTTTCCATTAGTTGTTCCCGGTACAGTCTGCCTAACATCATGTCCAATTACCTCTTTATCCTTCCTAGAAGTCATTTTCTCTCTGTCTATGCTAGGGGTAACTCTGTCCACTGCCCTGACTAGTTCACCTACTCCCTTTGGTCCACCCGACTGACCATCAACTCCCATGGGCCTAATAGTAGCATTGGGCCAGCTACTAGTAACCCTAAATGGATTGGATTGCCTTTGCCTTTCCACTTTCAAAGCTAACTGTATAGCCTCATCAAGTGTAGTGTATCTCTGTAGCTCAACTACACATACGATCTCATATTTTAACCCAAATACAAAACGTGCTAAGGTTTGCTCTGGAGGCTCTACTGACTCACATCTGATCATCAGGGTTTCAAATTTCTGCACATAATCATCTACTGTTTGGCTACCCTGTCTCAAAGTCTGAAGACGCATAAACAGTTCCTACCTATAATGTTCAAGAACGAACCTCTTCCTCAAAACCCTTTTTTATAGCTCTCCAGGTATGAATTTTAGCCTCTCCATCCTTCCGCCTCCTGATCACTAAATTTTTACACCACAAGGCGATATACCCTATGAATTCAACAATAGTAAGTCGAACTCGAGTGTTATCATCTATCTCATAACATTCCAAAAGGCCCTCAACCTTATCCTCCCAGTCCATATAGTCGACTGCTTAACCTCTACCATCAAAGGAAGGCATCTACAGCTTCACATACTCTAAGCCCCTGGGTGGCTTAAAATCCCTGTTTATGTAAGGTTTGATCCCAAAGTTATCATCCCTCTCCTCCCTATAGGGATGATGATCTCTTTCCATTCTTCTTCCCAAGTTTCCTCCTCCTATTGCTCCCTCTCTCTAGATGTTTTGTAGAGCTACTTTTGGTGGTGTCTGAAGATTTGCCACTAGTGGTTATGGCATTATCATCCTGTCAATCTTTGTTGCTAGTATAGCAACAATGGTAGTAAGGTCCTGAAGTTGTTCATCCAAGGTTCTTCTACTTACAGTATGATGACCTAGTCCTCCACCAACCTGGCTATTGGCCTCATTGCCAATCCCCTCATTTACACTGTCATTCGACATGCTCATGGATGTGATTTGTTGAATTATAATCTCACAATTTGCAACACACTCCCTTCTCAACACCACATCACAATAGCACGTTTAGACAATCAACACACATACACACTTGTACACCTACAATGCAACAAGTCATTAAAAACAATTAAATAGTTCTTGACACTTCAAGTATGGTCAAATAAATGAAGCACAAATAATCACTTCCAAGTAGTTAAGTTATTAAATTCAACTAACAAGTGTTTAAGTAATGAGTTTCAATTACTTTCACACTTAAATGCTTGTTTTTGAATTCAAGCTTCACTACTCAACTTTCCTTTCTTGTCATGGTTTCACACTCACAATTAGTCTTAATGTGCAGCACCTTACACTACACACAACTTCTTCAATTCCACACCGCCACACACACCTCACACATTCACAATGCAACCCTTTAATCACCACTACACACACAATAATTTACAGTGCCACTTATACTACATACACACACAGTGCAACCCTTCAAACAACAACAACAACAACACTTCAACATATAACATTTCCTTGCCACAACACTTCACGTTACAACTCATACTGCAATCCACATACAAAGGCAGTAAACAATAATTCAAATAACTCCACTAAATGCAATCTTCTCCATAAAAGGTAAGATAATTCAAATTCAAATAACACTCCTTAATGTTATTCAATAACTACTTCAAGTTAATGGATATTTGAATTTAAATGATTTCCTTTTTTCCACACAATGCAATCTGAAAATTGCAAACACACTACTCAATTTCTAAAATCCTCTACAACAATTCAAAATCACACTCTTCTAGGCTTCAATTTCACTTCCCTCAAATGATCACAATGATCACTTCCCCTTAATCACTCACAGCCAACTCAATGAGACAAGGAAATTACAAATACTCCATGTCTATAACAACAAGCAAAAATTACAACACCTTAACAACATAATAAAATAACTTAATTTCCACTTTACAATTTCATATCAAGATGCTAAACTCAAGAACCTTAATTTTTTCGAAATCACAATAACACAAATCCCTTCTCTCAACCGATGCTCTGATACCAAATGATGATGTGCTCTAATGACCAAAGCACATACACACAACAAATTGAAGCAATCCAATCAAAACCAAGTCTACAAATGAGGCATGAATTCAATAAACTCCAAAACCCCTAAATGTCAAATGACTTCCACGCAAATAACAATTGAGAATTACAATTACACAATTGCAATTTCTGAATTCAATTACACAATACACAACCAAAAGGGTATGGAATCAAAATTGAATTGTAACCCTAAAAATTGCGTGAATGAAATAGCAAAAAGGATAAACTAATTCCTCGCCAGATATTACTCACTAGTTGGGAATTATGATGGATTTGATGTTGTTGATATCACACACAACAAGATTAAATCCCACTCGCCACACTTCTTTGAAGAAATGATAAGAGTTTCACGTGAAAAGGAGGAGTCCCTCACAGTTTCAAGTCTAAAAATATTGTTCAAAAGTCCCCAACAAACCCTATAGCAAGTATTTATACTTGCTCCAATTAGGATTAAAATGTCTAAAGATTTACACCCTATGCCACTAATGTGGCTGGTTCTAATTCAACCAAAATACAAGCAAATCAAAATGTCTCAAAAATGATTACAAAGTGACTGGTTCAAAGACAAAATAACAAATACAAAGATGGTCTTCAAAGAGCCGGTCCTTCAAGTCAATTGAGCTCATCATAGGCCATTGGATGTGAGTCCGATGATGTTCCCAATTTGATAAACAATGTAAATTATTTGGCATCCTGTAAAGACTGATCACTATACCTGATCCAAATCAGGTTCCCTGATTATCGGGATCGCAGGGTAGATACCCATCACTTACTTAAATTGGCTCAGTTAAGGGGCATTCTGAACCAACGAAAATCTAACAAATATTGTGACTTCCACAAAGATAGTGGTCATAATAGTGATGAGTGTTACTAGCTAAAGAATGCCTTTGAAAACCTTATCCCATGAGGATATCTTCAAGAATACATTACTTACCCCAACAACTATGTCAAACGACCTTCTTAGAGATGGCGGGCTAAGGAAGGTTATACTAATGATGACAACAACAACCACCAATAAGTTGAAAAGTCTAATGAGAAGTGGTTAATGTAAATAAGTTAAATCAAACTAAATAAAGCTTTCCTAAAGGATTGCTTTCCCATTCTAAGAATTGATTAACTCATCAACTCCACCTCTGACCATGCATTGCTCAATTTCATGGATGTCTTCTCAAACTATAACCATATTAGGATAGAATAAAAGGACAAAGTACATAAATCCTTCATCACCATTTTTAGAACATACTGCTATAAGGTGATGCCCTTTAGCCTTAAGAACATCAAGGTAGCTTACCAATGATTGGTAATGGAGATGTCTAAACCTCAACTCAGATATAATGTTAAAGTGTACATAGATGACATGATTGTGAAGAGTAGACAACTTGAAGACCATCTCCATGACTTGTATGAAACCTTCAACACACTAAAGCAGAACAACATGAAGCTTAATCCCCAAAAGTGCATCTTTGGGGTAGCCTTAGGCAAGTTCCTCAGATACATGGTCACCTTACATGGCATTAAGGCAAATCCTAAGAAGATCTAAGTCATTCTGGACATGGAACCCCCAAAGACAAGAAAAGACATATAATGGCTCACAAGATAGATTATCGCATTGAATAGGTTTGTGTCAAGGAGTTTTGGTAGATGCTTAAAGTTGTTAAAATTCCTAAAGAACCCCCTAAACTCTCAATAGACCGACTAGTGTCAAGTAGCATTTAACAAACTAAAGTTGCTCTTGACTAGCCCACCCACGCTTTCTAAGCTTATCCCTAGAGAAGAGCTATACCTCTATCTATCAATGAGTGGTCAAGTTCTCTCCTCTATTTTAGTTCAAGCAAAAAGGAGAGAGCATTAGCCTATTTACTACATCAACTACAATCTCTAATGACCAAAAACAAGATACTAGAAAGTGAAAAAATTCGCCTTAACAATGGTGATATCGACTAAAAGACTTTACCATACTTTAAAGCTCATTAAGTCATAATCTTGATCAATCAGTTACTGCATGATATATTACAAAAGTCAGATGCATCGAGACAGATAGTGAAGTATGCGTTAGAATTTAGTGCATACGGAGTCCAATACCAACCTGACAAGGTGATAAAGGCTCAAATCCTAACAGACTTCATTATTGAGTACATTATGGAATAAAAAATATTAGACCAAGGCAACAAATATTGTTAAGTACATTACGAAATAAGAAATTTCAGACTAAGGCAACAAATTGATGTGGTGTTGATAGTTCATCCACTTATGGGGGCAGTAAAGTAGGACTTATGCTACACAAACCATATGCGACAAAGGTTTATTACATGCTTAAGTTTGGATTCCCAACCAGTAATAATGAGGTGGAATATGAAGCTTGATCACTAGCCTCAAGTTAGCAAAGGAAGTCAATGCAAAGAGGTTGGAATTTTACTCTGACTCTTAGCTCCTTGTCTAGTAAGTTAAAAGAGAGCACATAGTAGAAGATGAGGGCATGACCAAATACCTTTAGGTTGTATACACCCTCACCTCATAATTCCCCTCTTGGAGTATTAACAAAATTCCCCAAGTTGAGCATTTTAAGGGGAACAAGTTATCAAAATTAGTCTCCAACATTTCCAAGCTAGATAAGTGAGATAAAAGGGTCTTTATTGAGTATTATTTAAACAGGAGAATCAACAAGCAACACTCACAAGTCTTGGAGATATAACCAGCACTAACTAAGTCGTGTTGGATGGATACAATACTCACTTATCTAAAGCACAACACTATCTTAGAAAGTAGGAAAGAGGCAAGAAAACTCATTTACTAAGTTGTGAAATACACCTTGACCGAAGGCCTCTTATAAAAGTGTGGTTAAAGTCTTCCTTTACTTCAAGTTCTTCCACTTGGCTACTATTGGCCCACAATGAGGGAAAGTGCAAATCAACTAGTTCAAAGGTGCATCCAATATCAAAAGCATGTGCCTATCGAACACTCATTGAGCAACAACCTCCAACCCCTCACTAGCCTTTAGCCCTTTGCCCAATAGTGAATTAACATACTTGGTCATTTCCCCTTAAGCCACTGGTCAATGATAGTACATCATTTTAGTTATCAACTACTTCACAAAGTGGGTAGAAGCTGAAGTTGTGGCTAAGATAACCAAAAAGAGCATCAAGTCCTTCATATTCAGCTCTATTCTAAGTAGGTATAGTGTCCCATAAGTTCTCATCATGAACAATGGTACTCAATTTGATAACCAAAAGTTTAGAGACTTTTGTAAGAAACACCACATTAAGATTCACTACATCCTCAATCTAATGGACGGGTTATGGTAGTGAATAAGATCATCCTCAGCAATCCCAAGAAGAGGATAAACCAAGTCAAAGACAAATTGGTTGACAAGCTCCCAACTATCTTATGGGGGTATTAAACCACACAAAGGACATTTATGAGAGAAACTCCTTTCCAACTTGCATTTAGCTTAAAAGCAATCTTACCCATCAAAATGGAGCTACCTAACATCTATACTTGGAGTATGGATGTGATAGCCAATTAGATAGACTCTAAGCCAACCTTGACACCATTGAAGAGATCCACAATATGGCAAGAACTTGAGTGGCAACTTACCAACATAGGGCCACACAATACTATGACAAAAAGGTCAAGCACAAAGTCTTCCAACCTAAAGACTTAGTGTGTAAGAAATTAGAGGCCACTGAATCTAAAAAAGGGCAAGGAAGCTTACACTAAACTAGGAAGACCCAGTTAAAGTTAAAGAAGACTTAGCCAATTGAGCATATGGATTAGAAAGCTCGAAAGTCAACTGATACCCTACACTTGGAATGTTGATAACCTCAAATTGTATTTTGATTAACTTGTATTATGCACATGTAACATATACAATATAATGAAAGTTTGTTTTATTTACAAGTTTAAACTTTATTTCCCCACATGTTGGTACTTGTAACTACTCTTAAGCAAGAATTCTAAGTTCCAACCTTTCCTAAGGTGAATGGACCTTTATAAACATCAAGTCCCAACCTTCCCCGAGGTGAATAGACTCTTGATGACATCAAGTCCCTATAAGTATTAAGGCAAACGGACTCTTAATCAAACCAAGTCCTAACTTTTTTCTAAGTGAATGGACTAACACGCTCCTTGGCCACTTAGAGATGGTTAGAGCACTTAACCTCTTTAGGTTACATCAGAAGGTGCTACTGATCTAACCAAATTAGGTAACTCATTGATAAGACTTAGTTCCAAACATACAAGAACTCTTACAATAGGGTTACATCCCTTACTCTATTACGAATAAAGGTAATGAAATAATAATAGCACCAAGTAAAGAAGAGGAAAGGAAAGAGGAAAAATAACACAAACACTAACAAAAAAAAAAAAATCATTGAACAAGTCCTCAATACATCCTAAAAGTCAACATCTTAGCCTATTACAACATAAGTGAAGGAAAGAAAAATTACAAAGGTCTTTTCTTTAATTAGAAAGAAGAGGATCAAGGAGTTTAAGGCTTTCATTAGCCCTAACATTGATAGCTTATCCTGCAAAAGTGGGCTCAGTTAGAGGCATAGGATCTTCTAAAGGATCAGTAGTTGGTAGAGGGGAACATCTTAAACCTAAGGAACATGGCCTTGCTCCTTAGGTATCTCCTCCCCTTTAGGCTCATCCTTAGCATCCTCATCAACACTAGCTTCAAACACTCTAGCTCATCTTAAAAGGACAAATATCTTGAGTTATATTCAGGATGTGCCTTGAAGATCTCCAGCCAAGTTGTCTAGAGTCCCTAAACTAGTTTTTTCTCTTAGAGATTGACCTACTCACTACTAGCCATGATCTTGTCAAAGATCTTTTTCTATAAAGTAACCTTATGTGCACTTATCTCAACAATGCTCTCCAACTCCCAACTAAGCCTTATCAATGTCAACTTCTAATCAGAGTTGTTGGATCTCCTTACAGTAGCTCCTCTCCTTCTCTACATGGTCTAGCTCCCAATCTTAAAGTTGCTTCTGAGCCCCATCTAACTAGCTAGAGAGCCTTCTCACCTTTACGTCTACAACCCTTGAAAATTTCATAATTGAATTAATCAGTAAGGAATAATTAAGAGATTGATTGAGCTCTAGTTGAATTCATTGATCAAGAATCCAATCATCTAGATTTCAACCTAAAACCAAGGCCCTAGGAACGTATAGTGCACGCCTAAGAGAATTTCAACTTAGAGTTTCTTATAGCTACAAAAACACTTCAATCAATTAGTGAACTTAACAACCAACATTTCAAGAATGAATTAGAGAACAAATGGAACAAGATAACCACTCATAGGAACACTATAAAGGGTAGCAACACTAGAAGAAATACAACCTAATTATCTTCCAATTACTTAGTCTAATTATAACCAAACTAACTTAACCAGCCATTCCACTACCTAAACTAACCAAACTAGACATCTAATGCCCTAAACCTAAACCTAAGCCTAATCCAAACCCTAACCCTAGCCTAGGCCAACCATATCCCCTAAATTGGGGGTACTTATCTACTTGAGAAATACTATAATCATGAAGGAATCCATGAATTTAGGGGATTCTTAGTACATTGCTATTAATGGAACATTTATGACACAAGTACATGTAATATGTAGGATAATGAGAAGCAGGATAAATCAAATAAAAACACACAACTACATAGCTGGTCACTCCCATTCTCATTTCCTCACTTCAAATTCCTCTCTTCCTTTACAAGCTAAAACAAAAGGCTCACATAAAGCTTTAAACACAACCAACAGCTAACATGTGTTCTGTACGAGCTAAGTGGAAGAAATGTTATAGTAGAGGGAGAACTTTCTTTAAAACTCAAAGAATAGAACTTAAAGCTAAAACTTAAGATGCTTCTAATATAAATAAAACTAATGACCTACCGATAAAGCTACACTATCGTTAGCTTGAGGCTTGTCCAGTTTCCACCCCTAAGGTTGAGGAGTGAAGTGTTTCCTTAAACCCATCAACTCCTCATATGGAAAGGGTGCAAATTGAGGGTATTGCCTTCCTCCATAGACATGTATAGTGGTTGCAATGACCTAGCCTCCTCCCCATCACTCGTATAAACATCCTTAAGAATCTAAGCAATTACAGCCATAGTGTCTATATCCTACTTAGCCCTCCACTAGATGTCACCACTCTGTTGAAGGTATGTTTGGAAGATTGCTCCACTGTTAGGGGGCGAGTACCCTTTTCCTCATCTCAGTCACTTAATGTATGAGAGGAGGAAAAAGAGACTATCACCATACTTATGAATGTGGTTTTAACAATCAAGAGACAAGAATAATGTAATTTTAGAGTTGAAGTCTCAAGAAATTGAAAAGGAAAATCACTAAAATCAAAGAGGATGAAAGCAGAAAGAACGAGAGAGTTCTAAGGTTAAAGAAGAAGATGAATATCAAAAGTTGGGTTTTTATAGGAAAGGACATGGAAAACGAGAAGATAGTTATAGAAAAGAGGAAAGATTTGACACCCTTCAAGCTGATCTCAACACATATCCCACATTTCAAATCACCAGCACAAATCTTATAGGCATGATTGGCATACACAGATTATGCCTTATGACAATTTGACAACTATCCTTAGCATTAAATGTGCAAGAATTTATGCACCCAAAGATAAATTAAATTAAAGCTTCATTCAGAAGCCACTATCTCTTTTAGATCAAGTGCCATTCATAGGGAATATAATACTCCACTTGACTAAACTCAATGATTAAGCCCCTAACAACTTGAATTAAGAGTGCAAAATAACACAACTTGGAAAGGGACTTACTCGACCTTGCATTTGATGCACTAGCTTAACCATCATTCCAGAGGAACAGTTAAGCTACATAATTCCATAAGCATAGGTTGCAACTAGCTTAGAAAACCTACTTGCATATCCATTCCACCTAAGTTGAAGCTTCATTTTGCTAAGTAAGAGACAAAGTCAAAGATATCAACGAAAGGGCTTATCCTCTAAACCTCAATTTAGAGGATAGTTTAGCATGAAAAGCCTTAGGAGCCCATCTATACACCTACTCTCCTTGTCGACCCATCACCAATGAGAGTAGGGAGGTAAGTGTTGATAGGCTTTTTCAAACTAGAGCCCCTTAAGTCCAATCTGACTTACCTAAACCTACAATCGAGCTCTAGAGATAGAGTCCAAGCTACCAAACCCTTCATTGAGCTCTTGTAATAGGATGTTCCATCAATAGAGCTTGAACCAGGCACCAACGGGTCATATCAACCTATCACAAAATCGAACCAAGCTATTGGAAGCAAAACAACCTAAAAGCCTTTATACTCTTGGGAACCTAACCTCAAAGATCAATTTGGCTAGGGTCCATCAGGCCTTAAGATAAGGAATGCGCAATAACCACCCAATAGATAAGGAAAGATTGCAATCAAAGATTCTTAAGTCATCAAATCCAAAGTGAATCTCGGAATCATTAATCCCCATTCTAAAATAGCTCGATCTCATCCCCTATAAGACCACTTGATAAAGAAGTCGAACTTTCTTCATTCTACGCAAATTATTCTCTAATATATTTTATACTAATTTAAATATCGAAGTGGTTACGCTAGAGTATCTTCCGTCACCTCCCTTTAGCTTTGTTTTCTACTTTACAGATGATGGCAACCACATAACCAAAAACCTAGCACAGCAATATCTAATAAATTTTCCATCCACAAACACACTCGACTAGTTGGCTTAAAAATGAATGTACTCATTTTTTCTCCATTTCCACTCCCTCCCACCTTCTCCATTTTAAATATCCAAACATAATATTATAAACTTAATCTACTCCAATTTCGCTCGTTTTCATCTTCTTTTCGAATATCCAAACATAACATTCTATTTAATGTTTCTTTCGAATCTCTGGTAATTTCTCTTCTTTTGTTCCTTCTTGCCAAACACACTGCTTTTTTAGCGCCGAAATCCGTTGTTATGAGCCGAAGTTAACTTGCATTGCCTCTCTTCGTCTTTTTTTATCCTAAAATGAACGCTGTCTCCCGCTACCTTAACCTGCATCTTCGTCTCTCTAAATACCACTCTCCCTCTGTTCTTCAACGCCCTATAACCCTTCTCTTTCACCGTTCTTTCTCCTTCTCTGCCGACCCATCCTCCTCGTGGCTCTCATCCCCCGGCAACCCCTTAATCAAATGGCCATCCCCACCAACACCTCATTTCCTAAACCCAACTCTTCCCTTAGACCCTACTCCTCCCTTAAACCCTAACCCTAATTCTCAATCAGATTCCTTTAGGACCATCTCTGACATCCTTACAAACCCTACTATCACCCCCGGACCTGATCTTGAATCCGCTCTTGATCAGACCGGCATCGAACCGGACCCCGTTCTCTTGCAGGCACTGTTTGATCATTTGAATTCGTCTCCTAAGTTGTTGTTCGCTCTGTTTACTTGGGCGGAGAAGAGACCTGGGTTTCGATCCTCTGCTTCGCTGTTTAATTCGGTCATCAATGCGCTTGGCAAGCTGCGGGATTTCGATTCGGCTTGGAAGCTCATTAAGGATCGTCTCGCTGAAAGCGAAGGTTCCGCATCGGATGTTACGGTGGATACTTTTGTGATATTGATCAGACGGTTTAATCGAGCCGGTGAGTTACTTGATTTAAATTTTTTAATTTAATTAATGGATACACATTACACATTGCTGCATTGTGGCTAATCGGCAGATAAAAGAGCAGGAAAATTTTAATCGGCTGTAATACGGATAAGTCGAACTTTGTCCATGGTGTAAATTTTGTTTCAGTGTCTGAGAGTGCAACAGAATTAACAAGGAATCCTGGAATGATGGAACTAAGGAGACAGTTTGTTGTCCTAATGGATAGAATTTACACTAGATGATAGAAAAGCAAATAAAATTATTCTATTGGAAAACGATGAAAATGCTTAGTATTTTTTCCCTTGAACATGGGAAACATTAAAAAAGAAATAGAGCTAACACATCAAATGTCAGAAATTTTTTTGTTGTTGGATGATATTCGAAGTGAATGGCCTAAAACTTTGGAAAATTTTTAATTTTTTTTCTATTAATCTGCCATGAATTGCCACCGCCAACTAGCACTTCCACTGCAGTAGCCGGCTACTTAAAGGGAAAACTGGAAAATAATTTTTGCTTTACTTTGCTTTTTCAGAAATCTAACAAAACTATTTTTAGTGAGAAAACTCTATGTGAAGCAAACTGGCACTTAAATGCTTTTTGTCCAACGGCTTGTTGAAAAGTATAAAACTGGTTGACCTGTTGAGGCCTCTAGTGATTTCGATGAGATGAATGATTTCTGTCTTTCTGAATATACGTCGTCTATGTTGCACTTTTATGGCAGGCAGGACAAAATGTGCAATTCAAGCTTTCGAATATGTGAGGAGTTTGGACCTGATTCAGGATCCTGATGTAGAAATGAAATTATTTGAGATTCTGTTGGATTCACTGTGTAAGGAAGGGCATGTTGGTGTAGCGTCAGGGTATTTTTATCATCGAAGGGAAAGAGAATCAAGTTGGTTGCCATCAATTCGGATTTATAACATTTTGTTAAATGGTTGGTTTCGGTCCAAAAATGTTAAGTGTGCTGAGACTCTTTTCCAAGAGATGAAAAAGGAAAGCGTGAAGCCAAATGTTGTCACTTATGGTACCATTGTCGATGGTTTATGTGGAGTACAGCAGATAGAGAGGGCAATAGATTTGATTGCTGAGATGAGGAGTGGAGGGATTAAACCAAATGCTGTGGTGTTTAATCCAATAATTGATGCATTGGCAGAAGAGGGTAGGTTGCAGGAGGCATTGGACTTGATGGAACGATTTTTGGTTTGTGATTCTGGTCCCACCATATCAACTTACAATTCTTTAGTGAAGGGATTTTGCAAGGCTGGACATCTTGACGGGGCCAGTAAAATTCTGAAGATGATGATAAATAGGAATGTGGTCCCAACTGCCACAACCTATAATTACTTCTTCAGATACTTTTCAAAGTGTGGCAAAATTGATGAAGGCATGAACCTTTATAACAAAATGATAGAATCTGGATATGCTCCAGATCGGCTAACATACCATCTTCTGTTGAAGATGTTATGTGAAGAAGAGAGAATTGATTTGGCAATACAGGTTAGCAAGGAAATGAGATCAAGGGGCTTTGATATGGATATAAACACAAGCACCATGTTGGTTCATTTGCTTTGCAAGATGTACAGATTTGAGGAGGCTGTTGTGGAGTTCGAAGATATGATTCGAAGAGGTGTCGTTCCCCACTACCTTACTTTCCAGAGAATGATGGATGAGTTGACTAAACAAGGTAAGACTACAATGGCACAGAAGTTGAAGAATTTGATGTCCTCTGTTCCTCATTCAACAAAATTGCCAAGCTCGTACAGAAGAAACATCGATGCAGCACGTGCAAGGAGAACGTCAATTATTCAAAAAGCTGAGGCTATGTCTAACATACTAAAAACTTGTAATAATCCTAGAAAACTTGTCAAGCTCCGAAGATCTTCAGACAATGGGGTGAAATCAAAATTTGATGGTAGAGATTCTGAGGAAATAAGAAAAGAACACAACCTTGCGATTGCACAGAAAGATAGTGTCTCATTGGCTTAACGTCTTCGTGATATCTGCTTGCAAATTTTGAGAATTCAAGTTGCCTTGACTTCCATTTTAAGAGCTATTTTGGGCAGTTCTGTTGAAGTTGCTCATAGTATGACATTCTCTGCCCTTTCAAACCATTTGTTAAGTCATACAAACTGCATTCTGCAAGTTGGTTATCAAGATAAAATTGTAGATGAATGCATGATATGAAGTGAAGCATTAAGGGAATGCTCTTGGAGTCCACTACTAAAGACCTTGAGCTGTATCAATTGCATTGAGCTTTGTATCATAAGTTGTTTAAATTAACCACCAGCTGCAATCAGGCTTATTTTGGCCAAGTCAACAAAGTGAACATCTCTCAGCATTTTTATAGAATTGTAAGGATAAACATTTTTATTCATCTGCTTCAGTTTAAAATATTGCATTCTTTTAGTATGACAGCATGTTGTTTGTATACATCAGTGGTCCTTTCAAGGCTGCATTCTCCTTTCTTTTTCTTAAAATAAATGCCTTTTAACTGAGGTTCAGGTGTACCCTGCTTCTGATGCTAATGCATTGCGTTACACATATAGATAACCTTCTTGCATGTCAATCTCCACCTTTTTTTCCCCTTTGTAACTCTCTGGAATATCCCTTCAGTTCTTTAAAATATCATTTTTCCTCTTGATTAAGTGAAGGCACCTGACCATATCAACTGGCTACCTCCAGAACCACAGTAAATGATGTATTAACCAGTTAATTAAACTCTATTGGTAATCCCAAAACTGGCCTATATGAGATTTGAACTTAAACCTCAAACTATTTGCCATAAAAATTCTTTATCCTCTAAACTTGCCCATTGGTGTTTTATTTTTTATCTTTTTTTAATAAATGACTAGGTTGGTTTCCACTCTTATAACATGTATTATTTATTCTTTTCCCATCCTTTTTTTTCTGGTTGTTTTTTCAATCCTTTTATTCATAATGCGTTCTTTTGATATAGGAAATCTTATTTTAGGCCATCTTTGTTAACACATTTTAATGTTGTATTTGAAATGTTCTTTGTTATGAAAATTTCATAAGATGAAAAAGAACAAAAGGTTCTTTAAAGAGATTAGAGAGAGAAAAATGGAAATATGTTTGGAGGAAAAAGGGCTTTCTATGAAATTGTCTCAAAGATAATGCTATTCATTGCAAATATTTGGTATTTTAAATAATTTTATGTAATTGATTCATTCCTTCAAATGCACTTTCATATAATCCCTATTTCTCTTTTCAGTTTGTTCAACTAAACAACATTCTAAATTACGCTTACCCAAAAAAAAAAAATAATAATAATTCTAAAATAATACACCTGAAATGTGTCCTTTTATATGGCTTTAATCAGTGAAAGTGCATGAGATATTTCTTTCTTTTTAGAACTTTCAATCATTTAAAAATCTCAATTCTTTTTTTACATTGTTAGCAGAGTCAATAATGTTATCTCATGTGATGCTAATCATATTTCGAGGCACAGGAGTTACAGCTGCCCTAAAAAATGTTATTTACCGAAAAAGAAAGGAAGATTTATCTCAGAGAGGAATTCCTGTCTTTCTTGGTCAAGTGCCTTTATCATATAGATCATCTTGTCTATGGCTTTAGAAATCAATCATGTTTGTGACCTGAAGGTTTATCCTTTTAGTTTTGTCTCATTCTTAAGAAGTACTTTCACTTGATTTATTTTGCTGTGTACCTCTCTAGCTTAAAGCCCTCTTGTCTTTGATAGTCTTTTCTTCCTGTTGCTAGCCATAGGATTCCTATCTTTCTTGGTCATGTGCTGTTGCCTTACGTGTCATCTTGGTTATGGCTTTAGAATTCAATCATGTTTATGATCTCAGGCTTTATCCTTCTGGGTTTCTGTCTTCATTGTATAAAGTACTTTCAAATGATTTATTTTGCTGTGTTCTGATACCTCTCTAGCTTAAAAGCCTCCTTGTCTTGGATAGTCTTTTCTCTCTATTGCTGGCCATGAAATATTTTTCTTTCTTGGCCAAATGCGGTTGCCATAGATCATCTTGGTTATGGCTTTAGGAATCAGTCATGTATATAACCTTAGGGTTTATCCTCCTAGTTTTGTGTCTTAATCGTATGGAGTACTTTCAAGTGATATATTTTGCTCTGTTTTGATACCTCTCTAGCGTAAATCCTTCTTGTCTTAGATATGCTCTTCCTAGTGCTAGCTATGGAATTGCTGCCTTTCTTGGTGAGGTCCCATCACATTATAGATTATCTTGGTTAGACCTTTAGAAATCAATCAGGTTTATGACCCCAGGGTTTATCCTTCTAGTTCTGTGTCTTAATTGTTTGGAGTACTTTCAACTGATTTATTTTTCTGTGTTCTGGTATCTCTCTAGCTTAAAGCCTTCTCGTCTTGGTTTGTCTTTTCTTCCTATTGCTACCCATTGAATTCCTGTCTTTCTCGGTCAAGCGCCATCACCATATAGATCATCTTGGTTATGGCTTTAGAAATCAATTATTTTTACGACTTCTGGGTTTATCCTTCTACTTTTGTGTCTTGATCATATGGAGTACTTTCAAGTGATTTATTTTGCTATGTTCTGATACCTCTTCAGCTTAAAGCCTTCATGTGTTTGATAGTCTTTTCTTCCTGTTGCTAGCCATGGAAAATGCATGGGGTACAATTCAAAATGGCATTATCATTTCACAGTGCAAAAACTTCTTTTTGTTTTGATGCATGCATTGGCAAAGGACAATTAGCATTTAGCAAACCCCTAACCTTGTCATTTGATAGCTGACAAGTAATTTGAAACCTTTATAGAAGTTCTATTTTTAAGTGTATTGTAATTGTGCTAATTGTATAAATTTTCTTGCAGTCTTTCCCTTTTTCCTTGTTTCCGAAATGGTTGGAGCATTTTGTATTTGTCACATATGCAACTATGCATGACCACATTGCACAAAATTACAGAATTCTCAATAATAGCTGTGAACTGGACGGCTTAATTGTTTCATAAGTTCTTATGTTGTTTTAAATATGTCTTTCATCTCAAGGTTATTTACTCAATGAATATCACATATTCGTGAAGATTGTCTTTGCTTATATTACTCTGATCTTGTATTACAAGCCACAGTTTGAAGTGGTTTGTTGTTATTCTTGGTCATCTGAAAATTCCTTTCCCCCTTCTAGAGTTACATGCACTATCTCCTGCTCTATATATCGAGTTCCCCTAGTTTGAGCTGGCTAATTGTTTCTCATGTTCTGTTTTTCTTCCAGTTATGTGCCTGTGTGAAAACAGAATAGCAAGTCACTGTACTACTCAGATCTCTCTTCTGCATAGCATTGCTTCTATGCATTTTTGGCGTGCTCACTGTCTCTGTAATACTTATTTTTTTCTCATCAGCTTGCTGGCATGCATAGGCATTTGGAGTTTGGCTGAACAGTCCTCGCCCATGTCATGATGTGGGAAAAATAGATAGAAAGCAGAGCAGGACACAGAGTTATAATCTAGAGCAAACCTCCATGAGAGTTGCTCTAGAACATTTAACTGTTAACAAATGTATACATGGAGCCCACATAGATTGTATTTTTAAAAGTCATGACATCTCTACAGGTTTTCGCTATTAATTTGGACTACAACTTGGGTGTGAGCTTTGGTAGCATTTGTCTTTTGTTTGTAGTAGAGTAAGATACATAAATATGCACAACTATCTGCCAATTGGGTTTTTCCCTCTGGTATGCTCATGGTAAAGCTAAATCTTGTACTTGATTTTATTTTTAATGTTGCAAGTCACTACGAGCCGCGTATAGTCGTTAATGCGGGTTTTGATTGGGATCAAAGCAAGCATGAATTGAGAATCTAATCCCATGATAGATACTGATGACATAGATAGATGGAAAGATGGTCCTTGGAGGAATAGGAATTCTTGTGGGGTTTAAGGAACCCCACCCTATTGCTTGCACGCTGCGCCTTGATTCCTTTATTTATAAGCAGAATGAAGTTTCTCGTCCATCGTATTTTTTGTTATTTATAGACTGTCACTTGTGAGGGAGGAAAAAGGAAGAAGTGGTAAAAGAGGTCTATGCTGATTGTCTCTTTTTGTGCATTCCAGTAGATTGAGACAGAGGGGTGAATGGTGACAGCGAATTATTGGTGGGACCTAGTTCATTTAAAAATAAATAAATAAATAAATAAATAGTCACCTCACTGACTTATTAGATGCTTTCCATTCGCAGTGAAGGATTAAAAGATACTTGTGGAAGAAAGTTTAGCAGATTGGTGCATCCAGGCACAGAATCATGTATGAAAATGTTGAAAAAATTGTGGATCATGCAAATTAAATATTTGTGGAATCTGACGACAGCATATCAAGGATTATACAAATGAAACCACTTGGGTTACGATGTTGACATTTGATGCCTTCTTTCTAGTTTTATAGGGTTTTTTTTTTTTTTTTTTTTGGGATGTTTTGGATAGCATATTAGTTTATTTGTCAATGATAATGTTGGTGAGAGACCCATTATTATTGTAGATTTGTTGACAAAGGGGTTCATCTTTCTGTAGGTTTTTGAGCATGATTGAACCTGGAGTGGACATGTTTGCCTTTACTGTCATTTCTATTAATATTAGTGAGGTCTCACTTGTTCTCAGTGTTCTTCCAACTACATGTTTAATATATTTTACAATCTCTACTTTTGATTTGTCTTTTCTTGGAAAATGTTTTACAAAATGGACTTATTTAATTACACCAGATATGGTGAAATAAGCTCCCGTGGTGAGAAAAAAAAAAAATCATAATCTATTGATATAAGTATGGATTTTTTAGCTAATGAATCAAATTTGAATCCTCCATCCCTCATTGTAATCATTAAAAAAAGAAAAAAATAATGTCTCTAAAATGCTCCTTCTGCAATATTGTCGGCATATTTTTTTGGAAACTCATTTGATGCAACACTCGGAACTCCAGCTCTAGATATTGGTAAAAATGAGTGGGTAAGATGGATTGAGTATAGAAATTTGTTTTTTTTTTTTTTTCTATTAATTTTTTAATATAAGAAAAAACAAAACCTACATGTGATCTTTTTATTTTTTTAGATATGAACCTTAAGATTGTTTGTTTTAATAAGTCAACAGAAGGTCGAAGAATGGGTACTTCCCTATTTCCGGTGAGGAAACGTAAGAATATAGATTTCTTGCATGGTCTTAAAGCATGATGAGAGGAGTAACGGTGAATTTGTTTCCTCAAAATTCATTTAAATGCGTAGAAGACCAAATATATTATTCTTTCTTTATTTAGACGGCTTTTGTTATAACTTAATTTTTGCAATACCAAAACACAGCTTAGCAATTGCAATTAGTTGCCTTTCACTGGTAGTTTCTGTATAAAAGGTTAGATTTGTAGCCTAGCCTGTGGTTGCTAATATACATCAATTGCCAGTCACTATATATATCTTCTACCATAATTTATCATTGAATAATTGACAACTATTAACAAAAAGATAAATAAATAAAGATTATTCAAATGCTGAATAGAAATCCATAATATGTTTTCCATGTGACGAAGAGAGAAAGAATAAATTTCTCCGAATTTTGTCCGGAAAATGAAAATAATTTATTTTATACTCAAGTTTGCATTCAAATCGAACATGTCATTGCCATGCCTACGCAATCATCACTGACCCGATCAGTTAGCACGATTCCATCTATTTATCATGGATGAGTCATGATAACCACCTCCCATATATATATATTCTCATATGTATTTAAACTATAAAAAACTTCCAAAAAACACGATTTTCAGTAGGAAAAGCGTATAAATAATGATTGTTTCAAAGAAAACTCCCTAAATACTGCACCTGCAAAAAAGAATAAAAGACTTTTAAATAATTTCTATGAAATTATAACATCGGACTTGAAATCACAACTTTGACCTACAATACATATATATATATTGACAACAATTACATGCTCTTTAGCACCAAAAAAAATTACATAATCTATTCAAACAATCTGTGAATTAGAAGGGAAAAAAAAAAAAAACTCATTTATTTCCTTTCCCACTATCTATTGATCCATATCTATGCCCTCTTCGCAAACCATATTCATCTGAACTCTAAAATTCAAAAGACATAAGTACATAAACCCTATAGATTTTGCTAAAATTAACTAGCAAACTTGAATACATTGAAGAAGAATACAAGCTACCCAAGCTCTATTCATTTTCGATTAAAGTTACTCCTTGTACAATTGATGTACAATTTATATGTAAGATAGAAAAATGCATTTAAGTCTATCAATCTCTCCTCCCTTGCCTAAATGTCCTCATCAATTGTGTCTTTTGCTGAGCATATGGTTAAGGCTATATTACAGGGTCTAGATCTAACTATGAGATCTATAAGCCATTCTAACCTCTATCTATTGGACACAAGGGATGACTCACACACATTAGAACAAGATTGGGCTCTAATTGCATCAACCTCTATCTTGTCTTCACCATCTCCTTCTAGCTACCTCTTTTAGGAGATTGGAGGAGTCTTAATAGGTGCTGTAGAGCTCTTTGAAAACAACATCTTAAAGGCTATGCCAATGGATCTAGCTCATCTAGAAGTGTCCAGGTATGCTAGAGGGTTAAGTCATCTCTAATGTGCAAATTGGTACACCCAACATTGTGCCCTCAATCCAATCTCTAAACCTTATGCCGTCTTTCATATGGTAGAGGGGGAAGGGGGAAGGAGGTGAGAGGGTAGCTTATGCTCTCAATCAACATTGGCGGGTTTACCTATAGCTACATCATCCCTTAGAGAGACATCATTGAATTGACAAGCAATCTACACTACCTCAAGTGCCTTTATATGAATGTCATCATATGGCATTTGAGAAAGTCGACCAATGAACTTAGTTTGCATTCAATAGTGCAATAGATGATTAAAAAATTATAAGGAAAGGAGAAAAACAAAAGAGATAAAGTACAAACCATGTGTACCCCATAGCTTAGTATGACACTAATATGTTGATTTATTGCCTAGTTATTGTATGATACCAAGGTCTATAGTTTAGGTTTGCGTCATCAATTGAGTCAATGAATAGCTCTAGCTTAATGATGCAGCCCTAATACTCTCCTTACTATGCTAACCATATAGCATAAGTGAGTGACTAATTCAACTCTATCTAGTGCCTTAAGTCCACTTTGTGTGGCCATCTCTTTGTGTTGTATCGATATAAGGAAATATATGTTGGAGGCCTCGAATCTACTTGGTAATGAGGTTTATAAAGTACAGCTTCATGAAATAAGGCTAATCACAAGCACTCATGCAAGCCATATATCTTGACCATCATGACAATATATAGGAGTTGGCCATGAACATTTAGAGCGTGTGTATTTGTATGTGTATATATATATATAAGGCACCTATAACTGTAACACAACAAATATAGATAGAGGCAAGTAACATTTTAAAATTAGCTTTTGAGTGGCATAAAAGGAGCAGCGTTTGACAAATGTAGTGACTTGCAACACGATGCATTAATGTGGGGAAAGCGATTCCATGTAAATCTAGAGTGTGGTGTGAAGCCCACTAATCTTAAAGGTATTAATATGGATGGTAAGACAAAGTTAGCAATACAATCATGCCAAACAAGTTGCTCCTAACAATAGTTGTTACTTTCCCCAAAATCATCCAAAAGTAGCAGGTGCATGGATCAACAAGATCCTATTATTTATCCACAAAGATTATCTTACCCATGAGTTGGAGAATGTAAGCTATCACATGCCTCCATATAGTCTCTTTTTTGGCTACTCAGGTAATACGATAAATTTATTCTTAAGCTATGATAATCTATAGTAAGACCCTTAAATATGCTGTGCACGAGACGAATCCTAAAGAACTACGGACACACATTTGGCCAGCTCACGTGAGTGCTGCCAATGACTGGCTTCCCATCTAGTAAGAGGCCAACCTAGCTCAAAATATCCATTAGAGAAGAGAAAAGAGTTTATCTATAGATGCTGGCATTCCATTAAAGCTGTGATATGAGGCTCATCAAGTTGAATGAAAGGAAACCATATCATTCTAACAAATGCCGCCGCCGCCGCAGGATAGGCAGGATTCGGTGATCAAGCAGCATGCGATCCTTAACTTGGCATAAGGTAGCCTCTTGTCAGGATATGTAAGCCAAGTGTTTTCTTGTATATTAGAAAACAAAGTCAAGTCTTCATTTGACCCTAAAAGTTCAATAACAAACCATGTGTCCATTTTTACCTAACAATTCCATACATTTTATGAATCGTCTAATCATGCAGAAGAGAACTATCCACCCAGCAATTCCTCATAATTTGCATCGGTCAAAACCACAGTTATCTTCATTTGGCGCCTGTCGTTATAAGATAGTCATTATATCTATCCACGATATTTCCATAAGCATAACAAGTTACTCTAAATTTATCAGACATTGTTACCTAGCCACATTGAAAAAAAAAATTGCACTTAATTGATTAGTTTTCTATCGTAGTGTTAAACTTAAGTTATTCCAAAACAAATTCATTAAAAAGTTGTACCTGCAACAATAAAACAACCATCTAATATAAACATCTAACTACTCACGCTAAAATATATAAAAATTAACTTAAAAAATAATAATAATAACTAAAATCAACTATAAAGGTCGAAAAGGATAAATTGCATGAATTCCGCTTGAAAACTTTTGAAATTATATAGATCCCAAAAATTTAGCACTTATACCCCTTAGAACTATCGTGGGATTCACATTTTTATGAGTTGGTTGTCTATGTTTGATGTGAACAATTAATTTAATATATTTAAATAGCCAACCAACAATACTAAAATTTTTTATAAAATAAAAGTAAAAATGTTGCAAGAAAATAAAAGAAAAACAAAATAAATTAATAAAAACTATGTAGCCATGTCACCCAAGAATAGGAGAAGGTTGGTAACCATATAATAGGGGGTTGCCTAACCCCATTGACGTGCTTTATTGGCCATCCCCTACCCTTAGATAGCCAGAAATTGCCACAAACATATAATGAGTCATTATTCACTTATATATTTAAGTCATATGACTCATTTATAATAGTGAGTAGTCACTCTTCATTATTTAAAATCCAATTAGGTCACAATTGTGTAGTAAGAAAGAAAATGTTGTCATGAATCAATAAAATTGTATTTTGAAGACATGGTTATACTTTTGGTAATGAAATGGTATCTTTAATAATTTCATATAAAGTATTTGTGGTATTTTGCTCCTATTTAGACATTGTATTTTAGTTTTTTTTTTTTTAATTTTGAAAAAGTAATAGTCTTGTCTTTTCCCTACTTCTGGCTCTATAGATGCTCAATTTACCTTTAATGTTATTATTAATAAGAAGAAGAAAAAAGAGAAAAAGCATGAAATTAGGAGGAAAGAAAGAAAGAAAAGAAGCATATCAGAAGGGTCCCACCACATGGCTGCTAGAGTGGGTTTCATTGGAGTTGGATCGGATAAACTCCACGCCCATCTCCACCAACGATCATGTATAGGGTGAACTTTTTACCTAATTTTTCTTGATTTTTGTAAGTTTTTAAAGTTAAATAATGAGTAAATAAGGGATTATGAGATAGATGTGAGATATGTGGATCATCATGAAGGTTTTTTTTTTTTTTTTTTTTTAAAGAAAAAAAGGATATATATATTATTGCAGGCTGAGCACAAGATTTGGTTTATGATGAATTGTGAGTTTTGGTAATGACGAGTTGGGAGCTGGGTAGGATAATGAATTTAATGAGGAGATATTTTTATAGTGGATGTCTCTCGTAATCTCACACTCCCTTGTGATTGTCATCATAATCCTCAGACCTCATCCGTTGAGTTGAATTGGAGTTCAGTCTGTCCTAGGAGGATCACACTCATCACTTCCTTCCTTACACTTGAGTGCAAATTTAACATGTTCCCCGTCTAGGTAATGCTCCTTTTCTTTTCTTTTTTTCATTTTTTCCATTATTACTATTATTATTACAAAGATTGTAATTCCTTTTTCTTGAATTGAATGCATGTATTAACACATATATAATTATGGGTATATATATTATATATATATATATATATTCATTATGTTTTTAATATCTTTTTATTATTTTGCTACCTTTAATGCTTTCTCATTATCTCACAATTTTGATTCGAATGTACACTTTTATAATTTCACTATCTGTGTGTGTGTGTGTGTGTGTGTGTGTTTTGTTGCTTTTTAACATGGAGGAAGATATCATAAAAAGTTTAAGGGTGAATTATTATTATTATTATTATTTTTACTTTATATACCTCTATTTCTATTGTTTTAATCATTTCAAAAAAAGAAAAAAGAAAATGAACAAAAGACTTGTTAGGTCAACCTTGGTATATATATATATATATATTTAATAATATTATTTTATAAAACTCTTTGCTATAAATTAGTAAGAAGCTAACAAGTGCTACTAAAAAACAAATATATAAATAAGCAAAAGTGTAAAAGAGTAAAAACATGGATATGTAACGTATAATTTATCAAAATTTAAATCATTTATTATAACATTTTATATTAAATAGCTACCAAGAATTATTTATTTATTTATTTTTTCCAAGGCCAGCAAGAAGATCAATGGACACATCCTTTCATGCTATATGAAAAAACACCATTCGAAAACTCAACACTAGGAAACATCATTGATCCCCCACCCACTAATTCATTACCTTCTTATAAAATAAACATTGCCTTCCCATTTATACATTTTCCTAAACTACTCAACTTACATAACACTTCCATGTTAAAGGAAATTGAATTTAAAATTTATATTGAAAAATAAATAAATAAATTTTTATGAAGAAGCTGGAGGCTTTAGTTAAAATGCTTAAATTTTAGAAACTTGATAGGTAAGTGGTGTCCCTTAAATATGATCTAGGGACATGATTTTTCCGAATGCAAGGCGGGCCAAAAATTTTGGCTCGTGCCCGCAGGTCGGAGCAAGCCAACTCATTACAGGCGTGGGTTGGCTCGCACAGCCCACAAAAAAAAAAAAAAAACTAAAATTAGCTCACTAAGTTATTTAATATCAATAGTAAAACTAAAAGTAAAGCAAGTAAATAAACTAAAAAACAAAAATAACAATTAAAAAGGAGATGCAATACATAAATACAATACGAAACATGTATACTTAGATTCTAATTTCATACTCAATCACTGCCACTAAAATATGAAAGGAAAAAAATGGTTTAATATTACTTTAGAGTTAAACAAATTAAATGATTGTAAAAAAAAGAAGAAACGATAAATAAAAAAAAGAGTTGATAATGAAAATGATTTTTTTATTTTATATAAAAAAAAAAACTTTATACGAAATGAGTCAAGCTAATTTTTTAAACCTACAACATGTGCGAGCCAACACAGGCAAACCCTTTTTGACCCACAAACTGATGTAAGTCGGGACGGGCTGTCCCGTTTAGTCCGCTTTCCCCGCTCTAGCCATCTAGCTTAAGATGTTTATGTTAACAAAATAAAAGAAATTCGTATTTGCCTTTTTTCTATTCAATCGCCATCGACGCATCCTTTCACGCTACACTGGAATGTTTAAATATAGGCACCTTTCGTCAACTCAAGTCCACGTCGTATTTCACCAATTCATACAGCAGACAGGAGTCAGCACCTTTCACCTCTTCATCAATCATCATAGTATAATAATAGTATTTTATTTTATATGCCAAATGCTGTACACTTTTTATGCTTTGCCCTCTTCATGCCAGTTGTAGAAACAACGTAAAAGCTATTTATTTCTCCATACGATTTCAACTAGAGAAGCTCAAAATATTTTCTTGAGTTAATTATGCAAAAACATGTCCAAATTTTCAAACCCCCCACCCTTTTTTTTTTTTACTTTATTTAATACATACCCATGTTATTTTTTTTAAAGCTTTTAATCCTTAATATCTACTTATTTTACTATTTGAACCCTTTATTTATTTATTTTTTCTTCTACCTAGAATCTTCATTTTCAAACTCTTACCCAAAAAAACAAAAAAAATCTATCAAATATTAAGTTTTCCATCCATCCAAATACTAAAAATCTTAACTAAATAAAACGACCAATTTTACTAAATGCCTTAATTTAGTAAAATTAAAAAAGATGAAAAGGTAAAATTTTGAAGTTTGCATTAATTATAAGTTTTAACTCAAACTCAAGCTTGTTTTTGAGTTGTTTATTTAAACGAGCTTGAGAGCTCAAGCTCGAGCTCAAATTTATCTAAACTCATTTATCTAAATGATCTCAAACTTGGCTCATTTAGATAAATGACCTTAGGCTCGTTTATAAAAATGAGGCAAACTTAAGTTTTAATTTTTTTAATAAGCTCAAACTCAAATTTGTAATTTTCAAACTTAGTGAAAGTTCAACTTGACTTGAGCTCGAGTTTTTTAAAGTTTAGCTCAACTTCACTTGATTCATTTGTAGCCCTACTGGTTTCTCTCCTTTAAGTATATAGTTTCAAATATTTAAAAGTAAAACTTATTTCATAAAAATAATACCCATTTTAAAACTTACAAAGTAGAACAGATTTCAAGATGTGATTCTAATACAGATTTCAAAGTTTTAAGTTTAAAACATAAGAAATTAAAGAAAATTAGCTTACAACATGGTTTACAGGTTCAAAATCGATTATTGGCGCAAGCCAAACTGCTAGGTCTATGTTTTGAGGACCCAACATCGAATCGGCATTACCTATCTGATTTTTCTTTTCTTTTCTTTTTTTAATTTTTTTTCTCTCCTTCTTTTATGTAAGTCGACATATTAGAGATAGCTTTCGAATGACAATGAGCTGTTTCAAGCCCTACCAACATCCTAATAATATATATATATATATATTCTAGTCAATAATTGAAAGTTTTAAATTTGTGAGAATAATCTGCCGAGACTACTGATTGAATTTGGTTTGGTCGGATCAAAATATGTACTCCATGTATCCACCTTAAATATTCTTTGCACAAGCTCCAATGTTATGGATTTCATTTTTCATTCTTAAATGGTATATCAATATTTTAAGAAATTCTTCTTTTTTAAAAAAAAAAATATTCATTTTATTCTTTAAGATCCTTAAATAAAGGTCCTTACAATTTATTCATATTATTTTTGGGACTTGCAATAAAAATTTTCTATTTAAAAAATTTTACTTTTTAAGATCTTTAACTAAGAAAGGACCCCAACATTTTTAAGAACTTTCCCATTAAGAAAGGTTATTGCCAAACACCCACCATTAATATATGCTCTAACAAATTTTACTCTTCCCATGTGCCCTTCAATTTTGGTTCCATGCTCCCTTTGTACTTTTTAAGCCTTCCTAGCAAACAATAAGTCAATAACCAAAATTTTATAGTTAGAATGCGGAATTACTAAATATCATAATCTATTGAATTTTTATTTATCAAATTTTATTTCCTATAATAATAATAATAAAAAAAATGAACCATTATCATTTATATATATATATATATATATATATAAATCAATATTTGGGGTTGAATTAAACTTTTTTTTTTTAATTTAATCTTTTCAAAAAGCAACTGTAGATGAAGGGTTTCTAGTTAGAGTGAGCATGTGAGTAGTATGTAAGTATCACATTTTAGAAAAGTGATATGGAGATGATAATGGGATAAATTAAGAGATAAGAGAGCCAAGGGAACCTTGAACATCAACATTACAATGCTTGAACAATTGAGGTCGTTTTCTACCTAAATGCTTGTTTGATTCTTGAGAGTAGAGATTTTACAATGGAACACCATTTCTTTGAAGTTTAGAAATTGTCAAATGAGGAAGAATGATTGAGTATTTATAAACACTTAAACTAATGATATCCATCGAATCGCCTTAGCAATTGACAAACGAGATGGAGTTAGACAAAGGCTCAAGGCTAATAACTTTCTTCGTGAGTACATGAGCTTGCCTAAAAACAAGTTAGGGATGGATGAATAGGTTTAACAATCCCTTTTTGAGTCCACTAAGGCAATTCTTTTTGAGTTATTCCAATAGATGGACCAAACTCATTAGATCCTGTTGCCCAACTCATTGAGTCAAGCCAAATAATTTATGAACTTAGCCTTATATATCAATATAACAATTTTAACCTATCTATAGCAACTTTTCTTAATTATTTTAATAATGACACTTAATGGAATGTATCAGAGTTTATATAATCAAAGGAAAATAAATGTAAATGCGTACACATAATGACAAGAGACATGGCTGAGAAGATCAAGCACAAAGTTTATGGTGGTTTTTTCTTATGAATCATTTCACTCTTCTAACTTCATGTTAGGGATCGGGTCTTCTACATTAGTTGTTTCACTATTTGAGAGAATGAAGTACTGTATAAGCTTCTCACTTATAGACTTGACTCTATAATGTCTCATGCTCTCATCCCATGTAAGAACAACACAAACTATAAAACCCTAACCCTCACTCAAATAATCGCATGTAAAATAAAGCGAAGCAATAAAAGGAGCAACAAGTAAAAATCTTCTAAGAAATTAGTTCAAATATAACTAAAGTTCTACTTCTAAAGAAGAATGAGTAAGAAGATAACTAGCACTGGGATTCTTCCTCATATTATTATTCACTTGTTTTGTTGTTTAGCCCGAGCATCTTTTAAAAGCCTTCAAAATATCTTATTATGATCTTTTTTCTTATAATGTTGATATCAATTTGATCTTAAAAAACTATGGAATACACTTGTTATTCGTGGTTTCCTAATTTTTCCCATTTTAATTTGCCTTATCTTCAAATTTAAATTTAATTCTTCAAGGATTTCAAACTTGTTGTAGATTGCTTGCTAAAAATCCACATTGACACTAGTCCTCATGTTCCTTTTCTAATAAAATATCTGTAAGTTTTCTAGTGATTTGAAATTTAAATTTGAAGCTTTGAAATTCAGTTTTATCCTTATCTTCTTAGAATTATGTGGAGTTGATAATGTAAATATCTTTATTCTCTCAAAATGATTTTAATGCAATAATTAGATATATTACCCAAATATATCTAACTTGTGAAGTTAGATGTTAACCTATAAAGACTTCCTTGATTACAATTTTTGCTTCTAAACTTTTGCATTTGCTTATGTTGTATAAACTTCTATTTCTACTCTCTTTTTTCTTTACTCTTTCTTCTAGCTTTCTTAGGTTATCTTTTACTAAATGTTGATCAGAACTTCTTTCTAGCAGTCTCTTGATTAAAACTTCTTTATTTCTTTTAAGTACTTAACAAGAACTTCTTTCCAATGAACTATCCATTAGAATTTCTCTTCTTTTTTTTGATATCTCAATTGGAAAAACTTAAGTTTGAATGCCTTTTGATTAAGTTTTTGACAGCTTCTTATCCATACTTTTCTTTATATATATATATAAAGAAACGTATGGATAAGAAGCTGTCAAAAACTTAATCAAAAGGCTAAGTTATATATATATATATCAATTAAAAAAACTTAAGTTTGGACTTTTTTTATTAAGTTTTTGATAACTTCTTATCCATACTTTATTAATCTTCTTATTTTATTTTTACTGTACACAGGTAAAAATATAAAAAATATTTAACACAATGCTTTGTTATTATTGAGGCATTTTAGAATACTTAACATTTTTCCCCTTATGGTGATGACAAAACACTTTATCTCAAATAATTTTTCTATTTTAAACTTTTTAAAATTTTTGATAACTTATTTGAAATAGAATCTACTATGTGCTATCACGATTTTCAAAACATATTTTTCAAAAACTTGATATGCTGGAAATCTCAAATTAGTTATGTCTCAAATGATGAATCAATAAGAATTTGAAATTGACAATGCATCAAATTTTATTGGAAATTAACAAATCAAGTTATTTATGCCCTCATATAGGGAAAAAGACATACAAAGCCCTTGATGTCACGCTTCGTGGGCCCTTAGGAAGTATAGTTTCCATCGTACATCGCACGGAAACCTAAGGATAACCCCTCTGTTATCCAAGAGTTTACCTTACAACATTTAAGGTGTACTTACATCCAAAATTCTTAACTCAAGATTTAACATTTTCAAGAAATACAAAGATATATACATAATAATTTAGAGTAGCAGCATTATATAAAGTCCACAAGTACATAATAGTAAGTTCAAGGGTTAATAATCCTATTACATATCAATCTAGGCTACATTTATGAAATTAAAATGAAAACATAGACTAAATACATCTATAACAGCAGTGATCTCTCTACTCCACTCCTTCACGGCTCTCTAGCATCCCATACTAACCTCTGGCATCTAGCGGCCAAGCTCCAACTAAATGGGTGCTTGCAATAAAGGAAGTCTGTGGGGATGTAAGCTATAAGGCTTAGTGAGCTAAATCCTCTTACCGAACCAACAAGAAAATAACAAGCAAGTCATTTAATTCACACATATACCATAAATGAGTAATCACATGAATGCAACAATATACATGGTTTACCGGACACTACATACAACACGGATTTATGCCCTCCGTTGCCAGGGGTTAGGAAATCATGAACTACATGCCGGCTCCATGCTCTAGTTTCCCTAGGTTATCTCTTGAGATAATTTAAATAGTCTATATATACTTTTGAAATATACTTTCCACAGTTTTGAAAATGCATGCATATATACTCAACCCTTTCATGGCGTATAGATCGTGAATGGTTCACAAGTTAATCACCCCTAAGTGATGAATCCCCATACTAGGAAATTTCTAGGTCTCAATCAGAGGGTGACATTTCCCGAATTTCGTTTAGTTCCTAAAGGTCGAGACAATGCGTACCCATGGAGTGCAGCCTCCATGGGGCCTTTCTGTACCATCACGTGATGCCGACAACCTTCTTACATGTAGGACTTTGTGATGCATAACTCACTTTGTTTAAGGTCTAATAGTCTTAAGTCTATTTATTTGGCGTTCACAACAATTTATACAGACAATCGCAATTTCTATAATCTAAATTAATGTAAATTGGCACCCAATCATAACATTCAAGCACATACAAGAACCCAGTTGACCCCTGCATACAAATTCAAATTCACATACCAGATATTTATAGATACACGAGTGCGCTAACTACAAGCACAAGCAAGGAACGGTAATTATCAGATTGTCACTCACCCAGCCATGTGGTCTCTAATCATAGTAGTCAAGCAGTAGGTCATCCTCAAATACCGTGTCACATGTTAAGACAAAATATCTTTATACTAGTTTGGCTAGTTTTGTCGGTTTTAGTATTTTCTTTAAAACTTTTTCATTTTAAATCCTTTTTTCACATATTTATAGTTTTTTTTAAGCGTTTTGAATGTTCTTTCTATTTCTAAAGTCATTTTGGTCATTTGGACTTTAGAACATGGCACTAGAGCCTGAACAGTTTAGTTGCGCTTGGTATATGTTTGGTTAAAGGCTCCTTTTTGGTCTAATATGATCTTCTATCCTAAATGAATTAACCCTAAACATTTAGAGCATGTTTAGGACTCTCAAATGGCATTTCTATCCTTTGTTTCTTGCTGGAAATTCCAAAGCTTAGTACCAACACTTGGGATGTCCTTTTTCAATGCTTCAATTGGACGCTTTTCTCTTAGTTGGTGGTAGTTTGTGTTTTTTCTTTAGGATTTTTAATTTCATAATTTTTCTAAGGATATTTTGGCATTTTTAGATTCTAGAAATAAATAATTTTCCATATTTAATTAGTTCTTAGCCACAGTTTGAGGTTCTTGGGTTTGTCTTGCACTTCCTTCCAATTCTTCTACTCTTAAAAGGTCTATTTGAAATCCTCACCTTTCCACCATTTAAGAAGCATGAGATACATCCAAAATATACTTAATTAGATCCTTATCTCATGTGTCCAGAAGTGCAAGGGATCCTCAATTTCTGATCTTCATTTATTTCTTTCCAAAGGTTTCTATTTACAAGTTACAAAGCAAAGGTGAGCTCCACGATTTTACATCTTAAAGGGGGATTATAGTTTCTAATCTTTTCCCTAAGCTAAATATACTTCAATACACATGGAAAGTTACAAAAAAAAATCAATATAATCCTATTCTAAGCTATGGAATTGAAGTATTACAAGGAGAGAAAGTAGCATCAACATGAAAGTGAAGGATCCTACTTGTTGCAGTTTTAGGTGCTGGAGTTCTCCCTTCTTTTCCTACTTCTTGGAGTGGCTTTGAGCTCCGATTTTTCTAGGATCTTTAACTCCACTAATAGCCCTTTTAGCGATGTAGATAATACCAAAAAATGAGCTTGGTTGGAGGTGGTTAAGGGTGTGTTTAGGAGGTTGAATCTAAGGGTGCATAGCTGGGATAAAATAGGGGACAACTTGGGGCTTCCTCTTGTGACCTGATTTTTTTGTTGATGTGTTGGGGTTTTTTGGGAGGTTCTTAGGAGTCATTTCCTTGTGGTAATGTTCTAGAATGGTGGGGGCTTCTTGTGGTGGTCTAAGGGTGATGAAATCATAAAGAAAACTAAGAGGAAGGTAGCTGGAATGTTACTGTTTTGAGAGAGTCCTTGGGCGATTTTTGAAGTTTTTCTTGAATGTGTTTGGCTGATCTCCTTAAGGGCTTTTAGGGTGGATTTATTCCAGAAGAGAGTGTGTTCACGTGGGGGGCAAGGAGGGAATGGGAGGTGTTGGGTCAATTGTTGGTAGTTAGTTTATGGAATTATCCATTGGTTATTAGCATGAGTTCATAAGGTAATGTTTTGTCCAGCGTATAGAAGGTTAAGTTCAAGTAAATCATACCTGCAACTAAGGAGTGGTTGGGCATCAAATTCATCCCCATCGGTTGCCCTTTAGTTAACCTTTAGTTCCTCTTTTATTTAGTTAGGCTCAATCTAGTTATTCTCTAGTTACTCCCTTAATTACTCCCTAATTGCTTCCTAGCTAGTTGACATTCTCGGCAGCAGATTTGGAGGGTTGGTTTAGCTGCTCAATTCCTTTTGTTTTCTTAAGATTAAATGGGCCTTAAATAGGGCTTATATGGGGGAAATTACATATTTAATTTGAGCCTTAAATTTAGTCATTTGATGGGCTAAATGTTAGCATATCTCTTTTAATTCCAATGCCACTAGTGAAGATGTTAGGGGTCATGTTTTCTAATTTTTGTTTTGCCCAATTTGATTATTTAGTAGAGTTGGATTTAATTAAATTTTAAGTATTCTCATATTAATTATAGGGTAATTTATCGTCGTCTAAAATTTAGTCTCGTTTGAATTGAATCTCGAATTTTTTTCGAGCTTGACGTTAGCTTTTCCTAAGTTAGAAGGAAATCTTAATGGCGACAGTTGGTCCTAAGACTTTGGGAATTGAATTTAGGCTTTCTGAACGTCCAAATTCAAGTTTAGTTTTTCTAAGTTAATGTTCTATCGTCAAGGTTTGGTTAGGTTTCAACTTTCTTTGCCTTTGGATGCTCTAGTTGGTTTGCATATCATTAGGCAACTCCTATTCCACAGTTGGTTTTTCTTATTCGTTTTTTTGATATATTTCTTGAGATTTTTCCTTCATACTAGTTCTTCATTTAAAATTTTCTAGGGTTTACACTTGAACTTTTAGATTTTGACAACTTAGCATTTAAAGTTTTATCTATTAGAAATTTAGTACCTAACAGAAATACTATATGATATATTATTTCAAAGTATAGACACTAAATTTCTAAAGAATAAAACTTTAAGCACTGAATTGTCCAAATTTAAAAGTAGAAACACTTATTGTACCTTTATCCCGTCTTACGTATAATTCTCACATGTTGTAAAGATAAGTATTAAAAGATATGTGTATTTAAAGTAACTTTTAACTTAGACAAACAAAAAAAAAATAATTATTTTATCATCAATCCTAGAGGATTTTATTAGAAGTATGTAATTTATCTAAAATCCACATAATAACCAAAATCTTCTTAAAAAGCATCAAATCATAAGATGAAAATATCAAAATATCATGTCCTTTAAAATTACAATCACAAAACCAAAATCACAATAATAATAACATGAGTCTTTATAAAATATAAAACTAGAACATCAATTAAGAAATTAATTTTTGTGTTAAAATTTAGAGGGCTTGATTATTAAATGAGATTAGGTAAGAGGAGATTGAGAAGTCTAAGTTAAGCTGAAAGAGATTAAGGAGCTTAAGGTTGGGTTGGGCTCACATCTTGAGAAAGGTGAGAGTTTAATAAATTGAGTCAAGTTGAAGTCAATCCTAATTTGCTTTATGAGATCAGAGATTACCTTTAATGATATTAAAATCTGTAGATTGACTATCCCATCTTGACTACATTGATTTGTGTGTCACCCTATCTAATTTGATACCATGTTAACATTTTTGTGGAGTTGGACTACTTTAGATCTGATTAAATCAAGAGAATTTCTGATGGCTATCTAAGAAGATATCTTAAATGTAACCTTAATACCTTTGTTTGCTATCTCTCCAAGAGCCTTTTTAATAAGATTTGAAAGATTCACTCTTTAATATAACAAAATTTCTTAAAACTCTCTAACTAAATGTTCGAACTTCTTTACTAATATTATTTCTCTATCAATAGCTTTCTCCTTAAGATCTTCTTTTAAGTTATTAAATTTTTTATCAATATACTTAAGAGCAAATTACTTAAATTTATAGGAATGGTTAGGAACAATCTTCATACCTTGTGAAGATAACTCCTTAGTACCTTCCTTCTCATGGAATGAAATTCTTTCCACTAATTGAGAAGTTTTTTAAATAGTATGTAGATTTTTTTTCATGCCTCTACTTGATCTCTAGAAACCTCTTTGGTAAGATAACCTCCTCATTTATAAGATTGGACACCCTCTTTTTAAGAGTAAAAGTTTCATTAAATTTATTAGAAACATTATAATAAAGAACAACAACATCCTCTTCAATTGTAGATGTTTTCTTTGAAGGAACTTCTCTGTCACTAAAAACTTCTTGCATCATGTCTTTGGAGCATTTGACACTAGGCATTGGCACCTACCTCCCCAACTTCTTTATAGTTTACTTTCTTTTCATAATCATGAAAAGAATTAGAAGTGTTCTATTTATAATAGGAAAAGAACTAAGTTTATTTGTTATCTTTATAATCTAAAATCAAGTAAAATAGTAATTTTTATTATTACTTTTTTACTTAAAGACTTATTTTTGAAACTTTTTCCTTTTATATGTTCTTATATGTTCAACATTAGCTTCTTTATAAATAAGCATCTTATTTAAATATCTCTTATCCTTTTCAAACTTTCCTTTTGATTAGGGATTTTTATTGTTGGGTTTGGTTTAAAGGTTATAGCATAAACCACATAAGCAAACCAAATTGCATATGAAGTGGTTTGATTCAAGTTTTTACTAAACCAAATCACTTCTAAGGTCTAGGGTCATTAGCTAAACTGTTTCAAATGTGGTTTTATTTAGTTTGAACCCTTTTAGAAAACACATAGTTGTTATGATCATATGTCATTGTTTACAGTACACATTTATCATTGTAGTTTTTACAAATACAATTTAATGTAACATTTTAAGTTAAAAAAATTATTAATTGGATTATATCTATAGCATGCATTTCAAAAAAAAAATTATGGATATCGATTCTCCTCAAATAGGCTCAAATTGCTACTCAAACTTATCTTGTAAATTCTATGCTAGATCATCAATTTACATGATAAACAAGTTCAAAGGAAAAATAACTATCTACTTACAAAACATTGGGATCTATTAGTTAAGAGATTGGTGAGAGGATAAGAGATAAGAGTGAAGCTAGGAAAATGCAAGAAATTGAGACTAAGATAAGAGACAAAAAGGAACTTAGTAAAGACGTGAATTGAGAGAGGGTCTAATTTGACATAAAGATTGATATGTATGAGAGTGAAACAATGGAGCAATAGAGGCATTGAAAACTTGGAGATTGGAAATCAATATCTTAATGGTTGGGGTTAGGGTTAAGGTTAAGGTTAGGGTGAGGGTTGGTTTCTTTTTCTTTTTTTCCATAAAGGTTATCAACTTGGGCTTATTTGTTGGCATTCAAAAAATAAAAATATGTCCCCCCCTTTTTTTCTTTTTAAAGTAAGAAGTGATTTGGTTAAATCATAAATTGTTTGGACCCTCTCCAAACTTAACCATGAATTGAACAAAAATAAAAAAGAACCTTATTTTCTGGTTTAGTTTGATTTTGTTTGGTCATATGAACAATTTTTTTATCAACAACATCAATTATAGTATTACTGATTTCATTGTATATGATATGATTAGTAAAAACCTTTAATAGGTTATTACATATTGCATTTTAGAACTTGAGAAGACATTGTCGACTTATAGGCAAGTGCACTTATTGATTCTATAGTATTATGGATATTGATATTGAGTGTTGATCACATAGGGATTACGATTACTAGTAATTACCTTTTTTTCTTATTATCTAATTTGAAAAATTGAGTAGAGTGCGTAAAATGAAATGACGAGTATTTAAAAGAGAACAATAATCATTAAAAGTGTACTTAGATATTGAATCCTCCTAAAACTACTAATGTAATTAACTAATTATTATTCAATTTTATTATTACATTCTTGGACCATAGGAATTCCTAAATTAAACTAATAGCTCTCTCGAGTCTACTAATTCCTAATTTTAATTTAATTAATTGGAATCTCCTCCTAAATAAAATCCTTAAAATTGTATTACATTCAATCTATGAACTCCTCTATTAAGTTTGACCCCGATATGAAAGATTTACATCGTCTTATCTCTAAGATTACATACAACTCCTTCTAATTATGCCAGAGCTATTTTAATATAGGATTTCTCGATCTCTATATAAGAAATCAGACTTCAACTAATATGTCGGCAATATTAAATTGAAAACAATGAAGAACACATAATTAGATCACAAGAATAATAAATAAAAAAATTATATATTCATTCTAGAGTTCATCATACCCGAGTATAATAGAATGTTTAAGTTAGCAACATATTAAATCTAAAAGTGACAATATTAAAAGAGTACATAAAGAAAAGCATTAAATAAGCAATAATACTAAATTTTATTACTATGCTATTATTAATCTACAATTCTCTTCCATCTACTAGAAATTCATGCTCCTCATATAGCTATCAATTTCTACCCTTCTAAGAAAGTTTTAGCTTCCTAGAAAAAAAATCCTAAGAATCTTCATAAACTAGAAATATTAATTTAATAGGTAGTAATGGCTTCTCTAGATGTGGGAAACTTAGTTACTTTTGAAAGGAAATCAAATCTTCAAAATGAATTGTAACTTTGGGAAGTGAAATTGAGCTTAGAAATCAATTTTAGAAACTTGATTTTTGGCTTGGCATAGTCATAGCACGATTGTGCTATTTCTCATATACCCTTTTTTTTTCAAATATATTGAAAAATTGTCTTCAATACACTAGCAAACATGGGTGTGTTCTTTCTCATGTACTTCTACATGGCTACTTACACGGCTTCTCCAAAATGCTCTACCTTGTTCTATTTTACACAGCCTTAGACATGGTCGTGCTCTTCACTATGTCATGCTTTCTAAACTTACAAAATTGATATTCTTACTTCAAATTTCACGTAATTATTTTATTAAATCATAAATTATATTTCAAAGCTTTAAAATCAAAATCAAGTGATTAAGTACAATATCCATCCAAAATATAAGAGAATTAAACAAAAAACTATTATAAATAATACAAATAATAAATATTTTATAACACTTATCGTGTATTAAGGCTCCTCCTGCCTTATGTCAAGGATGGACACATGGCAAAAAGTTTAGAGATTTTGATATAAAATAATAAGATTAAGGGAACTTAACTTAGCTTGTATCTCATGTGCACAATAAAATTACACATTAAAATGTTTTTCTTTTAAATAAATCATATTATAGATATAGAAAATTATTAGATGATTAAGGATAATGCCTGCCCTCTCCTTAGATCATATATCTCATACAATATGACCATTACTCTCTTACTATGACTTGAGATCAATTGATTCTATCTTTTATAAAATGTAGTATATCCAATCAAATAGTTGAGTTATAAAACACAATCACATTGAATAAATTGACAAGTCAAAGAGTATAATAGGGGAAAGAAAAGGCTTCAAACAACTTTGCTTTTTAAGGGAAAACTATGTCTACTTATTCATCTATGGATATGCAAAGCCCAAAATATCGTATCATATTAAGCCTTTTTTTTTAATATGACAACCTATTATGTGTCCTTACATAACATACAATACTAACTTACTACGCACACCAACTAATAAACACAATTTGATGTAATAAACAAAATCATTATGATATTCAAACTTAAGTTAGGAATAAAAAACTAAAATAGTTCAACTACTCACAAGTGCTTATGAATAAACTATTAACTCGAATTGTTTAATATATAATAATAAAATAAGATGATACTCTTCTCAATCAATATTGCTAAAGCTCATTCATGATATTCATCCATTCACTAAATTTCTCAAAGGTAAAAGTCATTATCTCAAAAAAAAAAAAAAAATTTCCAATGATGGTAAATAAAAATGCCTTGCGAGCAACTTAACCAACTTTGCACATAAATGAACTTTTCTTAATGTTGCACATGTACATCCAAACAATACTAATTCACAACTGAACACATTGCAAGAATCACAATTTACGTTTTTCATTTTTCCTTATTTATACACATGTTACAAACAAAAGTCAACTTTTCATGATTTCTTAACCCATTTCTAGTCATTGAAAGTCTATATATGGCTTCTATCTTGCATTTTTAACTAAGAAAAACTTGAAATAACCACTTCTAACTAATTATGTTGAACTAAGTTTAACCTTGGTCTATGTTGGGTTGTTTTTTTACTCTCTTCCAGCCCAGCCCACTACTCGCCCCTTTACACTTAAACTCGTCTCACTCCAACCGGATACAACACATATTCCAGAATGTTCACTCCGACCGGATTCAACACTTATTCCAGAACGTTCACTCTCTCTCCAGACGTCCTCTCTTCTTCTCTCTCTTAGGGTTACAGATAATCACTCGCTCTCTCTTTTATTCTCTCTTTACTTTCTTCGTACTTTGGTTTTGGTTACTGTAATCTTGATTATTGTTTATGTGTGTGTAATATTTGCAGGTGGGACTTTCGAGCAGTCATAAGCTCCACAGATTGAAACAGATTTTCGAAAGGGGGTAAAAAGAAACCCTTTTCCCTTTTGAGCCGTTTATTTATATGATCCTTTGTTTGTTACATTTCCTCTTGTTATCTAAACTAATTTCTAGTTTTACAGTTACATGATGTAGTCTTGAAATCTAGTTGGCATTTTATGACTCTTTCTAGTGTTCCGAGCAAGATCTATAACATTTTACTCCCGTTCTGGAAAAACAACCTTGTCCTCAAGGTTGTAATCTGGATAGGTTGTTACAAAAGAGTCAAAATCCTCCCATGTCGTGTCTTCCAGTGGTAATCCCAACCACTAAACTAATAGTTGATGGCAATCCTGACCCTGTCTTCGAATAATTCTAGTATCCACAATAGCCAATGGAGTCAACATAGGTTGATTATTGACCGATCCCGTAGGTAAATCCAGAGATGGAAAATCTACTCCATAGGCTTTCTTAAGACACGAAATATGAAAAAAATTGTGGATCCTTGAGTCTGGTGGAAGCTCCACTTCATAGGCTGACAAACCGATTCTTCTGAGCACCTTATAAGGACCATAATATCGCTTGGACAATTTATGTTGTCCTTGCGTCAAAGAAAGTTGTCTATAAGGTCGGAGCTTGACAAATACCATGTCTCCCAATTCTAATGTGACATCCCTTCGATGTTTGTCAGCTAATTGCTTCATACGACTATGAGCTTGCTGTAAATTTGTCTTAAGCAGCTTAAGCACCTCATCTGTAGCAATTAAATCCTGATCCACAGCCTGTATGTTGGAGTTGCCCCTAATGTATGCTGGCACAGCCGGTGGTTTTCGACTATAAACCACTTCGAATGGTGTCATACCCGCCCCATCATGAAACGAAATATTATAGGCAAATTCTGCCCAAGGTAGAAACTTCACCCAAGCGGTAGGTGTATCCATCACAAAACACCTCAAGTATTGTTGAATAGTTCTGTTGAGCACTTCAGTCTGCCCGTCCGTTTGAGGGTGATAAGCACTACTCATTGCCAAAGCAGTCCCACTCAATCGGAAAAGTTCCTTCCAAAAATGGCTCATGAATATTGGGTCTCTGTCTGACACTATGGTCCTCGGAATACCATGTAAACGAATGACCATATGTAAGAATAAAGCTGCCACTGTAGTTTCTGTAAATCCAGATCTCAGAGCACCCAAATGACAATATTTAGATAGCCGGTCAACAACTATGAAAATAACAGAGAAGCCCTCAGATTTAGGAAGACATGTAATAAAATCCATACTAATGTCTTCCCAAATTTGGTCTGGAATAGGAAGCGGAGCTAACAATCCAGCAGGTGTTTGAGTAGAATATTTCACCTGTTGGCAAACCATACAACTCCGAACAAAGTCATAAACTTGTTTCCTCATACCATCCCAAAAAAATTCACCAGCAATCCGCTTGTAGGTCTTCAAAAATCCAAAATGACCAGCACTAGGAGTCACATGATATTCCTGTAGTAAGGTTAGAATCACAGAAGATTGTGGTACCAAAAACAATCTGTTGTGATAGTATAACAAATCATTTTTCCAAACTATAGGATATTTAATTGTGTGGCCATGTGCAAGGTCAGAAATTATTCGCACAAAAGCAGGAATGGTCTTATACTCTTTCCTTAGTGTTTCTATGAAAGAGAAATGTGGAGAAGACCATCTACAAAACTGTCCCTCCTCTATGAACTATCTTGACAAAGCATCAATAACTTGATTCTCTTGACCCGATTCATAAGTGATAGTATAATCATATCCTATCAACTTAGAAAGATAGTGCTGCTGCTCAGGTGTTTGAATCACTTGTGTTAGAATCTCTTTAAGGCTTCTGTGATCAGTCCGAATAAAAAAATGTGAGCCTAACACATACTATCTCCACTTTCGTACTGCTGCCACTATAGCATAAAGCTCCCTTACATAGGCAGAAGCTTTGCGCAGATGTAAAGGAATCTTTTTGCTAAAATACGAAATAAGATGTGTATCCTGCAAGAGTACTACTCCCACAACTAGTCCAGACGCATCAGTTTCAATGACAAAAGTCTTTGAAAAATCCAGTAATCTCAAAATTGGGGCTTGTAATAAAGCTATTTTGAGAGATTCAAAGGCCTGTTGAGCCTGTTCATTCCAATGAAACCTGTCCCTCTGTAACAAGTCCGTCAGAGGTGATGCAATGGCGGCATAATTCTTGACAAATCTCCGATAATATCCAGCCAATCCCAAAAACGCTCACAGCTGTTTTTGAGTGATAGGCACAGGCCACTGTTGAACACCCTGAACCTTAGAAGGATCAGGACTTACTCCAGCAGCTGATACTATATGACCCAAGTAGTCAATAGTTGACGCTGCAAAAATACATTTAGAAGCCTTGACATAAAACTGATGTTGCTGTAACACTTGTAATATTAATTCCAAGTGCTGTAAATGTGCAGTAACATCCTTGCTATAGACCAATATGTCATCATAGAAAACTACGACAAAATGTCGTAAAAATGGCTGGAAAATTCTGTTCATAATAGCCTGGAAAGTGGCTGGTGCGTTGCTTAAGCCAAAGGGCATTACTAGGAACTCATAATGTCCTTCATGAGTTCTAAAAGCTGTTTTTTCCACATCTGTCGGCTTCATTCGAATTTGATGGTATCCTGATCGCAAATCCAGTTTCGAAAAACATGCAGCACCAAATAATTCGTTTAAAAGTTCATCGATAGTGGGAATGGGAAATTCATCTTTGATAGTAACCTGATTAAGAGCCCTATAATCTACACAGAATCGCCAAGTACCATCTTTCTTTTTTACTAAAAGTACAGGCGAAGAAAATGGGCTAGTGCTATGTTGAATGATGCCTGACTCCAACATTTCTTTCACCTGCTTTTCAATTTCACTCTTTTGAAAATGTGGGTATCTATAGAGCTTAACATTCACTGGTTTACTATCAGAAATAAGATGAATTCTATGTTGAACAGATCGCAAAGGTGGCAATGATGAAGGTGCTTGAAAAACAAATGCACATTTGCCCAGTAAAATATCAATATCTTTATTGTCGGTGGATATGCATGAATTAGGACTAACCTCCTAAGCCAACAATTGAAAACACGAAGCAACTGAATCTGTCTTCAGTAATTTTCGAAACTGGTGATGCGAAATTTGAGCTAAGGCACCATTATTAACTCCCTGCAATGTCACTGTAGCTCCTTGATACACAAATTGCATAGTCAAATTTGTGTAGTCAATAGTAACGAGTCCCAATGTTTGCAACCATTGCACTCCCAGAACAAAATCAACCCCTTGGATTGGCAACACATAGAACAAGTCCTTAAAAACCAGCCCTTGAATTTCCAATACAACATTGGAGCATTGACCTTCACAACATAGCTTACTACCATTACCAATCATGACTCCAAAATTAGCTGTAGAAGCTACTGTCAGTTCGAAATGTTTGGCTACTCTTGTTTGCACAAAATTGTGTGTACTTCCTGAATTTACTAACACTGTCACTTGATGGCCATTCATCATTTCAAAAAATCGAATGGTACGAGGTACCAGATGTTCGGACATTGCATGATAACTAATTAATCCGTTATCCTGTGCACCTTCATGTCCACAACCCGAATCCTCAGCCAACTGCTCCTCACATGGATCCGTAACCGATCCCTCTTCTTCATCTTGTATTAACAAGAGAAATTTTGCCTTGCATCTATGATTCTTGGAATATTTCTCATCACAGTTGTAGCATAAGCCTTGTTCTCGTCTAATTTGCATTTCCTCTTAGAAAGTTTTTTGATAGGTAATGTGGTTTTAGGATTGTCGACTGTAGAAGGGTGAGGTTTAGAAAATTGTAATGGAGAAGAAGTAGGATGAGAAGAAGTAGGTATAGAATATGGAAGTCAGAAAGAATGGTCTTGAAACTTGGATTCATGCATTTTTGCTAACCAAATTGCATGAGGTAATGATGTAGGATGGGAAATCTGAACCTCTTTGCGAATGTGAGATTTGAGGCCCGAAATGAAACAAGAAAGCAAAAAAGATTGAGGTATGCCTACAACTTGATTAGACAAAGATTCAAATTCTTTTTGATATTCCGTTACCGTTTTCTTTTGCATCAATTTTGCCAGGGCTCCCTGAGTATCGTCATATTCGGAAGATCCAAATCTAGTCTTGAAAGACTGCAAGAAAGCTTGCCATGAACCCACTTAGTTATTTTGCTCAAGCCATTGTAGATACTGAAAGGCTTCTCCTTCTAATGCAAAAGACGCAATTTCTAATCTTTGTCCGTCCGGTACATTATGAAAATCAAAAAACTTTTGAGTTTGATAAATCCAGGCCAAAACATCTTGTCTAGAAAATTTAGGAATCTCTAATTTGATTCCTCTCAACAAGGGATTCAGTGCAGAATGTAATGAATGGTTTGAATCTAAATGAACTTGAGTTGCTTCCTGATCAGACAGTCCATTCTGATTCTGAAAATGATCATTTTTTTCTGAAAATTGTTGCATCGAAGTATTAATAGCGGAATTCAAATCATTCATCGATTGTTGAGTGACCAGATTGGCTTTAATAGAATTTGCATCTGTGATTGCATTCCCTTCATCATCTCTGCTAAAGAAAATACTAAAGATTGTAGCTTGGAAAATTCTTCTTGTGATCTTGTTGAGGCCATGACGAGAGCACAAAAAATGTTGGGTTGTTTTTTTACTCTCTTCCAGCCCAGCCCACTACTCAGCCCCTTTACACTTAAACTCGTCTCACTCCAACCGGATACAACACATATTCCAGAATGTTCACTCCGACCAGATTCAACACTTATTCCAGAATGTTCACTCTCTCTCCAGACGTCCTCTCTTCTTCTCTCTCTTAGGGTTACAGATAATCACTCGCTCTCTCTTTTATTCTCTCTTTACTTTCTTCGTACTTTGGTTTTGGTTACTGTAATCTTGATTATTGTTTGTGTGTGTGTAATATTTGCAGGTGGGACTTTCGAGCAGTCCTAAGCTCTACAGATTGAAACAGATTTTCGAAAGGGGGTAAAAAGAAACCCTTTTCCCTTTTGAGCCGTTTATTTATATGCTCCTTTGTTTGTTACATTTCCTCTTGTTATCTAAACTAATTTCTAGTTTTACAGTTACATGATGTAGTCTTGAAATCTAGTTGGCATTTTATGACTCTTTCTAGTGTTCCGAGCAAGATCTGTAACAGTCTACCTTTCCCTTCTCTAGTTAATTAATATTGGTTTAACAAATGTTATCTTTGACTTATATATTCCATTGTTTCTACTCTTTTTCACTCGACTATTTTATTTTAAAGGTTGACCACTATGAACATTTTAGATAAGTTTTATGTTAATTTCTGTCCCTAGTTATCTTGACATCAAGATTTCAATTCCCTACACCTTAACATTTTCAATTCAAACAATTGTATTTGTTATTTCAATTTCAATTGTTGAATTACTCCATTAAAAACCAAAGTTCTAATATATCAATTTCCACTCTTTACATTAAAACCCTAGGTATGATATTTATCCATAATTAACCATGGAATTGGATAAAGTACATTTATTTCAAAAATTAGAGTTTGTTAGAAATTACAATTATATAAAAGAATTACGATTGTTCTTAGTTCTTTTCCATACAATTTAGTTATACAACCACCTAAGAAATCATAAAATCTTTTATGAAGGTGTAAGCAATTGGCTAGTTCATCTTACTTGTCTAACATCCCTCTTTCTCTTTGGTTGCACCTAGTCTCTTTCATCTCCATCTTTGTTAATTAATCTTACACACATTTAATATGTATTTTTTTTTTATTTAGTATGTATCACTGATGTGTGTCTCTTATATTATTTCTTGATATCTTTATTATTTAGACATCCGATTTCAAATAGGTTTCAAAACAAATTTAAAAAAGGAACTAAAATAATGAGTCAAAAAGCATCGCTATTCTTAGTTTTTATTATTAGATAAGTATTAAAATATTATGGGAGGAAACTTCATACTTCTAATACATTATATATTTTAGGGAAAGCTATAGTTAATGTTATTACAGCTATACATACCCTTACTTAATGTGGTTGAGTAGTTTGAGAGAGCATTTTTTAATTAAACCACTACTTATGGATAACATTTAATCTCTATTACAATATAAGACAGAAAACAATACAACGTAGCCTAAGAAAAATAGCACAATATATGTTTTTTGCATTATATTTGATGTGATAAGTATAACACATATTTTCATGTTGTATGCTGCTTGTTATGTAAAAATACTACATTGAATAGCAATTTTAGCTTATATTATCTTATATTTACTAAACTATATTTTCCAAACTATCACCATCTTCTTGTTGTTGTCATTGCCACTACATCTTATCCTTTACACTACCAACACTATATTACCATTACCATAACAATTATGGTGAAAGTAGCGGTAAGTTGATCCATTCGTAGAGGCTATAGTGATGACAAGGTAATTGCTACATAAGAGTAGGAGTAGTGATGATGGTGTAGTACAATGGAGGTGTTAATAATGTGGCGATGGGCCATGACTATGGCATTGGTGGTATGGATGATGTTATGGCAATAATCATTAGTGTGATGGTGGGGGTAATGGCAGTGTATGAGGTTTATAAGATGACAACGACAATGAAAAAAGTGATCATGGTGGTATATAGGGGTTGGGATGTGGGCCAAAAGGGTCGGCTCACCCCAACTCATATTGGCCCATGGGTCAAAGCAAGCCGAAGAAGCTAGCTTGGGCAGCACCATAGGTTAACGCAAGCCGATCCACAAACCCACGCAAAATGCTTTTTTTTTTTTCAATTTTATATTATAAAATTACAAAAGCCATCCCCAAACCCTAACTCTAAAGTCCAAACCTGAGACCCAAAGCCCTAGTGATGAGATCTATAATGAGAGTCAAGCCGGAAGAAGGAATGTGGATCCTCTTGAAGTGTCGCCTGGACCGATCACAAGAAATCGAGCGAAACGACTCAAGGAAGCACTTAACCGGTTGATAAAGGATGTCCATGAAGTCGGAAAGGATTGGAGCAATCATGAAGTTGGAACGGATTGGAACAACCATGGGAAGACCCTTGCTCTTGTACAAGTCATACCAGATACGGGGTGAAGAGGGCGTGTATTTACAAGGCACGGCCGTGTAGGAATCTCAAAGTTACACAGAATCATACACGGTCATATACACAGCCAAAGGCACGGCCGTGTATAGAGTCAAGAAAATCCACAAAAAGATACACGTCTAGAAGTACATGGTCGTGTATGTCTCCAACGCCGGCTTAAGGCCGCCGGCCTTCATTCTAACGCCGCCGGCCTTCATGTCTACACTGCCGGCCTTCATGTTCTGTTTTTGTTATTTTTACGCAACTTATTGAAGTGATGTCGTTTTAGGCTTTATTGTTACAAATTGTAAACCCTATTATAAAGCTCCTAGGGTTTAGAACATAACATACATATAGATCTTACAACATTAAAAACACTTTGGAGAGACTCCTCTCTTGGTTCTTCAAGAACTAACTAGAACTTATCGGATTAATTTTCGTAGCGTTCATCCCGACTTATCAATCGGTCTTTCATCTCGATTGTGGCGTCTTCATATTATACCAAGGTTCTTGCCTCGCTTATAGACAACGGGTTGCGGTTTCCACTTGAGGGTGTTTGGGCATCTTAGGTAACGAATTCTGAGCATATTGGCATTGGGTTTCGTCACAGGTTAGCGTGGTTCGTATCAGTTAGGAATCCGATCAAATCGATCCCGTATCAGTTTTGGTATCAGAGTTTAGGTTTGTCAAAACATCAAGTTCGGTTTGAGGAAGGTAACATCAAAACCCTAACTCCAATCGTTCATATCAATTATCGTATTCAATTTCATAGTATGAATTGTTTATTGAAAGTGTAGTATCTACTAGTCGATTTGTTAAAAAAAAAGAAAAAAAAAAAGAAAAGAAAAGAGAAACGTGATCAAGAGCAACGACAAAGACAAAAAAAAAAAAACGGATAGAAAAAGAGGAAATTTACGAACCCTGTAGTTGTTTTGAATTCTACGGAAGGGGATTGGTGTGGTTTGGGTTAGTTCCAAGAGAATTGAGAAGAGGAATTGGCGAGTTGATATCATCATTGTTTGTGAGAATACACGAGTGACTGTGTGATATCATCATTTGAGCGAAACACGTAAGGGAGTGTATCGTGAGGTTTAATTTCATATATATTTGTGTTAGTACTAATCTTTTCTGTAGGAACTATGTCGAGGCAACATTCTCCTGAAGGTGAGAGGGGAAGGTTTGATGCTAGGTTAGTAATTGAGACGTTGAGGGGTGAGATGAAGAGGATGTTCCAAGAGGGAATGGAACAAATTCATGAGATGGTATAGCAAAGACTAGAGCCCACAAACGTATTCTAAGGGCATAAGAGGGAGAGTTGTTCTAGAAGAGCACTGAGGGGTGGAGATGAAATGTCGGAAGATGAATTTGATGAGCCTTATGTCGGGAGTTATAGAGGTTATAGTGGTCGGAATAGAGGAACTAAGGACTAGGAAGATAGAGGAGATAGGAATAGAGAGGATGATCAATTGAGTAGCATAAAGATGAAGATTCCTCCTTTCCAGGGGAAGAATGATCTCGAGGTGTACTTAGAGTGGGAGAAAAAGGTGGAGATGGTGTTTGATTGTCATAACTATAGTGGGAGAAAGAAAGTGAAACTTGCTGCCATTGAGTTTTCGGATTATGCTATAGTGTGGTGGGATCAATTAATGTTGAATAGAAGAAGGAATTGCGAGCCACCTATTGAGTCTTGGGAAGAGATGAAAAGGGTGATGAAGAAGCGGTTTGTGCCTGCGTATTACTATCATGAATTGCACAACAAGTTGCAAACTTTGAGGTAGGGAAGCCGAAGTGTGGATGAGTATTTCAAGGAGATGGAAGTTACTATGATCAGGGCGAATGTAGAGGAGGATAGAGAGGCTACCATGGCTAGGTTTCTTGCTGGGCTGAATAGAGAAATCCAAAATATTGTGGAATTGCAGCATTATGTAGAATTGGAGGATATGGTTCACATGGCTATAAAGGTTGAGAACCAGCACAAGAGGAAAGGTAGTAGTAATGCACGGTTTCAACAGGGTAATGATTCATCCACTTGGAAGACTAACCAATGGAAGAAGGAAGAAAAGCCTTTACCCACTAAACCAAAAGGGGAGCTGAGGCAAGCGGGTTCTACTCCGGGTAACCAAGGTAACCCCGATTCTTCTACTTCTAGAAATCGTGACATTAGATGTTTTAAATGCCAAGGTAGAGACCATATTGCTAGTCAATGTCCAAATAGGCGTGTTATGATTTTGCGTGATGATGGTGAGTATGAGACTGAGGGGGATAGTGAGGAAAATGATATGCCTCCATTAGAGGATGCTAGTGATGATGAGGAGCCTGCAGTAGGGAAGTTAGTGGCAGTAGTGAAGCGAGCTTTGAATGTGCAGGTGAAGGAAAAAGAGGAGGAGCAAAGGGAGAATATATTTCATACTAGATGTTATCTAGGAGATCATATTTGCAGTTTGATCATTGATGGAGGAAGTTGCACCAATGTAGTGAGCAATTTTATTGTTTAGAGGCTGGGGCTCAAAACTGTTAGACACCCTAGTCCATATAAATTGCAGTGGTTGAATGATAGTGGTGAGACTAAGGTGAGTAAGCAAGCCTTGATTGGTTTTCGCATTGGTAGGTATGAGGATGAGGTGTTATGTGATGTAGTGCCAATGCAAGCATGTCATGTGTTGTTGAGGAGGCCATGGCAATTTGATAGGAAGGTTGTTCATGATGGCTTTTCTAACATGTATACGCTTGTTCACCAAGGGAAAAGCTTTAATCTCAAACCGTTAACACCTAAACAAGTGTATGAGGATCAGTTGCAGCTACAACAGTCTTTTGCAAAACATAAGGTGAGTGAAAAGCAGAGGGAGAGTGAGAGAACAAAAGACAATGAGAAAGAAAAGGAATACAAAAGTCAATATCAAAAGGAAAAAGAGAGGAAGGCTGGAAAGAGTGTGAGAGACCAAGTTGAAAGGGAATCAACTTTGGTGGTGAGTGAAAAGGAAAGTGCAGCCTTGCAAAAGGAGAGTTGTGTGGCAAGAGCGAGTGTAGTGAGGAGAGCGTTAGTGATGAAGTAACCTATGTTGTTGCTGGTTTTTAAAGAAACATGTTTGACTACTAACGAACTATCTAACTCTTTACCTAGTATGGTCGTGTCTCTTGTGCAGGACTTTGAAGATGTCTTCCCTGAGGAGATTCCAAAGGGATTACCACCTATTCGTGGTATTGAGCACCAGATTGACCTTGTACCTGGAGCATTGATTCCAAATAAGCCAGCTTATAGGAGCAATCCGGAGGAGACAAAGGAACTCCAAAGGCAGGTCGATGAATTAATGGAGAAGGGGTACGTGAGAGAAAGCATGAGTACATGTGCAGTGCCTGTGATTTTAGTGCCTAAGAAGGATGGGTCATGGAGAATGTGTGTTGACTGCCGCGCAATCAACAACATCACGATAAAGTATCGTCATCCCATTCCTCGCTTAGATGATATGTTAGACGAGTTACATGGGTCTAGTGTCTTTTTCAAAATTGATCTGAAAAGTGGATACCACCAAATTAGAATGAAAGAAGGTGATGAATGGAAAATTGCATTAAAAAAAAAATATGGATTGTATGAGTGGTTAGTAATGCCTTTCGGTTTAACTAATTCACCTAGTACTTTTATGAGACTTATGAACCATGTTTTGAGGACTTTTATTGGAAAATTTGTGGTTGTCTATTTTGATGATATCCTCATTTACAGCAAGAGTTTGGAAGATCATATATCTCACTTGAGGGATGTTTTAGAAGTGCTTCGAAAGGAACAATTATATGCTAACCTCAAGAAGTGCACTTTTTGCACAGACAAACTTATGTTTCTTGGCTTTATTATTAGTGCACAAGGAATACAGGTTGATGAAGAAAAGATTCGTGCGATCCAAGAATGGCCTAGTCCAACTACTGTAATTCATGTGCGGAGTTTCCATGGACTAGCGAGCTTTTACAGGAGATTTGTGAAGGATTTCAGCACCATTGCAGCACCACTTACTGAGGTAATTAAGAAGAACGTGGGGTTCAGATAGGAAGAGCAACAAGAGAAGGCCTTTCAAACGCTTAAAAATAAGCTGACTCAGGCGCCATTACTTGCTTTACCTAACTTTGCTAAAACGTTTGAAATTGAGTGTGATGCTTCAGGATTAGGTATTGGAGCAGTGCTTATGCAGGAGAGAAGACCGATTGCATTCTTTAGCGAGAAGCTAAGTGGGGCAACCTTGAACTACCCTACTTACGACAAGGAGTTATATGCATTGGTTCGAGCCCTGGAGACTTGGCAACACTACCTTTGGACAAAAGAGTTTGTGATCCACACTGATCATGAATCCTTGAAGTACTTGAAGGGGCAACACAAGCTGAACAAAAGGCATGCTCGTTGGGTGGAGTTCATCGAAACATTTCCGTATGTCATCCACTACAAGCAAGGTAAAGAGAATGTCGTTGCTAATGCACTTTCTATAAAGTATACTCTTATCTCTACTCTTAATTCTAGACTGTTTGGTTTTGAGCACATTAAGGAATTATATGCTGCTGATCGAGATTTTTGTGAGGAGTATGTGCATTGTGAGAAGAGTGGGCATGGTAAATTTTATAAGCATGAAGGATTCTTGTTTAGGGAGAATAAACTATGCATTCCAAATTGTTCTTTAAGAAAATTATTAGTGAGGGAGTCTCATGGAGGAGGTTTAATGGGATACTTTGGAGTAGCTAAAACCTTAGGGGTATTACAGGAACACTTCTATTGCCCTCACATGAAACGAGATGTTGAGAGGATTTGTGAGCGATGTGTCATGTGTAAGCAAACGAAATCTAGAGTCCAACCTCAAGGGCTTTACACCCCACTTCCCATTCCTCATGAGCCGTGGGTAGATATTTCCATGGATTTTGTGTTAGGATTACCCAAGTCTAGACATGGTCGAGATTCTATCTTTGTAGTTGTGGATAGATTCTCTAAGATGGCACATTTCATTCCTTGTCACAAAACGGATGATGCTTGTAATATTGCTAATTTATTCTTTAGGGAAGTTGTGAGATTGCATGGTATGCCTAGAACAATCTTATCTGATAGAGATGCTAAGTTCTTGAGCTACTTCTGGAAGACCTTGTGGGCTAAGTTAGGAACTAAGTTATTGTTTTCTACTACTTGTCATCCACAGATTGATGGTCAAACTGAGGTAGGGAATCGAACTTTATCTACTTTGTTGAGGGCTGTAATTAAAAAGAATATCAAAAGTTGGGAGGATTGTTTGCCGCATGTTGAATTTGCCTATAACCGTACAGTGCATTCTGCTACTAAATTTACTCCTTTTGAAATTGTGTATGGTTTTAATCCACTAACTCCTTTGGATTTATCACCTTTGCCTATTTCTGAGTATGTTAATCTAGATGGCAAGAAGAAAGCCGAATTTGTTAAATAGATCCATGAGAAGGCAAGGCTAAACATTGAGCGACGAATAGAGCAGTATGTGAAACAAGCCAACAAGGGTCGTTGACAAGCTGTTTTTGAACCTGGAGATTGGGTTTGGGTTCACATGCGCAAAGAGCGGTTTCCTGTGCAGCGTCGATCTAAACTACTTCCTAGAGGCGATGGACCATTTTAAATTCTTGAGCGTATCAACGATAATGCATATAAGATAGATTTGCCTGGTGAGTATCAAGTAAGTGCCACATTTAATGTTACTAATCAAAGTCCTTTTGATGTAGGTGATGATTTGAGGACAAATCCTTTTCAAGAGGAGGGGAATGATGAGATCTATAATGAGAGTCAAGCCGGAAGAAGGAATGTGGATCCTCTTGAAGTGCCGCCTGGACCGATCACAAGAAATCGAGCGAAACGACTCAAGGAAGCACTTAACCGGTTGATAAAGGATGTCCATGAAGTCGGAAAGGATTGAAGCAATCATGAAGTTGGAACGGATTGGAACAACCATGGGAAGACCCTTGCTTTTGTACAAGTCATACCGAATACGGGGTGAAGAGGGCGTGTATTTACAAGGCACGGCCATGTAGGAATCTCAAAGTTACACAGAATCATACACGGTCATATACACGGCCAAAGGCACGGCCGTGTATGGAGTCAAGAAAATCCACAGAAAGATACACATCTAGAAGTACACGGCCGTGTATGTCTCCAACGCCAGCTCAAGGCCGCCGGCCTTCATTCTAACGCCGCCGGCCTTCATGTTCTATTTTTGTTATTTTTACACAACTTATTGAAGTGATGTCGTTTTGGGCTTTATTGTTACGAATTGTAAACCCTAGTATAAAGCTCCTAGGGTTTAGAACATAACATATATATAGATCTTACAACATTAAAAACACTTTGGAGAGACTCCTCTCTTGGTTCTTCAAGAACTAACTAGAACTTATCGGATTAATTTCCATGGCGTTCATCCCGACTTATCAATCGGTCTATCATCCCGATTGTGGCGTCTTCATATTATACCAAGGTTCTTGTCTCGCTTATAGACAACGGGTTACGGTTTCCACTTGAGGGTGTTTGGGCATCTTAGGTAATGAATTCCGAGCATATTGGTATTAGGTTTCGTCACAGGTTGGCGTGGTTCATATCAGTTAGGAATCCGATCAAATCAATCTCGTATCACCTAGAACCCAAAACCTTATAACCCAAGCTTTAACCTGAAACCTAAGCCCCAACAGCCAAATGACCATTCGCTTGAACCCCAAGCCCCTAACTCCAAACCCAACCCAAAGCCCCAATCCATAGGTCTACATAGCATAGCGGTTTGTTAAATTAAAAAAAAAAAAAACGTAATTGCATGAGGACTCACCATGCATGATTGATTGACGACGATGATGAAGACTGAGTAGTAGCTGACGAGAGGAGGAGGATAATGACGATAAGGAGTTTTAGGTTTGTGTTTGGGTAGAGTGGTTGGGAACGTTTTGGATGATGATGGGTGGGTGTATAGACTAGTGGCCAGTGGATTGGTGGTCTTCGACGAGGTAGCAGCTAGTGACTTGTGTGTACAGAGGAGTGACGAACTGACGATGGCGAGTGAGATGAGAGAGAAGGGAAAGTGATGAAAGTTCAAAGTGGTCTCTAGTTTGACTCCCTGTTTACTTTTAGTTTTACTACTATTTCTATTTTTTTTTAGGCTAGCCAACCCATGCCTATAGCGAGTTAGCTCGCCTTGACTCACAAGCTACGAGGGGTAGGCCAAAAAGCCTACAAATCTTGTGACCAAATTTTTTTTTGACCCAACTCACTAAGCCTGCCCTATATTCCCATCCCTAGTGGTATAGGTGGCAATGTTATATTGGTAATATTGTGATGATGATGATGGCAACTTGTTGCAATTGTTACGTTAGTGGTGGTGGCGATAGTGGTGATGATAATGATAATATGTTAAGTTCATAATGGTGAAGCAATGGTGGTAAAAAAAAAAGTGTTAGTTTAAGGTATTAGTTAAGGGATTTTAGTTTATTATTGTTTCAAGGTTTTTATATCACCAAATAAGAGATTAAAATATTTTAAAAGCATTTTTTTTTTAATTTTCAATATTATCTAGGTTTTTATCCTATAGCTTATTTAGTAAAAGATCTTGGGAAGGAAGACAACTTTTAAAAGGACTAAAACTTCAAAGAGAAAAAATATCTCATTACAAAGTTGTTCTAATTTACAAAAAGTACCCCCAAAACTTCGGGGTTGATACTTAAATATTATCATTTTTAAAAAAATTACGAAAATATTATACCCGTAAAAATTATTACTAAAATAGGTTGTGAAGTCTTGAATCATGTATAAGCTTTTAATGATACTAAAAATTTTTAGTACAATGGTCTACGCCTTTAGTACAACACCACTTAATTTTTTTTTCCTACAAACCTATCAAATCTTATCTTACAAACTTATAAAGTATATAATACTGTAAACCTATAAAAAAACTGCAAACCTATAAAATTATTACAAAAGTATGTTTACAAACCTATAAAAGTGATATAGTAAATTTATACAGTAATATACAGGGAAAAAATTGCACCAATAGTTTCTAATATAAATACGAATCCTCAATTCATATTTTCATATTTCCATGTTTCAATTCCTTCTGTAAACCTCACTCTCTATCACTGTTTGAAATTTTTTGTTTCCATAATTTATATTTTACACAAGTTTTACTTTATTTCAATGTGTGTCGAAATATCTTCATCAAGATCTTAGTATGTTTTCTTAACAAAAATTTTATTTTTGCTGTTGTTATACTACTTTGGATAAATGAAAAAAAAAACATGTAAATATATAAACTGCATAAATTTTATTAAAATAGTAGTTATTATTAATTAACTATTAATTAGTAATTAAATAATTATTAACATATAATTATTTAACATTAGTAAATAAATTATGTACATATGTTATTATAATGTATTTTTATAAACATAGTCATTAAATTAAGTTATTGTTAATTAACTTTTAATTAGCAATGATTAGTCGTTAATTAATTGGTATAAAATTAATTAGTAAAAAATTTTGTATTCATTGCAAATGAAAAATATTTGTATGGTTTTGTAAAATTAATTCTAAATAGTTCTTAATTATCCATTAATTAAAGGTGATTAGTCATTAATATGACATTAATTAGTTGTTATAAAATTAATTAGTAAAAAATTTCTTATTCATTACAAATAAAAATTATTTGTATGGTTTTGTAAAATTAGTCATAAAAGTAAGTAGTTGTTAAATGTTTGTTAATTAAAGGTGATTAGTCATTAATATGACATTAATTAGTTGTTATAAAATTAATTAGTAAAAATTTTCTTATTCATTACAAATAAAAATTATTTGTATGGTTTTGTAAAATTAATCATAAAAGTAAGTAGTTGTTAATTTTTTGTTAATTAAAGGTGATTAGTTGTTAATATATCGTTAATTAATTAGTATAAAATTAATTAGTGAAAAAAAATTGTATTTGTTGCAAAGTGAAAATATTTGTATGGCTTTGTGGAATGAGTTATAAAATTAATTAGTTATTAATCATTCGTTAATCAAATGGGATTAGTGGTTAATACATCGTTAATTAATTGTTATAAAATTAATTAATAAAAAATTTTGTATTCGTTGCAAATGTAAAATATTTGTATGATTTTGTAGAATTAAGCATAAAAGTAAGTAATTGTTAATTATCTGTTAGTTAAAGATGATTAGTTGTTAATATGTAGTTAATTAATTATTATAAAATTAATTAGTGAAAAAATTTGTATTTGTTGCAGAGTGAAAATATTTTTATAGTTTTGTAGAATGAGTTATAAAATTAATTAGTTATTTATTATCTGTTAATTAAAGGAAAGGGGATTAGTGGTTAATACATCATTAATTAATTGCTATAAAATTAATTAGTGAAAAAAAATTATTCATTGCAAATGTAATATATTTGTATGGTTTCGTAGTATTAGTCATAAAATTAAGCAGTTAACATTTATCTGTTAATTAAATACAATTAGTCGTTAATATGTCATTAATTAATTATTGTACAATTAATTAGTGAAAAATTAAGTATTAGTTGCAAAGTGAAAATATTTGTATAGTTTTGCATAATAGATGAAGCCTGGACCTTTTGCCACGCCCTAAAGGAGGTTTAGAAGTTTCCACTAAAATCATCATAGCACGTGTGCACCCGTTACATGATAACCGTCTTACGAGTTAGAGATTGTAAGACTCTAAGTAAATGATTGCATTTACAATTAATCATAGTACATATAGTTGGATAATAAAATTCAACTATGGATCATGTATCCCACAGTCAACCATGATCGTAGAGAATCGGTATCTCCTACCAATCAGTAAAATAGGATAAATCCTAGGTTTTTCAATTTCAAATTCTATTTACATAGGGGTCCTAACATTTCATCTAAACAATCTATCCTTCACAATTCTTACTTTGTTAATTTGGTCTTCCAAAAACTCTCAATACTTTACATCTTATCCCATCCCGAGCTTTTGTAATTGCTACTTGCAAAAGAATTTATGGAGAGGTAAGCACACTATGGCTCAGTGAATGGGATGGTAAAACTTTCAATGCTACATACACATAAGCAAATTCAAATCAAGTTATCTAAACATATGCTATGTATGAACAATCACATAAATGCAACATCTCACGTGGTCTTTTGGTAACCGACGTGAAGTCTAAGGTTTACGCCCCCCTTGACCTTGGGTTGGGGATTCTAAAACCACCATCAGTGCCTACGTCATTACTCGGTTTATTTATCTTATCACTTTGATAATTATAATATCTTTTTAATTCAATAGTGAATGTTCCCGTGTCTCTACATCAGTCGAAGTAAAACCCTTAAGGACCGACCAAACTCGAAATCATCAAGGTGCGATAATCCCCTAATCACTTAGTTTGCACTTGGTGGAACAGTAATCCTCTTAATTACTTCGGCGAGCCCTGTAGCAGTGATGACCTTCAATCTCATGCAATGTCTCATGGAAATGCATATCAAGTTTTAATCAGGTTCACTTCCTTAATTAATCGATTTTAAGTGACCAAACAACATAAACAATCACAATCAATTCTCATTCAAGCCAATGAAGTAACTACGAAGCATTTCATTTCATACTTACCATAACATGCAGAGATTATGTATTTCTCATCACAAAACAGATATGGAACCCAGACCCCACGAATGTAGACTATCTAGCTACACATCAAGGTTAGTTACTTGACACCTTTGTGCCATTTGTCTTAGACGTCAAACCAACCACTCGGGATTGATTTATAATCATCATATTTGACACCTTTGTGTCATTGCACCTCTTAAGTGCTCTGTTATTCACACTTCCAAGAGCCAATAAGGTCGTCTCGTATATTCCTTTTGAGTCATCAAGACATCTATATATATATATATCTACATATATAGGTATGTCCATGACATATCTTTAATTAAAGACAATTTACTAGACACCTTCCCTTACGTACTTAAGAGGGTAGAAAAATAGGATTGTTGAGTTGTAAAAAAATCAAGGTTGCACTCATGATTTACATGGTTGTGTTCATGAGTGTATTATATAGATATAATAGGAAAATAAGCTTGCCTAAGTATATATACGCATTCAGGAACCAACTGTGATATATATACATAATGACATCTATATACCATATTCCAACTAAGAACACTTACTCGGTAGTTATAGAAGGAAAAGTTAGGTTGCTATATTTTTTGTTTGATTTAAAGAAAACAATTTTGAATCATGGGTTAGGCTTATGGTAATAGCACTAGCAATATGGTGCTAAGTACTATTATTAAGGTAGTGACATTTAAACCCTCCGACTATTCTATCCTCTACACTCTTTATGACTTCTTTCCTAACTCATTAATCTCCACTATATAACTCAACTTAGCAATAATCACAATCAATTGCAAATACAACAAACTAACAATTTAACATACATAGCAAATCAACATACAACACAACATAGTAACATATCATTAAGTTTCCCACATACTTGTTTAGGGTCGTCGTAGCCCTAGTTGGAGTTGAGTGATTCCAGTAGGTAACCCCTTTTCTTTCCTCTTAAAATCAATGTCCTTCTGAAATGTTTCCTCAACCAACCATAGAAGGCCACATCTCCACTTGACTTTGGTAGTTTCCTAACACCTGATATGTGTACTCTACTCATCTTATGTTTGATGGAAAAGCATGAAGCTTTCTCCTAAAGGAACTTTGGGTAAACAAGATTTGAAACGTTGAACACTTCTTCAACGTGATTCTAATATAGGGTTCTAGAAGGAACGACCTTCCTAAGAATCATTGCTTCCAATACCCCAAGTTGTTGTGATCAACTGTTTGCTTTCCTTATGTAGAAGTCGAGCAATGAAACGTCTTCAACCTGCCAAATTTGGAATCCCTTCTTCCGAATATGCAAAATATCCTTAGAGAGGACAACTAAAGGTCTTGCATTAGGGTATTTAGCCAATAATGATCTTCCTCGACATCCTTTAAACATTCCATTGCGAAATCCATTTCGTTCTAAATATCCCTTAGGCCATCATTTTGGACATTGCTCAAATCATTCCCTTCACCATCTACACCAATATAAACATCTCTTCTTCCCATTTACTTTCACACACAGACACACTCACCTCCTTCATGCAATTCCCTCTTCCTCCTCTGTTTCACCTTTCCGTTCTTTCTTCTCTCCTTTATTGGCATCTCCATCTACAGGGTTTCTCATCCTTTCTACTAGTTTTCATCCTCACTCATGCTTCTATTAACATACATACACTAACCTTTCCCACACACCACGTATACATACCCACATATTCTTATTCATATACATACACACTCCGCACCCCACCCACGCACCTACACATAGATACACACAACCATACCATACACCTAATTACATACACATATAACTGCACTTTGTTATCCTCTTTTCTCCTCTAGTCCACATACACACACACCACTAGTGCATACATACACACATACTCCATTCATGTCTCACACCATCAACACACATATACACACATACTCCACATACACCTCACATCCCCAATATATACTTACCTACATACTTTGCACACACTACATTCACCTTCCATACCTACACACACATGTCCATACACCACACAACATTTCATACACATATATACATATCCACACACACCACTCCTTCCATATACATATACACATACCCACACACTACACATCTTCCATACATACACACACATACCACATACTTCACACATAATCTATATACACACACGTATTGCACACCTCACACGTTCCGTACATATACACACATACCATTACATGCTTCACAGTAATCCACACACACACACACAAACCGCACACACTACACACCATCCATATGCATACACCCCTTTTGCACACACCACAGATCATCCTACACATACACACATACCGCATACACCACACCACCCATATACACACACATGCCGCACACACCACACACATACCGCACCCCTACATCACCTCATGCACATACACACATACTTACATGCAATACACACTCGACTCCTCCTTCCCTACACATACACACACCCTCACACACCACACACTATCTCATACACATACGCACACCCTTGCACACACCACACACCATCACCAACATATACACACATCCCTACACACACCACGCACCATCACTTACATTTACACACATCCTTGCACACACACCACCCACCGTCACATACACACATCCTTACACACACCACACACCTTCACCCACATGTACACACATCCTTACACACACCACACACCATCATCCACACGTACACACATCCGTACACACACCGCACACCATCACCTACACATACACATACCCTTGCTCCTTCTCCCTTTGTTCGGAACCGCAGCCTTTGATTCTTCAGCGGCTACCGAAGTTTAAGCTTCCAAAACAAGTTGCTCCTCATCAGAATCATGTTATCCTCATAGGAAATTTCACCGTCCTTGTCACTATAGCCACTCACACCATCCCGGCACAACCGTTTAGCCTATATTAAAGATTCCCTTCTCCACTTTCCCATCGCAACAGCCTGCCGCTGCTGTTAGGTCGTTGCCATCTTCCCTTGCACACCACTATATCATGCAACTTCCCCCTCCCTCACACACACACACGCACCTTCGCGCCCGCATCAACGCAAGGGACTAAGCTTAGCAACAGTCCTCGCGAATTCCTCTCGGACGTTGTTCACAGGGTGTAGCTACCATCACGGTTGCCGTTTACTGTCACCGATGTGTCATTGTTGTTGTTGTCCCTCGTGGTTTTTGTTACCATTGTCTCCGCGTCGTTGCTGTTGTCGCTACAGTCGTTATAGTCGCCGTTGTTGTTGTAGCCGAGGTTGTCGTTGTAGTTACCGTTGGGGTTGTTGCCATCATGGTCGTCGTAGCTACTGCTGTTGCAACCATAGTTGTTATCGTGGCTGCCATCGTTGTGTGGTTGTAGCATAGAGAGGGAGAAAAGTCAGTAAGAGAGAGAGGGAGGAGTATGGTGGTTGGTTGAGAAGGAAAAGAAGGGAAACGAGAAGGGAAGAGAGAGTGATAGGAGGGTGAACAAGGGGAGGGGTGGGATAGGGGAAGGCAGGGGAGACATGATCCGGGTGAAAGACGAAGAGGAAGAAGAAAGGAAGAAGAAGGAAAAGAAACAAGAAGAAGGAAGAAGTAAAGGATGGGGAGCTGCAGAAGACCATCCCGCTGCTTGACGGCGCCTACTACTGCTGTCCCCGACATGACAAATGGATGGGACGGTGGCAAATTTGAAAATCTTTTTTTTTTAACTGTTGTGTATATATATATATATATTATATATTATATTATATATCTCTATTTTTGTAATTTGCACGCGTACAAAGATATCTTTAAATTTTTATATTTTTAGCAATTTATTACGAAAGCTTACGTTTAAGCTAATCTAATTATCCCAAATATAAATATTCACTCTAAACCTTCGTTTAAAATTCCTAGATCTATAATTTAAAGTAATTTCATTATTTAACTTAAGATTGTTTGAAATTTGTGTTTCGGAGAATTTTATTCTTTTAATTTAATTTACTTGAACTAAAGTTGGGACTTATGATTATTTTTATTTATCCGTTTATATGTCTATATTTAGATATTTTTCAATTACTTTACTTCCTAATTTATTCGGTAATGTATTTCATAAAATTCAATTTGTTATGTTCGTTATTGTATTTTTCTCACAAAAGTCGTTCTTTCTATTTTTTTTAATTTTTAAAACCTATTTTTATCGCAAAATATTAAAATAATATTTATGTATTGCAATATTTGAATTTTTGTCGTACATTTCCCAAAGTTTTTAATATTGCAAATTTGTTCCTCTTACTACCCTGACCTAAAAGTATATATTATTCAATTTATTTTCTTTATTTTCCATATAGTTTTTCAAAATTTTTAGGACTTTACACCTTTCGATCGTTCAATCTTGACTTAGTAGGCAAGTCATTGATCACGAGCCGTTTTAGATGGAGAGCTAATCACGTTTCACTTATCTATTAGTTTATGTTGCATTAAAAATAAGAAAACATTTCACATGTTATTGGCATAGGATCAAACAACCTTTGTTGTTTGATGACGTAAGTTGTCACTCCATTGCGATAAGCGTACCATCCCTTTCGATACTTGAATGGAGCCATACTTGCAGCTGGTTAGCTTCGAAGGTGTGAGTCGTCTACCGTACATATTCCTTAATTGGCACATGATTGTAGCGTTGGTGGAGCAATGGCATCTAGAGACGCACACATTCCACATGCCGACAGGGGAGTTTATAATCATGCTATAAGATGTGGAGATCCAGTTGAAACTCCCTATAGATGGATAGATAGTTATAGGGAGTAGTTTCTTGGATTGAGGAACGATATGTAAAGAACTGTTGAGGGCAAGACTGGGATCTAGTGGTAGGGGGGGCGCATTAGTATGATATGGCTCCATGATATGTTTTGGCTGATCCCACTGGATGCCAATGTGAAGCAAATACATCGAGCTACCCATGCATACATATTGTAGCTCTTAGGGGGATTTATCTTTACTGATAAATCCAGTGCCCTTATCCACGTGATATGGTTGCCTTTGCTAAAGCATTTCGACATCACTGGGACATACAGCTAGGGATCTGCATGCCTGGCATGGTTGTATCGCCAACTATGTCTCACATCATCACTATCAGTACATGAGATTAGAGGGGCCGCCACATTGCACCCATTAGTCAATATGGATTGTCTGTACCAGTTGGATGTCCATTGGCGGCATGTTGGAATACGCAGAAGGACACGCAGTTTCACCCTACTCACATAGTCGGCACATATCGGGATGCATTGGACAGGTAAAATATGTCACAAGTACTTTAGTAGCCAATTTTTTTTCCTTGTAATTAATCATATTTATTATTTGAAATCAATAATATTTCTTATTTTTAGGTTAAATGGGAGTCGTACAATGAGAATTTAATTAATCTCCTACCGTATTTCTGCAAAGCTAGCATGCACATTTGGATAGCTCGGGTGCTACTTATTTGTTGCCACATTGTTGAGTGGTATTTCCCATGTAGTCAGCACATCTCCCTCGTTCTCACTTTCCTTATTTTCCTCATCGGAACTCCCCTCATTATCACTACTCTCTTGCTTGACACCCATTCCACCATCGATGTCAGTTGCAGCTTCTGCTCTCACATGAACCATGTACGGATCTCGTGTGTTTGGTCATTGTAATACTGGAGTAACTGCTCTATCTATTTCATCCTTATCATTCACTTCCATCGAGGTTGGAATTGAGAGTTGAAATGTCGACAGCTTCGACTACATTTCTCCAATATCATGTGACGATTGTGGCTGATTGCTTGCATGGAATGTCTGCCTTATTGAGGGGCTCCCTGAATTATCAGAAATTCAGATGAATAATTGTTGTATGCTATGGTCTCCATATGATTCAGTCGTTTCAATAAAATTTTTAACATCTTCATTATCTCTAATTGCCATTAACGCATAGCATGTATTACCCCCATGGAACATAGGATGCCTGCGAATTATCTCAATCTCACTTTGGTTGGATCAACTCCAATGCTGCGACATATTCGTTGTAGTTGATATTTTTCTTCATTTTCAACTTTTTACTGAATCTCTATCGTACTCTGGCTTCCATTTACTGGCTACAATATTTCCAATGCATAAATTATTAGCTTTACGTAATCAACCATTTTTTCCCTATCCATAGTATATATAAATTATAAGCTTTTAAATAAATATGACAATTTCTAATAACAACATTATAAAAATTTCAAAAAAAAAAATAATTTCTATAACATTTCAAATATTAACTTTTTCCTCCATTATTGCTAAACGATTTTTTTCTAAAAATTTGTCAGAAGTTATTTTTTCATAACCTTTTCACTACTAAAAATTCCAACAATTTCTATATCATTTTACAACACCGTAAAAATTATTTCACAATCGAGATATTACAAATTTTCATCAAAATTATTTTTTATTTTCAATAACATTTATATAAAAAAAATTCAGAGTAATATTTTCAGAATAACATTTATAAAAAAAAATTCCTGTCACTTCTCATTTTAATTTTAATTTTAATTGTACTATTAATTTTCCTTTGATTATTTTCAAACAATTTTTTTTCTAAATATTTGTTCAAAATTAATTTTTATTATATTTTCCCACTAAATTTAAGAAAAAATCCATATAATACTACAATAATTATTCCATACTCTATATATTCCACATCCTTTACAACAACAAATCCTCATTTTAATAGAAAAACTAATATTTCATGTTAGGCATTGCAATATCTATATATATCATGTTTAGTAAATTATAATATAACAATAACGAGTAATATTTTCTATAAAATATGTAATTATACTAATATTTTTCTAAAATCTTATATCAAATACAAACACAGATAAAAAAACTTCAAAATTTACCACAATTGATTAGCTATTCAAGAACACTTAAATCTAGAATATCATGTGCAGAATCACTTCTTCTTCTTTTTCTTTTTTGCATGCGAGAACGAGAGAAAAACTAGATCTGGATGGGTGGGTATTTTCTATGTATTGTGTGTTTCTATGTGTTTTTCGCTCTTATTATATTTATATTTTTTAGTTTTTATACTATCATCACGTGTTTATAAATTAATGGTGAGTATAGATGAAATAAAAAATTGGACAAAGAGATGTTATACTAAAACATAAAAATTTTCAGTATCGCTGAAGGCGCATAAGCAATCCGTGATTTCGTAACTTATTTTAGTAATAATTTTTATAAATATAATATTTTCATGACTTTTTTTTTAAAAAAAATAATATTTAAATATAGCCCCCAAAACTTCTCCCTATTCCATTCTCCTAACGTTAATTTCCACATCAAGCGACAACACAACATTTTGCACTCCACCAGCTCGAGGAATAACAGCAAACAGCCAAGACCGCATCGAAAACTGAACAGATAAAAAAAAAAAAAAAGAAGAAAGTGATTTTCAAAAATCAAAAACACAAATACAAAAAAAAAAAAAAAAGCCCATTAACTTGCACAGAGCACCTGTGAACACTTGCATAACCTTTTGCTTTTTAATGCTTTCTCTCTCTCTCTCTCTCTTCCCCTTGTCCTTCCTCAAAAACTGTGCGCTCTCTCTCTCTCTCTCTCTCGTTTCTTTTTTTTCTTTGCAGGGACTTAAGAAAAAACCAAGTAACGCAGTAAAAACAGTGAAGGAAAGCGAGTAGCTACATCATTTTGTATGATATGATATGGGGATGAAGAAATGGCCGTACTAATAATGGCCCAGAACAGCAAAAACAACGACAACAACAATAATGCAACTAAACAAGTGAATGATATAAGTACTACACCAACACTAACAATGTTTCATGATTTCCTTGGTATGAAGAAGTCTGATTCTCCCATAGCTGGTTCATCGTCTCACGGTGATGATATTAGGCCGCCGGAGTCTTTTCCGCCGGCAGCAGCATCTGCCTCCTCCGGTGGTGGGAAGGGACTTACCTCCACCACCTCCGATGTGGTTTCTGGTTAGTTTTCTCAAAACCCCCATCTTTCTTACATCCAATCACTTAAAGTTCAATACTTTGATAGATTGTATGTAAAGATTAGTATGTGTTTGTTCAAAAAGTTATCTTTCCGCTGGTGTTTTCATTCGGTGCATTTTTTGTTTTTGGGTACACTCTTTACTTGATTTTGACTATGAAGTATGACCAAGCTTCATCTTTTGTTTAACAGGTGTACTTTTGCTTTCACTTCTCTTTACATTTTCTTCAGAAGTTTTGATATTCTAGTAATGACATCAACTTGCCATGTGGCAGTGTGCTTGTCTCTGTGCGTGAGTGAGTTTCAATTTTGCTTTTCCTGTGTTTTCTGTGAGGTAACATTTTTGAAGCTTCAGATTATTACTATTATTATTTTTTTTTTGTGGGGTAGGGGTGGGGGTGGTGAAGGGGTGGAGGGGTTGGGGTAGGGTTGTGCTGATATACATAAACATTGATGATTAACTTATGGTGATTTATACTCTCTCTTAAAGTGGAGTGGTTATGTTGTTCTTGGAGTAGTTTTATGAGATCATTAATGGGTTTGGTAGTTTCTGGTTTTCTTTCCTTATTCTGCTTTTGTTATAATAAATTCCTTTTGACTTGGTGATGCATTTTCTATTACATTTACTGACTTGGGTTCGTTGATATGGTTTGTCTTCTTGTTTAGACACGAATATCACTTGGTGAGCATTTAAATGTCTCTACTATTCTCCTCAATATATTCTTGTTCAAAAAAAAAAAAAAAAATACACAAAGCTCCAATGCATTTGTCCCATGATGATCTTATCCCATTCACTGGTATGCCTTAATTATCTTATTAAGTTTCATGCTATAATCCTACATCTGCCTCCTCCTCCTATTTTTTATTTTAAAGTAAGGCAGGCTTAACATCTGAGCCTGAAACCTATCTATGAGCACTATGATTCTACCACTAGAACACTAGGCTAGTGGCAGTTCTGCATGATTTTGTAATATTAACAGCATTTGTCTTGCTTCCATTTGTTGTCTCTGTTTAACATTTTTTCCCCATTTATCAGTTTAGGCTTGCTCTCTTGTGGTTTAAATCTCCCTTGGGTTTTTTGATTGTTCTATTTGTTACTTATATAGTATCTAAGTGTAGTTTGATCTTTTCCTCATGAATTATGCTAGAAAAACAGGTCAACAATCATTTTGAAGGAGTACCATACTATGGCCCAAGGAGCGATATCTCTTGTCCTGAGATTAGTAACAGACTTACGGGAAGTAAACGAAGTAATTCAGACTCTACGTTTATTGGATCAAACAGAGATGGAATAACACACTTAGGACCTGAATCCCATGAAAATTTGCATTTAATGAAGGTGTAAACCAAATAATCAATGTCATCTACTTACATTTAAAAATAAGAAAACTTGTGCTTATAATGTGCATTTTCCCCTAATGTTTGTTGCAAATATAATATCAGATTCTCCGAAATGGAGGAGGGGAGAGGCCACGAAGGTCCAATGATGAGGAGACATTTCTTGGTGCTCAAACACATAGGCAACCTTCTGGTTCTCTTGTGCTGCATCCTGGTTCTAGCAGTAGAAACGAGGCTACTGTTTCCAAATGGGATCGATCTATTCCCATGAATATGGGCAGTGGTGTTCAGTTTCCTCCACGCGGAGGTCAATTTGCACCTTTTGTTCATCATGCACCTCCAACCAGATTCAAGGATGTCCATGCTAGCCTTCCCATAATCTCACAATCAGCTGCTGATGAAGGGTCTAGAACAGGAAAAAGGGGTTCTGGTATTTTGAGTTCCATCAATGTCACTGGTAGTTCAGAGAAGACTTTGCTGAGGGGAGAACCAAGTGGCAATAATAGGCTAAAGTCCAGTGTGCTTATTGCTGATCCAGAGTCTTCTTCTAACCCTCCAAGGTGAATCTTCAATATGACCTTTTTATACAATCTATATTCTTAAAAATAGAAACTTAGATTTGCACTTTCTTGCATTTCTTGTGACAGTCGACATGGATTGGCATCAGCAAGTCGGCAGATGACCATATTTTATGGTGGTCAAGCTCATGTTTTTGACGATGTTCATCCTAACAAGGTCTGTTACTCTCATGTTGCAGAAGTTAGCATAGATGCATTTTCTTGGTCCTCACTTAAAAATGTGAAGTTCTCATAATTAACCACATATTCTGAAGCACCTTAATTTTGTTGATTATGACACAGAAATATATATATATATATATTTTGGTCTTATTGCTCCTAGTTTTTTCAACTAAACTCTAGCTAGGTTTGCTTAAATTGCATGAATCGGGTTGTTGAGACTTTGGATTATTCTTAATATCCCTTGGATTGTTAAAAATCCTGTTATCACCGAAAGGCAGGAAGGATATCATCTGTTTGTTTTGTCAGTCACAGGTAGTTGGACTCCAGGCTGAAGTTTTATGTAGAGCCTAAGTTGTGTTAATGTTATAAGATTGGAGATTGTTGTAACTGAGTATAATGAAGAGATGTGAGAATGAAGGGTACTGCTTAAGATATATGTAATCATTGAAATACAACTGTTTTTATTGCCTTGGATGAATCTTAAGAGAACTCGGTTGTTTGTGAAAGTCTTAACCTTTATAGGCATTCGTGAGGTTTTGTCTCTAAGGCATGTGTCTGAGGAATAGTATCATCAATCCAAAGACTAGGTGTTAGTCATTCAAGTTTTCTTTATGGTTGCCACTTCAACTTCTGGCTTAGGTGTGATGCAATCTCTCAAGCCTTCAGGTTCCAGAGAAAGAACATGCTTCATTTTTCTTTTTTTTCTTTGAAAAACTCACTGATCATTGGAGATCTACAAGCATGTGGGTCCTTATGTCTCCCAATTTCAAGGGCTTATTTATCTGTTTCTCATTTCTGCATGATTACTTATTGTGAACAACACATTGTCTTACATTGAACATAATGTTTTTCACTATTTAATGGAGATGGCCACATTCCCTTCACAGCCTTTCTTGTGTGAACAAAAAATGTGCATTTCAAGATTTAAAAGCTTACTGATAAGTGTCTTCTGCTTGCTGGTATTTTCACTATGAACTCATAGATAACATGCAGGCTAGTTGCCTTTAATATGAAATGACTTGTGGAAGTTTTTATACATCCCATCACTGGGTTCAATATAAATTCTTCTTAACTAGGTATTATGCTATGTGCATGACTTGCTGTTTCACTGTGTGTTTATGATGACAGTACCGAGTGCATGCTGTGCTTCTTAGTTCTGTTTGATGGATGGATTGTTTGGTTCAGGGTGTCTTCAGTGAATTATTCAGTATGATGATAAAAGCACACTAAGAAGCAATTGACAGTTATTTTTTTAGATCAGTCCATATCTGGAAGTTCAAAGTACCCATATGTTTCATTTTTCCCCCAAAAAAGTACTAATGATAGCAAAGCTTTTTCTTTTCTTGCTTTTTTTTTTCAGCCTTCAAACAACTGTGCCCATGATTCTCTTGAAACCATTTGATTTAATCAAAACATAGATCCTGAAGGAGTTGGAACTGTGGAAGCCTTGAGAAATAATCATGCTGTGTTATGGGATACTAAAATACATTTCCAAACCCTTGATGTGTCAGATGAGATGAAATTGTTACCTGTGATGATGTTTGCTTAAGAGAGACAAATAACCATTGTAACTTATATCTTTTGCTACAGGCAGACATTATAATGGCTTTAGCTGGATCAAATGGGGGATCATGGTCGACAACATACTCACCTAAATCAAGTGCAAAGCCAAACAATGAAGGCACCTTGCATGTGGGAGAAAATGAAACTGGCGGGACAGGTAATAGCATGTTGTTAGCACGGGATCTTCGTGGGAAGCTACCTGTGACGGGAAATTCTGGACTTGCAGTTGGTTCCCGTGATCTAATATTAAACCCAGCAGGTCAGCGTCAATATTGAACTTGTTGGCTTTCCCTTCTGTGCATTGTGAATTTCCTTTTTGCCTTTTCTTCAGTTTAAGTTATGCTGGTTAGTAAGTCATGCAAACCTCATTCCTGTTTTTCTCATCTACCCATGAAAAATGATTGGGAAATTGGGCTCTTTTGGCACAATGCATGTAATGGACTCCTCTAAACTCTCTAGTTTGCATGGATTTGGAATCTGGATCACTCGGTGTGGCAATTAAACTTGAGGCCACTGCATTTGGCAGTGTGTTTTGAGCTTAAGCTGTCCATTCATTTTTGGTGTGCATTCTCCATAGTTGATCTCTATGGACTGGTTTATCAAACCTTCAATTGATTTTCAACATTTCTACTATTTTTTTTCTCCTTTCTGGACAATTGATCTTTGATATGATCTTGATTCTTGATGGGGATTTTTTTTTTTTTAATCCATTTTGCAGGCGGCCATCAAGGAAGTAATGTAGCTAAAGATGCAAGGAACCCAGTTCAAGCAGCAGATCGCCTAACTGATGACAGAAGAGATCTATGATCCAGAAGCCTACCTGGATATCTATATTGATTGAAGTCGTTTTAACATATAGTAGCCTTCTTTTCCTGACCAGCTGTCTCTTTGGCTGCAAGATTTTTGTATTTAGTCCTTTCACTTTTCACGTTCCGAGAGATGGTCTTTTGAGTAATGGCAAAATGAAAGAAAAAAGAGACATGCCTTCACAATCATACACTAACTTATACTGATTTTTAAGTGATGGAACATACCATATTTAGCTATGGGGATTCTACCCCAAAAGAGCAGTCAAATCTATCATATGGTTGGGAAAATGCTTTTGACAATTGGGGAGTAAAAAAAAAGAACAAAAAAAAGGAAAGAACATTTACTTAGGTATTGGTGAATTCAGAGAAAGCATTAAGGTATCTTTGGATTTTTTTTTTTACCATCTTGCAGAAACTTCTAATCCTAGAAAATCAAAACAACCACTTACCATTCGAAATGATTCAAGAAGAGGGGATTCGAAGGCGTTTCCATCCAAACCATAGGATACATCGTCCTCACTTGAAAATAATGATAAATGGAATACTTATTCCATTGATCAAAGAAGAATATATATAAGGGGTTTTTTCTTATATTAGAAAACTATATGCAATTATAACCTTGATTATACGAATAAAAATCTATACCAAAACTGCTTTTCTACAACTAATACATAGGTACAGTTATAAAGAATAAATCATCACTAAATCCTCTTAATTTACACGGTTTTGTTACTCAATATTTTATTTCCTAAAAATATAGATTTTTTCAAGACTCTCCCTCAAGTTGGTTTAAAGATATCTTTCATTACTAGCTTGCTCACTGATAAATCAAATTGTTTGTTGGGAAGAATCTTTATAAGTAGATCAACCACTAGGTTTCTAGTTGGCACATAGGTCATGCAAACTACACCTTCTTTTATTTTTTCTTTGATGAAGTGTTTATCTACTTCAACATGTTTCTTTTAGTCATGACAAACTGGATTGTGAGCAATAGAAATGGTCACTAAAGTTTCATAGGAAGTGCTTCTGAAACCTTGAACTCCTGTAATATTCTCCTAATCCATCTTACTTCACAAATATCTTGAGCAACAGCCCGAAACTTTACTTTAGCATCACTCCTCACTATAACATCTTGCTTCTTACTTCTTTAGGTCACTAAATTACCTCCAACTTACGTACAATATCCAGAAGTTGATCTTCTATCTATTGTACATCTAGCCTAATTTGCATTGGTGTAGGCTTCAACTTGAAGATGGCATTGTTCCTTAAAGAAAAGACCTTTTCCAGGTGTTCCCTTTAGGTAACTTAGGATCCTATGAACTGCCTCAAAGTGTTCTAGGCCTGGTGAATGCATGAACTGACTAAATACTTATTGAAAATGTTATGTCAGGCTAAGTGTGTGATAAATAAATAAGTCTTCCAACTAGTCTTTGAAACTTTTCTCTATCACTTACTTTCTCTACACTAGCTAGTTGACGTTTCAAATTTGGCTCCATGGATGTTTCAGTTAGCCTGCATCCCATCATACCTGTCTCCTTGAGTAAATCAAGCACATACTTTTTTTTTTTTACTTACAACAATTCCCTCTTTGGATCATGCGAACTCCATCTCAAGAAAATACTTTAAGTTTCCTAAGTCCTTGATTTCAAATTCCTTAGCTAGAAACTTCTTCAAATTCTCTAATTTCCCACAATCATCCCCTGTTAAAATAATGTCATCAACGTATACAAATAAAACTGCAGCTTTACCTTCTTTTGAATGCATGCAAAATAAGGTATGGTTAGCCTGACTTTGTATGAAACCAGATCTCTTAACAGCTTTGCCAAAGTGTTCAAACTAAGCTCTTAGTGACTGTTTAAGTCTATAAAGAGATTTTTTTTAGTTTGCAAACTTTTCCAACACCATATTTTTCTTCAAAGCCTAGAGGAAGACTCATAAACACCCCCTCTTTTAGGTCTCCATTAAGAAAGGCGTTTTTCACATCAAGTTGGTACAATGGCCAATTTGCATTGACAGGAAGAGATAAAAGAACCCAAATGGAATTTATCTTGGCAATAGGGGCAAATATTTCCTGATAATCTATTCCATGGGTTTGTGTAAAACCCTTCACAACTAATCTAGCCTTGTACCTTTCTATAATACCATCTGCTTTGCTTTTAATTGCAAATAACCATTTGCACCCAACAATTTTTTTCTTTTTAGGAAACTCTACCACATCCCACTTATCATTCTTCCTCAATGCCTCCATCTCTTCAAACATTGTAGATCTCTAGTGATGATCATCTAACGCCTCCTTAATGCTTCTAGGAATCACAAGTTTTGAAATTTCAGTGGTAAAGGCTCTATATTTAGGAGAAAGGTTATCATAGGGCACATATTTGGAAATTGGGTGCCTAATACAAGTATGGGTTCCTTTTCTAATGGCAATGGAAAGATTAAGGTCAGATTCTTGAGTAAGAAGAATAGGGTTTAAAATGGGGTTAGGTTTTGGAATAGTAGAAGGAACGAAAGGTGAAGTATTACCTGATGTATTTGGACAAACTTCACTTAGAGACTTCTCATGAGTAGGTGCTGGACTAATCAATGAACTTCACCCTTTTTAATTTTTTTTTTCTTAGTCTAAACCATAGGCTCAAGATTGAAATGATTTTTTTTTCTTGTCGTAATATTTCCTATTTGATAAAATAATATTAGCTTCAACACTATCGGATTGAATGTTCCTAGTTTCCTTATTTGTTTCAAAAATTATATCTGGTAAAGCTTCAATTTCCCAAAAATTTGATTCACTAGAATTCTCCCCCTGAATTAATTTTTTGTTGAAGAAAGGAAGATCTTCCAAAACGTTGCATCTATAGTGACATAAAATTTCCATGTGAAAGGATTAAAGAATTTGTACCCCTTTTTTATTCAGAACATAACCAACAAAGACACATTTTTCTACCTTGGGATCTAGCTTGAACCAAGATTTCTTTAGAATGTGCACATAAGTAGTGCATCTAAATATTTTTAAAGGCAAATCTGAATTAATTCTGTATCTATAGTGAAGAGGATTAAATAAAGGAAGATCTTCCAAAAAGTTGCATCTATAGTGACATATAATTTCCATGTGAGAGGATTAAAGAATTTGTACCCTTTTTTTATTCAGAGCATAACCAACAAAGACACATTTTTTTGCCTTGGGATCCAGCTTGGACCGCGATTTCTTTGGAATGTGCACATAAGCAGTGCATCTAAATATTTTTAAAGGCAAATCTAAATTAATTCTAGATCTAGGAAAAGATTTTTTTAGGTACTATAAAGGAGTACTATATTGTAAGACCTTAGAAGGCATCCTATTGATTAGGTATGATTATGTTAAAATAACATTCTCTCCACAAATATTTTGGCAAGTTCATATGAAACATCATTGCATGAGCGACTTCCAATAGATGTTTGTTCTTACTCTCGGCAATTCCATTTTGTTCAGGGGTATCAGTATAAGAAGACAAATGTAAGACCCCTTTTTCTTCAAAGAATCTTCCAAGGATACTACTATAATACTCTATCTCATCATCAGACCTCAAAATACTTGCTTTTGTTTGAAATTAATTTTCTATCATGTTGTAGAAATTCTAAATTTTTTTTCTACTTCTGACTTCTTATGCATTAAGTAAACCCAACATAGATGAGTAAGATCATCTATAAAAGATACAAACCACCTTTTTCCAGAAACATTAGTAACCCTTAAGGGTCCCCAAACATCACTATGAAACAAATAAAATAGTTTTGATGGAAAATAAGGCCTTGGGACATAAGGTTTTCATTGACTCTTAGCAAGCAAACAACTTTCACATTTTAGTTCCAAAGGGTTCACATTCTTAAATAGCAAAGGAAACAAATGTTTTAGATACATAAAACTAAGATATCCCAATTTGTAATGCCAAACCATTGTTTGTTCATAAGTAGATACAAAAATATTACTACTAGACTCTTAGGCAATTTTAGCACTAGGCGAGTTATCCTCAAGACAGTAAAGGCCATTAGTCATTCTAGCCTTGCCAATCGTCGTCCTTGAATTCTTGTCTTGAAAAACACAATGAGATTTATCGAAAATAACTAAACAGTTAGAATCTTTTGTTAGTTTACTAACTGATAAAATATTATTAGCTAATTTTGGAACATGAAGGATAAATTTAAAGTTGATTTATTTATTTATAGATCTATATTGAACCATTTGCAGCAGCAGAAGAGAAACCTCCATCTGCAACCTTGATCTTTTTATTTCTAGAACATGGTGTATATATTGGAAGAGTTTAAATGAATTTTTTATATGATTTAAGGCTCCAGAATCTATGACCCATGGAGCAAAAAAAAATAAAAAAATTGAGGAATTAGGTAAAAGAATTGAATAGAGCCTTAGATCCAATACCTATATGAGCTATAGAAGCATTAGGAAAGTCAAATGACGTGGAACTAGATTTTAGTAGCATAAGAAGATGTTCCACTTGTTCTTTGGTGAAAGAGTTAGCATTAGCTTCATTAGTAGTAGGAACTCCTCATCCAGACTTCTCTCCTCCTTTGTTTTTCCAATTTGAAGGTTTTCCATGTAGCTTCCAACACGTTTCACGAGTGTAATGACGGTTATCACAATAGCCACACTAGATGCATGGTTTTTCACTAGGTTTTTCTCTTATTCTACGTTGATAAGTTGATGTTTTAAAAGATGAAGCAACCTCTAAAGCCGATCCTTCAACAACAAATCTAAGACCCCTCTTTCCTAACATCACATTTCTTCTACTCTCTTCCCTTCTAACCTTTGAAAACACCTCACCAATTGAAGGAAGAGGTTGTCTCCCAATAATTCTCTTTTTAACTTCATCAAATTCAACATTAAGTCTTGCTAGAAATTTGAAGATTTGGTTATCTTCAATAGTTTTCTTGTGATGCTGGAAATCTTCTGTTGATTTCCACTCATAGGTGTTGAAGAGATCTAAATCCTGCAATATTCACTTAAGGGAATTGAAATATTTTGTGGCAATGTCCTCCCCTTGATGTAGGTGTCTAATGTTGAGAGTCAACTAGAAAATTCGAGACTGATTTCCCAAATTAGAGTACATCTGACTGATGTTTTCCCATAACTCTTATGCCATTGAATAACATAGGTAGTTGGAATTGATATCTTCCTCCATTGAGTTTGTAATGACCCAAAACCCGGGTACTATAACCTGCTACATGCCCTTAGTACTAGAAGATACGTAAAGGCTCAAATGCTATAATTCTCCAAACATTATCTTTCAATTATTCAATATAATAAATGAACTTAAATTACTATAGTGGAAGCATTCATAAACTCCAACAATACCACAATTTTTGAAAGAAATTTATATCCTTTCAAACATAATTCCTGTCCATTTTCCTCAATTTAAATATAGCGATAGCCTTCAACAATTTAAATAACATGATAATCTAAATCACAATTACAAATTATTCCATATTCTCCTTTCTTCTCATCGGGATCCTACTAGTCATACTACACGTACTCTACATTCTCCTCTGTATCTTGATTTGTTTCTACTATGGTTTCATCATACCTTAGAATCTCTCCTATAACGTCTACAACTAAAAAAAAGAAAATTTCCTACGAGAGGTGAGCTAACGCCCGGTATAGTGCATACCTACACATACACATGCATGCCATGCTAGAAACAATAACACATGCGAGATGCATCATAATATTCATATACAGTTTTATTTATCTTTCACAATCTTTAGCTGATACACAATCACATCATAAACATCATCATACATAACATTCCTAAGCATCCTTTCACAATCCATCCACTAGCAACATATACGTATATATATATATATGACAAAGATATACCTCTTTGTCCATGAGTCATTACCATATATAATAATATTATATATATAACAGTGGGTACACCTCACTGTCCATAAGTCTATGAGTTCTCACACATCAACCTTCTATAATCATATATATAATATATATATATATATATATATATTAATATATATATATATGATAGTGGGCACTCTCTATTGTTCATTAGTCCGTACACTATAACCTTTCACAATACATGTCACAACCTTCCACATCACAACATTTCACATCACAACCTTCCCTTAGATCATTTCAGTACATGACTTCACTAGGGACAACGTCACCTACCGATTATCAAGGTACTACCCCAAGAATACCGACCCACACTCGATTTCTTGGACTCAGCAATTCACAATCACATGCACACACAGTCAGGTTCATTCATAATATTATTAAACCCACACACAAAAATCTAATTTATCAAGCATAAGCAACAAACATGGTATACAAGTACTTGAATCGTAATACTTGGTTTGTCTTATGCTTTTCTAGTTTCACAAATCTCTTAAACCTATACATGATTCAAATTATTTGCTTTAAGAATTGTATTCCTATAAATATCAAAAGGAAAATATACTTGTTTCAACTCAACACAATCATGTTGGAGGTTGTGTAGTTGAATACGAGGTAGTACATAATCATGCCAAAGGCCGTATACATATCTCTTTTTTCTTTTCAACATAGTTTCAATATGGTCATGTTGAGAGGTCCTGTATCTCACTGTTTACTGTTCATCAACACAACCTCAACACAGTTATGTTGAGAGGTCATGTTTTTTTTTTTCATGGTCTTAACATGATCGTGTTGAGAGGCCGTGTATCTCTCTGTTCACTTTGGATTTTCAACATAGTTCCAACACGATCGTGTTGAGAGGCCGTGTATCTCACTTTACACTTCATAAATCGATCCTATAGCCTGATTTTTAATCAATTCAACTTAATTGATCTATCTAACATAAAATTTATAATGCAATACACTAGTAGATACACTTACTTGAACTGAATTGTTGTCGTGATGAATGAATAGCTTGTTTCGTCCCTTGCGTATCATGGATTGATCTAGATCTGTAAATGACCTTAGTACGTTAATTCTCGCTTTATGATGTACACAAATTTAACGATCAATTGTTATTGATTGATCTACTCACCTCAAACTAGTTCGTAAATCGTAGCACTTGTGATAGGAATCAGACTTTTCCAAGACCTATCACCAGGGCCCGAGCTAAGGGTCTCCAGAACCTAGTTTTAAGGGTTTTGCTAGAGAAAACTAACCTTGAGAAATCTAACCCACTTTCTACATCTTTGCACTATAATTTTGATGCATTTCAGCAGGTTCATTTGTCAGTCCTACAGGATGCAAAAACACCCTTACTACTGAGTGAATTAGGGTTATCAACGGAACCTGATTCAAAAGCTTCTTGAAGACCGACATCATGAAGGACCATTTCTTTTATATATTTAATCTTTTATGAACTATTTTGGTTGTATTTTGGTTTTGGGAAACTTTTATTTCTTTGAAACTTTCATTTAGGGTTAGCCACCTTAAAAGTGGCAAACTTGTAATTTTGAGCACTTTTTAACCCTAGAAGTAGCGAGTATAAATATTTACTTAAGAGAGGGTTTGAGGAGGCCATATTTTGCAGATTATAAAATTCTTCTTCATGTGAGAATTAGGGTTCCTAATTGTCATTAGACTCTTATCAATTTCAATCCCAAGAGTTGAAATTGTGGCGAGTGCAACACCTTGAAATTGTGAGTAGTATCAATTTCATCTTGTTGTGATTTCTTTTCTTCTCTAGTGTGTCATATCTAGGATTGAATTGAGATAGTTCTTGGATAGATTTTGCTTCTAATTTTTGTCGAATTCTTGTGTTTGATTAAGGTCCCTTGCAATTGAATTCGAATCATCCTTGAAAATTCCCTTAAAAACGTGATTTTCACTAGTGGAAAGGAGTCCTTGGAATTGAGGTTTTCTTTTGAATTTTTGGATTATTTTCGTGGAATTATATGTGATTAGGGTGTTATTAGAAGAGATTATCATTGTGGTATTACAATTATAACTTTGAGCATTTGGAATTCATTACATCTTACTAGGGTTCACGTGAATTTTGCCCCTTGTGGATCAGGTTTGTTGTTGACTTGAGATTGCTTTTTCTTGAGTCTTTTAATTGTGCTTCTAAGTGGAATTAGGCACATCATCTTTTTGGTATCAGAGCACATGTTGAGAGAAGGGAATTGGTTTCATTTGATTTCGTGGAGTTAATCATCCATTAGAGTTGACTTAGTGAAAACCGCAATTGTGTTGATTGTTGTGGTTTTGAGCTTGTGAAATTACCTTGACTTGGAGTTTATTTTGCTGTTTGTTGGAGTTGGTTTGGGAAGGTTGTTGCATCATTTTGTGATCACTACTTTTCGTGGAAGGGCAGAAGTATAAAGTGTTGTTTAATTCAACAATTTTTAGAACTTGCAAAACTTACCAAAATCCTTACCGTGGCTTGTTGTGGCGTGGAGGAGGATGTGTAGTTTGTTGTTTGATTTCCATTATGTAATTCTGAATTGGTGGATTACAATTTGCAGATTGCATTGAGTTTTGATTAGTAAGGAATTATTTGAATTCAAACATATGCAATTAAGTTATGGGAGTTAATGATTGCTATTTGAATTTGAATTCATTATTTACCAATTGAGGAAGGCTTGCAATAAGTGAAGTTGTTTGAATTTCAAATTAAAAGTTGCTGCCTATTGTGGAATTTGGAATTCATTTGTGGAAAGTCACATATTAGTCCTTTGTTATCATTATTTGCTGTGGAAGTGGAAGTCTACTTGTAATTATTATCCATCATGTTGTTGCCGTGGAAGTAACTCATCATCATTGTTGTTGTTACTTATGTGTTGCCATGGAGTGACTTGTGGAGATTAAAGTTTGTTGCACCGTGATCTTAAAAGTTTGTTGAATTCCACAATGTCTAGTGAAATGCTTCAATATGCTAATGTATTGCGATGTTCATTAAGTACATTTGCTAGTAAGGAGGAAGAACAAAGGGAAAATTTGTTCCACACTTCTTATAGGATACAAGGAAATTTGTGTGTCCTTATAATAGATGGTGGTAGTTATACTAATGTAGTAGCTGCATCGGTGGTATCGAAGCTAAAGCTTTCAACTATTCCACATCCTAAACCTTATAAACTACATTGGCTTAATGATCAAGGAAGTCTGTATGTTACCCAAAGAGCTAGGGTACCCTTCAGTATAGGGGACAAGTATTGTGATGAAATTGAGTGATATCTTGCTCATGTGTGCATCTCATATTTTGCTTGGTAGACCTTGGTTATATGACAGGATGGTCTTACGTGATGGCTTTAGAAATACATATTTGTTCCAAAAGGAGGGTAAGCGACTTATTCTGAATCCTATGCCACCTTCAGAGGTCCATAATGTCCAGCAACAGATTAATCGACCATTAGAGGCTAAGAAGGCTTTGATTCAAAATAACGTTTCTTAGGGGAAAAAGGTATTGTTGATGGGACAGGGTGAGATGGAGAGATTAATCACAGAAGAGGCTCCAACATTCTTGCTTCAATTGAGATGTGTCTTAGGGTTACGAGAATCACAATCTCTACCTCCAGCAGTTTCTCAAGTATTAAATGAGTATACTGACATTTTTCCTGATGATTTGCCAGCAGGATTACCACCCTTGAGAGGGATAGAGCATGCTATTGATCTTATGCCTGGTTTAGTGTTACCAAACCGACCTGCATATCGCATGAATCCTGAGGAGGCTAAGGAATTGAAACGTTAGGTAGATGAATTGGTGGAACGGGGGTTTGTTAGAGAGAGTCTCAGCCCATGTGCTGTTCCCGCCCTTCTTGTTCCTAAGAAGGATGGAACCTGGAGAATGTGTATCGATAGCATGGCCATAAACAAAATCACCATTAAATACAGGTATCCTATTCCTAGACTTGATGATATGTTGGATGAGCTGTATGGTTCACAGATTTTCTCCAAAGTTGATCTTAAAAGCGGATATCACTAGATTCGGATGAGGGAAGGGGATGAATGGAAAGATTGCTTTTAAAACACGTCATGGACTATACGAATGGTTGGTTATGCCCTTTGGTTTAAGTAATGCTCCTAGTACTTTTATGAGATTGATGAACCATGTATTGAAAGAGTTCTTAGGAAAATTTGTTATTGTTTATTTTGATGATATTCTGATCTACAACAAAGACCTAGAACAACATGTGGAGCATCTTCGGGCAGTATTCTCAGTATTGAAGGCACAACAGCTATTTGCGAATTTTCAGAAGTGTTCCTTTTGTCAAACTGAGGTAACATTTTTGGGCTTTGTTGTGTCAAGTGCAGGAGTTAAGATGGATGGGGAGAAAGTAAGGGCAATTAAGGAATGACCAACACCCACTTCAGTTACTAAGGTAAAAAGTTTTCATGGGCTTGAATCCTTTTATAGACGCTTTGTCCAAAATTTCAGTAGCATTGTCAGTCCTCTCATAGAACTGACTAAGAAGAGTGTTCCTTTTATCTGGAGTGAAAAGGCTCAGAGGAGTTTCGAAGAGATTAAAGAAAAACTCACTTGTGCCCCATTACTGGTCTTACCTGATTTTGACAAATTTTTTGAATTGGAATATGATGCTTCAGGGATTGGAATTGGTGCTGTATTAATGCAAGAGAAGAGGCCTATAGCATATTTTAGTGAAAATTTGAGTGGAGCAACTTTGAACTATTCTATATATGATAAGGAATTTTATTCCTTAGTGAGGGCTCTCATGACGTGGAAGCATTATCTCCTCCCGAAGGAGTTTATTATTTATACAAATTATGAATCTTTGAAACATTTCAGGGGTTAACATAATTTGTCTAAGCGCTAGGCCAAGTGGGTGGAATTTCTGGAGGGCTTTGCTTATGTGATTAAGTACAAAAAGGGCAATCAGAATATTGATGCTGACGCTTTATCACGACGGTATGCACTAATCACTTCTCTTCAGTCAAAATTACTGGGTTTTGAGCTGTTGAAGGAATAATATGTATGTGATGAGGAATTCAAAATTGTCATGGAGAGGTGTCTTAGAGGCGGGATGTATGATGGTTATTGTGTGATAGATGGTTTTCTATATAAATAAGGAAAACTTTGTATTCCATCTGGATCTGTGAGGGAATTATTGGTGAGGGAAGCACATGTAGGTGGTTTGTCAGGGCATTTTGGTGAGAAGAGAACTCTAGCCATATTGAGGGAGAATTTCTACTGGAAAGGCATGATAAGGGATGTCCATAGGGTACTAGAAAGGTGTGGTGTTTGCAAGAGAGCCAAGGGGAGGAAAGGCACGTAGGGTGAATATATGCCTTTACCTATACCATCTAAACCTTGGATTGATATCAGCAAGGATTTTGTGTTAGGATTACCCAGAACACAAAGGGGGAAAGACTCTATTATGGTGGTTGTTGATCGATTCAGCAAAATGTCACGCTTTGTACCATGCCACAAAACAGACGACGCTCTTTTTATTGCTAACCTTTTTATGCAGGAAATTGTCAAATTACATGGAGTTCCACACAGCATAGTGTTAGACAGAGATACTAAATTCCTTAGTTTCTTTTGGAAAATACTATGGAGAAGACTGGGTACTAAACTGATGTACAGTACCTCTTACCATCCCTAGACTGATGGATAAACAGAGGTTATCAACTGCACGCTTGGAAATCTTCTCAGAGCAACAGTTAGCAAGAATCTTACTGATTGGGACTTGTGTCTTCCTATTGTTGAGTTCGCTTACAATAGGTCTACTCATAGTTCAACCAGTAAGTCTCCCTTTGAAGTTGTTTATGGCTATAACCCTTCTATTCCATTGGATTTTATAGCTGGACCAGCGACGAAGGAAGAAAGTCTTAGTGGAGTTGACCGAGCACAACAGATTCAACACATCCATGATAGAACCACTGAACGCCTTCAGAAGACCTAGGAACAACAGAGGATCCAGGGAAACAGGCACAGGAAAATTCATCTCTATAATCCAGGTGACTTAGTCTGGATTAATATTAGCATGGATAGGTTTCCACACAAAAAGTTACAAAAGCTATCTCTTAGATCAGACGGACCATTCAGGGTCTTAAAGCACATCAACAACAATGCTTATCGAATTGAGTTGCCAGGAGATTATGGAGTATCAGCTACTTTTAACATTTCAAATCTTTTACCTTATTTAGCAGATGACTTGCACGAAGATCCATCAGATTTGAGGGCAAATCTTCTAGAAGCTCGAGGAGATGATGGGAATCAGACTTTTCTAGGACCTATCACCAGGGCCCGAGCTAAGGGTCTCTAGAATCTAGTTTTGAGGGTTTTTCTAAAGAAACCTAACCTTGAGAAATCTAACCCACTTTCTACATCTTTGCACTATAATTTTGATGCATTTCAGCAGGTTCATTTGTTAGTCCTACAGGATGCAAAAATACCCTTACTACTGAGTGAATCAAGGTTGTCAATGGAACCTGATTCAAAAGCTTCTTGAAGACCGGCATCATGAAGGACCATTTCTTTTATATATTTACTTTTTTTATGAACTATTTTGATTGTATTTTGGTTTTGGGACACTTTTATTTCTTTGTAACTTTCATTTAGGGTTAGCCACCTTAAAAGTGGCAAACTTGTAATTTTGAGCACTTTTTAACCCTAGAAGTAGCAAGTATAAATACTTGCTTAAGAGAGGGTTTGAGGAGGCCATATTTTTCAGATTATACACTTCTTCTTCATGTGAGAATTAGGGTTCCTAATTGTCATTAGACTCTTATCAATTTCAATCCCAAGAGTTGAAATTGTGGCGAGTGCAACACCTTGAAATTGTGAGTAGTATCAATTTCATCTTGTTGTGATTTCTTTTCTTCTCTAGTGTGTCATATCTAGGGTTGAATTGAGATAGTTCTTGGACAGATTTTCTTCTAATTGTTGTCAAATTCTTGTGTTTGATTAAGGTCCCTTGCAATTGAATTCGAATCATCCTTGAAAATTCCCTTGAAAACGTGATTTTCACTAGTGGAAAGGAGTCCTTGGAATTGAGGTTTTCTTTTGAATTTTTGGATTATTTTCGTGGAATTATATGTGATTAGGATGTTATTAGAAGAGATTATCATTTTGGTATTACAATTATAACTTTGAGCATTTGGAATTCATTACATCTTACTAGGGTTCATGTGAAATTTGCCCCTTATAGATCCGGTTTGTTGTTGACTTGAGATTGTTTTTTCTTGAGTCTTTTAATTGTGCTTCTAAGTGGAATTAGGCACATCAACTTGCTTGTCCTTTTCTCTCTTTAGATTTGTATAGAGTAGATCTAGGGTTCTATGAGGTGTACAAATGAGGGAAAAGTGTTAACCTTAGGTAAAAAGGATATATATATATACTTAGTTGCGAAAAGACTATCTTACCCCTACTACTTTAATCTATTTACCTTCTTATCCTTAGTAGATATATATATATATATATATATAATACTATGAGTAATTACATTCTCCCCTCGCAAGAATTTTCGTCCTTGAAAATTACCTAGATTATTAAAAAGTTTTAGGTATCTTCTTCTCATCTTATCTTCTTGATGAAGATCACACTAGGTGGATTGGTTTAAGGATCATCGTGATCAAGTTAGGAGGATTGAACCAAGGAGCACAGTTCTATTTGAATGTGCGGAGTGAGGACGTGGAAGTTGAGGAAGAGATTTAAGGCCGACAGCTTCAAGACCAATGGAGGCCGCCAGCCTTGGTGGTGTAAGCCTCTGACTTAAATGGCCAGTGTAGAGAAGAAGGCCATTGGCTTAAGTGGCTAACGTATGTCTAAATGAAGGCCGGTTTAAGAATTTCAAAGCTGCTAGCTTTGGTGCTGGCTTTGCATGGAATTATAGGCCAGCTTTGTAATATTTTAGACCGCTGGCATTTAATGTTTGTCCTTATATTCGAATTAGGTTTTTTTATGTTGTTTTGTTTACTTATTCTTATAAGACTATAAATAGTTGTCATAGACTCATTATAACAGATTAAGAATCAAGAAAGTTTATTCACAAATTAAGAGGGGATTTCTCTTTGGTTCTTGAAAGAACTAATTGAACTTATTGGATTTTGAATCTATGGCATTCACTCAAACTTAGCAATTGGTTATGGTGTTAACACTTATACTAAGGTTCTTATCTCGTCTATAGACAACAGGTCGCGGTTTCCTTCGTTCTTGATAGATTCGTAGGTTATGGGGATTATCGAACCTAGATCATTGGGTTTGATCATGGGTTGGTGGGGTTTGCATCAATTTGGTATCAGAGCAATCAAATTTGTCAGGATCACCTATCTTATTATTGCAATTGCTTGTTCTTAGATCTAGGGTTTGGATAAAAAAAAATTCGTATAAAAAAAGGTAGAAGAAAAAAAAAGAAAAAGGGAAATTTGTATTAAAAAAAAGGGAGTTTCACGAAAATTGTGAAATTCGAGTTTGTGGTGGTCTTTATTGTAATTCTTAGCTTTCTATGAATCTTGTCAAATTGTTTTATGAAACTGCTATTTGGAAAGTTGGGTGGATTTCTATGGGAAAAACTCTGATTGGATTGTTAGTTGCAAAAGAACCGAAAAGAGAAATTTTTTAGTAGGTAAGGATTGGTGAGAATAGTAAAGCGATTTTAGTGAAACATGTGAGTGAGTGAAATTTGTGAGATTTTATTTTATTACTCCTAACATTTTCATGTGCAGCACTAAGTTGAACAAAAATTCTCTTGAAAGTGTGATAGGGGGAATTGATACGAAATTGATCATGGAAACTCTAATGAACGAGATGAGAAGAATGTTTAGAGTGGAGATGGATCAATTTCATGAGCAGATGGAGCAGAACTTTAAGTAGTTACAGATTGCTTCTATAGGGCATAGGAGGGATAAAATGCCAAGAAGGGTAGTGTGCATAAAGGAAGATGAATGGGGTAAGGAAGGATCTGTAGCTAAATTTGATCAGGATTCATTTGTGGGTTATAGGAGGAATGCAGGAAGAATTAGAGGAGCTAGGAATGAGGAAGATAACAACCTAGGAAACATAAAGATGAAAATCCCTTCCTTCAAAGGGAAAAATGACCTTGAGGTGTATCTAGAGTGGGAGAAGAAGGTGGAGTTGATTTTTTAGTGTCACAACTATTCTGAAGCCAAAAAGGAAAAACTTGCTGCCATTGAATTTTTTTATTATGCAATTGTTTGGTGGGATCAACTTTTATTAATTAGGAGGAGGAATAGGGAACCATTAGTAGGAACATGAGAAGAGATGAAGAGAATCATGAGGAAACGATTTGTGCCTACATACTACTATAGGGAATTGAATAATAAATTACAAAACCTTAAGCAAGGCAATAGTAGTTTGGAGGAGTATCATAAGGAGATGGAGGTTATCATGATTAGGGTTAACATTAAGGAGGACCGAAAGGCGACTATGGCTAGGTTCTTAGCTAGCTTGAATAGGGAGATTCAAAATGTGGTGGAGTTGCAACATTATGTGGAACTAGAATATATGGTTTATATGACTATTAAGGTGGAGAAGCAACTCAAGTGGAAGGGTAGTAGCACTACACGTGCCATACTGAGTTCTTTTAATTGGAGAATTGATACAGGGGAGAAGGAGGAGAAACAACCCCATTCCATACCAATGCTAGAAGAAAAATCCGAATTGGCATGTCATGGGAATAGAGATAAATTCGATCCTTCTACTTCTAGTAATCGTGATATTAAATGTTTTAAATGCTAGGGTAAAGGACATATAGCTAGTCAATGTCCAAATAGAAGAGTTATGGTGATGAGGGATAATGGAGAGATTGAAACTGGTAGTGATTCAGATCATGATTCTATGCCACCAGTGGAGGATGATGATGGGGAGGAATATGCTGTTTAGGGAGAGTTGTTGGTAGCTAGGAGGGGTTTGAGTGTGCAGACAAAAGGAGAGGAAAATGTGCAATGAGAGAATATTTTTCATATTAGATGCCTAGTTTAAAACAAGGTATGTAGTGTGATTATAGATGGTGGGAGTTGTACAAATGTTGCTAGCAAGACCATGGTGGAGAAATTAAGGCTTCCTACAAGTAAGCATCCTCATCCTTATAAATTGCAATGGCTAAATGATAGTGGTGAAGTGAGAGTAACAAAATAGATGTTGGTTTCTTTTAACATTGGAAAGTAAGGGGATGGAGTGCTGTGTGATGTAGTTCCAATGCAAGCTACACACTTATTATTAGGGAGGCCATGGCAATTTGATAGGTAGGTGAAGCATGATGAATTCACCAACAAGTATTCTTTTGTACATGATCAGAGACCTGTTACTCTTTGTCCTTTGATACCTAGTGAGGTTTATGAAGATCAAGAGAGGATACAAAGAGAGAGAGAACAAAAGAGAGTGAGTGGTAAAAATAAACTTAGTGTTATGGTAGAAGAAAAAGAGAGAGTTTGAGTCAAAGGAAAAAGAAAAGAGAGGAAAAAAATTGAGTGATGAGAGAAAAATAAAGTGGAAAGAAAATTTTTATGCGAGGGTTAGTGAGGTTAAGAATGCTCTGTTTTTAGGAACAAAAGAAGACAACAAAGGATGTCATCAAATATTCTTTAAGCTCGAAGACTGGGTTTGGGTACGCATGCGTTAAAAGCGATTCCCAGCACTAAGGTGATCAAAGAGGCTTCTAAGAGGCGAGGGTCCATTTTGAGTCCTCAAGTGCATCAATGACAACATTCACAGATTGGAATTGCCAAGTAAGTATCAAATTAGTGCTATTTTTAATGTTATTGATTTAAGTCCTTATAATATAGGTGATGATGTGGGGACAAATCCTTTTCGAGAGGAGGGGAATGATGAAGATCACACTAGGTAGATTGGTCCAAGGATGATCGCGATCAAGTTAAGAGGATTGAACTAAGGAGCACAGTCATATTTGAAGTGCGGAGCAAGGACGTGGAAGTCGAAGAAGAGATTTAAGGCTGACAGCTTCAAGACCAATGAAAGCTGTTGGCCTAAATGTCCGGAATAGAGAAGAAGTTCGTTGGCTTAAGTAGTCAGCGTATATCCAAATGAAGGCTGGTTTAAGGATTTCAAAGCTGCCGGCTTTGGTATCGGCTTTACATGGAATTATAGGCTGGCTTTGTAATATTTTAGGCTGCCAGCGTTTAATGTTTGTCCTTTATTCGAATTAGGTTTTTTATGTCGTTTTGTTTACTTATTCTTGTAGGACTATAAATAGTCGTCATAGACTTATTGTAACACAATTAAGAATTAAGAAAGTTTATTCACAAATTGAGAGAGGATTTCTCTTTGGTCCTTGAAAGAACTAATCGAACTTATCGGATTTTAAATCCGTAGAATTCACTCAAACTTTTCAATCGATCGTTCCATAATCGATTGTAGTGTTAACACTTATACCAAGGTTTTTGTCTCATTTATAGACAATGGATTGTGGTTTCCTTTATTCTTGATAGATTCGTAGGTTATGGGGATTATCGAACCTAGATCATTGGGTTTCATTGTGGGTTGTTGGGGTTCGCATCACTTATAATTCCTAAGTTGCTTCTCTTTCAGTTTGATTGCTCTATTGCACCTTGACATACTTGATAACCCGTCTTCTCAAATTCTTCTCTTTAGTATCCACAATTTTGATAGGTCTCTCTACTGTTGTGAGATTTAGCTACACTTGTAGAGGTTCTAGCATAGTGATTTGATTTGAGTTGGGTACATATTTCCTTAGCATGGAAATGTGAAATACATTGTATACCCCAACCAGACTTGGTGGCAATGCTAGTTTGTATGCCATTAGTCCATTCTTCTCAAGAATTTCAAAGGGTCCTACATATCTAGGATTTGATTTCCCTCTTAGTCCAAATCTTATCACTCCCTTAATAGGTGAGATCTTCAATAACACATGATCTCCCACTTGAAACTCCAATTAGTGTCTCCTTTTGTCTGCATATGACTTTTGGCAGCTTTGGGTTGCTACATTCTTTACTTGATCAACTTCACTTTGTTTACTGCATCTTGCACTAGATCGGGTCCCAATATTTGTTTCTCACCTACCTCATCCCAATGTAATAGCGACCAGCACTTTCTTCCATACAACGCCTCATATGATGCCATTTGGATGGTAGCTTTTTAACTGTTGTTGTAGGCAAACTCTACTAAGGGTAGATGTTTATCTCAATTTCCACCAAGGTTTAATGTACACGCCCTCAACATATCCTTCAATATCTAAATCGTTCACTTTGATTGACCATTCGTTTGTGGGTGAAAAGTCGTACTAAATTGTAGCTTTATCCCCAAAGCTCTATGCAGACTAATCTAAAACCTCCCCACAAATCTCTTATCTCTATTTAACATTATGGAGACTGATATCCTATGCAACCTTACAATTTCTTTGATGTAAATTTGTGCCAGCTTCTCTAGTTTATACCTAGTACCTATTGGTGTGAAGTGTGCTGATTTTATAAGTTGATTTACAATCACCGATTGAGGTAGTGTTATGATAAAGTCAATGGTCACATGTTCCCATTTCCACTCTGGTATAGGTAAAGGTTATAAAATGCTAGCGGGTCTCTAATGTTTTATCTTCATCTGTTGGCATGTCATACACTTAGATACATAATCAGCCACTTCTCTCTTCATATTCCTCCACCAATAATGGTTCTTCAGGTCTTTATACATCTTGGTACTTCTAGGGTGTATAGAGTACCTAGAATAGTGTACCTCCTTCAATATCTCTTTCTTCAATTCATTTATACTTAGCACACATAGCCTGTGACCATACCTCAACACCCCCTTTGCATCTTCATTGAACTCTACAGCTTTTCCCTCGTCCATTCTTTTCTTTATTTCTTGTATCCCCACATCTCTAACTTGTGCAGCTCTTATTCTATAAACTAATATTGGCTGTATTCGTAAACTGGCGAGTCTAGCTCCAACTTCCTAAGTCATAATCTCCAAGTCTAGTTTCTGCACATCTTCCAATATTTTCTTTTAAGTTATGATCATCGTTGCTAGATTACTATGCTTCTTTTTATTAAGTGCATTAACAACGATGTTAGCCTTTCTGGGATGGTATTGGATGTTTAAGTCATAGTCCTTTATTAGTTCTAGCCAACGTCTTTGCCTCATATTTAGCTCCTTCTACGTAAAGAAGTACTTGAGGCTTTTGTGATCTATGTCTATTCTGCACTTCTTCCCATATAAATAATATCTCCATAACTTGAGTGCAAATACCATGGCTGCTAATTCTAGACTATGTGTCGGGTAATTCTTCTCATAAGGCTTCAACTACCTAGATGCGTAAGTAATTACCCTATCATTCTGCATCAACACATGTCTAAGTCCTTGAATAAAGGCAACACTATATACTACAAATTCTTTACCATTAACTGGTAGTGTAAGTACTAGTGTAGAAGTCAATCTCTCCTTCAATGTCATGAAGCTTGCTTCACATCGGTCATCCCATATAAACTTGACTCCTTTTGGTGTTAACTTGGTCAAAGGGATTGCTAGTTTAGAGAATCATTCCACAAATCTCCTGTAGTATCTTGCTAACCCTAAGAAGCTTTTAATTTCTGTTACGGTCTTTAGCCTAGGCCATTTATTTATAGCTCTTATCTTCTCATGATTTACAGATAATCCATCCTTATTAATCTCATGTCCTAAAAAGGTGACTTGCTTCAGCCAAAACTCACACTTCTTAAACTTTGAATACAACTTTTCTGCTTGCAATCTACTCAATATTATCCTCAAGCGCTGCTCATAATCTTCTTCATTTTAGAGTATATTAAGATGTTATCTATGAACATAATGACAAACTTGTCCAAGTATTCTTTGAATATGCGGTTCATTAAATCTATGAAAGCTACCGGTGCATTTGTGAGTCCAAAAGGCATTACTTGGAACTCATAATGCCCGTATCTAGTTTTGAAAGTGGTATTCTAGATGTCCTCCTCCTTGATCCTCAATTAATGGTACTTGGATCTTAAGTCTATTTTTGAGAAGACTTGAGCTCCTTGTAATTGATCAAACAAATCATCAATCCTTGGAAGAGGGTATATATTTTTAATTGTAACCCTATTCAACTCCTGGTAATCTATACATAACTGCATGCTGTTGTCTTTCTTCTTCACAAATAATACCGATGTACCCCAAGGTGAGACACTTGGTCTGATAAACTTCTTATCTAACAACTTTTGTATTTGATCCTTCAGTTCTTTTAACTTTGTGGGTGCCATACGGTACGGGGTTTTTGATATGGGAGCCATACTAGGCATTGTATCTATGTTGAATTCAATCCCCCTTATAGGTGGTAAACTAGGTAAGTCATCCAAAAATACTCTAGTAAATTCCTTCACTACCTTTTGGTGTCAACTTGGTTAAAGGGGTTGCTAGTTTAGAGAATTCTTCCACAAATCTCTTGTAGTATCCTACTAACCCTAAGAAGCTTTGAATTTCTGTTACGGTCTTTGGCCTAGGCCATTTATTTATAGCTCTTATCTTCTCATGATTTACAGATAATCCATCCTTATTAATCACATGTCCTAAAAAGGTGACTTGCTTCAGCCAAAACTCACACTTCTTAAACTTTGAATACAACTTTTCTGCTTGCAATCTGCTTAATACTATCCTCAAGCGCTGCTCATAATCTTCTTCATTTCTAGAGTATATTAAGATGTTATCTATGAACATAATGACAAACTTGTCCAAGTATTCTTTGAGTATGCGGTTCATTAAATCTATGAAAGCTACCGGTACATTTGTGAGTCCAAAAGGCATTACTTGGAACTCATAATGCCCGTATCTAGTTTTGAAAGTGGTATTCTAGATGTCCTCCTCCTTAATCCTCAATTAATGGTACTTGGATCTTAAGTCTATTTTTGAGAAGACTTGAGCTCCTTGTAACTAATCAAACAAATCATCAATCCTTGGAAGAGGGTATTTATTTTTAATTGTAACCCTATTCAACTCCTGGTAATCTATACATAACTGCATGCTGTTGTCTTTCTTCTTCACAAATAATACCGATGTACCCCAAGGTGAGACACTTGGTCTGATAAACTTCTTATCTAACAACTTTTGTATTTGATCCTTCAGTTCTTTCAACTTTGTGGGTGCCATATGGTACGGGGTTTTTGATATGGGAGCCATACTAGGCACTGTATCTATGTTGAATTCAATCCCCCTTATAGGTGGTAAACTAGGTAAGTCATCCAAAAATACTCTAGTAAATTCCTTCACTACCCTTACTCTCTCAATTTCGATCACCTCTTCAACTTTAACTGCTACTGATGCCATCATACTTTTACCCCACAATTCATAAGTTGGTAATCCTGTTGGTCTATAAGTTTCCAATTTAAACTTAAATTGTTCTCCTTCTGGCGTGTTGAAATGGATGGTCATATCATGAAAATTTATTGTTGCGTGATGTTTGATTAACCAATCCATTCCTAAAATTACATCAAAATCAGTCATGTCTAACACTAGAAGATCTGTAAATAATATTCTACCTTGCATTTCTATACAAACCTTTCTACATATTTGGTTTAATCCCCTAACCACAACCATAAGAGTACTTAAGCTCAATATAATATTTAACACTTCTTTACATACATTATACTTACTTCTAAATGCATCAAATATACATGAATGTTATGCACTAGTGTTAAACAATACATATGCTTCAGTAGAATTTACCAACAATGTACCTGCTAAGGTCTCTATATTTAGAGTGTCCTGTCTCTGTAGTGCAAACACTCGTGCTGGTGCCCTTTGCCTTAGCCCTACCTATTGAAGTCTACCGTTATTAGTCCTAGTTTGGTTTCTTATTGCGATTGTTGGTTGTACATTCTATTTTATGTTTTCTGGGCAGTCCACCATCTTATGACCCCTCTATTTGCAGAAGCAGTAAAATGTCAATGGGATTGACCTCTCCCAATGGTTTTTGCTGCCGTATCCTGTCTTCCCACATGAAAAACAGGCACCCTGTGGCCATTTGCATTCGTTTAGCTTGTGTGGCCTATAACATCTTCCACACTTGTTACTCTATCCCACATATAAGGTTTTCACTTGGAAGTAAGGTACTGCTATGACCACATATCTAGTTTGCACTGTGTGAGGCCTTTTGCCCTTATCTTGAGTTATAATATTCTAAATGGGTCTTTTCCTCAGTACCACTCTCATTCTTAAAGTTCTTATCTTTTTAGTTCTCTTATGACTTTGTTCTAAAAGTTTTGCCTTGTTTACAGCTTCCGAATAGGTTTTCGGTTGGAAGGCAATTACATCATGTTGCAGTGTCGGCTCCAATCCCAATACAAACCAATGCGCCATAGACTTCTCATCAGCTTTAAATGCAGGTGGCATGAACTTCATCAAATGGTTTAGTTCCGTCACATATTCATCTACTGATCTCTTTCCTTAGCAACAACTATAGTATGATGCTTGCATTTTGTCCTAAATTGTGGTTGGGAAATATTGCTCATATAACATCTCTTTAAACTTATCCTAAGTGATTACCCCCATGGTAAGTCTGGAAACACTTGACCACCATTCAGAAGCCGAGCCCCTTAGTAAATACACTGCATATTTCACCTTCTTATCTTCAGGTATCCCCAGTGCCTCAAAAGTCTTCCCTAGTTCATCGACCCACTACTTAGCATCCAATGGATCGCCAGCCTTAGGCCTAAATTTCCTAACCATTCTAACAAAACGGTCTAGACCAATTTCTCCTGCTGACCTCTCTCTAAGCTCTCCTATCATCTAGGCTTGTTTCATATTTAGCACTTGTATGTCTTGTATTTATTGTTGTTGCTGTGTCACTACTCTTGCTAAAGTATTGATAGCCTCTAGCTTTTGTGCAACATTCACCTCATTCCCTCCTTATCCTAAATGAGGAGCTCTAGGGGGCATTCGATTATCAGGAGCATCATCTCCAGCTCCTAAAGATGATCTTAGTCGTAAAATTCTGCTAAGCATTTTACAAAATAAAATACAATAGTGAGGAATGATATAGGAATATATATACATTCCTTAGAGTACGGAAAATTTAAACATGACATTTTCAATATTACTGAAGGAGTTCACAAACTAGTAATATCAATCCCATTTTATAACCACTCTCAGTATATATCTTTATCCTTTAAATCCAATACCTAATTCATCCAAAGATCATGACTTACTTTCTATTGTTTGAACTTATACTGTTGATCCTCACTTAATTTTAAAGATCATCAAACTTATGCAGTTTATAAATTCATCAACCTAAGCTCTAAAGATTACAAACCTACATTCTTTTGATCAAAGCCTAAACTTCTAAGGATCATCAATTATGCTCTAATACCACCTAAGTTGTAATGCCCTAAAACTCAAGTATGTTACGACTTGCCATGTGTCCTTAGTACTAGAAGACACGCAAAGGCTCAATTACTACAATCCTCCAAACATTATCTTTCAATTATTCAATATAATAAATGAACTTCTTAAATTACTAGAGTAGAAGCATTCATAAACTCCAACAGTACCACAATTTTTAAAAGAAATGTATATCTTCCTAAACAAAATTCCTATCCATTTTCCTCAATTTAAATATAGCAGAAGCCTTCAACAATTTAAATAACATGATAATCTAAATCACAATTATAAATTATTCCATATTCTCCTTTCTCTTCATCGGGATCCTACTAGTCATAATACACGTACTCCACATTCTCCTCCATATCCGTACACAATTTTATTTATCTTTCACAATCTTTAGCCGATACATAATCACATCATAAGCATCATCACACATAAAATTCCTAAACATCCTTTCACCAGCAACATACACACACACACACACACACACACACACACACACACACATATGACAAATATATACCTCTTTGTCCATGAGTCTATTACCACACGTAACCACACGTAATAATAATATATATGACAGTGGGTACACCCAATTGTCAATGAGTCTATGAGTCTTCACACATCAACCTTCCACAATCATTAATAATATATATATATATATGACAGTAGGTACTTTTCACTGTCAATGAGTCTATGAGTGCATACACTACAACCTTTCACAATACACATCACAACCTTCTACATCATAACATTTCACATCACAACCTTCCACATAAGACCTAGATCATTTCGATATGCGACTCTATTAGGGACAACATTACATACCAATCATCAGGGTGCTACCCCAAGAACACCGACCCACACTCGGTTTCTTGGACGTAGCAATTAACAATCACATGCACACATAGTATATACGTACCTGAATCGTAATACTTAGTTTGTCTTATGCTTTTTTAGTTTCACAAATCTCCTAAACCTATACATGATTCAAATTATTTGCTTTAAGAATTGTATTCCTATAAATATCAAAAGGAAAATATATACATTTCAATACAACACGATTATGTTGGAGGTCGTATAGTTAAATACGAGGTAGTACACAACCATGCCAAAGACTATATACATATCTCTCTTTTTTTTTTTTTTTCAACACAGTCTTAACATAGTCTTGTTGAGTGGTGATGTATCTCTTCGTTCACTATTCATCAACATGACCTCAATATGGTCATGTATCTCTTTGTTCACTGTTTATCAATATGACCTTAACATGGTTATGTTGAGAACTAGTGTTGTTTTTTCTGTCTTTTTTTTCAACATGGTCACGTTGAGAGGTCATGTATCTCTCTGTTTATTGTTCATCAACATGATCTCAACATAGTCATGTTGAGAGCTTGTGTTGTTGTTTTTCTTTTTCTTTTTTCAACACGATCATGTTGAGAGGCCATGTATCTCTCTATTCACTTTGGATTTTCAACACGGTTCCAACACGGTTGTGTTGGGAGGCACTGTACACTTCATAAATTGATCCCTCAGCCTGGTTTCTAATCAATTCAACCTAATTGATCTATTTAACATAAAATTTACAATGTAATACACTAGTAGATATACTTACTTGACCTAAATTGTTATCGTGATGAGTGAATATCTTGTTTCGTCCCTTGTGTATCACAGATTGATTTAGATATATAAATGACCTTAACACGTTAATTCTCGCTTTACGATGTACACAAATTTAACTATCGATTGTTATTGATTGATTTACTCACCTCAAACTAGTTGGTAAATAATAGCACTTGCCTATCCTTTTCTCTCTTCAGATTTCTATAGAGTATATTTAGGGTTCTGTGAGGTGTACAAATGAGGGAAAAGCGTTAGCCCTAGGTAAAAAGGATATATATATATACTCAGTTCTAAAGAGACTATCTTGCCCCTACCGCTTTAAACTAAGTAATTACAGAGTTTATAAGCTACGTCATCACCATGGAGTTTTCAACATCCTATGTTGCATAAGCAGGATCTGTGCTTGCTGGAGCCTGTGTTTTGCCATTTAGATATCCTATCTTGCCATGACCTCTGATATACATTCGCACTACTTGTGACCATTGGAGAAAATTATCTCCATTCAGCTAAATGGCAGTAATCTGAAGTGAGTGAGAATCAACCTCAGTTTTCAAGGATTTGATTCTATTTTTTGATGAAGAGTTTGATGATATTTCAGACATGATGAAGGGATAGGAGATGATGAAAAGGGTCGTAGAGAGGAAAAAAATGAAACAGGCAAGAAATCAAGAAAAAGTCGCTCTGATACCAACTTGAAAACAACACGAGTGAGGGGAATACTTATTCCATTGATCAAAGAAGAATATATACAACATGTTTCTCCTTATATTAAGAAATTTTATACAACTACATTGTTGATTCTAGGAAAAAAAATCTACACCAAAACTACTCCTCTACAGCTAATACATAGATACAACTATAAAGAATAAATCACTACCAAATCCTCCTAATTTACACGGTTTTATTACTCAATATTTTATTTCCCAAAAATACAGATTTTTTCCACATTGTCAATTCACTAGAGCAAGCCAATCGGCTACTATTCTAGATTAAATTGAAGTTGATGGACAAGAGGCATGTTCAGAGAAGCAGAAGTCAAGCTATTAAAGACTTAAGAATGCCTCGGTCCCACTAGGCCACCGATTAGCTAAGAGCCTTAACCTCCCAAGGAGCTTCATTGATCTTAGCATTAGAGCCACTAAAATCAGCCGGTTATGCCACCACGAAGAATATGCCAATAAGAGTAAAAGGCTTTAGTTACAACGGCCGCTGCTGCTGCTGCTGCTGCTGCTGCTTTATTCAAATTCAGTAGCCGCAAACACCTTAAATGGAGATGGTAAACTATTACTGAAGGTTGTGTCACTTTTGCTTCCTTCAATCAGAACAAGCAAAGCAGATTGAAGAGCTTTTCACACGAACAGCAAGCCAAGTGGTTCTCCTTAAAAAGTTCCCAAATATGGGATTATCCACCTATCCATTGATTTAGAAACTAGATGCTTTTCATGATAATGCCAGGACCCCCGAAATAAAATGGCCTTGTGTCAACTCACAATCTAAGAGGAGGTGTTTACGGGGCTCACCTTGAGTGCGGAAAGGGAACTTAGTATTAGAGGATAGATGTCTGCATACAGGTTAACTTTTGTTGCAGGGATATCTTATCAAAAGTCACTAGCAATGATAGACGACATAGATGCATGGCTATTATGATTGTCATGGAATTAGTTAGGGTTATTAATAAATAATTATAATTAGTTACAATGAGTAGGATTAATTAATAAATTAGTTATTATAGGAAAAAAATATAAATAATACTTTATAAAAACAAAATGAATCCATTCCATTCATAAATGAATATTAATGAAGGTTTATTCCAAGTTTGTCTTTAATTCAAACCTGTGTATTTCTTTTTTTATTTATTTATTTATAAGATTGAGTTACACGAGATCGTAATAATGGTTTACAATAAACTATGTCTTAGATTTCTCCATGATGGTGATTATGCAGTCAAAATTAGCCTTTCCTTCCTCAAGCAACACAATGAAGGAATTTTTTTGGCATCGTGAAGTTCATCCTTATTAGCCAAAACAACCAAGATGAGATGAATCCCGCTTCCTAAGATTCATGTCAATCAAGCAAACTGATCTCCGCCTCTGTACATCCATTCAAAGCAACGGAAAGCGCATGTATCAGCTAGAAGCTATATATGATAGAACCCAACATCCTCTCTAACTCTATATCCATAAAATCACCATTTCTTACATGCCGAAAGGTTCCCAACAATCTCCTACTTAAATGCTACTCCATCCCCTGAATATTCTAAATCTTTTCTGGCATCAGAGAAAGAAGGAAAATAAACCTCTTTTAAGTGTACAAACCCAACAATAACAAATTTTGATGGATCCTTTTAGCCAATTTTATGGATTGAGAAATGTTGTTGGTCAAAATTCTCTTGGATCCATGAAAGCAATTGGGGGCTTAAATTAGTTCTAGTTGAGGTCTATAAAAGAGTAAATGTGAGCAAAGAGGACATGGAAGGTGGCTTCAGTGTGTGTGTCACATGTGAAAACAGCCCATGATGCTCTAGACAATAGAGTACAACGGGATGTGTAGATTTAAACTAACAATATTAGTGAGCTAGAGTTTACAAAAAATAGAAGTTTGGAATCCTTTACCAGAAAAGGCTCAAGGATCTTTTATAAATGAAGTTAATCGTTGGGATTGTGACATGTGTATGAAAATCCTTTCTACTAAATATTCTAGACTGCTTGTATGAAAAGTAATGCTTGTGGCTTGTAAGTGAATGTCTCCATGTGGTGCACCCTATTGTTATTATAGGCTTTGTGAGGTAAATAAGTGCTTAGGGACAAAGGACTAAAATCCATACACAAGAAAAGGTTAGTAATAGTGATCATATTGAAATTTCTTTGTCAAACTATCAGGCTTATGATTAGCTTAACTCCCCATATGGTTTGCATTTCATTTAGTTTCCAAATCAAATCAAAGCTTTAAATTGAAACCACTGCTTTCTACTAGGCTTTTTGTTTCAATCATATGGACCATAGTTTTAAAGAGAAAAATAAGAAGCGTGAAAAGTCTTAAAAGTATAGGAGTAAATCAATAGAGTAAAACAAAAAAGTTAAATAACCTAAAAATTTTTATGACAACAAGCCACTATATTAAGTGTTCACTAATCATTCTATTTAGTGTGCTGTAAAAGTATAAGATATGAACTCAAAATTCAGTAAAATATTAGTAAAAAGTTATTGAAACATACCTAGAAGATATTCAAAAGTACTTAGAAGAAAATTGAGTGGATAAGGAAGAATATGGAGCTAATTTCTTAAATGAAAGAAAGAAGTTCTTATTGACCTCAATAGAATTTTGTTTCAAGAAAGTTTTAATGTTAGAGGTAGAAGTTTTTCTAGAGAAAATTCTAACCGTAGATATAGAAGTTTAGTAAGATAGAAAATATGTTAGTAAGGAAGAAAATCCTTTTTAGAAGCTGCAAGATCATTATTGTAGGTCAAGACCTAATTCTACAAGTTAAATATATTTGGGAAATATCTCTAACTAATCTATTATAATAAATTAATTGAGAGAATTATTAGCAGCTTGTCTAAGAAGTTCATTCAGAAGATGTCAACATAAACTACTTTGGATGAATTCTAGAAGATAAACATGAGTCCTATGACAAGGACTTAAATTTGAATTATAGGAAGATATTAGAAGATTCTTTTATTATTATTATTATTATTATTTTCAAGTTCAAGTTGGATTAATTCAATGTTAGAATATTGGAGATATTTAATTTGAATTGAAGATAAGTATCAATTTGATTGTTAGTGAGGAAATCCGCAATTGCTAAAAGGCAATTGGAAGTTTAAATTTAATTTTAAGGACCAATTCAACTACATTAGCTTATCCATCATGATGACACCAAATTATGATTAGAAGATTACGAAAACATATAATTTCCAAATTTTATGAAGGTTAGCATGTTTTCAGATGTTAGAAGAAGAAGTTTATAAATGATTAGTTAAAAGACTTGAAAAGATATAATATAATAATACAACATGTGACGAAAAGAAAACAACAAACATTATTTGATATGAGCTAATCTCTTTGATGCGAATCAAAGAGCACAAGATTGAGGGTGGTTGACTGGTCATGCAATTGAGGGATGCATAAAAAGACTAGCATAAGTGGGGTTCATATGACTACTTGAACTTAGTTATTTTATGTTATTTGTTTTTATTTTATTTAGGTCCATTGGTTATTATTGTGTTCTCTATTTTAATGTTATTTTATTTTAAGAGTTCCTAGGTTATTTCAATGTTATTTTAGTTAGTTTCCTATTTTATTATAGTGGGTCCTAAGGTTTATTTGTAAGCTTATAAATAAGCTAGTTAGTACATGGGTTAAAGGATGGAGTTGTTATCACTTTTTAGTATGACAATTTATAATGTTAATTTTTTATCGAGTATTGAGTAATTAAATTCTTTTTATTCATGCTTGTGTTGTTATTAGTTTAAACTAGATTGTGGTGAACATGTTCATTGAATCATTATGTTTCACTTGATTCTTTTAACACTTGTGAGCATTTCATAAATCATACGTAACATCAATTTGCGATTTGATCACAAACCATTTTGACTTCATTGTTCATGAATAATATTGAATATTGATTTCATCCATATCATTTTTTTTATTTCCTTATCCATGAACACTTAAACCTATAAACACAATTTTTTTTTTTACCTTTTTGTTCTATAAACCCTAAAAATACAAAAACACAAATTAATTATTTTGCAAACACATTTTATATGCATTAGTTCGTATCACAGTGAAGATTCCACGCTTCATGGTAAGTATCGAAGTTTCTCTCAATTGTTGAATTGTGAATTGGTGTAGGAGATTGGTAGCATTGGTATTGTTATTGTAGTGTTGTTGTGGTTGATTTGAAAAGTTTCAATTTTTGTATTGATAGACTTTGGAAAAATGTTGAGGGAAAAGATGAGTAATCATGAGAGGTAGCTTGATAATTTAAAGAGAAAGATGCATGAGGTAAATTCGTCCCTTAGGGTTCTTATGATACAATTAAGTTTAAAACCTATTAAAAGGTTTAAGCTAATAGATCCAAAATTGAAGGAGGCCACAAAATTATCAAAAGACCCTACTAAAGAGAAACCAAAAGAAATTATGAAGGTGGTTAAGGTGGAACCTAAGAAATTTAATTATGAGTAAGAAAGCCACAGCATAAGTTGATATCAAAATATAATGAATATTGATGTAGAGAAGAAAATAGAGGTTGAGATTTCTAAAACGGTTGGTAAGAAGGTAATGAATTTTGGAGATGAAGGAGCAGTAGGAAAAATAGAATCAATTTCTATTGTGGAACCTCATAATGTAGAATCTGTAGAGGAGAGAGCATGATGGGGATCGATTTCCTACACTATACTTCAGAAGATTTGTTCATGGAATTTTGTTACAAAGATTTATTATTTTGCAATACTTTAGACTTATAGCAATTTTTATGTTATTTTATTATTTTATTAGTTTATAGGTAATTTTATTATGTAGTAGTATTTTTTTAGCAATTACAATCAGTTAATGTTAGAAATAACAAGTAGATAGTTAGTATTAGTTTGTACAAACAAGAATCCATTTTTAATTTATTATGTCTATGCTCTTAAGATTGTCAAGGTTTTAATATAAATACAATGTTATAAGACTCATTATTAATTTACTCAATACTTTTTATCAAAACCCTAGAGTTCATCAGTAATGCCTTAAAACCTAGAATATCATAGCCCGTCATGTATCACTACTACATAGCGGCACATTAAGGCTCTAAATTTCTATACAACTTTAAACTTGTTCATCTCCATATTACATTCATACTAATATTATTTCAATAAAAGAAATGAAAGATTCTCAGGTGAGCTATTCTAATCATCATTAAATAAAACATTACAAATAATCCTAAATTAAAAATTAGAGTAAACATTTGTCCTAATCTAATCCTTGACATAATTATGAAACTAGTAGTATTCCATATTGTTGGTCCCAATTAGATTAATCGAGAGGCGGGGGGCGGGGTGTTTTGTGGTGAATTGATTAATCACTTAAAATTTCAATTTTTGCAAATTATCCAAAGCTCTTAACTAACAAAATGACGTGAACAACGAAAATGAAAAATAATAATTTGCAATAAATAAAATGAGTAGAGAAGAATAAAATGCTCAGAGATTTATAGAGGTTCTGCCTCGAGCGTCAGTCCTCTCTTCCAACTCTACGCTGAGGTCCCGGTTATCTTTACTGGTTATGTTTCACTATATCAATAAAATTGAAAATATACAAAATAAGCCTCTTTAAGGCGAAGTCTCACTGCTGAGTCTCTTTAGCTTCTTTACTAAGCTAATCACTCAAAACTACAGTGATGAAACAACTCTCAATTCCTTATATAAGAAAGGAATTACAGTAACAATGAGGAATATCAATTTTCCTCTACAAATCGGATCACACGTGTATGAAAAAATTTTTTACGCCTGAAGATGTATGAGCTTTGAACTTTTCGTGTGCTTGATTCTAAAAAATGTTATCTATTTTCTTCAGCTGAACATCCCTTTTTATGTAGAAGACATAACGGTTACTTTGTTGGAAAATATCTTGTAACATTCATGGAGTTGCATGTGACAAGCTTGACTTTATTTTTGAAATTTTGTATTTCAAAAATAAGTTGAACTTGTTAGAGAAAATCTGCATTCCCTTGAGATTTTGATGAGGATAAACTTGGATAAATCAGTTTGGCCGAGATCTTCTTTAGAGATATTCTTTGGATCAAGTTTGTTGAAGATATCCCTCTCATTGTAGAACCTTATCTTGATATCCCATATGTTGTGGAACCATATCTTCATGTAACAACCATATTTCTTATCCTTATCTTTGTAACTGCTGGATCTCCCAAAATATAGCACAAATATCTAGATTTAAATCTTGATAAAACCTGTAAATCTTATATGATCTCACTTTATCATAAAATAAAATCTTTGAATAAAATCTTGTAAAAACTTTATGTAAATAAAAAAAAACCCCATAATATAAAATCCAACTTTAGTAAAACACATCAAGTATATTACCTAAATATACTTGACACGTGGAGCTAGGCTTTGAAATTTATTAAAAACCATCGATACAAAAATTAGAACGAAATCTAGAAAAAAAAAACGTGACAGGCATGGAAGGTTCTAAAAGAGCTTCTGAAGCAAACCTGTCAACTGTCCCCCTGTTGTAAAGGTTCTGAAAAAGCTTCTGAAAGGTTAACACGAGAACTATGATTACGTTACACAACTTTTGAAATACTTTATGACAGAATAAAAATAGTCTGTATAATACCTTTGAAGGTTCTAAACAAGCTTCTGTCTCTTTGTTCAATTTAGAAAAAATCACTTACTATCTTCTGAAACAACTTCTGACAAGCTCAAACATACGTTACACATTATTCCTCTTTTGTTAACATCAAAACCAAATTAGAAAACTTAACATAACTTAACATTCTCCCCATTTTTTATGATAACAAAACACCCTTAGATAAACAGAATAGAAACAACTTTCATGTTCAAGCAAACATATATTCATAACACCATTAGAAAAATTAACCAGAATTTATAACAGAAAAGCATCACAACAGAACCATTAATAAAGCATTGAGTTCTCTATGGTACCATTCTCCCCCTTTTTGTTAACAGCAAAAGGGATATCTCCCCCTTAATCTATGCATAAAAAATAAAAGAAGTCTTCTACAACTTGAGTTCAAAATAGGAAATTAAGATAAGAACTAAGACTTTCTGGATCTTGTAACACGAGAGGTAGAGGTAGTGGTGGAAGGTTTGGTAGAGGAAGGTTTTTCTTGTGAAGTATCCAAGTTGATGATATGTGCACCAGAGCGAACATAATCTGGAAATTTGGTGGATAAGAACAACTTGATTTCTCCATGAAGACTTGTGACAGATTGGGATGTCTTATCCGTCTTGGAGTCTAAAGCCTTGAAAGAGTTAGTGACTGAATCTCCTATCTTCCTTACTTGAGAGACAAACTTGTCAAAAGCAATGACATTGTTGGATAGGTCTTGCTTGACTCTCTCACTAAACTCATCATAGAGAATTCTGTAGTGATGGAGATCGGTGAGCATTTTCTTAGAATTTTTCTTAATGTCAGAAAGAGTATAAGAAGTTTGTTTAACTTGTAACTCCATTGCTTCTAATCTCTTAAGATTAGACCATTGAAGAACCGAGATTTCATCTGTCAAAGCTGTCTTAATTAAATCTGATAGCTCATGTTTCAAGGCTTCTTGCATAACACTCTTCATTTGTTCCAGATCAACATTGAATGTAGCTTCTTTTGTTCCACTTTTTCCAGCCTCAAAATCATGTGGTTGCTTTCTAGAATTTGTTCCAAGCTCTATTCTAGGTTCTGAACCTCCTTCTTGAACAATTATGGAAGAAGTTCCAAAAGGAACAGTTCTTTTCATATGTCTTTGATGCACAAAGTGTGCACCATCATTCGCATACCACAGATAATCTTTAACAAATATTGACATATGATAAAAAAACTTCTTTACCTATCCTCTTTAACTTAATAGGTTTAGAAGAGCTAGTAGGCAAAACAATTCCTTTAAATACAAACAACTGCATGAGAGCATTCCTAAATACTAGACTTTCTCTATTTCACCATATTTGACCAATGACTCTAGAAGCCATGCCCACATTCTTTCTATTAATCATTTCATAGATGATTTGAGCATGGTCTATAGACATTGAAGTAGAACTGCCCTTCCTTGGACATATACATTCAACAATAATTTTGTGTATGATTCAAGGAAACAACTCGAAATCAATAACCATTGCCTCCTTCCCATAATCCATTCGTAAACCTCCATTAATAGTAGCAAAAAGATCATTCCTAGGCATGTTTGTAATCTTTACATCATCATTTACATCATGCAAGTGTAGACATTTAATTACATCTGCCCTAGAAATTGTAATGTCTTGATCACATACCCTGGAAACTAGAACATTCCCTTCCGAAAGATTTAAATTTTCATAAAATTCTTTCACACACTCGCCGTAAACTAGAACTTGAATAGAGAAAAGTTCCATGCATCCTATGGGTTCTAAAAGTTCATTCCAGTAAAACCCATTACTTGTAAGGAAATTAAAGTCCACAAAACTACAAGGACACACCTCGTTTTTCTTCCTTCGAAGAGATTTCGGGATCGGGGGTTTCAGACTTGGTACATTCCTTTGTTTTGATTGCTTCTCGACTGATTTCTTAGGCGAAGAGGTTTCTTGAGTAACCTTTTCTTTTCCTTTTGAAGATGATGAAACCCGTTTTCTTTTGGAAATGTTCTTGGATACAATGACAGATTTGGAGTCAGGGGAACTTGGGTTCTCCTCCATTAAAGATTCTTGAGGTTTTTTTGAAGAATCTGAAGATTCATCATGAATCACTAAAGGCTTGTTGGAGGGTTTTTGTTTTGAAAGATTTCTGTTTGAGTCGTTCTGAGGATTTAAGCGCCATTGGAGTCACAATGAGAGAGAAGGAAAATAGAGAGAGCGAGCAGGTTGCAAAAAAAAAAAAAATAAAGAAGAGAGAGAAATGGAATAAAATAAAATATATATATATATATATAAAGATTTTCAAAGATTGAAAATTTCGGGGGAAAAAAAATTCAAAAAGGGTTACAAATTCCCAATTCATTTCTAATAAATTCAAATTTTACCTTTTCAAGAGGTTTAGTAAAGATGTTTGCAAATTGATTTTCGGTTGGCAAAAATTCAACATTTATATCTCCATTATGCACATGATCTCTAATAAAATGATGTCTAATTTCTATGTGCTTTGACCTAGAATGATGCACTGGATTTTTTGTCAAATTTATTGCACTCGTGTTATCACATTTAATTGGTACAATTTTAAAATTTATTCCATAATCATTCAATTGTTGTTTTATCCATAAAACTTGTGCATAGCAATTACCAATAGAAATATATTCAGCTTCAGTTGTGGATAGAGTAATAGAATTTTTTTTTTAGAAGACCAAGAAATTAATTTATCTCTTAGGAATTGACAAGTACCAGATGTGCTTTTTCTATCAATTTTACAACCAGCATAATTTGCATCAGAATATCCTATTAAATCAAAATTTTGATTTTTAGGATACTAGATGCCCAAATTTGAAGTATTAACTAGGTATTTGAAAATTCGCTTTACAGCTAATAAATGAATTTTTGTTGGTGCAGCTTGAAATCTAGCACACAAACACACACTGAACAAAATATCAGGTCTTGATGCAGTCAAGTACAATAAAGAACCTATGAGGCTCCTATAAAGTTTCTCACTTACCTTCTGTCCATTTGAGTCAGAGTCTAACCTTGTTGAAGTACTTATAGGTGTTGTAACCTTTTTGCAACCATCATATCCAAACTTCTTCAATATTTGTTTTGTGTATTTTTCTTGATGAACAAAGATTCCTTCTTTTATTTGTTTTATTTAAAGCCCCAAAAAGAATGTTAATTCTCCCATCATTGACATTTCAAATTTTGCCTGCATGGTCTCAGCAAATTCTTGACATAACAATTCTTTAGTAGATCCAAAGATAATATCATCCACATATACTTGCACAACCAAGATATCATTATCAAAAGTTTTCAAGAATAAAGTGGTGTCAACTTTTCCTCTATGAAAACCTTTAGAGATAAAAAACATACTCAATCTTTCATACCAAGCTCTTGGAGCTTGTTTCAAACCATATAACACTTTATTTAATTTAAAACATAATCAGATTTGAAAGGATCTTCAAAACCAGTTGGTTGTTCTACATAAACTTCTTCCTTTACAAAACCATTTAAAAATACACTTTTTACATCCATTTGAAAAACTTTAAAATCCTTATAAGATGCATATGCAAGCATCAACCGTATTGCTTCTAGTCTAGCAACAGGTGCATATGTTTCATCAAAATCTATTCCTTCTTCTTGTGAATAACCTTTAGCAACTAATCTTGCTTTATTTCTTATAATTTTACCATCTTCATCTAATTTATTTTTAAACACCCATTTAGTTCCAATTATAGACTTTCCTCTAGGTCTAGGAACTAAGTTCCATACGTTGTTTCTTTGAAATTGATTTAATTCTTCTTGCATAGAGATAATCCAATTATCATCATTTAAAGCTTCTTCCATATTACTAGGTTCAATGTCAGATAACAACACAAAATGATTTTCAAGATTTTGTAAATTAGCTCTTGTTTTAACACCAGATTGAACATACCTATTATTTGATCAAAAGGATGTGCAGATTTATACCTCCAAGCTCTAGAAGCTTCTTGTTCAGATCTTACAACTTTTGAAGTACCTTCTGTGTTTGCCTCTGAAATAGGTTCTGGACGACCAAATCCTTGAGTGTTAACAGTAGGTGCTTCTGACTTAGGTTTTGAACCAGCTTCTGCTTTAGGATTGGAGTCCTTTTCTTCATCAGAATCAACATCCTTTAAATCCTCAATAAATTTAACATTTATTGATTCTTCAACAGTTTTTGATGATTTATTGAAAACACGATAAGCACGACTATTTAGAGAATATCCTAAGAAAATAACTTTTTTAGATCTTTCATCAAACTTACTAAGGTTGAGAGGATTCTTTTTCACAAAACATTTAGATCCAAAGACATGAAAATATGAAACGTTAGGTTTCTTACCTCGAAACATCTCATAAGCAGTCTTTGATGTCATGGGTTGAATGAAAACTCTATTGATGATATAGCAAGTTATAGAAACTGCTTCTGCCCAAAAATACTTAGCAATGCCACTTTCATTTAACATAGATCTAGTCATCTCTTGTAAAGTTCTATTCTTGCGTTCCACTACTCCATTTTGTTGAGGAGTGTATGGAGCTGAGAAATTGTGAGATATACCATGTTCTTCACAAAAATTTAAAAAACTTGTATTTTGGAATTTTGTTCCATGATCAGTTCGAAGACTAATTATGGAAACTCCCTTTTCATTTTGTATTTGTTTTGCAAATTTTTGAAAAGAATCAAAGGTATCTCTTTTGTGTCGTGAGAATAAAACCCAAGTGTATCTTGAAAAATCATCAACAATAACAAGTCCAACCCATGCTTAAGACTCTAGTAGGTCCAAAAAGATCAAGATGCAATAATTTAAGTAGTCTCTTAGTTGAGATTACATTTTTACTTTTATGAGATACAGAAACCATTTTATTCTTTAAGTAAGTAACACATTTCACATCTTGTTTAATATTTATTTTAGGTAATCCTTTAATAATATCCTTTTTAGATAATTTTTCTAAATGATTAAAATTAACGTGTCCTACTTGTTTATGCCAAGCAAAAACATGATCATTCAAAGAAATTAAACAACAATTATTATCGATTTCAACTGGTTTTATGAGATAGATATTTCTTTTCCTAATTCCTTCAAATAATCTTTCATCATTTTCATTAAAAGCATAACACTTGTCTTGATCAAATATCATTTTATATCCTTTATCACATAACTGACTAATACTAAGTAGATTATGTTTCAAGCCTTGCACAAGATATACATTTTCAATGAGAAAAGTAGGCATACCAATCGTTCCAGTGGCAATTATTTTCCCTCTACTATCATTTCCAAACTTTACATATCCTTTTTCTTCCCAAGTTATGCTATTGAACAATGAAGCATCTCCAGTCATATGTCTAGAACATCCACTATCCAAATACCATGTTCCTCTTGTTTTAGCTTCATGTTTTTGTATAAATAAAAAGAATTAAGTCCTTTTAGGAACCTAAGCGAATTTAAGCCCTTCAAAAGATAAGCTCATTTGATTTCTTTGATTTACTTGTTGACTACTGAGCTTATTTCTTTTATAATAGCAAAATTTCTCAATGTGACCAAATTTATTACAGAAGAAACATACATAAGAATTAACATTCCTATACCTGTCATTTACTTGTTTCTTGAAATTTTGGTTTGTATAACTTTTGTTATACCTTCTAGTATTGCTTCTGTAGTACCCATTGTGTGGATACCTCTTGTCAGAATAACTTCTGTAAAAGTCTCTGGTATTTCTTCCTTTAACATTATTTGTATTTGAAATGTACTTTTTGTTGTTGGATTCATCACTTAAGACTTGTTTAGCCTTAACAAAAACTGTATTTTGATTCGATTTTGAACTCGAACCATGCTCATATCCTAATCCATGTTTTTCATTTGAAACTCTTTGTGAAGAAATTAATATGGTCAATTTCTTGTCACTTTCATCAAATTTCTTAAAGGTAGTTTTCAATGAATTGGATAGATCATTAATCTTTACCTTCATGTCACTTGTTTCTACTTTAAGTAGATGATTTTCTTTTCTTAATTTTTCAATACTCACATGTATGGATTCATTTTCTTGTTTTAGGATATCATTTTCATCAGCAAGCAAAGCATTTATTTGTTTTAATGCTTCTTTTTCATTCTTAAGAGCTTTTATTTCATTTTCATACTTAGCCAATTTTGTATCAACCCTTTTTAGTGCCTTTAATAACTTACTCATTTCTACTAGCATGTCAGTATCTTCATTAGATTCAGAGTGTACCTCAGAACTAGCCATTAGACAAAAATTTGCCTCATCCTCTTCTTCTTCTTAATCTTCTGAATTTGTTTCTGTGTCCTCTAAATCACTCCACGTTGCTAGCATTGCACGACTTTTCTTTTTATAATTTTCCATTTTCTTGATCAGTGTTCGACATTCATATTTGATGTGTCCTAGCTTTTTGCATTCATAACATTGAATTTCCTTTTTCTCTTTCTTCTTGTAAGCTTTTCCTGCATCATTATGCTTGTATTAAGTACTTTTTTTGAAAACACTAAATTTCTACCTCTTTCCTTCTTGAGCAGCCTGTTGAGTCTATGTGCTAGAAGATTGATGTCCTCTTCTTTCTCATCGTCTCTATCATCTGTTTCAGTTTCATTTTGCTTTATTTTCTTGACTTTAAAAGCAATTCCTTTGGTGCTGTCTTCTCCTCTTTACGTGGTTTTTATGTGAGACTCATATGCCATGAGCTTTTCTCTCAATTGACCGAGAGTTAGCTTGTTTAGGTCTTGAGCTTCTTCTATAGCTGTTTTCTTTGCATCCCAAGATGGTGGCAATATCTTCAGCATTTTCCTCATAAGATTAGGATTTGGAAGTTTCTTTCAAAGTGATGCAAGCTCATTTGTAATAGCTGTAAACCTATTAAAAGCATCTTTGTCATCTTCATTAGATTTAAACTTAAATAATTCATACTGTTGAATTAAAGCATTTATCTTGGTTTCCTTGATGGTATCAGCCCCTTCATATGTTTTGGATAGGATATCCCAAATCTCCTTTGCATTTGCACACGATGATATCAAATAGAACTCTGATGGAGCAATAGTAGTCAACAACAGATTTTTTTCTTTGTTGTTCTTCTCAATAATCTTCTTCTCGGAATCTGACAAGGTCAAATTTCCATTCAAGGTGATCACATTGTCCCCAAGTGAAATGACCTGCCATGAATCATAATCATTAGCTTTAATATAAGTTTCCATGCGCATCTTCCAATATGAGAAGTTTGAACCATTGAAGTAAGGAGCTCGATTAATTGCAACATTATTTTCAACCATTTTGGATCACTCAAAATAAATGAGTCCTACTCTGATACCAATTGTTGGTCCCAATTAGATTAATCAAGAGGGGGGTGAATTGATTAATCACTTAAAATTTCAATTTTTGCAAATTATCTAAAGTCTCTTGACTAACGAAATGACGTGAGCAACAAAAATGAAAAATAATAATGTGCAATAAGTAAAATGAGTAGAGAAGAATAAAATGCTCGGAGATTTATAGAGGTTTTGCCTCGAGCGTTAGTCCTCTCTTCTAACTCCACGCCAAGGTTCCGATTGTCTTTATCGGTTGTGTTTCACTATATCAATAAAATTGAGAATATACAAAATAAACCTCTTCAAGGTGAAGTCTCACTGTTGAGTCTCTCTAGCTTCTTCACTAAGCTAATCACTCAAAACTACAGTGATGAAACAACTCTCAATTCCTTATACAAGAAAGGAATTACAATAACAATGAGGAATATCAAATTTCCTTTACAAATCGGATCACATGGGTATGAAAATAATTTTTGCGCCTGAAGATATTTGAGCTTTGAACTTTTCGTGTGCTTGATTCTAAAAAATGTTATCTATTTTCTTCAGCTGAACATCCCTTTTTATGTAGAAGACATAATGGTTACTTTGTTGGAGAATATCTTGTAACGTTCATGGAGTTCCACGTGACAACCTTGAATTTATTTTTGAAATTTTGTATTTCAAAAATAAGTTGAACTTGTTGTAGAAAATCTGCATTCCTATGATATTTTGATGAGGATAAACTTGGATAAATCAGTTTGGCCGAGATCTTCTTTAGAGATATTCTTTGGATCAAGTTTGTTGAAGATATCCCTCTCATTGTGGAACCTTATCTTGATATCCCATATGTTGTGGAACCATATCTTCATGTAACAACCATATTTCTTATCTTTATCTTTGTAACTGCTGGATCTCCCAAAATATAGCACAAATATCTAGATTTAAATCTTGATAAAACCTGTAAATCTTATATGATCTCACTTTATCATAAAATAAAATCTTTGAATAAAATCTTGTAAAAACTTTATGTAAATTAAAAAAAACCCCATGATGTAAAATCCAACTTTAGTAAAACACATCAAATATATTACCCAAATATACTTGACATGTGGAGCTAGGCCTTGAAATTTATTAAAACTATCGATACAAAAATTAGAACGAAATCTAGAAAAAAAAAATCGTGACAGGCATGGAAGGTTCTGAAAGAGCTTCTGAAGCAAACCTGTCAACTGTCCTCCTGTTGTAAAGGTTTTGAAAAAGCTTTTGAAAGGTTAACACGAGAACTACGGATACGTTACACAACTTCTAAAATACCTTCTGATAGAACAAAAACAGTTTGTATAACACCTTTGAGGGTTCTAAACAAGTTTCTGTCTCTTTGTTCAATTTAGAAAAATTCACTTACTATCTTCTGAAACAACTTCTGACAAGCTCAAACATATGTTACACATTATTCCTCTTTTGTTGACATCAAAACCAAATTAGAAAACTTAGCATAACTTAACACATATTCTCAAATCCATAACCTAAAATTCTAATAACAGTTCTTTCTTAGTTTCCTATTATTCTTCATCCATATGTGTAATAATGTTCTCTTCCATACTCATCTACATAATGTCCCACCAAGTTCCCATTCTCATTGTAGTTTATGTGTTCATCGTTCTTACCTACAACTTAAAAAAAAAAATGAAGGGGGATGAGCCTAAGCTCAATATGTAAGTACCACACTGACATATATATGCCACACAATAACAATACCACATGCATGTATGCAATGGTAGTATATAATTCATCAATTTGTTTATCTTCCTTAATCAATATACAACATAAGAGTACTCATCACCCTAAGTCACATATAATATTTATATATATATAGTCCTAATGGGAATTGCCACTACGGGCCCTGCTTAACTCTAATCTACCTCAAATTATTTCATTACACGGCTCCACTAGGGACAATGCGACATATTGATCATCAAGGTGCTCCCTAGGGATTTGCTACTGTAGGCCCCTAGGCTGAGCTAAGCATAAGCAATATACACATTAAACTCTAACATTTAATTAAGTTCATTAAAAATCATTAATCACTAACAATTATTAAACAACTACCTAGCAACCATAACTAGGAAAACAAGGTAAATGCATACTTGAAAGAATGTTCTTACTATAGTCCCTTATGTCTTTAGGGAAACGGTGCAAACCTGTTTAATTATAAAGAACTACACTTAGTTCTATTCTACAAGTAATCTAGGTTTACTAATGGATTAAGTATATTCTAATTATATATTCCCTTCCCCGATGTTTGGTTACACTTAATGCGTGATTTAGAATTGAAGTATACTAAAATTGAATCAATTAAGAAGTGTTCCTGGGTAATACGATCATGTGAGAGGCTATGTAGAGGAACATGGGCTAGAGCATGGTCATGCTAATGGCCATGTACCTTTCTACATAAAATGCTAATTTAACACGCCTAAGTACATGGTTGTGTATTCGACTGTTTACCTTTATGTAGATTTTATAATTTCGACACAGTACATGGTTGTGTATTCGGTTGTTTACCTTTATGTAGATTTTATAATTTCGACACACCTAAGTACACAGGCGTGTCCTTCGTTCATGTGCCTTACTGTAAACTCTTGCGTTTTTTCATGGGCAAGTACACGAGCATGTATCTGACCGTGTACACCTTTTTCATCATGAACCCTTATTTCTTTTTCTCTAAATTTGTTCCTAAGCCTAATTTCTATGATTCTAAGCCTAAGTGATTATTGTATTTACTAATTCTAATGTAAATTAGAGTTTTGTGTGCTTATTTGATTTGGATTGTGGTCGAAATCCTTTAATTCATTTGATCTTATGCTTGTTCCAACACGTCTCTTGTTCCGATCTCTATTAATATACCACAATCAATTTTTACATATATGTCTATCATTCGAATAAAGCTTTTTTTAATGATTAGAAACCTTACCTATTGACTTTTGGATTAGTCTCATGGTTCTCCTGTAAGTCGTATGAAGATCTTTGTAAGGTCTCTCTCTTAGGTTTCTATTTGTAGTTGCACAAATAAAGCAAAAGAGGTAACCCTAGGTTAATCAGGCTTATATGCCTTAGCTAAGAAAAGACTTAATTGCCCCTATCATTTTATCTTATTTATTTCATTAGCCTTAGTCATGTATTTTATAATTATTTAATAATTATAATTAAGTTTATTTATATATATATTTTTTATTTTTTTGAACTGTGTATTACATTCTCCCCTCTTATAAAAACTTTCATCTTCGAAAGTTACTAGGAATGGAAAGAGTTTTGGATACTTTTTTCTCATTTCTTTTTCTAATTCCCAAATTGCTTCCCATTCTCTTTGATTCATCCACTATAGTTTAACATAGGGAATTATTCTTCTTCTTAATACTTACTTCTTCATGTCAATTATTCTTACAAGTCTCTTGATGGATGATAAGTCTGGCTATACATTCAAAGGTTTCAAAACTACTACTTGGTCTAGGTTTGGTACAAATTTTCTTAACATAGACACATGAAACACATCATGTACCCCAACCAGACTTGGTGGTAGAGCCAACCTCTAAGCAACTGTAATTCTTTCCAAAATCTCAAATGGACCTACATATCTTGGATTTAACTTCCCTTGTAGGCCAAATCTGATCACTCTTTTAGTTGGAGATATCTTTAACAAAACCTTATCCCTCACCTGAAATTCTAAAGGCATTACCTTTTATCTGCATAACTCTTATGGCGACTCTAAGTTGATAGAATTCACTACCTTATCACTTTAGCCTTGTCTACTGCTTCTTGCACTATCTCTAGCCCCATTATTTGTCTTTCTCCCACTTTATCCCCTTGTAAGGGAGATTTGCACTTCCTGCCATACAGTACCTCATATAGAGCCATTTAAACTATAGCCTAGTAGTTGTTGTTATATGTGAATTCCATTAAAGGTAATGATCACTCCAATTAACCCCATGGTCTAGTGCACAAGCTTGCAATAAGTCTTGCAGAATTTGAATGGTTCTCTCAAACTACCCATCTATCTAAGGGTGAAAAGCAATACTAAATTATAGTTTAGTACCCAAAGCCTAGTGTAGACTTTTCCAGAATCTACTCACAAATCGAGTATCCTTGTCAGATGTGATAGTGGCTAGTACACCATTTAATGTAACAATCTCTTTGATGTACAGTTGTGCAAGCTTCTATAATCTATAGTCTACCTTAGTTGATAGGAAATGGGTAGACTTGGTCCATCTGTCTACAATTACCCATATTGCATTATATTTCTCCTTAGTTCTTAGGAGGGTTGTCATAAAATTTGTAGTTACATGTTCCCACTTCCATTCAGGTATAGGAAGTGGTTGTAACTCACCAGCTAATCTTTGGCGCTCAATCTTAATTTGTTGACAGGTTAGACATCTAGATGCAAATTTAACTATCTCCCACTTCATATTTTTCCACCAATAACAACTCTTTAAGTCCTTGTACATTTCGGTGCTCTCAAGATGTACTGTATATTTGGAGTAATGGGCTTCTTTCATAATCTCCGTCCTTAATTGCATGTCATCCTGAACACACCATCTCGTGCCATATTTAACTATCCCTTTAGCATCCACATGAAATTCTATGGCTTCACCTTGTTCTATTTTGCTTTTGATCTTTTGAATTCTAGGATCTTAATCACACAAATTAAAATCCTTTTTAACTTAACTCTTCCTTACAATCAATTAGGCAAGCATACCTATCGAGTTTAGTAGTATAGAGTTCAAGCACAGATATTGTTCCCTTAAGGATCTATGAGTACTAATACTGACTATAAACCCACTATCCAACAACATAATTTCGAGTGAATTCGATTAAATTAAATCACTTAACAAAGAAACGTAATACTTAAACTAAACACATAATTAAAATTTAGTAAATTCAATAATCAAAGACATACCCTACCCTTACTGCTCTAATTATCATATGACTTCATCCTCAAGGTTTTAAATAACAAATGACAATTATCTCTGAACTGCGGACTATCTAATACAAAATCAATGTTTCTCCCAGAATCATTAATTCCTAACTCTAATTACATTAACAAAGATTCCTCTTTCATTAACGTTATTAAAATTGCATTAACGCCTTAGGACCCTCAATTAGGTCGAAATATATCAATTCAACCTAATACGGAAAACTCATGCTCTTTATCCCTAGATTGCATACAAGTCTCTTTATACATATATGATCTATTCCAATAAGAGATTTTCCAATCAACTTAGAAGAAATCAATGTAAATTCAATGTTGGCCAAACATTATATCACAAAACATGATAAACAATATGAATAAATTCAGAGAAAATTAGCCATTCATGAATTGCACAATCAATCCAATGTCATATGATAATTAGGGTTTCATAAGGTTTAGGTATGAAATAAACTAGCAACACATGGTTTTCAAAATTAAAATCAATGGCATAAAAAGACTCATGTGAATAAAACCCTTTGAAGGTAAGAGTCGAATTGTTGTTTCTTGATCTGTGTTCTCCTCCCATGGATTCAATTCGTGACGTCTTCTTTCTTTCCTTTCCTTTCTTTTTGATTTTTTGATTTCGTTATTCTCTTATGGATGCTCGTTCTTAATGTCTTATTTCAGCTTTGGAATACTGCCCTAGGGTTTTTAGAATGAAGCCAGAAGGAAAAACTCCTCTTAAAAATAAAACAAGGCACCTATTTATAGTTCTGTAAAAACTAGGTTCGACATGGGCGTCAGCGTGGTTGTGCTCAAAGACGTGCTGACTTCAAAACATGTTATTTTCACTGCCTAGTTCAGCATGGCCTCCAGCACGACCGTGCTTAGGGCAAGGCTGAAAAGAATTAACATTTTTTTCGTCTAGCACTGGTGTCTACATGGGTTGTGCTGAAGGTTGTGCTGAACTGAAAATCAATTTTCTTCATTTTTCGACAAATTTCACCTCGCCTTTTCTCATATCATCTTTAAACCTTTCTTTTATCTCCATTGATACCTGAAATTAAAATTTAATCATATAAGTACCATTTTCTTCACAAATCATATGAAATCCATATAAAATTATAACTAATAAGTACTAGAATTAAGGGTCTTCTAACACTTATCAGATCTCCAATTTGCAGAGTCTTAATTCAATCAATGATACTTAGTTGAATACTAAGTGTGGCCAACTTGCTTCCCACTTCTTATGTCACAATCTCCAATTCAAGCTTATGCATGTCTTCTAATATTTGTCTCTAAGATGTGATTAGTGCTGCAATGTTCATCTGCTTCTTCCAACTTAGTACATTTGTAACCACATTTACTTTTTTGGAGTGATAATAGATCTTTACGTCATAATCATTCATTAACTCTAACTACCTCCTTTGTATCATATTCAAGTCCTTCTATGTAAATGGGTATTTCAAGCTTTTGTGGTTTGTGAAGGTTTTGCACTTTTCACCATACGAATAATGCCTCCATAATTTCGGTGCTAAGATTAAAGTCGCTAAGTCTAGGTCATGTGTGGGGTAATTCCTCTTATAAGGTTTTAGTTGGCGAGAGGCATAGGTCATGACTCTCCCATTTTGCATAAGCACACACCCTAAGCCTTGAGTTGAGACATCACTAAAAACTTTGAATTCTTCCTTTATCTTTGGTTAGGTTAACACAAAAGCTGTCACCAATTTCTCATTTAGTGTTGTGAAGCTGTTTTCACATTCATCACTCTATATAAATTTAGCCTTCTTTGTCAATTGTGTTACGCGAGTTGCTAGACGAGAAAATCCTTCTACAAAGTATCTGTAATAACCAGCTAGCCCTAGGAAACTTCTCACCTCTATCATAGTTATTAGTCTTGGCTAGTCACTTACTACCTTTACCTTCTCAGGATCTATTGATATGCCATCTTTATTTACCGCATGCCCTAAGAAGTATACCTGTTATAGCCAAAACTCATGTTTGCTAAACTTAGCATACAACTTCTATTCTTGTAATCTTTCCAATACTATTTTGAGATGTGCTTGATGTTCTTCTTTGCGCTTGGAATAGATGAGAATATCATCCATGAATACTACCACAAATTAATCTAGCAAATCTCTTAACACTCTATTCGTTAGACCCATGAAGGCTATTGGAGTATTTGTTAATCCAAAAGACATCATTAGAAATTCGTAATGCCCATACCGAATCCTAAAGGTAGTCTTCTGTATGTCCTCTTCCTTGATCCTTAATTGATGGTACGCCGATCTTAAGTCAATTTTGGAGAAGACCTAAGCTTCCTCTCCCTCTAATTGGTCAAATAAGTCATCAATTCTAGGGAAGGGATATTTATTCTTGATTGTGACTCAGTTCAACACCCTGTAATCTATACATAGCCTCATGCTCCAATTATTCTTCTTAAAAAACAATACTGGAGCACCCCATAGTGAGACACTTGGCCTAATAAACCTATTGTCTTGTAACTCTTGAAGTTGGGTCTTCAGTTTAAACAGTTTAGTAGGTGCCATTTTATAAGGTTCTTTAGATATTGGTGTCATTTCCTATACCAAATCAATGTAGAACTTTAACTTTTTTACTAGCAGTAAGCTTAGTAGATTTTCTAGAAAAAATCTACATAACCTTTCACTATATGCATGTCTTCTAATTTCATGGATTGTCTTACCCCTACTGATAATGCCAATAATCTACCTTTAGTCCATAACTCGTATGTAGAAAGAGTTGCAGGTCTCTATGCATTTAACTTGAATACAATTTTTTCTTCATTAGGAAAATTAAAATAAACCACTAGATTGTGACAATCTATAGTGGCATAGTGTTTAGATAGCCAATTCACCCTTGAGATCATATCAAATTCAATCACTTCTAATACAAATAACTTTACTGGCATTTTCTGACCTTGTATCACAATCTCTACATTCTTACACATTTGATCTAATTTCCTTCCACTCCAAAAGGAGTATTCAAAACCATAGCATTACTGAACAAGACAAGTTTCAACCTACATACATGCATGAAAATAGGTGATATGTAGGATTGTGTGGCACTTGTATCAAATAATACATAGGTGGTGTTTGAGTTAATAAGTAGTGTACTTGTAATAGTATCTTGATTTGGAGCATAATGTTCTTGCTATTGCTATAATGCAAATACTCGACCAACTGCACACTCTATGTTAGTCTAGAATGTTGAAGTCTACCCAATGGTCCTTTAGGTATGGGTCTCACTGGCTACTGTGCTTGGAATTGTTGAGGTGTAGTTGTCTGGTTATGGGAGACACCACATTCAAATGACTTGTGCCCCTTTGCTTATAAATATAGCAAAAGGTTTGAGGGATAGATCTTTCAATGCAGTTCCTGTTGGGATGTCCTGCCTTACCATAAGAGAAACATACCCCTTTAGGCTAATTGCATTGTTGTATCTCATGTGGTCCCAAACATATGGGACATCTCTTTCTTAATCCTGCTTGAGGCGGTGGAGGTAGTGCTAGAGGTGTTGGCCTAGTCTAAAGGGGTCTAGGTGTGTAAGCCACAGGTCTGGCTTGATACACTGTTGGTCTCTTTCCTTTGTTTATGTATGGTATACATAAGGTAAGCCTTTTCCCCAAAGCAGTTCCTAATATACTAGATAGTTGTTCTTCTATTTTCCTCCTACTCTACTCCAAGAATTTCACCTTGTCAACAACCTCTACATAAGTGGTTAGTTGAAAGCCCCCACTTCACACTGGAGGTTAGGATCTATGTGATAAGTCGCAAAATACCCTTATCTAGAGTAATGAAATTGTGCTTTATTGTTGAATTTTTAGATGATTTGTTGAAGAAAAGGGTGCTTAATGGAATGAATGTTAATTTCAGGATCATCTAGAGTATTTTGGAGCTAAGGGAAGGAGTTTTGAAGAGTCAGAGCAAGTTTAGAAGGAATTGGATACATTACATGTGAAGAAAAAAAATTCTGGAAAGTACACAAGCAAGATACACGCCCATGCACTTTGCTGTTTTACTTGTGTATATGATGTGCTCAAAACCACTTTGAAACACAATCAATTGACTCAAATAAAACAAGTCTTAAGTCAATCACAAACCGGTCCACTAAGGAGACAATTCACGTGAATACCTTGGAGATTTAGATGGAAAATGTTGATCAAATGATGTAATTATAATCTCTATTTGTAACATTCACCAAGTGACCACAATAAGGATTGAAAATCACGTGGAAATCAGATCAAAGAAAGCAATAAAACCGTGAAATCCACTTCCCCCCTTCAATCCCAAATTTATGCCAATCACTAAAATGATATATGTAATTCAAGTGCTCAAGGAACAATCAATATTACAAGATTGATTATCTACGAAATATAACCACAAATATGTCTAAGAAAGATTCAAATCTACCCTAGATATGACCCACTAGAGAAGAAATGAACATACAACAAAGATGGAATTGATATGACTCACAATTCCCCTTCGTCGCACTCGCCACAATTCAAATTCTTGGGTTGACATTGATAAGAGTTTTGAACTAAGGAATAAACCTTAATTCTACACGTGAAAGTGTATCTCAATTCTGCAAAATATGGCCTCTTCAAACCCTCTTCTAAGCAAGTATTTATACTTGCTACTCCTAGGGTTAGAAAGTGTTCAAAATTACAAGTTTGCCACTTTCAAGGTGGCTAGTCTTAAATGAAAATTACAAGGAAATAAAAGTGTCCCAAAATGATTACAACATAAATAGTCCATGCAAATGAAAAATATATAAAAGAAATTGGTCTTCAAGATGCCGGTCTTCTATAGGATCCATTGGCCTAACTCATCGTCGGTTCAGGTCGGTTCATGGATAACCCACAAGCTGAGTCCGAGGGAGTTTGTCCATTGCCCTATAAAATATGATAAGTGTGCTTGTTGGGAAACAAAATACAAGAATAATAGAAAAGAGGTTAATATATAAATAATTTCGAGGTCGATTTGCTCAAAATGGGCCCTCATCGCCAAAATTCGAATTTCTTTAGTTCTTGCCCTAACGATAGGTCTTGTTGGATTTTGATTCCTATCATCTCCTCGGGCCTCAAAAAGATTTGTACTCAAATCTGGTAGATCCAATGCAGTAGAGACTTTGTTTTCTCCTAGCAATCCATCTGAAGAAGTATCTCTGCAGAATCCCAATATCTGAAATACTATAGGTGGTGATTGTTTTCTCTCCTCCATTTCCAGGATGTATCTCATCTGCAACACTAATAATGACCCATTATCCACTGAGGTGTCCCCTATCTCAACCCATTTCACTGATATTGTTTCCTCTTTTTCTAACTCATCTGTATGTCGCTGATCCTCATGGTCTTCTAATGGTTGGCCCAACTGCTCATTGCCCTTTGAGACCTCTGAAGGTGAACACAACTGTCTCTGAACATTCTGGTCCTCTAATGATAAACTCATCTGACTCTGATCCTCAGAATACTCCAATGGTTTACTCAACTGCTCGTGAACCTCTAGTATCTCTGAAGGAGAACATAACTCTGAACAGTTTGGTTCCTTGGTAGTCTGCTCCTAGTAACCTGGAATGAATAGGATTGTCTTTGTCTTTCCACTTTCAAGGTTAACTGTATAACCTCATCAAGTGTACTATATCTCTAAAGCTCAACTACACAAGTTATCTCATACTTCAACTCAGATATAAAACGTGCCAGGGTTTGTTCAGGAGGTTCAACTGATCCACATCTGATCACTAGTGTCTCAAACTCCTATACATAGTCATCCACTGTTTTACCCCCCCTGTCTCAGTGTCTGGAGACGCATAAATAACTCATGCCTGTAGTGTTCCGGTACAAACCTCTTCTTCAAAACTCGTTTCATGTCTCTCCAAGTGTGTATTTCGGTCTCTCCATCCCTTTGCCTACTGATCACCATATTTTTCCACCACAAAGCGGCATACCCTGTGAACTCTACATCTATGAGATGTACCCGGGAGTCATCATCAATCTCATAACACTCGAAAAGACCCTCAACTTGGTCTTCCCAGTCTAGGTAATCATTGGTGGAACCCCTACCATCAAATGAAGGCATCTGTAGCTTCACATACTCTAGTCCTCGAGGTAGTTTAAATTCCCTGCCTGGGTATGGATTAACCTCAAAATTATCATCTCTGTCTACCCTAAGAGCATGATAATCTCCTTCTACTATTCTCCTCAAATTTCCTGTAACTGCCCCTTCTCTTTAGACATTCTGAGGAGCTATTCTAGGTGGTGCCTGAAGGTTTACCATAGGTGTTGGTGGCAATGTCATCCTATCAATCCTTGTTGCTAATGTAGCAACAATTGTGGTAAGGTCCTGTAGTTGTTCATCTAGAGTTCTTCCACTTGTATTTCGACGACCTAGTCTGCCACCCACTCGGCTATTGGCCTCATTGCCAATAGCCCCATTCACACTATCATTTGACATGTTTGTGGATGCGATTTATTTGAAGTACAAATGTAATCTCAAATAATTTGTAACACACTCCCTTCACTTCACCACGTCACAAAACACATTTGGATAATAACACACACACTTGTACACCTATGGTGCAAGAAGTCACCAATGCAACAAATACTTCTTATCACTTCAAGTATAGTAGAATGATTGAAGCACAAATAAATACTTCCAAGTAGTTAAGATATTGAATTCAACTAAGCAAGTGTTTAAGTAATAATACTCAATAACTTTCACACTTAAATGCTTATATTTGAATTTTAAACTTCACTACTTAACTTTCCTTTCTTGCTAAAGTTTTACACCCACAATGAGTCTTAATGTGCAGCACCTTACACTACACACAGCTCCACAAATTTACACCACCACACACACCTCACTCCTACACGGTGCAACCGATTCACTACAACACTACTATACGTTGTAACTTTTTTTTTTTTTTTAAAAACACTCTTACACCACCACACATACACACAATCACGATGCACTCACTTCACCACAACACCAATTCACCACGTTGCAACACCTTCTCTCACATACTCATTATGCCACACACATACACCCCCTTTACATCACGGTGCAACACACATACACTTCTAAGTATACAATAATAAATGGCAACAACAACAAATTTACTTCCACTTCTACGACAAAGATATCAACACAAAAAATATACTACTTTCCACAAATGTGATCCGAAATTAACAATAGGCAGCAACTCCAATTTGAATTTCAACCTCCTCACTAATTGCAAGCCTTCCTCAATTGGTAAGTAATGAATTTCAAATTCAAATAACACTCATTAACTCCCACAACTTAATAGAATGTATTTGAATTCAAATAGATTCCTTACTACTCAACTCAATGCAAATCTGTAAAATGTACTTCCCCAATTCAAAATCACACAATGGAATCACAACAACAAACCTCACAACCTCCCTCACACCACAAGCTAGTCACAGCAAGAGAATGGTAAGTTTTCAAGTTCAAAAATTGTTGAATTTAACAACACTTTTATGCTTCTTTCCTTCCACGAAATAATTAATCACAAGAAGCTACAACAACCTTCCCAATCCAACTCCAACAAGCAGCAAATCAAAATTCCAATCAAGGTAATTTCGCAACTCATAAACTACAACAACACAATTGCGGTTCAAAATTGATTAACCCTAATTGAAAATGATAATTCATGAATCCAACCAACAATTAATCCCTTCTCTCAACTTGTGCTCTGATACCAAAAAGATGATGTGCTCAAAAATACTTTGAAACACAATCAATTGACTCAAATAAAACAAGTCTCAAGTCAATCACAAATCAGTCCACTAAGGAGACAATTCACGTGAACACCTTAGAGATTTAGATGGAAAATGTTGATCAAATGATGTAATTATAATCTCTATTTGTAACATTCACCAAGTGACCACAATAAGGATTGAAAATCACGTGGAAATCAGATCAAAGAAAGCAATAAAACCGTGAAATCCACTTCCCCCCTTCAATCCCAAATTCACGCTAATCACTAAAATGATATATGTAATTCAAGTGCTCAAGGAACAATCAACATTACAAGATTGATTATCCACGAAATATAACCACAAATATGTCTAAGAAAGATTCAAATCTACCCGAGATATGACTCACTAGAGAAGAAATGAACATACAACAATGATGGAATTGATATGACTCACAATTCCCCTTCGTCGCACTCGCCACAATTCAAATTCTTGGGTTGAAATTGATAAGAGTTTTGAACTAAGGAATAAACCCTAATTCCACACGTGAAAGTGTATCTCAATTCTGCAAAATATGGCCTCTTCAAACCCTCTTCTAAGAAAGTATTTATACTTGCTACTCCTAGGGTTAGAAAGTGTTCAAAATTACAAGTTTGCCACTTTCAAGGTGGCTAGTCTTAAATGAAAATTACAAGGAAATAAAAGTGTCCCAAAATGATTACAACATAAATAGTCCATGCAAATGAAAAATATATAAAAGAAATTGGTCTTCAAGATGCCGGTCTTCTATAGGATCCATTGGCCTAACTCATCGTCGGTTCAGGTCGGTTCATGGATAACCCACAAGCTGAGTCTGAGGGAGTTTGTCCATTGCCCTATAAAATATGATAAGTGTGCCTGTTGGAAAACACAGTACAAGAATAATAGAAAAGAGGTTAATATATAAATAATTCTGGAGTCGATCTGCTCAAAATGGGCCCTCATCACCAAAATTCGAATTCCTTTAGTTCTTGCCCTAATGATAGGTCTTGTCGGATTTTGATTCCTATCAGTATACTGAAGCGGATTTCTGGAAAGTACACAAGCAAAGTACACGCCCATGTACTTTGTTTGTGTATCTAAGTTTTTCTTCTGTTTGATGACGTTTCAAATACACGACCAATGTACACTCCCATGTACTTGGTCGTGTATATTCACATAAGGACACTTGGAAGCAAGCATGAGATACACGAACGAGATACACTACTTGTGTATCTGGTCGTGTATATATCCAATCGGGGTACATGTATAAATAGACCTTCAGTTCGCCCTAGAGAAAGAAGTTACGAATTCTTCATTTTCTCTCACTCTCATAACAGTAAGGGAAAGAAGATTTTGTCGATTCCAAGGGAGATTGAAGACCCACGAAGAAAAAAGGTTTTACCTTTAAGGGTTATGACAATGAACTTTGTCTATTCTTCTAGTAATTGTGTTTCTCGTCAAATTTATGGAGGAGTAGACCCTAGATCTAGATTTTATTTGAAACTTCTCTGTTATGTGATAAAGATTTGGTCTTTAATGCAAAGTTGTTGACTTTCTTATGATTAATTGCATGCTCTTCAATTGTTTCTTAGATTCATAGATCCGGAATATGAATTTATGTGTGATATCATATTAGTTAATTGAGAAATTGCTCATATGATTAGATCTAATGCAATTAATGAGATTTGATTGTTCTTCTAGAGATAGGAAACAAGACTCTTCTGTTTACATCGATTATTTTAATGCGAATTCATGTGCTTTATGCAATTCTGGGTTGCTATTAACTAAGGAGAGATCCTATTTGATAAACCTAGGATTAGATAGGTTAACATACTTGAGAAAGTAGTTAACTTGACTAGAGAATTCGATAGTATAAGAAGTCAATTATGACAATCTTCAGAAATCTAATGAATTACATGATAGAGAAGGAGTAGAATAAGATCTAGGTTGCTTTTGTTAATTGATAAATCTTCAGAACCATTGTTGTTAGTGAGTTGTTAGTTTTGAGATTAGAGTAATCAAGTTTCGAACAACATTATTAAGAGACAGTTAGATAATAGAAACGAAGTTAGTACTAGTAATTGGTGTATCTCTGAGGGACGACCTTATGCTTACTTGCTATATTACACTACAATAGGTGCACTTGCCTATTGCTTCGTAGTAGGATTAAGAACAAGAATTCAATTTATTAAAACTACAATTGGCAACGATCACTATGCTTCTCACAAACCTTCTTACTCTTGAGGCATCATCAATCCTTATTAATTCTGGTAAGAATTGGATTAAGCGGTTTAACTCCACTTCATATGTTTCTACAATTTGATTGCCCTATTAACAATTATAGTATTCAGCTTCTGTTTTTTCTTTGATACTACTGGGAAAATATTTGTCATAAAATAGTTCCTTGAATCTTTGCCACTAAATAGGAGCTCCTATCAATCTGTACATACTAGTCCACCAATCAATAGCCGATCCCTTTAGCATAAATGTAGCAAATTTCACATTCCTATCTTCCAACACACCATAAAGTCTTCAAATTGTCTTCGCTATCTCATTAATCCATTGCTCAGCCTCCATTGGATCATCAACCTAAGGATGAAATTCCTTAGCTTGCCTAACAAACTTGTCTAATCCACACAGCTCTTCTACAAGCTAGGTCTCATGGCCCGTTGTTGCTACTGTGCTAACATTCTTACTAGAGCATTGACAGTCTCTAATAGTTGAGCAGTTGTGACATTTGCTTGATTTGGGTCTCCCTGCTAAGGTGGTCATGGAGGATACCTTTCCTTTGGAGCTTCTTCACCCTGTTTAACATTAGATGAGCCTTAACTGATATTTCTCCTGGGAGGCATTCTGTTTGAAATCGAGAGAACAAAATGGTTCTAAAAGTTAGAGTTAGTAAGGGGAGTTAGTGATAGTATACATCTGTGTATACTTATGTCTACAAATATATACACATATATTCATAAATAAAATAGAAAGTTAAAGGAAAGTACAATTGTATAAAATAATTAAAATACAATAAAATACAATCAACAATCGTCCCACAATTTATCTACTCTCTTTATCTCTTATTGTTCTACAGATTTTCATACTTAGTTCATCTAAAGATCTCAACTTGCTTATTACTAATTGAAATCTATACTTATTAATCATCACTTAATTCTAAGAATCATCAAACCCAATCTCTATTAATCATAGCCTAAGTTTTAAGGGTCATCAAAGCTAATCTCTTTTGATTATAACCTAAGCACTAAGGATCATCAACCTTAAGTTCTAATACCACTTAAACTATAACGCCCTAAAACTTAGAACATCACAGCCTGCCATGTATCACTAGTACATAGTAACAAGTTACGACTCTAAATCTCCATATAACTTTAAACCTATTCATCTCCATTTTATATTCATACTAATATTACTTCAATAAAAGAAATAACAGACTTTTAGTGAGCCACTCCAATCATCATTAAACATCCATTGTAATATAATTCTTAACATAATTATGAAACTAGTACTATTCCATATTTTCAAATCCACAACTTAAAGTTTTAATAATAGTTCTTCCTTAGTTTCCTATTATTGTTCATGCACATAGTAATAATGTTCTCTTATATACCCATCTACATAATGTCCCACCAAATTTCCATTCTCATTGTAGTTTATGTATTCATCATTCTCACCTGCAACTAAAAATAATGAAGGGGGATGAGCCTAAGCTTTGTGCACAAGTACCACATCGACAAATGCATGCCACATAATAACAATATCACATGCATATATGTAAAATTAGTATACAACACATTAGTTCATCATTTTGTTTATCTTCCTTAATTAACATACAATATAGGGGTACTCATGACCTTGAGTTACATAAAATATTTACACATATATAGTCCTAATGGAAATTGCCACTGTGGGCCCTATTTAACCCTAATCTACTTCATATCATTCCATTACATGGCTCGACTAGGGACAATGCGGCATACTGATCATCGAGGTACCTCTTAGGGATCTGCCATTGTGTCGTTAGGCCAAGCCAAACACAAGTAACATACAAATTAAACTTCAACATTCAATTGAGTTCATTAAAAATCATTAATCACTTACAATTATTAAACAACTACCTTGTAACCACAACCGGCAAAACAAGGTAAACAAATACCTAAAAGAATGTTCTTACTATAGTCCCTCACATCTCTAAGGAAAGGGTGTAAAACTATTCAATCATAAAGAACTATACGTAGTTCTATTCTGCAAGTAATCTACATTTACTAATGAATTAGGTACATTCTAATTATATAGTTCACTTTCTCAATATTTGGTTATACTTAACGCGTAATTTAAAATTGAATCGATTAAGAAGTGTTCTTGGGCAATACGGTTGTGTGAGAGGCCATGTAGAGGAACGTGAGCTAGAACATGGTCATGCTAATAGCCGTGTATCTTTCTATGTAATGCTAATTTAGCATGTTTAAGTACATTGTCATGTATCTGGTTGTGTACCTTTCTATAGATTTTGTAATTTCGACACACCCAAGTACATGGGCATGTCCTTCATCTGTATACCTTACTGTACACTCTCGCATTTCTACATAGGCAAGTACACGAGCATATATCTGATTGTGTACACCTTATTCATCACGAGCCCTTATTACTTTTTCTCCAAATTTGTTCCTAAGTCTAATTTCTATGATTCTAAGCCTAATTGATTATTGTACTTACTAATTCTAATGTAAATTAAAGTCTTGTGCACAGACTTGATTCGGGTTGTGGTCAGAATTCTTCAATTCATTTAATCCTATGCTTGTTCCAACACATCCCTTGTTTCGATTTCTATAAATATATTACAATCAATTTGTACACATATATCTATCATCAAAATAAAGCCTTTTTTATGATTAGAAACCTTACTTGTTGGCTTTTGGATTAGTTTTATGGTTCTGTTATAAGTTACCTACAGATCCTTGTAAGGTCTCTCTCTTAGGTTTCTATTTGCAGTTGTATAAATGAGGGAAAAGAGGTAACCCTTAGTTAATCAGGCTTTTATACCTTAGCTAGGAAAAAACTTAATTGCCCCCATCATTTTATCTTATTTATTTCATTGACCTTAGTCATATATTTTATAATTATTTAATAATTATAATTAAGTGTATTTATATGTATATATATTTATGGTTTTAAATTGTATATTACATCATCTCTATTCATTTTATCTTATCAATTCATAACGAATTGTGCGTAATATCAATTAAACTTTTTGAAACCTTAGTTCAAATTAGTTATTGGTTCATCATATCCAATCATTTAATTCCCTCATATCCCTTTAATTCTAGTTCTTACTATTTGAATTCAAAGAACCTATAAAAATCATAAAACCTAAAAATAGAAAAATAATTTTTTTTAATCAATTCTTTGTTATGTTTTGTAACATAACTTGAATATGGATTTTATTTGTATCATATTGGTACCAAAATGAAGGTACAACAAGGGCATGATTGTAGTGGTTTACTTGACCTAAAGGCGTGGCATTTATTGGTAAGTTTTAAGTTTCATCAATATTCTTCTTTAAGATTTGTGGAATTAGTGCTATCATATTAGGGTTTAACTATTTTGTGGATTATTAGTGGTTGTGAATTGAGGATGTGATTGTGACTAGTGAGTAGAGTGTGTTGAGGTAGTAAAATTTATAGTTTCTTGATTTTATTTGGAAAAAGAAAAGAAAAGAATTATTATTTTGACTTTTGGCATGAGTCATGAGTTAGTAAAGGATTTGATGAGGAGTTTGTCTATGATGAAGGTGTTGAAATTCAATTTAGAGGATAATCCTTCAATTAGAGATGAACGAGTAGAGTTTATTTCATATTAAATTTCTTATTAATATCGTAATTTGTGTTACCATTATTAACCATGGGAGTTATGCTAACATTATGGCTAAGGGTATCATCGACAAGTTGAAGTTACCAACTACAACTCATCCACATCCATGTCATATTTAATGGATAGAAAAGTGGGGAATTAGTTCATATTATTGAATAGGTAAGGGTTCCAACTTTGATTCTCAACAGATACTCTAATGAGGTTATTTGCAATGTGGTAGCTACTGTTATTTTTCATTTGGTATTTGGAAATCCTTGAGTATGTAATAAAAAGGTATCTTATAATGAATGTTATGACTCATATTGTTTTATGAGAGATTGTAAGGGGATAGCACTGAGGCTTATGAGCTTAAATGATGTAAAGACAACAAGATTACAAATTAATCCTCTTGAAAAGAAATTGCCTAAGATGGAGACTGACGTAGAGGGTCTTGACATAGTTGTTGATGTGATCTCATTATAATTGACTCCTAAAGCTAGCGGTGGCTACAAGTGTTTATATTTTCACCTTATACCATTATTGTTGATTTATCGTGATCCGTTGTTGGGATTACGTGGTTATGTTAGGTGTTGCAATTCCATTGTACTTATTAGACTGTATAGGATGTTTATAAGAGTTTAAGAGTTTTATTGATGACTACTTGTGCTAGAGTGTTATTTTACCTACACTTGGTAGTAGTGTTAAGGAAGAAATAGTTTACAACACCTTGAGGCTTTATGGATAATTTTGGGAGATTAGATTTTTATGGGTTATTGTGGGCTTGTAACGTTCTATCTTGTGAGGGTGGGGGGGGGGTTGCTTTTTCCAAGATGATAGGGGCTTATTACAAATTATTATGCTATTACATGGATTCAGTGTTCAACATAATCATGTGAGCTTAATTGATAGAATACCTGATGACCGGAAGGAGGACTACTAGAGTAGGGAAAGATTATTGCTAAGGTTATAAGATGTGTAGCATGAATATATTTACATTGATTTCTTAGGTTCAAGTACTTTTGGGGCTATTGAGCTAGTTGATTTTCAAGGTGTAAATGTTGAGTTGTATCTTATAATGAATGTTGTGACTTATATTGAGAGCAAAGCTTAGGCCTAGAGACTATTATAACATGATTATACTTTTTCAACTTCCTTTTTACATACTTATCTTTGATCTAAGCGAACATACTTTCAAGATTCGAGGGAAAATGATGGGAATCAAACCTCCGGATCCAGCAGTGGGGAAATCAATTTGAACAAATGAGCCCAGACATCCACATATTGTTTTATTTATCTAATAATAATTTGTCTTTGCATTTTAACAGGTAAATTTATCGGTTTTACACGATGACGAGTAAAATTCACTAAGGATCAATTGTGGGTCATTCATGGACTTACATCGATCAAAAGAACCGATCCAACAATTGTTCCATAGAAGTGAAGAGTCGGCCACTTATGATGGGTTTACTTGTAATTTTCTTTTGGGGTTAAAACTGGTCACTTGTTGCTTTTTACTTGTAATTTTGTTTTGTTAAATTTACCCTATTTAGAGAAAGTATAAATACTTGCAAAGTAGGGTTAGAAGGGGGCTTTTTGAACATTATACACTTGACTTTTGCCGTGGGAGCCCTCTCTTCACGCCTCTTACTCTTATCAATTTCACTTGTAAATTGTGGCGAGTTGGCTTGGGAATTCTTGTGAGTCATATCAAGATTTTCTAAGTTGCATCTAATTATTGCTAATGAGTAATATCTAGTTATAATTGGTTGATTTTTTTTATGTGTTCCTTTCACGCAAAATTAGGGTTCTTGTATTGCTAGGGTTACAAGCCAATTGTAAGGATTGGAATTGCATTTTTCCTTTATAATTGATTGGTATTGGAATTCCCTTATAGTACTTCCAATTTGGTTCATGCCATTTGACATTATTAATCTTTGAATTCACGCCAATTTAGGGATTTTGTCTTCATTTTGTTCACACCTATTTTAATTGGACTAGAGTCAATTGTATGTGTGTTCTTGTTAATTGGTGTTGAGATCCCTTGAGTAAATCATAATTTTTGGTATTAAAGCAAAGGTTTTGAGAAGGGGATTGCGTGATTTTCAATTTGGGAATTAGGGTTCTTAATCTTCCATTTCTTAATTCAAGTTATTTAAAGTGAAATTGAAGGAATTATATGTAATTGTATTGTGATATACCTTATTGTTGCGGAATTGGAAGTGGAAATGTCAGAATTGATCCTTGTATTCTTCATCTTATCATAAGTTTCTTATTTGAGGAAGAAAGGGAAGTGCATTGTCTTGAGGATTTCGGAATTAGAACACATTTTCATTTCTAAATTTGCTTTCAATGCATGGGGGATTTGGAAACAATTTGAAATTCAAAAACAATCATTAAGTTGAAGGAGTTATTGTGTATTGATCATCATAATACACTTTGACTAGTTTGAATTATTTACTTACCATCTGGGGAAGTATCTTTAATTGTTTCCATTTTGTTTAGTTTCCGTGATTGGAAGTGGAGTGTGAAGTGTGTGTACTGCACCATGAGTGAGGAGTGTATGTGTGTGGCATAGTGACTGTGTTGTGGTTTGAAGATTGTTGCACCGTGGGTGAGGTGTGTGTGTATGTGTGGTGTAGAAGTGTGTGAATTGTGGTTTGAAGGGTGTTGCACCATGAGTGTGTGTGTGTAATATGGAGTAAGTTTGTGTTGAAGTGTGAAGTGAGTGTGTGTTGAATTGTGAATTGTGTATGAAGCCGTGAGTTTGTGTATACCGTAGAGTGATTATTGTGTATTGCATCCGACGTGAAGTATATTGTAGTTGTCTTGAATTGTTTGTGTTTCAACAAATCAATTCATCAACTATGTCGAATGATAGTGTTACTGGGGGAATTAGCAATGAGGCTAATAGTCAAGTTGGTGGCGGTCAGGGTCATCGAATTGCAGGTGGAAGAACATTGGAGGAGCAGTTGCAGGATCTCACCACCATTATTGCTACATTAGCAACAAGGACTGATCAAATGATGATGCCACAATGATGTGCTTAAAAGGGCCAAAGCACATACAATCAACAAATAGTAGCAATTCTAATCAACAACCTGATGTGCCTAAATCCAAGAATAAGCACTTACAAAACCAAATTGAAAGACAATCAAACAATGTCAATCAAACTAGTCTCAATCTCTTAAATAATGGCGTCAATTTCCAATGTTTATAACCAATGTTCTTCAATTAGGATTTTTTCAATCTTAAATCCAAATATGATATAGCTCTGATACCAAAAAGATGATGTGCCTAATTCCACTAAGAAGCACAATGAAAAGACTTAAGAAAAACAATCTCAAGTCAAGGCAAAAACCGGATCCACAAGGCCAAATCACGTGAACCTTAATGAAGATATGATGAAATCCAAATGTCCAATGACATAATTATAATACCACAATGATAATAACTTCTAACAACACTCTAATCACATATAATCCACGCAAATAAACCAAAAATTCAAAAGAAAACCTTAATTATAAGAACTCCTTTCTAATAGAGAAGAACACGTTTTCTAATGGATTCTTTACTGAAGATTCGAATTCAATTGCAAAGTACCTTAAGTAAACTCAAGAATTCGAGTACAATTAGAAGCAAATCTATCCAAGAACTATCTCAGTCCAACCCTAGATATGACACACTAGAGAAGAAAAGAAATCACAAAAAAATGAAATTGATAACTCACAATTTCAAGATGTTGCACTCGCCACAATTTCAACTCTTGGGATTGAAATTGATAAGAGTTTGGAACCAAGGTATGAACCCTAATTCTCACGTGAAATGTAGTGTTTAATCTGCAAAATGATAAGCCTCCAAACCCTCTCTTAAGTAAGTATTTATACTTGCTACTCCTAGGGTTAAAAAGTACTCAAAATTACAAGTTTGCCACTTTTAAGGTGGCTAGCCCTAAATGAAAGTTACAAAGAAATAAAAGTGTCCCAAAACCAAAATACAACCAAAATAGTTCATAAAAGAATAAATATATAAAAGAAATGGTCTTCAAGATGCCAGTCTTCTATAGGATTCATCGGCTCAGCTCATTGCCGGTTCAGGTCGGTTCATGGATAACCCACAAGCTGAGTTTGAGTGAGTTTATCCATTGCCTTGTAAAGCATGAGAAGTATTCCTGTTAGAATATAAAATACATGAATAAGATAAAATAGGTTAGTAAACGAATAATTACAGGGTCGATTTTCTCAAAATGGGTCCTCATCGCCAAGATTCGAAATCCTTTAGTTCTTGCCCTAATGATAAGTCTTATCGGATTTTGATTCGTATCATCTCCTTGGGCCTCAAAAAGATTTGTCCTCAAATCTGGCAGATCAAATGCAGTAGAGACTCTATTTTCTAAAAGCAATCCATCTGAAGAAGTATCTCTACAGAATCCCAATATCTGAAATACCATAGTAGGTGATTGTTTTCTCTCCTCCATTTCTAGGATGTATCTCATCTGCAACACAAACAAGGACTCATTATCTACTGATGTCTCCCCTGTCTCAGCCCATTCCATTTATTTTGTTTCCTCTTTTTCTAACTCATCTATATGATGTTGATCCTCATGGTCTTCTAATGGTTGGCCCAACTACTCATTACCTTCTGAAACCTCTGAAGGTGAACATAACTGTCTCTGAATAGTTTGGCTCTTTGGTGGTCTGCTCGTCTGACTATGATCAACAAGATCCTCTGAAGGTTGGCACATCTAGGTCTGACGAATTTTGTGCTCTAAAGGTTGGTTCAACTGCTCATGGCCCACTGATAGTCTACTGATTTGTTGCTGAACCCTTTGAACCTTTGAAGGTGACATCGAATTCAGAATAATTCGTTTTCCTTCCTTTTAGAATACATAAGTATTCCTGAAGCCATCATGTAAAACCCTCCTATCATATAACTAAGGCCTGCCAAGCAATATATAGGATGTACACATAGGCAAAATATCACACTCAATCTCATCAAAGTATTTATCCCCTACACTGAATGGTACCTTAGCTCTGTGGGTCACATGTAAACTCCCCTAATCACTAAGCCAATGCAATGTATACGGTTCGGGATGTGGAGTAATAGCAAGTTTTAGTTTCGATACCATCGATGCTGCTACCACATTGGTACAACTACCACCATCAACTATAAGGACACATAAATTTCCTTGTACCCTACAAGAAGTATGGAACAAGTTTTCCCTTTGTTCGTTATCTTTAGTAGTAAATGTAGTCAATGTCTGGCGCAATACATTGGCATAATGAAACATTTCACTAGACATGATTGTGTTCAAACCCAACAACAATAATTATCTTCACACTTCCAAGGTTCAAGTACACAACCAAACCACAAATGAAGTACACTCGACTACTTTCAAGTAGATAGAATTAAATTCAACAACAAGTGTTTAAGTAACTAGTTCAATTACTTTCACACATTTAATGACTTGTTTGAATCTTAAATTCTACTACTCACTTTTCTTATTCTTGCCACGGTTCACACTCACACTCTATCTTAATGTGCAGCACCTTACTCTACACAACTCCACAAATTTACACCACCACACACACCTCACTCCTACACGGTGCAACCAATTCACTACAACACTACTACACGTTGTAACTTTTTTTTTTTTTTAAACACTCTTACATACAATAATTTAAGGTGTACACGTCCTTGCCACTACAAAAATCCCATTCACACCATAAACCACAAGCAATGGCAGCAACAAAATTCAAATTTGAAATCACTCCACTAAATGCAACCTTCTCCACAAATGGTAAAAAAAACAATTCAAATTCAAATAACACTTATTCAATGCTATTCAATGAATTGCTCTCAAACTTAAAGAAGGTATTTGAATTCCAAATGGATGCTTATCCTTCCACACACTTCAAATCTGGAATTTGCAAATGCTCCAATTCCGAATTGCACAAGGATTCACAACACTAATTGCAAGCCTTTCTTCAATTGGTAAACAATGAATTCAAATTCAAATAGCAATCATTAACTCCCACAACTTAATTGCATGTGTTTGAATTTAAATAATTCCTTACTAATCAAAACTCAATGCAATATGCAAATTGTACTCCACCAATTCAGAATTACACAATGGAATTCAAAGCAACAAACTACACATCCTCCTCCATGCCACAACAAGCTAACGGCAAGGATTTTGGTAAGTTTTGCAAGTTCCAAAAATTGTTGAATTAAACAACACTTGATACTTCTGCCCTTCCACGAAAATTAGTGATCACAAAATGATGCAACAACCTTCCCAAACCAACTCCAACAAACAGCAAAATAAACTCCAAGACAAGGTAATTTCACAAGCTCAAAACCATAACAATCAATACAATTGCGGTTTCCACTAAATCAATCCTAATGGATGATTAACTCCACGAAATCAAATGAAACCAATTCCCTTCTCTCAACATGAGCTTTGATACCAAAAAGATGATGTGCCTAAATCTAAGAATAAGCACATACAAAACCAAATTGAAAGACAATCAAACATTGTCAATCAAACTAGTCTCAATCTCTTGAATAATGGCATCAATTTCCAATGTTTATAACCAATGTTCTTCAATTAGGATGTGTTCAATCTTAAATCCAAATATGATATAGCTCTGATACCAAAAAGATGATGTGCCTAATTCCACTAAGAAGCACAATCAAAAGACTTAAGAAAAACAATCTCAAGTTAAGGCAAAAACCGGATCCACAAGGCCAAATCACGTGAACCCTAATGAAGATATGATGAAATCCAAATGTCCAATGACATAATTATAATACCACAATGATAATAACTTCTAACAACACTCTAATCACATACAATCCACGCAAATAAACCACAAATTCAAAAGAAAACCTTAATTATAAGAATTCCTTTCCAATAGAGAAGAACACGTTTTCAAGTGGATTCTTTAATGAAGATTTGAATTCAATTGCAAAGTACCTTAAGTAAACTCAAGAATTCGAGCACAATTAGAAGCAAATCTATTGAAGAACTATCTCAATCCAACCCTAGATATGACACACTAGAGAAGAAAAGAAATCACAACAAAATGAAATTGATATAACTCACAATTTCAAGATGTTGCACTCGCCACAATTTCAACTCTTGGGATTGAAATTGATAAGAGTTTGGAACCAAGGTATGAACCCTAATTCTCACATGAAATGTAGTGTTTAATCTGCAAAATGATAAGCCCCCAAACCCTCTCTTAAGCAAGTATTTATACTTGCTACTCCTAGGGTTAAAAAGTGCTCAAAATTACAAGTTTGCCACTTTTAAGATGGCTAACCCTAAATGAAAGTTACAAAGAAATAAAAGTGTCCCAAAACCAAAATAGTTCATAAAAGAATAAATATATAAAAGAAATGGTCTTCAAGATGCCCGTCTTCTATAGGATTCATCGGCCCAGCTCATCGCCGGTTCAGGTCGGTCCATGGATAACCCACAAGTTGAGTTTGAGTGAGTTTATCCATTGCCCTATAAAGCATGATAAGTATTCCTGTTAGAATATAAAATACATGAATAAGATAAAAGAGGTTAGTAAACGAATAATTCCAGGGTCGATTTGCTCAAAATGGGTCCTCATTGCCAAGATTCGAAATCCTTTAGTTCTTGTCCTAATGATAAGTCTTGTTAGATTTTGATTCCTATCATAACCACTTCACAAGAAGGGTAAACCCATAATTCCTTATGAATTCGGATGGTAAAACCAAGTAAGATGTGACACCAAATGGAGATATGCTTAAATGATTCAAGCACATAACATAATCCAATAAAACTAACTCCACAAGAGGCGTGGACACAATAACAATCAACAACACTTGGCTTGATCAACTCCTTCACAAATTAGTCTTAATTTATGAAGATGGAAACCAAAAGGATATATGGAACAACCAATTGCAAGATTATCAATGATGAATGAAGGAAATGAACTAAGATTCCAATTTAAATTGAAAAATTGTTAAATCTAAAAATAGAACCCAAATTCATGTGAACCAAAGGAAACAACAAATAGCACCTAGATATGACTCACTAAGTACAATTTGTAAACAACAAGAAATGATTGATACTACTTACAATCACTTTCAAGTTAGTTCTCGCCACAATTTTAATGATGAAATTGATAAGAGATCAATGGCAATGCAAAGGAACTCCTCACAGCCACAAGAAGGTGTTTTTCTGAAAATTATAAAAAGTCCCCCAAAACCCTACTTAAGCAAATATTTATACTTGCTCCCTTTAGGGTTAAAAAGTCCTCAAAATTACAATTATACCACTTTAGGATGGCCAGTCCTAAAAACATAATTACAAGCAAATGAAAGTGTCCCAAAAGCTTACACATAAATAATCCAAAGAAATAATTACAAATATAAAAATAATAAGAATCCTCAAAGAGCCAGTACATCGAGGCGATGTTGATCACAGCGGACCATTGGATGAGAATTTGATGATGTCCCTAAGTGATCAACGATGAGAGTCATTTGGCATCCCGTGGAGAAATATCATTGTACTTGTAAGATTATTACTCAAATATTTATTAGATAAAAAAAGAAACAAAAGTAAATATGAGTGATTTGGATCATCATCCAAATCAAGTTCTGTAGCCATCTAAGTCACTAGAAAAATTCCCATCATCTCCTCGGGCTTCTGAAAGATTTGCCCTCAAATCTAGATGGTCATTTCTGGGACCAAACCCGGACATCTCTATTGGCTTGTTTTCCCGATTACTAGATGAAACTGAAGCAATCCTGATCTGCTCTTGAAATTTGTGCATCTCAGATGGAGATATTGGTAATAGTACTATTTGAGACCCTCCCATACTGAACATGTAGGTGTTTCTAAAACCATCATGTAACACCTTCCGATCAAACATCCAAGCTTACCCAATAGCAAGTGGAATACAAACATGGGGATCACATCACATAAAATCTTCTCATGATACTTCTACCCAACACTCACAGGTACCTTTGCCCTTAGTGTAACATGCATACTACCCCCATTATCCAACTAATGCAAATTATAAGGGCTAGGATGTGGACCAGTAGATAATTGTAATTTGTCTACTAGTGAGCAGATATAACATTTGTGCAACTACCACTATCTATGATGAGTACACAAATGTTACTTCTGATCTTGCAAGAAGTGTGGAATATGTTCTCCCTCTGTTTGTCTCTAGCATCAAGAGATAAAGTTAGAGTCCTACACAACACATTAATGGGTAAATACTGTTCACCTGTACCCTCCTCATGTGTTTCTAGAGTTTGATCATCATAGTATTCCTACAGTGCTATAGACAGATCTGTAGGCTCAACTTGTCCCTTTTCATCCTCAACATCCTCTCCAGTACCCTCCATAATAGTCATAACCCTCTTATTAGGACATTGTGCTGTCATATGCCCAAATCCCATGCATTTAAAGCATTTGATTTGGCATACTTTCCCACTAGTAGATCCTAGAATAGTCTACCTCACGTCTAGTGCTATTACCTCTTTACCCTTCCTAGAGGGTATGTTTTCCCTATCTGTGCTGGGGGTAGCTCTGTCCACTACCCTCACTGTCTCATCTACCACCTTTGGTCCTCCAAATCAACCATCAACTCCCACGGGCCTGGTAGTAGTATTGGGCCTGCTACTTGGAACCCTGAATAAATTGGATCGCCTCTACCTTTTCACTTTCAAGGCTAACTGAAAAGCCTCATCAAGTGTACTGTATCGCTGCAGCTCGACAACATACGCTATCTCATATTTCAACCCTAAGACGAAGCGTACTAGGGTTCGCCCTAGAGGCTCAATTGACCCACATCTAATCATGAGGGTTTCAAATTCCTGCACATAATCATCAACTATCTTGCTTCCCTGCCTCAATGTCTGAAGACGCATGAATAGTTCCTGTCTTTAGTGTTCAGGAATAAATCTTTTCCTCAGAACCCTTTTCATGTCCCTCCATGTCTATATCTCAGCCTCCCCATCCCTACACTTGCTGATAATTAGGTTTTTCCACCATAAGGCAACATACCCTGTAAACTCAACAACAGCCAGTCGAACTCGGGTGTTATCATCAATCTCATAGCATTCAAAGAGACCCTCAACATTGTCCTCTTAGTCTAGATAATCATCAACTGAACCCTTGACATCAAAAGAAGGCATCTGTAGCTTCACATATTCCAGTCCTCAAGGTGGCCTGAAATCCCTATTTGGATAAGGACTAACCTCAAAGTTGTCGTCCCTCTCTTCCTGGTAGGGGTGATGATCTCCCTCCATCCTTCTACCCAAATTTCCTCCTCCCACTACTCCTTCTCTTTGGAGGTTCTGTGGAGCTACTCGAGGTGGTGCCTAAGGGTTCACCACCGGTGGTTGTAGTAATGTCATCCTACCAATCCTAGTTACTAAAGTAGCAATAATGGTAGTAAGATCCTGGAGCTGTTCTTCCAATGTCTTCCTACCTACAGTGTTATGACCCTAACCTCCACCAATCTGGCTATTGGCCTCGTTGCCAATTCCCACATTCACACTGTCGTTAGACATATTTGTGATTTAATGAAGAAATCCCACAAATTATAGCACACTCCTTCAACAACACCAACCCATACGTTTAACAACCACAATAATACAATAACCCACGTTGCAAAAGCTTTAAGGCATAAGGAAATAATTTAGTACTCCAAGTAAAGTTCAATAAATAAAGTACACATAACTACTTTCAAGTAGATAGAATTAAATTCAACTACAAATGTTTAAGTAATTAGTTCAATTACTTTCACACTTTAATGACTTGTTTGAATTTCAAATTCTATTACTCACTTTCCTTTTTCTTGCCTTGGCTTCTCACCACTTAAGTACATAATTGGCAACAAGGAAAACATATACACAACACACCATTCACCGCCACACAAATTCCTCTTATGCTCATGGCTCACAATGTTTCGCGCCACTAGCATCAATGATCTTAACAACACATACAATAGCCAACACCAAATGTACACGCCCTTTACTAAATTTACAAAGATACAACACTACATACAATCCTTAAGCCATGATAAACTTCCCACTTCCATAAACTACAACAAAAATCTCAACTTCAATACAAAATAAGGCAGCTCACTTTCAAATTCAAATAGGAGTTCAATAAGTGAAAAATTCCACAAATGGTAAGAAGCTATTTCAAATTCAAATGACACACAATTAAACAATGACTTAATGTGTGTCTTGAAATTTCAAATTGGCTTTTTAATTCACACTTCAATTCTGAATTTAAATCTGACAACACAAGTGTTACTCCAATTTTTTTTCCAAAAATGCACACAAAACAAATCTACTTTAACAATTGAACACTACTCTTGCCCCTTTACGGTTTACTTCCCATGCACTACATGTTCATAGCCACAATCAAGGAATTCAAGAGTGTTCAAATCTCCAAGTGATAATCATGCCACTTCAAGTAACAACATCAACAATTCAATTTTTACTCTTAACTTCGGAATCAAGATGTAAGATCAAGAACCCTAAATTTCCGAAATAAAAAATCAAATAACCCTTCTTACCACCACTTCAACAAACAAATTCAACTCCTCAATAACACAATTAAGCAACTCCGTCCTCCACACACATACAATTTCGGATCAAAAGAAATGAAGAACCCTAATTGATAGTGAAGATCACGAAAATTCCGTTCTCTTAACCTACACTCTGATACCAATATGATGTGCCTAAAAGGGCTAAAGCACATACAATCAACAAATAGTAGCAATTCCAATCAACAACCACTCCACAAGAAGGGTAAACCCCTAATTCCTTATGAATTCGGATGGTAAAACTGAGTAAGATGTGACACCAAATGGAGATATGCTTAAATGATTCAAGCACATAACATAATCAAATAAAACTAACTCCACAAGAGGCGCGAACACAATAACAATCAACAACACTTGGCTTGATCAACTCCTTCACAAATTAGTCTTAATTTATAAAGATGGAAACTAAAAGGATATATGGAACAACCAATTGCAAGATTATTAATGATGAATGAAGGAAATGAACTAAGATTCCAATTCAAATTGAAAAAGTTTCAAATCTAAAAATAGAACCCTAAATTCACGTGAACCAAAGGAAACAACAAATAGCACCTAGATATGACTCACTAAGTATAATTTTTAAACAACAAGAAATGATTGATATTACTCACAATCACTTTCAAGTTGGTTCTCGTCACAATTTCAATGATGAAATTGATAAAAGATCAATGGCAATGCAAGGGAACTCCTTACGGCCACAAGAAGGTGTTTTTCTGAAAATTATAAAAAGTCCCCCAAAACCCTACTCAAGTAAGTATTTATACATGCTCCCTTTAGGGTTAAAAAGTCCTCAAAATTATAACTATGCCACTTTAGGGTAGCCGGTCCTAAAAACACAATTACATGAAAATGAAAGTGTCCCCAATGCTTACACATAAATAATCCAAAGAAATAATTACAAATACAAAAATAATAAGAATCCTGAAAGAGCCAATGCATCGAGGCGATGTTTGTCACAGTGGGCCATTGGATGAGAATCTGATGATGTCTCTAAGTAATCAACAATGAGAGTCATTTGGTATCCCGTGGAGAAATATCATTATACCTGTAAGATTATCACTCAAATATTTATTAGATAAAAAAAAAAGAAACAAGAGTAAATATGAGTGATTTGGATCATCATCCAAATCAAGTTCTGTAGCCATCTAGGTTACTGGAAAAATTTCCATCACACAACCACTAATGGCAAATCCTCAAGCACCTCCACCTAAAGTAGTTCCTTAGAATGTTCATAGAGAGGGAGCTACTGGAGGTAATAGGGGTAGGAGAATAGAGGGAGATTATCATGCTCTTAGAGAGGGAAGAGATGATAATTTTGAGAATGATCTTTACCCAAACAGGGATTTCAGACCACCTTAGGGATTAGATTATGTGAAATTGTAGATGCTTTCATTTGATGACAGGGGTTCGACAGATGATTATTTGGATTGAAAGGATAAGGTTAAGGTTCTGTTCGAGTGCTATGAGATTAATGATAACACTCGGGTTCATCTTGCAGTTGTGGAATTCATAGGTTATGTCACTTTATGATGGAAAAATCTTGTGGTTAGCAGACGAAGAGATGGTGAGGTTGATATACATACCTGGTGGGACATAAAATGGGTATTGAGGAGAAGGTTTATACTTGAGCATTATAGGCATGAACTATTTATGTGTCTCCAAACACTGAGGCAGGGGGGCAAAACAGTTGATGATTATGTACAGGAGTTTGAGACACTGATGATTAGATGTAGATCGGTCAAGCCTCTTGAGCAAACCCTAACACGATAGGTGTTTGGGTTGAAGTATGAGATTGCCTATGTTGTAGAGTTACAAAGGTATAATATGCCTGATGAAGCTATCCAGTTAGCCTTGAAAGTGGAGAGGCAGAGACGATCCAACCCTTTCCGGGCAGCTAGTAACAGGTATGGAACTTTTACTAAACCTGTTAGGACAGATGGTCAGATGGGAGGACAAAAAGGAATAGGGGAACATGCTAAGGCTCTAGACAAGAATATCTCTATGATTGATAAGGAGAGGGATACTTCTAGGAAAGGAAAAGAGGTTGTTGGGGTTGATTTCGAGCAGATAGTACCAAGTTCAACTAGTGGGAAAATGCGCCAAATTAAATGTTTCAAATGCATGGGTTTTGGACACATGGCTACGCAGTGTCCTAATAAAAGGGTGATGACTATTATGGAGGGAAACAATGAAGATGATTAAGAAGAAGTTATTGAGCCTACAGATTTGTCCATAGCTTTATAGGAATATTATGATGATCATGATGGTAAGATGCATGAGGACAAGGGGGATGATAAATACTTGCCTATTAATGTGTTATGCAGGGTTATGACCATATCTCTAGATGTCAGGGACATATAGAGAGAGAACCTATTCCACACACCTTTTCGGATTCAAGGTAACTTATGTGTTCTTTTCATCGATGGTGGTAGTTGCATTAATGTCGTATCTGCTGCATTAGTAAATAACTTACAACTAGTCACTAGTTCACATCTTCACCCTTATAAATTACATTGGCTAGATGACTGAGGTAGTTTGCATGTTACACAGAGGGCAAAGGTGCCATTCAGTATAGGAGATAGATACAATGATGAGATTATCTGTGATGTTCTTCCTATGTGCGCCTTTCATATACTATTAGATAGGCCTTGGTTATTTGATAGGAAGGTGCAACATGATCGGTTCAAAAACACTTATATGTTTCAGAAAGATGTGCATAAGTTATCTTTGACTCTTATGTCACCATCTGAAGTTCGCACATTTCAAGAACAGATTAGTAAAACTAATGGCTTCTCGAGACTTCAGGCCAACAAGCATACACAAACACTAGATGTTATGATGTGCCCAAACACACATGAAAGCACATTCAAAAGACTTAAGAAAAACTATCTCAAGTAAAGGCAAAATCGGATCCAAAAATAAGGGCAAAATGACGTGAACCAAGTGAAGATATGATGAAATCCAAATGTCCAATGATATAATTAGAATACCATACTGATAATAACTTCTAACAACACTCTAATTTCATGTAATCCACGCAAATAAAACCTTAATTTGACAAAGAGAAACCGTAAAATATGAATCCTTTCCCAATGGTGAAAATCACGTTATCAAGGAAATCCTTAAAGATAAATTGGATCAATATGATAATTCCTTCAAATAATCACAAGAATTCGTGAATAACAACAAGTATATCTGACCAAGAAATATCTCAATTCAACCCTAGATATAACACACTAGAGAAGAAAAGAAATCACAACAAAATGAAATTGATATAACTCACAATTTCAAGATGTTGCACTCGCCACAATTTCAACTCTTGGGATTGAAATTGATAAGAGTTTGGAACCAAGGTATGAACCCTAATTCTCACGTGAAAAGAGGTGTTTAATCTTCAAAATGATAAGCTCCTCAAACCCTCTCTTAAGCAAGTATTTATACTTGCTACTCCTAGGGTTAAAAAGTGCTCAAAATTACAAGTTTGCCACTTTTAAGGTGGCTAGCCCTAAATGAAAATTACAAGGAAATAAAAGTGTCCCAAAACCAAATACAACCAAAAATAGTTCATAAAAGAAGAAATATATAAAAGAAATGGTCTTCAAGATGCCGGTCTTCTATAGGATCCATCGGCCCAGCTCATCGCCGGTTTAGGTCGGTCCATGGATAACCCACAAGTTGAGTCTGAGAGAGTTTGTCCATTGCCCTATAAAATATGATAAGTTTGCCTGTTGGAAAACACAATACAAGAATAATAGAAAAGAAGTTAGTATATAAATAATTCTGGGGTCGATCTGCTCAAAATGGGCCCCCATTGCCAAAATTCGAATTCCTTTAGTTCTTGCCCTAATGATAGGTCTTGTCGGATTTTTATTCCTATCATGTTAGTCCAAGAAAAGACCCCTTAGATTTAAGGACAAATCTTTCATATGCCTGAGGAGATGATGGGAATCAAACCTCCGGATCCAGCAGTGGGGAAATTAAATTAAACAAATGAGCCTAAACATCAACATGATGTTTTACTTATCTAATAATAATTTGTTGTTGCATTGCAGTAAGTAAATTTATCGATTTTACAGAACGGCGAGTAAAATTCACTAAGGACCAATTGTGGGTCATTCATGGACTTACATCAATCAAAAGAACTGGTCCAACAATTGATTCATATAAGTGAAGAGCCAGCTACTTATGATAGGCTTACTTGTAATTTTCTTTTGGTGTTAAAACCGGTCACTTGTTGCTTTTTACTTGTAATTTTGTTTTGTTAAATTTACCTTATTTAGAGCAAGTATAAATACTTGCAAAGTAGGGTTAAAAAGGAGCTTTTTGAACATTATGCACTTAACTTTTGTTGCCGTGGGAGCCCTGTATTCACCCCACTTACTCTTATCAATTTCACTTGGAAATTGTAGCGAATTGGCTTGGGAATTCTTGTGAGTCATATCCAAATTTTCTAAGTTTTATCCAATTATTGCTAATGTGCTAAGAATCAAATTCCTATACGACCTATCATAAGGGCAAGACCTAGAGGGTTACAAAATTTCGTGATGAGGGTCCTCTTTGAACAATAAAACCCCGAGAATATTTGTTTAGTATTTTCTTTTCTATTACATATTTGTTGTTCATTCCAGCAGGTACACTTGTCGGTTTTCACAGGACAGTGGATAAACTCGCTAAAGCTCAATTTGTGGGTTATTCATGGACCTACATAAATCAAAGAAGAACCAGTCCATAATGTGTTCTATTAAAGTGAAGCAATGGCCATTTGAAGACTTATTTGTACTTGTCTTTTGTTGATTTAAAACTGGTCACTTGTTGGTTTTATTTTTAATTTTGTTTTGTTGACTTTACCCTAATTAAAGCAAGTATAAATACTTGCTAAGTAGGTTTTAGAGGGGACTTTTTTACTTATCATTTTTCAGATATTGAAACCGTGAGGGACACTTCCTTTCACGTAATTGCTCTTATCAAATTCTCCTAGAATTTGTGGCAAGTGGATTTTGATTGTGTTGTGCGTAATACCAAAAACATCAAAATCAAACCTAATTTCAAATGGTGCATAACATCTGGTAAGGAATTAGTTCTTTTATTTTCTATCCTTTTCATGCCATTTTTAGGTTCCATTTTCAATTAGGATTCATGCCATTTTGATCGTGTATCATTTAATCAAATCCTAAATTGCGTTGTGCACTTGTAATTGGATCCTAGGCACATCATAATTTTGGTATCGGAGCACGATTTTGAGAAGGGGAATTGTGTGAACTTCATTTGACATTTAAGGTTCTTGAATTTAACTTCTTGATCTGAATTGTTGAAGTGAAATTGTAGTAATTGATTGTGGTTTTTGTTGCATTATAGTTGTTGCTATTAAAGTGGACCCGGAGACCTTGTAATAGCCTTTGTGTTCTTGAACTTGCTGTGAGGAGAAACAAAGTAGGAGGTGTGTTTTCCTTTTTGCTTTTTTCGGAAATTGGAGATACATTTCTTTAGACAAAAGAGGAGTGAATTACTTGTTTGTGGCTTCCAAATTGAGGATTGTCATTTGCAATTTTTAGATTTGCCTTGCATGAAGAATAGGAAATTATTTGAATTCAAACACATTCATTAAGTTTAAGGAAGTAATTGTGTAGTATTGATTGAATGCTATTTGAATTTTGAATTGCTTTTTACCATTTGTGGAGGAGTTTCATTAAGAGTAGCATTTAAATTTATTGCACTGTGAGTGTAGGTAAGGTGTGAAGTGTGTGTGTACCATAGGTGTAGACGTATGGTTGTGAAGGTGTTTGTTGCCTTTGGTTATGTGTTGAAGAATCATAAGTGTGTTTGTACCGTGGGTATAGAGGGTGTTGTTGTTGTGCCGGAAGTGTGTGTTTTGGTTTAGAGTAAAATGAACCATAGGAGAGTGTGTGTTGCATGATTGTGGGAGTGTGTGTGTGAAGCCGTTGAGGGTGTATATTGCATTAGTTGTTTGTTACAGTGTGGGTGTGTGAGTGTATGTTGCTGTGGTGTGTGTTGTTGGCTTGTTGAAGTTAGTAAGCAACTATGTCAAATGATCGGAATTTATCTATTAATGTACTACGCCGAGCTATAACTTCTTTTCCTACTAACGATGATAAGTAGAGGGAAAATTTGTTTCACATATCTTGTAGGGTATAAGGTAATTTATGTGCTTTTATTATTGATGGTGGTAGTTGTACTAATGTTGTGGCTGCCTCATTAGTATCGAAATTACAACTTGTAACTACCCCACATCTAAAACCCTATAAATTACCTTGGTTGAGTGAGTAGGGGAGTCTCCATGTTACCTAAGGGCTAGGGTACCTTTTAGTATAAGAGATAAATATCATGATAAGATTGTATGTGATATCTTTCTCATGTGTGCATCCCATATATTGCTTGCCAGGCCTTAGTTATATGACAAGAGGGTTTTGCATGATGGCTATAGAAATACTTATATGTTCCAGCAGGAGGGTAAACGTATAGTGTTGAACCCAATGTCACCATTAGAGGTCCAAGAAGTTCAGAGGTAGATAAGTTAACCTTCAGAGGACCAAGAAGTTCAAAAGTAGATGAGTTAACCTTTAGAGGTCTAAGAGATTCAGAGGCAGATGAGTCAACCTTTAGAGGATCAAGGGGTTCAGAAGCAAATGAGTCAACCTTTAAAGGTCCAAGAAGCTTAGAGGTAGATAAGTAAACCTTCAGAGGACCAAGAGGCTCAGAGACATATAAGAAAAACTAGGAAGAAGAAGGCCTTATTGGTGGGATAGTTTGAGTTAGATAAATTGCCTGGAGGATACAGAGTCTTTGCTAAATTTTTTGTTACAGACTTATCACTCTCTCTACTCGATGACGTTCATGAAGACCTATCAGATTTGAGAGTAAATCTCCTTGAGGCTCGAGGAGATGATAGGAATCAAATTCCTACAAGTCCTATCATAAGAGTAAGAGCCAAAGGGTTACCAAATTTTGCAATGAGGGTCCTCTTTGAACAATCAAACCCCGAGAATATTTATTTAGTATCTTCTTTTCTATTACATATTTGTTGTTCAGTCCAGCAGGTACACTTGTTGGTTTTTACAGGATAGTCGATAAACTCGCTAAAGCTTAATTTGTAGGCTATTCATAGACTTACATAAATCAATGAAGAACCGGTCTACAATGTGTTCTATTAAACCAACCATTTGAAGACTTATTTGTACTTGTCTTTTGTTGATTCAAAACCGATCACCTGTTGGTTTTATTTATAATTTTTTTTTGTTGACTTTACCCTAATTAGAGCAAGTATAAATACTTGCTAAGTAGGTTTTAGAGGGGACTTTTTGACTTATCATTTTTTAGATATTGAAACTGTGAGGGACACTTCCTTTCACACAATTGCTTTTATCAAATTCTCCTAGAATTTATGGCGAGTGGATTTTGATTATGTTGTGCGTAATATCAACAACATCAAAATCAAACTAAATTCCAACTGGTGCGTAATATCTTGTAAGGAATTAGTTCTTTTCTTTTTTTATCCTTTTCATGCCATTTTTAGGTTCCATTTTCTATTAGGATTCATGCCATTTTTATTGTGTATCATTCAATCTAATCCTAAATTGCATTGTGTGCTTGTAATTGGATCGTAGGCACATCATAGTGAGTAATATCTAGTTGTAATTGGTTGATTCTTTTTATGTGTTCCTTTCATGCCAAATTAAGGTTCTTGTATTGTTAGGGTAACAAGCCAATTGTAAGGATTGGAATTGCATTGTTCCTTTATAATTGATAGGTATTGGAATTCCCTTGTAGTACTTCCAATTTAGTTCACACCATTCGATATTGTTAATCCTTGAATCCACACCAATTTAGGGATTTTGTCTTCATTTTCTTCACGCCTATTTTAATTGGAATAGAATCAATTGTATGTGTGTTCTTGTTAATTGGTTTTGAGATCCCTTGAGCACATCAGCAAATCTTCTTGAGCTTAAAGGTGATGATAATGATTAAGTTGAGGAATCTTCTTAAATAGTGCTCATTTCAAAAATTAAACTTAAAAAGGGACATAGGGAAAACTTATTCATAAAATAGGTAGTGAAGGTGCATATAAGGAATACACCCTTAAAAAAAATAAAGAAGGCACATACCAGGTATGTGCCTTCACTATTGCACCACAATAAAATCATTTTGAATAGACTTTTGATGCCTCAAAACTCAACTCTTCCCTCTTCATTTTCCTCCACTCAAATCACTCAAAGCTTTTGCTTTTGTCAACCAAAAATTCAATCAAGGCACATTTTGGTACATATTCTCATATCTAGCTCAAAATTTTCTCCACACTGTATTCTTTTTTATCATTTTAGAAAACCCTGGAATATTTGATCATGTCATTGTTTGTAGTGAAATTTTTGTAAATGTTGCTCCTTTTTATTAGTTTGTAGTGTATTAAAGTTGATCTATGTAAATTCTGTAGCACATAACATGGGGTAGTTGTTTTCTTAGTATGTGAAATTGTTGTGCACTATACATGTTTGACAAAATATCTCAAAGGAGTTTCAATGGCTAAAAGATGAACATTGTGATGCATTGTGAACGTTAAGCAACTGTTGTTAATTGTTTTTTTTTTAAATTAGCTAATTCTTTATCATTGTTACAAATGTGATAAGAATGGATGACTTTGAAATATTTTTTATCTATACACTTAGAAATATTGTAAGTGGTAGTTTAGGGCCAAAATATGATAGAGATGCAATTAATAAGTTAAAAATGAAGAAGAATGTTAACTACACTAAATTCTTGCATAAAATATAAGGGAGTGTTGGAATTGATCTAAGTGCAGTGAGGGTTAAGATAATACATAAGCACCCTATTTTCCATGGGCTAGGGTATCTTATGTATTAATAGTAATTAGAGATGATTATGATATAGAAATTCCAATCAAAATGGCTGAATTCCTTTAAAGAGCCTACTATACAACAATTGTATGTTAGGATATCTGAAAAATTAAGGGCTCCTTCAGAACAATAGACAGTAGAAGGCAATAGGTATACTCATTCAATACCATATAGGAAAGAGATGATGATAAAACCATCAGTGTATAAAGCATATGACCTAACCCTTATGTAAGAGCCCCTATAGAATGATGAAGATGAAATAGACAAAGCAATTACTCTGGTGTTCTAATGTTTAGCTACACTTGATCTCTATATGATGCTTGTGGGAACAAAAAGTGAAATGGATACAGAAATGGGAGTAGGTGTTGAGAAGGAAAATTATGATGAGGAAGGAAGTTTCAAAGAAGATGAGAAGGGAAATGTAAATGTAGTAGATAATATGGCTATAGGAAATTGTCTAATCGCACCAATGCACTCCACACAAGCATTAAAAAAAATGATGTAAGATGAATGCATTAATATGGTAGTTAGGGATCCCATTCCCTTTTTCAATGTTGGTAGTAGTGATGGTTACATATATTTCGAGGAGAAACAAAATGCGATGTGTAACAACTTGAGAAGCAATAAGGAATTCAATGAGAGTATGACATTCAACACAAAAACAGATCTCGTTCAAGTCATTAAGACATATTATATATAGAACCACTATAAATTTAGTTTGATGAATCTAATAAGATCCTACGGTCAATTTATTGTTCAAAAAGGGAAGATGGTTGTAAGTAGAGACTTTGAGCTTCTAAGAAGAAGATAGAGGAACTGTTTGTTGTAACCAAATTTAAAGGATCACACACATGCATCAATCCAATGATAAAGTAGGATCAACCATAATTAGATTGCAATGTTCTTGCCAACTAGTTTTTGAATTTTATTAAGGATACTTTTGATATGAAGGTTGCCAAGCTGACCTCTACCTTTGAATAGGAATTTAGCTATAAGATATCCAAGAGAAGGGTTTAAGAAGGTAAGAAAAGGGCAATTGAGATTGTGTACAAGAATTAGGAAAAATCCTACAAGGAGCTTCCTAAGATGTTGAATGCAATCAAAATTACTAATCTAGAAACATGAGCTAATTGGGGGTGGAGAAAATTGAATACCCCTAAGGAGTCTATCCCGAAGTGGGTTTTCTAGGTACTCAAGCCTTATATGGTAGCATTCAAATTTTGCAAACTTGTAGTAACTATTGGCAATACTTTTCTATATGGCAAGTATACTCACAAGTTACTGATTGCTTATGGCGTTGATAGAAATAACTACATACTTCTATTGGCATTTGCCCACATGGATGAAGAGTTGGCTAAAACATGGGGCTGGGTTTTAAGGAAATTGAAGCAACATGTGGTTAGTGATTATGAAGAGTGTGAAACCATTTGTCTTATTTCAGATAGATACCTTGACATAAAGCTAGCACTTGATGAGGCCTCTAATGCATGGCAACCTCCCTTTGTAATTTGGAGGTTTTGTATATGGTACACTGCAAGCAATTTTAACAAAGCTCACAAAAATATGTAGTGTAAGAAATTGGTCACTTACACGGGAATGCAGACACAAGCTTGGAAGCTAAACCATTTGATGAATTAGGTTATGACAATTAAGGTAGATGCCTCATTGTGGTTCAATGACATCTCAGCAAATAAGTGGACTTTAGCCTATGATGGCTACTACCAGTTCGACTATATGATCTCAAACATTGTCAAAAGTTACAATTTGGTATTGAAAGGAGCTCGAGCCTTACTAGTGGTAGCTTTGGTAAATAAAACTTTCTACAATTGTGTAGGTTACTTTGTCAAAAAGCAAGTAAAAGTACTTAAGAATATAGTAAAGAATAGAGTTTTCACCAAATATGCCATTGAGATGATTAATAGATGGAGTTCAAGAGCCAATGCCTATAAGGTTATTGCTTATGGTAGGTAAGAAAGAGCTTTTCAGATGTTAACTGGCAACCGTTGATGTGCCTAAAACCAAGATTAAGCACATGCAAAACTAATTTGAAAGACAATTAGACAATGTCAATCAAACTAGTTTTCAATCACATAAATAATGACGTCAATTCTCAAGATCTATAACCAATTGCACAATACCACGTGATCAATGTTGAAATGAACCAAGTATGTGCAACTCTGATACTAGATTATGATGTGCCTAAAAGGGAGTTTAATCACATGCAAATGAACCAATTTACAACCCCTAAATGACAAGATCAAAAATCGGCTCAATGGACAACAAATTGCGTGATCCCTTATGATGTAAGATGGCCGAATGTTATAATTTTCAAGGGAACAATACTATAATGATGAAATCCACAATTACAACACTAAACACATTTGAAATCCCACATGAATAATACACAAAAATCAACAAGACAAATCTGTGATCCACTTCCCACACAAAATGATCCACGGTTCAAGTGTGGCTAAATTGAAGGTTAAAAAACCAAGGCTAAAAACCAATCAATTAAGCAATAATAATTTGATTATAAATGCAATCAAATCTGACCAAGAAACATCCAATCCAACCTTAGATATAACTCACTAGTGATGAAAAGGAAACACAACAAAAAGGAATTGATATTACTCATAATTTCTCCTCATTGCACTCGCCACAATTCCAATTCTTGGGATTGAAATTGATAAGAGCAATTGAACTAAGGAATGAACCCTAATTCTCTCATGTAAAAGGTGAAGTGTATTCTGAAACATTCTCCCCCTAAAAACCCTATGATGGACAATCTGATCGTTCTAACAAGTTAAATCCTATACTTAATCCTAGCTTACGATCAGTTCTCAGGCAAGTATATTTATCAATTAGCAGTATAGCATTGGAGTACAGGTATCGATCCCACGAAGACTTATAAGTACTAGTACTAACGATTATCCTACTATTTAACTTCTCAATATTGATGATCTCAATTATCCTAATTACTGATTAAATCTGAAAGGAACAAATAAAATGATCAAAGTAAAGATATTCAAATACTCCTTTAGTTAATTCAATTATCTAAACATACCCTACCCAAGATCCTCCCCTAATTCTCATGCAACTTTTATTCAATTCAAGTTTTCCAATGATTAATACATAACATCTCTGATCTGCGGAGTTTCTTAACTAGATTAAGATCTTTCTCAAGATCAATAATCCCTAATCCTAATTAAATCAATTAAGATCTCTCTTTAATTAACATAATTAAGATTGCAATAAAATCCTAGGACTCTCAATTGAACTAGACCACAATGACCTCATTCAATACAGAAAACCTCTTATAACTTATCTCTAGGATTACAAGTGGTCTTTTTATTCATGCCAGATCTACTCTATTAAACGATTTCTCAATCTTAATAGCAGAGATCTAATTCGATCTTAATACTGCACACATATCAAGATGAACAAACCATGATTGCAACATCAATAAACTCAAAGATCAGGATTAATTATTGAAACATCAACAAATCCGTTACATGACAATTAGGGGTTTCTCAAGGGATCAGGTATAAAACAATTAGCTACTCATGAATCTAATAGAAAGAACAAAAGAGAAAATAATTGAATCCATAAATAAATCCAAACACAAAGATCTTGGCTTCAATTTCAAAAACTCGTCTAACTTCTTGTCTCTAGGGTTTCTCTCCTGCCGCCTCCTCCTTTCTCTCCCTAGGGTTGTTTAATTTATACTTTCTAGGAAATGGCAGAGGATCTTCAGCTGGAAAGATACGAATGTATCTTTCCTTTTCCAAGTGAATCTCGAAAAGTGAATAACATTCACTTGACACGCCCACCAACATGGCCAGGTTTCGAACCGTGTCTCCCTCTGGTCGATAATCCACAATTCCTCATTATTGTTCAGTGTGTGGCACGGCTAGATTATAAACCGTGCTATGTTCTGGATTTTTCCACTTCTCTGTAGCATCTACCACGGCTTCAAGCACACCCATATCACAAGTCGTGCTTCCTTTCCAAGTGACAACTTTCATCCTCAGGTGTGCACACGGTTCATGACACGGGCGTGGCTTTCCCTATGCTGTCTATAAGTAGCGTTAACTTGATCTTTTAAGCTTCAATCATGCTCCTTTTGTTATCTTTCCACTTCTTTTTGGTATTATACCCTGAAACGGATATATTTATCTGTTAAGTACCGAATCCACATTGATTTTATTCAAAAGACTACACAAATTCATCATTAACGCCCATGATTTATAAGGGTTAATTTACTCTTATCAAATTTCCTCACACTTAAGCTTTTGCTTGTCCTCAAGCAAACACAGATTAAAGAAAACCCAAAGGATAAGTTCTCATAAGTTCCAACAATCGAAAAGATATTTCAGCATCATCGAGTTCATGCTACACCTCAATCATTGATAATCTTTACTCAATCTTACCGTTAGTTGTATAAAAAATACAAATACTAAAATTCCCAAAGCTAATCTAAGTAAATTAAACTATTACCCTTATCATTTAAACTAAAATTCCTAAAGTCAAAATTGCCACAAGCTCGAGACTAGTAAAATAAAGTATACAATCCTTTTAACCACTGTTGTAAGCAACACAACCGGGGCTAAAGGCATGTTGTATCCACTTGTCCCCTAGCTCTTCCTTTTCTGTTTCATCCAATTCTTAAGTTAATCTTGGGAGTTTACCATTAAAGCACTTAACTAAGTTAACCGACCCATGTAATGAACTTTCGATCGATAATCTCGAGTTTATCACTCGAGTTAACAGACGTTATTCCCTCAGTGTAGAGGGCATCCCTAGGATTTACTTGTTCGAGTCCAATTAACTCATTTAATTAATTAATTAATTATTTAAGACGATTTCCTTGGTCAGTAAGTCCCAGACCAGGCGGTCTTAGGCTACTAGGTTTTAAAAATACCCCTTCGAACCTCTACCATCTCAATCAATCAACTATCATTCATATAAGCTCCTTTAAGTTCAGTTTTCTCAGACTTTTCTCACGGCCCTTGTAGCGAGCTTTTAACCATTGATCCCAAGTTCGTCACCTGAGTCAATAGATGTTATTCTCTAAAAAGGCATCTCACAGGCTTAATTACTCGAGTCTATGAGGTCCACTTCTGAACTATTTATATATTATTATTTCTTCAATTACTCCCAATTTTTTTTTTTTGTCAGAAACTTCTTCGAAAAGGAATCACCAAGTTACAAGTATCATTTACTCCTTCACTCCAAGTTACATAACTCACCTACTGAGCAAAAAGAAGAGCATACTAAACTCACTAGTGACCTAAATCCAATCTCAATTCCCGAAAGTAAAGGTTAAATAACAAGTTTACTTCACTTGGATTTCATCTTGTAATTTTAGCAACATATCTCTAATCCAAAATAAGAGAATAAAAATTGTTTAAGATTTTCCATGGGGGTATGAACAAATTTCAGCAGTCCTTGATTGTCAAAAGTCATCATTGAATATACCTTAAATAAGAGGAAATTACATTTTTTATTGCACAACCCTTATATCCTAGTTTCGTTTTCCTAACCCCCTTCCCCACACTTATAATGGACATTGTTCCCAATGTCCTCATGAAATGCATAAAGGGAAGCAAGGAATAACAGCTAAAAAGAAAACAAAAGGAAAACGAAAACTTCCCTGAACTCTCTTACAATGCGGATCTTTAACAGAAAGTCAAGCGACGCCCAATTAAAGTCATGAGAACCCCTGCTAAAGGTTGGTGTACTTTGAAAGCCTGTATCTCACAAAAAAAAAAAAAAAACAAAACAAAAGAAACTAATAATCAACTGAAAATAAAGCTAACTATCATCAGCATTTTCTGTTTCAAACATTAGTGGTTAGTCAGTCTTCCAGAATCAAACAAGTTAGGACAGTAAAAACAAAAGTAGAACAGGTGTTCTGCACAACAGTCCAAATCTCTAGAGTCCAACTTCCATCTATCCACCCGCGAGATCAACTACTGAAGTCATCATCAGATGGCAACGGTACAGTCTCCGATTGGCGAGAAGAATCAGATCTAATCACCTCAGTATCCTGCTGATTGCTCGCTTCGACAGTAGCAACTACTGGACTTTCATGTCGTGCCATGAAAGCTGCACCCGATGATTCTCCAAAATGAAAACCTGGATCATATTCACCGCTCGAGTGACGATCTCCTCCAGAAACAACCCGAGCAGCTTGTGATACGACATCCTCATCACTAGAGCCACCACATGGGGGAAGATCTACGCCCAATTTCTCACCAATTCGTGATAAACACGTGACCAAATAACTCTTCAGGCCCTTCACCCGCTTTGACTGCCTGGCTTGTTCTCTCTTAATTTCTTCTAAATCCGCAGTCAATCTCTTTACAGAATCTGTTAGCTCCTGGTTTGGTACGGCCTGTTCTTGAGCTTGCTCTTGCTCCTCATCCTGCTCGGGTTCTATCTCCTACTCTTGTTGTTCTTCAGATGCATCCAGTATGCGAAACCTCCACCTCCGCAAAACACCCTCAGGGAGAGAGGTACTCCTTCCACAACTGTCCCTTGGAACCCGTGTTGGAAAGACACCATAGTTCTTCAAAATACGGGTAATCCAGGAGCCAACAAAAACCTTGTGATGCCCTAGATCGCATTGCTTTTTCAAACACCAAATAGTTGCTAATCCAACATTAACCCGGGTACCCGTGATCATACTCCACAGCTAGTACAAGTCCGAAGCATTCACAACCCCCTGAGAATCACCTCTACCAGTAGTTGAACGGGCTAAAATGTAATGAAGCACACGCACGGCAGGATCCCGTAAATGGCTTCCCTTAGATTTGAATGGAGCATACCTGCCATCTCCCATACTGTTCCACACTCTATACTGTAATAAGCCCTTGGGAAAAGCATCTGGAAGCTGAGAGAACTCATCGGAGTCGATAAACTCATTGTCATAAATACCCAGGAACTTGATAAATTCTCTCATTTCAACACGGTGGTAACTCCCTTGGCAGTAGAACGAGACCACATTATCAAGCTGGGTATGATGGCCGAAACTAAGCTTGAATGTGGCGACGAAGTCATAGCTCAGCGAAGCATAAACGTCCTCCTCAATGCTCAGAAGTGCTCTCCAAGCTGGATCGTTCAAGAATTGATCAAATTTTTCCGCCAACCCATACCGAGCGAGCACTTCCCAATCGATTACCACATTAGGCGTGAATACCTTCCGTTCCCGCACCGTATCATACTTAGCTTCATCCTCCCTCCTCAAGTTAGGAGGACAGCGTCTCGAAGCTCTAGATGAACCCCTAGCTGAACGAGGTTAAGCATTCTTATGCGCCACCGTTTTAGTCCTAGGCATCTTGGATGCACCACGCTCAAGAAATCTCTAAAGATTGATGAATGATGTCCTTCACCTAATGGAACCAACAGAGAGGAGCAAAAAAACAGAAAAACGAAGATGCAGAGAGAAGTAATGTGTGAATGAGGAGATAAGTGTAGCGAAAGGCGTCTTATATATGAAAATCGTGAACCGTAAGGGCTATTGATTGCACGGTTTCAAACCCGGGCGTGTTCAAGCCGTGTCAGGCACTGCTCCTATATAAAAGAACTTGGAAAAATCTTACCTTGTGGCACAACTTGTAACTTGGCCGTGCCTGTACCCGTGTCATCCCCTGGAACGAAACACCTTTTACAAATGCCCATACACTTAGGTGTGGCTTAGACCATGTCGTACCCTCTTTGTTAAAATCTCACATGCAAAACCACCATTCACAAATATATTGATGATGACAGTAAAAGGAAAACTAACCTAGTAGATGCATGGGTTGCCTCCCAGCCAATGCTTTTGTTTAGCGTCGTTGGCTCGACCTAATGAATAGAGGGAGATCAGTTATGGATTCGAATGAGGGTCAGCTCCGCTCTTTGTTCAAAGACCTTCTTGTCTCCTAAGTAATGTTTAAGTCTCTGTCCATTAACCTTGAAAATACCCTTTTCAGGGTGTTCTAACTCCACCGTTCCATAAGGAAAAACGTTCTTGACCCGAAAAGGACCTGACCATTTTGATTTGAGTTTCCTAGGAAAATTTTTTAACCTAGAGTTGAATAGCAGTACCATATCCCCTTCCTCAAATTGCTTGTACTGGCGTAACCTTGCGTCATGATATGCTTTGGCCCTCTCCTTGTAGATATTAGTGTTGTCATAGGCCATAAGTCTTAACTCATCAAGCTCATTAATCTACCTTTTCCTGTGAGCCCCTGACTTGTCGAGATCGAGATTGATAGTCTTGATTGCCCAGAACGCCCTATGCTGAATCTCAACTGGTAAGTGACACGCTTTCCCATATACTAACCGGAAAGGAGTTGTATCAAGTGGTGTTTTGTAAGCCGTCCTGTAAGCCCATAACGCATCGTCTAACCTGTCTGCCCAATCTCGCCCATGCTGGAGAGTTGATCTCATTAAGATGCGCTTTAGCTCTCTATTTGTCAACTCTACTTGCCCACTTGTTTGTAGATGATAAGGGGTGGTAAGACGGTGAGTCACTCCATATCTTTTTAAGACTTTTTCAACTTAGAGTTGCAAAAATGTGTACCCCGATCACTGATTAGTGCTCGAGGCACCCCAAAACGGCAAAAGAGCTTCTTGAGGAACTTGACAACCACCCTAGCATCATTTGTTGGTAGAGCTTGCGCTTCTGCCCACTTAGATACATAGTCCACTGCTACCAATATATACTTGTTTCCATATGAAGGAGGAAATGGCCCCATAAAATCAATACCCCACACATCAAACACTTCGCACTCCATAATATAGTGTTGTGGAATTTCGTCCCTCCTTGAAATGTTGCCGTCTCTCTAGCACCGATCGCATTGAGCTACAAAACTTTAGGCATCCTTGAATACTGACGGCCAATAAAAACCAGCTTCTAGCACTTTATGGGCTGTCCTGTTTGCACCATGGTGTCCCCCAGTGGGTCCACTATGGCAATGGCTCAAGATCTCCCATCCTTCCTCATGTGAGACACAACACTTGATCATTTGGTCTGAGTAATACCTGAACAAGTAGGGGTCTTCCCAATAGTAATACTTCAGGTCAGTAAAGAACTTCTTTTTCTATTGCTTTGATATGTCCTGCAGAAGGACCCTAGCCACTAGATAGTTGGCCATGTCCGCAAACCATGGGGACTCCGAACTGCTAACTTTGTTGACGGAATACAAATTCTCATCAGGAAATCTATCGTTAATATCTTCTTCCTTTAATTGCTCAACACATAGGTTCTCCAATCGAGATAGATGATCCACTGCAAGATTTCCTGCTCCCTTCTTGTCTTTGATCTCAAGGTTAAATTCTTGCAATATGAGTATCCACCTGATGAGGCGGGGTTTTGCATCCGTCTTATTCATTAAATATCTCAATGCGGAGTGGTCAGTATACACTATCACCTTAGAAAGAACAAGATAGGATCTAAATTTGTCAAAAGCGAACACTACTACCAATAACTCCTTCTCAGTAGTGGTATAATTCTCTTGAGCACCAGTTAGAGTTTTGCTGGCATAGTATATTGGCTAGAAATACTTATCCTTTCTTTGACCCAGGACAGCTCCTACCGCATAGTCGCTGGCATCGCACATCGGTTCAAATGGTAGGTTCCAATCTGGAGCCACCATGATAGGAGCCTTGGTCAGTTTCTCCTTCAGCGCCTCAAAGTCTTGGAGAAATTCATCATTGAAATCAAAGGCGATGTTCTTTTCCAACAACCTGGTGAGAGGGCGAGCAATTTTGGCGAAATCCTTGATGAATCGTCTATAGAATCCAGCATGTCCCAGAAAACTCTGAATAGCTTTAACAGAAGAAGGTAGGGGAAGTTTGGCTATAGTATCAACTTTGGCGTTATCTACTTCAATCCCCTGCTGAGATATTTTGTGTCCCAAGACAATACCTTCAGTCACCATAAAGTGACACTTCTCCCAATTCAAAACTAAGTTGGTTTCTTCACAACGTATGAGCACCCTTTCCAAATTCTGCAGGCAAGAATCAAATGAATCCCCAAACACGGAAAAGTCATCCATGAATACCTCCATGATATCTTCAACCAGATCTTCAAAAATTGCTAACATGCACCGCTGAAAAGTGGCCGGTGCATTACATAACCCAAAGGGCATCCTCCTATAAGTAAATGTGCCATAGGGACATGTGACGGTAGTTTTCTCTTGATCTTCAAGGGCAATTTGGATCTGGTAATATCTCGACATCCCATCTAGAAAACAATAGAACATATGTCCACTAAGCCTCTCCAACATCTGATCAACAAAAGGTAAAGGAAAATGGTCCTTGTAAGTGGCTTCATTTAATTTGCGATAGTCAATGCAGACTCGCCATCCCATCACCATCCTCATTGGTATAAGCTCATTATTCTCATTTGGGACCACCATCATTCCCCCCTTCTTTGGCACCACTTGGATGGGGTTTACCCATGAACTATCAGAAATAGGATAAATTAGACCAACGTCTAACAATTTGATTACCTCTTTCTTAACGACTTCTTTCATGTTTGGATTAAGTCATCTTTGAGCTTACACCACTGGTTTGAAATTATCTTCCATCCGGATTTTGTGTGTGCAGAAAGATGGACTAACCCCTTGGATATCCGAAATTTTCCATGCCAAGGCACGCTTATGCTCCTTCAAGATCTTCAAGAGTTTTTTCTTCTGAACAATGGTTAGTTCGGCTGCAATGATGACCGGCAACTGAGAATCCTTCTCTAAGAAAGCATACTCCAGATAGTCAGGGAGTTGCTTTAGTTCCAGAATTGGAGGATCTTCAATAGAAGGCTTCAATTTGGTAACATCTCCTACATCAATATTCTCCCTTTCTGTTTTTAACCCAGCTTCTTCCTTGCCATCAAGATGAGTCAACATTTCTTGTACTGCACAATCATCTGTCTCTTCAATATCGCATACTCTCAAACTCAACTCTAATGGATCCTTGCATAAGATATCTTCCACAACAGTATCAGTTAAATCAATTGCATAACAAGTATCATCAGAACTTACCGATTTCTTCATCACAGCCAGTATCTGTATCACTAACTCGTCTCCCCTAATGCGCAGCACTAATCGGCCCTCAGCCACATCAATGATTGCTCGGGCTGTGGCTAAAAAGGGGCGTCCCAAGATCAGAGGAACTTCAGTGTCAACATCCATGTCCAGGATCACAAAATCAACCGGGAAGATGAAAGTTTCTACTTTTACTAATACATCTTCAATAACCCCTCTAGGAAACTTCACTGATCGGTCTGCCAATTGAAGGCTCATTCGTGTGGGCTTTGGCTCCCCTAATCCCAGCTTTTGAAAGAGGGAATATGGCATCAAGTTTATGCTAACCCCCAGATCTGCTAATGTTTTTTCTACGGGTAGATTACCAATGAAACATGGTATGGTGAAACTCCCTGGATCCTTCAATTTCTTTGGAAGCTTGTTCAATAAAATCGCAGAACAACCCGCACCAATTGTTGTAGTGGAGATCTCTTCCATCCTCTTCTTATTAGATAGTAAATCTTTTAAGAACTTGGCATACCTGGGCATCTGAGAAAGGGCTTCCACAAGTGGTAAGTTGATATGTAACTGTTTGAACAAATCCAAAAACTTACCAAAATGTTGCCGATCCTTGTCGTTCCGCAGCCTGGCAGGATATGGCAATGAGGGTTTATAAGGCTGGACAATAGGTGTCTTCCTAGCTTCTGAGTCTTTTGCTCTTTCCTCTATAATTCTGCCTTTTTCTGCTTTATTAGTGGTCTCGCCCTTATCAACAGTCTCATTCCCCTTCTGAACAACAGGAGTTTCCTCACACTTATCTAATTTCAATTCCTTTCCACTCCTAAGAATCACTACCTTCACGTGTTCTCTTAGGTTGGTCTTTGTATTTCCAGGGAGGGACCCTTGTGGTCGCTCAGCAAGCGCTTTGGAGATCTACCCTACTTGGTTTTCCAAGTTGTGGATTGAGGCATCATGATTTCTTAGAGCTGCCACTGTGGACTGCTGGCATTGCTCAAATGCTTGAATGAATTTCGTAATCATATCCTCAAGATTAGATTTCTTTTCTTGGAAAGGAGGTGGAGCTGGTCTTTGGAATCCTAGGGCAGGCACATTACCCCTTTGAAATTGCTTATTACTCCAGGAGAAATTGGGATGATTGCACCACCTTGGATTATATGTGTTGCTATAGGGATTGTTCTGTGGCCTTGTGGAGTTCCCCACATACTCAACACGCTCTGGCACTTCAGATATCACATTGTTGGAATGAGGTTCAGCTGAGCAGTATTGGGATAGTTGAGATACAGCCATCCCTTCAACTTTTGAAGCGAGCGCATCCACTTTTGCTGCAATTGTTGTCATCAAATCAACCTCATAAATACCCGCTACCCTGTGATTTTATCTACCATGGCTCCATTGGTGATTATTTTTTGCCATGTTCTCAAACAAACTCAATGACTCTTCCAGCGTCTTCACATTCAGAGTACCCCCAGTAGCAGCATCAATTGTCTATCGAGTTGCATAATCTAGCCCATTATAGAAAGTAGAAACTTGCAACCAGTTAGGCATTTGGTGATGTGGACACCGCCTAAGAAGATCCTTGAATCTGATCCACACTTCATGCAGGGACTCGTGGTCTAGTTGGGTGAATGATGTGATATCATTTCTCAACTTGGCAGTTTTCGATGGTGGGAAATAATAGTCCAGGAAAGTCTCCACCATCCGGGTCCAAGTGGTTATGGAATCCCAGTTTAGTGAACTAAACCACTGCCTTGCTTTCCCCCGGAGAGTGAAAGGGAAAAGTCACAATTTCAACGCTTCCTCAGATACTCCATTTTGCTTTACAGTTGCACAAATATCCAAGAACATCTGAATGTGTGCATGAGGGTCCTCGTCAAACTAGCATTGATTGTGAATCATGTGCATTGTAGAGGCCTTGATTTCAAAGTTGTTGGCCTCTATTGCTGGTTATACAATATACGAACCAGTGCTACTCAAAGTAGGTTGAGCATATTCAAACATCGTCCTTCGTTCATCTGCCATTGCTTCAACTTCTGTGTTACCACGAGTGATAGAAGTTTCCTTGTCAGCTACTGATGTTGCTTCTTCACTTTCCAAAGGTTCGTTGAAATTCAAATTCCCTACTATCTCTTCAGCACCTCTCAATCACCTTCTAAAAGTTCGGTGAATCTCAGGATTAAGATTAAGAAGCTTAGATGAAGAGCTCCTTATCATAAACTCCGAAAAACAAACAATGAACTTAGTTTCCTCAACAAATTTGAATGGAGGCACGAATGAAACTAAGAGAAATAATTAAAAGAATTTATAGTTAAAGTAGTAGGCGACAAGTTTTCCTAATATTACAAGTCCCCGGCAGCGGTGCCAAAAACTTGATGGACGATCTGATCATTCTAACAAGTTAAATCCTATACTCAATCCTAGCTTACGATCAGTTCTCAGGCAAGTATACCTATCAATTAGCAGTATAGCATTGGAGTACAGGTATCGATCCCACGAAGACTTATAAGTACTAATACTAACGATTATCCTACTATTTAACTTCTCACTATTGATGATCTCAATTATCCTAATTACTGATTAAATCTAAAAGGAACAAATAAAATGATCAAAGTAAAGATATTCAAATACTCCTTTAGTTGATTCAATTATCTAAACATACCCTACCTAAGATCCACCCCTAATTCTCATGTAACTTTTATTCAATTACAAACTTTCCAATGATTAATACACAACATCTCTGATCTGCGGAGTTTCTTAACTAGATTAAGATCTTTCTCAAGATCAATAATCCCTAATCCTAATTAAATCAATTAAGATCTCTCTTTAATTAACATAATTAAGATTGCAATAAAATCCTAGGACTCTCAATTGAACCAGACCACAATGACCTCATTCAATACAAAAAACCTCCTATAACCTATCTCTAGGATTACAAGTGATCTTTTTATTCATGCTAGATCTACTCTATTAAACGGTTTCTCAATCTTAATAACAGAGATCTAATTCGATCTTAATAATGCACACATATCAAGATGAATAAACCATGATTGCAACATCAATAAACTCAAAGATCAGGATTAATTATTGAAACATCAACAAATCCGTTACATGACAATTAGGGGTTTCTCAAGGGATCAGGTATAAAACAATTAGCTACTCATGAATCTAATAGAAAGAACAAAAGAGAAAATAATTGAATCCATAAATAAATCCAAACACAAAGATCATGGCTTCAATTCCGAAAACTCGTCTAACTTCTTGTCTCTAGGGTTTCTCTCCTGCCGCCTCCTCCTTTCTCTCCCTAGGGTTGTTCAATTTATACTTTCTAGGAAATGGCAGAGGATCTTCAGCTGGAAAGATACGAATGTATCTTTCCAAGTGATAACTTTCGTCCTCAAGTGTGCACATGGTTCATGACACGGGCGTGGCTTTCCCTATGCTGTCCATAAGTAGCTTTAACTTGATCTTTTAAGCTTCAATCATGCTCCTTCTGTTATCTTTCCACTTCTTTTTGGTATTATACCCTGAAACTGATATATTTATCTGTTAAGTACCGAATCCACATTGATTTTATTCAAAAGACTACACAAATTCATCATTAACGCCCATCATTTATAAGGGTTAATTTACTCTTATCACCCTACTTAAGCAAGTATTTATACTTGCTCCCTTTAGGGTTAAAAAGTTCACAAAATTACAACTATGCCACTTTTAGGGTGGCTAGTTCTAAAAACATAATTGCAACCAAAATAAAAAGTCCCACAAAGCTTACAAAATAAATAGTTCAAAAATAAATTACAAATACAAAAATAATCTTCAATAAGCTAGCTCTACAATGGAAGTCGTCGGTTCAGCTCATTTTCGGTTTTTAGGTTGATCCATAAATAACCCACAAGCTGAGTCTTAGTGAGTTTGTCCATCACCCTGTAAAGCCAAATAAGTATTCCTGTTAGAATATACAATACATGAATAAGAGAAAAGAGGTTAGTAAACAAATAATTCCGAGGTCAATTTGCTCAAAATGGGCCCTCATCGTCAAGATTTGAAATCCTTTGGCTCTTACCCTAATGATAGGTCTTGTCGGATTTTGATTCCTATCAAATGTTATGTAGCGAGTGGGTTAAAGGGAAGGGGGAGGACCCACATTATCAACTTTAGTCATTACACATGCACTTGTCAAAAATAGCAAATATACTGAATCCTATGCTCACATACATGTACTACAATTGCATCTCTTAGGCTTGACATGTTGTCGACTATTCTAAAGTAGTACAAGTGGATGCATCATGAGTAGATGTAGAGGACCCACTTCCTTCCCATAGGCAATGAGCTCAATTAGGAGGATGTATACTTTCCATTTTTTCGTCCTAGAGAAAAACTTCTATGAAAAAATGGGAAGCCTAGGATAAAAAGATACCACATGGAGATAGATATTAGGAAGCATCTAGAAATAATCACATGTGGACTTTGTTAAAGAGAAGAGCACAATAGAAGAACGTGCTTACAAAGAAATGAGAATGGTAATTGGTAGATTATCAAGTATATAAATAAATATTCCATATGCTTAGCTTTACACATATATTTTATTGAATCATCTTTTGTATAATGTTAACTATTTTCATGTTCTATTATTCAGATTAGATGGAGTCTAGACCCTTCTATCAATCAGTTTTGACTTAGCATGACATACACTATTCACAAGCCATTTGGAATGGAGAGGTAATACATGTGCTATTCTTTAAATGGATGACCTTACCCACCATTTTCTTGCTAATACATTTCAATTATTTACTTTTAAGACCAATCTTTACATGTCATTTGGTATTAAGAGTTATCGCTTCAGCATGACAAAAATAAGATGCCATTAGATGTTCACATGGAGCTATATCTCTAGCTGGTGGGTTTCTTAGGGGTGGATCACTTGCCTTTTATCTAGCTTGACTGGTACATGATCACTACCCTTGTTGAGAGATAGAGGCTAGAGACTTACACATTTCACATGGCCTCTAAGGAGGCTACCATTACTTTCTAAGATGTAAAGATATAATTAGGCCTTTAAGTTGATGGTTAGGTAATCACTAAAAGTAGTTCTCTTGATTGGATTGCTACATATGAGTGACTACTTGGGATGGCACCAAGTTAGGGTAGTAAAGGTGGTCATGTTAGCTTGATGTAGCTTCAGGATAGGCTTTGGATCTTGCCAGTGGATGTAGATGTTGAGCAGGTCAGATACTATATGCGTGCTTACATCTTGCAATTGATGGGAGGATTCATCTTCATAGTTAAATCAAGCTCCCTTGTTCACAGTATGTTTTTGCCTTTATTGGAGCACTTTGATGTTATAGGCATGTATAAATAGGAGTCTACTTGTTTAGCTTAGTTGTACTGGTAGTTATATTTTGCAGTTGCACCATTAATGCATGAGATGGTTAGGGCAGCGATCCTCCTTCAAGTCTAAGCATGGGATAGATTCCCGCACATATTGCCTATGAGATGTCATGGTCTTTTAATGTTTGAGTACCCTTATTTGCTCAATTGAGGATAAGCTGAGACATTAGGTAACACCCAACCTATATTTTTACCATTTATTAGGGTGGACTTGATAGGCATATTGCTACTGAGGTATTTTTTAAACATTTTTCAGTTTTCCATTTGATTATATATATCATTATATCTAACTCCTACTTACTACCTTTAGGTTGAGTGGAAGCCCTAAGTGGGGGTGCTAATTAACATCTTACCCCCTTTTTACACAACAAGGAGACACATTTGGATTGCTTAGATGTCGTTCGTATATTTTCACATAGTGGAGTGGTATTATCTAAATTATGTTACTTGATAATTTGAGGGTTTCTAGTGGATCCCCCAACCTATTAACACACAACCTAAGCTCTATCAGATCAACCTACACAAGAGGGTAGAGATAGATTGGCTAACATAAAATGTGGCTTACATTGCCCTATGGGACTAGCAGCTAAACTAGTTAGCTTATATAAAAGGTCCTGTTGGGGTCAAGTAAGGATACATGAGATGATTTAAACGTATCAACTGTTGATATGTAGGTCATATAGGAGTCATTCTTTGACATCTAGTAAGTAAAGCATCTACACTAACCAAGTGATGCATTGCATAATAAATACTAACTCATTTTATGGTATTTTCTTCGTCTAGGCCAATACCTTCCAACATATCTACTTATCCCCCAATCATGCTACATCCATTACTTTAGATGATCATGATCTTCAATTTCTACAAGATCATGGTGGCTTGACACTGTACCCATAGGCTCACTAGGAGTAAGCCCTAGAGGAAGAGGTAGAAAAGGAGGATGCTCACATTTAGCAATAATAATAGCCACCTCTTGCATGTCTTAGAATTAGGGCACTTAGATGACCCCTCTATAGGGGTAGGAAGATGCACTATAGGCCAAACATTTCCCAATTGATGAGATGATCAATAGCTCGACTCTAGTGCCTAGTACTCATGTCACCCCACATTGTCACTCAATCAATGGTCTTTTCCTTATGTCACTTGCTCCATTCCTTATGTGACTTGCTCCACACAAGAGATTCCATGGTAAGTAGATAATGGAAGAGGGTGAGACTTCATAGCCTACTACATAGTGAAGTGCAGTGCCTCCTTATGACTTCAGTAATGCCTTATGGCACCATCTAACACAAGAGTCACAAGCTCTTACTACTTGAGATCTTAGGTTAGCTAGAGAGCACACCTCTACATTATTGCGAATTACATGACATTTTGGTAGGAGAAGGAACTAGAGATGATAGTATAGTATTTTATATCATTTGATATGTAAAATTTTCATCAACATTTGAAATTTATGTATATATTAATTTCTTTAAGTTTTCAATTGTTTTTCCATTCAATATTGGGTACTTGCTTCCTGATGTGCTTTTACATTTCACATATGGTTCTCTTGGATTCCAAAACTTATTTTGGAATATACACTTTTGGATAGAGTTTAAAGTTCACATTTGATTTTTTTTATTTGTATAATGTTTGGGATTCATGGAGTTTGAGATTAATAGAATACGGGCTCAAGTTTAGAGCTCAAGTATTTTGGCTTTTAATATAATTTTGGTAGATAGATGATGTATTGAGTTGTATAATTATATTTTGGGACTACCCTACTATTGATTTGTTGCTAGGAAGGGGTTGCAGTTGAGGTTACATACTTTGAATGCACCTTTAGTACATTCCTATTGAAGGTACATTTCGGGTATGTGCCTTCACCACCTATTTTAGGAATAAGTTTCCCCAGTACCCCTTTTTAAGTTTAATTTTTCAAGGGGCACTATTTAAATAGATTCCTCAATTGATTTCCTACACCATACTTTAGAAGATTTGTGCATGGAATTTTGTTACAAAGTTTATTATTTTGCAATATTTTAGATTTTTTGGCAATTTTTACTTTATTTTATTAGTTTATAGATTATTTTTATTACTTAGTAATATTTTATTAGCTATTATAGTCAACCAATACTAGTATTAATAGGTAGTTAGTTAGTATTAGGCAATATTGATAGGAGTCCTAATTTTAAATTATTACATCTATGCCCCTAAGACCATTAGGGTTTTAATATAAATACATTATTATGAGACTCATTATTAGTTTAGTCAATATTTTTCAACAAAACCCTAGAGTTTGTTTCTATTTTTTGTCTTATCAATTCATAATAAATTGTGGTGATAGCCCTTTTTGATTTATTCAATTATGTGTAATATCAATTGAATAGAATAAAATCCTCATTTAGTTTAATTATGCGTAATATCAATTAAACTAATTGAAAATCTTCGTTCAAATTAGTTATTGGTGCATCAGATTGTATAATTTAATTTGTTGATATCCATTTAACTCTAGTTCTTATTCTTTCAATACAAAAGCCCCATAAAAAAAAAAAACATAAAACCCAAAAACACAAAAATACTTTCTTTATCCATTGTTTGTTATATTTCGCAGCATAACTTGAATACATATTTTATTCATATCAAGGCATTAATTCCTTTTGTTAATGGTTCTACATTGATAGTGCTACAAAAGTCCTTTATGTAGGTTGAAGAAGATTCAAGGCAAATAGAAATTTTGTTTCATGTTCGTTGTTTGGTTTAGGGAAAAGCATGTACATTAGTAATAGATGGGGGTAGTTATGCTAATGTTGTGTCTCAAGATTTTGTTAGGAGGATAAGCTCATAAGTTACATGACATCCAAGACCATACAACTTGCATTAGCTTAATACTCAAGCAATTGTGCATGTTTATAAACAAGTACAAGTTCCTCTATCAATTAGCAATTATACTGATAGTGTAACTATGATATGGCTCCTATAGATGTTCCACATTTGTTGTTAGGGAGATTGTAGCAATGTAATAGGCAATTCATATATGATGGATATGGGAACACTTACAATATTCAAAAGTGTAGATAGATCTTATGACCTTGATAGAGGTTCAGTAGGAGAAAATTGAATTTATTAAGAAGACTAGATAGCAAAGGTGTTTGTTCATGTGTAGAAGGAAAACATTTTATAAAAAGAAGAAAAATGTATAGCCTCCATGATAAGAAGGAATGAGATGTAAGGTCAAAGTTTTCTAAAGAAAAGGGAAATGGTGCAAATCAAAGAGTAAGACTAAAGACCGACTAAAGTGGGGTTCATATAACTACTTGGAGTTATTTATTGTACATTATTTGTTTTTATTTTATTTAGGTTTGTTGGTTATTATTGTATTCTCTATTTTAATGTTATTTTATTTAATTAGTTCTTATTTCATTTTAAGAGGTATTAGGTTATTTAAATATCATTTTAAAGAATGGACTTATTATCACCTTTCAATATTAACAATTTATGTTGTAAAGTTTTTATTGAGTATTATGGTACTAAATTCTCTTTATTTATGCTTGTGTTTTTATTAGCCTAACTAGATTGTGGCGAATACATTGATCGAATCACCATGTTTCACTTGATTCTTTTAACACCTATAAGCATTTCATAAATTGTGAGTCATATTGATTTGTGATCCAATTACAAACCAGTTTAATTTCATTACTCGTACATAATATTAAGTACTGTTTTCATTCATGCCATTTTTTTTTTTTATTCCTTATCCATTAACATTCAAATCTATTTCACCAAAAGAAAAAAAAAAAAAACCTTTTTGTTCCATAAAACCTAAAAACACAAAAAGACATTAATAATTTTGGAAACACATTTGGGCAAGCATCACTCTTCTTTCTTACAGTTGTTATTTGGAGATAGAACTCTAGTTTTACCTAAGTAAAATACTTAGAAGATCTTGTATTTCCTCATTCAATATGATTTCTTTGAGCTAGGATATTTGAGATAAAAGATAAGAAAATTTATAGATTTGTATAGCTTTTACCTAGGTTGCTAGTGTGAAAAAATAAAAGTAAGGCCATAAGCCTAGAGTTGATATAAGTTTTATTCCTTCAAATAGTGGAATGACTGGTGTTGATAACCAAATCTTGGCAAAAGCTAGAAGAGGATTGACTCATAAGGAGTAACCACCATGATTCCTATGCTTGATAATTTAAATTGCACGCTTTTACTTTTTTGCATATTTATTTATTTTTCTTAATTGTTTATGTATTTGATTAATGGCCATAACTAATAATAATATTAAGCAGGATAAATTTGCAAAAAGATTAATTTTTTGCAAACAATTACATCAACCCCAAATCCTTCCCTCTTGATTATTTTATGAAGACCTACAAAACTTAGTTACATGCATGTAATTAGTGATAGCATACAAAAAGGGAAAAACAAAACCAAGAAAAAAAATTTTCTTCTTGTTGTTAAATGAGTTTTTTGAAAAGTGGTAGTCCAACTAAGCAACCTTACATCCCGAAACATCAACATGAAAATTGTGATTTAGAATATTATAAATGTTATGTTTTGAAATCGTAAAAGGTAATGATGACTCGTCACATGTTTTACTTGCGTAGAACACATTAAGGCTCTCTAAAATAATTCAGTTATCCATTAATCGATTTTACCTTTTTCAATCATTTATTATTTTTGGAAAACATTTACTTAGTTGATCAATTGAATGTCTATGTTTAATTTTAGTTTATGAAATCATTTGGTGACTTTAATTTAGGAGAAAACCCTTCTACTCAAAATACCTTAATGTCATTTATCAGATAGTCTAAAATGCAGTATAGCAAACATGGTCCAAAAATAGTCAAAAGTCTAACAATGTCTAAATATTAGTTTAACAAGTAAGTTAAAAAAATCTATCAAGTCTTAAAAGTAGAATACTGTAGGAAGATGGTCTATCATGATATCCAATACTACTAAGATAATAGGAGTGCATCTAAGAGTCATCTCTAGTATCACTCTTGCCAAACCAAGGTACATCATCATATCCATAACCAAGTGAATCATATGAAATCAACATAGAGATCATCACCTAAAAATGAATATAAGAAGTGGGCCATAAAGATCTCAACATGATAATAGACACACACAACCATATACTATGCTACTTGTACATGAGCCTAGTTCTATTATTCATTAAGATATAATTAATTTAGTGGAAGTAATCAGCACAAAAGTATTCATGACTCTAGACAATGTGATAGGAGAAATTAGGCTCAATCCATTGCAATCGAAGGTTAATAGGGATGGTCAAATCTTGTGCCCGATTGAAATTATTTAATAGTACCATATGGATTTTACCATTTTTTTTCTAAACACTGACAGTTATTGTCTACTCATAACACAATATATGTGAGTCCCATACCTCCATATAACACCTGTTGTAGCCCCTATTTGCTTTTGTCAACTTTCAATCTGATGCAATTCCCTATGAACTACTTGTTGAACCATTATCAGTGGCCTAAGTGTGTAACATCATCCTGATATTCATGATCATAGCAATGAACCTAGTCTAAAGTCTTCACCTACTAACTTAGAATGACCAAGCACAAGCAATACGCAAGTTAATTAACCAATTTGGTTTCTTTTGCTACCCAAAAAACACATAACATGCAATAACTATCATGTACTTGTGCATAATAATAAGAGTTATTATTCGATTAATAATATAATTATAGAAGTTAATTATGTGGTATAATTAGTCTTTTAATCTTGCACATTAATTAGGTTCATTAGTTAAGCCTAATTATAGAGACTAAAATGCTTTCAATTAGTCAAATTAGATTGATTAATTTTAAGTACCAACCAATTAAGTTACAATTTAGTTTAATAACCAAACAAGCTGGCTAAAGTAAATTAATGAATTAACTATTTATTTGTATATATCAATTACTTTTATTTTTTTCTTAATTATTTTAAATGAAAAAAAAATCAATTAAATTGACATTAGTTCATTTAGTGAACTAGTTTAAGGGTTAATTAGATGAGAATTAGAATCGAATTTGCTTAGTTCTTTTTTTCTTTTCCTTTTTTTATAGGGGGGGGTAGGTTTCAAATTTATTATTTTTAAATTTTCTTATTATTTACTATTTTAATTATTTAGTATATATAATGCCCTAAAACCCGAAATGCTAAAATCCACCATGTGTCACTATTGAGTAGCAACACACTAAGGCTCTCTATCTCCCTCGCAACTTCAACCTATTCATCTCCAATATATATTAATATAACTATAACTCCAATGACATAAATGAATGACTCACATGTGAATCATTCCAATCACTACTAGTTAAGAAAAGGTACATTATACCTTAATCCAAATACCATGATAAACATCCATTAACATATAATGAAATAACACATTTAATAGCTTATAAACCCTCTTTGAGCTTTATATTCAAACATTCTCAAATTCTATAAAAAGAATCATTCATCTACTACCACCTTACTCATCACCATAATAATATTAATACTCTCTCCTATTCTCATTTTGATAATAACAAACTAGATTCCCATACTCATCATAGTCGGCATACTCATCATATTCACCTATAGTTGAAAAATAAATGGAATGAGCCTAAACCCAGTATATGAGTATCTTATAGACATGGGCATGCCGCATTAATCATAGTACCAACATACATAAATGCAGTGGATGTACCTATCACAATCATCAAATTATTTATCTTTGATTTAATTAACATACAATATAAGGGTACTCATAGCCTAGTCACACCATATAATATAATATTCCTAGATTGGGAGCTACCACTGCGGGCCCTAGCTAATCCTAATTTAGCCTCAGATCATTTCGATATAGGACTTCACTAGAGATAATATCATATATCGATCATCAAGGTACCCTTAGGGATTTTCCACTATGGGCCCCTGGTTCAAGTCAAGCATAAACAACACAAACATTTAAACCCAATACCCAGTTAAATTCATTTATATTACTACGTTAACAATCACAAATAGAAAATACAGTAAGCACATACCTGGAGGAGTGGTCCCACTATTAGCTCTTATGTCAATATCAAAGGTATATTACTTGTCAAATTCCAAAGAATAAGTTTAGTTCTATCTTATGACATAATCTAAGTTTACTAAGTGGTTAATCATGTCCTAATTGCATATTTGCCTTCCCCATTGTTTTATTGTGCATAAATAGTAGTTTAGAATGGTAGAAAGATAAAATAGAAGTGAATTATGAGTGTTCTAGAACAATATAACCATATATATAGTCGTACAGAAGAACATGGGAGGGAACACAACTATGTGAATGGTCATGTACCTTTCTATGCACAAAACATTTCCAACACACCCAAGTATACAGTCATGTATTTGGCCGTTTACTTCAACACGGGTAGGTATACGCCCATGTATTGTGCCATGTATCCCCTATAATCACAACATTTCATCTCCATTCAACACGGTGAGAGTATACATCCATGTACCTAACCATGTACCCTTCTATTTCGATAATTCTCTGTTTCCTCTTCTCCACTTAACTTCCTAATCCTAATTTCTAGGAATCCAAAGCAATTTGACTCAATTAATCTTGTAAATTCCATATGTATTACAAATTACATATGCTTACTTACTCTGATTGTGATTGAAATCCTCAAATCCTTTGACTTAATGTTGGTGCTTAATCTATCCCACCCTCTTGTTTAGAGTACTAACTCCACATAACTAAAATCACTTAAACCTACAAATGTAGAATTAGGAATATCTATCTTAATGATCAAACCCCTTACCTAGTGAAAACAATTTGATTCCTTAGCTTTGTATTAAGTCGCCCTACATGTATCTAAGAGTGTCTCTATGGTATCTATTGTGCAAATGGAAAAAAGGGGATGCGATAGGTCAAGTAGAGTTTTAAATACCTTGACCTTAAAAGACTAAATTGTTCCTCATATTTTCAACTATTTACATTATTTGACCTTAGGTTTAAATTATAATATAATATATATATATATATATATATATTATAGTATAACTTACCTTTTTGTAACTTGACAAGCCTCTTAGAAGATCAAACCAACTTCTATAATAGTCTTCATCCAAATTTTGGAATCAAATCATGGAGTTTGATATTCATGATTTGGGGATTTCGCTAATCATGAACACTTAAGCTTGGTTCAAAGTATTCAAGTATGGTTAAATCTCAAATTTACTTATAAAACAAGTTTTTTAGGGATTTTGGCCCTCATAGAATATCAAAAAGGGATTTTTTTTTTCAAGAACAAGATTGAATATTCGTATGAACATGATGAACACTTAGAAACATTCAATTGACTTTATGGAATATTAATAGGCATAAATGCTTTAGACAAGAATCTTATTGAATCTCATCAATCAAAACTTACCATAATAAGAACATAGCATGAACATGTCAAGAACATTTACTATTCATCAACAACACTTATGAATCATTCAAGAACACATTTAGGGTATTCAAACACAAGTTCATACATTCATGATTTCCAAAAAAATTCTTGAAAATCAAATCACACCTAAGTCAACTTATAAGATCCTAAATCATCACATAACTAACCAAATTTATTTACTAATCCAATTCTCATCAAAAGCCCACCAGTTAACAATTTAACACCCTAAATTGTCATCAATACATCATTGAATCATGATCAAACATGAAATAAAACCCCTTTATGACATTTCATTAAACACCTAATCTCTATTCACTAAACATGATCAATTCCAATCAACTCTAAATTACACAATTTCATTTAGATCATTAAAATCATTAGCATTTGACACAATTATTAAGCAATTCAATGAGAAACATGCCTAAACCCACATTGAAGTCTATGTCTAACTACATGTACACACATTTATCCACATCAACTTATTCCTCTTCATTTGACTCTTTCTCAAACACTTAAATTAACTTGTAATCAACCACTTAACACATGAAAACCCAAATTGAACCCCATACCAAGCACTACAAGTGGCAACATGCATATGATTATCAACATCAGTTGAAGATTTTATCAAATCTCATTCTAAACATAATTGTAATCATCAATTAACATAGTTTAACATCAATTATTGCAAGAATCAGTAAACACACACTAAATCCACCCCTCACATACCAATGGTGCCACATATATTTTTACCTATTTACTCTTTAAATGTCAATTCTAACTTAATTGGACTCTAAAACACTAATTAATCACATATCAACATAATTAAACTCAAGATTTAGGTAACTTACCTTAAATCGAAGCTTCTATACCTCATGAACTCTAAATCAAAATCCACAACTCCAAGAATATAGCTCCACAACTCAAATCTAGTAGTTAAAGAAGATTCAAACTCTAATTAAGATCTAGATTAATAGATAAAAAGAAAATACTAAACATATCTAAGTTCTAAATCCTAAAACTAAAGTGTTAAAGAAATCACTTACCCACTTTAGATGGTGCTCATGCTACAAGCTAGATGCCTAGGTCTTGACTTTAAACTTCTTGATCTTACTCCAAATCCTTGATTAAAACTTCTAGAAGTTACTATTTTACTAAACTAAAGTAAAATCCAACTTAAATTAAGCATCTCAACTCAAGAGAATTTGTGTTGAATGCCTCTAAACCACTTAATTCTGCATCAATTTATTAAGACAAACTTAAATGGAAGCTTATAAGATGGGTTAAGAGAGAGAGAGAGAGAGAGAGAGAGGTGTGAATGACGTTGAAAGGAACAGAAGATGGAAATGATTCTAAACTATTCTAAGGGAGGCATATGACCTTAACTCCTAACTAAATTTTGAATTGTTTGTAATTTACCAATATGCCTATGCTCCTTAATAGCATGTAAGAGCTTTAATGTAAATAGCTTATTTCTATTTGCTTAAATATCCTAAATGGCTATCTACTATTATACCCTTGCCCTTTGTTCATATGTTAGGGTTATTTTGGTAATTTTCCTTCTTAATGTTTTAATTTTACCCATATTTTCCCTTGATTTATTTACTTGAACTCAATTTATCAACATAGTATGAATTGGATTATTTTAATAAGGGAAATAATTTAGATTTTCATAAATTTTTTACAATTGTTCATATTGAATACGTGTTCCTACAATCTTGCTATTAGCTTGTTTTGTTATTGGTATTGATATACATCAATTGGGTGAAAATTTATTTATTCACTAGTTATACTAATGAGATAATAATTTGTAAGCCCCTTATTACACTCACATAGTTTTTTCCTAGATTCCGGTTTTCTATGTAGATTCTAGTGTTACACGATTTTTGTTATTCTAAATTTTGTTTTAATTTTTCATGACTTTTGTAACACCTCAGCCCAGGAATAGTTAATAGCCAAGCTAGCAAGTGATTGATGAGCTTTTTCAATCACTAAACCCAAAGTTCATATCTAATGCTAACTTAGTACTCTCTACCTTGATCTTAAAAACCACTAGTCATTTATTCCAACATACTGAGACTTAACTTAGTATAATAATATCTCCCTTATCCAACTCGCCAAACCTCCACCCCTAACCCACCAACTTCTTGCATGTGAGTCTTAAACACATAACATCTTTATTGCATGACCTTACAATTGGATCCAATTCTTCCTTTCTTTTTAGTATGCAATTTAGCTCATTCCCACTACCTTCAACCTTATAGGTCATCCTAGAAACTTGTTAAGAGTCACGACGTAGCAACACTCCTTACCCTCTTTAGACCTTTTCTTTAAATTGAGTCCAAATAGGCCTACTAGCTTCCACCTTGGTTATCCTCGAATCAACCATCTTTTGGTAAATATTCAACTTAGATACCATTTAGAAATAGTAATAGTTAAACCAATAGGTGACTTAATGGGCCTTTTCAACCATTAGGCCCAAAAGTTCATAACTATGAGACTTGGTGTTCTTTACCTTATTTTTATAAACAACTATTCATTCTCTCCTTAAGTCACTATGAGACTTTACTCACATGAGGTATTATAACTTTTGTACAAGAGGAAAAATATTTTTTCAATAAAGGCATATGTTTTTCTAGTAAGTGGTATTAAAGCCAAGCCATTAAATTTGTTGTTGTGTTATAAGCATATGGTGAAATCATTAGGTATGATGATAGAAATCAAATTATTTAATATAAAAGTTGACATCAGTGCAATTGCTTAGTCTAGAGTCACTACCAAATCCCTCTTTATAACCTTGGACACACTACTCTTCTCTTGCCTCTCTTCATCATTGTAATTTTAGCTAGGCACACTCAACTTAGGATTTGAAGTTGATGCTTGGAAAGGATTCCTTTTCTTTTGCTACTCTACCTTATAAGCTAACTGCATTATTTCTTTCAAGGAGTTAACCTTCTATAGCTCGACAACATTAAATATATCATATCAAAGGCGAGCGATAAACCTAGCTATCATTCTCTATAGGGATTCAACAACTTAACTCCAAGTGGTAAGAGTCTCAAACTCATGAATATATTCTTCAATACTCACCATTCCTTACTTTAAAGTATGCAACCACTTCAATAGCTCCAATTCACAATATTCATGAACAAACTGCTTATGCATCAACGCTTTCATCTCATTTTATGTAGCAGCATTACCCTCTCCAACACTTCACCTATTTTCAACAACATTTTGCCACCACAATGTGGCATATCCTTGAAATTCCAAAGCGGCAAGTTTCACGTATTGCTCCTCTTCACAATCATATGGTACTTAAATAATTTCTCAATTTTCACCTCCCAATCAAAATATCTTTCAAGACTACCCTTGCCATTAATAGATGGAACTCTAAGTTTCATTGTATCAAGAGTATATGCGGCACATTGCTGGCGCTCATTCCAATAACCACCATCTCCATCTTTATGTTCTTCAAACTGACTACCTTTTACCTCATAATGACCTAGTCCAATACCACCATCCTTATCCTTACCATGAACTTCAAAAACTCCATGACCAAAGCCTTATGTAAGCTTGTTAAGTTGTTCATCTAAGGTGTCCCAAGGGTCATTAGGATTACCACCTGGCACTACTCCATCTAAATGATCTCTTGATGAACTAAAATTGGCATTTTAATTGCTCCATGAATATCTGCATCAATGCGATCAAATCTCACATTAAGGGTTCATTAGTTTCATTCAGTTTGTCACCAAGTACCTCCTACAGTGATTCCTTACATCAATAATTTCACTTATATCTCCTTGATCTTTGCTACACATGATCGCTCAAAAAACAAATCACATCAACTTGTTGTCAATGATTGCAATTGCCAATCTACCAACCTCTATGCCAATCACATGACAAACTCCACAACACCACCACTTATGCACTAATCACAACCCTTATTTAGTTGCAACCATATGATCTAATACCAAGATGACGTGGGCAATAATTTGCCTAATAGTTTCTTGAAACAAGAAAGTATGTTCTTGAAGAAATCTTTAATGAAGATTATGTCTTTATGTTGTTTCATGAATAATTGAGGGATGCAAATGATCTTTCAAGGATATTATACACCAAAAGCAATTGAACAAGTGTTTAATCTAGATGAAATTATGCACAAATATATTAAACGGGTATTTGCCACAACCACTAGGTTGATAAGAACAAGATAGAGAGGAAAGAAACCCTCCAAGAGATATAATGTCATTAACTATGTAATTAGGGTTCAAACCACATAATATCATTCTTAAAAAAAAAACTAATAGGGGTAATAAACTAAGGTGGAAATAAATAAAAATAAGAAAATTTATCTAATGGTAACCTATAGGTTGTTCTTATGACTAATCAATATAGTTCTCTTTGAATGAACCAGTTGGCTGGTCATGGGACTAATTGTCAATATGGTTCTATTTAAACAAAATAGTTGGGCGATTCAATGGTTATCAATTGGATGGTCCATAGCAGAATTCAAATTCCTTCTTCTTTCCTTTCTTTGCTTAATCAACTCATCCCCCACTTATCTTGAACTGCTTGTACCATGATTAAAGATCATCATAAGACCTCAAAAACCTATCAAATGAATCTTGAATTGCTCAACAAACATGAACTCATTCTCTCCTTAGTTGGGGACAATGGAATCTCTCCTTTATTACTGCAAGTGTCTTATCTTGACCCAAATGACTTGCTAACCTCCTCCATATAAGTCCTAAATCAATTTCTCATGTGAAGATGTTCTAGGCAAATACAACTAATTCTCATAAGTTAAGTATTCATTAAGCACATAATATCCATCAATTGGTTGATTTTAAGAAGCATTTCTTTAAATATTAGCAAAATTCTTATCATGCGTATATTCACCCTTAAGTTGCCCAAATCCTATGATTTCAATCCTCAAGGAAAGCAACAAGGAAGCCCTCCTACTTAATGCATTAGTAACTTTATTTTGAATTCCTAATTTATGCTTCAGCATGAAATTGAATTTCTACAAAAATTGACACCATCTAGCGTGCATGTGACTGTTAATACTCTTTTAACTATTAAGGTACTTCAAAACCTTATGGTTAGAATACAAGATAAACTCTTTAGCTACTAGGCAGTGTTCCTAAGTCTTTAGAGCTCCTACCATAAAGTATGATTCTTTATCATAGGTATTTCATTTCCTTCTAGTCTCACTCAGATTTTCACTAAAGAATGCCACCGGTCTTTTTTCTTGGAATAAAATAGCTCCTGTTCCCATTCCACTTGCACCACATTCAATGAAAAACAACTTGTTGAAATCTAGTAACGCCAAAATTGGAGCTATACATAGTTTCTTTTTCAAAATTTCCAAGCTATTAGCTACTTCTTCTCCTTGTTGAAATTTTCCTTTCTTCAAATATTTTGTCATTGATGTAGTAGTGGTACTAAAATTCTTTATGAAAGGTCTATAGAAAGTGGCCAAACCATGGAAACTACACAATTTTGAAACATTCTTAGGTCTAAGCCAATCTCTTATTGCCTTAATCTTAGAATCATCCACTTGAATACCTTCAGTAAACACAACATAGCTCAAGAATAATAGTTTATTCATCATAAAGCTATAGTTCTTAAAATTAATATTCAACTTATGTTATTATATTATGGTGAGTACTTATCTTAGATGCATTAAGTGATCTTCCTCAAAACTAATACAGATTAGAAAAGCCTCAAAATAGACTACTACAAACTTTCCAATAAAATGTTTTAGTAGCTTGTTCATCAAGTGCATGAAGGTACTAAGAACATTTAACAATTCGAACAACATCACTAAGAACTCATACAATCATTCTTTTTCTTTAAAGACTCTTCCATTCATCACCTAACTTAATTCAAATCTAATGATATCCATTCTTCAAATCAATCTTCAAAAACCACTTAACACCATGTAGCCGATTCAAATCATCGAACCTTAAAATTGGAAATTTATGACCTATAGTAATCTTGTTTAAGCCTTTGCTATCAATGCACATTCTCCAACTACCGTCTTTCTTTGAAGTTAGTAGTACAAGAATAGTACATGGACTCATACTCTCTCGTATAAATCCTCTTCGCAACAATTCTCCCTCCTTCTCTATTAAAATCTCACTTTCCTTTAGACTCATCCTATAATGTGGCAAGTTTAGCAAACTTATCTTAGGCATTAGATCTATATGATGTATCTCACTCAAGAGTGGAAGAACATCAAGTATTTCTTCTAGTATCATCTCCTTAAAAGCCTACAATAAAGGACACACTGCTTCTAGGTGCTCCTACATTTGCAATTTAGCTTCATTCATAAGAACTTCTTTTACCACTAACACCTAAACCTCCCTTATTTCTTTAAATTAGGAATCAAACTCATGAGTGATAGTAAAAATGTGCCCTTCTTCTCAAGTGACTCTTACTTACTTTTCAAAGGTAACAAAGTATATTTCACTTCATTCTTCTCCACCCAACATATATTGTTCTAACTTAATTGTTAGGTGTCTACATCATATTACCATAGTTTCTTAAACAATAAATTGAAAACATCCATGTACACTATATCACAATAAACTTCATTGTGATACTTACCAATGGAGAAGGGAACCTTGCAATGTTTCACTGCCTCTACCTTTCCTACTTCCGCTTTAATCCACCCTAATGTATAGGGATTTAGATGTTTCTACGCAAGGAGTTTTATTTTCTTCATTGCACCCCTTCCAATAATATTCTCACAACTTCCACCATTGATAATGACTCCAAACACCTTATCTTTGATGATGATCTATATAGTTAATACTTCTGAGTTTGATCCTCCTTTTCTAGAGATAACATTAATCTTCAAAGCATATAGATTTAACCTTAATCTTTATACTCCTCTTCCTTATCTCCATTAGATTTATAATAAAGTTCATCGTCTTTTTCTTCCTTCTCTACTATATTCATTGTTTTCCATAGTGGATATTCATTAGACTTGTGCCAAAGTTGATTGCATTGGAAGCACTTAACTATAGCTAGCTTAGTAGAAGGATTTTCAACCTTCTTCATCAACATCTCTCTTGGGTTAGTCACATAACATTTGCCTGTAGCCTTCTCTTTTTGATAATGTGTGTTTCCACTGCTGCTACTACCCTTTTGTGGTTGCTTTTGATGTAAACCTAGATTTTTCACTAGTTCCAACAACCTTGCAACCTTCATAATTCCTCCTACTCCTTTCATTCCACATAAGTTCTACTTTCAAAGCCATGTTTTGGCCTTTAATTTCATAACTGCTTTGAAATGTCTATAAAGAGTTTGGACCTTTCTTTATCAATTTGCAATTCTATATACTTCAGACATAACTTCCAAATTTTCTTTTCATTCATCGTAAGTGCTTCTTCATCAATATTAGAGCAACACAACATCATCAACATTCCTCCAAAAACTCTTTCAAGATTTTATCTTTTCACTAAATTCTTAGATTTAACATGAAATCTAATGAAAATATCCAAAAAAAAAAATGCAAATTGGAAATTGGATCACTCTTTGCACCACCATCCTTCTACTCATGCTTGAAACTTCGACCCTAAAATTTATGACCCTTATTTAGAAAACACCTTGATAAAACATCACAACATCTAAAGGGTGTCAATACTTACATGAAACTTAAGAATTATTCCCTACAAACTCTTCTTCTTCTTATTTCATTACTAAGAAAACCTGAAGGTAAGGAGTTTGCCCCTGAAGCCAAAATTAAGTAAGTCCTAGAATCACAAAATGACAAAGAAAGTACAACAAAACACTTACCTTACACATTTCTCCCTTGATCATGCACTAGAATTGGAGGAGGATATATTTAGGATAAGATATTGTTACTTGGCAAAAAAGAAAAGGAGGAAAGAATGCTCATTGAAGTATTTTGAAGTTTAGAACTCGAAGTAAAATGACGAAAATATTCCCATTAATATGATTAAATAAATGAAAATTATAATATAAGATAAATTAATATAATAAATGGGTTTTTGGATATATCATTAAGAAAATAAGAAAAATATTATCCAACACCTCAGCATGAATATCATAAACATTTCTAAATGCATTAGACACATATGAATGCGTTGCACCGGTATCAAACAAGATATAAGCACTAGTAGAGTGTACTAATAGCATACCTACCAAAGTGTCCATGTATAGAGTGTCTTATTATTGTAATGCAAATACCCAAGTTGGCACTCTCTATCTTAGTCATACTGGCTGAGGTTTGCCAACTTGATTCACTGTCTGGTTTCTCACTGTCTGTGCTAGTGACATAGTCTGCCCTCTTGTATTTGGGCAATCTATCATCCTATGACTCCTCTATTTATAGGAGAAATAGAAGGTAAGGGGGATTGATCTCTTTGTGTAAGTCTTACTGCTATGTCCTATCTTCCCACATGAAAAATAGGCACCCTCTAGCCACTTACACTCATTCAACTCATGTAGGCCATAACATCTAATGCATTTGCAACCTTGACCTATTGAGGAGGTCCTGAGTTGAGAGGAGGGTACTACAATGACCATAGGCTTGGTTTGAAAAGTTTGAAGTCTCTTACCCTTCTTTTGTATGACAATCCCCTAAGTGGGTCTCTTCCCCAATACCACACTTGTCCCTAGTGTCCTCATTTCATCAACCTTTTTATGGCTCCATTTTAGGATTTTGGCTTTATTCACCACCTCAAAAGATGTGTTCAATTGGAACGACCCCACTTCATGTTGTAAGGTAGGTTTTAGACCTAATACAAATCGATGAGCCTTGGACCTCTTGTCTATTGTAAAAGCCATTGGCATAAACTTCACTAGGTGGTTTAATTTTGCATCATACTCTTCCATGGATCGCTTCCTTTGGTGGTAATTGTAGTATGCTGCCTCCATTTTATCCCATACGCTACTTAAGAAATACCACTCATATAGCATTTGTTTAAACCTCTCCTAGGTGATAAGTCTTACTATCAATCTTGATATACTTTACCGCCATTCCGAAGTCAAGCCCCTCAACAAATATATAGCATAGTTCACCTATTTCTCATTGGGGACTCCAAATGCTACAAAAGTCTTCTCCAACTCTTCAATCCACTACTCAGCATCTAGTAGGTCATCCACCGTAGACCTAAACTCTCTGACCAACCTTATAAATCAATCCAAATATATTGGCCTAACCAGCCTATCTCCAACCTCTCCCATCATCTACCATTGCCTGCTACTCAACATTTGCAGTTCATGTATCTATTATTGCTATTGCACCACCACTCCTACTAAGGTATTAATCACCTCTAGCAGTTGTGTATATTGACTTCATTTAATCTTAAACCATGCCAAGGCGGTCTAGGTGGCATCCGGTTATTAAGAGCACCACCTCTAGCACTTGATGTCAAACCTAGTTTGGAAATTCTCTTAGGCATTCTACAAAATACAAACAGAAGTTGTCTTAGGATATTGAACTTTTAACAATAACACAACGAGTATAATAGAGAGGGAAATATATTTCTATAATCATTAGTCCCATGTATTACTCACACTCATCATGTCTCACCATCCTAAAGATTTTATTCCTATGTAGTCTATGGATCAATAAACATAGGCTCTAATATTACTTAAGCTGTAACACCTCGAAACTCGAAGTAAGCACAGCCCACCATCTATCCACGCAAAGGCTCAGAATTAGTTAAACTCCACAATTAATGTCCAATAATCAAAGTAGTTGATAAAAGAGATCTATACATACATGCATAAGTGGCTTAACACATCCTACTTGGTCTCTCTATATATAAATAAACCGAAAATAATAAATTCTCCACCACAATAACCATAGTCTATCTCCTACGACTGATCATAGCGGAAACATATCAAAACTCAAATACAATCAAGTCTTTATTTAACACAATTAACAAAATAATCTAAACATCATACTCAATGCTAGTCCTCCTTCTAGCCTACCGATCATTCTTCATAATACACATACTCTACATCATCACCATCCAAGTCTTAACCCATGTTTACTACTATCTCATCATAACCCATTACCTCATTGAAGGAACTTGTAACTAAAAAAGAGTCCCACAAGGGATGAGCTAATGCTTAGTATAATGTATACCAACAATCACATGAACATGTCATGCTAGAGTACAAACATAAAGATAATGCAGCAAGATATTCAAGCAACAATTAATTATCTTTCATATTTTTTTATTACAACACACAACTCTCATTGTCAAAATCTCAATATACACATCATACACACACACACACACATATACATATATACAACAATAGGTTTTTCCCATTGTCCATGAATCTATGCATTTATACCATACGTATATATATATATATATAATATATATATAAATTTTATATACAAGAAAGGGTACTTTCTACTATCCATGAGTTTATGAGTCTACCATACATATTTATATATATACAACAATGGATACTTCCCACTGTTCATGAGGCCATGAGTATATATATATATAAATATGACAGCAGGTACTCCCCACCATCCCTATGTCCATATCATCTTAAATCTACCTACATTATTTCAATACATGACTCTACTAGAGATAACATCACATACTGGTCATCGTGGTGCTAGCCCACAAACACCAACATTCTTAGTTTCTCAAGCCTAGCCAAACACAATTACATAAACAATCCATTTCAATTACAATATCAATTTAATTTTACATTTCTAACCTAACATAGACAAGCAACAAACACAATATACACGTGCTTGATAAGTAATGAATGTTTTCTTCACAATTCTACACTCCCTTAATCCTCAAACTATTCAAATCAATAATCACATATGCTTAAAGAACCTACAACAAATATCTTAATTTATATTTAGGTATTTGGTTAAGTTAAAAGAGATAAGGAATTGTAGAAACTCAACTTTGGAAAATAGGGGTTCGACACGTCCAACTACATGAGCATGTACTTGTTCATGTACTACGTGTTTTATTGCAATGATGGAACACAACTTGATATATAGGCATGTCTATTGCTCGTGTATCTTACTATTTACTTTTTAATTTTTGGCACAAGCATGCCTATTGCCTATGTATCTTACTATGCATTTTCGATTTTTGACACAAGCGTATCTCTTGCTCATGTATACTATTGTTCATCTTGTGATTTTGGCATGAGGCCATGTAATTCACCTAAGTGGTTGTGTACAAAAAGTACACAATTGCAGCACGACCATGTAGTGGACTGTGTAAATTAATTTTTTTTTTCTTTAACATTCCACTCCCTAATCACCATTACTCTCCAAATTTATTCCACTTTCAAAGGTTTTATAATCCTATGCTTAATCTACAACATCCGTATTCTCAATTTCATATTAATTATGTAGATTTTAAAGGACTTACTCAAATTGTCACTTCACGAATAGTCGCTCAAGTCTTCTTACAGTGGATGTCAATTTGGTCTAACCCTATTTGGATTGTTTTGACAATTAGAGTTGTTTCACACAATTCTTTTGTGTGTAATTTATTGGATTAAAGTTCTATTCTACTCCTAGGTTCTATAGGTTGTTTTTAGAGTTCTGTAGTGCACAAATGGGAAAAAGGGTCAGAAAGATACTTAGGGTCCATTATACCTTCTCTATAAAATGACCATTAAGTCCTTTTTACTACCATTTGTCCTAACCTTATTATTTTTATATTTTGATTTATTTTTGCTCTATAGCTTAAACATTATTGTTTAATATATGTTATTTTATTTAATTTCTGATTATTACTAATGGCCACACCCACTACAAGTGAATTGGACATTCTAAGGCGCTTCTAAGACAATTATATTCTTTATGCAATTTAAGTGTTCTCACGGATTAAAGTTTAAAAAATAAGTAGCTTTGTTAAGCATTTTAGTTATCATTGTACATTCCTTTTCCATTTCTTACACCTTATCCATTGTTAGGAACCTTTATCAGGTCCTTAGGATATTGCATCAATTTCTTAAGGAGCTCTCTTTTTAAGGACCTTTCCATTTTATCCATAATGGCACATTTAGTATGCATAAATGAATTTGGAATGCAATCAGGATTTTGGATTCCATCCTCTTTTTCAATTTACAAGCCAACTTTAAAAATCAAAATCATGATTTTTCAACATTGGTGATTCCAATTTTGAAGGAGAATTTGATTCCACTTTTGAAAGAGCAGAATTAATTCCACTTCATTCTTATTAATAGAAATTTATAAAAATAGGCTTTTCAATATATAATGTGTTTATTTTATCTACAAATTAAGAGTATTTTTTACAAATACTATTACAATACATGAATGGAATCAACGATTCCATAGACAACTCCAAACATAAGAACGAATGTCGTTTTGTTTTCAATTCCATTCCATTCTAAATTATTCTTATATATTAAATGTGACATAAGATTTTCAAACACAATCCTTAAGATTTATTTATATTATTTATGATACTCACAAAAACAATACTAAGTGTAAAAAAATTGTTAGATTTTTAAGGTCTTTATCATAGAACTCCAACTCTTTTAAGATCCCCCAAGTTAATGCCTAAGGACCTTATAAAGGGGTCCTTAATATTTGGGGGTGTGTCAATCACTTCCATTAAATATGCTCTTAAACCATCTTCATCCTTGATTTTTAGCACCAAATCCATAACTAAGAACTCGATTTCTTTAATTTTTAAGAGATGAGGAAAGGCCTTTATGAAGGAACTCAAAAAACTACTTAAATTTTTTTTTTCTTGACAAAAGTCAAAATTTAAATTATAAAATATTAAGGGTATTAATTAAAAATAATTGACATGGAAACTATAAAAAGATGAATGAAAATATTAAAAAAATTCTTTTTAAGGATTTAGAAATTAAGTGAGAAGGTTTTCTAGTAAGAAAGGCATGTGGCGGGATAGGGATGCTTTAGGAGAACACACATGCATGCTTGTAGCAAATAATAAATGAAAAGAAGCAAAACCCGTTACTATAAGAAGAGAAATTAATCTTCATTTTCTTATTGTATATATATGTATATTTATAATAAAGGAAGTACGAAGTTTCTTTGATGAAAACCAATAAGGTAAAACTCATTACTTCGGAAAAAAATTTCAATCTTCATTTAAGAAAAAAAAGAAAATAATCTCGAGTGCTAACCTTCACGGTTGGCTTAAAGATCCAAGCTCGATTTATAGTTTCTTATTTATTATTTTGTTACTTCAAAGTTTATTAATTTCACACATCACTTAATAACTGGCTTGGCTTAAAGATTGAAACTTTAATCGAAATCTCTCATCTTTCAAGCAAAACTCATTACTAAAAGTTTATTACTTATTCGGGTATTGATTAGTTTTATTTTCCTAAATCACATGGAGTGGTGTGGTATAAGTTGTGTTTAGAAGAAGACGATGAGAGGTTAAAGATGGATATAAAGTTCAGTTGTCCTTTTTTTTCTTTTTAAGACAACTTAATTTTGTTGTTTAAACTACTTACTTCAAACGTGGCATCTGAGATGACATAAGGGTTTTAGTTATTTATTTATTTTTCTTCACATGTAACTCACGTGTTAGAAGATGAGATTAAGATAATGCTTAATCAAAGAGTTTCGTAGTATAGTATTAGTAATGCTAGCAAGCCAAGTTTTGATTGGTTGTGCAATTCGACAAGTTAAAGATTCAGCTGTGGAATCGGAAAAAAAAAAAATGGTCAAGCTCAACGGATATAATAACTTCCTCTTATGGCAATAATATTTCTTCCTATTTCTCCGGTTATCCTTCCACCCTCCCTTGCCAAACAAAGCGTTTGAGTCAAAGACATGGAACTGGATTTCCTTATCCCGCGTAGTTAATCTATCCATATTCCTTCTAGTCTACTGCTTCCCAATATGGTATGAGTAGAAGCAAAAAAATATATAAATAAATAAATACACAGTGCCTGATAAGCTAAACGTAGATTAGAAGGAATGTAAACAAGAGCTGGTTCTAAATCAGAGACTCAATACAAACCAGAACCAGCCTCATGGGCCTATATGGAGCCCAACCCAACAATTTAGATATGGGAAACGCATATTCCCTAAAAAAAAAAACTGGCCAGGCCTATATCCGAAATACAAAAGGGGCATGCCGACAGTTTTTAATACATTATGACATCAATGGTCATTCATAGACAGTAGCTTGAACAAACCAACCAAAACTCCTTAACAACAACAATGCTTTCCACTACTGTCCTGTTCCTAGGAAAAGGAAGCCAACCTGCCACAACGGCGGAAAACCTCTTCATGGGCCTCCTATGTTACACGAAACATATCCGATAATCATCTCATATGGTCACAATTAGCATAAGCATAGATGCATTCATTATACTTCAAAAATAAAATTTACATTCAATTTGAATACAACTGTAGAGTTTATACGGTATTCCTTTGAACTCGCAAAAATATAGTTTACCTCCTCATTAGGAAGGGTACCATTTACAAATTTCTCATGATAGGACGAGCAAATGAAGCATACAATATTCCGCTGCTCTCTCTCGCCTCCTCTCTCTCTTTATCTACTATCTATTTTCATTTATTTTATTTTATTTCTGGTCCTCTTATCAAATATAAATTAGAATGTCTCGTGTTGGCTGGAAAGCGTAATGCTCATATTCCATTTTAGATCATTATTATCGAAGGCCTAAATGGAGTTGTGTCACTGTTAACGGATGAATGCTACAATGGACAGATGAAAACTGAGTATCAATGCTCCACCACAAAGTGCATTCCATAGACTGGGAAGCACGACTCACATAAGCATGGAGCGCGAGGCAATGACCAACGTGGTCATCCAATGAAGCCAGCCAGGATAGAAAGCGTTTTCAGAAAAGGAAAATTTCCAACCGTATGATGGAGTGCATAACTTTCAAGACAACAAAAACCATATCTAAAGCCATTAAATGTACAAGGGCAGCACCAATATAATGATATTGCATGCCTAGTCCAATTAGTAGTAACTGCACTTCAGGATCAGAGTCTAGGTTAAGGTACCCAGGAAGCAACCAAAACAAGGACAAGTTACTGCCATTTCATGGACTAAGAACATGTTTTCCTAGAATCCTGTAAGATACTAATGGAAAATCTCGGGAATGCATTTATATCATTTCCAGAGCTTCACGGTCTTGTCATGGCTGGCGGAGGCAACAAAACCTGTCACAGGCGACATGGCCAAGGCTGCAATAAGTCCTTCATGTGCTGGCAATGTCATCGTCTTGTCTTCAGCTGTGTTCCAAAGCTCCAAGGACTGCAAGAGTGTTAAGGAGCCTCATTTTACAATAAACTTTGAATACAGCAGAAGAAACAAATGAAAAAGCAAATGCCAAATTCATTTTATGATGGTGATCATAGTTAGATCAGTGCAAACACATGATGAGTTGTTTACAACCAGTTGCCAGACCCTAATATACTGTTCAGTTGCCTCAGGATCGGAGCAGAAAGTCATGGTTCGGTTCCAGGAAAAACTAGCACAATGTGCTATATACCACAAACAGAACAATTTCTTCAATGCAGTAACTCTTGTGCAAGGCTATTCTTTTTGGAAATCAACCCCCAAAAGCAAAAGATTTCTTGATGAAAATACTCTAATTACAACTTGCAACCAACAACTATTACAACATTTATCCTTGAAGCTTGAACTTCAATTAAATACATATATCCTCATCATTGGGTTCATAAAATATTTCTAAGCCTAATGGATACATCAGAGTACCAATAACCTATACATCTGATTTATCAAGAATAAGGTTCTTTTGAGACTCAGGATTCTTCAACATCAAGCATTTTGATTAGGGTTTGTCAAGATTTGTCTAGGTCTCCAAGCTAAGCTCGGCTGTTTCATCATTTAACCAAACATCCCCTCTACATAATGAAAACATTTTCATAGCTCAAAACATCCATCATGCGGAACAAAAGTACCACTTCCAGAGAATCTGGATCAGCCTGGTTTGCCAGAATTATATTATCAAATAGCTAATTTAACAATTGCTGCATTTATTATCAGGAATTGGTTTCAGTGCAAGAAACACAACACAACAGAGTTACAATTAAACAAAAATGACAGTGGAAAGTGAAAAATACACAATAAACATTACCTGATAACAACCAATAACAAGAAGTGAAGGATAAGCAGGATGGAATACACAGGAGTGAAATTTATTGCCATTACAGCTAAGCTCATGTACACAAGCCCCTTCACTGCCTGATCCAAGTGTCCAAACTCTTACAGAGTCCTCACTAACAGATGCAAGGAGATCCCCAGTAGGATCCCAACAAACCGAATGAATATGCTTTGTATGCCCCTGCAAATATTTATTTTAAAAAAAAAAAACCACAAAGAAGATAGGTTTCCATGAGGTAGGCTAGCAATGCTTAGATATTTTTTTTGGATGTAATGTCAGATTAGCAATGCTGATATGGCATGGCAAGGAGAAAAATGAAGTCTAATGAGAATTTTTTTATGTTATGATGGCTGGTAGCCAGCTCATACTCCTTTCTTGAAATCTCCATAAAGATGGAGAAAAAGACGACCATAAGAAGCATGCCTAATAACATTTCATGGCAAGTAGTAATGAATGAACATCTTCCAACCAAATAAACAGGCTATTTGGAGGAAGAATAAAAGCCCCACAAAAATTGTACTCAATAACCCATAGGCTGACAATGCATCTATGCACATTCTTGATAAAGGAGAAAAACCAAAAGATGAACTTCTGCAGGGACAATTTTCATCCAGCTGAGCTAACTCAATCATATACTTGTTAAGACATCTTTCTTATCGTAATTTTGATAGGTAATTATATTCAAATTCACAATTTTCACTAATACTACAAGAACAACATATATAGAGACACAAAATCCTACCAGCCTTTACCAACTTTTACCTAACGCTATATTAATTACAATTTAGAAAATACAACATATTATAACACTCCCCCTCAAGTTCAAGCATAGATATTGATCATGCCCAACTTGTTACATATATCATCAATTCTAACACTATTCAAAGCTTTGGTGAAGATATCTACCAACTATTCTCCAATTCTGATATATCCTGTAAAAATCAAATTTTGTTATATCTTCTCACGGATGAAATGACAATCAATTTCAATATTTTTTATTCGCTCATGTTAGATGCAATGTGAAGGGCTACCTAATTATCACACCATAACTGGGTAGGCATAAACACTTTAAATCCAACTTCAATCAAAAGCTGATGAATCCACATTACTTCACATGTTGATTTGCCATAGCTCTATATTCTATCTTTACACTTGAGCGGGATATTGTGTGTTGTTTCTTGCATTTCCAAGTGACTAGATTTTCTCCTACAAACACACAATACCTAGTGGTGGATCTTCTGTTTATTTTGGATCCTGTCCAATCAGCATCCGAAAAACACTTAATGACAAAATCTGATCTAAAGCTACCCAATGACCCACTTCAGGAGAAGACATGAACTGACTTACAACACTAACTGGGTATGCAATATCAGGACGAGTTACTGTAAGATAATTCAACTTCTCAACTAGATGTCTATACCTCTTTAGATCCTCTAGATCCTTAAATGATTTCCCTTCTTTTGTAAGCTGCATATTAGGAGTCATAAGTGTATTGCATAGCTTAGCTCTTAATTCACCTGTCTTAGTTAATAAGTCAAGTACATATTTCCTTTGAAATAGGAAAATGCCTTTCTTACTTCTTGTTAACTCAATTCCTAAGAAATACTTCAGTAACCCCAAATCCTTAGTATGAAATTGAGTATGAAGGAATGATTTGAGAGAAGGAATACTGTAGCTATCATTTCCTATAATGATAATATCATTAACATATACAATGAAGATAATTATACCGGTCTCAAAATATTTAAAGAATACCGAGTGATCCGATCTACTCTTTCTTAGACCAAAACTCTCAAATGTTTGACTGAATTTCCCAAACCAAGATCGAGGACTCTGTTTTAGTCCATATAATGACTTCCACAGATGACAAACTTTACCTGACTCCCCTTGAGCAACAACCCCTAGTGATTGTTCCATATAAACTTCCTTTTGTAAATCGCTATGTAAAAAAGCATTTTTTTATATTTAGTTGATATAAAGACCAAGAATTAGAAGCTGCAATAGAGATAAATAGGCGAATAGCAATTAACTTAGCCACAAGAGAAAATGTGTCTAAATAATTCACACTATAGGTTTGAGCATATCCCTTGCTACAAGATAGGCTTTTAGCAGAGCTACTATTCCATCAGGATTGACCTTGATTGCATATACCCATTTACAACCAATAGCCTTCTTCCCTGCAGGTAAGTCTACTAGATCCCAAGTGTGATTTGTATCCAAGGCATTCATCTCATCAATCTTAGCATCTCGCCAACCAAGATGTGAGAATGCAACATGAAGAGACTTTGGAATGGTCATAGTGTCAAGGGATGCAATAAATGAAGAAGACGATGATGACAAGTGATCATAAGATACACAAGAAGAAATTAGATAGGTACATTGACATTTACCTTTACGAAGTGCTATAGGAAGATCAAGATCACTTGTAGCCAGATCCATTGAGGAAGAAGAGACTAGTGTAGGACATGAAGCAAGAGGAACTCGTTGTCGCAAGTATACATACTAAATTGGAGGTCGTGATGGTGGGGATGGTGGTAAGGTACCTGGAGACTTATAAGTAATATGATAAAGTAACAAATTGTCATCCTCTTCCTATTTTGGACTTTCAATGGATGAAAAAAATTGTGTTTTCTACAAAAGTGGGGTCGATTGAGACAAGATACTTGTCAAGATGGAGACAAAAACATTGATATCCTTTTTGAGCCCGAGAATATCCCAAAAAAACACATTTGAAAGATTTAGAATCAAGTTTAGTAACCTGAGGATGGACATCACGAACAAAACAAGTACTATTAAATATCTTAGGTTCAATAGGAAACAATGACTTTGTAGAAAACAATACTGTATAAAGAGTCTCACCTTATAGAATAGATAAAGGGAGACGATTAATAAAAAAAAAGTAGTGAAGACAGCATCAGCCCAAAATTGTTTAGGAACATGCATCTGAAATAGAAGTGCTTGTGCAGTCTCAAGAAGATGTCTATTTTTTCTTTCAACTACTCTATTTTGAAAAGGTATATTCACATAGGAAAATTGATGAAGGATACCATTTTGGCACATATATGACTGAAATGATTGAGAAAAATATTCTTTGGCATTATCACTTCTTAATATATGTACTAAGACATTGAATTGTGTTTTTATTTCAGTACAAAAGGCAGAAAAATGTGAAAACACCTTTGAATGATTTTTCATAAGATAAAGCAAAGTCATACGAGAATAATCATCCACGAAGCTAACAAAATACCACAAACCAGCCTTGGATATAACTAGGCATAGACCCCATTCATCAGAATGAACTAACTCAAAAGTTGACTAGCTCCTTTATTAACTCTAGATAAACTAGACAAACGGTGGTATTTAGCAAAATGACAAGATTCACAATCTAAGGTAGAAACATTATTAAATTGTGGATAAATGATCTTCAGCACAGATAGAGAAGGGTGACCAAGCCGACAGTGAGCTTGGAAAGGTGTTAAGACACTTAAACATGCAACTGACCTCAGTACTTGTGTATCCAATATATAGAGACCACTCGATTCATGTCCTTTACCAATAATCTTCTTCATCATAAGATCCTGAAATAGACAATGATCAGGATAAAATGAGACGCAATAATTCATTGCACGAGTAAGTTGACTTACTGATAGTAAGTTAAAGGAAATTTGTGGTAAACTTAACACAGAATATAAGGAAATCAAAGGAATTGGATTAATAGTGTTAGATCCAAGGACAAATGACTTAGAGCCATCTGCTAGAGTGACATTTGTAGGAAAGGTATATGGTTAGTAAGTGGAGAAGAGATCAAGGTTACCTATCATGTGATCTATGGCACCAAAATCAATGACCCACTTGGACAATGAGGAAAGAAAACACTGAGTTGATTTACTTGATTCAGCAATCGCAAACGTATAATGAGATGAAGCCTTCAATGCCTCTTGATATTGAGAGAATTTGGCATATTCATCGGCAGAAATTATTATTATCTTTTTAGAAGACGAACTTGATGTGGAGTGAGTGGAGGCAATGAGTACTGATTGCTTCTTTTGGCCACGATTTTGCAATTTCTTACAAGTACGCCCTAGCTCATGACAGTAATAACAAACAACTCTCACTAATTCCTAACCTCGAATATGATCTCCACTAAGTTTATATTCTGTAACTTTTGTTGTCACTAGAACCATATCTATGATATGTGATTTATTCTTAACCATCTAGCAATCCAATACTATATATATTTCCTTCCTCTAATCCACATAACAAACACTAACAGCACCAAACAACACTAGAAGATTAAACCACCACAAACCCAACACCAATAGCTCTAAACAACACTAGAAGATTAAACCAAACTAGAAATGCTAATTCCAACTAAGGAAAACACCTCAATCAGCTTACCAAAAAAAAAAAAAAAACAAGCTTTCAAAACCACCAAACTAAAAAAAAAAATTAATTTCCCAACAACAATCAAACCAAACCAAAAACCCTAACCTTAGCAAGGAGCATGTGTCCCAAGATGATTTTCGAAATGCCGAGATTGGAATGAAGAATACTTGACCACGAAGACCCAATAAGAACACGTGGATGAATAGGGGTCACACATGCGGAAAACAAGAAGCAGGGAATGGTTTACGTGGCGCGTGAGCCTCACGCACCGATTCGTTGGTCGCAAGAGTTGATCAAGGAAGTTCATCGACTGGCAATCTTTCCCTAGAGGGGAGAAAAAAGAAACACAAATACTTTCCGGAGTGTGTGGGATACAAATGCTGCTCACTAGGCAGCTAAGATTTAATGAATCCTAAACCCTAATTTTCAAAAAAATCCTATAATTAGACAGCTCTGATACCATATAATTTTAATAAGTAATTGTATTCAAATTCACAATTTTCACTAATACTACAAGGACAATATATATAGACACAAAATCCTACCAACCTCTACCTAACACTATATTAATTACAATCTAGAAAATACAACATATTATAACACACACACACACACACACACACACACACACACATATATATATATATATATATTTTTGTGGTAAGTAAATAAATGCATTAAAAAAAAAGAAGATCACAACCACAGAAACAGGAAGGCTTACACAACTAAACTCTACAAAAGATTACAAAAAACTCTTAAGAGACAAAAGTAAACTCGAGACGAGAGTCAACTTATAGCAACATAGGCTAGGACTTGGTTGGCAATGGGCCAAGGATGGGGGATAGGTTTCCCAAGTCTCACACTATTACATGTTCTCCAGATACAATAAATAGCAGCAGCCAAGGCTGCTCTCCAAGAAAGAATCCATACATTTGACAAGGAGGCTGTTGACAGTAAACCATTTGTTGCACCTTGCCATGTGTTGTAAGTCACAGGACAGTCCAAACATTCACAAACCATGCTCCAGACCTGAGAGGAAAAATTGCAGTAAAAAAATAGATGCACGTGATCTTCTAAGCCTTGTGGATAAAAGTAACAAGACATGGTTGAGGAGACGCCCCAAATGTACAACCTATCCAAAGTTGGCAGTTTTCTTTGCCATGCAAGCCAAAGGCAGAAAGCATGTCTAGGAATCGTGGATTTATTCCAGACAAGCTTGCTCCACTGAACATTAAGGCAGGGTGGTACCATAGCAGCATAGCCACTCTTGATGGTATATTCACCAGAGGTGAGAGAGCCCATTTTTAACTGATCAACTTGGGCTAGATTAGGTTGGATTGAAGATGGTATGGAAAGATTTTCCCAAAAATTCCCTACAAGCACTTTCCAATTAGAGCCTTCAATCAAAAATGTGGATAAAACCAAAAGCGCAGTCAAGTTAATGTGTACCTATGTTTATGCTGCTGCTTCCTCTGATGAGGAATTTGAGCTCTTACTACTACTACTTTGTGACAATCTACCAAAAACACGCTGTCTTTGAACAAAAAATGTAGTCAGTGAGGTATTTTCAACTTCTTTCAAAATATCATCTCCTTCCCCTTCTCCTTTTGGAGTGTCACCTTCTATCTTCCTCATGCTCACCGGAGGTGTTATCACTCTTTTCCATTTCCCAAGGTGGAAGATTTGGAGACATGCAAGGGTAGATGCAAGGAATCAGGCTACCCTCCCCTCCTTATTTTTTCTAAAAGGGGCACACTTTGGTTGTTCTTGGGTAGGAATCTCCTTAGCTGAAGCCTTAAGTGGTTGTTCTTTCAATGGGATAGCACTTCTTCACTCCCCTCTACTTGCACATAACATCAGGGCATGTGAGGTAGCGTTTTGTTACTAGAGAAGGGTCCAATTGCTGCTGTTTCTCTTTTCCTTTTTCTTTGGGCCCTTTGCCATCTTCATTTCTGGCATTAGAGAGTTTAGTAGCAGGTTGCTCCTTCCTCGTCATTTACATAGGCAGGAGTGCCCAAAAACCTTACAAGCAGGACAAAGTGGGGGAAGTCATTGGTATTCAACCCACACATTGGCAAAGAAAACATCTGCTCTTTCAACCTCAACTTTGTTTGCAAGCACTTTCCCTGCATCAATCTCCACGATGACTCTTGCTTGCTTTAGCTTTTTCACAAAGGGTTGTTAAAGCATAAACCTCTAAAGGCAAGCCTATGGCACTTGCTATGTGGCTAATGCCCTCTAAGTCAAGGAACTCGCAAGGAATTCCAGAGATGAGTCCAAATAGGGACATAAGTAGGTTGCGGTTTCTCTAGAGACATGCCTTTGCGCCATTTTTAGAGAATTAGGGGTCTTTGAGCAAAGTACTAGGTCTTGTCCAACGCACGGGTTAAGTCTATGTTTGGCAAACTCAAAATAAAAGAAGCCATCACTATTTGCAGGGACCCTCAATATAACATAATCCTTCCACAATCTAAGGGCATTGGATCGTACCAACGAGAAGGCTAGTTCATGTCCAAGGAAATACCCCCACAAGAGTAGAACTCCAATAATTTGCACCCTCATCTTCCACGAATTGCAGAATCTTCATTCTCAAAACCACCTTTCCGCGCTAGAGGTATGTACCGGAGTTTAAAGTCAGGTTTCAAAAAAGGCAACGGGGTTGCACAAGCATTTGCATAGGATCTTGGGAGATCAAACTTGATCAGAAAACCACCCTTTGATAAGGGCAAGCTGGGTGAGGTAGGTTGAGAACGTGGTTTTTATGGAAGTTTTCTCTCTCTACCTTGTCCATTAGGTCATTAATTTCTTCTTGGGTAGCATTGCCAAAAGAAGAGAAACTTTTAGAAGGAAAAGTTGACGTTTCAGGTCTTGGGCTTTTTGTGTTGATAGGGCCCAGTTTGTCAAAGACAGACTTTGCAGGTTCTAAGGGTGCACAAGGCTCCAAAATACTCTCTAGATAAGTCAGACTCCTTTTGACCTAAGGTATCAAAAAGTTGCTTTGGACTTTCCATTTCTTGGCCAACCTCATAAGCCACCATGGGGCTTGTGCTATTAGAAACCTGACCTTGCTTGTCTAAAAAGCCCAGTGGGAAGTGGTTAGCCAAGATGTGATGATCACCTCTGGGATGCTTCCAAGAGCCACCACCCCTCATCAGAGATGGTTGTGAGAGAGAAAACAGCACAGAAAAGAAGGAAGATGAGGAGGTGAGAGGAGAAGAGAAACAGAGAACAGCTAGGCAGGAAGAAAAGGATTTGCCTCAAGAAAAGTGGTTTATTGGAGGGGTTGAGAGGGTTTTCTAGTGAGAGGAGAGAGCATTTTCTCTCACTAGTCTTCTGCTTTCTTATATATAGTTGCTTTCACCTTCTACTGTAAGACTTCCAGAAGCACTACTTAGCATGCTGCTTCCTATGTTGCTTATGATTAAATTAAGAATAGAAAAGGTTCTACATCAGAAACAATGAATATCCCAATAAAAATAATAATTAAAAAAAAAAGAAGAAGAAAATAGAGAACCTGGAACTTAGTTGAAATTTCAAACACTAGGCAGTATATTTGCTGCCGTTATCCTGTTTCTGTGACTTACCTCAACAGAAAAGATAAATCAAACTACTTATTCACCATGGTTTCCCTTTACTTAAGCAGATGAAAACCCTTTTTCTTTATTTCCTTTGGGTTGCGCCATGTGTGGGTAATTGCCAAAAGAGAAGTCATATCTTAAGCACAAACATAAAATGAAATAACTGACCTGCAACGTTTGTAGACAAGCCTGTGAGTCCACATCAAGAATCGATACAACATTTTCTGCAGCGGCAGCAAGATACCTTCCAAGACGAGGTTGAAATCTTACTTGCACATGGCCACCCTGATCGATGCCATAATACAAATCTCTTGAAACAGTTTGCCTCAACAAATCAAGGACTGCTGTGGCAGCACATTGTGCATAGAAATAAAATGTAAAATCAGCACTCCCATGGTTAAAAGAGATTATCTTACCTTAAAAGCTTTTGAAAAGCTACCATTATTGACACTCCAATATCTTATCTCGCCATCCCCATCACAAGAACATATTAGATCATCTTTATTTGGATGAAAATCAAGAGACATAACAGTGGATGAATGGCCCATGAAATTACGCAGAGAATAACCAGGCTGCAGATTTAGCAGTGAGAATAATCAGAACATTTTTCCATGAGTGAAAGTCCAGCCAAAAGTTTTCCCATAAGATACTCAACACATCATTCTAAAAGCTGACAGAAAAATCTCATCAAGTTTATTAATACAGAAACTTTCACATCACAAAGCAAACAACCGTGAAGCACAATATTTTTTGTGGACAAATGAATCCTATAAATGGCTAGCATTTAGCAATTTCTTATGGGAATACATCAAACAGGCCAGGATTTATGTGACTATGACTGATAGGGCCACGGATCAACCCCACAAATGTGCTAATAAGTACTTGCATATTACAATTTTGGAGGAGCAGCCGGATTTGATCAATTTTGAGGATACTGCTGATGTATCCAACTTCTCAGTTTGTCCTAAAGGTGCGGCTTCAGCTATGGATTCTGTAAATTTGATGGAACTTTCATTATTGGCACTTCAAGGCTTCAATGGGTCTATAACTTTGAAATTTCAAGGTACTTGCTATCATTTCTATTTCCATATTGGTCGACAGTGGCGCTTCTCATTATTTTGTTTCCATTACTTTAGTCGACAAATTACAATTACCTGTTTTACCTACTGCATCTTTTCAAGTTCGATAGGGTGATGGTCATTTTATTTCTTCTTCTGGTCTCTGTTGCTCCCTTCCTTTGTTATTGATGGCATAAGACTGACAGTAGATTGTTATGTTCTGGAGTTGGGTGATATTGATGTAACCTTAGGGGTGACCTGGTTAGAAACTTTGAGTGAAATTAAAGTTGATTGGGGCAGACTTACCATGAAAATTCCATATGACGGCGGTGAGAAATTGTTGGTAGGAGACTCTTCATTGATTAAATCATCTATTTCCTATCATTCTTTACAAAAACATAGTAGTTACTAAAAAGCCTTATTGGGTCTAGAATACCTTTTATAAACTTGTGGAAAGCTATCATGCACCCTCAGACACGTATCAATGACTACCAAAAACAACATAATATATTACAAGCACCTTCACTGTCTAAAGTGCAATCTTGAGAGTAAAAGGTCATCCTGCCATAAAATAAGTACAGTGAGATAGCCTATAAACATGTCTATCCAGAAGTATTATTAATCATATATGAATGAACCCAGCAGAGCTTGAGTGCATTCAGTTTCCACTATAGAGATCCAAGCAACTGGTAGAAAGAATTCTTTTCTCCATTGAAAACAAAAAAACACCACCTATTCAATGAAATACTAAATCTTTTATAAAATAGATATCATCATTTCACATATCCAATGCCACCAATAACATGGCAAACAGACAAAAATAGCTTATATCAATTTCCACCGTCCCCCATTCCCTCCCCATCCCCCTCAATTCAAATCTGAAGTAGCATTTGGCTCCAGGAAAAACTACGCATGTTTTTAATACATCATTTTAACAGTTTAACACATTATCCACAGCCACAACAATGTACATTACAACAAGCAGAGGGTGTGAAAGCTTCCTTTTAAGTCACACAAGATTTGCAGAGTTTTCATTCCATCAGCATGGATTATAGATGAGTTTAGGAATTATAAGAATGTTTAAAATTGTTTATCATGTCAATACACACAAGTAATAAAAAGCTTCTTAATGTAAAGGTGTACGGTCTTGAGTTCTCATCTACCAAAAGAGGTCAGATGAATAATCACACTAAATTGGGATGAGAGACGATGCAACTTACATTATCAACATCCCACACCCTAATAGTTTTGTCAAATGACGAAGTAGCTAGCCGTGACGTACTTGGACTAAACCGCACATCAGTGATCAAGGCAGTGTGTTCTTCAAGGTTGGTTTTAGGCTTCAGTGTGTCTGCATACCAAAGTACAGCCTGCATTGCAGAACAATGAGTAACAATAAGAATTTCATTAGTGGCAATCAATGCTTCAGTTGACTGAGATCACCGTCTTAAGATACCAACCTTTTTATCATGGCCACCAGTTGCCAGCAACTTTCCATCTGGTGAGAAATGGCAACAAATAACTTTGCTAGTGCTTGCTCTTACAGAATTCACTTCATTGAACGTAACACCTGAATCAAAATTTCAGTCCATTAAAAGAAAACAATGACCAGAAATTTCCACAAGAAAGATCTTGGAGCTCTTTTTGAGTTCATTAACAACAAAGGTTTCAAAATTGTAGAAGCTACTGCAAGATTTCGGTATCACTCTAGATCAAGCATGGAACATCTGTCTGGTACATATTGAAAATTTCCAATTGGCCTCTCATTGTAAGGAAGCCAGAGTACTGTGTATAGCCAACACCCAATGCCACCAAGAAAGGCTTAAAATAGGAGCAAAATGTGTAACAGATATATATTTAAGCAAGTTCCTTTAGCTCAAAGACGATGTGTGAAATGTTAAAAGGGATGACAATACAAAACTGAGTGCATTATGTCAAAGATGAATCAAAAGAACATCAGCTCCAATAACAACTAACATTGGTGCCTATTGAGAAAAATTCCTGTAAGATTGAGTACTGCTTGGAAGAGAGACTATGGTGCTTGACAAAATGATACTAACACTACTAAATCCATTTCTTGAGCAATTATGTCAGCAGAAAATGACAATAAGCATAGAACCAACTGCACCTTTAGTGACATCCATCGAACGACAGATTGTATCTCGAGGATCATTATCATCATGAGATAAAAAAGAGTCAACATTATCATCAAGGGACCCATCCTCTACCAAACGATCCATGTCAGCCTGCAATTCACAATCTTTATCACCCCACTGCCAAGTTGAATTCCAGTGAGAATCAAAGCAAGGACTTCCAATTTTTTGAGTTAATGACAAATGACATGATTACTCACCAATTGATTTGATGCAGATGTGAGAGCATTACTACCATCAGTGCCAAACATTTTGTGTGGCAAAGATGGCATAGATATCACATCTCCGGGTGTTTGAGTTGATGGTGTTGATGGAGAACTTGGGGAAGGTCCAGCTGTGTTTGCTGTTCCCGAACTATTTGCAGGGCCTGAAGATGATAGGGGCTGCTTTCTTTTCCTCCCAGTCTGACTCTTTGAAACCTTTAACAAATAAACAGGTATCAAACCAGGAAGCAAGCTAATCATATTTCATGACAAACCAAAAGCAGAAATTATTCAGGAGTAGATTCATAAAAATATAGAATAATACAAGTCTTCTAATAGAAAGAGAAAGTTATGCTTGTAATAGACCATAAAAGCTTTTATACTAGAAAATTCATTATTTCCATCTAGTGCACAAACACTCCCAACAAAAGTTTTTTTTTTTGGTTAATTCAAAAAACAATCTTAACTAAAGTTAATCACTATTGTTCCCAATTTTTGGTTGCAGGCTTAAGCTTTTGGAAATATCTACGCCAAAAAATTATTTACTTTATTTTAAGTCAATTAGGGCCAAACAAAAAAGAAGTATTCCAAAAGCCTTCATACTTTGCATTATTTTTACAGCTCTTCTTTCAACAAAAATGCTCATTCAGAGTCAGGAACTTAAACAACCCAACCAAAACTCTTTACATAGGCATACAATACCTACCACCTTTATTTTGCTTTCTTTGTTGGGAAAGATGAAGCCAATCTACCACAAAAATGTCAGAAAACATCAACTTGTGCTGGTTAAAGCTTATCCAGAGGAGCTGTCCAACAGAATAAAGCTAGCAGGAACATGATCTTTAAACCTATTTTACTTAAATAATTGCCCATGTAAGAGCTTTTTACAAGATTTAACATCCAAAACAGATATCAGAATATACATATATCACAAGCAAGGTTGTCAAACTCATGATTCTATCTAGAATCACCAAAGGATCTATAGAATCAAAATATAAAATTGAAACGTAAAAACGTAAGTTTCTACAACCTATATAAAATGACTTTCAAAAGCTATCAATATGTTTACTAGTCATAAGAAACATGAAATATAAGATGGAATATAGAAATTTAATATAAATTTTAATTACAAGATACAATAAAAATTTTATACTTATAGTACAAATAAATTAATATAAATTGTTAAACTAATATATAAAACTATAATATAAATAAAAATACTAATATGAAATGAATTATAATATAAATTATAATAAAAAAATACAATGATGAAAAAAATCATCAACTCCTTTATTATTATCAAAAATTAAAACTAATGCCGGCTCTTTCTTCACCATCACTATCATTGTTGTTATCTTCATTATCAATACCACCATCAATATTGATAGTACTACCAATATTATCCTTATATGATAACTTCAATTTTTTTAAAGAACTAATAATATTCAAATATTGTCAAAGTTAAATTGTATTTTTTAGTTTTTAGCCCATTTGATTAAATATATAAAATCAATAAACTCGGTTAAAAACATAAGATTCTATCGATTTTACGTATAGACTCGTGATTCTATCATAAGTCTATATAAAAACGATTTTATACCCGAGTCAACTTGAAAAGGCTTCTTAAAAACGTAAGCTCATAAAATCGTATAGGTAGAATTGCGATTTTAACAACTATGATCACAAATATTATTCATATGTATTTACTAAATGAAGCACACATCACCCAAAATTTGAGTGGATCATAAACTCCTCTAAAAAAATGCTGATTCTTGATCAACACCCAAAGATAAGCACAAGAACTTTGATTCATGATCCATATCATATACCTTCACTGAAGGAACAAATCATGAAACATCTTAAAATCATTTCCACATAGTAACCCATCATTGTGAGAAATTTTCCAAAATAATATAGATAACAAAAAGAAGGATGAAAAATTATCAATGATGTACAGAGCAAATATTTTGAAGGCTAAATATGATGAATCCCAATTTAGGTGTTTTCAAATTTTAAGTGAAAAGATACTCTAACCATTCTAGATAATTATAAAGACAATTACCAAGAATACACAGTATGAACCACACAAGTAGGCCATATAGAAAACATAATGGAGTTTCTCCAGATGTCACATTAATGCCACTTCATAAAGCTACTGACAGACCTGATCATTTCCACGGAAGGAATTCGACATGCTACCATCCATTGCAACACCACTCGGACCACCAATTTTATCTTGAGGAAGAATATTGTGAACAGAACTTAGGGACTGCTGATTTGAGAGGGGATGTTGCTGAAGTTGCTGCTGATTACCATTTTGTTGTTGTTGCTGTTGCTGCTGCTGCTGTAAATGAGCCAACTTCAACTTCAAAAAAAGAAAAAAAAAAAAGGGAAAGAAAACAAAAAAAAAAAATCAGCAGCTGAGTGACCATAATATTCACAAAGGAAATATCCAGAAGAAAATTAAAGTTTCAACAGCCACAAGGGCATGTCTAATATAATATGCACCTTCACCAACATATCTGTATCTCCACGAGGAAAAAGTTGTCCACCCGTTGGCAGAGGCGATCCAACATTTGAAACATCTCCCATAGTGCTCAGAATGCCATCCTTACCAAGAGCTATCGCCCGACTATTTGACAGCAACTTGAGTCTTCTAACCTCCTCACTACCAGAGATTGGTGTCATATTTTGTTGTGCAAGCAAAAGCTGCTGCTGCTGCTGAGGTGTCAACATTTGAAGTTGATGAAAAGGTTGAGAAGCCTGCATAAAGGGCTTCTGTTGCTGAAGGAATCCAGAGCGGAGTTGCTCAAATCCCTAAAGTAGAAAAATAAAAGTATAGAAATTAAATCATAAAATAAAAGGTGATCCTGAAACTTATGATTTTATCCACTTTGAGCATATGGTATTCCATGAGGTCTATACAGCAAAACCATGCGCGTAATAATCTGGAGGACAAGTTCGTAAAAGTTTACGGCTCAATTTAAACAATTTAGGACTTACTTGACAGTTCATCAAAATGCTTGTGACAAAAAAACATACATATCCATAAATAATAAAAAAAAAAAAAAAAAAAAAATTCTCCTGGAAAAATGAAGGAAAAGGTTGAAACATTCACTGAGCCACTCACCGTCAATGGCCACCCATTCAAAGGCAAATTGTTGCCACCTTGATTTGATCCTGAAAAATATATGCATTAACCACAATGTAATGAATACAATAATTATGACATGTCAATAGAGAGTATGCTTGTGATTGGCTCAAACATGGCAAAAGAAGGTGAACTTTGGCTATATGGGTTGAAGTCTTAAACCTCAACAAAAGACACATACCAGGAATTCCAATCAACGACCCTTCTGGCCCTGCAGCCCTGGAATTCAGGACTGGATTGATGTCATTCTTAATGTCCTGCTTCACCAAACAATTCATAAGTCATCCAAATATAATTTCATTTAAAAACTCCTTGTCAATAAAATTAACATACAGGCCCTGATCCTGGCATCTGCTGATTTCTAGTTTGAACTTGTGGAGACATTCCACCACCAGCACCATGTAATATTTGCCTGTAATTAAAAGTGACGCAAAAAATGGCTTGGTTAGCAAAGAATACCATACTGAGGTCAAATTATCACAATGAAACCCCCACAATCATTCATAGATACTTTTTTCTCCTTTAGAGCAAATAGCGGGATAGTGACCAAGAAATAGCCTTAAATTCCCAATTTCTTTGTCTCATTTTGAATCAATAGCTTTAAAATAAATAAATAAGGAAATAATAAAAGAAACATTTTAACAAGCTGTCAATTATCTTGCTAGAACAAGAAAGCATCATTTAATAAACTGAAAAACTTATAAGCATGTTACATGCCAAAGAAATATCATCATTTGATAAAGTAAATTCATTCTGGTCATGCAAGCATTACCCTGAGGGTTGTCTGGTTGCTGTTGCTGGCTTCAGCATTGATGGGTGATTGGAATCCAAAAGCTGGCCCACATTCTCACCAAACCTTTGCTGTGGAAAGTCATCCAAGCAAAAGTCATTACTGAAAAGAGCCATTTCTAATTGCTCGATACTAATTCTTCCATACATGTTTCCTGTAAAGTTCAATTTCCATACTAACCAATAAAAAGAAAAACATGCTTCTAAGAAAAGCATTGATCCACTGACCTTCATTGCTGAATCATCGAAAGTGTCCCTCTGAAGAGGAGGTTTCAATTTTTCCTCATACATTTTTGTAGCCAAAGCATTTGCTGTTCCAGGGTTTTGTCGCATCAGCGGTTCAGCATTGGCCATTCCATTTGCTGTGCCATTCATTACATGGGCACCCTCTCTTCGTTGTGGCTGCTGCTGCTGCTGCTGCTGCTGCTGCTGTTGCTGTTGCTGTTGCTGTTGCTGTTGCTGCTGTGGCTGTGGCTGCTGCTGCTGCTGCTGCTGTGGCTGTGGTGGCTGTGGCTGTGGCTGCTGCTGCTGTGGCACTTGCCTCTGCAATAAGAGCTGCTGCATTTGCAGCTGTTGTTGTGGTTGAGATTGTTGTGGCAGCTGTTGTTGCTGCTGCTCCCTAGCTTTTACAACCTGTGTCTGTAAAACAGTAATTATCAGCTTTAGCCAATAAGTAACTTTAAGAAAATTATGGCTGATTTCAAGCATTGAACTTCCAATATGATAAAATAGAAATGCTACAAACATTTTATGTAGCATTTAGTTCACTTGAATAAAATTGCCATTCTGACTTCATTACTTGAGAATAACTATTCCCTCATTTGATTTGCAAAAATTTATACCATAAGTAATATCTATTTTATATAATACGGAGTAGATAAGGAATTTCTATTGCTTCCCTTTGCCAAAAGAATTACTATTCCTCACAAATGTAACTTTTTATCCAAAAAATTGTCACTAATCATAAAACCAAATAATATCAAAGGAATTGTTATTCTTTTACAGTTTTACTCCATTCCAGCAAACCAAACATAACATTAGAGAAATAAGAATTGCTCATAAGGACAAGAAAATAATATAGAAGATGTGTGATATATACTTTCAGTTTTGTGACCATGAGCGAAACAAGGAAAAATAAGCAGTGAATGGTGTCATCTGATGAATACATTGTGACAAAGGAGGAGGCATGGACATCATGGAACAGGCTGCAAGAACAAACTTCCCAAAGAATGCACAATACAGGAAGTAAAAGGATGCAATTTAAAGCTTTTGGCTTCGTGTAAAGTTTTCCTGGACAGTCAATTAAATGGTATGGTTTGTTCAACTATACGTTGCCAGATAAATTTTTGACAGTTTAATTTAAATATTATCATCTAAATTCCAAAGATTTTATAGGAAAATATGATTTTGAAAGTCAATGAGCAAACCGCTGGAAGAAGATGATTCGGAATAGAACTACGGTGGAGCTGACCCAAAGCCCATGATAATTCAGAAGGTTATTCAAAGACCAACTTGCTCACGAAAGAAAGGAGACAAAATTATGGACCCAATAGATTAATTTCCAAGAGAGGAAGAAAGTAAGAGATCTTCAAATCAACAGACCTCAATTTGCCTTGGACTTTTGCTAATTAGATATCCCAAATTCGGAGTAAGGAACCCATTAATAAAAGTGCTCACTAGAAGGCAAGAACACAAGTTCCATGAAAAGCTGTCTAAGTGCCCACACAAGAGAATCAAGGAGGATTAGATTTGCATGGATCTACCAAAGATTCAAGCTATCCAGGATTGGCAGCCTCTTAAGAATTCTTGGGTAAGCCAACTATTTATTACTGAAGATTTGTTTTTGGCTACTCCAAGATGGCTTTGCCCCTCACATATCTTGCTAAAGAGTACTAAGGAGTGGTTTGAGTTGAGAGTGGGCGGATTAGTGTTTTCAGGACCAGATATTAATAGAAGGTAAAATTTGATCTCTTTTTTTATCCTTAATTATAACCTCATCAATCCTCTATAAATGCATTATCAGGCAACTTTTACTCAAATTTTCTAGCTGTCTCCACAGATGATGTCCATGTATACGTGCATGTTGTCAACTTTAACAAGCTAAAATATGGATTATCCTGGTCACATTAGCTAGGCAAAGTTAAAACATTGCTTCCTATCGTTTGAACGAGCTACTTGATTCTTTGGTTCCTCTGAATATTTAGAATGGTGACTTAGAGATAGAGAGAGACATTTAGACCAAAATCTCAAATGTGACCTATTTGTTTTCCTAATATAAAATGCTTTAAGCATGGATAATAAGGGTGGCACAAAAAAAGATGACAAATCCCTTAATTATGGAAAAATTCATGTGGGCTATTATAGTATAGATTTCATAGTTGTTTTGATTGGCTTCTTCAACAGGAAATATTAAAAATAATGGTTTTTTTTTTGGGATAATTCATAATTTATTAATCCAAAGAAGATATACAACTATCGAAGGATGGGTAGAAATACATCACAAGTACATATAGAGAGGTAAAGACCTCAAATCATAAAAGCAAATAAAATGTTACAAGGGAAAACTCTTTCATGATACAAGAGTAGTATAGGCTCTAATTTGGTGAGGAGATTACTGAAAAAACTTACACAAGACAACATTTGAAGTGTGTCAAAAGACCAGAATTACATGTAAATGAAACAATGGCCATGAAGCAGCAAAAATGAAGGCTGTGATGTTCACAAATAGATTTTGTTTGTCTTCCTTATGTTTTCATTCTTACTATTCCTTTGGTGTGGAAGAGGATTTTGACAAAGTATTGAATAGTGGCCCTTGACCCTCTCCCACCAGTTCAATGACAGTCACTTTTATCTAGACGCCAATGAGAGTTACGTCATGGAATAATATGGACTCCCAATCCATCAAGTTATTGCATCTGGAATAGAATCTGCTAATTTATCACAAGGAACAGTCTCTCCTTTTCAGAATGGAGAAAACAAAATGGCACCCAAAGCTTTTCCTATTGTTGTCACTCAACGTCTTTCATGTAAGTTTTGATATATTTAACCAACAACTCATCCACAACCAAAACTTTGGAGTTATACTTGCCTACCTCGATATATGATGCCGCAACTTCAGAGTGTTTATCATTTGACCTGGCGATAAATATGTCCCAGAAGACCGACCACCATTCAAACAGAAAACCACCTGGTGCATCTATAGCTGCATAACACAAACCTAACTTTAACCAACAAAGCATGCATGAAAAATAAAACAACTATGTCAACAAATGTCATAAAGATCAGTGTTTATCCTTCCTTACCAACAGGGTCAGATGACACTTTTCCTTCAGTTAGAAAAGTTTGGGCAGTAGCCTTTAGATCCCTCTTCACTAAATAATCATGGATGTACACATCCAACCTATTGTAGAGCACTCCAAACAAAAGAATAAGCAAAAGACAGAAAGCAAGGAACTTCCGCAAAATTTTTACACGAATGTGACACACAGATCCTGTAATATGTTATTGTTTTACAAAATGCGGGTACTTTATAAAGTGGCATTCTTTTTTGCATGTAGTATGACTCATAAGATCATATCAACTTAACACCACCTTAGCTAGGGATCATGATCATATTATGATGGATACGTCAAATAAAATAAAAGAGGCAATGACTCATGAATCAAAAATCCAAATTCCATGGAGAGAATTTAGAAACTCATGACCCAAAAAAGAGCATCTTTTTGAGGAAAAGAATACATATATACATAAAAGGGACCATAAATACTTAGAACAGCAGCATACCACACAGAGGGGAAAAAAAAACTTATAGTTTTATCATCTAATGTAAATACATGTTGAACACAGAAGCTGCGACCAAAATGCAAGTACATTATCAATAAACAAGAAATAACAAACTTGCAGTAGAAAAAACAAAAATCATTACTTTAACAGCGAAAAAGCACAAAACAGTAACCAAAACACCCTAAACAAAATTGGGTAAAACTTTTCAGTAAAAAAATAAAACCTAAATTTTGGATCCTTTTGTCAAAGGGAGAAAAAAAAAAAAAAAAAAAAAAAAAGGAAAGGAAGGCTTGTTCATTTATCCTTACATTTTATCAGCTTCCCAATTGGTTTGAGACATGCTGTTTTGCCTTTATCAACCTTTGTCATAAAACGGTTCGGGGACAAGTTAGATTCTAGTTTATCTAAGGGACAATGTTAGATAGATAGAACTGTTCCCTCTCTTGCAAAGACTAGTGAAAGTCCGCTTCACTCTGAGTCCCAGTCCCAACCAGGAAACGGGGATGGGGATGGGGGCGGGGGAGGGATTGAGAGAGAGTGAGTGAAGAAAGGGACATGTGTCCACATCCGACAGACACAGATTTATAAAAATCAGGATTTTAATTATTAATTACTTGCTTGATTTTTTTAATAACACGATGATTAGCAAATGGCAAGCATCTGGGCCCAAATTTGTAATAGGTTTGATTTGATGTTAATGATGTAACACGAATTATAAAGTGATGGTATGAAATTGACACAATACATACAAAAGCTAAAGATGGAATTATAATATAAATAAATGTAATAATAAGATAAATTGATTATTTATAATTTATATTTAGTTTTAAAATTAAATAGCTAATTTGAGCGGTGAAAGTTGAAATGTGCGAGGATAAATATTAGTTGAGCATAAATCCATATTTGATTAAAAATTGTACGAAATAGTATTATTATGTATTTTAATGCACCGGTTCCCTCGTACTAATTTCTCACACGAAACGTACTATCACTGCTTTGAAAATCGAAAAGAAAACTTCTCTTCTGATAAGTAAAAAATAATAAATATTTTGATGTACTCTTCGATAAATCCGAGTATATTAGGAAGGTTTCGCAGTGATACATAACTAGTAATCCTTTGCTAGGCAATATATATATTATATTAATATAATGTATCCTTTTAAAGATTTTCTCATGGTATCAGATAAGAGCAAAAATAAAATTCCAAAATTGTTTCCGAGTAGCCAAAATCGGAAGTATTTGAAAAGATAAGATTTTTTTTTTCTTAATACAGTGTTTACTGCATAATCACTGAAAAAAAAAAACAAAAAAAGAAGTGTTTGCTACATCCATTAATATTTTCATAATTTTATTAACGGGACTCTATTACATAAAAAGTGTGCAATTTTTATTAAAGCATATAATTTATTTTTTTTCAGTGTCCCGAGTTTGTAGATTCGTAGATTAATAAAATCCATGTTATAGTGATAAATCACTTCCTTTAAATAATATAATGTATTGATTATATTCATTCCTTGTTTGAGGTAAATAAAATAAAGAAGTTGTTCAAAATTCGATACATTTGGCGATGCCAGTATGACCGTTGTCGAATATAGTCAACAGTTTGAGACCGCAGTCAGATAAAATTATCAAACAAGGATTCTGCTTTTGTATTTGCAAAGACATAAATAGCCTTAACAAATGTGGTTGTTTGCATTTTTAAGTGAAGCTCCACAAAGTGTCAAGACAGGATTAGGGGGAGGAGTTTTATGTCATTTAGAGTGGCAACAACATGACTTGATGGGTTAAGGTGTGCAAGCAGGGACTTTCCATGGGCGTACTTCTCACTGTAAATTTATGGTGGAGGACAAATCATTGGGGATAATTCAGTTTGGCCTTGGTGTGTTCATTCCTACCCCAATCCATCCTATTTCCTCATTCATTGCTTGTTGAAAACAAGCAACTTGGTCAAACCTTATTGTGGGCTTGGACTCCTATACATTTCATGGCATCTATTTCATTTTATACAAACTAAATCCTTTATAATAGGAAACTAAATTTTAATTAAATAAAAGATCATATTTAACCCAAATAATATAAATTAAAATAAAATCTATATAAAATTATGTTCCCGTATTTGCTCTTTCTTAATTCACATTATTACCCCTCTTAAAAAAATTTGACCTTAAATCTTAAATGAACTCCACCTGCATAAAAAATTAATATGTAAGAAAACAAATATCTTTGCTTGTTTCTAGCCAAACTAATCATCAAGCAATCTTGAATCTCCACATGACATTTTCATGATGCTAAAACAAATTAAATGACATGCACATAACAATAAAAATGTGAAAAAATATGCTTTAATCACTGGCTTGATAGATTGATAATTTTCTTGTTGGCTCAATACACAAATTAACTTCTTTGAGAACTTTGATCTTGCTATCAAATTCTAAATTGGCTTTAGTAATCTCAATAGTTGAATCTTCTAAGGCATCCTTATCTTCATCATTCTCAACAATAGCTTCTTTCAGAACTTCTATAATTTCTTATTTGTTATCTACCTTAATTACACCATTATTTACTTAAATCTCTTCGAACCCTTTCTTTGGAGCCTCTATAATCCCTAAATTGCCACTCTCATCAACCATCTCTATAACATCAATATTTTTACAAAGATTTTAATCTAGTATCATTGTACTCTCAATATCTCTTTCTTTCTCCTTTTCTTGCAATTGCATAATCAAAGCTTACAAATCCTTATGAGTCTTCTATCATTGCCTATTTATTTTAGCCACTTGCATTCATAGAATCATAGAGTTCAAATTATTACAAGTCTTCTGCTATTGCCTATTGAACTTAGCAAATGTCAACTCCTTTTCTCCTCTTAATCATTCAATATTTGACCTCCTTACTCTTGACATTTCTTTAATGAAAAACTAGGTTATATATTTTAAATCTAAAAAAAAGTAGAATTTTTTTTTTATCTTAGGAAGAACATTCAATTAAGCCTAGGATCAAGGAATTCAAAAATTGGAACAAATTGGAAAAGAGGAATTAGGGTTTATGAAAGACAACGTGGTATATAGTTAAGTACACGCCCGCATATTTGCCCATGCAAGAATACACATGTGTACATAAAGGTACATGGCTGAAGTATACACTTATATACTTAGGCATGTCGAAATATGAAAATCCATAAAAAGGTACATAGCCATTCTACACGACTGTGTATCTCAAATGTGCTAAAATACATGACTATATACTTAGTAATATCTTGTTTAACACTTTAATTTATATTCAAACGAATTTTTGTGTAACCTAAAATCATAGTGTAACCAATGTGCCTAAAACCAATATTAAGCACATGCAAAACCAATTTAAAAAACAATCAAACTAGCTTCTAAATGATGTCAATTCTCAATGTTTATAACCAATTCTTCAAACGAAGATGTGATCAATCTTAAGTATCCAAATTTAATTGCTCTGATACCAAATTATGATGTGCCTAAAAGGGAGTTTAAGCACATATAAATAAACCAATTAACAATACCTAAAGGACAATATCAAATCGGTTCAATTTGGAGCAAAATGTTGCATGAACCCTAATTGCAATAGATGATCCAAATGCTATTTTTCATGAAATGAATTACTCAATGTCGTATTCCTCTATGAAGATCACTAATATTCTTATGAAAACCATGTGAAATAGCATACAAAATCAACAAGAACCACCTCCGAGATCCCCTTTCCCAACAATTTAAACCACGGTTCAAATGAAGCAAATATTGATAGTAAATAATAAGTGCTAAAAACTAATCAATTAAGCAATAATAATTTGATTACAAATGCAATTAAATCTGACCAAGAAGACTTCAATCCAACCCTAGATATGACTCATTAGAGATGAAAAGAAACACAACAATAAGAAATTGATATAACTCACAATTTCTCCTTGTTGCACTCGCCACAATTCCAATTGTTGGGATTAAAATTAATAAGAGGAATTGAACTAAGGAAGAACCCTAATTCTCTCACGTAAAAGTGTATGTCTATTATGAAAAATTCTCCCCTCAAAACCCTACTTAAGCAAGTATTTATACTTGCTCCCTTTAGGGTTAAAAAGTTCACAAAATTACAACTATGCCACTTTTAGGGTAGCCGGTCCTAAAGACTATTACAAACCAATGAAAATTTCCCAAAAGTAATTACAACATAAATAGTTCAAGTAAATAACAAACGTATGTGAAAATTAGTCTTCAAGATGCCAATTCTTCAATAAGATTCATCGGCCCAACTTATCGCCGGTTTAGGTTAGCCCATGGATAACCCACAAGCTGAGTCTAAGTGAGTTTACCCATCGCCTTGTAAAGCATGATAAGTGCTCTTGTTAGAATATACAATACATGAATAAAAGAAAAGAGGTTAGTAAACAAATAATTATGGGGTCGATGTGCTCAAAATGGGCCCTCATCTCCAAGATTTGAAATCCTTTAGCTCTTGCTCTAATGATAGATCTTGACGGATTTTGATTCCTATCAGTAACCCTAGAGACTTTAGTAGTGTAAGAAAAGGAGTCATATAATGGATTAATGAAGAGAATTAGGAAACTTAGATTATTCTTATATTAGTATTAAGAGGAAATCATTATTCCTTTGATGGATTACAAAATACTTTAGGCTCAATACCAAACGTGCTTAAGATTAAGATTTCAGGTACGTATAACTTTGTTTGTTCCTTGTGCTTGTTAATTTGGTATCAAATTGAATTAAGCTAGATGAGCAATTAAGTAGTTAAGTGTTTGTTGATTATGCTTGGCTTGGCCTAGGAGCCTATAGTAGCAAATCCTTAAGAGGTACCTTAATGATCCTTGTGTGAGGTTGTCCCTAGTAGAGTCATGCTTGAAAATAATCTAAGTTGGTTTAATGTTTAAGGATTCATGGGTGTACGGCTCATAGTGGTAATTTCCAGCACCAGGTTAAGTTTAAAAATGTTTAAGGTTTAAGGATTCATATATGTTAGGGCCCGTAGTGGCAGTTCCCAACACCAGGTTAAGGATTAAGTTCTTAAGTGTGTTTAACAGGATCATGAGTACTCCATTATTGTTATGTGAACTTTAGTAAAACATGAATTTGTTTATTGATGTTTAAGATTTGCATATATGTATGTGATTTAAGTTCTTGCTTGTTCGTACATATGTGTTTATTGTTATACGTAGTAGATGCTAGCTTACCCCTTAGGGATATTTTTTTTTTAGATGCAAGTACAAAGGGAAATGTTACAAAATGAAGAGGAGTTAGGTTTAAATGTATAAGAGAGGGAGAAGGAAGATTTCCATTACTATTATGGAGATTAATTGAGAACTAAGCAGCTGAGGCATAGACATTTTATTAAGACTTAGAATATTTAAATATTTTAAGTGCTTTGGGTTGATGTATTAAGAATATTTCCTTTAAGAGTTGAAAGTTTATACAAGATGTATTTATATCTTGTTGGAAGTATTGGATATAATTGATTGTGGTTTATAGGATTTACAGGATTAAGTGGTATGGGAGTAGGGTTAAGAGCCTTAACATGTCTATAAGTCTCAAATTGGTGAAGAAGAGGGGGATGAATTGTTTGCAAAAAAAAAAAAAATTATCAAATTTATCTAATCAAATTGTTTTTAACTTTCTCATGTAATGAAGATTATACGAGATGAGTAATAATAAAATAAATAGATATATTGTGTAGTGAAAATAAAGAAGGTAGTAATTTATAGAGGTTCCTCCTATTAAGTATGTCCTCTTATCTAGTTTTGTTACTAAGAATCTAATCTTCTACATCAATTTTTCCACTAATTCAATTGCTAAGAACTTGTTACAATCACCAATAACTCTTGATCTATCTTTCTAGCCTTTTCCTGGGCTAAGTGCAAACTACAAGGCTTTGTAACCTACTTTCTTAGACTTAACTTTACACCAGAAAAAAGATAAATTTATAAAGATGAGAAAAATATAATTTCTCTAATTTAAGCTCGAGTAAAGAATTTATGATTTTGCTCTATTTTGAGTGCTATCTTTTGCTCGTATCTTGTATCTCTCTGTATCTCTATTTCTTCAACTTAAATTATTTTGTTTATATAGTTCTTCATTTTATTGATAGATTGCATCCAACATTCATATCCCTGCATTTTTGGAAATTTGAAAATTTTAATTTGTAACTCAAATTCAAATTCACTTATGTATAATAGATTTAGTTTGGATTTATTGATGTTTATCTTTGTCTGGCTCTTCAACAACTTCAGATGGATAAGTTTTGGTTGTAAATAGAAAATCCCCTTTTATTCAGATGGCCTTCAACTAATAACCATATTGGTTATTCTTATCCTCATCTTGTTCTTCTTCGGTTGCAACGACCTTAACTTGAATTTGTTATATATGTATAGAAACTTTGTAAACTAAAGTTTTAAATAATTCATACTCATAAATTTAAACTTGTATAAGAACATATATAATCAAAAGTTTACAAAACAAACTATCAGATTGTCTGTATAAATGTCTAGTTAAACGTTTAATAGATTGTCTAAGTAAGTGCCTGTATACTATTGTCTAGATAAGGGTCTGTATACTACTACTTAGATAAGTGTCTATAATAATAAACACTTTTGTTCTTCACACTTATAACATATTTTATACATTAAAACTTATTACAAGAACTCAACATTCTCCCCATTTTTTATGATAACAAAACCTATCTCAAGTGATAAACTTTATATACTATATTAGATACTTGTGAAACAATTATCACTAGCTACTTATCCCTTCTCCCCTTTTTTATTATCAAACAAATAAAATATAATACTCCCCCTTAATGCATGATATAAATTTTAAATGAAAATCAATGATTACAAAACAGATAAGCAGAAAGCATTATCAATTGAATAAAAAACCATCACTCAATAGTTAAAAATCAGAAAGTATAAGTCTTAAAAGTAAAACAATTAATGGATAACTAACAAGGATTAGCAAAAGTCTTTAGATAAAAAAAAAATCAATTCTTCTTCTTCTTTGGGGCTTTAGCAACCTTCCGTACAGTTGTTTTGACTCTTTTCTTTACTTTCTTAGGGATTTCTTCAAATTCCTTTATAGTAGCATCAAGATTGATTTGAGTTGAACAAGAGCTTGAGTTAGTTGAGGTTTACTTGTTTTAGTAATAGGAGATGTTAGCTCAATAGAGGGTTCATTTTGGGTGGTTTGGTCAAGTACAAATTTAGGTTGATTTTGTTTAGAATAGGAGCTTGAGTTGGTTGAGGTTCAGTTGGTTCAGCAATAGGAGATGTTGGTTTAGCAAAGGGTTCATTTTAAGTGGTTTGGTTAGGTACAAATTCAGGTTAAGGATCAATTTCTTGAGCAGCTTCATGAGCAGGGTCAATTTCAACATTAATTTCGGTTTCTTCTTGCTTAGTGTGATCTAGAATATTTGTCCCGCCACTTTGATGAATCTCTTACTATATGTGTGGACTCTCCAAATTTTGTTCGTGCATTAAAATAGTATCTCTAGCCTCTTCATTAAGATCTTCCTGATCTTCTTGAATAGTTGTCTTCGAAGAACCATCCATAGTCCTAGTAAAAGTCGATAGAAGCTGTTCCTCAATTTTTTCTTCACTACATTTATTAGTGGTTGACTCCATAAAGGACTTCATCTCCAAAAAGCTTTTCTTCACATAGTTTTCTAGATAAAAAATTTTACTTTCCAAATCTATCACTTTGTTACTAGTTCCAACTTCAGCATCATTTCTCCTTGGAGCAGGGTATTTAGGTATACCTTCTATAGAACTGTCTATAGAAGTTTATGTTTCTATTAAGAGTTCATCCTTGATCTCCAAATTGCCTTTACCATCCTGTTGTCTTTTCTTCTTTTCTTTTTCTACCTCATTTTCTTTGCCTTTTCTCTTTCTCCCCTTCTTTAGAAGTTTTTCTTCATCAACTTTATTTTGTTATTTAGAGATTGCTCCTCTTTCTATATTAAACATCTATTCGAGAATATCCCTTCTTAAATGCCTATAATCCATATAAATAGCACAATCTCCAGAAAACCATGCTTTCTTCCAAACATGAATATTCATATGATGAAGAATTCCTTCTGTTATTTTCTTGATTGAAAATTTTGTGTAATCCTCTTTGGTAACCTTATTCATTTCTCTTTTAAAAGAAACATGATTAGGTTTCCATAAGGCTTCTTTTCCCTATTTTCAAACAGATTCCTTAAAACCTTGTTAATAATATTCACACTTTACCCTTTTGCCATTCCTAAAATTATTTTAGCCTCATTAACTAAAATATATGTTCTACTTTGTATCTTAGGCAGAACATATGAACTTACTATTTTTAGGGGTATTGAATTTAATTCATGGGCTTATGCTCTATTATTTTAATGGATTTGACTCTTTAGGTCGAGGTGATAGGGCTCAAAGAGTAAAGTCCATGTTATGGGATGATCAGGGGAGATTTGGCATAGTGGGCTTGGAGCAGGGCCCATTAGATTGGCCTACCTGATCCAACCTTTCTTAAATAAGACTTATACACATATACACTAAAGGCCTTTGGTGGGCCTAAATCTATACAAAGCCCATATGAGGCTTTATTCGCTAGGAACCGTTGATTGCCATCTCCATTCGATGGATGAGATTTATAACCAAACACTATAAATACCTCATGCCTCCTAACTAAAAAGGGGGACTTCTATTGAAAAAAGTGTGGTTACTCTATCGGATTTTCTCCAGAAGATTCGAATTATCACTTACGTACATTTATCTCACAAATTATACATCTATTATCGTAGAGTTGGGCTTTATTTAAGACTGACTACTCCTCCTCCTATCTCGATCACTTCTTGATCATCCTCACACATGTCACTTCCTCATTAGGCCACGTGTAGTGCATTTACACATAATACCCATGTGACCCCGTACTTGAGCTAACACCCCTTACATTTATTTGGCAACTCCCCCAGGGAAGAACGAGGAAGTTGGTAATATGGCACCTTCAAGGAGAAGAATACCTAACCCTATTGACGGGAATAATCAAGAAACAGATGCTAATATTGAAGCTATTTAGCAAATCACACCAGAAGGTGCACTTAATAGTACTCAAATTATCTAAGCTATCTAAGAGAATAATAGGAATATGGACCTTTTCATTACCATGATGACTCAATTCATGCCTGCTGTAGCTACTGCTGTAAATGTGCATCAGGGTGAGGCTTTGCCAAACCTGTACGTTCTACATTGCAGCGTGCTCCTTAAGCACCTCAACAAGATAACCCTCCTATCATTAATGATCAAGTAACAAGTGAGGAGCAAGCATCAGTTTAAGAACTTACATGTCCACAATGCTCGATTGCTGTAAGGAGAGAAGCAGGGATTCAAATTAGTGGCCCTTCGTCTTCACATAGTACCCTACGTATTACTATTTCTAAACACTTAAATCACCCTAACCTTATCCTTGTCACACTAATAGATCTTGGAACCTCCACTCTGAGAGGTTCATTTGTTACAATGGAGGATCTAGATGCATACTTGAGAGAAATACAAGTGAAGTCTGTTATAGGGATTCCAGAATTGAAGGTCCCTTATCATCAGTGTATTGCTGCAAAGCCTTACCCAAAGGACTATGTAAGCCCTAAGTTTATGCTCTTTAATGGCAAGAAGGGAAGTGCCAAAGAGTATTTGCTGAAGTTCATTAAGACATTGGAAGTCTATAAGTTGGATGATGACTTGAAACTATAGGAATTCTCCAAGTCTCACACTAAGAAGGCATATACATGGTATGTTAATCTTCCTCCAAGGTTGGTAGATTCGTAGGGGAACATGTGTAAGATGTTTCTTTTAAATTTTTTCTCAACAGAAGAAAGGGACACCCTCACTAACATGGGGAGAATTCGCTAAAAGTCGAGAGAAGACCTTATGGACTATATTGAGAGGTTTAGAGAGCGCTCTCTCGATATTTAAGATATTTGTGATGAAAGAGAACTGGTAAAGATTTGCATACAGGGGATGTTAACTGAGTATGTTGTTCACTTAGAGAACCTATCGTTGGTTTCATTCGTGACATTAGTTGAAAATGCACGACCAACCAACAACTCAGTTGCAAGGTAAAGGGGTGAACATGCAAGGTTCAATAAGCGAGGCCTATTTGTGAATTCCATTCAAGGGGAAGAACCAAAGGTAGGAAAGAAACCTAGAGTGGAGAAGTCTAAGCTTTAAAGTCTCGTGTGCCCTCACGCGATGGGTAAGGTACATGCAATGCTTGATATATAGCTCTGAGATAGAAATATTAGGCTCCCGAAGGTTGAGCGCCTTCTTACTCCTGAAGAAAGGAATAACTCGAAATTCTGTAAATTTCATAGAATTGTGGGTTATTCTACCAAAGATTGTTTTACTTTGAAAAAAATATTTAATGAGAGGGTACGAACCGGGGAACTCATTATTGAGGATAACAATATTCATAATAAACCTCTTCTAGCTCATAACAATCAACAGGGAATGATGAATGCTATCACTCATGACCCTACCACTGTTAGGGTAAATGAGAAACCACCTACTGAGGCAAGCAAGAAAAAAAGAAAGTAAGCTCAAGTTGAGGAGGATGAATGCCCTCCTGCTATTGTGGCACTTATGAAGACATTAAGTTTTAGGAATTTCTTCAACCTTCTTGGATTTGATGAGAAGGCAAAGCTTGTAGCAGCAACTACACTCATGTAGATCTCAAAAGAACAATATGCAAAATGCAGTGCAGCGCAGCCTGTGAAAAGAATGTTTCATGCCCATGAAAATGCAATCTTATTCACTGAAGCTAATATGTGTGTCAAAGGTTCAAATCATAACCATCCTTTATATGTTGAAGGAATGCTTAATAGCTATTCAATGAAGAGGATATTTATTTATGCTGGTTCTTCTTTAAACATCATGCCAATGTCTACCTTCAGAGCCGTTGGGATTGATATTTGAAAGCTTGTGAGGCAACCCATCTTGATAAATGGCTTTAGTCATTCTCTTAACAAGACACTAGGACGAGTTAATGTAGATCTCAAGGTTAGCCCTATACATGATTCAGTAACTTTTCATGTGATTGATGCGCCTGTGTCCTACCACTTATTGGTGGGAAGAAAATGGCTGCATGATCACAATCTGATTCCTTTAACATTACATCAATGTATTAAGGGCCATTGGAAAGGAAAGGATGTGTTTGTCTTTGCTACTAAGAATCCCTTCGAGAATGATGAATCATATTTCATAGAGTTAACCTTCTTTGACGAGTTTGCTGAAGAAGGAGAGATAGCCATTACATACCTTACTGGTATTCCACTACCTACATGGGATGAAATTCAGGTGGGCCAACAAAAGAAGAGGAAGATGCGAGGATGTTGTGGAGGAAGAAAGAAAAATAAGAAGCCAATTGAAATTGAAAGTTATGTTAAGGATGACGGGCGAACGGTGTATCGCTTATGACGGTTACAAGGGTTTGATGAGGAGTGTTTATCCTCATAAGATCCCATACCACTCTAAGACGTCCAGCTTGCTTCGCATCAATTATATGATCAAATGAAAGCTTAAGTCGAGGAGATAGAAGAATTAGATCTAGTGCGACCTGGAGAGTCGTTGTAGCCAATCTTTATCAATAAGGGCTTGTCACATGAGATAAAGGCTTCCTTTATAGAGTTATTAAGGGAATATCGAGATGTGTTTGCATGGACATACGAAGAAATGCCAGGGCTTGATCCTACTCTAGTGGTACATAGGTTAAATGTTACCCCAAGAGTGGCGCCTGTGAAGCAAACACGAGGATTGTCCATCTTGGGGTTAAAATCCAAATCAAGCATGAATCGAAAATTTACTTCGTGCAAATTTTATCAAGCCAATTGAACATCTTGAGTGGTTAGCTAATGTCGTACCAATAAGGAAGAAGAATGGCTAAATACATGTCTGTGTTGATTTTTATGATTTAAACAAGGCATCAAAGGATGACTTTCCTTTATCGCATATTGACACATTAGTTGACACAACGGTAGGACACGAGTTATTTTCATTCATGGATGGTTTAAGTGGTTATAATCAAATTAAGATAGCTATTGGAGATGCTGAGCGTACTGCATTTAGAATGCCAATGGGAAATTTTTATTACACTGTCATGCCTTTTGATTTGAAAAATGCAGGTGCAACCTACCGGAGAGCCATGACTACCATATTTCATGATATAATGTATGACTTTATGAAAGACTATGTCGATGATATAGTTATCAAGTCAAGGAGAGCACCTGATCATCTAGTTCACCTGTAAAAGGTTTTTGAGTGATGTCGGTTGTATAAGCTCCGCATGATACCTCTAAAATGTGTATTCGGTGTAGCTTCAGGGAAGTTTTTGGGATTTGTAGTTCATAGGAAGGGAATTGATGTGGATCTGGCAAAAATCCAAGCTATATTATCTATGCCATCCCCTGTTACCCCAAAAGAATTGAAAACTTTCATGGGAAAAGTTTCCTACGTTAGAAGATTCATGCCAGCATTGGTAGAGATTTCATATCCTCTACATTAACTTATGAAAAAAAGGGGTCTCGTTTGAGTGGAAGGAAATACATGAGAGAGCAATTGAAGGGATTACCACTAACTTCCCCTCAAACTATGACAATGCCAATGAAGGGATTACCACTGATCTTGTATCTTACTTCTACTGATAAATCGATTGCAGCTTTACTCGCACAAGAAATAGATGGGCAAGAAAGACCAATTTACTACTAGAGTTGGACTCTTTAAGGGAGTGAGGTCAACTACTTAGCCTATGAAAAGCACCGTCTCGTGATAGTTTTTGCCTTGCAAAAGTTACGACACTATTTCCTAGCGCATAAGGTCAATCTTATCACACATTTAGATCCCATCAAGTATTTATTGTCTTCACCAACCTTGTTAGGTCAAGTTGCTAAGTGGTTACTCCTTCTTGGAGAGTTTGACATCATAGTTTACTCCCTTAAGGCCGTTAAATCACAAGCTCTAGCTGATTTGTTAGCACACTTCCCAGATGCGCGTGAAAGTCTCATTGTGGATGCTATTCTAATAGAGTTTCATGAAGACTCTCTCTTGATCAAATCAGAAGGGGAGTGGTCACTTTAGTTTGACGGCTCCGTAGGAAATAAGGGATAGGGAGTAGGAATTGTGTTAAGCTCACCCAATAGTTAAGAAATACCATTGGCATTCAAACTTGATTTTTATTGCATCAATAATAAAGCTGAATATGAAGACTTGTTGCTAGGACTGATATCCACCCAAGAGGAGGGAGCAAATCACCTATGCATTTGAGGTGACTCCAATTTGATCATTAAGCAAGCCAATGGTGAGTTTGGACTCAAAGAACCTGCATTAGCACCTTACAAGGCTGCAGTACAAGCTTTGGTAGCAAAATTTCAGTCAGTGCACTATGAGCATACAACCCGATCTGTCAATAGATATGTAGACACTTTGGCTACATTAACTTCAAAAGTCTTGATCTAGGATGCAAGTACTACTTTGGATATTCAGGTACTTAAGAAATCTATCACATGTACTGCATCGGGTCTTGTTGATGAGAATGAAGAAGCACATGATGATTGGCCTATGTCGCTAAAGAAATAGTTAGTGTACCTAAGTCCAGCTTCTGTTTCAACATTGAAGAATTTCATTCAAGTTAATAGATCACTATATTACAAGGGCCTAGAAGGTGTTTTGTCATGTTGTGTTAGGATAAAAGAAGCTCGCTTGAAATTGGACAAATACCACAAGATTTGGTGTGGAGAAGAGAGGCCACCCTTGTACCGTTGCATTCAGCACACGGGATACTATTGGCCATCAATGTCCAAGGATGCATTCCAAGTATAAGCAAATTGTCCCAAATGCTTTGAGTTACCTAACGAGAAGGAATGTAACTTTGTGGCTAGTGCAAGTGATTGGCGGCGACTGTACATTGACTACTTGAAGAACAATACACTGCCCACTGATAGTATGGATGCAAGGCTTGTGAAAACAAAGGCAAGAAAATATCTTATGCATGAGGATGAACTATACAGGGTTTCAATCATGGAAAAGCCTCTTAGATGCATTGCACCTCCTGAAACAGAAGTAATATTGATCGAAGTGCATGCTGGAGAATGTGGAGAGCATCAAGGAGGAAGGAAATTGTATTATCACTTACTCAAAATGGGTTATTATTAGCCAACTATGGAAGTTGACACTTTTAATTTTGTTAAAAGATGTCACGTTTGTCAACAGCATGGTAATGCCATTCATGCTCTTGTAGTTACACTCCATAGTGTGACAATGCCATAGCCCTTCCATACATGGGCATTCGATTTGATTGGTCTAATTCATTCGCCGTCGAGAGGGTGCATTTGGATTTTGGTAGGAATTGAATGTTTCACGAAATGGATAGAAGCTGCCCCCTTGAAAAAGGCTACAGGACCAACAATTGCAAATTTCATAAAAGAGAACATTATATGTAGATTCGGCATTCTGAAGCGCATCTTGTCTAATAATGGTACTCCTTTCATCAATACTTATGTGTGACAATTGATGGTTTCCTATGGAATAAATCATGTTAAGTCTACGCCTTACTACCCAAAAGGTAACGGCTAGGCGGAAGCTACCAACAAGAGTTTGTTAAAGGTGTTGAGTCGTATGGTTTATGATAACCATAAGGAATGGCACGATAAGCTGCCATTAGCACTTTGGGAGTATAGAACTTTGAAGTGAAAGCCAACTCAAGCGACACCTTTCTCTCTAGTATATGGCACCGAAGCGATAGTCCTAATGGAAGTCTTGATTCCATCCGCACACTTAACTATCAATGCTAAGCTTGAACTAGGCGCCTTGCATATGCTGGATTTAGAATCCTTGGAGGAGAGACAAGATACTGCTAAACATAAGCTAATTCATTACCAGCAGAAACTAAGTGTAGCTTATAACTGCTTAGTGAGGAAAAGGTCATTTCAAAAGGGCGATGTTGTACTTTGAGCAGTAGATCATGTACACTAAGGTATTCCAGCACCAAAGTTTACACCCAAATGGGAAGGGCCTTTTATCGTTGAGGAAGTTCATGATAGTGGTTACTATAAACTTTGTAATCCAAATATGGATGCTATCACAGCTCCTATCAATTTCCAGTACATCAAAAAGTTTCATTTATAATGGGCTAAATGAACATGAGAAATGAGATTAATGAAAACACATCTCAAGACATGAGAACTTACTTCCAACCTTTTTGTCTCAAAGATTTCATTTGTTGCTGCAAGGATAGAAATTTAATTCCTTAGCGCACATTATATACATTACGTTGCTATAGTTTAGTAGTAGATTAATCTCCTAAATGCGCAATGTCTTGTGGGTTATGCCATGCTGACTAGTGAAAATATCATTTCCTAAGCGCATAGCATAATGCCCTCAATAAATGTGATGATTCTATTATTCAATGCATTTGCTAGAAATTTCACAAGCGACTTGTTAAGTAGTGGGTAATATCCCCTTAGCAATTTTTCTCTAAAAGGTCGGGAGACATGCTATCGACTCATGCCCTATCATGTTATTTATGTAAGTGCAGCTACTATTAAGCACGATATGAATAACATATCATCTAACAATAAAAAAAGGTTCGTAAAGACACAAAACTAGCCTTTAAATCAAGGAAAAAAATCATCGTTCATCAAACTAGTTTACATATCACATAAAAAAAAAAAAGAAACACATGAAAAGGGATAATGCCAAATCAGGAACCTATAACAAATCTAATTAAGGAATTAACATCCAAACCAGCTAAGTTGGCCTCCATTTTAAGATCAATCTTTAACAATTCCTCTAAAATTCCCTTATGTTGTTCCATTAAGTCTTAGCAACCTAGAACCTTCCTTGCCTTAATCGTAATAGGCTTTATACTACTAACTCTGAATTTTAGAGCCTGCGGTCCTTCAATGCTATCAATGATGAGTTTTAGTTCCTTTTCAGATAATGAGCTCCAATGTCTATTTAGAAGGGACATAGTTTGCCTAAGCATGGATACTATGATGGTACTCAATTTAGAACCCTGAAAAATAGCTTCACACTAGAATTCCCTCTCTAATTCGTACAAGCACCTTAGTGAAGGCAGAAGTTGTGAATAAACCACGAACCCGTGAAATGAAGCCGCTTGCAATATATTCGAGGAGCCCTTTTCATTCTATCTTGGTACTTCAATCACTAGGGAAGCGATGATATTAGGAAGTCACAGGTGAAGTAACTTCGCTACAAAGAGCATGTGTGTTGTGGTAATGCGAACCTCGCCAACCCGTGATGAAACCCGGTGATCTAGATTTGATAACCTCACAACCTAGGATCTCTCAAGAACGATGGACACTGTGACCCTTTGTCTATAAATGAGACAAGAACCTTGGTATACGCGATAATGCCATAATCGATTATGGTAGGATCGATTGATAAGTTAAGGGATGAATGCCACAGATTCAAGAATCCGATAAGTTTGATGGTTCTTCAAAGAACCAAAGAGAAATCTCTCTCAATTGATGAGTAAAATTGTTCAAAGATCGTTTACAAATGAATGTGTGATGACTATTTATAGTCTCACAATAAAAGTACACAAAACGTCACAAAAACCCTACTTGTGACTAAGGAGAAACAATATACGTTGGTGGCCTAAATTGGACATAAGCTGGCCTATAATTTCCATTTAAGCCAGTACCTAAGCCAGTGACTTACATTCAAGTTTGAATTGGCCTTTATTGGAGTAAGCTAGCTACTTAGGCTGGCAGCTTTTAAGCTAGCTTTCCATGCACTTCTATGCTAGCCATTTTAGGCCGGTGGCCTTCCTTCAAGGCCGGCCACTTAGGCTGGCGGTCTTCAACACTTTTAAAGCTATTGGCCTTTGGTTCCTTCCCCGACTTATGTCTTTGTGATCTACACTTCGAATATGCCCATACTCTTTGTTCCCAACTCTTTATCTTGTCTTTGATCATCCTTGGACCAATCCTCCTAATGTGATCTTCATCATATAGGACATACCAATTCCGATTGATACCTCATTTAATGTCCCATCTACCCTGCCTCTCTCAATTCATTAGCATAAGCCTGAATGTCATTCTCATTGAAATGTCCAATCTTGTTGTTATCAATGTCATCCATACGAATAGTAGCATTTGACTCAACATTATTACTTGGTAAGGGCTCAATCTCCCTATCGTCAACATAAACTGGAGTACTTTTACTACTATCAATACTGCGCTCGAGAGTGTCCTCTAAATCAACCATTTCTTTATCATCTTCTTCATTTATAACATCAACGATAGTAGGACGATCTTTAATTCGAAGCTCCTTCCTAACATCATAACGACTAGGGAATGGTGCAATATTAGGAGGAGTCAATTTTGAAGGACCAATGGGGGGATCGGTAGCAACATGATCTCTTTTGTCCTGCAACAAAAGAAAGGAAAAAAAGTTAACATGAGTGCATAGCAATAGTTGAAAATTAGAGGAATAAGATACATATAAATAATGGTAATACCTCCTGAACACGCGATCGCTTTACTTGCCTCATAATCAATGAAGAAGGAGTAAAATGATTGCTTAGTGCTTTATTCTTTACATTAGTAGATGACTTTGCCTTTTTGTTTGCGGGACAAAATTGAAAGTCATATTTAAAAATAGACTCCTCAGTTACCTCCTCCTCAATGAACATATCCACATACTTCTTAAAATCGTCTAAGCAGTTAGTCCAATATGTCAACCACTCAATAGAAGCAAGTCTAGAAAATGATAATTGCCTTATATTTAGACGAACATCTCTAAAGTTTGCAGGATTGAGTGATTGGCAACACGAATTAAAATCCTCCTTTATGTGGATGGTTCGAGGAACTCCTTGGTCAAAACCAAACTGTCAGGCTACTCTATGAGGTGAGTATAACATGACTTTACACTCTAGAAAAACAGCTAGAGGAGTCTCTCCAGTGATGAAGAGAAGGAAGACCCCTAGGCGAGCACCATAAGATAAACCCCACTTCACCAGCATTAAGTCTCTCGTGAGCCTCGAGAAGGTTCACAATATCTTTTGACCCTTTGGGATAAAACTTTGGAAACCACAAATAACCGACTAATCTGCTTGTGTAAGGTTGAAAATTCACCTCTTTCATGTCATATATTACATGAAATAGCAAACCTAAAGGCTTTCTATCAATCCACGTGAAGGCTTAGGGCTCGACAGGACTAGGCCTATTCAGAGGAGAACCAAAGTGTCTTCTAAACCGCTTAATAAAGAATACGTGCAAAAACACCACATCGACTTGTGATAGTACGATGTAACGCCCCTTTGATTGAATTGAAGCCTCGTGATACAAGTCCAAATGCCGATACAAAGACCTAAGGTAAAATAATCCTAAAGCAAAACGAGTGCCATACGCTATACGAATGGCCAAATGAAAAAAATGACAACTCACACCACTAGCTAGACCACCAGGAAATACACACAAAGACAACCAACATGCTAGAAAAGCCTCAAGCTCGAACTGAAGAACAACAAAACGATGGTAAGCGAGTTAATTAAAATAAACCTTATATGATAAAAAAAAACGGCCCAGGGGGGGGGGGGGGGGTGTCATCACACGTGGGATTAGGAAAAACTTACTTGTATTGATCATTTGAGTCATCTGAACTCTTTTGCTCAAAAACGTATTTGATCCATGCAGAGAAAGTAGATTTCCTGCGACTATCGATGGCCACTGCCATCGCTACTTCTAAAGCCGATATGACTACTTTGTCTTCCTCAATGATAGCGGTTACAATATTTGTTAACCTAAAATCACGAAAGTGAAGGAGTGTGCACACATCCTCCAATGTAGGAGTAATCTTACCCCAAGAAGTTACAAAAGTGTGTGTTTGTGTACTCCAACGAGTCATAACACTTTGCCAAAAATCCATTTTGTTTGGTTAAAGAAACCTAAAATGGGAGGAAATCATCACGGGGTAGTAGATTTCTACAAACTCCATAGCATCTACATATCTCGGGTTGCCCATGGTGTGATTGACCTAGGGACACTAACCTGGCACAACTTGCTTATGAATAAAAAATTGAGTATCTGACAAGGGAAGTTCCCCCCTTTCATTCCTAAAACGTAATATAGAAGTCCCCTCTATATTCTCTCTAGCTTCAACCTTAGGCTCCCATCTTATGAAATGCCACATGCCATCAACATGTTGGTGCTCCTGCGTATCTCTCTTGCTTATGCAACTCCAAAAGAAATCTTCCTTAATCATCGGGTCAAGCCATTTACTCTGACAAGAAGGCACTATGGGTATGCGACCGTTAGAATATACTACTATCTCTTTACCTTTTTCACTAATCCCACTACGTGATTTAACTTTTCCAATATCTTTACCCATTGTAAGTGGTGGCAACAACTGAATCTAACCAATACTACTAAAAAAAGGAGTAGGGGGGGGAGTGCTGAAAATCTCCTGATGGCCTTACTACTTGCAAAGGTAAATGAAGGTAGATTACTCTTATAATAAAAAGAAAGGACATTAAAAAAAAGACACTAGAATAAAAAAAACAGTGAGAGTAATAAAAAAATCTATCAACCGGGAGTGTAGAAAAATACTACAAACCCTACTAAATCATCAAACCTATTTAAAAAAAAATCCACAGAAGGAAGTGAGAACTCCAAACAACCATCAAGGATCTTTTTAGAAGCCAAAATGTCCCACGATGAAACAAGAACTCAAATTGTGTAGTTTAATGCAACTATCACAGTCATTCTATTTTGTTACATGAATAAGAATGTCCTACAATGAAGCATGGACACAAATGACATAGCTCGACCTAGTCATCACAGTCATCTTGTGCTACTATCCAAGATAAAGTTCACAAACCATGAAGGTTTTCATGAAGGGAGAGAAACCTTATCTTTAACTTATCAAGAATTGTTTAATGGAAATTAACCAACAAAAGCTCTCTAGCAACAAGAATGTCCTGTAATGAAGAACATATTTATGTCACAAGGTCTGATGCAGTTATTATGGTCATTCTATTGTTGCTATAGAATGTCCCACTATAAAGAACGAATGCAAGAAACATAAACTGATACAACAATCATAGTCATTTGACATTACTATTGAAGCTAAGTTGATTTCTTTTACACCACCAATCCATAGTGCTAAGTCAAGCTTTAATGACCTTAAAACTTGTGTAGAGACGACATGCTCTCTCTACCAAACTCAGTTGCAACCTATGAAAAAGCCTGTCTTAAAGCATTGTCTTCCTCCACTGCCTTTACATCATCATGTGGTCCATCACCATCAAAACCTAACTCCAATAGTAGAACACAGACAAAAGCAAACTCTTCCATCATCATTCTTTTAAAAGCTTTTTATATTCATGCAAATGGAGAAGCTATGTGCAACTAGAGGCCAGTATAGTGTGAGGTTGGTTATGTCATGGAGCCAGAGTTGGTGTTAATGGCTAACTATTACATAGATTTAGGCTTTAGTAGTTTTAAAGAAGAAGATTAAAGAGCCTTCCCTTTCTAAGAGATACTTCTCAGGCAAGTGACATTGATAATACTGCTTAATGAACACCTTAGGCGAACAACTTCGGAAACACCATTTAAGGAACACCTTAAGAGACACTAAAAGCATGCAAAAAGATATATGTAAGACCCCATCCAAAAAAAAGGCGACAAACATAGAAGAATCTCACTTGCAATGTCTGGCGACGCAGCTACCGCTATCAAATCAAACTTGTAGCGGTTAGCAAAGTAATTCCGATTACTAGAACAAGATTGATGAACGTTGCGACCTTGACTATTGAGACTGAATCTGCAATGTTCTGTGATGAGAAAATGTTGAAAAACAATGACAACCAGTGAGGCAATGGTCCTATGAGATTGTCAATTGCTAGAATAAGATTACATTTCCAATTATTGAAAATTATATTGCCAATCGATGGAACAAGATTATGCTGGAACTAGGTAAAAAAAAAAGGAAAGGGAATCAACAAGTAAGATAATATTCAAAGTAAAAAAAAAAAATCTAAAAACAAAGATCAGGTCGTCATGAACATCAACTAATTGCGAGGCTATGTTGTACTCCTCGGTTGAAGCCAATCTCGACAGAAATGAAGATTTCTTCTTGAAGGCTTCTTGGGCTAGCTTGATAATCACCTCTAATGAACAAAGTGTGACGTCTTCAATAGAAATGAATCTGGTGCTTTCCTTTATGTGGAGCATGATAATGTGAGCTCCTTAACCTGATTTGGCCTCTTGATTTACTTGACCAATTTGTGCTCATCATCGGCAACTCATGCATATATATCCAGCAAGAAAAGATTGTAATGGTTTAGGAATATTTATACTAGTTATAAAAGATAAAAAATTAGAATATATATATATATATATATATATATATATATATATATATATATCCGATAAGAAGAGATTGCAGTCGTAAACTTGAAAGATATAGATATGGGATATTTATACCAGTTATAAAAGATTCGAAAAATAAAATAAAAGATTTTGATGCCTTCAAAGAGATGGTGTTCAAATAGATTAGCCTACTTGAAATTGAAGCCTTAGTTTAGGGAATAACCTTACCTTATCAATATATAGTTCACAAGAGTTCATTTCATCTATTAGTAACTATGTTGGAAAAAAGATACCTCATCCTAACATGGTCTATTTCCTTCTTACCATAAACAAATGCATAGAAAGGGAATATAATTTTATTATATGAAATAGACGATTCCTATATTAGAAAAAAGCATTTAAGGATCCCAATCTAACTTAATGAGGTCAACCTTATAATATACGAATTTGCAATATGTATTTTTATTTAGTATCACACTATTAGGGTTGGGGTTGGCGCATAATAAAAATAAAATAAAAGTGGAGTAATTGGAACACATGAGCTCAAGCTCAAATTTTTAATGAACAAATATGGGCTAAAATGTTAATAGCGGGACCCACTTGCTTTCTTGTCGTAGGGGAGTATGAGCCATACCCCAACATAAGATACCTCTCTTAAGGTGATTAAATTTAACAATGTTGACCATGAAATCTTAACATAGAGTTTTCAATAATATTATACTATTTACCATCTTTCAAAAAAAAAAAAAAAACCAATTCAAGTCAAGTTTATTGATTGTTAAAGAAGTTATCATTTATACATCCACTCTATGCTCTATAGTATTCAAGAATGATGGGGGGCATATTTATACGATAAGAAAACTTAAATTACTTCACAAGTGCTGATGCTAGGCTTTAATGCTATATAAGAGTAAACGGCAACAGTGCAACTATTCTATAAGCACACATGCGCCAAGTAATTTCCTAGCCATGATAAAGGCTTATCTGATGCCTAAGTCCCTTCGACCTTACTCAAAGGACTTTAGTCAGGGGGAAAAATGTAAGGGTACTTAATTTAATTCATGGGCTTACGCCCTATTATTTTAATGGATTTGACTCTTTGAGCTAAGGTGATAGGGCCCAAAGAGTAAAGTCCATGTTATGGGATGATCAAGGGAGATTTGGCATGGTGGGCTTAGAGTATGGCCTATTGGATTGGCTCGTTCGATTCAACCTTTCTTAAATAAGACTCATACACATACACACTAAAGGCCTTTGGTGGGCCTAAATTCATACTAGGCCCATATGAGGCCTCATTTGCTAGGAACCGTTGATTGCCATCACCATTCAACGAATGAGATTTATAACCAAACACTATAAATACCTTATGCTTCCTAATTAAAAAGGGAGACTTCTTTTGGAAAAAGTATGGTTACTTTACCAAATTTTCTCTAGAAGATTTGAATTATATCTTACCCACATTTATCTCACTAATTATACATCTGTCACCGTAGAGTTGGGCCTTATTTAAGACTATCTACTCCTCTTCCCATCCCGATCACCCCTTGATCATCCTCACACGTGTCACTTCCTCATTAGGTCATGTATAGTGCATTTGCACATAATATCCATGTGACCCTGCACTCGAGCTAACACCCCCCCCCCCCCCCCCCCCCCCCCCCCTCCCCTATTATCTTAGCAACATCCTTACTAGCAATGAAAATTGAATAACGAGCATGTGTCATTGTGATTCAATCTCAAAGCCATCATTGAGCTATTGGAATAATTCTAGTTGATTCATATTTAGAACATCTTCATCATCATTTGAATCTTTCAGTTCTAAACTTTGAGTCATGTCATTTTTAGTAATTAATGTTTTGTCCACATACATTGGATTTTAATCTATCCTTCCTTCAGGTTTCTAAGTTCTCATAAAATTCAGCAATTATTTCTCCAAAGATTATGTATCTTAGATTACATAGCTTTCTATACCCTATTCTTTCCAACATTTCATCTATATGAAATCCATTCTTGATCAAATACTTAGCATCCATAAACATACAATCCATAATCTTCCCTTTGGATGGAATAAATTTCCAAGCAGATTTTTTTGTAGAATGTACCTTTTTGTTCCTTTTCGAAGTGTTTGGCGAAACATCTGACTCACCTTCTGTACTACTTTTTGTAACTAGTTCTTTCGAACTACTGCTTACTACGGGTTTTTCTTGTTCATTGTGGTGTTATGTTTCTTGTGATTTTTCTTGACTAGGATGTCTTGACAAAGAGGACTTCTCATCCTGAATATCAATAGGGCTTGTGTCCTTTTTCTTGGCCTTTGATTGCATTTTAGTCATCCTAGTGGATTTTCTTGGTGCCATTGTTGTGAGTAGCGATTAGGGTTTAAAAGAGAGAATGAAAGTGTTTTGGGTTGAGAGAGAGTGAGAGTGTTCAAAAGGTTCAAGAAGTTCAAAGTGATCAGAGTGAATGAGAGGGAGATTTTAAATCTTTAATTTTGAAAAAGTGATATTTAGGGAAGAGTTCCTTGCATGCGAGATATTAATGGCTAAGAGGATATTACTCATTTTCCTTCTTTTTGAGTTTATCTAAATTAAACAAAGAATAGAAAAATTATTTTAATAAATACTAATAGGAAAATGCACTCCTATTTCATTTATAATAGATTCAAACCTATTTTTATATAATGGTTTTGTAAATACATCAGCTAATTGAGATTCAATATTAATATTTTCATTGTTAATGTGATCTCTTATGAAATGATGCCTCACTTTAATATGTTTAGACTTAGAACGATGAATTGGATTTCTTTTTTTTTTTTTTAGATTAATAGCACTTGTGTTATCACATTTTATTGGAATATTTTTATACATAAATCTATAACCACACAATTGTTGTTTAATCCATAATACTTGAGCACAACAATTTCCTATAGAAACATATTTTGCTTTAGCTATTAATAAGGCAACAGGATTTTGTTTCTTGGACAACTAAGATACAAGTTTGTCCCCTAAAAATTAACATGTTCACGAAGTTTTTTTAATCAATCTTGCATCTTGCATAATTAGCATCTAAATATCTTATTAAATCAATATTTTGATTTTTAGGATACAAAATTCCTAATTCTATGGTGTAAGATATATATTTGAAAATTCTTTTTACTACTATTAAATGTGTTTTAGTTGAACTTGTTTGAAATCTAGCATATACATAAATAGCAAACAAAATGTTTGGTCTAGAAGTAATTAAGTATAACAAGGATTTGATTAAACTTTTATAAATTTTTAGACATACCTTTTTACCTGAAATGTTTGGATCTAACCTTATTGAAATTGACATAAGAGTAGTAACTCATTTAACATTCTTAAACCTAATTTTTTTGAACATTTGCTTAACATACTTTTCTTGGTGAATAAATATTCCTTAAGAGGTTTACTTGATTTGCAATCTAAGGAAGAAGTTTAGTTCTCACATCAAAGACATCTCAAATTCAGCCTACATCAACTTTGAAAATTCCTTGCAATATATTTCATTAGTAAAACAAAAAATAATATTAACTACATAGATTTGTATTACTAAAATATCTTTATCAAAATGTTTTACAAAAAGAGTTGTGTTAATGTTTTTTCTTGAAAAGTTATTTTTGATTAGAAAATCACTTAACCTTTCATACTAAGCTCCAGGAGCTTGTTTTAAACCATAAAGAGCCTTCCATAGTTTGAAAACATAATCTTCTTTTAATGGATCCTCAAATCTTGGGGGGTTATTCTATAAATACTTCCTCTTTGATATATTTATTTAAAAAAACGCTTTTTACATCTATTTGAAATAGTCTCAAATTTTTGTAACAAGCATAAGCTAACAATAGTTGAATAACTTCTTATCTCACTATTGGAGCAAAAGTTTCATCAAAATCTATTTTACCAAGCACTTATTCTAGTGGATTGTATGTTTTAAATCTCAGAGGTTTAGAATATTCAACTTTATTTTGTGTAGGTTCAGTAGTACTTTCTAGTAAACTGTCTACATAACTATCTAACTTACTATCTAGTGCACTATCTGGTTTATTGTCTAAGTAATTGTCTAACTTATCGTTTGTTGTATTGCCTGTGTGAGTGTCTACTCGATTGTCTAGTTTATCTTTTGTTTTTTATTTCAATAGGTACTCCTACATTATCTTGTAAACTCTGTTGATAATTTAAATATTTATCTCTATTCTTTTATTTATTACATCATCACTATCATCCATGATTGGATTATTAATAAACTTGACATTAATAGACTCCTTAACTAATCTAGTTACTTGATTAAAAATACAAAGAGCCTTACTAGTTGTTGAATATCCAAGAAAAATTCCTTCATCAACTCTTTCATTAAATTTACCAAGATTCTACTCGGATTTCTTGATGAAGCATTTAGTCCCAAATAAGTGAAAATATGACACATTTGGCTTCCTACCTTTGTAAATTTCATACGTTGTCTATTGTGTCAAAGTTCTCACATAAACACGATTAGAAATATAACAAAATGTAGAAATTGCTTTAGCCTATAAATACTTAGGTACATTACTTTCATTTAGCATACTTTGTTGCATTTCTTGTAATAATCTGTTTTCCCTTTCTATTATTCCTTTTTGCTGTAGTGTATAGGGTATAGAAAAATTATGTTTTATCCCATTTTTCTCGCAAAACTCAACTGCGATACTTGAATTTTTTTATGATCTATCAATATATATGATAGCATAAAGCCAAAGCTAAGGACATAAAAAAGTACTTAAATGATGAGCGAATGGGTCATTTCATACGAAGGGTATAAATACCCCAAATTAACCTAGAGAGCCTCCTTTGTCATTTTGTGTAGTGAAATCATAAACAAAAAGGAAAAACACTTTCAAATGACCTAAGGCAACTAAAGGGAATTCATCGACAATCGATCCAATAGTACCAGGTAAGGATTTCTATAACTTACAAGAAAGTAACAAATAAAGAATTGAGGTTTAAATGACTTATTGCTACATGATATCACCGGAATAGGATTGAAGAGAGAACGTGAAGAACAAGGAGATTTATAGATCAAGGATTCGATACACGAGAAGTTCGATGTAAGTATTCTAATTTATGTAATTTAATTAGAAAATACATGGGTTAGGGTTAAGTTAAGCCTAGGAATAAAGAGAATTGAATTTAAGAGAAGTTGGAAAGAAGAAATTAAGGCTTATGAAAATTGCTAAGAGATATACAGCCCTCTAACATGGTCATGTTTCGATCATGTTGAATATAAAACTTATATCTAGAGATACACGATCTCTTAACATGATAGTGTTTTGACTGTGTTGAACCAAGAGATACACGGCCTATCTACATGGTCGTGTTTCGACTGTGTTGAGTACAAAGCTTACCAAGAGATATACGACCTTTAATACGGTTGTGTACTAGCTCTTGTTGAGCTATATAGCCTCCAACATAGCCATGTTGAGTAAAACATGAGTTAGTTATATATCCATTTAACTTCCATGCGACTTAGATAGCTAGTAAGACCTTAGAGAATTTAAATGAATAGGATTAAGAAAATTAAGAATTGATATTAATCTTAGATTAAGTACTAAGAAGAGCTTGTTGATGGTGTATGGATTTCAGTTTAGCTTAAGTTCAAGACCAGAAGTACTTAAGGCTAGGATTCAAGATACATGTAACTTGTGTATTGATTTGTGCTTGTTTAAGTTAGTTTATGCATTAAATTTGATTTAATTAGAAGAATTAGCTTAAGAGTTTAAAGTTGTATGCTATATGTGCTTGGCTCGGCTTAGGGGCTCATAGTGGTAGATCTCTAGGGAACATCCCATTGATCTTTATGTGATGTTGTCCCTAGTGGAGTCGTGCTTGGAAATGATCTGGGCTGAATGTTGGATTAGGTGTTTAAGTGGACATGGGTGTGGGGCCTGTAGTGGCAATTCCCATCATCAGGATTAAGTGGTTTAAGTGAACATGAGTATGAGGCTCGTAGTGGTAGTATCTATCACTAGAATTAAGTGTTTAAGTGGACATGGGTGTGGGGCCCATAGTGGCAGTTCCCATCACCAAGTTTAAGAGTTAAGGGATTATGGGTGTAGGGTCCGTAGTGGTAGTTCCCATCACTAATACATGTTTCAATGTATTAAGTGTGTTAAAGGGGTCATAAGTACCTTGTTCTTGCTTGTGAACTTAAATTGTATCATGAAACAGTTGCTTGTATTTAAGTATTACATGACGTGTGTGATATTTGTTCATGTGTGTGTGATTGTGTTATACGTACCGGACATTAACTCACCCTTCGAGGAATATCTTTTTCAGATATAGGTATTGAGGGAGATGATAACTCGAGGGATAACTTGGGTTTGGGTAAACCACCGAGAGAGGAAGAAGATGATTACCATTACTATTATGGTGATTAGAAATTGAGAGAATTGTGCTAGATGAATGTAATAGATATTATCATTTAGAGAATGTTAATTTAGAGTTTATAGACTTCCGCTGCATTAGATGTTGAATATGGAGTTATGAAACTTATTTTGAAGTTGTGGGATGTATCGAATATCTTTACATAGGAATTACATGATAAAATGGTATCAGAGTTGATTTAGAGCCTTAACATGTTCTTGTGAGATAAGGACACGTGGCGAGCAGTAGCGCGACTTGGGTTTTAGGGCGTTATAGCTAAGGTGGTATCAGAGCTTTAGGTTTATGATCTTTACGGACTTAAGTTTGAATCTATAAAGAACAGGTTGATGATCCTTAGGACTTAAGTTTTGATCTGTAGAACATATGTCGCTGATCTTGAAGAACTTAGGTGATGATCCTTAGAACTAAGCGATGATTAATAAACATAAGTTTATACAGTAGAGCATAAGATATGATCTTTGGAGAAATTAAGTATTTGATCTATAAGATAGTGAGACATGAAGAGAGTGGGAAGAATATGGGACGTTAACTTATTTATTAAATTATTTTCTTGTACTGTTATCTTACTTGCCCTCTTTTAACTACTAAGTTATATATATGAGTAAACCTTATGTGTAGTGGTATATGTGTATATACCTACATAAATTGACACTAATCATGACTGATATTAATTTAAGTAGATCCGATAGTCTCTTCTTAAACATAATGCCTCTAAGAAGAATCACCAAATCAGGAGTTGGAAGGGGTACTAGATGTGATAACCCCAATGAGGAGGAAGTTCAAAATCAACAGCCATAATGAGAAAGAGGTCAAATCATTAAAGAGACTATTCAATTGCTACATACTATGAACCACCTAGTGACACTACTAACACAACAACACTAAGCTCCCAATGTCCCATAACACAGGAATGCCAATGAACTCATCAACTTTGATAGGTTCATTAGAGTAGCTAAAGAATTTAACCCTATAGTGGATGACCCAATCGAGGTTGAGGATTGGGTATAAGAAATTGAGAGGACATTTGTTACCTTCTAGATACTAGAAGATAAGAAGGTAAATTATGTTGCATTCATGTTGAAGGGAATTACAGTAAAATGGTGGGCCTTGGTTCCTAGACTTGCCAGGGAATGCATGAACTGGCTTGCATTTAAGGAGTTGTTTTATCAGAGATACTTCCCCAGCAGCTCCAAGGATAGGATGGAGAATGAATACTATAACTGTGAATAAGGAGACCGAATAGTTGAAGAATATGAGGCAGAGCTGAATCACCTCATCTAGTTCCTTCTTGAAAATGTGCATAATAATGATAGGCCCTAAGCTAAGAGATTCCTGAGAGGATTGGACTTAGACCTACAACTTGTAGTGAGGGCCTTTCAACTAAATACATATGCTGAAATGGTTGACAAGGCTAAGTACCTCCAGCAGAATAGAAGATAGAGGTAAAAAACATCATGTGCAATAAAGCAAAACACAAAGTGCTATAGCTCATCCTCTCCAGATTAGACAAGTGCCTTTGGCACTTCCTACAATAGGCCCAAATACTAAATGTACTAGATGTTATGGGCCTCATGAGTTAAGAGAGTATAGATGGTTAGAGGAGGCATGTTTATCTTGTAGGAAGACTAGACACATTAGCAGGCATTATACTAAGAGGTCAGTCCCCCTAATTTTTTGTCATGTATGTAACTAGAGGGGATACAAGGCAGTCAACTGTCCTTAGGAATAAATTAGATTTCAGGCAGGCCTAGTCTAATAGGCAGCCAGGCCTCTAGTGAGAGGATTGGGAGGTAGAACACAAACAGGGGGTCCCAAACAAAGAGTTCCTACCAGGGTGTTTTCCATTCACCACCAGTAACACCAGGATATCCCTAACATAGACAACATTGCAGGTATGCTTTCAGTACACTCTTGCAATGCATATGTACTGTTTGATACTAGTGCGTCTATATCCTATGTGTCGAAGAATTTTGTATGCACGTGTACATTGAATGTTGAAAACATGAATGACTGTTTGGCTGTTAATACTCCCTTGGGAGTAGGAGGAAGAATAAATAGAATATGCAGAGGAGTGGGAATAGAAATACATGATAGGTTGATGCCAACAAACCTTCTAATATTGGAGATGGTGGAATTTGACGTTATTCTAGGTGTCAATTGGCTATTAAAATATCATGCCACAATTGACTGTCATAATATGGTGGTGCAATTTAATATATCAGGAGATGAATATTTTAAATTTAAGCTAGAAGTGTAGAGACCTACTAGATTGCCTACTTATGAGATGTGGGGGAAAAAGTGTATTGGTAACTATGTCTGTTGAAGCTAGTGAAGAGGTTCAGATGGAAGGAGTACCAATAGTGAGGGAGTTTCTTGACATGTTTCTAAAAGACCTTCTCGGTTTACCTCTAGCTAGCAAGATAGAATTTAACATTGACTTAGTACATGGTATAGTACCTATATCAAAACCAGTCTATAGGATAGCACTAGTGAAATTGGAAGAACTAAGGAAACAGTTACAGGAGCTATAGGATAAGGGTTTTATAAGACCTAGTGTTTTTCCTAGGGGTGCACTGGTTTTGTTTGTGAAGAAGAAAAACGAAAGTATGAGACTATATAAACTACAGAGAGTTAAATAAGGTCACAATAAAGAATAAATATCCTCTTCTTAGGATAGATGACTTATTTAACCAGTTGTAGGGAGCCTAGGTGTTCTCTAAAGTAGACTTGAGATCAAGCTACCATTAACTAAGAATTAAAGAAGAAGACATCCAAAAAATGACATTCAAGACTAGATATGGGCACTATGAATTTTTGGTGATGCCCTTTGGACTAATAAATACACTAGCTGCATCATGGATTTAATGAACAGAGTATTCAGGGATTTTCTAGATAAATTTGTAATTGTCTTTATAGATGATATCATGATACACTCTAAAATCATTGAGGAGCATGAAGAGCATTTAAGATTGGTATTGGGCATATTTCAAGAAGAAAAGTTGTATGTTAAATTTAGTAAATGTGAATTCAAACCACTTCACTAATTGTAAGCCTTCCTCAATTGGTAAACAATGAATTCAAATTCAAATAGCAATTATTAACTCCCACAACTTAATTGCATGTATTTGAATTCAAATAATTCCTTACTAATCAAAACTCAATGCAATCTGCAAATTGTAGTCCACCAATTCAGAATTACACAATGGAAATCAAAACAACAAACTACACATCCTCCTCCACGCCACAACAAGCCACGACAAGGATTTTGGTAAGTTTTGCAAGTTCCAAAAATTGTTGAATTAAACAACACTTTATACTTCTGCCCTTCCACGAAAATTAGTGATCATAAAATGATGAAACAACCTTCCCAATCCAACTCCAACATACAGCAAAATAAACTCCAAGTCAAGGTAATTTCACAAGCTCAAAACCACAACAATCAACACAATTGCGGTTTTCACTAAATCAACCCTAATGGATGATTAACTCCACGAAATCAAATGACACCAATTCCCTTCTCTCAACATGTGCTCTAATACCAAAAAGATAATGTGCCTAAAACCAAGATTAAGCACATACAAAAACAAATTTGAAAGACAAACAAACAATGTCAATCAAACTAGTCTCAATCACATGAACAATGGTGTCAAATCTTAATGTTTATAATCAATTCTTCCAATGAGGATGTGATCAATCTTAAGTATCTAAATTAGATTGCTCTGATACCAAAAAGATGATGTGCCTAATTCCACTAAGAAGCACAATCAAAAGACTTAAGAAAAACAATCTCAAGTCAAGGCAAAAACTGGATCCACAAGGCTAAATCACGTGAACCTTAATGAAGATATGATGAAATCCAAATGTCCAATGATATAATTATAATACCACGATGATAATATCTTCTAACAACACTCTAATCTCATATAATCCACACAAATAAACCACAAATTAAAAAGAAAACCTTAATAATAAGAATTCCTTTCCAATAGAGAAGAACACGTTTTCAAGTGGATTCTTCAATGATGATCCGAATCCAATTGCTAAGTACTTCAAATAAACACAAGAATTCGTGAATAATAATATGTATTTCTGACCAAGAACTATCTCAATTCAACCCTAGATACGACACACTAGAGAAGAAAAGAAATCATAACAAAATGAAATTGATATAACTCACAATTTCAAGATGTTACGCTCGCCACAATTTCAACTCTTGGGATTGAAATTGATAAGAGTTTGGATGAAAATTAGGAACCCTAATTCTCACGTGAAAGGTAGTGTTTGATTTGCCAAAATAAGCTTCCTCAAACCCTCTCTTAAGCAAGTATTTATACTTGCTAATCCTAGGGTTAAAAAGTGCTCAAAATTACAAGTTTGCCACTTTTAAGGTAGCTAACCCTAAATGAAAATTACAAGGAAATAAAAGTGTCCCAAAACCAAATACAATCAAAATAGTTCATAAAAGAAGAAATATATAAAAGAAATGGTCTTCAAGATGCCGATCTTCTATAAGATCCATCGGCCTAGCTTATCGCCGGTTCAGGTCGGTCTATGGATAACCCACAAGCTGAGTCTGACGGAGTTTGTCCATTGCCCTATAAAATATGATAAGTGTGCCTGTTGGAAAACACAATACAAGAATAATAGAAAATAAGTTAATATATAAATAATTCCGGGGTCGATCTGCTCAAAATGGGCCCTCATTGCCAAAATTTGAATTCCTTTAGTTTTTGTCCTAATGATAGGTCTTGTTAGATTTTGATTCCTATCAATATGAGACAGAGGAGATGGTTAGAGCTAATAAAAGATTATGACTTGGAGATACAATACCATTCAAGAAAAGCTAATGTGGTGGCATATGCCTTTAGTAGAAAGAAATAAGGTAATATAGCCACTTTCATCGCTTCATAGAAGGTGTTATTAGAAGATATGTGCAAATTGGAACTAGAATTTTAACACAAGAAGTGGGAGAAAAAAATGGCTACCTTAAGGATACAACCAACCATAATGGATAGAATTAAAGCTGGTCAGATAGAAGATAAAGATATCTAAGAGATCAAGAGTATAATGGAACAAAGCAAGGCTCCATAATTCAACTTGGATGTAGAGGGGACCTTAAAATACAAAATGAGACTATGTACCAAAGGATGCAGAATTAAAGAGGGAGATAATGAAAGAGGTACATCACTCCACCTATACAATACACCCTGGAAGTATCAAAATGTACAAGGACTTGAAGAGTTGTTATTGGTGAAAAAATATGAAAAGAGAGATAGCGGAGTTTGTAGCTAGATGCCTCACATGTCAGCAAATCATAATAGAACATTAGAGACTAGTAGGAGAATTATAGCCTCTTCCAATGCCGGAATGGAAATAAGAGCATATGATAATGGGCTTTGTTATAGCCCTTTTGAACACCAGGGAGAAGCAGGATATTGTTTGGGTTATAGTAGATAGATTGATTAAGTCTGGTTATTTTATACCTATTAGAGTAGGATATAAGTTGGAGAAACTAACTTAGATATACATACAGGAGATAGTTAAACTGCATGGAGTACTAGTGACCATCACTTCTGATAGAGATACAAGATTTGTGAGCAGATTCTAGAAAAACTTACATAAAGCATTGGGCGCCAAACTGCAATTCAACATAGCGTTCCACCCTTAGACAGATGGTCAGTTTGAAAGGATTATACAAATATTGGAAGATTTGCTCAGGGCATGTGCGCTGAATTTTGGAGGCAATTGGAATGAGCATATACCTCTTGTGGAGTTTGCTTATAATAACAGTTACCAAACAACCATTTAAATGGCTCCATATGAAGCTTTTTATGGAAGAAGGTGTAGATCCCCACTATATTGGGATGAAGTGGGAGAAAGACAAATGATGGGGCTAAAGTTAGTACAAGAAGTAGTAGACAAGGTTAAACTAATCAGGTAGAGAATTCAAACAGCCCAATCTCGACAAAAAGATCTATGTAGATAAGATAAGATGCCCTTTAGAATTTCAAGTGGGAGATAAGGTCTTGTTGAGGAATTCTCCAATAAAGGGAGTAATCAGATTTGAGTTGAGAGGAAAGTTAAACCCAAGGTACATAGGCTTGTTTGAAATCTTGGAATGAATAGGTATAGTAGCTTATAGGTTAGTTCTTCCACCAAATTTAGCTAGAGTGCATGATGTATTCCATGTATCTATGTTAAGGAAGTATGCGCCTGATTCGAATTAGATAGTGGCTTTAGAACCATTGAATGTGCAACCAAACTTGACATTCGTGGAAAGGCTAATAAGAATTTTAGATACTAAGGAACGAGTATTAAGACGAAAAATAATTCCCTATGTTAAAGTGCAATGGATTAACCAAATAAGAAGGGAAGCGATGTGGGAACTGGAAGTAGAAATAAGGAAGAAGTATCTAGAACTTTTCTAAAATCAGGTACTTTTTGAGGATGAAAGTTTTTATAAAAGGGGGGGGGGGGGAGGGAATGTAATACTTAAATTTTTTTATGATCTATCAATATATATGATAGCATAAAGCCAAGGCTAAGGACGTAAAAAAGTACTTAAATGATGGGCAAATGGGTCATTTCACATGAAGGGTATAAATACCCCAAATTAACCTAGAGAGCCTCCTTTATCATTTTACGTAGTGAAATCATAAACAAAAAGGAAAAATGCTATCAAACGACCTAAGGTGACTAAAGGGAATTCATTGACATTCGATCCGGTAGTATCGGGTAAGGATTTCTATAACTTATAAGAAAGTCACAAATAAAGCATTGAGGTTTAAATGACTTATTTCTACTTAATGTCACCAAAATAGGATTGAAGAGAGAACGTGAAGAAAAAGGAAATTCACGGATCAAGGATTTGATACTTGAGAAGTTTGATTTAAGTATTCTAATTTATGTAATTTAATTAGAAAATGCGTGGGTTAGGTTTAAGTTAAGTTTAGGAATAAAGAGAATCGAATTTAAGAGAAGTTGGAATGATGAAATTAGGGTTTGTGGAACTTGCCATGAGATACACAACCCTCCAACATGGTCATGTTTCAATCGTGTTGAATACAAAACTTATGCTTAGAGATACACGACCTCCTAACACGGTCGTGTTTCGACTATGTTGAACTAAGAGATATAAAGCTTGCCTATATGGTTGTGCTTCAACTGTGTTGAGTACAAAGTTTACCGAGAGATACATGACCTATCTGCATGGCCGTGTTGAAGCCAAAACTCATTAAAAGATACACAACCTTTAACACAATTGTGTACTAGCTCGTGTTGAGCTACACAGCCTTCAACATAGCCATGTTGAGTAAAACATGAGTTAGCTATATGTCCATTTAACTTCTAATTAAGCTAATTTCCATACGACTTAGATAGTTAGTAAGACCTTAGAGAATTTAAATGAATATGATTAAGAAAATTAAGAATTGATATTAATCTTAGATTAAGTACTAAGAAGAGCTTGTTGATGGTGTATAGATTTCAGTTTAGCTTAAGTCTAAGACCAGAAGTGCTTAAGGCTAGGATTCAAGGTACATGTAACTTATGTGTTGATTTGTGCTTGTTTAAGTTAGTTTATGCATTGAATTTGATTTAATTTAAAGAATTAGCTTGATAAGAATCAAAATTTGACAAGATTTATCATTAGGGCAAGAACTAAAGGATTTCGAATCTTGACGATGAGGGCCCATTTTGAGCAAATTGACCCTAAAATTATTCATTTACTAACCTCTTTTATCTTATTCATGTATTATATATTCCAATAGGCACACTTATCATATTTTATAGGGCAATAGACAAACTTACTCAGACTCAACTTGTAGGTTATCCATGGACCAACTTCAACAGGCGATGAGTTGGACCGATGAACCTATGGAAGAGCTAGCATGATGAAGACTATTTTCTTTTATTTTGTAATTGTTTATTTAGACTATTTTATGTTTTATTTTCTTTTGGGACACTTTCATTTTGATTGTAACTTCCATTTAGGACCGGCCACCTTAAAAGTGGCAAAGTTGTAATTTTGTGCATTTTCTAACCCTAAAGGGAGCAAGTATAAATACTTGCTTATAGTAGGATTTGAGGAGGCCATTTTTTCAGATTAGAACATCAAATTTTCGTGAGAGGGCTTAGGGTTTCCCTAGTTCCATTTTCTCTTATCAATTTCAATTTCCAAGAGTTGAAATTGTGGCGAGTGCAACAAAGGAAATTGTGAGTAATATCAATTCCTTCTTTGTTGTGTTTCCTTTTCATCACTAGTGAGTCATATCTAGGGTTGAATTGGATGTTCTTGGTCAGATTTTTTATTGCATTTGTAATCAATTATCATGTTATAAGATTGAATGGTTTTAACATTTGTTATCATCATTAATTTTTGAATCATTTTATGACGTGAATTGTCATTGTTGGAAGAGGAGAATCACAGCATTGGATCTTGTCATCTTGGTGTATTTCACGTGGATTTCACTTGTATTTATTGTTAATTGGAGAAGTTTATCATTGTTGGTTTGTTGATTGCATCTTTGAACCTTCGGATTTCATCAAATCTCCATTAAGGTTCTCGCAATTTCATAGTCCTATTGAACCGGTTCATATGTGTGAGTTGAGGTTGTTCTTTGATTCATTTGCATGTACTTGGGCTTGGTTTTAGGCACATCATCTTTTGGTATCAGAGCATCATCATACTAGGATTTGAGATTGATCACACCATTGTTAGAAGAATTGGTTACAAGCATTGAGAATTTACACCATTTGATTACTAGTTTGATTGACATTGTTTGATTGTCATTCAATTTGGTTTTGTATGTGCTTAATCTTGGTTTTTGAGCACATCATGGCTTAAGGGTTTAAAGTTGTATGTTATATGTGCTTAGCTTGGCTTAGGGGCTTGTAGTGGTAGATCCCTAAGGAATACCCCAATGATCCTTGTATAACATTATCCCTAGTGGAGTTATGCTTGAAAATGATCTAGGCTAAATGTTGGATTAAGTGTTTAAGTGGACATGGATATGGGGCCTATAATGGTAGTTCCCATCACTAGGATTAAGTGGTTTAAGTGAACATGGGTATGGGGTCCGTAGTAGTAGTTCCCAACACTAGAATTAAGTATTTAAGTGGACATGGGTGTGGGGCCCGTAGTAGCAGTTCCTATCACCACTACATGTTCCAATGTATTAAGTGTGTTAAGGGGGTCATGGGTACCCTATTATTGTTTGTGAACTTAAATTGTATCATGAAACAGTTGCTTGTATTTAAGTACTGCATGACGTGTGTGATTGTGTTACACGTACCGGGCATTAGCTTACACTTCGGGGAATATTTTTTTTAGATGCAGGTGTTGAGGGAGATGATAACTCAGAGGCTAACTTGGGTTTAGGTGAACCATAGAGAGAGGAAGAAGATGATTATCATTATTATTGTGGTGATTAGAAAATGAGAGAATTCTGTTAAATGAATGTAATAGATATTATCATTTAGAGAATGTTAATTTAGTGTTTATAGACTTCCGTTGCATTAGATGTTGAATATAGAGTTATGAAATTTATTTTGAAGCTGCGAGATGCATTGAATGTCTTTACACAGGAATTATAGAACAAAAAGGTATTAAAGTTGATTTAGAGCCTTAATGTGTTCTTGTGAGATAAGGACACATGGCGAGCAATAGCGCGCTTGGGTTTTGGGGCGTTACATCAACAAAGTTTTCATTTTCAAATTCTTTACTATGATCAGTTCTTAACCTTATAATTGATAAACCTTTTTCATTTTGAACTTGTTTTGAAAACATTTTAAAAGTATCAAATGTATCACTCTTATGTTTAAGAAATAAAACCTATGTAAAACGTGAAAAGTCATCAATTATTATGAGCCATACTTATTATCTCATAAACTCAAAGTTTTTATTGAACCAAAAAGATCAAGATGTAGAAGTTCTAAAAGCCTTATTATTGAAATAACATTTTTGGATTTATGAGATATTGAAACCATTTTATTTTTCAAGCAAGTATCACATTTAATATCTTTAATTCAAGAAATTTTTGGTAATCCAGTAACAAGTTTATTTTTCGAAAGTTTTTCTAATTGTAAAAAGTTAGCATGTCTAAGCTTTTTATGCTAAATGAAACAATCGTCATTTATTGTCAAGAAATATCTTTCAACATCTACTCTTGAAGCTTTAACCATGTAAATATTTCTATTATGAAATCCTTTAAAAAGTTTTTCTCTATTGTGATCATAAGCTTTTACTTTGTCTCTTTTAAAAATCATTTTGTAATCTTTATCACAAAGTTGACTAATACTTAAAAGATTATGTTTCAAACCTCTTACTAGGGAAATGTTTTCAATTGTACTAGAGGGAAAGCCTGTTGTATTAGTTATGATTATCTTTCCTCTACTATCATCATCGAACTTGACATAGCTTCCATTTTTCTATTCTAGATTTGTGATAAGTGAAATAGCTCTTGACATGTGTTGTGAGCACCCACTATCTATATACCACAATCCTTTTAACTTTGTTTCATGTTCCTACACATACAAAGAAGATGATTAAACCTTCTTAGGAGCTTAGACTAGCTTGGATCCACCAAAATTCAAGCTCATGTTATTTTGATTTATTACTTATTGTTGGCTGAGCTTGTTATTTTTATAATAACAATATTTTTTTTTATATGTCCATATTTGTTGCAAAAATAGCACGCATAAACATTAGATCTTACTGGACTTTTTGGATATTGATGTAGTTTCCATTGATATAGATATGTGCTTACCATTCTTGGATTATATGTTCAGGTATAGCTTTCATAATACCTTTTGTAAGATTGTTTGAAGTACTTTTTGCGCATCTATCTAGAATACTATTTGGAGAATTGTCTAGATTTTATCTGGAATACTTTCTAATATTCTTTTCATTTTGTTTATAGATTTATTTTCTCTTATATTTATACTTTTATTTTCCTTCTTACCCATATTAAAATTATCTTTAATTATTGGATCTTTTCCTTTAACAAAAATAGTTTTCTCAATTCGATTCGAGGACTTAGCCTTACTATATCCTAACCCTTTTTTTGAGTTACTCTTTGAGATGATATTAATTTTTACAGTTTTTCACCACTTTCAGAAAACTTAGTGAACATAGAACTTAAACTTTTTGAAACTTCATTAATTCTTACATTAAGATCTATAATCTCTTTTCTTGATGCATTATTTTCATTAGTTAACATATCTTGTGCTTCTCGTAAGCTTTTATTATCTATATGCAACACTCTGTATCATTTTTTAGAATATTATTTTCATTAATTAATAACGTATTAGTTTGACATATAGCTTCTTTTTTATTTCTTAAAGTTTCAATCTTTTCATTTACCTTGGATAAAGCCTTTAACATTTGTTTAACTTGTTTTCTAAAGCTAATAGGCATATCATTATCAGGTTCAAAAGATACCTCAGATAATGCCATAAAACACAAATTTGCTTCTTCTTCGTCGTCTAATCTAGTGTCTAACTCAATGTTTGACTCATCAAGATCACTTTATGTTGCCATTAAAGCTTTTTGTTTCTTCTTATATTTCTCCATCTTTTTGCAATGGTTTCTCCATCATTTTTCAATAGAGGATCTACTAGTATCAATTTATTCTTTTACTTTAGACTTGTAGACAAGTGCACCTATTAATTCTATATTATAGTGGATATAGATCTCATAGGGACTACAATTACTAGTAATTACCCTTTTCTTATTATCTAATATGCAAAATTAAGTGAGTGAATAAAATCAGTAACTAATAAACTAAGGAAAAAGATAATTATTAAAAGCGTACCCAAATATTAAATACTCCTAGAATTACTAATATAATTAACTAATAATTATTCAATTTCCTTATTATATTTTTAGGCAATGGGAATTCCTAAATTGAAGTAATAACTCTCTTGAGTCTTATTAATTCCTAATTTCATGTTGATTAATTGAAACCTCTTCCTAATTAAAGCCAATAGAATTGTGTTACATTCAATCTATGAATTGTACTATTAGGTTTAACCCTAATCTGGAAGATTTACGTCGTCCCATCTCTAAGATTGTGTGCAACTCTTTCTAATTATGCTAGATTTATTCTAATATAGAATCTCTTGATCTTGTATAAGAAATCAAACTTTAACTAAAATGCTAACAGTATTAAATTAAAAGTAATAAAAAAGACATAATTGGATCATAAGAATGATAAATAACTTATTGAATAATAAATTAGAAAATTCTCAAATTCATTTGAGGGTTCATCATACTTGAATACAAGGGAAAGATTAAACTATCAACATGTTAAATCTAAAAGCAATAATATAAAAAGAAAGCATAAGAAAAAGCATTAAAACTAAATATCTAGAAATCTATCAATCTACTATAATCTCTTATTCTCTCTAATCTGTTTGTCTACTTTTCTTCTAATCTATCCTCCTTTTTTGATATTCTAATCCTTGTCCTTTTATAGACATTAGGCTCAGGCACAACATGGGCGTGCCATCTCTCCGTGCTCCAATTCTGTGTAGTTTTACCTTCGACATGCCCACCAACACGGGCGTGTCCACACTCGTGTCAATTTGTATGCTTTATAACACACTCCTTATCACGACTGATGAATGGTTAGACATAACTACTTTGTTTTGTTTTAACACGGCCGTGCTTCTTTATGTGTCGAACTTCCCGTTTTGTAAATTTGATTTTTTTTTTCAACTTTCATATAATTTTTCTATTAAATCATAAATTATATTTCAAGGCTTTGAAATCAAAAGAAAAAGTGATTAAATGCAATATCTATACAAAATATAAAAGAATTAAATAAAAGGTTATTATAATTGTTATAGATAATAAGTATTTTATAATCCTTATTGAATTCCCCTACACTTGAGTCTTTGCTTGTCCACAAGCAAAAAATAAACCTTTGAAGATCAAGGACAAATTTCATAAATATCAATTGCTACTTTCATACTTAAACAAATTAAATTCATGATAAAATTGTTTATCTTTAATATTCTTTTTATCCAATCATGTTCGATGTACTATAAATACCAAAATTAGAGTTCAAAAGTTAATTTTTGTAATACCAAAATTTATCATGCCATTTAAAAAAAAAACCTCCAAACCTAAAATTGTACTAAAAATTACTCAATCAAGAAGAAAGTTTTTAGAATTTTATCCACTTAATTAAGGTATATACTTCCCCTTTTTCATCCATTTAAGTACTATGATGTCTAACAAAAACTTTTCTCCATTTATCCCTTGAAAGTCATTCTTAAATTTTATTTTACAATTACTAGAAGAGTTGTTTTTTTTTTTTTTATAGTACTATGAAGTAATTTAATTGGTTAGTAAGTTCGAGACCAAACGATCTTAGGCTACTAGGTTTTGAGATACCCCTTGGAACCTCCATTAACTTCATTACTCATTTTAATTAGTTTAGTTTTCTTAGACTTTTCTCTTAACCCATGTAACGAGTTTTAGGTCAATGATCCCAAGTTCATCACTCAAGTCAACAAGTGTTATCCTTTGAAGGGCACCCTAAGGCTTAATTACTTGAGTCAACGATGGTCACTACTAGACTTTATTTATTTTATTTCACTTTTTTTTTCTTTGTAGGAAGAGTCTTTAAAAAGATAAATTTTGTTAGTTCAATTATTTGAGATCATAGTACTTGTAAGGATTTCTAAAAGATAGATAAATATCAAAATAAGTTTAAAAACTTGAATTCCCAATCCTTGATTAATAATATTCTCCCTATCTAGAATTTCCAAATTCTAAGTTTAAGTGACATGTAACTTTGATTTACAAAGATTTCACAATTCAACTCTAATCAAGTATTCTAAGTTCACTAATGAAAAGGTAAAATTATATCAAAGAATTTTTTTTCAATAATCTACTAAATTATGAATGCAATTTAAATATTTAACCAAAGCATTATATTATGTTACTCCCCCCTATACTTAAAAGGTACATTATCCTCAATGTATAAAATAAAATAACAAAATAGATAATGGGGAAAAACAATAAAATACTTCCTTGATAATGCTTGATAAACTTGAAGTGCAATTATTAGTTTTCTAAATGGGAGAGAGTTCCTAACACAAAGTAAAAACAAGAAAGAAAAAAGTGATAAAATAAAATAAAATGGAAAGGAGTAGCTACACTTGGTTTGCAAAGTACTCGGTCATGTTTTTAGTCATGTTGTTTGATAAGTCGCAAAATACCCTTATCTAGAGTAATGAAATTGTGCTTTATTGTTGAATTTTTAGATGATTTGTTGAAGAAAAGGATGCTTAATGGAATGAATGTCAATTTCAGGATTTTCTAGAGTATTTTGGAGCTAAGGGAAGGAGTTTTGAAGAGTCGGATCAAGTTTGTAAGGAATTGGATACAATACATGTGAAGAAAAGAATTCTGGAAAGTACACAAGCGAGATACACGCCCATGTACTTTGCTTGTGTATACTGAAGTGGATGTCTGGAAAGTACACGAGTGAGATACACGCCCATGTACTTTGTTTGTGTATATTGAAGTGGATGTCTGGAAAGTACACGAGCAAAGTACATGCCCATGTACTTTGCTTGTGTACTTTCCAGACATCCACTTCAATATACACACATGTACTTTGCTTGTGTATCTAAGTTTTGCTGCTGTGCAACGATGTTTCAAATACACGACCAATGTACACTCCCATGTACTTACTCATGTATATTCACATAAGGACGCTTGGAAGAAAGCACGAGATACACTACTCGTGTATTCGCTCATATATGTATCCAACCCGGGTACATGTATAAATAGACCGTTAGTTGCCCTAGAAAGGAGGTTACGAATTTTGTACTTGCTCTGACTCTCATAACAAGCAGGGGAAAGAAGATTCCGTCAATTCAAAAGGAGATTGAAGAC